>CM031937.1:31215300-32507800 GCA_018703725.1 Brassica juncea
TTGCTCCTGGACTCCGACCGCCCAAAGACTAACAAAACTGCCTCCGAAGACCGCGCGACCGAAAACCAATCAGGGGAAAAGCGCGGAAGAAGACAGGACGACCAAGGGAACAACAGCAGTCGCCAGAGGGTAAACATGATCATCGGAGGATCACAGTTCTACCAGGACTCTGTCTCATCGATAAAAGCCTACGGGCGAAAGGCCGAGACCAGTTCCAACTGGTTCCCGGACAGCGATGTTCCTAACCACACAATCGCTTTCGAGGAACACGAGACCGTCGGAATCGACAAACCTCACTGCGACCCTTTGGTAATCGACCTGGTCATCCAGGATCTCGAAGTCGGCCGCATTCTCGTCGATACTGGAAGCACGGTCAACGTCATCTTCCGCGACACCCTCTACAGGATGAAGATCCCACTTGGGGAAGTCGTCCCTGAGCCAAAACCTTTGACGGGGTTCTCGGGCGTCACTACCATGACCCTCGGGAAAATTAAACTCCCAGTCATGGCGAAGGAAGTTACAAAGATCGTCGAGTTTGCAGTAGTCGACAACCCGGCCATCTACAACGCCATCATGGGAACCCCTTGGATCAACTCCATGAAGGCAGTACCGTCCACATATCACCTCGGTATCAAGTTCCCGACTCCGACCGGAACCGCAGCCATCTGGGGTAGCCAGAAACAGTCGAGACTCTGTTACCTAGCCGAGTTCAAACTGCGAAAAGATCGGAACGCCCCTGCGGTCAACCCAAAGCGAGCAAAGGAATCACACAACATTCCCGAAGACTCGAAGAAAGATGATCCAAAATCATCTGAACAGGCAACGATTCAAGACGACGACAAAGCCTCTGAATCCACCGCCGTAAGAACGGACAGCTCGACCCCCGCACAAACCACTGATCCGATCAGCACGATCGGAACGGCAACGCACGGGGAGTAAAAACGTCCACGGCAACTATCAGAACTACGAGATGGCTTGATCCTCGAAAGAGGTACGTAGGCAGCTCGTCGAAGCCCGACGAGTTCAGCTATCCCCCTCACCAAAAAGGGGGGGGGGGACTGGGTGCGTAAACTCCTATACTCCCACAAAAACGCGAAAAATCCGCATATGTACTTTAAACTTCTCGAAATTTTTTAATAAAATTCTTTCTATCTTTCATGCTTACTTAAACGCATCAACGCTTCGGAAAAACGAAAATCATATCTTCAAAAGAAACGCGAGACGTCGCAACTTCTTAAAAAGATAACAAAACTCGTATTATCCGCAAAAGACAGTCCACCAGCGACTTAAAAATAACTCACGCCCGTCGATCGGCCCCGACGGACGCTCATAAGAAACGTTTCACTCAATACAAAATCGTAGTCAGACCTACAAAGGTCCTCTTACATCCGACAAGGATATCATAGCGCGCTATACAAGAAACCCAAAATTTTGGTTTAGCGTCTCGGATATATTCCGAAGATAGCTCGATTCTTTTAACACAAGTCATATAAGCCGGCGACTAGTCGCGGACTTTAAACGAAAAGAATCAGGAAGAAATCACTAACAGGCAAAACGAAAGCCGATCAGTCATCGCACAGCCTCAAAGCTGAGAGTAAACCTAGGTCTTGCCCTAAACCCAGTCTTGCTGGATCTTGACATCTCACAGACATCGTATCGTATACGAGATCCCAAAACATGTCTCTTATCGCTTACACCTAAAACGCTCGCTAAAAAGTAGCATACGGACCAAGCGACAAAAAAAGAGTTAGGATACGAAGTGACTACTCGCATCCTTCCCTCTACACTTGACGAAAGTATAAATCAAAACAAAAGACGAAATCTCGCAAATTTTCATATTCATAAAAGCCGCAAAAGACGGCAGGATTCAAAGCCACCAACGGCCAGTCCCAAAAACATAAGAATGCAACCTCCAACGGTCGCAGGATAAAATTACTAAAAACGGCCACACACGGCCAGAAAATTCAATTCACAGAAGGAAGTCAACGTTGAGAAATCCGGATGCAGAAATCCCAAATGAACTAGCAGGCTGGTCCACTTCCTCATTCACGCCTCGAGCATTCCCACCATTCTCGGCATTCTCATCGGCTCCAACCTCCACCGTATCCTCGGAAACCTCGATAGGTTCCCATAGTCTCCGAACTCTTTCCTCTACCGGATGAACCAAGGACTCAGCATGAGCACACTCGGCCATGAAATCCTTCATTTCAGCAATCTCGGAATCGAAAGAGAAATCCGGGTTCTGAGACTTGTAAAGGTTTACGACCGAGCTTCGGCACTCGCGGAAATCACCAACAAACTCCTGAGCTTCTTTAAAGCATTGAAACTCAGCAGCAAACGATTCCGCCCGTCTTGCCACCTCCGCTGCGACCATCCTTCTTCCTCTCCTTTCCGCCCGTACGAGAGCCCGAGCGTGAAGCTCAGCTTGCTTCGCGTTCTGTGCCTTCGCCTCTTGACGGAACCGGAAAAGCTCTCGCTCCACTTCTGTGGTCTTGAAGTTAGCAATCCTGGATTTGCGGAAACTCGAGTCAAGCGCCTCGCTAAACACTCTTAGACCCTGCATAAAACTCAAGATCAGCAAGCATGCTTATATACGGATTCAAACGCAAGGTTAAAGAAGTTCGAAGGGCCAAACCTCGTTGACACGTTGGGAGCCCTCGGCAAAAACCCGTTGTTTCTCCTCATCCTCCAGCGACTCGTCAGTAGTAAACTCCGGAGGAAGGCCATCAAAGAAGTTGTTAGGTGGAAAACCGCTGGCTCCGCCTTTTTCCGTTGGAACAAAACTAGGTTTTCCTCCCAACGGTGAAGGATTCTCCGAGCCTTCCCCATCGTCGATTTCCTTCCCCTTACGAGACCTCTGTCTGCGCCTCCGAATAGGAGCCACGGTAACGGGTTCGGCGTCATACGACGGAACGGGACCTCGGGACCGATAAAGCTTAACCGCATCTCGGATCCGTTCGAGGGTGAAGGATTTCCAGAAAAACGGCCTTTGACGAAGCAGATCTCTTGACGAAGACGTCGCCAGGCAAATGCGCGGTAGGGTTGTTCCCTACAAAACGAAATTTTTTTCAAAACTCGCACTTCCGAAAAGGTGAGATAGACAACAGAGTTTTCATCGTATTACCTCGGTTGAAGTTCCATGCTCGCGGAAAAAGATGGAGGCAGCTCTCCTCGACAGACTCGCCATCTATTTGAACAAAGAAGAAACGCTCCTGCCACGATTTGGGATTCGAAGTAGTCCCATGAATCACGGCCATATCCTTCTTAGGCAGCATGGAATAGTAACCGTCACTCCCCGTCGGCCGAGTACCCCAAAGACCTTCGAAATCGTCGGGACCAAGATCAATCCCGAGTTCGTAGCTAGCGATTAGTACGCCAAGCCAACTCTCCAAGGCGGGAACGCTGAGTTGGCTGATCGAAAGTTCAAAGCGGTGAAGCGCACGAACAATGGCACCAGGGATTGGGAACCACATACGGCAGTACGTAAAGAAAGCTTCGTAACATGTAAAGAAATCTTGCGGAGGATTCCTTGCACTCTCGTTACCAACGGGAATCCGAAATTTGACTCCTTCAGGAACCTGGTAAAAATCTCGAAGAACCTTGAGATATTTACGAGAAACCGAGCTCGGCGCAAAAGGAGCACCGGGCTGCCTCAGAGGCCTCTTCGGAACAGGGATCTATGGCAGTGTCGGGGGCGAACCTACAAGGGCTCGGTAATATGCATTCTTCTTTTCCTCCTCGACCGACTCCTCCTGCTTCACCGTCACATAGGCAGGAGAGTCATCCGAGGATGAATGGGAAGAAGAGTTTCTCTTTGAGGATCTTGAAGACATTGTTCTTAAAGAGAGAGAAAGGATTCTTGAGAGAGAGAATAAAAAACCTTGTGATGAAGTAAGAATGAGATTTCTTACTCCATATAAAGGAAGTAAAACCACTATTTACCCCGATTTTCGGCAAACGATTACATCTCAACACCTTCCCACACGGCTATACCGCAAGCTAGGATCCGACAGGCTCTACGGTTCCTAGCTAGCTGGGGGGCTAACTGTTGGGGTCAAAATCGGTCAATGACGAAATCGTCACCCGAAAGTCCTCGAAAGAAAAGCCAAGCGACGATCAAATCCAAGAAACGGGTCGTCGCTCGATAAAACTCACGGAAGGCTCGTCCACTCCCATCTGGCGCCAACGGCGAGGGTCCTGGCGCCCGTCCATGCGATCGTCTCATGATCTCGGGCAATGACAGCATCTTGGTCCCTTCAAACCCATGCCTGGATTGTCCGAGATCTACAATGAGTCTTCCGTAAAACCTTCCCGATTGTTTAAAAGATTCATCTTTTAACATATCTAAAACTCGGAGCCACATTGCTCTCATCCTCGACGACGGAAAATCTGGAGATCTAAGTCCATCTCAAAATCCCGATACTCGCAGAATCTCGTCGGAAACAATTATCTCGAGATCTACGACTAGAGACCCTCCCAAAACTCGAAAGATTTCCCGCAAACAACTGACGAGGGAAAGATCGAACAAACCCACAGACGGCAAGACGGCCTGGCACCAGCAGCACGCGGGACGCGGGCTGGCGCCGGCGGCACCCCGGCCTGGCGCCGGCGGCACCCGGCCTGGCGCCGGCGGCACCCCGGCCTGGCGCCGGCGGCACCCCGGCCTGGCGCCGGCGGCACGCGGGACGCGGGCTGGCCTGTCCTGGCGGCACCCCGGCCTGGCGCCGGCGGCACGCGGCCGCGGGGCTGGCCTGGCGCTGGCGGCACCCCACCCCGCTGGCGCCGGCGGCACCGGGACGCGGGCTGGCCTGTCGCCGGCGCACGCGGGACGCGGGCTGGCCTTTACCGGCGCACGCGGGCGCGGGCTGGCCTGGCTCCGGCAGGGATTTGGGGTGAAAGAGGCTTACAAGTAAAGTGTGGGGAAATTATGGGTGGTTGGGAGGGATGCAACGGGAGTTCGAGACCCGAGAGAAAAACAAGGAAAAAGCGAGGGGAGGGCATCTTTGGTAGGTCTCCGCGGAAGTATGCTTTGGATATAATTACAGAGGGGGTTTGGAATCTAATCAACGTTCATGAGACGAAAACCACTCGCCTGTAAATCGGCTGGCACCAAGAAAACTTAACAAAATCATCAAAGCAATGGTGCGATTGTGTCTACAATAGATGCACGCCCGGGGACCGGTGTCCTTCTCGAGACACCTACAGGCAAAAGTACAGGAGGCGGCTGGGTACGGAGCGCTTAATTTTAATGACAATAGAACCATTCACGCGAGGACACACAAACTACCAACAAATATAGGTTCAGCCTTCTTTCCACAAGTTGTAAGGCATGGAAGGTCCCCAGCCGTTACCACGACATTGTGAGAGAACTTGCGTGTGTAACATGGATGGTAAAACGTGGTCGTGCACTGAAAATTACTTCGAAAGGTTGAATCCCGTGATCACAGGGATTAAACAAGTGCAGTGGTCGTGTCAAATACAAGCAAGGATCGACAAAGTCCGGCGCTTACGAGTAACGCTTTCTGCAGACGCCGTATACTCGGTCCGGGAAGCGCACCTGCCCACCGGTACACGACCCATCGCTTGGGAGAGCATATCTTGGTGCCATACGCTAGCGACCTCTCTTCGGTTTCAATGGTGAGTAACACAGAAAAACAAAGGTGACAGTAAGATAAATGACGTGGTCCTTACAGCCTAAGAACCGACCAAAATATAAGGATCCATGTCCGAAACAGCAACCACAAAAATACGAGGAGACGAACCAAGGGAGAGGAAAAAGCGAGGAGAGAATCAAGTTGCAATCCACGTAACAGTCGCTAATAACTCGGGAGTTTGGTGTTTTACACATTCGGTCGAGCCGGTATCGTCGTACTATTTGGGTGAGCGAAGGTACGAAATCAGGCTGATCGCATAAGAAAGGAATGCGTCCGGGACAAGAATCCCGTGGTTCATGGCGAATACTAAACACGGGAGGGAAAAATGATGGTGGTCATACAGTCGTAATCGTCGCAAGCCAAACTTCTCGGACGTTCATATTTCAACCAAGAATCAACCAGCTGATCTTCTAACGAAGCCTCTTCCTGTCTCGACATTTCATAGCTTAGCTTGTCCAAATTGTAGGCAGTTCGAAGATATTCTGTAAGCCAACTTGAGGGGGATAACAGTGCGATGGGGGGAAAATAAAGGGAGTAAGTAAATTCCAACATATGGTATCGGGGGGATCATTTTAGATAAGTTTCTGATTCTTGAAAGAGGTAACTTAGGGGTTGGTGTCGATGAAGTGTGTGTTATATGAACTAGAACTGTGTAACCTTGGATTGAATGTGGAAGGTAGGCAGACAAGGGGGGGGACACTTCTAGTTATAGTTCATTATGTATGGGATAACAGAGGGTTTTTTCATTTGAATTGTAACGAATTAATTATAGTAGAATGTGTTTGATTGATGTTATAGGTACTTATTATACGTGAGAGTGATCAGGTTTACGGTGTTTGTGGTGGTCCCTCTTAGAGCTATGTAACCGCGCTCTAGAGAGCACTAGTACCAAACCGGAGCCATGGACTGCACAAAGATCGGTGTGTAGTTGGGCTTAAACGGTTCTGTACCAGAAAAAAAAGTTATTCAGAAGGTGGATGGACCCGAGCTCGACGGAAGTATCCACTTTGGCGGTGAGCAAAAACGCTGGACACTAATTCTTACGTGTGTCGACGAGCTGACCCATAAGAACCGACACGGGTCCTCATGGGACGATTGGTACTTAGAGAACTAAGAAATTTGTAAGAACTATCGAAGAACGAACCAAAACAAGAGAAGCGTTAACCGGAATAATGGAACATGGTTCACCGCACGTCCGTAGAACCGAGGTCGAACCAGATAGTCAAATGAGTCTCCTTTGAAGTTAGGACCGAGTCATATGTACACACACAAAACATTATATTTAAAACCTTTTATTTAAAATGATAATTATTCTTTTCCTTCTTCTACATTTTTAGACTTTGTTATGTTTTCAACATAAGGACATTTGAGGACAAACGGATGCGACCACTCCGGGTTTAGATTTGTGTCCCTGTATATTGTTAGTTAAGGGGTCTAAAAAATTTTTAAAGAATATTTTTATTTAGAAAATTTTAATATTTTCAGTTAAATTTGTTAAAGAGGATCCCAACCAATATTTTTACATGTACATAATTTGTTTTCATCACAAAGTTTACAAAGATGTGTTGATAAAAATTTTAATATATTTAAAATTTAAATAAACACAAGTTTTTTAAAAAAAAAAAATTCCCTGGGGCCAAATAAATGTTGAGCTGGCCTGTTTGAGAGGATCCTGAAAATAAATTTATTATCAATTATGTAATTTATAGAAAAAAGTGTAAACAAGAATTTTGCATGGGACAATAGACAATAATTTTTTTTGGAAAATTTGGATAAATGCATTTACTTGAGATTTTATTTTTAAACTACAATTCTATTTATCCTTTTTGAAACTAAAAGACTAAATTACCCAATCAAAATAAATATATTTATTTCACACGTTTTTTTTTGTTTTTAAATAATACTTCTAAATCTATGTATAATATCTTATTATACTATATTTTACATTTATTTGATGAAATAAAACTAAAAATTTGATGTTTTCCGGTTTCCCTATCTCTTCGTTCCTCTCTAGGTCTCTATTTATTTTATCATCATCTTCTTCCTCTAGTTCTGCATTTTTGTAGTGCTTATATGTTTGTTTTATTTTTCACCAATGTTCTTTAGTGTAATTTGATTTTGTATATTCTCGTCATCTCTCGTACACATCGTTTCTTTGTATAGCCAACATCTACGGCTACAGTAGTTTCAGTATATGATTTCTTATCATGTTAAGATTATTACTACATCTATTAAAAGATCTGAATAAGATTTTCTATAGCTTTTAGATTTTCTTTTGATTCAGAAAACATCAAAAGTAGTACTATTCTTTATACAGTATGATAATCTTTGTATATTGTTCGATGTGTCTCATGAGTGTTAGATCTTCTACATTCCAATTCGTATCCCAGAGACATCAAAGTAAGTTCCCAAACATGTTTGGAATGCTCAATACACACACTGTAGACCTGGGAAATTTAGACCAGTTTACTGAGACATACATAAATATTTGGGAAACATTTCCTCTGAAATTGACATAATGAAGTAAGTAAGCACATACATCCAAGAAATACATGAAATGATGAAATCAGGAAAATTGTATTATCATAAATATAAACAATAATAATAGTAAATTTTGAATTCGTAATTTAGTAGTTAGAATACGTTAATTCTTATTCAAATTTGGATAAACATGTCTTATCACATTTCAGAAAGTGTACTTTTCAAAACTTAAAATATAAATATATTAATCAAAGTTTAAACTATAAATAGAGTATTTTTCAAATTATCCCTAATTTTTTATAATACATATAATATATATATATATATATTGTAGAGTCGTCATGTATTAGTTGTATATAATAGACAAATATATAAATATTAAAATCTAATTCAGGAAAAAAGTTCAGAAAAGAGACTTAGTAAGATAACAGTTAGTAATATTAGTTTATACAAGTTTAGTGGACTTTGTGGTCAAGTGGTAGTGGTGGATAGATCTGGGACGCTAACACCTTTCATATTCAATTTTCCTATTATGCGAAACTAAGTCATATTATTCTATTTACCTAATGCAGCAGATATGAGTCTATGTTTTATGACCCGTTTGGATATTTTGGAGAAGAATTTCATCCGCGAACTTGCAACTCTTCTGAAATCAATCAGGTTAAATAAAAAATTTATAATAAAAAAATTAGTTTGTACACTATGACAGTATTTATATAACTCTTATTTTTCTTTTCCTTGTCATGCAATTTCAATTTCTATCAACAATAATAGATGTTTAAATTTTTTAATTATGGAAAATGTAGTTATTGAAAATGTGTATCTACATTTGCAAACCGACAGCACATTACAATACAAACATACTAGTAACAAGAAAAATGCAATTATTTGTTTCTATAAAATAGGCACTTCACATGTTCACTCTCTGCCATATCAAGCACCACCTAATAATCTTGAAAAATAGTAAAGAAAACCTATGAACAATGCTTACACAACACAAACTATATGTGGTATCTTTGTCTCTTCGTCTTGTCAGGAAAGTGATCCACTTACAGAAGAACGTTCTTGTAAATGCTGAGAAGAGACCTGAAGCAAAAGCTTTATCGTCTGTCCAGGGAAAGATCTGCAAACATCAACACATTCCTCTACATCATCATCACATCTCAACAAAACCCATTCATTGTCTTCATCTAAATACTTCAGATCATATCTGCTCACATCTTCTATACTAAACCGTTTCGCTATCTCCCACAACAGATCTTTTAGTCTACGAGAGTTTCTCATCCTGAACCTTATCTTCTCTTCCTCATAGCTTACCTTTATCCTCAGAAAATCATCGTCCTGTGATGATGTTGATGGTGATAACTGTGTGGCCTGCGTTTCCTTAAAAGATCTTGATAGAGTCATTGTATCTTCTCTAGCTTTATTCATAGTATCTTCCTTGTTTACTTGTGTTTCACTTGAACAGCTTGAGGTGTGGCTACAAGAGGAACCAGGGGACTTTGCAGGCTGTGAATGTGAAGAAGGCAAGAACGTTGTCTGCTTGGATTGTTGTTGTTGTTGTGATGATGTTGCTTCTTGTGAAGAAGCTAGGTTTGGAAAATTAGCATAGAAGGAGCCTATAGGAAGATGATGACCAGAAACACCTTGAACCGAATCAATGACACGTTGGATCTTCTGAAGAGAGTGACCAACTTTCTTGATCTTTCTTGATGGCCATCTCTGTATCCCATGCTGTCTACAGATTCTCTTCAACGTCGTCGGACAAACTGAAACAAGTTCCATGATAATTAACAACACAAAATCTCTAATGAACTAGAATGTTAAATGTATTCACTTACCACCAATACTCTTGGCAGCATCTTTGAGACTCCCTGCAAAGTACTGGCGAAGAACATCCAAAGTAATGTTTTTCTCAGCTTTTGTTTTCTTCTTCTCAGCCACTCTACTTGAACCACCAGCACTAGAGAAAGTGCTGTTCTCGTTCACACTCACTCCTTTACCATAGTCAAAACCTAGCTCTCCCATCTCTGATGTTCCTACATGTTGAGGGTGGTTACTAATACTTTCTTGTACCTCACATGTATTCTCTATCTTCGGCAGCGTCTCAACCTCGCTCACCATTGAATCTCCCTCTTCTTCCAGCTCCTTCTCCGTGACTGTCCTTAAGCTTCTAGGCACATGAGCCATTATAGTCGAAAGAGCATTCAACATTTTCCTCTGCTCCTCTATATCCCTACAATCTTTAGGCAAAAAGAACTCCAAGACAAAGTCAGCTGAGCCTGTGTGGATGCAGCGTAAGCGTATAGCAACCGTGCCATGTAAGCCAAACATAGTTGCGTGGTGAGAGAGAGGGTACTCAGATTTCTTGTAGCTAGAGACATCAGATGAAAAGCAAGGACCGTTGGTCAAAAACGCTTCTCCAACAACTCCTTGACCTTTCAAGAGATGGTGCTCAGAGCAAGCTTCGTGGAACTCACGGACTGTAGGATCACCTACATAGCAAGCATCATCTATTGTGGATACACAATGGATATAGTTGTGATCGTTGTGACGGCAACCGGTTTTGCTTTGCTTTAGACAAGACATCCATGTTTGAGCTAATGGTAGTTTATGTGTCTCACAGGCACATCTCAAGAGGTTTCTTATCTCAGGTAATGCAGCTTGGTAGGAGAAATCAGGTCCCTGATTACAAGAATGATTTGGTTTATTGTTAAGTAAGCTAAACAAAAGTGATCAGAGGTCATTAGCTCAATTGGAAAGGACCCTGACCAATGTGGCAGAGGTCCCAAATGACCGCTGGGTCGAAACTAAATAAACATTAGGAGTTTTTACCTTTAGAGAAGGTGAGATGGGAACTTCTGTGCTTCTAAGATCAACAGCCTGTGAGCAAAAACAACTCTTTAAGGTTCCCAAGAAAAGCATAAAAGATCAATAGGAGACAAAGAAAATGAAACAAAACCTGAAGTGCTCTGCAGATGCTGTCAAGCTCAGGGCTCAATTTAACCATTTGTGTGGTCATTACAACCTCAATAACACCTATGCAAGTCTTACTACCTTGCTCAAACACAGGAATAGCTAAGGTGCCACGAACATCGCAGTCTTGAGCATGCTGAACTCTAGGATACTCCTCGTTCTTGAAAAACCTCACATCAGGAGTCCACTCAGGAACCTGCCCCAAGAACACTCTCCCAGGCAAACCAACCAAGTCCTTGTCGCTGGAACTTGAACCTTCTTGTTCAGCAGAGAACTGATAATTCTCAGAGATCTCTCTGTAATGAGCGAGCCTTTGGGACATCGGATCATGGCTAAAAGGCTGTTCCTTTGTGGTTAAAACCCTCTTACCTCCTCTATCCACAGGCACCCACAGCTGTATAAGAGAGTCACCTCTCTCGCTAGTGAAATCTTTAATGTGTTTCACCGCTTGAACCAATCTCTCCATAACCGAAGAGCCAAGACCACCGCTTGGTCCAATCCACCACCGTCTGTTCAAGCCAGAGAGATCCTCAAGACTAGACCTTTCAGCTGCACAACCCTGACCATACATCTGAGATAAGCTAGAAGAAGAGCAGATTGCTGCTGTGTCTTGCGCTGGAGACCACATGAAGGAAGAAGGATCAAATGGGGCTAGGGAAGTTGAAGGACTGAAGTTTGGGAACTCAGATGCATCCGTTGTTGTCTCTAACCAGCAACCATCTAGAAGCAATCCGTCCATGAAGGAAGAGTCCATAGCTGGATCCATGGGGAGATAATTGTTATTATTCATAGCTCAGATCAATGAAGCAACAACAACAACAACATCTGAAAAAAGAAGAACAATAACAAAAACCCATTTCAGGAGGAGAATCAAATCAAGCAGAGATCTTTGTAAACAGGGAAGAACAAAGAATCAAGAGTGGGAAAGCTTCCAACTTTGGTGATTCCTAACAAGTTGGTTAAAACTATACCCTAATCCCTTGTGGGTGAAGATACTAATCGAAGAAAGAAGTTTAGCAACTAATCTGATTCTTTCTTAATGGGAAAATAAAGGTGAAAACTTTAGAAAAAAAAATGGAAAAGAAGAGAAAGAAAGACTCACAAAGACGTCAGATTCACGGAAGATTCCTGGAGAAGGTTATAAATGTTTTTCCTTTTTTTAGTTGAAGAAGAGAATCTTGAACTGTCCCTAAAGACCACTTGTGTAAGAGAGAGGAGAAACAGTTGAAACACACACACCCAAACTCTGAGGGAAAAGAAAGGGGCTGTAAAGATGTCTTTGATGGGTATGTCCTTGGTTCAGAACTTAACTTAAGTACCTCCACCTCTTCCACGGATATTTTTTTAAAAAAAAATCATAAATAAATAAATATATACATCATATTTTATGAGGCATCTTTATCTCATATACGTATTGGAAAAAAATACCATTCCATTAAATTTGTTAATTTTGCATATAAAACACTCATTTTCTAAATTAGCTGGTGTTAGTGATTTTTACACATCTATTAAAAATTATTTATTTTTATTTGTTTTGCTTCTTTTTATCAGCTAAAACTAATCCAACCAGTAAAATAATTTAATAGAATATAATTGGTTAAAAATTAAAGTTTTATCTAAAAACTTGAGGAATAACATTAACAAAAAAATAAAACAGCAATTAAAATTAAGCATAGGGAATATTAAACTCTGGTCTCTTTGTATTTTTCTCTCTTTTCCAGGCTGCGTGGGTGTTGAGAGATTCCCACACTCTAGAGAGGGAGAGAGGGAGAGAGGGACAATGATATTAAAAGATTGTGAGAAATTTCATGCCTTGGGCAGTGAATAGCTCTCCATGTATTCTTCATATAAAAATATAGTATTTCAATATTAAACAAAGTCAACTTTCTCGACCAATGTTGAGGAGAAGTTATTAGGCAATGTTTTGGAGGCAATAATAATGAGACAAATAGAGCTGATCAACATTTATGAGATTTAGCAAACAAAACTATGAATTTTCGCCGCTGACTTTGTTATTTTACTTATTTTTACTACTCGATAGGTTATTATAATCCTATTAGGCTAGAGAAGAGATGGGTGTCTATATAAAACGGTTTCGTCTTTGAGTTTACTACATCAGCTCACCTTTCTTGAACAGTTCTTGTAGTGATTCTTTCGTCTTTGCTAGTGGAAGTCGAATAAAGTAAGAGGTAAATGAGTTAGAGGAATAAGTAAGAAGAGAAATAAAACAGAGGTTCTCCCATGTAGGATGGACATTTTATCCGTTAAATTTGAATCGATTCGTTTCGATTAGTTCCAAAAAATTCGGATATCCGTAAGTCTTCGAAACAAAACAAATATTAAAATTCAATATCCGTTAAAAATGAAGCAAATCACAAATACTGAAATTTTTAAAAGCGGATATCCGATCCGCTCCAGTTTTATACAAATAAATGTATATCTACAATTAAATATATATATATATTTTTTATTTTAACATATAATTTTGTTATTTATAACATATATATAAAGTATTAAATTAAGGAAAGAATATAAAATCTTTAGAAAAACTACAATTTTCTAAAATTATGTGTTTATCAAAAAAAAATATTTCATTATAAAAAGTATGGAAAAAATAACTATTTTTCATTTTTGACGTTTAATATTATGTTAAAATATTTTTTTAACAAACATGTATAGTTTTTTTTAGATTTATTTGTATTAAACATGGTGTATGAGTTATCCGTAAATATTCGTAAATATCTAAAAATATTCTGAATATCCGGAAAACCGAATATATATATTTCTTCGTAACAAATCAAATCAGAAAATCAGATATCCGTAAGATACGAAACAAATCACAAATACCAAAAAATATGGCATTATTTGATCCGCGCCCGCCCCTACTCCCATGTGTATACCCTCGATCGAAACCATATCTGATGTATCAAGTTACGAAATTTTTTGAAAACCAAAGATGGAGAGAAGATATCAAGTAGTTATTTAATTTTTTTTAATAGAAAATAAGTACAGAAGTAGTTAATAATGGATGGAAGCTAGTTGGAATGTAAGAAAACAAGTGGGGAGCAGATTTTGCTTTTCTCTTATGGGTAAAAAAAAAAAATAGAAAATACTCTCTCTCTTTTTATTGTATGATTAGAGCTGGGCAAAAAATCTGAATCCGAAGAACCGAACCGAACCCAACCCGAAAAAGTAGCACCGAACCCAAACCGGAATTGATTAAATATCCTAACGGATTCAAAATTTTGGTATTTAAAGAACCGAAACCGAACCCGATCCAAACCGAAGTATTTTGGGTACTCGAATATATCTGAAATAGATTTATATACCTAAATATATTAATTATTTTATATATAATGTATATTAAAAACATCCAAAATATATAAGATATTTTTAAGTTTTCCAAAATACTTAAAAATATATACAAATAATCAAAAGTAAATGTCTAAAATAGCTAAAGTATACTCAAAACACCAAAAATACATAAATATCTCTTGATTTTCTATCCAAATATTTAAAGAAAATCAATTTAAATGTTAAGTTTAGGTATTTTGACATATATTATTTAAATTTATATGTAATATATTATTTTGTTTATAGATTTTAAAAATTTTAAAGTATATAATAATTTTAAAAATTTTAAAAATAATTTAAATGGGTTATCCCCCCGCAAAGATCCGAACCGAACCCGAACCGAAATTTAGAAATACCCGAATGAGGCTGAAATCTTTGACCCCAAAAATCCGAAACCCGAATATACCTGAACCGAACCCGAATGAGTACCCGAACGTCCATCCCTATGTATGATGTTTTGGTATAAACACACAAATTAAAGAAAATTTTACTTTTATTAAAAGCACTTGATTACAACAAAAAAATAGCCAAAAATAATTAAGCTTTGTTGTTCTGAACAAATAATACAAAAAAAACTACACATTAACTTTAATATATTAATCAGTTGTTTTAATAGTTTTACATAGAAAGTTTCTAAACATTATACAAATTGAAACAAAAATATATTCCAGAACATAATACATAAAAGAAATGGAGGGAATATTATTTCGTTTGTCTCGTTCTTTATTGTTCTTTTTGGTCAGCGTTTGTCCTATTGGTTTCAAAGGATACTTTGTGATTGAAATGGAGGGCAATGTGTGTCCCACTTAGCCTCGTGTGAATGTGATACTCTTCTAGAAACAATTGTGATTCCTTGCAGAAATCATTCACCTATAGAACAGTCAAAACGTTTTGCAGTTAGCTAAAATGTATTTTTGAGACTTTTGGAGATTAGCGCAGCAAAACATGTGGTTTTAGTTATTCTTTAAGGTTAACCGATGAGTTTTAGGTCGAAACTCATACACTGTACCAAAAATACATTTATCTGGTTTTCAAGTGAAAATCAAGTCAGAGGACTCAAGAACACACAACCTTTGAAGAATCCAAAAGCCTAGTTTACATGATGATGATGATTGGTTTACCTCCGAAGAATAATATTCAAAACGATTATTGAAAATTACGCAAAGTGAAGAAGGGGAGAATAAGTGGTGGATGAGTGGCTTCCCTCCACTTGGGGTTTGTCCTAAAACTCCCACTTAAGGGCAAATAGGCTTATGTCACTCCCACTTTAATTACAAACTTTGACTTCAACGTAATATACTTTATAATTCTCCAATTATATTGGTTAGATTCAGAGATAACTTTTATTTCGCAGCTATTATGTTTCACTAACTATAATGTAGTTTTTCTCAACTACTTAACCACTAGCTAACGGTTTAAAATTCTAAAATTTGTGAAAAGAGTGCTTTCACGATCACAAACTTATTTTGATCTCTGGTTACAATAAATACACAGTTAGAAAAATCCAGTAATTAACATTTATAAGATCCAAATCACATTTTAAAGTTATACTATAATGTACCTAGTCAATTCTATGGGAAAAATGTGGATAGACTATTTGATTCCTTTTGTTTTTGGTTAAAATGATTATTAATGTTGCAACGAGAGCAAAATGAATCTTAGGGAAGTGTATTCAATTAAGTGTTCGAGGTGATTTGTCTTAAAATGACAAATCCACTGTTATTCAAACATGAAGTTTAAAAATCATTTTAAAATTCGGTGTTATTGAACTTGTCATTTCATAAAATACTAAATTGAAGATTTCAGAGTGCTTTAGGTGTTTTTAGAGTGTTTCAGAGAAATTTCTTAGTTATAAAAATAAAAATCCAAATTCCATGGTTTTAGATGAGATTCTATAATTATTTAACAAAAATCACACCAAATCTCAAATTCTCCTACAATCATCTAAAAATTCACTAAAAATCAAATCACTTCAAATTTCAGATTCAATACACCTCCCTTAGTTTTGGTTTTCTCCCTAGACAAAATCTCATACTTACCACTCACCTTATATACCTATACTTTTTGTCGGCTGCCATCTTTTAGGTGAACTGAGTTCAGAAAACCTTTTGTGTGTGCAAAAAAATAGCATACTCAACTGATATTCGAAGAAAAAGGTGAGCTTATATGATTGAAGATGAAAGGAACAACAAACTTTGACCTAACATGTATGGAAAAAAGATTCCAATTATATAAAACTAAAGTGATTCTTCCTGCTAAGGGAATCTCTTTTATGATATGATATTATATATATGGCAAATTAGCAATAGCCTCGAGAGATTGGTCGAATAAACTTTTACAAGTTGTGATAATTTTTTCTCGTCATAGTTTAGGTAATGAGTTTTCTACTTTTGCTATCTTGTCACACACCTAATAAATTAGCTGACAGCATAACTGAAGCTGACACAACGTAACAAAGTTTGAAATCTACTTGATTTATATATTGAAACTTTAAATCGGAAACTAGAATATCATCCTATTTTTCTCAACTTTACTGAGGAGCTATGAGTTGAAACACATGCAAATTTCCCTGGGCTGTTGTTTTGAACTTTGGGCTTTGTTGGATTGACTTCCATCCTGGACCCTTTCCAAGTGAGACTCGAATCCAAAGGGCTCTAGGACAACAGAGCAATTTTTTGGACCCAGGAATATTCTTTGGACCAAGCTCTACTTAGTTAGAACTCATAGGCTTTGATTGGTAACACTTGAGTAATTGCGGAATGGCGGAAATTAACAAGTTTGCTGAATAAAAGTTGTGGAATTGAAAACTTGCTGAATAAAAGTTGCGGAACAAAATTTACTTGTGATTGGATTGATTTTTGCGGAATTGCTTAACAACGATCTTTTTAAAATTTTAGTTTTGTTACATACCATTAATTTGACAAAACACTCAGATTAATGTTTATATATCCTTATAATTTGTTTTAGATGTAATCAAAGCCAAGCCAACTTGAGTTAGCTATCATGAATCTGTTCCCAAACACAGATCCAAGATTTTGTAAACTACACTCAATGCTCATCATTGGACTTGTAAGCCAGTTGCATATTACAACCCACTACATCATTAATCATTAAACACCGGCTAACTGGGAAGGGTATACAAAGACAAGACATATACCACAAGCCTATATATTTTCAGATGCTCGGCCTCACGATGAGACGGCTTGCTAGATTATGGTCAACAGATTGATCAACAAGTGATAAGAGAAAGAAATAACCGAATCTCACAATTCTAATCAATCAGAGATCAAAATCAGGGGAAACAAAAAAATGATAAAGTCTCTGAGCTAAGAACTAGTAAGAAAGAGATGAAATGCTTTGGATCTGGTGCACGATGCACGTGAGTTACAATGTTTTATGCTTTGCCAATATTTCATATCAAGCATGAACCTCTCTCGTCCATGTGCATATGATATGTTAAAAAATTCGAGGAGCAGTCTAGCAGATGCCAAAACCCACATAAGCACATTTTAAAAGTCCAGATTTGCAACGAGTTCAAGTTTTCGTAGTGTTTTATAAGTTTATAAATGTAAATTGTTTTTTTTAACATCAGTCTATAAATGTAATACTTATAAATGGAAAAAATCATTTTCAAAGTCAAATGTTAAACATTTACCAAATATTTAGTTTTTATTTTTACAGAAATTACAAAGATACACAAATAGCGAATTTATGAAAAATAAGCTAAACAAAATGTTAACCAAGAGTTAAGGATAGTTGATTGCCATTAATTGGACCGACTAATCTTTGACAAATTGTATAATATAAAATATTTATTTCTTGATTAATTATACACAAATCTTCAACAAAAACAAAATGTTATTTTATTCTTAACTCTTAAGCTCTCTTCACCACGGTGGCTTTTGTTTCTTTCTTTATTTCTAAAAGAGCTCCGCCGACGGTTTCTTCCTCCTCCTCCTCAGACCTCACTCTGCGACGCGCCTTCCCTCACTCACCCACTCACTCTCTCTCAACAACCCCCAAAGAGGTAACCTTTCTTCGATTCGAGAGATTCATAACCCTAAAGTTTTCAACTTTGCCTAGATTCGCCGAGATCTAAATCGTCTCCTCCCCGATTCGATTTCAAATCCCACCGACAATCAATTCAAGATGCCGCCGAACGACGAAGAGAACGCAGCTCCAATCAAAACCCAAACCATCGCAGAAGAACCAAATCAAGAGACTTGGCGCACCCTCCTCCTCCGCCAAGCCTCCGTCTACGGCGTCGCCGCCGGCTACTGCATCTCAGCTTCCCTCCTCTCCATCATCAACAAATGGGCCATCATGAAGTTCCCTTACCCCGGCGCCCTGACCGCTATGCAGTACTTCACCAGCGCCGCCGGCGTCATCCTCTGCTCTCAGCTGAATCTCGTCGAGCACGACCCTCTGACCCTCTCCACCATGTGGAGGTTCCTCCCCGCGGCCATGATCTTCTACCTCTCCCTCTTCACCAACAGCGAGCTCCTCCTCCACGCCAACGTCGACACTTTCATCGTCTTCCGCTCCGCCGTCCCCATCTTCGTCGCCGTCGGGGAGACTCTCTTCCTCCACCAGCCCTGGCCTTCCGTCAAGACCTGGGGGTCTCTCGCGACCATCTTCGGAGGTAGCGTGCTTTACGTCCTCACTGACTATCAGTTCACCATCGCTGCCTACAGCTGGGCGGTTGCGTATCTCGTGAGTATGACCATAGACTTCGTTTACATCAAGCACGTGGTGATGACGATTGGGTTGAACACGTGGGGGCTCGTGCTTTATAACAACCTCGAGGCGCTTCTCTTGTTCCCTCTCGAGTTGCTTATAATGGGAGAGTTGAAGAAGATCAAGCACGAGATCAGTGAGGAGTCTGATTGGTACTCGTTTCAAGTGATGTTGCCTGTGGGATTATCGTGTCTGTTTGGTTTGGCGATCTCTTTCTTTGGATTCTCTTGTCGACGTGCTATCTCCGCGACGGGGTTCACTGTTCTTGGGATCGTGAACAAGCTGTTGACTGTTGTGATTAATTTGGTGGTGTGGGATAAGCATTCGACGTTTGTTGGGACGTTGGGGCTGTTGATTTGTATGTTTGGTGGAGTGATGTATCAGCAGTCTACTGTCAAGAAACCGAGTGCTGCGGAAGAAGTTAAACCGCAGGAAGAGGAAGAAGAGAAGCTGCTGGAGATGCAGGAGAACAAGGAGAGTAGTGACAGCATTGTTGAAGTGATGAAGGAGGGTTTGAAATCTGAAGAGAAAGTATGAATCGTATCCATCTAGTGAAAGATGGTATATAGATTCATCTCTATCGATGGCAAAGTTTTTCTGGTTTATTTTTTCTTGAGTAAAGAACTATATTGTAGTTAATGGTTATGCGATTCTTTTGTAACTAGGGAGGTAAGGGTTACTGCGCTATTCGATGTTATCGTTTTATTGTTTACATTTTAGAGCTTTCATTCACAATGTGATGATTGTTATATGCATTTGTTCGCTTTTTTCTGAACCTGATTTTGGATTTTTACATGAGTGGAAAACATTCTTGTTCGTTCTCTTTATGTTGAGAACCTGTTCTCAGGCCAAAAAAAAGAAATCAAAAAGGGGGAAGAAAAACATATCGTCAACAGCAGGGTTCGAACCTGCGCGGGCGAAGCCCAACAGATTTCAAGTCTGTCTCCTTAACCACTCGGACATATTGACTTTGATGTTTAGTATTATTATTATTATTATTATTAGTATATTTTAAATTACAAGACATTCATCAGACGAGGCAAGAACAAGAATCATATAATGTTTAAATGGTTCACTGAAGTTGCCATTTGCCAAGTATTGGTGTGGAGTAAGCTTTCATAATTCACATTGTATTCACGGGCCCGAAACAAATAGTTAATGAGCTTTCTCCAACTCTGCTTGCATTTTTCCATACACGACAATTCATTAGCTTACATTCAGATGCCTATTCGTGCATTAGGTTTTTATCAACATATACATACACCCTTTACTCTATTAACTTAACCTAATAACAATGCAGCGAGAAAAGAAGCTGTTAAACAAGGAGCGTAGGAGATATAATACACATACAAGAAGCTATCAAGTTTGTTGGCTTTGTGTTTTTCATTCACCCAGGGGGATTATTCTGATGCATATTTGTAGCCGGCATGTTGTGGAACTCCGTGGGGATCACGTTTTGAAACACTGCTGGGATAGTGCTGTGAAACTGCGCTGCTAATCCCGCCTGAAACGCTCTTGGAGCAGCCTGTAATTTAAAAAAAAAACACTCATAAAACTTTGTTTTTAGCCATTTGAATTTTTTTTACAAGTTCAACTAAATGTTACTGGAGCTTCATTTTGAATCAATATAGCAAAAGAGACGTACCACAACATGTTGAAATCCTTCTTGGCTTCCCTCCTCAACAGTCCCAGATTGCATCACATGCTACAGAATGAAGAAAGATCAATGGAATGTACACAATCGTAAATGAATTAAGCAACACATCATCAGGGCTATGATTTCATAGTCTATCCAGGACACAACATTAATTGATGATTATGATTCCATAGGGTAAAAGAAAAAGCTAACCACCTTTGCCTTTTTAGATGTATTGTTTAAACCACTTCTCTTCTCCCTTCTGGTTTCAGCTTGCCCTGAAGCATTATTGCCTGCATGTTGTATGTTATGTTCGAGTCCAATCTGCTTTGATGTGGATCCATATTGATTGTCTTCATGTATATGATCTCCCGGTTGAATTGTACCTTCTTCGCACCTGGCTGGATGTTCTATGGTATTGACTTTAATAGCACATAGTTTAAAAGCTTCTTTCATTGCAAACATGGCAACATCATAACTTTCTTGTGAAAGAGATCCTTCTTCTCCTAATATAATAGCTCGCCGGCAAAGATCATTGAAACGACGGACATTAGATTGCACAAGTTCAAGGTTCCCGCTGATCTGATGTCTGTTCCTAGCTGCATTTGTCCATCTTTGCAACACATA
This sequence comes from Brassica juncea, assembly GCA_018703725.1. Taxonomy (NCBI): domain Eukaryota; kingdom Viridiplantae; phylum Streptophyta; class Magnoliopsida; order Brassicales; family Brassicaceae; genus Brassica; species Brassica juncea. The sequence continues at coordinate 31,236,766 of CM031937.1, forward strand.
GTTTATCGGAATGGTGAAAACGCCTGACATTTGGAGAACAACAATGGCGTGTCTACATAGATATCCCTTGTACTCAAAGGAACGGCAAGAGCAGTAAATATCCGACTTCGACTCATCCCATTCCACCATATATTTTCGATCGTCTTCAAAGTCCTTAACACTGTAAGTTGTTCCTTCCTCGCTCTCCTTGGTTAAGTGACAAGCAGCAGCACCCAGAACCTCGATTTGAAACTTCCTGAATATTGCATGAGTGTACACAAGCAACACCTGCTTCTCAAAAGGTGAAGGAGATTTCAGCTCAGGCGGTTCATGCCAAGCATCAAAATCTGCTTTGGCTTCCTCTTCATACATATTCTCTAGCATCCGCCCATACCCTTCTAAGAAATCTTTAAGCGAAGTTTCACCTTGAACATACCTATCAAACATAGAATTCACACTCTCTGAACGATAACGCGTCGATAGCCCCGCGAATGTAACTCCCCTCATAAACGTAGGCGCCCAGAAGCTGCGTTCATCATACAAACACCTCATCCACTGAACATCTCTAAGATGAAATTTATCTATCAACTTCATCCACCTCCTATCGAACTCCTCCTCAGACCACGAACTGTACACACATTTGAAAAACTTCTTCAAGAAAGCGTCTTGCCACATGCTCCAGTAATCAAGATTCCGAGGAAGCCGGTCCAGCACATGCCACAAGCAGTAGCAGTGCCGAGTCTCGGGAAAAACCGCAGATACAGCTGTTTTAATAGCATCGTCTTGGTCAGTAAGCATAACCTTTGGCATCAAACCACCCATCGCCAACAACCAAGACTGCATCAACCAGACATAAGTATAAACAGTTTCATCTCCAATCAACCCGCATCCAAGTAACACAGGCTGCACGTGATGGTTAACACCAACGAAAACAACAAGCGGCACTTTACACTTACTCAACACATAACTCGTATCGAAAGAAACGACATCGTTAAAGCTTCTGTAATCTCCAATCCCTTTAGCATCAACCCAGAACACATTCCTCAGAACATGATCCTCGTTGAAATCAACAGCGTAAAAGAACTTATGATTCTCCTCCTGCATACGCATCAAAAACTCGAGAAGAATCTGAGCATCGTGAGTCTCGATAACAAGACGCCGTCCTTTATCGTGCTGATTCCTCGTGTAACAATCTAGAAACCCTAGGTCGTGATAAGCAGTGAGATGCTTAGAATCAGCCAACAACGGACTGTTCTTCTTCCTCCTGAGACGAGTATCGGAAGACTCGCTGGTGATCCTATGGCTCCGGAAGAAATGAGCTTGCTCCGGTAAGAGCTCGTGGTTATGCTCTTCGACGAAGCTGTAAACGTACCATTTGCCGTCGGGTCTTCGCTTGACGTGCATACTCGCCTTGCAGCCGATTTTGGGGGAAGCTCTAGGGTTGATCGCGTCGTCGGATTGCTGCTTGCTTCCGTAGCGTATGCAGGAGAATTTGGCGTCGATGAACTCCTTCGAGGCTCGCGATCTCCGGCTGCTTAGCTTGGCGGTTCCGAAACCGGCAGATTTGGCGTAGTCTTTGTAGTAGGTGTACGCGTCTTCGTGAGTGGCGAACTCCATTCCAGAGAACATTTGAGCTCGGATTCTAGAAGGATCCGTGTGGTAGAACAGGGGGGAGGTGACTGAGTAACGTAGATTCAAGAATGGAAGAGCAGATTCATCGTCTTCACCAGAAAAATGGTTTTGGAAAGATCCGTAGAAACTCGAGGGTGGACGATGTGGAAGGAGAAAGTAAATCACTCGAGAGTATTGAGCCGTATTGGGCTTCATTATTCTCTTAAGTTATCTAATGGGCTTTCGGTTTTGCTAACCGGATTATTTTTATTTCTGCTAAACAGTTCATTAATATGATTATGGATGAAATTTGTAAAACAAATTTATCATATAGATGTATATAAAAATATTCTAAAAATAATTTTAAGGATGTTTGATAATATTCCTCCGTTTTACTTCTCGTTTATGAATTGATAATATTTCATGGCTAAACAACCAATATAATTATCGCATGACAATCAGATAGCAATGCTTCCATATCAGAATTTTTTATAGCAATTGCTATTTGCTAAGTTTGATTTTCTTTCGTGAGCAATCAACTTACACATCTTTTAATGATGAAACGTTTTCTTAAACATTGGTTGATGAAGGGTATTTACAGCGACAGCTAAGGATTCTAACCTCTCTAGATTCGGTTTATGTTTTGGTGTTCATGTGTTTCCAGCCTATTTCTTTGCTCTTTTCAACCTGTGTTACTTGTTGATGAGTTCTCGGTCGTTCCATGTGTGGTGTTGGAGTGGGTTTCACTAATGGGAGCGTTCGTGGATGTTACCTTGCAACTCAATTTATTAGGTGTGTACTGCTCTTTCTCGCTCGTATCTTCACCCGTTTCCAGTCAGTTTTCACCATTGTTATAGTCTATCACGTATCTCCATCATCCTCCTTATCTTTGCTTTCATCTTTTAGTCTAGTTTCTAGTTTCAATATTTGTATCAATATGTGCCTCCGGATGGTGTCCATCACCTCACGGCTTATGGCTCTAGAAAGGTTTGTTCACCTTTGGTGGTTTTGTGTACTCTTTATTTCAAGTTAATATAAATCCACCAGGTAACAAAAAAAAAACATTGGTTGATATATGGTGGTTTAATTGAGGTGACATATTAACAACAAATCCATTAATTATGATTTGCAAAAAGTAATAATGATATTTAACATATAATCATGATGACCACCTAGAACTACCTCAAAACCTATCTATAGAAACTAGTATTGACAAAAAAAAATGGCCGAAAAACACTATTAAATGACTACGGTTGGAAAAATACACTATGGTTAAACCAACACCCGGTTTATAATATCATTGACTATCGAGTGTGTAGTAGACTTTCAATAAAAAGAAGCAATTGGAAAAGCAAAAAGGTTAAGAGCCGTTAAGCTACGCTTTTATTTTCTTTGTTCTCCTTTGGCATTTGAAAATTTTAAGCTATGGTTTATATAACTAAACTCATATTATTATCTTGGTTACATTAAATTATAAAATACCTGAAAAACTAAATAAAACTAAATATACGTTAAATATAGTTAAATACTATTTTGGAGACATTAATTACGAGGCGGTTGGTGGTCGGTGACAGTGAAAAATACGTTGGACCATTGGATCGTGGTAGTAATAATAATAAGGAAGAAAATAACCAGGTAATTTGAAAACATAGCCGTTGGGTTCCCAGATTCCAAAAAGAAGGCGACCTTTTTTTTTCTCTATCATCAGAGCTAACATTTAGGTTGCATCCAACGGCTCAGATTAACTAGCCGTTGATTTTAATTTTTTTGTCTTGCAGACATATATCCGATCTTGGCGTCCCTTAAAATCTTGATTCACTCTTACAAATCTTCTTTTCTTTTCTTGTGAGAGAAAGAAAGCTAGAAAGAGAGAGAGGGGACCTTTAGAGAGAGAATCTGTTTGCTCTTATGGGATTTTGCTGCTGACAGAGAGAGCAATCGATTTTGTAGGGATCGTTGAAAGGCTAAAGGTGAACACTTTAAACGTTGATTTCATCTGGGTTTTTACGAGATTCATACATCGTGTTCTTGTTCGAGTCTCTGATCAGATTCTTCATTCGCATCAAAGACCCAATTTTTAATTAGGAATTGCTTATAGATTGTACTTGTTTCTGCGTGATTATCCTCAGATGGGTGGATCAGACGAGAACAGACACGGAGTCATCGGACCCATGAATCCACAAGGTATCATCGTATTCAAACAAGAACCCATCTTTTGGTTTGGTTCTGTTGTTGATTTACTTAACCGACTTGTTGTCAATGAAGGGGGTTTACGTGGAGGAAAGGTGAATCCGGCGAACGGGCAGACACGAAGAGCACTCAGTAACATAAACAAGAACATCATCGGAGCTCCTGTTTATCCTTGCGCTGTCAACAAGCGACCATTGTCTGAGTAAGTTTTATAAAACCCTTTTTCTACAAAACTCTGTTCTCTTGTTCTAAAGACCTAATCTTTTTTACTCTTTCTCTGATTTTGTTTTCAGGAAAAATGCGACGTGTCACAAGAAGATTCCACCACCTGTTCCAGTGCATCGACCCATCACTAGGTCAGTAACTTCGTTGCCTCTTTCAGCCGTCTTCTGTTTCAGTACCATAGTTTAGATTTTAAATTATTGATTTTTGGTTTCAGGAAGTTTGCTGCTCAATTAGCTGAGAACAATCCCCAAATCCACAAGGAGGTACCTTCATTTATTATAGTGAATGTGTTCTGTGTTACTATGACTTGCTTAGGGGGTCTAATCTCAATTTATGCGATGTATTGTGGTCAGGAAACCAAGAAACCATTGGATGTTATCATAATAGATGCGGAAGAAGAAGATGGAGACTTTAACGAGCCAATGTTTGTTCAACACACTGAAGCCATGCTTGATGAAATTGACAGAATGGTAACAAACATAACATGATATTGTTGTCTGATGGAACCGCCATGAGTTATATAAACTCATATTGTGTTCCTCTGTTTTGTACAGGAGGGTATTGAAATGGAAGATTCAAATGACATCGATGATGAAGATGAGTCCGTGATGGATATAGATAGCTATGACAAGAAGAACCCTCTAGCTGTAGTTGACTACATTGATGACATATATGACTTCTACAAGAAAAATGAGGTAAGCTTCTTTAGTGTTTTGACCATTATGGTTTCAATATAAGTGAGTGATTGATAACCATTCACTTGATTTTTTTTTGGCAGTGTCGTAGCTGCGTCCCGCCTAACTACATGGAGAATCAACCTGACATTAACGAGAGGATGAGAGGGATCCTTGTTGATTGGTTGATTGAGGTTAGTACATAAACTAACTCGGTTTTGTTTCTTGGAGATAGTTTTAGCAACGAGCATTGTTTTGACTGTGTGAAACACTTGCGAGAGCAGGTACATTACAAGTTTGAGCTGATGGAAGAGACGCTATACCTCACAATCAATCTCATAGACAGGTTTCTCGCGGTTCATCACCACGTCGCTAGGAAAAAGCTTCAGCTTGTGGGTATAACAGCTATGTTGCTTGCTTGCAAGTACGAAGAAGTCTCAGTTCCAGTTGTTGATGATCTCATCTTGATCTCTGACAAGGCTTACACTAGGAGAGAAGTTCTTGACATGGTAAATACCTTGGATACTCTATATGTTAAAGATGATCATTGTGTGATGATGGGGTTTGTTTACTTGCAGGAGAAGTTAATGGCGAATACCTTACAATTCAATTTCTCTTTGCCAACTCCATATGTGTTCATGAGGAGGTTCCTCAAAGCTGCACAATCTGACAAAAAGGTTTGTATAATAACTTCTTTGATCATATCTTCTCACTTGGTATATATAGAGGAGAATCAAATGTGAGGTTGTGTGTATTCAGGTGGAGCTTCTATCATTCTTCATCATCGAGCTTTGCTTAGTAGAGTACGAGATGCTTCAGTATGCTCCTTCTCAGTTAGCTGCTTCAGCGATCTACACAGCTCAGTCCACGCTCAAAGGGTTCGAGGAGTGGAGCAAAACATGCGAGTTCTACACTGGCTACACTGATGAAAAGCTCATGTAAGAAGAAGTCACCAAGTTAAATATATTTTGAATACTTTCATTACAGGTTCTGAGATTTTGTATTGGTTTTGATGATGATCAATTACAGGGAGTGTTCGAGGAAGATGGCTGGCTTGCATCACGAGGCAGGGACAGGGAAGCTAACAGGTGTTTACAGGAAATACAACACATCCAAGTTTGGTTATGCTTCAAGAACTGAACCTGCTGGGTTCCTTCTCCTGTAGAAAGCAGCTGTTCAGGTCACACTGGAATGAAGGGAAAGAGCAACGCATCTCTCTGTGTGGTTTCGATCTATTTGTGTTGATTCGATCTATCTCTCTGTATGACAATGTCACTGTCTAGTGACACATTATAACACAAAGCTAGTCACTGTCTAGTGACATTATAACACTAAGCTAGTCTCTCTATTCTCATGAATAGTCACTGTTTAGTGACATTATAACACTAAGCTAGTAGTAGTCTCTATTCTCATGAATGTTTTCTTGTTTTAGAAATAAGATTGCTTATCTCTTAGTTTACAGAAAGGGGTTTCATACAACAACAAAGAATCTATGTAATATATAAACGAATTCACCAAGATTCAAGTTCGACCAATAAGTAGGTGCGTTATAGAAGCTAGCTCTTCTTGCGTTGTAAAATTAGAAAAAAATCAAGCTTATTTTTTTCCCTGCATTGGTTTAAAGAATTTAAGTCCATGTTTCTAGTAACTCTTTCATATATATTGGCAAATAAATTGAAAAGTAAATAAATAAAACGACAAATTTGACAAGATATAAAACTTATAAAAATCTAACGTCACAGCATTTGACTGGATATCTATTACTATAAAGTACAATTCCTTCTCTTCTTAGGAGGCCACGTCGGATTACAGGTAAGAAATTCAATACATCTCACGCTGACACGTGTTAAGGACGAAATGAAACTCATCTTTTTATTTAAATGTGTATTGTTATGGGCTTTTTTCGTTATTGCGTGTGTTGGGTTAATAATATTAGAGTCTCATTGTTATCGTTCTTAACCTATCCGTCTTCGACTCTCGCCTAATCTTTGACTGCAAACACCATGATTTCATCTCTCAACTCTTAACCTTTCCTATCGTTCAACGTCTTCCTCTTAATTTCGCCAATAAATGTTATTCTCATTAACCCAATAACAATATCGACCTTTCCGTTTCCTTCATGTCAAACCTATAAATTGGAGAGGGCTGAGGGTAGGATGAATCTTCACAACCAAAAGTCGTGGAAACCGTCGCTATGGCTGCTCTTACGTGTAACAAGAAGAAAGGAGCTAAGTCGCAGACTCCTCCACTCACGTCAAAGTCGAATACTGCACCTCAACATAAGAAGGCGGCGAAATCACATAAGCCTCTGTTGAAGAAACAGAGGAAAGGTATTTCGGATGAGAACCATGAAGCTTCTAATGATAAGAAGAAGAACAACCGTTGGCCTACGATTTTCTCGATGGTAGCGATGATGAAGAAAACCTTTGGGTTCTGATTCTGACTCTGATCTGGTGAAGGAAAGTATAGCTATTGATGGAGAACGTAAAAGGTAGGAGCAAGATGCAAAAGATGAACGACAGATGAACATTAAGGAACAATCTGAAGAGTTTCTTCTACCAACCAAAAAGTTTCAATCTTTTGGTATGTTACGAATCAAATTTATGTCTTTATAACATTCTTATTTTGCAATTGTTGGTTGGTTTATGTTGAAAAGATCAATGGAGCATTATAAGTTTAGGTGTCTTATCATTGTTATTGTTCTACGTTGTTCAGGAACTTGAAGAAGAGTCAAGTGGGCCACCAGATCTTCTTTCTACCTTAGGATAAAAGAGAGTGAGAATTTTTTTTAAGTTTTATTTCTTTTAAAGATTCTTCCTAAGGAATTAGTCTTTGTTTTGTTGCTTGATGTTACTTTTATGTGTTCAGTTGTTAGAGTGCTGTTGAAATTGAAGGATTAGAGGTCAAAAGGAGTGAAGAGGAAGAAATTTGTTGAACAGCTTAAGGCTGATCTTGGTTCTTATTACGTCTATAATGAGTTTCTTATTGGAACTCTGGTTGAGGTTTTTGCTAATCGCTGATTTCACTTTTATGTACACTTTTTTGGTTCTATTTGGTGTAAAGTTATGTGTGAGATAATTTTGTTACTCACATATGTTGAATTGGTATATTGTGGCAGATGTTTCCTCCTGTTGAACTCATGGAACTTATCGAAGCTTTTGAAAAGCAAAGGCCTAACGTCTATACGTTCCAACACTCTTAAGGTGATTTGCACCCCAAGAATTCCGAAGAGATCTTGCTGCGCTATATCAGCAAGTAACTTTCTCTTTTGTCACCTTCTACCAAGTTTTGAAATTTTAATTGTCAAAAACGAAGGTCAAGTTGGTGTTTTTAATGTGAATCCTTGCACGGGGTTCTCTTAAATGAGTACGCCATTTGATTTGGTAGCAAGAGCCAGTACACGATTCTTTGGAAGGAGAAGCATCACTTCACTTCTTTCTCAAATAAACCCAAAGCTGTTTTTTTTGGAACTAACCCAAAGCTGTTTTTATCTTTCCTTTCTGCGCAATAATCATAAATTGCTAAATTGATTGTATTTATGCATGCTTATTGTAGCATCCCCATCCCGGGAACTTGACATAGGGCCTAGACGTTTCGATAGAAACGTGAACGTCTTGGTTCAGATCATGAGAATTGATCGTGAACAAGGCATGATGATGGAAATGGTCGGTAATGATCATGGATATCTAGTCTTGGTTGGTACAATGACCAAAGAACTTGGTTACATTGATTGTGACAAGTTAAAGAAGCTAGTTGAGTAAAACAATAGCTGGACGATGTAGGTGGGTAGCTCGACCAAGCTGAACGAAGCTCAGTCAAGTCCACTCTAGCTCAGTCCAAACTATGTCAGCTCAACTAGCTGAGCTACTAGCTCACTCAGCTGGGTCAGCTGGGAGCCAGCTCATCTCAGCTAGACCGAGTGTTCGGGTCTCGGGTCAGTGGTCCGGGTCCGGGCCGGTGGCGGGCCGGTTGGTCTGGCCATGTGGTCCATGAGCTGTTGGGCTCTTGTGGGCAAGTTATGGGCTTGGTAATCAGGCCTGGGCTTATGATGGACGTGCCTAGATGGGTCTGGAACCTTCTATGGCGAATGGGTGCAATCTGGTCCGTTGGTTATAATCGATGGTCCAGATCTGTCCCGAATGGATGCATGGAAGGGATGTGTCCCTTCTCACATGACCTTTGGTTGCCTATAAATAGGGTGCACGACCAGAGATCAATTCATCCAGTTTTCATCCAGACTTATTCAGTCTCATCACGTTCAAAGAGAGAGAGAGAGAAAGAGAGAGAGTCCGGCCAAGAGAAAGGCCGATCATGGCGGCGGTTACTTTCCGGCGACTCCGATCGTTTGGGAAGAGAAACTCCGGCCAGGAATGGGATGATCTGGCAAGGGGGAAGCACGTGGAGAACCCTGATCAAGGTTCCAATGTGAGTGGTGGACCAGCGATCCATCAACCTAGACCGTCGGCCCCAACGGTCGAGTCTATGGTCCGATCGGTTCAATGGTTACATCCGTTTCTCTCTAGTCTGTTTCCAGGCATTCTCTTTTCTTCCTTCTCTGGGTATGGACGTGGTGGTGTGATGGTTGGATCAGAGTGGTACTAGTCACCAAGGGTCCCAAGTTACCAAAGGTTACGAGTAACCGAAGAGTTACGAGTTACCAAAGGGTACGAGTAGCCGAAGAGTTACGAGTTACCAAAGGGTACGAGTAGCCGAAGAGTTACGAGTTACCAAAGGGTACAAGTTGCCAAAGGTCACGTGCTACCAAGAGTCATGAGTCCAAAGGGTGCCAGTAGCCGAAGAGTTACTAGACCCAAAGGTACCATAGACTAGAAGGTGCATCCGGACCAAGAGGCACGAGTGATCAAAGGGTGCGAGTTACCAGGGGATGCGAATGTATCGTGACTCAAGGGATGCAAGTGTATTGTGATCCAAGGGGTACTATCATATCGTGATCCAAGAGGTGCGACCATGTCGTGATCCAAGAGGTACGAACATGTCGTGAACCAAAAGGTACGAACGTGTCGTGATCCAAGAGGTACGAACGTGTCGTGATCCTAGAGGTACGAACGTATCATGATCCAAGGGATATGAACGGGTCGTGATCCAAAGGATGCGAACGTGGCGTGACCCAAGAGATGCGAACGGGTCGGAACCGAAAGGGTGCGAATGGGACGTGACCGAAGGGGTACGAATGGATCGTGTCCGAAAAGGTGTGAACCACCAAATGGTGCGATTGAGGGAAAGGCGCCATATGCTTTATGTAGGGCATGGACTCACATAATAGTAACGGAATGCCGGTTGTGTCCGTACATACTAAGTGGACGATGGCTTATCATGACTAGTGGTCGGATCATGTTCCATGACGATGGTTCGATGGCCGAACATTAGTATAAATGGTCATGTTGCTGGAGTAAGAGTATTGATGTGATAATCCTATATATCAGCCAGGGTGTTGATAACCTAAGGATTGGCTAAGAGCCATGTCGATGAGTATGGCTAGTACTATGTGTTGTGAACCATAGATACTAAGCCTAGGTGTGATTGTTCAAGGAAGACTGTGTAAGATCTGATCATGGTTGAGTATGGACGACCTGAATCATATATGATGGTTCAAGGTGTCGAAACTAACCTGATTAAGAATACATCGGTTGGAAAGAACAAGACATATCTGTTGTCTGGGTTAATGTCCCAAGGCCGGTCAGGCAAGATGAAGACTCATCAGTTCTAAGTCATGTGAGGATGGTTGGTTGATTGACTTAGGATCTGATGGGCATTCTTATTCCATAGTGTGGACTTGGTACTATTGCCCATAAGGCAAAAGGATGTCGGATTGTGCATGAGCTGTCAAAGGCCATATGCCTATCTTTTATCCGCCTGAAGACTTCTCAAAGGTTACTTACGTCTGTGGGGATGGTTGGTTGAATGACTAAGTACCTAGGGGAGTTGTTTAGTGCAGGGATCAACATAAGGACCATAAAAGGACTTAATGAGTCAATGGTTCAGATGACATGCTCCGTGGAAGTGGCAAAGGTAAGATCTAGCAATTCTTGCATAGATCTAGATAGAATAGTTTAGAGGAATGGAACCTCGGATTCGTATGACTTGGTTTGGGTTCAGAATCGATCTTTAAGCTAATTGGTAGTTGAGAGAACTAACCAACGCTGAGGTGATTCGACCAGACAAGTGTTAGATTGGTTTTAGACCAATGGTTAGTTAGAGAATATTCCGTTGCGTATCTATTGAAAGGATCTAAGCTATGAATGACTAAGAAGATCTTTAGCTAAGGTCTAAGTTAGCCCTCGCCTATGAGCGATATTATAATTAAAGGGCGAAAAATTCAGAGGTTCGGTCCGGGAGAGGACTGAGCGACGTAAGTATTCGACCGCGGCCTAGTCGGCCGAGATCGGGTCTTACAAGTTGGTATCAGAGTGGAGTTGATCCTGTTATGGACAATGCTCGAAAATGTTAAGTTCCAAACCGAAATTATTTCTGAGGACTAAGACGACTATGAAACCTTAGTGGGGATGAGCCAAGAGAGAGTTGAGGTAAGAGGTATCATGCTTTTGAACAAGGAAGTTCCAAGATGAACCTACTTAGCCAAGATGCACTTTCCAAGGGCAAGATCCTGAAACTGAAAGGTTGGTCGATCTAGTTACTTAGAAGTAATAGACGGATTGGAAGGATGGAAGCAATGCAGTACTTGGTTATGGATGACCTGGACAAGGGAAAGGACATGGACCAGAGAGTGGCGTATGTTGAAATAAGCATAAAGCACTCTACTGAGGATAAGTGTTATCCCTTGGTGGCCGTTCATAATAGGTAAGCATATGCAATTTTCAAAACTGATTTAAGGGAGACACTACATGACTAGTACACGAGTGGACTTGTGATCAGATGGATCAGCTAGGACTCGGTATAAGTCAAGGTGGGATTCCCTAGATCAAGTTGGATGGAATGAATCAATTCCAATCTGAATCCGTCCAAGGAAGTAAAAGTCTGAACTTATCTTTTTAAGTTCAGTGGACATTAAGTATCCTAGTATGATGAGGGTTGAAAGTATATTATAAACACTCTTGTGAATGGTGTGAGCATTCACATAAGTGCAACACTCTGGGGGGTGGTGACAGCATCTTCCAGAGATGTGATTAAACTGAGATCTTACTCATCTAGGAACCTAATGTTTAGTAATGCTTGGTCTGGAACCTAAGAGAGGTCAAGACTGGTCTGGAACCTATAGCGGTCAAGACATGACGTGAGGTCCTGATGTAGGGACGCTCATGGTCGGAAATATGGAAACAAAGGTTCTCTTCGATACAGGAGCTACACATAGTTTTGTGGACCCGAGCCTGATCGGAAGAGGATCGCTTTCCATGCTAAAAGGAGATCACTTGGGGATAGTGAGTGCAGCCGATGGTCAGGTTATGCACCCATTAGGCCTTGTTGCAAGTGCTCCAGTGGTCATTCAAAACAGGGGACTGCCTGTTGACCTTACTGTAATCCCCCTAAAGAATCACGAGATGATCTTAGGTATGGATTGGCTAGGAAAGTATCGGGCCACTCTCGATTGCCACAAAGGTTGTGATTCGATTGGAGAGTGGGGCTAAACCGATCAAATTCCAATGTGAAAGACACGCTCCGAGTGTAGTGGTGTCAGTAGTCTAAGCTAAGGATGCTGAACCAGGGTTGTGAAGCCGTTTTGGCCACAATAACCACTGCGGAGTCCGGTCAAACTAGTACTATATCCGGGACTCTTGTGGTATCTGAGTTCGAAGATGTGTCCTGTACGCTACAGGGTGTACCCTCTGATAGGTCGGACCTCTTCATGAAAGGACTAGAACCATGGACAGCTCTACTGTCCAAGAGTCTGTATCGGATGGCTCCCGCCGTAATGGACGAGCCAAAGTAGACCACGTCCGAGAAGGACCAGGGTCACAGTACAACCAAGTCGGAAAGAGACCTAAGGTTGGGATTTCTATTTGATCAAGTCCATGAGGCGAGGATCAAACTATGTCAAAGTCCAGTGATGGACCGAAGTGAAATATCTGGCGGTTTAGTCTAGTATGGACTAAGATCGCACTATGGCCAAGCTGTGAAAGGCTAAGGTCGGCTAAGGAATGATCCGGACTGGGATCATGAACCTTATTGTCCATAAAGGACAAAAGGACCGTAACAATCTATTAGGACTCGTTATAGGACGAGCAGCCTAGTGATTGGAACGAGTGTGCTAGGACCTGACTGGTACATCGAGTGACTTGGGGATTGGTCCAGTCTACTAAGGCTCGAGTATGCAGCATGTTCCTAGGGACTGGAAATGATCTAGTCCTCGACTATGATCAGAGAAAGAATAAAGTCTAAAGCAGATGATATTCAAAACAGAGACATAGACTTGGTGTCTACGAGGACAGCAATCTATAAAGGTTGAGCCAGTGACACAAGGCATGTCTTTGGATCTGATTACAAGTATCACTGGTTTGTGTACTTGATGGACCCTCGACTATGGTTATAGTAGCCAGGTAAGGGTGCCATAAGCGAAAACCAGAATGGACCACTTGATAGGATTTTTGGCCAAATCCCTATCAAGTGGGGGAGACTTGTAAAACGATGGTCAAGGAGATTGGATCATTGGAAAGTTCGTTTGGGTTGTTAAGAACCAACTAAGCATGTTCTATGTTCTGAAAAGATAATGTTCGGTTGGCACCAATTGTCAAGGCACAAGATTTACTCACCACTGGATTCGAGGACGAATCCATCACAAGTGGGGGAGACTTGTAGCATCCCCATCCCGGGAACTTGACATAGGGCCTAGACGTTTCGATAGAAACGTGAACGTCTTGGTTCAGATCATGAGAATTGATCGTGAACAAGGCATGATGATGGAAATGGTCGGTAATGATCATGGATATCTAGTCTTGGTTGGTACAATGACCAAAGAACTTGGTTACATTGATTGTGACAAGTTAAAGAAGCTAGTTGAGTAAAACAATAGCTGGACGATGTAGGTGGGTAGCTCGACCAAGCTGAACGAAGCTCAGTCAAGTCCACTCTAGCTCAGTCCAAACTATGTCAGCTCAACTAGCTGAGCTACTAGCTCACTCAGCTGGGTCAGCTGGGAGCCAGCTCATCTCATCTAGACCGAGTGTTCGGGTCTCGGGTCAGTGGTCCGGGTCCGGGCCGGTGGCGGGCCGGTTGGTCTGGCCATGTGGTCCATGAGCTGTTGGGCTCTTGTGGGCAAGTTATGGGCTTGGTAATCAGGCCTGGGCTTATGATGGACGTGCCTAGATGGGTCTGGAACCTTCTATGGCGAATGGGTGCAATCTGGTCCGTTGGTTATAATCGATGGTCCAGATCTGTCCCGAATGGATGCATGGAAGGGATGTGTCCCTTCTCACATGACCTTTGGTTGCCTATAAATAGGGTGCACGACCAGAGATCAATTCATCCAGTTTTCATCCAGACTTATTCAGTCTCATCACGTTCAAAGAGAGAGAGAGAGAGAAAGAGAGAGAGTCCGGCCAAGAGAAAGGCCGATCATGGCGGCGGTTACTTTCCGGCGACTCCGATCGTTTGGGAAGAGAAACTCCGGCCAGGAATGGGATGATCTGGCAAGGGGGAAGCACGTGGAGAACCCTGATCAAGGTTCCAATGTGAGTGGTGGACCAGCGATCCATCAACCTAGACCGTCGGCCCCAACGGTCGAGTCTATGGTCCGATCGGTTCAATGGTTACATCCGTTTCTCTCTAGTCTGTTTCCAGGCATTCTCTTTTCTTCCTTCTCTGGGTATGGACGTGGTGGTGTGATGGTTGGATCAGAGTGGTACTAGTCACCAAGGGTCCCAAGTTACCAAAGGTTACGAGTAGCCGAAGAGTTACGAGTTACCAAAGGGTACGAGTAGCCGAAGAGTTACGAGTTACCAAAGGGTACGAGTAGCCGAAGAGTTACGAGTTACCAAAGGGTACAAGTTGCCAAAGGTCACGTGCTACCAAGAGTCATGAGTCCAAAGGGTGCCAGTAGCCGAAGAGTTACTAGACCCAAAGGTACCATAGACTAGAAGGTGCATCCGGACCAAGAGGCACGAGTGATCAAAGGGTGCGAGTTACCAGGGGATGCGAATGTATCGTGACTCAAGGGATGCAAGTGTATTGTGATCCAAGGGGTACGATCATATCGTGATCCAAGAGGTGCGACCATGTCGTGATCCAAGAGGTACGAACATGTCGTGAACCAAAAGGTACGAACGTGTCGTGATCCAAGAGGTACGAACGTGTCGTGATCCTAGAGGTACGAACGTATCATGATCCAAGGGATATGAACGGGTCGTGATCCAAAGGATGCGAACGTGGCGTGACCCAAGAGATGCGAACGGGTCGGAACCGAAAGGGTGCGAATGGGACGTGACCGAAGGGGTACGAATGGATCGTGTCCGAAAAGGTGTGAACCACCAAATGGTGCGATTGAGGGAAAGGCGCCATATGCTTTATGTAGGGCATGGACTCACATAATAGTAACGGAATGCCGGTTGTGTCAGTACATACTAAGTGGACGATGGCTTATCATGACTAGTGGTCGGATCATGTTCCATGACGATGGTTCGATGGCCGAACATTAGTATAAATGGTCATGTTGCTGGAGTAAGAGTATTGATGTGATAATCCTATATATCAGCCAGGGTGTTGATAACCTAAGGATTGGCTAAGAGCCATGTCGATGAGTATGGCTAGTACTATGTGTTGTGAACCATAGATACTAAGCCTAGGTGTGATTGTTCAAGGAAGACTGTGTAAGATCTGATCATGGTTGAGTATGGACGACCTGAATCATATATGATGGTTCAAGGTGTCGAAACTAACCTGATTAAGAATACATCGGTTGGAAAGAACAAGACATATCTGTTGTCTGGGTTAATGTCCCAAGGCCGGTCAGGCAAGATGAAGACTCATCAGTTCTAAGTCATGTGAGGATGGTTGGTTGATTGACTTAGGATCTGATGGGCATTCTTATTCCATAGTGTGGACTTGGTACTATTGCCCATAAGGCAAAAGGATGTCGGATTGTGCATGAGCTGTCAAAGGCCATATGCCTATCTTTTATCCGCCTGAAGACTTCTCAAAGGTTACTTACGTCTGTGGGGATGGTTGGTTGAATGACTAAGTACCTAGGGGAGTTGTTTAGTGCAGGGATCAACATAAGGACCATAAAAGGACTTAATGAGTCAATGGTTCAGATGACATGCTCCGTGGAAGTGGCAAAGGTAAGATCTAGCAATTCTTGCATAGATCTAGATAGAATAGTTTAGAGGAATGGAACCTCGGATTCGTATGACTTGGTTTGGGTTCAGAATCGATCTTTAAGCTAATTGGTAGTTGAGAGAACTAACCAACGCTGAGGTGATTCGACCAGACAAGTGTTAGATTGGTTTTAGACCAATGGTTAGTTAGAGAATATTCCGCTGCGTATCTATTGAATGGATCTAAGCTATGAATGACTAAGAAGGTCTTTAGCTAAGGTCTAAGTTAGCCCTCGCCTATGAGCGATATTATAATTAAAGGGCGAAAAATTCAGAGGTTCGGTCCGGGAGAGGACTGAGCGACGTAAGTATTCGACCGCGGCCTAGTCGGCCGAGATCGGGTCTTACACTTATTATCAGTAAAGCTCATATAAAAAAATTAAAAACAAAATTAGATCAATCACAATAGGCACTACACAAAAGACATAATTGGCTTACAAGTTTATACGATTCAGATCTTTTAAGACCTGGTTAATTGGTTTAATTATACAGATAAATTATTTATTGTATTTATAATTAGTTTTCTTTGATATTTTGGACTACAACCCTCTTTTAACTCATCAAATACAGTCTATAGATGTTGAAATGAAAGTACTTGCAAAGAAAGCGACTAGATTTGGTGATAGATCAATTTAACGAAAAATAAAATTAAGGATAAGCTGTTGGAAATATGACACACACTCTATAATTGAAAAATAACAAGCGGAGAATACACCAACTATCCTAAAGGTAATCTCTAATTATTATGATGATATGAAGTTTTCTTATTTTTCAGACTTTGTCATACTTGCTTCAGAGGGATAAGGTTAGCAAAATAATGCTACAAAGGAGTATGGAACACTTTCCAACATAGCTAAGTCAAGTTCAAGAAGTCAATAGTGACAAAATTGTTGTAGAAGCTTCTCTCATTTTAAGGTATTACAAAATACATTTAATCGTCAATAACTCTGTGCTTGCGTGGAGTTCTGACCCTAAGTACAAGATTGGATGATAATAATAAAAAACAATCATAAGTAGCAAGCAAAATAAATCGTACAACAAATATGGCCCTTCTCCAATTAAACCATCCACCTAATCAATAGTTAAATCATTAATCATTTATCACCAATATCAATTTCATCCACAACCGAAACACACTAACTAACAAACTATAACAACAATTTTACATACCATAATAACTTGAAAATCATGAACAAGATGGGATAAATGGGATCAAGATGGTTTTTAAGTTCGTGGACATTTGTCGGCTTTTCTTTGATTCTTGGTGACGGATAAAATACGAGAAGGTTAAAGTTGGGCCAGATGGAGATTATTAACGAGCTTCAATTTTAATTTTGTTACACAGAATCTCACTCCAAACCCCAACTTCAAAATACTTGCACGAAGATAAGTTGATTAATTTCGTATGTGAAATAAGAAAATAAGACATTTATACTAAGTGTAACTTCTAAAAGTTTATATAGATAGAGGAAGTTGCAAGGTTAATGGATCATCCAGTGAATCAGAAACACAAGAAACAAAGAGATAGTTAGTTAAAAAGAGATCTGAGTAGAAGAAACTAAGGAACAAAAAAAAATCGTTGGAATCATGTCGATAAAACTTTTTAAAAAGAAAACATAATAAAGAATAAAAAGATCAATAAGGCAGTGCCAAACCAACAAATGTACAGGAATTTCAACTTAAATCCTTTCACGATCTTTTTTTGACATCGTCCAACATATACAACGATTTAATTTAAAAATATTTAGCGAGAGACATTAAGGGACACTATATATGAGGGATACAAAACTATTTTCATAATAGCAACACTGATGAAGATTTACAATATCTACCACATAAGGGTACATATCTTTGTGGTGTGTTATTGCTGTGTAACGGGAATATTAAAGAGGGAAAAAAATATCTAGACACACTGGATTGGAAACGCACAGTATCAACATCCAACAGTTGCTGGAGAAAGGTTAAGAAGGTACTCAATGATTACGGCATTGTTCTGGAGGACATGTATTTCAGGATCCTGGCCAGGCTCAAACCCCCAAGAAGCTGTGACCTCCATAACAAGAATCATCTATGCAGGAAATGTTATTACTTTTTAAGGGTTGAGATGTTTATCAATTATATAGCTTATAGAAAGCAAAATTAGCTATTGTTTGCTCTCTTAATACTTTCTATCAATCTTTATTTTCATTGTTTAATGACTGGTTTTAGTCTATTGTTTATTTGACAGTATATAATAGAACCATGCAAACCTCATAAGATCAAATGTAAAAAAAATATTTAAAAATAAAAACACATAGGATGTTTAGCATAATGCATAAACCAGCTTAAAATACTTTAAGCTTCACATCCCGTCCGAAGGGCGGGCCGGCCCTAGTCTTTATATATAAAGTTCAGTGTGCTTCACTCCCAGCTTATCCACATCAGCTGACAGCACAACAATTAGGTCTCCTGCTGAATGACACGTGTCCGTGTTAATTAAACGCTGCATCTCGAGTCGTGACTAAGATATTGGGCTCGCGTGTGGGCTCGGATGTGGAGTTGGTCGCATGTATCGTCTCTGGCCCAACCAATAACCCTAGGTCTGTGATGAAAGCTATTGTATTCTTCGTTTTCATTGAGCGGAGGAGAGGACGACCTTCGAGCTACGTAACGGAGGCGTCGTGATTACTCCGGCTTTAATCCTTCTGTCTTTCACATCTTCTCTTAATACTCATCTCTCTCTCTCTCTCTCTCTCTCTCTCTCTCTCTCTCTCTCTCTCTCTCTCTCTCTCTCTCTCTCTCTCTATGGCTAACTCTAATTTGTTTTTCTCCAACCTAAAGTCCGGTCGATGTTCTTGTCGAGGCGAGGCTTCTGAGATTCTGGGAAGCTAGGAACATTAAGCGTGGTGGAGAACTTATGTGGATGGATTTGCTAATGGTGGATGTTAAAGTGAGTCATTTTTCTGTTCTCTTCTATGTATCAATTGTTCTGAGTTAGTATTAACTGTCATGCTGTTATTATTCCCCGGTGAGATTTAGGCTGTTTGTGAGGTTTGATAGTGTTTCCGGTTAACCTGATCGTGTTTTACACTTTTGTCTCTTTTTTTTTGTTTTTAGAAAAATAAAGTCCTGCTGGTCTGATCTATTATTCTCTGTGAACCGTATTGTGATTATTAATATTGATTTTGGTTTAGTAAAGATCCTGTTTTTAGTATAGATTTTGGTTTCATGTGATGTAGAGTCAATATTTCCGTTGGAATTCACATCATTCACTCCGACGATGTTGTTTGACGCTTCGGTTTCTCCCCCCCACCCCACCCCCCCCCCCCCCCACCCCCCCCCCCCCCCCCCCGAGGGAGAAGAAACCGGAAGAACAGAGGAGGAGGACTACGAAGAAAAACAAGAGAAGAAGATCACTGATTTTCTCTGTTCTGAAAGTGGTTGTGTTGGCTCTGTGTTTGAAGTTAGGGTTTAGTTTGATGCGAAAAGGGGTTTTAGAATCTGAGTTTGCAGAGGAGATAGTGAAGATTTCTGGTGAGAGATCTCATTCTGGTCGTGATGTTGGCGAGAAAGTGAGGATCTTGGAAGATGAGTTAATGGGTTTTGCTAAAAGTAGAAACTTTTTGAGATGCAGAGGTTTCAATTCCAATTGGAGAATCAATCAGGTAAGTTTAAATTTAAAAATCTTAGCCTTTTATATTTCAGTTTTATTTGATTGATTGAAAGTTTCTGCCTTTTTCTTTGTAGGATTAGGATGGTCTGATGTTGAAGTCTAAAAGTGAGTATAGATCTGTACTTTAAGAGGTGAGTGTATCGGGACGGCCTTTGTAGAGAGGTGGATTGTTTGGTACTGGTTTCTCCTCAAGTTCGTTCACCCTTTTATCAGGCCGAGTTACTGATGTAACTAAAGCTAATTCATTTGACTATCAAAATCTCTATGCTTTGTTTGTTTAGTATATCTGTTTTTGATGTTCTTCTTGAAGTGGTCGGAAGGGAGATTTGGTTACTCGGTACGCGAGGCCAACATTTCGTGGGGGAAAATAAATGGAGCACATCGGTTCTGCAACTAGATCATAGCACGTGGGTTCTTGAGTACAGTCTAAGCTCAGTGATAAAGCATTCGGGTTTGTTGTCACTAGGAACTGATGTCCTATCACACATGATGTTCCAAGCAACAAAGAATGTAAACAGAAGGGGTTTTTGGATGTTTTCAGCCTCACGGAATCTGTATAGTGGAGTGGTAACAGAGGAGGGTAGCACAATGACACCAACTTTGAAAACTTATAAGAAAAAAAAAAGTAAGTCATGAACATATAAGTGCTTGTGACTGTTACTGTGTAGCTGTTTTATATTTTGAAAGATATCAGTTTTTGGTTAATTCATCATTTTTAAATAAATTGACAAAATTTGTTTTAGTATATTCATGTGTATATTAAGCTAGATAAAGCTTAAAAGAATCACTGATGTCAAAAAAAGCTTAAATCACTTCTGTATAGAAAACATTTATAAACTCGGATCATCTTTAGCTGAATAAAAAAAACAACTTATCATTTTCAGTTAAAATAAACAAGTTGAATATAACCAGCTGCTTCATAGAGATTTAATGGTTGAACAAGTATATAATCTCTAAATGGAATAATAAAATAGATAGTAAATTTTTGAAAAAAACAACAAATAGTAATATTTGATACTATTTTAAATTTATATAAGATAATATCTCTCAATTGTCCATTACATATTTTCAGTTGCTCTTAAGGCCATGGACTAAATCCAGTCTTTTCCTTTACAATTTATAGCATTTCCATAGCTCTGTAGTGGACATAGTAACTTTTATTAGATGAGCTAGGTCTGAACGATGCAAGTATCTGAGGAAAATTTCAGAAGCTTCTCTTCACCTAGACATTAGGAATCACCAGTCATCTGGTTAAAGAACTCTTAACATTAAGTGGTAAACCATAACACCAGATATGCCTTGGAAAGAAACTGGTGATAACTGAAAATAATATAAGTTTTCGCCTTCTAGAGTCATTTGTTCATGTTTCCAATCTACGATAGAGGAGGAAGAAGCTACATGAAATATACATTTTCTTTAACAATGGAAACTACGGGACAAAGACAGAGAATATACAAAGTATTATAAATAAATAAGAAATATAAAAGATTTTTGTATCAAATATATATGTATAGGAGAAATAAGATCATTTGTAATTTTAATATCAAATAAGAACTTACCCAACATAATTTATAACTCCCAAACAGTGTAAGGAGTTACTACCTGAAATATAGAATATTACACTAAAATATTGTACTATTTTAATATTTTCAGATAAAAATTATTTCTTACAAATATATAAATCAGCAAGTGGAATTCATCATCATCTATATATATGTCAAACAATTCTAATATTATTTCTAACAATTGAGTTATATAAAAATAAATTAGAAATAAACTTTTTTTAATAAAAATTAAATAATGTCAGTGTAGATGAAGATAATCTACAAGAATATGAGAGAACATATGTCATTTAATAACATTTTAAATATAATAAAATTTAATTATTCAGTCATATACTTTTTAAATAATAGTAACTAATATATTTTTTCATTATGTTACCCAACTATAAATAATTATCTATTACTGATAATAAAAAATACCAAGGAATTCAAATAATAGTTTGTGTGCTAAGATTTCACGGAACAATGAGGGATAGAAAAATATTTTCGTAATAGCAATACTAATGAAGACTTAGAATATACACAAATAAATAATATCCTGTCCGTAGGGCGGACCAATCCTAATAGTACATAATAACGAGTTTTCTTCTGATAATAACTTGTTCGATTGACCTTGACTAAATCGTCTACTACAGTTGATTTGAAAAAACGTGGGAACACGTTTTCTTTTATGCAAGACTTTTCTTTTGAACAAAAGGACTTAATTTGTTTATAAGAATCTTTCATTAGTTTAAATATCAAACAAACAAAAAAAGTAAGGGAGAAGATGGATAGAAGAGGATTTGGTAGTGGTAATATTGCCAAAATGTGTATATGCTTAACGTTGCTGCTTTTGTCTTCTACTGAGAACTCTTTCGTCACAACTTTACCAGCAGCCGGTGAGTCACAAGCTGTGTCTTTGTTTTTTACTTCTTTTATTTTTTACAACTTAAACGACAAAGCTAAAGAGTAGATTACTTTTCATATAACCACCACAAACCCATTTAGAAGTCGATTACATTATTTCTCACAAACTTGCGTATATTATTTAAGTTTTATCTTTGCCTAAAACTAACATCATTACAAAGAATCTTAGGAAGAGAACACAAATTGTTTGCAAGTGGGTTTTATGTGTATGATTAGTTTATACAAATGGTGCAGAGGAGAAGTATCAAGCAAAAAGAACAGGCACACCAATAAAAGGTGGAGCGAGAAGAATGATGATATACACGCCACCAACTAAGTCAGCTCGTGCTGGTTGGGTAGACAGAAGCCATTCAGATCATGGTCGTGGTCCATGAACTACAGATTGCATCATTTTACAACTATGCTGAATGTTTTATCTCTAACAACTTGTGTTTCTTCGTTTGATCTTGACCATCTTGGTCTGGTTAACAACTTAAGCAATCAAATCGTTCTTAGTGAATTTTTTTTTTTCAAAAATAGAAAGTTCAAAAATCATCGAATGATCCACTAAGACTTGAAACGTTATATAATTTGGCATGGTGTTTTCACAGGTCAACGGAATCTATCAGTGACTTGGAAGTAAAACATAGCAGTGAAGGAGAAGGAGTGCGAGCAGCAACATAAGTTGCACAAATATTGGTTCCGAAATTATCTTGTCATTCTCGTTGCTTGGAGAATAATATGGAGTCTGTAACGTCACAGCATCTGACTAGATCGTATTTTTGATGTACTCGTCCATGATGACTTTTTCCGATATGATAAAAAGATTCATCGTTCAAATGACTTTGAACAAGTCGTCGACTACAGTGCCCGTTGACCTGAAATAACTCGTTCTTAGAGGGAAGACTTTGTTTATAAGAAGAAGTTTTCATTAGCTTTACATTCAAAGAAAAAAGAAGATGGATAGAAGAGGTAGTAGTACTGGTAATATTGCCAAAAGGTGTCTTTGCTTATCAATAACGTTGCTGCTTTTGTCTTCTACAGAGACTGAGAACTCGTTCGTCTCGGCTCTACCAGCTGGTGAGTTTAAATCTGTGTTGTTGTTTCACTTTTTTTCTAACAATTTTGTCGGCAAAGCTAAAGGGGGTTGTATAGTTTTCATATAACCACAAACCCATTTAGATTGCATCATTTCTCACAAGCTTAATTATTTTGCCTTAAAATCATATCAAAGAATCTTAGAAAGAAAATACAAGTAGTTTGCAAGTGTGTTCTATGTGAATGCTTAAAAAATAAATATTAAATGGTGCAGATGAGACGTATCAAGCGAAAATAACAGGCACGCCAAGAAAAAGTGGAGTGAAAAGAATGATGATAGTAGTAGCGGCACCAAAAAATGCTGGTTGGGTAGACGGAAGCCGTTCAGGTCGTGCTCCTGGTCCATGAACTACCGATTTCATCATTTTACAACTACCTATACTGAATGTTTTATCTCCTACAACTTGTGTCTTTCTCCGTTTGATCTTGACCATATTTTGTCCAATTAGTAATAAAATCGCTCTTAGTAATTTTATATCGGAAGTTAGAAACCATCAGACCATCCTCTTTTGGTTTCTAACCAGATAATGATTCTTAATCATAACCACTACTTCGGAAAAAAAAAAACATGACAAGGTTTCAAACATCACAGTAACTAAGCCCCAACACACAAATACTAGTTCCTTTTTTTCTCTCTCCCCTCTGGCTGTCTTCTTGTAGGAGATTTTAGTTACTGTAGTACCCCCAAATGCATAAGCGACAAGATGAAGATGGCAGCTTCTAATAGTCGCAGATACGTTTAAACTATCTCCTCACAGGTGGTGCGCCTCCCCTTCCTCCTGTTCCACGCCCAAGTACCCTGAGCATTGATGACGTGACCATATATTGAATCAGTTGCTTTAAAATTTCCAAACATTTGTTTTCTTGACATGTAAAATCAGAAACAGAAAGGACTTAATAAGAGAGGGAAATTACTCTGCCTCGCATTGCAGCAGATCTACCTCTGCCTAGACCTATTGAGCTCTTTCCCTGCATTGATCAAGTAGACAAGATGTCGTCACTTTCGACGATTATTGAGCAGGTACATTACAAGTTTGAGCTGATGGAAGAGACGCTTTACCTCACAATCAATCTCATAGACAGGTTTCTCGCGGTTCATTACCACGTCGCTAGGAAAAAGCTTCAGCTTGTGGGTATAACAGCTATATTTGCTAGCTTGCAAGTACGAGGAAGTATCAATTCCAGTTGTTGATGATCTCTGACAAGGCTTACACTTGGAGAGACGTTCTTGACATGGTAAAAACGATTATTAACCTTGGATGCTCTCTGTATGTTAAGATGGATCATTGTGTGAATGAGTTTGTTTTACTTGCAGGAGAAGTTAATGGCGAATACCTTACAATTCAATTTCTCTTTGCCAACTCCATATGTGTTCATGAGGAGGTTTCTCAAAGCTGCACAATCTGACAAAAAGGTTTGTTATAATAACTTCTTTGATCGTATCTTGTCACTTGGTATATAGAGGAGAATCAAATGTGAGTTTTGTGTGTTTTCAGGTGGAGCTTCTGTCGTTCTTCATCATCGAGCTTTGCTTAGTAGAGTACGAGATGCTACAGTATGCACCGTCTCAGTTAGCTGCTTCAGCGATATACACTGCTCAGTCCACGCTTAAAGGGTTCGAGGAGTGGAGCAAAACATGCGAGTTCTACACAGGCTACACTGAAGAAAAGCTCATGTAAGAAGAAGAAGTCACCCAAGTTAAATATAATTTGAATACTTTCATTGCAGGTTCTGAAATTTGTATCAATTACAGGGAATGTTCGAGGAAGATGGCTGGT
Organism: Brassica juncea; assembly: GCA_018703725.1. NCBI lineage: Eukaryota > Viridiplantae > Streptophyta > Magnoliopsida > Brassicales > Brassicaceae > Brassica > Brassica juncea. The sequence continues at coordinate 31,261,705 of CM031937.1, forward strand.
TTGCATCACGAGGCAGGGACAGGGAAGCTAACAGGAGTTTACAGGAAATACAACACATCCAAGTTTGGTTATGCTTCAAGAACTGAACCTGCTGGTTTTCTTCTCCTCTAGAAAGCAGCTGTTCAGGTCACACTGGAATGAAGAGAAAGAGCAACACATCTCTCTGTGTGGTTTCGATCTTATTCGCGTTGATTCGATCTACCTCTGTATGACAATGTCACTGTCTAGTGACATTATAACACTAAGCTAGTCACTGTCTAGTGACATTATAACACTGAGATAGTCTCTATTCTCAATTTCTCATGAATGTTTTCTTGCTATAGAAATAAGATTGGTTATCTCTTAGTTTTTACAAAAAGGGGTTTCATACAACAATCAAGAATCTATATAAATTATATATAGCCGATGTCACCAAGATTCAAGTTCGACCAATAAGTAGAACTGTTATAGAAGCTAGCTCTTCTTGCGTTGTAAAATTAGAAAAATCAAGCTTATTTTTTCCCTGCATTGGTTTAAAGAATTAAGTGCATGTTTCTAGTAACTCTTTCATAGTGGCAAATAATTTTAAATAAATAAATAAATCAAAAACTACAATTTTGAGAAGATATAAATGAACTTTTAAATATCCATAACGTCACAGCATTTGACTGGATAGTATATAATAACGAGTTTTTTTCTGAAGATAACTTGTTCGGGTGACTTAGACTAATCGTCTATTTGCCGTTGACTTGAAATAACTTGTTATCACACGGAACACATTATTTTTTGTTGGAAGACTATGTTTATAAGACTCTTTGTTACTATCAAACATAAAGAGAAGATGGAAAGAAGAGGATGTGGTAATGCTAATATTGCCAAAATGTGTCTTTGCTTGTCAATAACGTTGCTGCTTCTGTCTTCTTCGGAAAACTCGTTCGTCACACCTTTACCAGCCGGTGAGTCGAGCTGTGTCGTTGTTTTACTCTCTTTCTTTTTACAACTTAGTCGAAAAAGTTAAAAGAGTAGTTTAATTTTCATATAACCAAAAACCCATTTAGATTTTCGATTGTATCATTTCTCACGAGCTTAATTATGTTATTAAGTTTTATCGCTGCCTAAAACTAACATCATACCAAAGAATCGTAGGAAGAAAACCCTAATTGTTTGCAAGTGATTTTAATGTGTATAGCAACGCCACGTAGCTTTACACCAAGAAAAGGTGGAGCGAGAAGAATGATGATAGCAACGCCACGTAGCTTTACAGTACCAGCTCACGGCCGTGGTCCGCCCAATACATGAACTACCGATTTCTTCATTTTACAACTACATATGTTGAATGTTTTATCTCGACAACTTGTGTCTTCTCCGTTTGATCTTGACCATCTTTTTCTGATTAAAAACTTAAGCAATAAAATCATTCTTAGTGATTTTTTTTTCAAAAATAGAATGTTCAAAAATCATCGGATGATCCACTAAGACTTGAAACGTTATATAATTTGGCAGGGTGTATTATAGTAAAAACCAGCTGGGTTTGGTTATGCTTCAAGAACTGAACCCGCTGGGTTTCTTCTTCTGTAAAAACCAACGGTTCTCAGGTCACAACGGAATCTATAGTGACTTGGAGATAAAACATAATAGTGAAGGAGAAGGAGTGAGTGTAGCAACATAAGTTGCACAAGTATTGGTTCCGAAATTATTTTTTCATTCTCGTTGCTTGGTGAATAATATGTGGAGTCTGTAACGTCACAGCATTTGACTAGATGGTATTTTTAATGTACTCGTCCACGATGACTTTTTCCGATATGAATAAAAGATTCATCGTTCAAATGACTTTGAACTAGTCGTCGACTACAGTACAGTGCCCGTTGACCTGAAATAACTTGTTCTGAGACGTAGAATTCAGATGTAAGACTTGTATAAAAGATGCCTGTAACTGTTTGACTACCAAACAAAAAGAAAAGGAAGAGAGAGTAATGGAACGCAGAGGATGTGGTGGGACTGGTATTATTGCCAAAATGTATCTGTGGTTGTTAATATTGTTACTGCTTTTGTTTTCTCCTGAGATCTCGTTCGTGTCAGCAATATATGTCGGTGAGTCCTTCTTGTGTTTACTCTTTATATTCCAATGTAGAAGGAAACTCTATTCAAAACTTTTCAGTTGCATCATTTCTCACAAGGTTACTTGTCTGTCTTTTCAGATGGTTCTGTTTCTGTAAAGGGAAGCCGTTCAGGTCGTGGTCGGACCATGTCGACGAAAACATGATCTACCGATTGCATCGTTTTTCAACAACCTAGACTGAATGTTTTGTCTCCTACAACTATGTCTTCTCTGTTTGATCTTGCCAATCTTTTGTTGGATTCATAACAAAAGTATTAAAATCGCTCTTAGTAATTTTATATAGGAAGTTAGAAACCATCAGATCATCCTCTTCTGGTTTCTACCAAATAATGATTCATAATCATAACCACTATGTCGGGAAAAACATGACAACGTTTCAAACATCAACTAATCCAAAATAGAACATATATATCACATCAAGCTAAAAACATATACAATCTTGAAATTTACGAATCAAGACGATCTCCTTCCAAATGTTATCATTAGTGAATCCTAAAGAAGATAAAAAAAAAATATCTTTTGATCCATCAATAATGATTCTACATATATAAAACATATGCACTTAAAAATCATAACCGGTGACGGTGACAAACAAAAGCACGAACTGCATAACCTCCCTTATCTACTGGTGACATATATATGCATGGTGGTTCTCAAACTGAAGAGCAACATACTCACTTTTTTACAAAGGTACAAGTTTATCATAGCCAAAAAAAAATCACCAATATTCTCAATTCTTCCCCGCCACAGAGGCAAAACCTAAGCCGATAGAGTTTTCCCACAGAATCTAAATCAGCAATTTAAAAAGCTAGCTCGTTCCCTGCATTGGTTTAAAGAATTTGGTGCATTTTTCTCGTAGCTCTTTTCATATTTGCAAATAAGTTCTTTAATTAATCAATCAAGCTACAAATTTGATAAGATATATAAACTTTTAAAAATCTAATGTCACAGAATTTAGCTGGATAGTATAAAAATCTTGTTCGGATGACAATGACTAATCGTCTACTACATTGCCCGTTGACTTCAACCAACTTGTTCTCAGACGGAAGACGTTATTCTTTTTTTGTTTCAACATAACTGGAAGACTTTGTTTATAAGACTCTTTCGTTAGTTGTTACTATCAAACAAAAAAAGAGAAGATGGACAGAAGAGGATGTGGTAGTAGTGGTAATATTGCCAAAATGTGTCTTTGCTTCTCAATAACGTTGCTGCTTTTGTCTTCTACTAAGAACTCGTTCGTCACACCTTTACCAGCCGGTGAGTCACAAGCTGTGTCTTTGTCTTACTCCCTCTCTTTTTCTTTTCAAGTGGTTTTATGTTTATGATTAATCTATATAAATGGTGCAGAGGAGACGTATCAAACAGAGAGAACAGACACACCCAGAAAAGGTGGAGCGAGAAGACTTATGATAGCAACGCCACCTAGCTTTTCAGGACGTGCTTCCGGTCGTGGTTCGACCAGATCATGAACTACCGATTACTTCATTATACAACTACATGTTGACTGTTTTATCTCCGGAAATTTGTGTAGATCTTGACCATATTTTGTCCGATTCATAAATTAAGCAATAAAATTGTTATAAAGAAAGTTACAAAAATCATCAGATGATCCACTAAGACTTGAAACATTATATAATCTAGCATGGTGTTCAATAGTAACCCACAAAATACAGAACTAGTTCCTTTCTCTCTCTCTGGTTGTCTTTTTGTAGGAGAGTTTAATGAGTACCATAGATGCAATAAATGACAAGCTGAAGATGGCCTGCTTCTCCTGGATGCTGAATAGAAAATTGTCTCATAGCCGAAGATCTATCTCCTCACAGGTGGTGCGCCTCCCCTTCCTCCTGTCCCACGTCCACCCTGAGCATTGATGACATGACCAATATTGAATCAGTTGCCTTAAAACTACCAAACATTTGTTTTTCTTGACATGTAAATCAGAAACAGAAAGGACTTAAGAGAAGGGAGAACAACTTAGTCTGCCTCGCATTGCAGATCTATCTCTGCCTACACCTATTGAGCTCTTTCCCTGCATTAATCAAAATAGGTAAGACGTTGTTACCTTGAAACATATATGGGTCTGATGATTCTCTCATAGTCTCATAATTAGTCCGTTTCTCGTTCAAGAATTATACCTTGATTTTCTCATTTGCTTTCCCGAACATTGGAGCATTCTTGAGCATGTCTGGTATGACTATAAACCTGTCAAGATTTCACAAGAAGGACACTCAATGAATGTTCCAACAAAGTAGATAGTTAGGAAACAAGCAGATGTCAAAAAAAAAAAAAAGAGAGAGGGTTTATAATAAAGCACCTGACTTTGCTGCCTCGGATGAAGACATGCTCAAGCTGTGATACCTTACCATCCTGTTCCACGGTACCCGAAAAAAAGCCACAAACAAAAATTCAGTATACTAACCCCATCATTGTGTGATGATGGGGTTTGTTTTACTTGCAGGAGAAGTTAATGGCGAATACCTTACAATTCAATTTCTCTTTGCCTACTCCGTATGTGTTCATGAGGAGGTTTCTCAAAGCTGCACAATCTGACAAAAAGGCTTGTAATAATAACTTCTTTGATCATACTTTCTCACTTGATCATTAGGTGTGAAATGTGAGTTTGTATTTTTCCAGGTAGAGATGCTTCAGTATGCACCTTCTCAGTTAGCTGCTTCAGCGATCTACACAGCTCAGTCCACGCTTAAAGGGTTCGAGGAGTGGAGCAAAACATGCGAGTTCTACACAGGCTACCTGAAGAAAAGCTCATGTAAGAAGAAGAAGTCACCCAAGTTAAATATAATTTGAATACTTTCATTGCAGGTTCTGAGATTTGTATCAATTACAGAGAATGTTCGAGGAAGATGGCTGGTTTGCATCACGAGGCAGGGACAGGGAAGCTAACAGGAGTTTACAGGAAATACAACACATGTTTTCTGTAATAAACCAAACGGTTCTCACAGGTCACAACGGAATCTATAGTGACTAGGAAAAAAAACATAACAGTGAAGGAGAAGGAGTCAGAGCAGCAACATAAGTTGCGCACAAGTATTGGTTTCGAAATTATATATTCATTCTCGTTGCTTGGAGAAATAATATGGGAGTCTGTAACGTCACAGCATTTGACTAGATGGTATTTTTAATGTACACTTCTTCCATGGTGACTTTTTCCGATATGAATAAAAGATTAATCGTTCAAATGACTTTGAACTAGTCGTCGACTACAGTGCCCGTTGACCTGAAATAACTTGTTCTTAGAGGGAAGACTTTGTTTATAAGGAGAAGTTCTCATTAGCTTTACTTTCAAACAAAAAGAGAAGATGGATAGAAGACGTAGTAGTACTGGTAATATTGCCAAAATGTGTCTTTGCTTCTCAATAACTTTGCTGCTTTTGTCTTCTACTGAGACTGAGAACTCCTTCGTCTCGGCTCTACCAGCTGGTGAGTTTAAATCTGTGTCAGTTGTTTCACTTTTTTTCTTACAACTCAGTCGACAAAGCTGAAGGGTAGTATAGTTTTCATATAAAGCACAAACCCATTGAGAAGTTCAATTTAAAACTTTCGATTGCATCATTTCTCACAAGCTTAGTGTTATGTTCTTAAGTTTTATCTTTGCCCAAAAAATCATATCAAAGAATCTTAGAAAGAGAATACAATTTTTTTTGCAAGAGTCATATCATAGTATTATGCTAAACTAAATATGTAAATGGTGCAGAAGAGGAGACGTATCCGGCGAAAAGAACAGTCACACCAAGGAAAGGTGGAGCGAGAAGAATGATGAGAGGAGTGCCACCTAGTCATGCTGGTTGGGTAGACGGAAGCTATTCAGGTCGTGGTCATGGTCCATGAGCTACCGATTGCATCATTTTACAACTATGTTGAATGTTTTATCTCTTACAACCTGTGTTTCTCTGTTTGATCCTGGCCATCTTTTTCTGATTTAAAACTTAAGCAATAAAATCGTTCTTAGTGATGTTTTTTTATATAGAAAGTTCAAAAATCATCGGATGATCCACTAAGACTTGAAACGTTATATAATTTGGCATGGTGTATTTTATAGTAAAAACCAGCTGGGTTTCTTCTTCTGTAAAAACCAACGGTTCACAGGTCACAACGGAATCTATAGTGACTTGGAAATAAAACATAACAGTGAAGGAGAGGGAGTGAGAGCAGCAACATGAGTTGCACAAGTACTGGTTCCGAAATTATATATTCATTCTCGTTGCTTGGAGAAATAATATGGTAGTCTGTAACGTCACAGCATTTGACTAGATGGTATTTTTAATGTACTAGTCCACGATGACTTGTTCCGATATGATAAAAGATTCATCGCTCAAATGACTTTGAACTAGTCGTTTACTACAGTGCCCGTTGACCTGGAATAACTTGTTCTTAGAGGGAAGACTTTGTTTATAAGAATCTTTCATAAGTTTTACTTTCAATGAATAAAATCGTCTTTAGTGATTTTTTCTTATAAAGTTTTAAGAAATCATCTGATGATCCACTATGACTTGAAACATTATATAATCTAGCATGGTGCTCAATATATAGTAAACCACAAAATACACAAAGCTGTCTTCTTGTAGGAGAGTTTACTTAAATGTCTTCTTGTTATTCAATTTATGTTTGCCTACTCCGTATGTGTTCATGAGGAGGTTTCTCAAGGCTGAACAATCTGACAAAAGGATTGTGTTTAACTTCTTTGATCATGTCTTGTAACTTGGTATATAGAGGAGAACCAAATGTGAGTTTGTGTGTTTCAGATTGATCAGCTTCTATCGTTCTTTATCATTGAGCTTTGCTTAGTAGAGTACGAGATGCTACAGTATGCACCTTCTCAGTGAGCTGCTTCAGCGATCTACACAGCTCAGTCCACGCTTAAAGGATTCGAGGAGTGGAGCAAAACATGCGAGTTCTACACAGGCTACACTGAAGAAAAGCTCATGTAGGAATGTTTCTTTTCTAAAATATAATTTGAATACTTCATTACATGTTCTGAGATTTGTATTTGTTAAGGCTGCTTCACTCAAAGGTGTCGACTTTTCTTTGAGAAGAAGCAACGTCACGTACTGAGATAGATCGACTTGAAAACAGAACCACACAACACTCAAGAACAGAGCAAGTAGAACAGAGGAGAAACAGAATAGAAGGACTGAAAGAAGTAAAGAACACAAGCAAGTTTATCCAGTTCACTCCCGTTAAAGAGGGTAACTACGTCTGGCCGAGTCGGTAACTCGGAATCCACTATAATCAGTTGCAGAGCTTTACAAGATGAAGAAATGATACGTGTCCACACTGATGCCCTTCACTAGCACTCAATGCACAGGCTATCGATTTCTTCCTTAGAGAACTAACTAGATACAAAGTTTATATTCTCAAACTATTCTCTCTCAGCTCTGCAATACAATCACTCACTTTGATTTCACTCTTATCTCTCTCTCTTAACCTAGAGTACATATATATAGCAAAGCACACTTTAGGGCTTACTCATTGGCTTCTGTCACTGCCGTTAAGGTTGATGGATACGCTCCTGTATCCAGCCAGAGTAGTACTGGTGCAAACTGGACAATCAGCCAAATCAACTTTTTGACTTCGTCGTTTCTTTGAAGGAGCCGTTGTGACGTGGTGTTCGTAGTGTTGCTTTTCACATAATCATGGTTTGGTTTAGACCATCCTTTGGTTAGGCTAGAGTTCTCCTAGCTGGCATTTTCAAATCTCAGACTTGCAGATCACGTTAACATCTTTCACAGTATTGATTTTGATGATGATCAAACTCATGCAGGGAATGTCCGAGGAAGATGGTTAGTTTGCATAGCGAGGCAGAGACGGGGAATATAACAGGTGTGTTTACAGGAAATACGACACATCCAAGTTTGGTTATGCTTCAAGAACTGAACCTGCTGGTTTTCTTCTTCTGTAATAGAACCAACAGTTCAGGCCAACAGTGAAGAGAAGGAGGGAGAGCAGCAACATAAGTTGCACAAGTATTGGTTCGAAATGATCTTTTAATTCTCGTTGCTTGGAGAATAATATGGAGTCTGTATTCGCGTACCTAACTTCACAAGCATTTGACTAGATAGTATTTTTAATGTACTCTTCTTCCATGATGACTTTTTCCAATATGAATAAAAGATTCATCGTTCAAAGTCATTTGGCTTCAGTGCCCGTTGACTTGAAATAATAACTTGTTCTCAGACGGAATACGTTATGTTTTTGTGCAACTCAGGTGCAACACTTTGTCTATAAGACTCTTTCATTAGTTTTACTATCAAACAAAAGGAAAAGGGAAGATGGATAGAAGAGGGTGTGGTAATATTGCCAAAATGTATCTTTGCTTGTCAATAACGTTTCTGCTTCTGTCATCTCCTTCTAACTCGTTCGTCTCGGCGCTTCTACTAGCCGGTGAGTCAGTCAAACTGTGTCTATTCATTTTTTTTTTGTTTTACAATTTTAGTCGACAAAGCTAAAGAGTAGTATATAGTTTTCATATAAGCACAAACCCATTTAGAAGTTCAATTAAAAACTTTCGACTGCATCATCTAGTGTAAGTTTTATCTTTGCCTAAAACTAACATTTTTTTTTGTAACACGCCTAAAACTAACATAATAACAAAGAATCTTAGAAAGAAAATAGAAATTGTTTGCAAGTGGTTTTATCTGTAAATGGTGCAGAGGAGAGGTATCAAGCCAAAAGAACAAGCACACCAAGAAAAAGTGGAGTGAGAAGAATGATGATACGACCGACACCTAGCTCTAGTTTTGCAAACAGAAGCCGTTCACGTGGTGGTCGGGGGATGTCGACCAAACCATGAACTACCGATTGCATCATTTTAAAAACTACATATGCTGAATGTTTTATCTCCTACAACTTGTATCTTCTCCGTTTGATCCTGAACATCTTTTGTTCGATTAATAACTTCCGGAATAAAATCGCTTTTAGTAAAAATTTTAAATCGAAAGTTAAAGACCGCCAGCTGGGTGCTCTTGCTCTTCTGGTTTCTAACTAAACATCCAATTTTTTAAGACTAAAAAGACTTGAACATATTTTAGAATTTGGATTGGTGCTCTGTAGTAGCCACAAAATACATAACTACTCTCTCTCTCTCTTGTAGGATGGTTATTTTTCATCACGAGGCAGGGACAGGGAAGCTAACAGGTGTTACAGGAAATACAATACATCCAAGTTTAGTTATGCTCCAAGAACTGAACCAGCTGTGTTTCTTCTGCTTTAAAACCAATGGTTCAGGTCACAGGGAAATCTATAGTGACTTGGAAACAAAACATAACAATGAAGAGAAACACATCTCTCTGTGTGGTTTCGATCTATCTCTGTATAACATGTCACTGTCTAGTGCCACTATACACTTAATTACAAAAACGGGGTTTCATACAGCAACAAAGAATATACATAAAACAACATCACCAATTAGTAAAAGTGTAGAATAAGGCAACACAATAACTGTGATGTCTTATAGAAGCTAGTTCGTTCCCTGCATTGGTTTAAAAAAATTAGTGCATTTTTCTCGTCACTCTTTCATATTTGCAAATAATATTTAAATTCAATCAAACTACAAATTTGACAAGATATATACACTTTTAAAAAATATAACGTCACATCATTTGACTGGATAGTATAAAAATGTTGTTAGGACGACAATAACTAGCTACTACATTGCCCGTTGACTTGAACCAACTTGTTCTCAGACGGAAGACGTCATTTTTTTGTTTCAACTTAGGTGGAAGACTTTGTAATTATAAGATTCTTCCATTAGTTTTTAGTTACTATCAAACAACAAGAGAAGATGGATAGAAGAGGATGTGGTAGTGGTAATATTGCCAGAATATGTATTTGCTTCTCAATAACGTTGCTGCTTTTGTCTTCTACTGAGAACTCGTTCGTCACACCTTTACCAGCCGGTGAGTCACAAGCTGTTTATTTGTTTTACTTTTTTTTACAACTTAAACGACAAAGCTAGAGAGTAGTTTACTTTTCACATAACAACAAATCCATTTAAAAGTTTAATTAAAAACATTCGATTAAAACCAAAGGATCTCAGGAAGAGAACACAAATTGTTTGCCAGTGGTTTTATGTGTTTATATAAATGGTGAAGAGGAGACGTATCAAGCAAAAAGAACAGACACACCCAGAAAAGGTGGAGCGAGAAGAATGATGATAAACACGCGACCTAGCATTTCAGGACGTGCTTCCCGTCGTGGTCGGGGGAATGATAATGATGATAGACACGCCACCTAGCGAGAAGAATGATATGATAGAACAAACCATGAAGAACCGTTTACTTCAGTTTACAACTACATATGTTAAATGTTTTATCTCCGGTAATTTGAATCTTCTCCATTTGATCTTGACCATCTTTTGTACGATTACGCAATGAAACTGCTCTTAGTTACTTTTTTTTTAATATAGAAAGTTGAAATAATCATCAGATAATCCACTAAGACTTGAAACATTGAATAATCTAGAATGGTGTGTTCAACAGTAACCCACAAAATACAGAACTAGTTCCCTTTCTCTCTCTGGTTGTCTTCTTGTAGGAGATTTTACTTAAATGCGTACCATAAGATGCATAAAGGACAAGCTGAAGATGGCTGCTTCTCCTGAATGCTGAATAGAAAATTGTCTCATAGCCAAAGATCTATCTCCTCGCAGGTGGTGCGCCTCCCCTTCCTCCTGTCCCACGCCCACCCTGAACATTGATGACATGACCAATACTGAATTAGTTTGCCTTAAACTACTAAACATTTGTTTTCTTGACATGTAAAATCAGAAACAGAAAGGACTTGAGAGAAGGGAGAACAACTTACTCTGCCTCGCATTGCAGATCTACCCCTGCCTACACCTATTGAGCTCTTTCCCTGCATTAATCAAAATAGACAAGACGTTGTTAAATCTTTAACAATTATGAAGCATACATGGGTTTGATGGATTATCTATCTCTTAATACCGTGTTCAAGAATTATACCTTGATTTTCTCATTTGCTTTCCCGAACATTGGAGCATTCTTGAGCATGTCTGGTATGACTATAAACCTGTCAAGATTTCACAAGAAGGACACTCAATGAATGTTCCAACAAAGTAGATAGTTAGGAAACAAGCAGATGTCAAAAAAAAAAAAAGAGAGAGGGTTTATAATAAAGCACCTGACTTTGCTGCCTCGGATGAAGACATGCTCAAGCTGTGATACCTTACCATCCTGTTCCAAGGTAAAACAAAAATTCAGTATACTATCAATCATCAACAGAAGATAATTAAGTTTATCCAAAAGAGAGCATATCACATCAAGATTAAAAAAACAAACACAATCTTGAAATTAATGAATCAAAAACTCTATCTTGAGTCATCAATCATAACTGGTGAGTGTGGCAAACTATAGATCAAACTGCATAAACAAAAGACCACACGTTCTTTGAGATATCACTAAGGGATCACTGTTTAAGGTAATCAAAGGTAACAGTTTCACCAGCATTCTAGAACTAACTCTCAACAACAATCGGCGTAATCTAAATTTCAATTTCTCGTCAAATCTATGGGTATTTTCACAGAATCTAAATCAGCAATTCAAAAGAAACGAAAAGTCTACGAAGAAAGTAGATTGATAACCTTGGCGGTATAGGTGATGTCCTCGAGCTGGCAGTTCCAGTTATCCTCACACTCGAGCAGGTTTCCTCTGTACAGCTCACCGCTCTTCATCTCCACCGTCACTATATGACCCGATGACTCGTGAAGAAGCTTCACTGGTATTCCCAAACTCCGGCTCATCTCTTCGACGTTTTTTCGAAGAAGCTGCGATTCCCAAAAACCCTAAATTGAACCCTTCGCCTCTCTTTGTTTCACTGCAACCTAGAAGAAGAGGGATTTGCTTTCTTTGTTGTTAAGTCTACTTATTTTATGGGCTCAGATATAAAGTCTGTACCGGCCCAGTGATTGACAAGGCCCAGTAATTGAATGCGATTTTTTTCTTTGGTCGGTGAATGTGTTTTATTACAAATTGGGTTTAATCGGTTGGAGAATTCCTAAAGTAGGTTACATCTAATTATTACATCTACCAAATAATCCAAAATTTAAACCATACATTATCATCCCTAAAAATTATATATTTACCCTAAATTTCCTACAGAATTTCAGTTTTTTTAATGTTCAGCTTAGATTTTTATTTTCCCATTATCTTTTTATAAGTAAACCTTTTAGTATACATACTAATTATCTAGAGCTGATTCAGTGTAAGTTACATTTCAACACAAATAATATATTTATTAACATGTTTTGTCAGATGAATGGGTCCTAGATATAAGCTAATAAAATATTGGTTTAAGATCTTATGAAATTTAGTAGATTTGTTAGATTGATTTAGCAGAACAGAGTTATTTGTTCTCTTCGATTTTTAAGATTATGGACTCGGAAAGTTTTTAGTTTCTACGCTTGGAATTACCTGCACACCATAGTTTTGATGCATCCTCATTTGATATTGGTCAATAATATGAACAAAATCATTGAACGGAAATTATCAAAAGAAAACAAATATTATATTATTGAATGGAACCAAGAAAGGCGGAAACATTAGTTTATATAGAAAAGATGGTACGACAGTCACATCGAGAAGGACGGTACAAATATCGAAAGAAACCAAGAAAGACGATACATATATTGAAAGAAACCAAGAAAGACGGTACATTATTAGTTTAAATAGATAAGATGCATGGTATCATAAGTTTTAGAGATAGGCTTCTGCAGACAGATTGAACATCGTAACGCTTATAGCATTACTTTCCACTTCTCCTCGGCTATGTCCCCTATTTGCGTTTCGGTGTCTTCTCTTGTGAATCGCCAATATCTCGATTCCGTTCTTGTGTATATTCTTTGCCGCACAATGTACATTTGCCCGCCTCTAAGAACGTCCTTGGACGTAACGCTACCACTTCAGCATCTGGGTCGTGGTGTTGGTGGTCCAGCGGAACAGCAACGGAGTTGGGTTGTTGGGTCGCTGGCTCTTCTTCACGTTTAGGGTTGTTTGCCCTGGTGGAAGGCGGAGTGGAGGATGATGAAGTTGAGCTTTGCGGGGAAGACATCTTCTCAGGATCTGGGTCTGCTTTTTGCTTAACCGACAAAGATCCATTAATAAAATACTTTAATCAAGAACGAACGAAAAAATAGAAATGAAATATGATTTTAGAAGAAAACCGAAGCAAATAGCAAGAAGAACATGAAGTAAACCATAGAGATTGAGGACATGAAAAGAAAAATGTATAGTATTATAACTACAAAGACATTAATTCAGAACAAAGAGACCAAATATTGGCAAATATATGCACATGCAAATGCACATACCTCAAAGAAAAAATTGTATGGCTTTGTTTCTCTCTTTGCTTTGTTAGTCTGCTCTTTTAATGATAGGAACTGAGTCTTGAAGATTCTCAATATATATAGCTGCAGTTTTTTTACTTTCCATATATTTTAAAAAAAATAATATTCATATACGTTTCTATAACTGTCTCTTCCATGGTTGTTGCTATCTAGTTGTTGTAGCTTCTTGCCATTCTTCATGGTCATATTGACTCTATGGCCAGCTACTAATCAAAACTAAACCAATTTAAATACCCAACTAGGATTAGAAAGAGGATAAATGTAAACGGGCTATAACTTCGGACGACATGTCAACATCCCATTAACTGCTTTTTCGTATGTTTGATAAACCTGAAATGAGTTTTGTTAGTTATCTTCTCTTTGACATGTTCGCATCTCTCTGTACAGATTGCTAGAACCAGAGACTGAGATCGGACATAAAAGTAAACATTACTGAAAACGAGTTTTGTCTAATCGAAAATGAAAGTTACATTTTTTGCTTACAGGTTTTATTACGACTTTCATCCGTCATGCATTTTGGAAGAATTATTAGAGTAGGTTACATCTTATTATTATATCAATTAACCAGACTCCAAAATTTAAACCATTCATTATAATCCCCACAACTTATAAATTTACTCCAAGTTTCTGACAGTGTAATGTTCAGTTTTCTTACTATTCAACTTAAATAATTTTATTTTTGGACTTTTTATTTTCCAATTATCTTTTTATAAATAAACCTTTTAGTATAAATACTAATTATTTAGCTGATTTAGTGTCTAATTTGTTGTATAAATTAAATAAGTTACATTTCAACGCTAATATTTTTCTAATCTTGAGTAGCATGTTTAGTCATATAAGCCACTCATATGGATACAAGTTAATAAAGCATTGGTTTAACATCTGATGAAGTTTAATAAATTTAAGGACCAAATAAACAGAACAAATTGTTATTAGTTTTGTTCATTTTTAGATTATGGACTCAAAAATTTCTCTTTTCTGGGGTTGAAATTACTTGTCACACTATAGTTTTAATGTATTCTCATTTGATATGATCAATAATACGAACAACATACATCATTGAAAACGGAAATCAAAAGGAAACAAATATTATCGAAAGAAAGAAAGACGGAAACATTAGGTTATATAGAAAAGATGGTATCGCAAGTCTTAGAGATAGCTTTCGCAGACAGATTGATGAACATCGTTTCGCTTATAGCATTACTCGCATTTTCCACTTCTCCTCAGTTTCGTAGTTTCCATGAAATTTTGTGTCCTCTCCTGTGAAGATCTCGAGTCTGTTCTCGTGCAAACGTTTTGCCGCACAATTCACATACGAATCTGCCCGTCTCAGCAACGGAGTTGGGGTGTTGGGTCGCTGGCTCTTTGCGGTTAGGGTTGTTTGCCCCGGTGGAAGGCGGAGTGGACGATGGTGAAGTTGAGCTGTGCGAGGAAGACATCTTCTCAGGGTCAGGGCCTGCTTTTTGCTTGACCAACAAAGATCCATTAATAAAACACTTTAACTAAGAACAAACGAGAAAATATAAATGAAATATGATTTGAGAAGAAAACCGAAGCAAATAATAAGAAGAACATGAAGTAACCATAGAGATTGAGGACATGAATAGAAAATATATATACATTGTAACTACAAAGACATTAACCAGAACAAAGAGACCAAATATCGGCAAATATATGCATATGCAAATACACATACCTCAAAGAAAAAAAATTGTATGGCTTTGTTTCTCTCTTGCTTTGTTAGTCTGCTCTTTTAATGACAGGAACTGAGTCTTGTAGATTCTCAATATATCTGCATGTTTTTTTTACTTTCCCTAATTTTCTTTTAAGATAATATTCTTATATCTATAATTGTTTCTTCAATGGTTGTTGTTAGCTACTTGTTGTAGCTTCTTGCCATTCCTCATGGTCATATTGACTCATTAGTCAGCTACTAATCAACATTAAATCAGAAATAAATTTACATACCCAACTAGAATTAAAAAGAGAATAAATGTAAACAGGCTAACTTCGGTCAACAACGTCCCATTAACTGTTTTTTCGTGTGTTTGATAAACCTGAAGTGAATTTCATTAGTTCTCTGATCTCTTTGACATGTTCGCATCTCTTTCTGCAGATTGCTAGAACCAGAGACTGAGATAGTACATAAGTAAACATTATTGAAAACGAGTTGTGTCTAATCGGAGATGAAAGTTGAAAACTTTTGTTTAAAGGTTTTATTACGACTTTTATCGGCCATGGATTTGGGAGAATTATTAAAAGTATGTTACATCTTATTATTATATCTACCAAATACTCCATATTTAAACCATACATTATAATCCCTAAAACTTATAAATTTACTCTTATATTCCTTACAGAATGGTCGGTTTTCTTACTATTCAGCTTAAAGCTTTATTTTAGACTTTTTTTTTATTTTCCAATTATGTTTTTATAAATAAACCTTTTTGTATATAAACTAATTATTTAGCTGATTTAGTGTAAGTTACATTTCAACATCTTTATAATCTTTATAAACATGTTTTGTCAGATGAAGGGGGGTCCTAGATATAAGCTAATAAAATATTGGTTTAAGATTTTATGAAATTTAGTAAATTTAATGATCGATTTTACAGAACAGATAACTTTGTTCTGTTCAATTTTTAAGATTATAGACTCGGAAAATTATTTGTTTCTACGCTTGGAATTACTTGTCACACCATAGTTTTAATGCATTCTCATTTGATTTTGATCAATAATATGAACAAAATCACTGAACGGAAATTATCAAAAGAAAACAAATATCATATTAGTAAATGGAACCAAGATAGGCGGAAACATTAGTTTATATAGAAAAGATTGTACGACAGTCACATCGAGAAAGACGGTACAAATATCGAAAGCAACCAAGAAAGACGATACATATATTGAAAGAAACCAAAGAAAGACGGTACGTTATTAGTTTAAATAGAAAAGATGGAATCATAAGTCTTAGAGATAGCCTTTTGGAGACAGATTGAAAACATCGTAACGCTTATAGCATTATTCGCATTTTCCACTTCTCCTCAGCTATATCTCCTATTTGCGTTGTCGTGCCTTCTCTTGTGAATTGCCAATATCTCGATTCCGTTCTTGTGTAAATTCTTTGCCGCACAATGTACATTTGCCTGCCTCTAAGAACTTCCTTGGACGTAACGCTACCACTTCAGCATCTGGGTCGTGGTGTTGGTGATCCAGCGGAACAGCAACGGAGTTGGGTTGTTGGGTCGCTGGCTCTTCTTCACGTTTAGGGTTGTTTGCCCTGGTGGAAGGCGGAGTGGAGGATGATGAAGTTGAGCTTTGCGGGGAAGACATCTTCTCAGGATCTGGGTCTGCTTTTTGCTTAACCGACAAAGATCCATTAATAAAATACTTTAATCAAGAACGAACGAAAAAAATAGAAATGAAATATGATTTTAGAAGAAAACCGAAGCAAATAACAAGAAGAACATGAAGTAAACCATAGAGATTGAGGACATGAAAAGAAAAATGTATAGTATATTATAACTACAAAGACATTAATTCAGAACAAAGAGACCAAATATTGGCAAATATATATGCATATGCAAATGCACATACCTCAAAGAAAAAAAATTGTATGGCTTTGTTTCTCTCTTGCTTTGTTAGTCTGCTTTTTTAATAATAGGAAATGAGTCTTGTAGATTCTCAATATATATAGATGCAGTTTTTTCATTTCCCTAATTTTCTTTTAAATTAATATTCTTATACGTTTCTATAATTGTTTCTTCAATGGTTGTTGCTAGCTAGTTGTTGTAGCTTCTTGCCATTCTCGTGGTCATATTGACTCATTGGTCAGCTACTAATCAACACTAAACCAAAGAGAGATTTAAATACCCAACATGAACTAAAAAGAGGATAAATGTAAACGGGGTAACTTCAGTCAACATGTCAACAACGTCCATTAACTGCTTTTTTCGTGTGTTTGATAAACCTGAAGTGAGTTTCATTAGTTCTCTTATCTCTTTGACATGTTCACATCTCTTTCTGCAGATTGCTAGAACAAGAGATTGAGATAGTACATACGTAAACATTACTGAAAACGCGTTTTGTCTAATCTAAAATGAAAGTTACAATTGTTTCTGACGACTTTTATCGGTCATGCATTTTTGGAAGAATTATTAGAGTAGGTTATATCTTATTATTATATCAACCAAATACTCCAAAATTTAAACCATACATTATAATCCCTATAACTTATAAATTTACTCGAAGTCTCTTAATGTTCAGTTTTACTATTCAGCTTAAATAATTTTATTTTGGGTCTTTTTATTATCTTTTTTATAAATAAACCTTTTAATACAAATAGTAATTATGTAGCTGATTTAGTGTCTAATTTGTTGTATAAATTAAATAAGTTACATTTCAACGCTAATATTTTTCTAATCTCTATTAACAGTTTAGTCATATAAGCCGGTCACATGGATACAAGTTAATAAAGCATTGATTTAACATCTGATGAAGTTTAATAAATTTAAGGACCAAATTAACAGAACAAATTGTTATTAGTTATGTTCATTTTTAGATTATGGACTCAAAAGGTTATCTTTTCTGGGCTTGAAATTACTTGTCACACTATAGTTTTAATGTATTCTCATTTGATATGATCAATCATACGAACAACAGATTCTTTTTCAAAAGAAAAAAATATAATACGAACAACAGACATCATTGAAAACGGAAATTATCAAAAGGAAACAAATATTATTGAAAGAAAGAAAGACGGAAACATTAGGTTATATAGAAAAGATGGTATCACAAGTCTTAATTAGAGATAGCTTTTGCATGCAGACATGCAGATTGATGAACATCGTCTGTAACGCTTATAGCATTACTCTCATTTTCCACTTCTCCTCAGTTTGGTAGTGTCCATGGAAGGTCGTGTCCTCTCCTGTGAAGATCTCGAGTCTGTTCTCGTTTAAACATTTTGCCGCACAATTCACATACGTAGCTGCCCGTCTCTATGAACGTCCTTGGACGTAACGCTATCACTTCAGCATCTGGGTTGTGGTGCAACGGATCAGCAACGGAGTTGGGTTGTTGGGTCGACGTCCTCGCCGTCTCTTCACGGTTCAAGTTGTTTGCTCCGGTGGTGGCGCCGTTGGGGAGGGAAGACTGAGTGGAGAATGATATATCTGTGTTGTTGTGCGGTGAAGACATTTTGCCAGGGTCTGCTTTTTTGCTTAATCAACAAAGATCCTTTAATAAAATACTTAAAAAAAAATGAGAGCGAATATAGAAATGAAATATGATTTAGGAGAAAAGGGAAACAATAATAAGAAGAACATGAAGTAACCATAGAGATCGAGGACATGTAAAGAAGAAAAGTAAAAATAACTACAAGACATTAACTAGAACAAAGAGACCAAATATTGAAAAATATATATGCATATGCAAATACACATACCTTAAAGATAACAAGAGAATACAATCACAGGAAATCTTATTCTCTCTCTCTCTATCTCTGTTACAATCACCTAGAGATGATGAGCTTAGCTAGATACACCAAGGATCTCAATCTCTCTCTAGCTCTCTTTTTGCCTTGAGCTCTCTCTCGAGCTCTAGCTCTAGCTCTCCTCCGGATCGAGCTCTCGCACTTCGTCTCGAGCTTTGCTCGTCACTCTCGTTCTGTTACAGCTTGCCTCTCGTCAAGTTGATTACGATGGAGATAAAATATCTTCTGATGGCCTGTGGTTAATTACTCTACTTGAACTTAACCAAAGCATGCTGCTCCACTCACGTGTCTTTCACAAAACTATCATCCCGTGGTTAAAATATCTTCTAAATGGGCTAACTTCGGATAAATGTCAACAAAGGCCCATTAACTGCATTTTTGGTTGTTTTTTGATAAACCTGAAATGAGTTTCGCTCGTTCTCTTCTCTCTGACATCATGTTCGCATCTCATTGATTGTGCAGATTGTTAGAACCAGAGACTGAGATCGATACATAAGCAAGCATTACTGAGATTGACTAATCGAAGACGAAAGTTGAAAACTTTTGCTTACGAGGTTTTAGTTTTAGTTTTTTTTTTTGTGAAGTAAGTTTTCGATCTTTTCTTCGTATGTTTCTGTCGATCTCAAGGACTTGAAATGAACCTAATTGCTCCCGATTCTATTGCAGCTGTGATATAATCGTAAAGTTTTGATCTTTGGATTGTGACCTGAGAGGATCGGGAGTGAAAGCGCAATGTACAGAGCACTGTAAGTTGTTTTGTGTTGGCTTACTACTTATAATTGTGATATTGAGTTTGCTTCTTGGTCTTGTGAAATGTAGATGGCGTTCTCCATTGAGATTTATCGTGGGTTCCTCCTCGTTGTCAAAGTTAAAACCAACCTTATCTCGGGTTAGTTACCTCTTCCTTGTTTTGCTTTTGAGATTTGTTAAATGATTTAAGTGTTGTTTGACAAGATTGTGATTTGATTAAATGGGGGTTTTTTACTTTAGGGACGGGGACGAAGTGGGATTGATGATGGGGATGGTGGTTGTTCTTGTTCTCGTAGTGTCACCACATTGATAGGTATGTCTTACTAAAAGGTCTTTTTCTCTCTGTCCCTGAATCTTTATGGATGTAATGATATATCCGTACTTGGACTCTTAAAGACGAGTTTTTGTGGCTTTAAAATCAAAGCTTTCATGTGCAGGTAATGAATTTATTCGATGCCAAGATGAGTCAACGAGGAAGATCTTACAGGAGCAGATTGTTGATGCACTTCGATCTGGAGAGAGGCCTGGAGCTTCTGCTCTACTTTCAAAGCTAACACATGGAAATAATTCACTTACTGCCGATGATTTTCATGGCGTTCTAAAGTATTGTGCGCGATCACCAGATCCTGTGGTAAGTTGATGATATGAAGAAAAAAAAAGCATCGGTTAGGCTTGTTTCTTTTGGTGAATGATTGATTACACTTTGTTTTCACCTACCTTTGCATAAATTTGGACTTACTGCTTGACTAAAGTTTTGGTAGAGCTGTACGTCTGTGCTTTATTTTTCACAACCTATACACTATTCGGACCTGAAGGCAGTAATTTGTGTCCTGCAGTTTGTAATGGAGACTTACAGTGTAATGTGTAAGAGGGAAATCAATCTTGACAGCAGATCTTTGTTGTTCATTGTACAAGCTCTTTGTAACGGGGGACACTTGGATAAGGTATAAATAATAATCCAAATCTAATATATCCAGTAGCTCCATACATATTCTCATCTAATAACTCTATTTATTTCTCAGGCATCAGAGTTTATTCAGGCTCTTGGGGAAAATAATAGCATCTCTCCTCTTTTGCCTGTGTATAACTATTTTCTTGGAGCTTGTGTCAAAACGAGAAATGGGAATTACGCTAGTAGATGTTTGGAGTTGATGGATCAACGGAGAGTAGGGAAGAATGAAATAACATATGCAGCACTTCTCAAGGTTAGTCAAGAACATATCTTAAACTTTCATGGCTCTTACTTTTCTTTGTTATCTGATTAATATTGTTTTCAGCTTGCAGTTCTTCAGCGCAATCTACCGTCTGTTAATGAGATATTGAAACACTATGTGGACCACTATAGTCTGAGTATACTCTCGCTCAGAAAGTTCATATGGTCTTTTACGAGGTTGGGTGATTTGAAATCAGCGTATGAGTTATTGCAACACATGGTGGCTCTAGCTTCAAGAGGAGAGCTCTTTGTTAAATTCAAAAGTGGAAAACTGCATTCCACAAGACTAGATATTCCTATACCATCGAGTGGTCAGACGGGATCAGAGAAAGTTGCTTTAAGAGGAGTAAATGATCACACGGTTTCTCTAATGGTGGATGCTCTGGAGTGCAAATCGTCTGATCAACAGAGTACTGTCATTGAGTCTTCTAAAGTGGCTTTGCCGAAAGGTCAGAGTAACATCCCTGCAACAAGGATCCTCAGGTGGTCGTTCAATGATGTGATTCATGCATGCGGACAATCTAAAAACTCTGAGCTAGCGGAGCAGCTGATGCTCCAGATGCAAAATCTTGGGTTGCCACCATCAAGCCACACATATGATGGTTTCATTAGAGCTGTTGCGTTTCCTGGAGCATACGAATATGGCATGACACTGGTAAGGGTTTATGTAATGTACAAGCCATCTCTATCATTGTTTCTTTCTTTATGTAGTTCAGCTTTTTCTTTTTTCTGTAATGATTTTTTCTTATCACTATGCAGTTGAAAGTAATGCAGGAGCAGAATCTGAAACCATATAATTCAACTCTCGCAACGGTTTCAGCCTATTGCAGTAAGGCCTTTCAAGTTGATTTAGCTGAACATCTGCTGGATCAAGTATCTGAATGCTCGTATGCATATCCTTTCAATAATCTTCTTGCAGCGTGTGACTCCTTGGTTAGTTACCTTCGATACCTCGTTTACCTTTTGGTGTTTCTTTATTCTAGTTCATGAGTTGAACCATACTTATTGACTATATCGTTACTCCAATCATAGGAGACGCTTGGAATAATCGGTTAATTTTCTGGAATTTTTGTTCTGCTAATTTCCCAAGTCACCGTGAGTTACAGTTTCTTACTAATGCTTTGTAGGATCAACCAGAGCGTGCTGTTCGAGTTTTAGCTAGAATGAAACAGCTGAATCTGCGTCCGGATATGAGGACCTATGAACTGCTTTTTTCACTATTTGGTAATGTGAATGCACCATATGAAGAGGGCAACATGCTGTCCCAAGTGGACTGTTGTAAAAGGATTAACGCTATAGAAATGGACATGGTGAGAAATGGTCTTCAGCACAGTCCTATCTCAACGCGGAATGTGGTTAGTTTCTTCTCTATATAGACATTCGTTAAATCTCTATTTGAATCAGATGTGATATCATCAACCTTTGCTCTGTTATTGTGTATGTTATTCTCAGAACAATGTCTTTATCTTTTACCCTTTCTTTTGTCCTTGTTTAGCTGAGAGCCCTCGGAGCTGAAGGTATGGTGAATGAGATGATCAGGCAGCTGCAAAGAGCTGAGAATATGTATCTAGAAACGCCTACATACAACATAGTGCTTCAGTCACTTCTTGAGGCAAATGAAGTAAGTTTTTTCATTGCACAAACATACATATGTAGCGTTACACAAAATATTGATGGTTATATTCTTAAAAAATGACATATGCAGACTAACATGGTGATCAAAATATTCAAACGGATGAAAGCATGTGGCTACCCTGCAGACGCTGCTACATACAACATAATGATTGATTGTTGCAGCATTATCCACTCTTATAAATCAGCTTGTGCCTTAGTTTCCATGATGATCCGTGATGGGTTTTCTCCCAAAGCGGTCACGTTTACTGCTCTAATGAAGGTTAGTTCAATGGAATCTTGCATTGGCTCTTCACTTGCATGCGGTTCTATTGACTAAAGCTTATGGATCTTCAATTAGATTTTGTTGAACGATGAGAATTTCGAGGAGGCACTCAATCTATTGGACCAAGCTGCATCAGAAGAGATACATCTAGATGTCTTATCATACAACACCATCTTGCGTAAAGCGTTTGAGAAGGTAAAAGATATATGCTGTAACAAACACGCTTCAACTGCTTTAGTTTACAATATGACATTCAATCCACAGGGAATGATTGATGTGATTGAGTACATAGTGGAGCAAATGCACAGAGAGAAAGTGAATCCAGACCCATCGACATGCCACTTTGTTTTCAACTGTTATGTTGAGAAAGGGTATCACACAACAGCGATAGAAGCGTTGAATGTTCTAAGCCTAAGAATGCTCAACGAAGAAGTCAAAGAGAGTCTTCAGGAGAAGAAAACAGAGCTTGAGGAAAACTTCGTCATGAGTGAAGACCCTGAAGCCGAAACAAAGATAATAGAGCTGTTCAGAGACTCACAGGAGCATCTTGCAGCTGCACTTCTGAATCTAAGATGGTGCTCGATGCTCGGGGTTCGGATTATATGGTCGGAAGACCAAAGTCCATGGGCGAAAGGACTATCCAACAAGTATGGTTAGTAGGTGGCTTTCCGTCTCTTCCTCTGTTGATCCTCTGCCCATTTTAACGGAAGCTCGTCCGTTCTGGTCTTGGTGTTTCATGTACACGAACTGGTGAGTGTAGCCAGTTCATTGTGACAATAAGATGGGTCTGGTCTGCAGAACCACCTAAAAACCAAGGTGGTTTGAGTTTTTTTTTTTTTCTTTTTGTTAAACGGTTTAACAAACTAAACAGATGATTCATCGATATAAATCATAGCTTAAAGAAAACTGCGAGCACTTATATGTTTTTTTTTTACTTTTAGGCTTCAGTTTAATTTTTACTATATGCAATAATATTCTCTAACCTCTACAAATCTCTAGCCATTTTCCAAATGTTTAATATAATTCAACTAATTATTTATTTATTCAATATTAAATTACACTCACTCAAGACCGAAGTATGTAGCGAACTCCTCTCTAAACAAAACTCGGTTTCTCTCTGTTTGTTTGTTTGTTCGTTTGTTTGAAGGAAAGAAAGAAAAGGAAACGAGAATAATGTTGTAGTTGTTGTGGCTCGTGATCGAACGCATGATCTGTGATTTCTGAAACAGTCACCTCACCTCTTTGATTCCTCAACCTCAACCTCTCTCAGCGAGGTGTCATGAGTTTCCAGCGGCGGCGCTACCCTTACTACTACAACCGTCTCCGCCGCCTCCTCCCTCTCGTTTTCGCCGTCTCTTTATCCCTCCTCGTCCTCTTCGCTTTCCTCTCCTTCCTCGCTCCCCATCCGGGAGATTCCGATCGCCTCCCACCACGCGTTCGCCACACATCTGTACTCTCTCTCTCTCTCTCTCTATCTCTCGTCAAATCCATTATTAGATTTTGATCCGTTCCCGATACTATTTTGTCTTTTCCTCGACGCAGATCAACATTGGAGGAGGCAGTGATACGATCAAATCAGCAGGTTTCCGAGTTCCGGTTAGTTACTGGGTTTAATTCTTCTTCAAAGCTTTCGACTTTGTCTGGATCTCTCTCTCTCTTTATCAGTGGGTGTTTCGTGTGTTTAAACAGAGAGATGGAGGCAGATCAGATCGTGATGTTTGGCGTTCACGAAACGCTGAGTTCTTTTACGGATGCAGCAATGCTAGCACCAAGTTCCCAAGTGCGTTACCCTTTTATTATTCGATTCTTGTGTCACTCATCTTACCAAAGTAGCAAACTTTTATCAGTTAATGAGTTCTTGTTTGCAGATTCGAAAGCAGTGACGAGAAATGATCGATACTTGGCAATCGCCACCAGTGGTGGTTTGAATCAACAACGAACTGGAGTGAGAGTTCTATTCACCTTCTTTCCTGCTTTATATCTCCTTGGATTGTCCACATGAGAGCTCTGTCTTTACTCTTGAATCAGCTAATGTTCTATGGATCTAGTGTAAATTACATGGCAACTTGTTCTAAGTCGCTTATGGAATTTTATATGCGTCTTTGTACAGATTGTAGATGCAGTTGTTGCGGCAAGGATTCTAAATGCTACTCTTGTTGTTCCTAAGTTAGACCAGAAGTCTTACTGGAAAGATGCCAGGTTCGGTACAGACTAATCATTACCTATTTTTCTCCTAAAAGGAAAATGACTTAGTAACTTTGTGCGTTTTTGTGCAGTGACTTCTCGCATATCTTTGATGTTGATTGGTTTATGTCATTCCTGTCTGAAGACGTTAGAATTATAAAGCAACTCCCACAGAAAGGAGGGCGAACATGGAGTCCAAGTAGAATGCGTGTCCCACGGAAATGTAACGAGAGATGCTATATTAATCGGGTTTTACCTGTTCTTCACAAAAGGCATGTAAGTTTCCTTCTTCCCTGAAACTCTATTTTCTTATTAGCAGTGTTAGCTTTTCAAACATGTCTAAGCAACTTGCTTGATGTCTTACTCTTCTATCATCACAAGTCTTACCTTTTGATTGGTCCTGTTGGTACTTTTCTTTAGTCTTGTGCTATTGGTTTATATCCTTCTTTATATTTCTGCTACCGTTTTGATATTTGTTTCCAAAAAAAAAAAAAAAAATAGAACTTGAGGCATTTTGGAGTTAAGGGGAAGTGGTTGTCTTATGAATAAGTATCTCACTGTAGGCTTTATTTTTCTGCGTATTATGTTTCAGGCAGTTCAACTGAACAAGTTTGATTATAGACTTTCAAACAAGTTGAGCGATGACTTGCAAAAGCTAAGATGCAGAGTAAATTACCATGCTCTCAAGTTCACTGATCCGATACTTAAAATGGGTAATGAATTGGTCCGGCGAATGCGACTGAGGAGCAAACACTTCATTGCTTTACATCTAAGGTAAACACCACCTTTCACCTTTAGCATTCCCTCATTGGTTGACGTAGTTGGTCTTCAATTCAATGTTTTATCCTAATAGAGGAAGTTGCATCATTGAAATGAGTGGAATCAGATGTATAAACATGTGTAGCTCCTCCTTCATTTTTGACATTCTACTCAGCTAG
This sequence comes from Brassica juncea, assembly GCA_018703725.1. Lineage (NCBI taxonomy): Eukaryota > Viridiplantae > Streptophyta > Magnoliopsida > Brassicales > Brassicaceae > Brassica > Brassica juncea. Next base: position 31,287,653 of record CM031937.1, read on the forward strand.
GAATCTTTCAGATATTCTACTTTCCCATGTTGAAAATATAAATCTAGAAAAATTCTTGAGGCAAGCGATAATGGCTTTTGTTTGCAGGTTTGAGCCTGATATGCTTGCATTCTCTGGATGCTATTATGGTGGTGGTGATAAGGAAAGGAGAGAACTTGCAGCAATTAGAAGAAGATGGAAAACATTACATGTAATGCCTATTCTGTTACACTCAGTTCATTGTATGTTAATAAGCTGCAAATAGCTAATTTTGCAACCTCATTGCAGATTAACAACCCGGAGAAACAAAGGCGACAAGGAAGGTGTCCGCTCACTCCAGAAGAAGTTGGACTGATGCTTAGAGCTTTGGGATATGGCAGTGATGTTCATATATATGTCGCTTCTGGTGAAGTATACGGAGGAGAAGAGTCTTTGGCTCCTCTGAAAGCACTCTTTCCACACTTCTATTCGAAAGACACTATAGCAACAAAGGAAGAGTTAGAACCTTTCTCTTCATACTCTTCGAGAATGGCTGCGCTAGACTTCCTGGTCTGTGATGAAAGTGACGTTTTTGTAACGAACAACAATGGCAATATGGCTAAAATATTGGCTGGGAGGAGGTACTGAAACATCATCATCATCATCTTCTTCTTTGGTTTGATGGAGTTGCAAAGGTTTAAAAGCTTTTGGTGATATGAATTTGCAGGAGATACTTTGGACATAAACCCACGGTTAGGCCAAATGCAAAAAAGCTTTACAGGTTGTTCCTGAACAAAGAGAACACGACTTGGGAGGAGTTCACATCTAGAGTGCGTTCGTTCCAGAGAGGGTTTATGGGAGAGCCAAAGGAAGTCAGAGCTGGAAGAGGTGAGTTTCACGAGAACCCATCCACGTGCATATGCGAAGATACAGAGGCCAAGGCAAAGGCGCAAATAGAATCTAGAAAGCTTGGAAAGAAAAACAAGTCGACAAATAAAGAAGCAACACCAGTAACAGTACCCAATGATGGTCAAACCGAAGAGGATGAGCCAGATTGGTCGGAGCCAGACTATGAGGAAGAACAGAGTGATCTTCAAGACAGAGGACTGTACAATGGGACGAGTTTAGAGTACGATGATCCATCTACCTCTGATGAGCCAGAGCTTGAAGAAATGCTATCAGACTAGTTACATTCATCAATGAGGTTCACATCATTACAACTGAATCTCTCATCTGCTTGGGACACTTCACAGTGAATTTTTCCAACCTTGGGGATTAAAGCCTTTTGTTGTAAGCGTTTCGTATCGAATGTCTCATGTACATAGAACCGCCATAGAGCGTCCTTTTGTTTCTCTCAGGATCTTAGGAAACAGCCATTTTTGTTTTCAATCATACTTTAGCAATATCCAGAATCAGGGCTTGGTCAGAGATAAAACAAAGAGGGGGTATATGTATCATTATGACAAAGAAACTTATATACTATAAACTTAATTATAGCAAATCTTTCTCTAGCTTGCGACTTGAGTGACAAGGGATGAACAGAGACATCAGAAACAGGTAACAATAATAAGTTTTTTGTCTAGTGATTCTTCTCAAAACGTTCAAAATTTGTATGAAGTTTTAAAATATGATAATGCAGCTTCTTCTCAATCGCTTCTTCGATTTGGTGCATGTACCTATCTTCTCGGTAAGAAAGGCTTGACGGATTCAATCACAACCTGAGAAAAGCATACACCAAAATGTTAGTAGAATTGGCGGAGTATATGGTTTTATTCTTTAGTTTTCCATAGTTGTATAGCTTCTTAGTAGAATATTTAATTATACCCTGCCGTCATATGACAATGATGCAAAAATCCAAGGCTCGCGAGAGCTCCAAGCGAGGCCTGTGACAGCAGTTATGTTAGTAGTTTTGATGCATTTTCAATGAGAGTGTTGGAACTATGAACTCAGTTTGGTCCAAGAGCATTTACCATACACACTGTCTTCGTAGTCGGTATAAGAATTTAGCAACGGATTCACACGCTGACGCAATGCTTCCGCTGACCTGCACAACATAGGCATTAGAATAAAAGCTGTGAAACTGCAAATGATAGGGTGTGACGATAAACTGACCTTTCAGAGGCTTCCTTCTCACTAGATGCCGAAGCAAACCACAAGTTGACAGCTGAGTCTGTTCCAACGCTCTGTGTTTGGTTAAGTTACATCAGAAACAACACTAAATATATGCAAAACCGTCCTTGACTCATCAACTTGGAAAGGTAAAAGTATCATCCTAATTCATCCAGAACACTTCAGCTTGAAGCCGTTTACAATATAGGTTATTCAAATTGTGCTAAGGTAAAGGTATGAGAAAACGAGTACCAGAATTAGCTCTTCATACTCAGGGTTACATCTGACAGCCCAAGTCCTGAAAAAATTGCCACAAATAACGGTCACACGAGTAACAATTCCAGGTCCAATGCATTCGGTTTGTGTGTACGTGAAGTAGAATCAAGGAAGGAAAAAAAAATCCATGAAATGAGCATAGAGCTAAAGTCACCAGTGTGTATGACCAGGGAGCTCTTGGATAGGAACCTTAGCTTTCCGAAGATCCCAGATATGTATGCCCGATTCATCATCTGCACTGACCTACACAATAGACACTCGAACACATAAAATACAAAAAATAAAATGATAAAATTTTTGATATATATGTGCAGCTTGTATATAGAGTGAAATCTTACAAGTATATGTTCTCTCTTGGTGTTGTAATCAACATTACGTACATGAGCACGTTCAATTGAGTTAACATTCCTGTAAACATGCAAAATATCAAACTCAACATAAAGGTACATCTGATTTTGGAACTCACGAAACAAACATGACAGACTATTGATTTGATTAGGTGAAGCCACTAGCTATGCGTGAAGGAATAGAGTATATACAATTTCAAGGGAACATGGCGACATACTTCATCGTGCGCAAGTCCCAGAACTGGATAGATGATTCAGAAGTCGCTGCCACAGAATTCACATCATGCGGATTCCATGCTCCACCAGATAAAGAATGACGCATACCAGCCGACTCCTTAGATAAAACCTGTAATTAGTAAATAAAAAGGTTATTAAGTGGGAAATGTGATTTAAAATGGCTCATTCTCTCCATTCACGTAGCTAAAATCACCTCAGCACTTTTCTTTGAAGAGTCTAAACTCCACAACACAAGGTTCTGTTCGTCCATGCTGATTAGCTTGTCCGATTTACCAGAGGGACACCAAAGAACGCTGTTTCCATAAGAGGGAAAAGAGATTGCTCATGAAAATATGGATAAGAAAGCAACATATTCTAGGACTTTTGGACCTCACTCAGTAGATAAACCATGAACTCACCAATTGATCTTACCAACATGTGCATCAAGGGAGGCAACACAGTCCAATGTAGACGAATTTGATTGACCATATGGCTCAGGAATCTGCCATATTGCTGCTCCAAATGACTCGCCTTTAAAATGGAAACAACGCTATAAGTCACTGACACTTGCCATATTGGACCGAACAGGATATATGGCTGTCGGGATAAATCATAGTTTCATAAATTGACAAAGGGTCCTTTAAAAAGTAACATACTTTCAAGTGCAAATGCATAGTCCAAAATGTAAAGACAGTTCCTTTCACGCCCAAGCTTAGCAATCCAAAAACAGAGTATGCTAAAAGTTTAATTTTTCTACTACTAATCAACTCAAATTACCAGTGGAGAAGACAGTAGAGAAGATGCGTTGATCAAAAGGGCAGGAAGCAAGATCCCAAATCTCATTCGGATGCGAAAACAAACCCTCGCATACCAGCTCAGATCCACCAGATGACAGGCTAAGCAGATGAACCTAAGCAATCAACAATCAGAACTCTTCCGATTCAGATCCGTATAACCAGATAATGCAATCTACCGATCCATCACCTCATTCTCTTCTTTGAGGCTTAGTGTTCCAGTGAGGAAGCTGGTGTGATCTGTATCTGCTTTCACATCCGATATGCATCTCGCCTGAGAAAACAAGAGAACTTTTCACCATTGATGAAGCTAAGAGATCGGGCGAAAAGGAGATCTTGATGTACCTGATACTTCAAACCGTAACCGATACCCGATGATCCTCCTTGCATTTGTGACCTCTCACGCCCTGAGCCAACGTTACAGATTCAGGGAAGGAAAGTCTCTTGACGATTTGCCGCTCTCTGATTCTGCTGGTCTCGAGCAGTGATCTTAATGGGCCACTATTAAGATATTTAAGCCCATATAGAAGTCCACGTTAATTAACAGGCTTTATCCAAATTAAATGAGTAAGTGTTTAATTATTATGTAAACTATTCCTTTTTGTCAAAATTAGTGATTTAAACCTTTTATCTCAAAGAAGTGACTGGAATTTTATATATAACTTGGTATAAATACAATGAAATAAATACATAAGGTAATATATATATATACTATACTAAAAGGAAGATATGCTCAATGGTGAGGCTGTTCACATCATTAGAAAAATCAGCCACCAAAAAAAGTGTAAGCTGCCACGTCAGTCTGGTATTAGTCGACACAAATTTTTCGCTGGCCAACTTAGTTTTGGGCTTATAATTTTCTGTTTTGTTGTGGCCCATCATTATACCCAAAATACAGACAAAATTAATTACAAAACTTTAACAGCAGCATAAGTTGACTCATGCCCTCAACCACAGTTTACAACCTTTTCAGATTCCAGTACTGTAATGATTTAATTGACCCTAAGTTGACCTAGCCATCTGTTACTTCTTCTTCATCTTCTCCCGTTTAGAGGATGCTCAAACCTCTTACCGTTACCTAGATCCATAATTGCAGTATTCAACAAAGTAACTTCTACATGTCAATCCACTTTCCAACTTCTCATTGATACCTATATATATATATGTTCCTCACTATTTCTCCGATAACCTATTTAGATTCCAAATCCTTGAACCATCGCAATGATGGCCCTAAAACGTTCCAAATCGTCGATCTCTGACTTTTGCCGCCGGTCAAGTTGATTCACTTTTGAGAAGCCCATAATCCCGCTAAGGTTGGGATGCTAATCGGCCTTCACCTGCTTATGATCAACAAATAGGTATGACCTAATCTTCTCAAACCCTTTCAATTTGTTACTGCCAGTTTATGTAACCTAACATATATCACACATCCGCATGGTTCCATTGTTCTGAAGCGTGTCTCCTCCTACAGTTCTTTCGGGAATCCACCCATTGCTTTTGAACCAGACAATCGGAATTGAAACGGGTGTTTCAGAAATGCATTCTGAGAATTTTATTTTGACCTTTCAAGTTATCACCTTTTACCTTTTCCTATCTTTCTGAATTAATAGTGTGTTGGTATGTGTTCTTTTAATTTCATATTGCAGGGTCTCTAAAGCCACAACTTTTAATTGAGGGTTTCTGCATCGACTATAACAAGAGTTTGAACCACAGGTTTTCTCTTTGGCATAGGCACTAATATTTGGTTTTAAAAGCTTACGTTTCTGATTTTTTTGGTACATATCATTCATATATGTATGTCCTTAATAACCATGCCTGTCAATTGATGTTTCAAACAGGTTCTTCATGAGACCAACTGAAATTCCTTCTTGAACCATCAGTTACATTTAAGATTCTGACTCTATTTATGAACCTCATGCACATGTAAAAGTTTTGTATTATTATTCCTTATGTTCTCTAACCATATTGTCTCTGTTTCATAACTTCATTTTCTCTGCTAGCTGGCGAAGGGATAAGATAACTCGCAATGCGGAACTATCTTTGTTCAGTATTTTCTTTCTTATTTATGAACTATATTTATATATTCAAGATTTATTTAGTTTTGACAATCTTTTTGTGTAGGGGTTTGACTATATAATTCAGCTTAAGCCTAGAAATAACGTTTATCAGTTTCAGCCTCCGGTTCCCTTTTCAGAGCTACTTCATTCATGTGAAGTGAAGAATTAAACAGTGTTATCTAAATTGTCTGCTAGATGATGAATGGACAAAATAAGTCGCAAGGCGTGTTCATAGTTGATGACAAGGTGCGAAACTATCTTTCTCCAATATTTCTATCCATGATCCATATTTATTTCTTCTCTCTTTATATAGTTTTGACAATTATTGTTTGTAGGGTCCGGCTACAGAACTCAGCTTCAGCTTAGGAACTAAGGAAATCAGAGTTGTGTGTTGTAATTATACTATTTTTTGGAATTATGTTCATTGGCGTTATTTGCCGTTAGTCGGTAAGATTTTGATTGCTTTTTAACCTCTTTTTCTTAGCGATTTTCGAGATTGGTAAGACTTATTTAAGTTTACCTGCTTTCTTTCTTAATTTCTCTTCCAATTGTTTTACAAGTTGTGACTTAGTTCTTGATTTCAGAATTATACCTAGAATACTGGTATGTTTATAGCTTAATGGACCCTTTTAGAAAAAGTATTGATCTTTTTAGGAAACATGTAAAGTGGTGATTTTAATTTGATCTAAGTGATATGTAGTTAAAATGGGAACGTGAAAAATAATGTAGGGCTCCACCTCTCCGTGGAGATGATGTTGCAGTCTCTGAATAAGCCAATACTATCGAAGTGTTACCTACTACTCAGTGGTGTACCTGAAGCTCTTTATTAGTCTTCACGAACCATTTTAGATGGACTTCTCTCGGAATCTAACAATATAAAGCTTCTCACGTTCATGTTATTCACTGGTGTGCCTGAAGCTGTTTATTAGTGTCGATTGTATTTTTAATTACTTTAAACTAGATCATGACCCGCGCTTCCGAAGCGCGGAATATTTTACGATTCAAAATTCTATTAATAATGTTATAAATATTTTGTTAATTTGTAAGAATTTGTCTATCTAAAATAACTGCATTTAAATCAATATTTTTTAATCCAACTTAGACTCCGGTAAACCCGGTAATCCGATATATAATCCAATTTGGATTGGTTTAAAGGGTAATGGGTTACTAAGTTTGACTTGAATTTACTTTGAATATATCATATAGTATGGCTGTTATATAAAAAATCAATTGGTTAATGAGTAATATCATTGCATGGTGATTATCGCATGGACTTATTGGATGGTGGTTATGAAATCTCAAATTTAATATTATTGCACGTTGGTTATGAAATCGATTTAGCAAGGAAATATTTTTTTGAATATAAGGAATATGGGCTAACTGATAAAATTAATGCAAATAAGGTAATAAGTTAGCAAAACAGAATAAGGAAATAATTTACTAACATTAATTGTTAACTAATAGGATCAGAAAATATATCATATCTAATAGTAGGTCCAACTTAAAAATCCACCTAGAAAAGATCACAATGTTTCTGTTTTAATAAGATAGATAAGATATTTTGTAGCTATGAAAACTATTAAGTTCTTCTTATTGTAGGTGGGAAGTGTCGATGAAGGACCATTTCTTAAAAGAACTGAGAGCTGGTTGTAACTCTGGATGCTTGTGTGAATTGTTTTTGTGAATTGTTCAAGTTGTTTAGAAAAATTAATTGTATATTATAAAGTATAAGTTTAATTTCAGGAAGCCTAGACTGACGAATTCATGAATCACGTAGTATGAGATCTAATGAGTTTATTTTGAGTAATATAAAAGGGTTAGTCAAAATAAATAAAGTCATGCTGCATGCTTGCATATAAACAAACAAATAGGAAAATCGTGAATTTATTTTAAATCAGCATGTAATAGATCATAGTTTCATTTTATGGCGTGGGTCATGAATGATTTGAGAAACCAAAAGAGTCACCTCTGCTGTAATTTTAAAAGACAATTTTAATTTTGGTTAGATAAGAAAAAATTAATTAATAGCATACGTAATTATGGTGTGTATTTTTCAAAGGTTAGTACAGTTTTGGCTGTCAATATACTCTATGTCAAAAATAGTCCATCTCAAATTGGTCAATGCATTACTATTTTGGAATTAAAATATGAGTTAATGTTAATGTTTCCATAGCGGTATTCATTTCATGGGTGAATCTAGGTGATTTAGGGAGGGGGCAGCTGCCCCCACTGAATTTTGAAAATGTTAAATATATAACTATACTAAAAATGATAATGCTGACTATAGTGGTTATTGCCCCCACTAAATAAAAATATTTTTTCCCATTGGTTTATGTTTTCTGTCACGTTTTTGCTTTTAATTCTAAAGTTATTTAGTTTCCAGCATAAGTTTTAAACTATTTTCTAATTTATCTTTCCCATAAATGCATAATCTAACTACCATTACTTTTAGGATTTCAACATACAATTTATGAATCTATGATATACTCCCTCCGTTTCATTTTAATTGTTGTTCTAGGTTGATGCACACAGATTAAGAAAACATATAATTTTGTATATTTCCAAAATAAAAATACAATTACCTATACACATAACTTCAACCAACAGAAAAATAAAATGGAGAATCTTATTAATAAATTTTGCATTGAAACTCTAAAACAACACTTATTTTGAAACGAAACTTTTTCCCTACAAAGACAATTAAATCGAAACGGAGGGGTATTTTTTAATATCTTCTTTTCTAACATCATTTTTGTTTAATTATTATTCAATAACTATTTCTTAGAATGTATATTTATTTTTAAGGATATAAAAGAGTGATTACATATAATACAAGGGAAAATCATTTTAAACTAACTTCTATATATTCATAAACAATATTTGATATAATAATTCTTATTTTAAATAGTGTATGATTTTTATATAAATAATTTTAATAAATAATATTTTTTAAAAATATAATAAATAATTTAATGAATAATATTTTTAGAATATATAAATTTATGTCCCCACAAAACTTTTTTTCTAGATTCACCACTGATTCATTTAGCAAAATCCAGCAAGCATCGTGCCTTCTCTGAATGATCTATATATTAGTGTCTGATTACTGTATGGTTTTTATCTACACAAGTGCTTTTTTTTCTTTTTGATAAAAAGTTTGCTATTAAATTGGCATATGGAAGAGTTACAAGATGGTAACCTATAAACATAAAACAGCAATAAGAGTAAAAGAAGCACACAACACTGTAAAATAAAGGGAAAACAATAGAGAAAGGATATAAGCAAAGAGGAGACGAAATCTAAAAGCAGAACATCAAACCCAAAGAAACTATAAATAGAACTGTATTGGCAGATTTTATAGTTATCAAGCCAAAATAACACTACAAGAAAACACAACTTTAGCGACGAAGTTTAACGAGAAAAATAAAACCTCGTAAAATAACGTCGCTTTTACGAGTAACTTACGAGGAAACTAGAAAGCAACGTCAGTTCGTCGTAAATTAACGAGGAAAACATTTCCACGTAAAAAAGACGTAATGTAACGTGGTTCTTACGAGGAAAATTGTCTTCCTCGTAATGTCGACGTAAATATAGCGTGTTCTTTACGAGGAAAGTATTTGCGTGTAAATAACGACGAAATTTCGAGTCTACCAACTTTGTAGGTGTAACACGTTTTTTTTTCGGCTACCTAACAAAATTTCCACGTTAATTCGTAGTAAAATTTCAACTACCAGATTCGAAAATTTCCTATAAATATGAACCTTTGAAGATGATTTTAAACACACCAAGAAGAAAAAAAATAAAAACGTGAAAGAAAAAAAATGTCGGGCTCCGGGAATATTTTCGAGTTGCGGAGGTGGATGTATATGCATAGAGATGCTAACGGGAGAGTGACGAAAGAATACCTTGCGGGGCTGGAGACATTTATGCATCAGGCACATTCCACACCGCTGGCCCAAGAAAGCGGTAAGATGTTATGTCCTTGTCGGAAATGCAACAATTCGAAATTGGCAAATCGTGAAAATGTTTGGAAGCATTTAATAAATAGAGGTTTCACGCCAAATTACTATATCTGGTTTCAACATGGAGAAGGTTATAATTATGATGAGAATCATGAAGCCAGTAGTAGTAATAGCAATTTTCAGGAAGAACAACCGGTTGATCATCATCATTTGCATAATGAACATAGTTACCATCAAGAAGAGCAGATGGTAGATTTTGATAGGGTTCATGATATGGTAGCTGATGCATTCGTAGCTCATGATGAAGATGAAGAACCTAATATAGATGCAAAAAAGTTTTATGAAATGTTAGATGCTGCGAATCAGCCACTTTACAATGGTTGTAGAGAAGGTCTCTCTAAATTGTCGTTGGCAGCTAGAATGATGAATATTAAAACTGATCACAATCTACCTGAAAGTTGCATGAATGAATGGGCAGACTTGTTTAAAGAGTATTTGCCGGAAGACAATGTGTCTGCTGATTCTTATTATGAGATTCAGAAACTGGTTTATAGTCTTGGCTTGCCTTCGAAGATAATAGATGTTTGCATTGACAATTGCATGATCTACTAGGGAGATGATGAGAAGTTAGAAGAATGTCGATTCTGCAAGAAGGCACGATTCAAGCCGCAAGGACGGGGACGTAACAGGGTACCGTACCAAAGGATGTGGTACCTACCAATTACAGACAGATTGAAAAGATTGTACCAAACAGAGCAGACTGCTGGGAAGATGAGATGGCATGCCGAGCACACTCAGACGGATGGTGAGATGACTCATCCATCAGATGCAAGAGCCTGGAAACATTTCAACAAAGTACATCCAGAATTCGCTAGCAATAGCCGAAATGTGTATCTCGGATTATGCACAGATGGATTTAGTCCATTCGGAATGTCATGGAGACAATATTCATTGTGGCCAGTCTTTCTTACGCCATACAACCTGCCACCGGAGATGTGCATGCAACCAGAGTTGCTATTCTTGACCATATTAATACCTGGTCCCAACCATCCAAAAAAGGTCTCTTGATGTTTTCCTACAACCACTGATAAAAGAGTTGAAGGATTTGTGGTCAACAGGGAAGAGGACGTATGACTGCTCAACGAAGACGAATTTTACGATGCGAGCGATACTTTTGTGGACCATAAGTGACTTTCCTGCCTATGGGATGTTATCTGGATGGACTACACATGGGAGATTAGCTTGTCCATATTGTAATGGAACGACAGATGCGTTTCAACTGAAGAATGGTAGGAAGACAAGTTGGTTCGATTGTCACCGTCGATTTCTTCCCATTGGCCATCCGTACCGAAGAAACAAGAAATTTTTTAGGCACAAAAGAGTTGTGAGAGACACTCATCCTCCATATTTAACTGGACAACAAATTGAAGCGCAATTCGATTACTATGGAGCTCTGAAAACAGTTCCTCGTGGTGGTAATTGGCATGTCCCCGGTAATATGCCTGATTTTTACGGTGTTCAGCACAATTGGCACAAGAAGAGTATATTTTGGGAGTTGCCATATTGGAAGGATCTTCTTTTGCGCCACAACCTCGATGTGATGCATATAGAGAAGAATTTCTTTGAGAACATCATGAATACAATATTGAATGTCCCAGGAAAGACAAAAGACAACATAAAATCGAGGATGGACTTGCCGGATATTTGCTCAAGAAGTGAGTTACATATAAAAAGCAATGGACAAGTTCCCATTCCGATATTCAGATTGTCTTCAGAAAAAAAGTCGGTGTTGTTCAACTGGGTGGCATCAGAAGTGAAGTTTCCCGATGGGTATGTTTCAAATCTCTCTAGATGTGTTGAAAAGGGTCAAAAGTTCTCTGGGATGAAGAGTCATGATTGTCACGTATTTATGCAACGACTACTTTCCTTTGCATTTGCGGAGCTACTTCCAACAAACGTACATGAAGCACTTGCAGGTAATAAATTATAACCCATTAATTTTATAATGGTTTAGTTTGCAATAATATATGACTAATGTGTTTTGTTTTTTTTGGAATTAGGCATCGGAGCATTTTTCAGGGATCTGAGCACACACACTCTTAAAGAAGAAGTTGTGGAACAGCTTTAGGAGAACATTCCCATCTTATTGTGCAACTTGGAGAAAATATTTCCTCCGGGATTTTTTGATGTCATGGAGCATCTAGCTATCCACCTCCCATATGAGGCATTGCTTCGTGGACCTGTACATTACGGATGGATGTTTCAGTATGAGCGAGCCATGAAATATTTGAAGGAAAAAACCAAAAACCTCGCAAAACTTGAAGGTTCTATAATTGCTGGAAGTTTGACGGAAGAAACTTCTCACTTCACATCGTACTACTTTGGGTCAAAAGTACGTACCCGGAAAAGAGCTCCTAGAAGATATGATGATGGTGGTGTCGCGCCAACATATGCAGTTGCTGGTGTTCCAGACATCTTTAGCCAGATTGGGCGACTCGGTGGGAAATAAAAAGAGGTTTGGTGGTCGAGTGAAGAAGACGCCCATAGTGCACACACCTATATTCTACTCAATTGCGAAGATCCATTGATGCGTTATTTTGAAAGGTACATATGGACACTTCTAAACACACATAATAAATATAAATTATATAATTGTTAAATTAAGATTAATTGATATAAAATGTGATTTTAGAGCTTATTTGTTTCTCAAGTCGAAGAAACATTCTCAGGTATATCCACAAGTGACGTAAACAAAATGAAAGATCAACACTTTATTAAGTGGTTTAAGAATCAGGTATTAATTTTTACAGCTCGATCAAATTATTTTTTTCATACATTATATGTACTAATATTTCAACGTTCTTTTTTTTTTTTAAGGTTGATTATGACGACGATGCAGTTATCCTAAATGGTTACACGAAGTAATTCAATCTCCACATGTAAAGGTCACCACATCACAGATGTATTTCACACGAGGCTATACTTTTCACACATACGAGTATGGTAGAAAACGGGCGACCAGTAACTATGGAATATGTGTGAAAGGGGAAACAGATTTCTACGGGATCTTGACGGAGATTATTGAAGTCGAATTTCCAGGGATATTGAAGCTGAAATGCGTCCTCTTCAAATGTGAATGGTTCGACGATGTCGTCAACAGAGGTGTTCGGTTTAACAAATTTGGTGTAGTTGATGTCAATAGTGGACGAAGGTACAACAAATTTGAGCCTTTCATCTTAGCTTCACAAGCAGACCAAGTTAGCTTCCTTCCATACCCTCGGATGAGAGAATCAGGAATAAATTGGTTATCCGTGATCAAAGTTACACCTCGTGAACGAATCATAAGTGGAGAAGAACCACCATTGCAAGAAGAACAGATAAATGTAGTCGAGGAACCTGAAGCAGCCACAGACGACATACTTCTCATTGATCCGCATAATCATGAGTACAAAGATCTTACCGACGACGCGACATACGAAGTTGTTGAAGACGAGTTTAATGAAAATGATGATGTTTCTAGTGATGACGAGAATGTCGATGTATCCGATTAATGTACGTATTTGTATTGATGTATGATTGATTTTCAGACTTAAGGAATTGTGGTTTTTGAATTGTGGAATGGAATAAAAAGATTGAGGTTAAAGGGAAGATGGGGTTTGGGGTTTGGAATAAATGAAGTAGATGATAAGGAAGATGGGATTTGGGGTTTAGGTTTTGGATTTTAGAGATTTAAACATAAACCTCGTTATTTCCACGTAAAGTAAAGTGGTCTTTACGACGAAAGTGTGAAATAAAAAATACGGGCCTCGCTATTTCTACGTAAGCAGAATTCGTCGTAAAGACCTCGTAAGCTTACGTGGAAATAACGAGGAAAAATTAATTATTTAAAAAAATAAATCACGTTAATTCCACGTAAGCACAAATCGTCGTAAAGACCACGTTGGCTTACGTGGAAATAACGAGGCCAAAATTCAAAACCCTAAATTCTAAAATCCAAAATTCTAAACCAAAACCCTAAACCTTATCTTCTTTATGTTCTACTTCATATATTCCAAACCCCAAATTCTAAACCAAAATTCTAAACCAAAACCCTAAACCCAAAACCCTATCTTCCTTATTTCTACTTCATATATTCCAAACCCCAAATTCTAAACCAAAATTCTAAACCAAAATCGTAAACCAAAACCCTAAACCGAAAACCCTATCTTCCTTATGTTCTACTTCATATATTCCAAACCCCAAATTCTAAACCAAAATCCTAAACCCTAAACCCAAAACCCTATCTTCCTTATGTTCTACTTCATATATTCCAAACCCCAAATTCTAAACCAAAATCCTAAACCCTAAACCCTAACTTCCTTAGAGATTGATGGATTGTATAAGAAGTAGAGGTTGAAGTTATAAGAAGTAGAGGTTGAAGTTATAAAGTTTTAAGAAGAAGGGGTTTGGGGTTTTGGTTTGTAAGGATTTAGAAAAAATCCTCGCGATTTCCTCGTAGGGGAAAACACGGGCCTCGCGATTTTCACGTGAGTTCACGTGGAAATAACGAGGAATACAGGAAACGAAGAGACATGCCTCGTTATTTCCTCGTTAATTCACGAGGAATTAGCGAGGAAAAGTACATCTATATATACCAAGACCATTTTGTCACAATTCAGAATTCATAAATATTAAAAAGAAGAAAGATTCTTAAAAAAAAAAAGAAGAAAGGTCTGGAATCACAAGTGCGAAGACACGGTCTCTTCCCACTTATGATTCCAGTATCTTTCTTCTCTTTCTTTGAAGAATTCTTTAAAAATAGAAGAAATATCTGGAATCATGAGTGGGAAGACACGGCTCTTCCCACTTACGATTCCAGCAATGTGTTAATTCCTAAAATTATAAATTAGGGTTTAGGGTTTTGGATTTTAGGGATTTAAGAAAGAGCCTCGTTATTTCCTCGTTACTGAGAAACAAGGTACTCGGGATTTCCTCGTACAGGAAAACACGGGACTCGCGATTTCCTCGTAAATGGAAACGCGGGACTCGCGATTTCTTCGTAAAAGAAAACGCGGGCCTCGCGATTTCCTCGTAGGGGAAAACACGGGCCTCGCGATTTCGTCGTTACTTTACGTGGTTTTTACGTGGTTATATATCCTCTATATATACCCACGAAATCTCACACTTTCTCATTTCCTCTCTACTTCCTCTCTAAAACCATGGTAAGTCCTTCCTCCTTCCTTAGATTAGTTTAGGGTAGTTTAGGTGGTTAGTGTAGGGAATTTAGATAGGTTTATGGATTTTAGGTTAATTAGTGTTGATTAGGTGATTAATTAGGATTTTAAACGCTAATTTTGAATATTTTTTTAATAGGTACGAAAGAACAAACTTACTGTCCACTACAGACAGATGTTCGGCGAGCTGGGTAGTCGTTTACACCCCGGTTCTTCTTCTACAGCACCTAGCTCTTCGGGTCCGGATAGCGTCCCAGAGACTCAGTCTTCTCAGAGAGTCTCTCCTTCTGGTCTACCACCGGCTCCTCATCATCATCATGTCCCAGAGGTGCCACCTCCTGCGCCACCTCATGTGCCTCCACCGATGGCTGCGGAGATGCCGGCGGAAATGCCGGCTCCCATTCATCCCGATCTGATGGTGCCGCCGAGTGCTCCTTACTCGCAGTACACTGTCGAGGACATTCTCTCTCATCCAGGGAGAGAAGGTTTACGAGTCATAGACCCCGACCGACCGGACGGAACTTTGTAGTATGTTACATTTTTTTACATTCTATTAAAATTTTTTTAATAACATTAGTATCTAATTTATACTTTAAATTTGTTTTTTTTTAGGTTTGGGGTTGACCGTTGTCTCGCATCAGACGTAACCGACACGATGAAGGGTTACTTCTCCATGCCACATCCGAACTGGAAGAAGACGCCCGTCTACATCAGAAAGACGTGGTTTAAGATTTTCGCTGTAAGTTACTATTAATTTATATATGTAGTATTATTTTTTTATTTATATTTCAAATTTTTTTAATACTAATTATTAACTTCTTTTTTTCTGTTACAGCAAAAGTATCATTGGTCCTTGGGGGTCAATGAGAAGGTGAGGAAAGCGTTCTACGCTAAGGTGAAAGTTCGTCTGTTGGACACGGTCTCCAACTGGAAGGGGGACTGGATCGTGAAGGGATATGAGCGTGGTAAACCCGCTGAGCTCACCACTGAGGTGTGGGATGGCCTCATCCGTTATTGGGAAACTCATGACGCCATAAGAATCGCCCAGGGTTGCTCTGCCTCCCGTAACACGGTAGATGACCACGGTCACGGGCCGATGCTTCACTCCACGGGCCAAAAACCCCACGCCGCTATCCGTTTGGAGATGGTATGTAATTAAATATTGAATTTAATTAATTTCTTTTATATAATATATTTATATATACTAACTCTCTAAAATGTTTTGTAGGCCAAAGAGACGGGACAGCTCCCGACTCTTATGCAACTTTACGAGAAGACCCACAAGAACAAGTCGGGTCGATACGTAGATCCTAGGTCCGAGCAAATCTTCAATGAAGTTGCTGACCGGGTTCAAGACCGTCAGACCCGGCTGACACAGCAGTCTTCCGACGGACTACCCGTCACCTTATCCACAGTTGAAGTGGATAGGATTTACGAGGCAGTAAATTTTAAAAAATTATAATTTTTAAATTATTCATTTAATTTAACTATTACTAACAATAATTTTTTTTTGGTTTTTAAGGTTGTCCCTAAGAAAAAGGGACGTACGCTGGGGATTGGTTCCGTCAACGATGTTCCGAGAGCAACATCGTCTTATGGTCAGAGACGGGAAGACGAGGTCACTGAGCTGCGTAACGAGTTGGCCTCGACAAAAACTGCGTTCACAGCTCGACAGGGTGTAGTCGAGGGCTTCTTGGACGTCATAGCGTCCACAAATCCGGAATGGGAGTCCTTGTTGAGGAACTTGCGACGCCAAAATCCAATTCCAGGCGAGTCGACTAGCGAGGCCCATAACGAGGCGGATGTAGAGAGGAGGAGTGAGGAGTTCTACCAGGCGATGAACGAGCCATAGTTTTTTTTCCCTTTTTATTTCGTTGTAAATATGAATTCTAATTATTTATGAATAAATATATTTTTCTTTTTATTGTTTCTGTATTTTTTAATTCAAATTTTATAATTATAATTAAAATTATAAATATTTTTCTAATTATTATTTTTTTAATTCTGTATATAGAAATCGAAGTAAATTCCTCGTTAATTCACGAGGAAATAACTTTGTAAGTTTTACGTGTTCTTTACGAGGATTTCTTTTCGACTTCATTACGTGTCTTTCACGTGGAAAATTTACGTGGAAATGACGAGGAAAGTTAACGTCGAGTTTACGAGGAAATATTTTCGTGACTTTTACGTGTAATTAACGTGAAAATGTTTACGTGATATTTACGAGGAAACTTAACGAGTTTATTACGTGGAAGTCTTACGTGATCTTTACGACGAAATGTTGTACTTCGTCTTTACGACGAAATCTTTTCCTCGCTAACTAACGTGGAATTGGCGACGAAACAGGCGTTACGACGAACGATTAACGACCAAACCGTTTTCCTCGCTAATTCCTCGTAATATCTCATTAACGACGAATTCACGAGGAATTTAGCCGTCGTTAATCTTGTGTTTTCTTGTAGTGTAAGTGTTTACCGGCCATTGATATAAATACACATATATTTATACTCGATTTATATGTAGATGTAGCAAACCGAAATATACTTTTAGATGCAGCAAAATTTTTTTTCCAGAGTTTGATTATGTATGTAACTAACTAATAGTGGTCTGCATAAACTGTCTAAATAATAGATATTTATGTTTAATTACCCCTGTTTAATAAATCTGATATGAAAACTTTCTTAAGTTCCTATTAGTTGACTCACATGGATGTTTTTGTGAATTGTAAGCATATTTTCTTTTGGATGAATGCAAGAAAAATGAATTGTCAACTAATAGGAACATAAATATAACATCATACCACATAGGAAGTCAACAGATATTAACGACTAAGAAGAAAAATAACACCAAACTAAAGTGTGTTAATCATGCAGTTCATTTTTTTGGTTTAAAGAATTGTAAGCATATTTTCTGATATCAACAATATGTGGTATAGACTATATTGTTTAAGCAAATCATATTCCAAATTTACAAGAACCAAAGGAAAATATAAAAAAATATAAAACCAATAAATATTTATCAAAAAAATATATCAACAAAACAATCCTCATAATAGTTAAAATGATAAATTAAAAATTTTAGAATATATAAATCGCGTGTATATAAAATATATGGTTTAGTTTCATAACAACCCAATATATAAGATAAAAAAATTGGATCTGACGACAAAAATAAAAATGGATCATAACTTAGAATTAAATATTCTTTATTCATTACACATTTCCTCATCTTTCCATATGTATTTTTAGACAGTACAAATGATAAATTGTCACTTTTACTAATTTATAATTCAGTATATGGTTAATAATATTATATTAAGGGATGTAATATATGTACATTATATATGGTAAATATATTGACATTTGTTTAACCCCGGGCATAGCCCGGGCAAAATCTCTAGTGATAAATAAAATTAGCCCGGGCAAAATCTCTAGTGATAAATAAAATTTAAATTTTATTGGTTTGTAAGGTAACGAAAAAGAAAATACATTTAGACCGCCTACAACAAATTTGGAGCCATGTTTGATATGATTCAAAGACATCTTTCTACTTAGATCATCATCAACGCTCAATCAAGCCTCTCCGGCACAGTTTTAAGCATTCATATTTATATATTAACACAGTTATCTCGTATGAATATATTCTAATATAACACAGTTTTAAGTATTTACTCCCTCTATTCCTAAAAGATGTATGTCCTTGGAAATTTATTTTGTTTCAAAAAGATGTATTTTCATATTTTAATGTATTTTTATTAATTAATTATGAAAAATTGTGAACCTCAAAAACATTAATTGCATTTCTTGAAATCTTATTGGTTTAGAATTATAGGAAATATAAAATAATAAAAAAATATGCACTAATAACTAAGTTTTAATACTCCCTCTGTTTCAGAAAGATGCATGTTCTAGAAAAAAATTTTGTTTCAAAAAGATGTATTTTTCATGTTTTCAAAGCATATTTTGTCAACTAATAATGAAAAATTGTTTGTTTCAAAAACATTAATTGCATTTCTAAAAATTCTATTGGTTTAAAAATATAGAAAATATAAAATTTCAAAAAACTATGCATTAATAACTAAGTTTTAATATGATTTCTTAATAAGTGTGAAAATCTTAGAATATACATCTTTAAAAAACAGAGGGAGTATGTTTTATTAAAAAGTGTGAAAATCTCAAAACATGTATTATTTTGAAACAGAGGGAATATATTAATATATCAACTTTGACGACAATAAAAACACTTTTCTTAAGCCATCATTTTGTAAAATCTATTAAAATCAATTCGTCATACACCCTATATCAATTAGTAGTCAACACTACGCACTCTTTAAAACGTTCAGTAAAGGGTCAATACGTTTTTTACGAGGAGCTTTGAAAATCAATCAAAAGAATGAAGTGTTTGGAATAATTAATTTCTTTTTGGCACCGAATTTTAGCAAAAAATCAAAAATAGTTTTTTTTTTTGAAAAAGAAAAATCAAAAATAGTTTTGGTCAAAAACAACTGAAATAACTTAAATCAAGTATTTAAAACATCCCTAAGCAAAACGTACTAAAGAAACGATACCATTTCATTTATAATAACGTAATTAATACTACCTATAAAACTGATTAATTATATTGATTTTATATGAGTATATATAGAACCCTTTTTTTGAAACACGAGGAATAGATAACTTTTTTTAAAAAAAAAGGAAAATAAACAAAAAGAAAAGAGGAAGGAAGAAAACAAAACAAAACCAAACCCACGCTGAAAGTTGATTTCACCTTCCACTCCAACGAACCAACGCCTCTACAAATAAGTTCCAAGTTTTGAATAACTATACACACACACACACACACACGACGGTGTATACATTTAAATCCTCCCGGTCAACGTAAAGTGTGTGAAAAAACCGACGGTGTAGGGCTGCGATCAGTTACGGCGAAGATCCGTCGCCATGTACGTTACGAGGAAAATCTCCGACGTTGACCGCCGTCGTCTTCTCCTCGTCCTCGTAATCCCCTGTCTCTCCCTCCTCCTCTTACTCTCTCTATCAACCCTCACACTTGATCCTCCTCACACTCTCGCGCCTCTTCGTAACCTAATCTACACTCATACCCTAACCGCCACCACCGGTTCTGACCCCCTCGACGTAAATCCGGCGGAGGAGATTGAAAACTCACGTCGGGGAAAGAGGGAGGAGTTGGTGAAGTCGAAGATGGCTGTGTGTTTAGTTGGAGGAGCGAGGCGGTTCGAGTTAACCGGACCGTCGATCATCGAGAGGATCCTTAAGGTTTATCCTAATGCTGATTTGTTTCTCAATAGTCCTCTCGATCACAACTCTTTCAAGCTACGGTTGCTTAAGGACTCGCCCAGGCTCGCGTGGGTTCGTATCTTCGAGCCTACGCCGATCAATGAGACTGAACCGATGGTTCGAGTCCTCACACCCATGAATTCCCCTAATGGCATTAAGGTACGTTATAATTTTCTTACCTTTTTTGAAAGATTTACTTGATTTTAAAATTAAATGCATGCTATATATTACATCACAAATAAAATTTCGGGAAACAAAACAAGAATAAAAAGAAAAGGATAAGAAACTAGTCAAGAGAGGGGTCCGTTTAGTTGGAGAGGTTTAGGGTTGGTGTAACCGTTTCTTGATACCTACGTTACTCATGTAGTCATCATGTCTATGAGTGTTTTTATGATCGGTTTGGTTTTGTTTGGTATTTGATGTTGTAAGAGCACCCACAATGGTGTTATCCATTGAAGTTCTTAGAATTTGATTTTTTAATAATTTATTTTTTCTTTTTCAGATTTTTTAAAAAATAAAAAAAAAATATATATATCAACCAATCGCGGGTCGCCACGTCTCGTGAGGATCCGTGAATAGTGTAAGGATTCACTAAGAATAAATCCTTATTTAGGGATTTTTGGAAATGAATCCTTAACAATCTCACCAACTACATTATTTTTTCTTGGTTCTTTTGTAACAAAATAGCGTTTTATAAATGTCATTTCAAATGGGTTATAGTTGACACTGGATGTGAGTGGTATGAATCAAAGTCTGGCATGTTCTTCTCGGACAAAAAGAAATTACATATACTTTCCATTTTTTTTTAATTCCAAAAGAACACAAAATCAACATATAATTTAAAGAATTACAATCCATCCAGACAATTCTTTAAATTGTATTCTGATTTTGTAGCCTTTTACTTTGCTTTCGGAATTAAATAAAAATGATGGAAAGTATATGAGATTTTTTTTTGTTCGGGGAAAGCATTTGAGACTTCGATTCTTTTTCGATTAGGTTACTTTATTAAGGTTGAAATTTAGTTTTTACTATTTGTTGGTAATTGTCGTCGTCTCGCAAGGTTTACGTAGACTTGTAGAGTTGTAGTCCAACTAGTCCGAGACTGAAACTGGCTTCTTACCTTTTCTGGACCCACTTTCCCCGGTAAAGAAGATCTTGATTAGTTTGACAGCTTGTAATTTACGTACACTATGGTTTATGGAGAAAAATAGTCTGATTTTCGTGGTATATACGTATATTTTTATTTATACTAATAATTATTTATGAAATTGGTTAATGCGTGGTGAACTGGCGTGATGATGTTAATGCCAAGTCTTCTAGTATGTTTTGGTTCCAAGCATGTATAGTATACGTGTATATGGTCAAAAAATTTGTACTATCTAGTGATAAATCATAATACTGTCATTTATTCACATTTACTTGTCCCCTTACATTTTGGAGAGTGATTCTGTTATGTGACATACTTGCTCAATATATATAAAATGAAAATAATAAATCTACATGTATTAGCTTTTAGCATCTCGAAATCTAGATCAAGTGTGCCTCGTGATTGTATCTTCCGATTTTATGTACTAGTAATTACGGGTTTAGTTTTGTTTTTTCTGAGAATATATGTTCTCATATGTGTTCTTTCTTGGTCTTAATGACAGGGCTTACTACAGTACTTCAATCTCGTGGAAGGATGCATCACAATGATAAATTCATACCAAAACGAGAACAACTTCACATACGACTGGATAGTCCGGTCCCGTGTCGACGGTTACTGGTCTGACTCACTCGACCCTGAGTATTTCAAACCGGGTCAGTACCTAGTCCCACCAGGTTCCTCCTACGGTGGCCTCAACGACCGCTTTGGCGTCGGCGATCTCAACACCTCAACCGTGGCTCTCTCTCGCCTCTCACTCATCCCCCACCTCGACTCGGCCGGTTTAACTAGTCTCAACTCCGAATCCGCTTTCAAGGCTCAGCTCTCTACTCACCGTGTCCCTTACGTAACCAAACCTCTCCCCTTCTGCATCATTACAGACCGAACCTACGAGTTCCCTCCGTCTAGCTACGGGGTTCCCGTGGCTTCGATTTCGAGTGCTGGACCGTTGAACGGTGCCAAGTGCCGTCCCTGTACGGTCGCGTGCAGCGGCTCTTGCGTGGCGGAAGTAATGGGAAAGCTGGACAGAGGCTGGAGCTGGACGGCGTGGGAGAACGGAACGATGAATCTGTGCGACGCACATGGAGAGTGGGAGGAAGGTTGGGAGAAGATATTTGACGGACTCTCCGGCGAAAAACTCGCACGTGCGAGGAAACGAGGCGGAGGTTTGGAGTCGAGGAGATGTGTGGAAGAGTTTGAAGAGATGAGAGGAATGACCGTTAAATGGGAAGCTCCCGCCTCCGAACAGATCTGCATGTTGGGCCTTAAGCCCAATTAGAACATATCATTTCTGAGTCCAACTTAATTCGCTCTAACACATTTCCCAAATTTAGTTGTTTTCACTGATTCTATCGTTGGAAAATATGTTCAGATTAATTTTGATGTTTGAAAATATAAAATCAAATTTTTTGCTCACACAAAAAAATATAAATTCATTTGCTGAAATATTATATAAAAATATAAATATACTAAATCGTGGTCAAAAACAATTGTTGGCTAATATATAAGGTTTTATCATGATTTGTAAAAGTACATAAAACATTGTAGTATGATGTCTTTCAAGGATAAGTGGCATGATATGCTTTGGACATTTTTTCGTGAATTGGAAAATAAAAGTTTGGTTACATATGGATTTGGCAGTGGCAGTGTATTTTGATTTTCTTCTCTCTAATTAAAACTCTAATGGTAAAAATCTTTGGCATCGTCGGCACAAGTTAAATGAATTCCTCAAAAGAATAATATCAAACTGTATACTATGTGCAACTGGAGATTTATTCAGGGCACGTTGAGATATGAGCTGAACCAGGATCATCTTTTCTGTATTCAGTGCAAACAAAATTTAAAATTATAAATATCGAGATAGACTTGTAGTATTGATATGCTATACCACATGGAAGAATCTCCACATCTATTTGGAAATTGAAGCTGCTACAGGATTCGATGTTTTAACTTCGATATATTGCAGATTTGTTCATTTTTTTACGCATCGTTGCATGTACACACTCTCTATACAAACTATACGTATATATGACTAAGTTATGTACTACCGGAAAAGTTTCCCATGGGTTTTCGAGGACGGCCAACCACGCAATGCATCGATACGTATATATGACTAAGTTATGTAATAGCTCACGTGACCTTGCATTTGACAGATGGATTGGAATCTCGGCACATCAGGCGAGGAGGATGCGAATATATATCGTCTATTTATTTTCTACAAGCACCTATAACAAGTATCTGAATCAGCTAATTTCATGTATAAGGAGGATCATGAATTTTTTACGTCACGTAATCAGTAATCTACAATTCTGTATTTGATATAAATAAATAGCAAATATGTAAAACATCATTTTGATTTTTCGAAAGAAAAACTCTACTGCAGCATATGTGCATGGTCAGGCCCGGTGCTTTCATTTTTTTTTAAATGGTTATAAACTTATAAAGACATGTTGTCGCACCGTTAAATGTTCCTTAGATTAATTAAATCATTGACACTTATAAGACCCGGGCTAAGATTCATGAAAAGCAAAGTCTTATTAAACAGAAGAAAAGAAAAATGATATTCGTACGCACATACTTGCCATACGTACGTATCCCTTCTGATTTATTAAAAGCAAAGTCTTATCTGAAAATAAAACTAATCATTCAATACATGCAAATTGAAAAGCCAAATCAAGAATATACAGTAATATAGAACTTCATTTAAAAAGTTTCTAGCTGAAACGATGTTCCGTCTAAAAAGTTTCCAAGCAAATTTGAACTGACGATCTTCGTATAGTATATTGACATCTAGTAGTATCTTCACGCCATATAATGGATTCATGACCATCAATCTCAATGGAGTAATCATATGCATATATGGATTCTATCGATCTAAACGCTTAAATCGAGAAATATCTCTAAAAATCCTACCACAGAGTCGGCGTGGTTCTTCACGTTTTATTTCAAGTCAGTTGAAGATTTAAATCCAGAAATCAAGCCACATGCTTTAGAAAATCCAGCTCTGTTAGCGTTAAGTAAGGCCCTCATCATGTTTGTGGATCTACACCGAAACACTCGTCTTAAAAGTCCACACGCTTGCACAACCTAATTATATAATGGTTACTTGAAGTAAAATCTCGATTTAAGGGCAAGATTAGATTGTTTAATTATATATCTCTCGTTTTCGTGGTCGTGGTAGGACAAAACTGAAGTGTCGTGAACAAGAAAACCGTGATTTTTGATCCTTTGATGCATAGTTGGAGTGCCGTTCTCTGACATGTCCCAGCTCACCCCTCGTGCTTTGTTTATTACTAGGTACTTAATCTCGAGTGTAACAGTATAACAAGTCCCAACATATATAAATGTACGTTTAATTAATATTTTGTAATCTGATTTAAAACGAATCATTTAGCCGAATGTATAAAATAAATCTTCACTAAACTTAGACCTCTATAATTGTTATATTGTTCGATTCATGTTGATGATCATTCATAACCATGTGAGAAAAAATCTGGCTTAACGCGTCTACACTCCTACCAAATTAGTTTACGGGAGACTCTAACTCAAGTATGTTTATTTATATAAAAGTTATGTGATAGTTAATCAATAGAATATTGACTACTCCATTTTATTAGAAAAGTGGGAGCAGTTTTAGATTGAAGGTTTAGCTAGGGTGGCTAACCCACGTGTGTCCCCTCTCCACTTGAAATGGAACATATGTTATGTCTCTTAACTCGTTAAACTGATTAAATTAATTCACCATTCACCTTAATAAACTATATGGTACACACACTAGATAAGGATTACCTTCGAATCTATGTATTTATTGGCATAACATGAGCTTGGCCTTGCATGACATTATTAAGTGCTTAAGAAAATGTTAAATGTTAGCCAGATGTTGACCTAATGGGTGCAAAATTTATGTACGAATAATGTGAAGTGTTACATCTACCATTTAGTTAGGTGCCGTGGAAGAAGTTACCGGAATAATAGGTGTTAAGAAGCAGCAAGTTAAGTCCAAGGAGGCAAGGACGATGTAAACGGTATGAACAAGCTTATTTCGTTTCACTGATAAACAAATCATTCTTTTGGTGGGATTAAGGTGGATCATGTCGAAGTCACATAACCATAAATAACTGAGGATGTTTAGGTTGTTTAAAGATTCAGAAGAGATCTGGTTGGTAACAACATAAGATACACACGAGTTCGTGGTGTACCTAATGGTCAATTTGAGCACCTTCTTCCTGGAGTCCTATGAGAATTTAGATTATCATCTACCTCATCACCCATATAAACTCTTAATGTAAAGACAGCAAACACATAAGACCATGTTTATCTCTGATCCTTAATGGGTTTCTTAAGGTTAATAAGTGATTTAATTAAATGAAAACAAAAAGAAAAGAGGTATTACCGATCCTTAAATGAGGAATTTGGTGACCGATTATTAAGGGGTTTCAGAACCCACGTGTCAGCACAAGAGAGAAGGTATTTTTTTTTCTATTTTCTTTTCTCTTTTTCTTTTATTTTCTCCACTTCGTCTTCGTCTTCGTCTTCGTCTTCGTCTTCGTCTCTCGTCTTCTCCGTCACATACGAAGAATCGAGGACTGATCGAAACAACCACCGTGGAAGAGTGTTGCGTCAACGAGTGGCAGTCACGGTGGCGCGGTTCGGCAAACAGACGGATCAGTGGCTCGCCGCGACCCACGCCGTTAATAGCGCCATCAAGGTTTCTCATCTTGCGTTTGTGTCATCTCTCTCGTTTGTGTCGGTCTTTTGATTGTTTGTGTGTGTTCATGGTTGATCTGTGTATGTTTTGATAGGAGATTGGAGATTTTGAGAATTGGATGAAGACGATGGAATATGATTGCAAGAACCCCACATTAAGAAATCACCGTTGGAGCTCAAAAATCAGGTGACTTTTAATTCAATTTCTTAACTAAAATTTATTGATTAAATAGTTATTAATGGGATCCTAGGATTAATCATGCTCTTATCACCCATAACATCCCTTTGCATATATATATATACCTTAGTAGAATCAAATTCTTTACATAACATTTTAAAGCAAATTCTCTGTGATCCAAGAGAGATAACTTCATGTTGGGTTCCTTCTAGATGGAGGAAACCCATTAGATTTGGTTGGTGATAACCAAACTTGGAAGTTGGATCATTGGTATTAGTCCATGAGATTAGTATTGGGTCTTGGAGGTGCTTAGGGTAAGTGAGACACTATATATAAAGACTTTTAACCTAATTTGTATGGTAGCAGAGAAGAAGCAGCAGACATAATAAAAGAAAAGAAAGAAGAGTACTCAAGAAGACTCTTAACACAAAAGAGAGAAAAAGAGAGAAGGAGGCAGATTCGTCTGGGTTTGTCAAGGCAGGATTTGGAGGGTCAAACGGATCCTGATCGGGCTGATATTTTTTGGGAAGCTTCTTCAGTCAGTGGGTTAAAGGTTCACTGAAGATATATGGATTCTAACGGTTGGATCTTCTGTTGTCTGGGTTTTGGTGAAACTGGTCGTCACAGTTCTTCAGCAATGCTGTCTTGAGTGTTTGGTAAATCCGACGGTGAGATCTTCTCTGATTGAGCTGAAATTTGACAGAGGTGTTGTTGACTTGTTCATCTTGGATTTGTATGGTGGGATTAGTCTCTTGTTGCCGGAATCCTTGTGAGCTGAGGTCGTTTGGTTGCTGCCAGTTTTGAAGCTTTGTGTTGCTCTCTTGTTATTGTTGCTCTTGTGTTGGAGATAGCTCTTTGTAGCTAGAGTCTCTGTTCTGTTCAGGTTGTTGAATAGGAAGGACGTGGTTGTACTCACATACATTTATATAGTGGATTGTTGAGTGGACTACGGTCTCGTGGTTTTTTTCCTTCTCACATCGTGGAGGTTTTCCACGTAAAAAGTGCTTGTCTCATTTAGTTATTGCTTATACTATATTCTGCCATTTTCGAAGTATTTTCCTCACAGGTTCACACAAGGTCAGGGGAACACGATCGTAACATTCCGCTGCGCCATGTGCTATTTTCCCCAACAGAGTGGTATCAGAGCAAGTGTGATTTGCTTATCTGATCCCAACAAAGTGGTATCAGAGCTTCTGGTTTTAGAGCTTTGGGTTTGATAACTTTGGGTTATTATTACTTGTGTGAATGATGGAGAATATGGACAGGATGATAAGCTTGAATGGTGCTAACTATCATCTATGGAAGGGTAAGATGGAGGATCTGCTCTTTGTTAAAGAATTCCATGTTCCAGTCTTCGAGGAGAATAAACTGGAAAAGAAGACAGATGAAGAGTGGAAGTCGCTGCATCGCCAAGTGTGTGGGTTGATAAGACAGTAGGTAGATGATAATGTTTTGCATCATATTGAGACTGAGACGGATGCTCGTTCTTTGTGGAAGAAGCCGGAGCAGTTGTATGCTAGGAAGACCGGAAACAACAAGATGTACATGATCAAGAAATTGATTGAGCTGAGGTATCAGGAGGGGACTCCGATGACGGATCACATAAATGTGTTTCAGGGATTTCTCAACAAGTTGTCTGATATGGGCATCAAGTTTGATAATGAGATTCACGGTCTATGGCTTCTTGGTACTTTACCAGATTCTTGGGAGGTTTTCAGGATGTCTCTTTGTAACTCCGCGTCAGAAGGTACTATTTCGATGGATTCAGTGAAGAACAGTGTTCTTAATTAATGAGGAAGTAAGAAGACAGTCGAATGCCAGCAGTTTGCGTTCAGATGTCTTTGTTACTGAGTCAAGGGTGAGGAGTTCAAGTAGAGATCCCAAGAAGGACAAGAACAGGGGCAGGAGCAAGTCTAATAGATTTGCAAATATGGAGTGCTATTTATGTCATAAGAAATGGCACATGAAGAAGGATTGCTGGAAGTTGAAAAACAAACAGCAAGGTAATCAAGAAGAAAAGGTGGAGCGGGTGACCGTCACCGAAGATCAGTTTCTCATTCTTCTAGAGGGTGATGCCATAAATGTCGCATGCCATGAAACCAGTTGGGTGGTTGATAGTGGAGATACTACTCATGCTTCATCATATCGGGATTTGTTTTCTACCTATACTCCGGATAATTATGGTTCCGTAAAGATGGGGAATGATGGTTTGGCTCAGGTTGTTGGCATTGGTGATATATGCTTGGAGACTAGTGTTGGGACTAGGTTGGTGCTTAAGGATGTTAAGCATGTTCCTGATATTAGGATGAATCTGATATCGACGGGAAGACTTGATGATGAGGGTTATTTCAGTTTGCACGATGGTGGTAAATGGAAGCTCTCTCGTGGTTCTTTGATTGTGGCTCGAGGTGAGAAGTCATCATCCTTCTATTGGATGCATGGTAAGGTCTCCAAAGATGTTGTTAATGCAGTGGAGAATGATGGTACCATTGAGTTATGGCATAAGAGACTCGGTCACATGAGTGAGAAGGGAATGTCTGTGTTGTCTAAGAATGAGGTGATTCCAGGAATCTCTGGTTTGAACCTGCAGAAGTGTTTGCATTGCTTTGCGGGAAAACAACACAGGGTATCTTTCAAGTCTTCCGCGCCTTCTAGGAAATCCGAGGTACTGGATTTGGTACATTCAGATGTGTGTGGTCCAATGAAGACAAGATCTCTTGGCGACGCATCATATTTTGTGACTTTCATTGATGATCATTCAAGAAAGTTGTGGGTATTTTTATGAGGACGAAGGATCAGGTGCTGGGATATTTCAAACATTTTGTGGCATTGGTTGAGAGGCAAACGGGGAAGAAGCTGAAGTGTATCCGCAGCGATAATGGTGGAGAGTATTCTGGACCATTTGATGCTTATTGCAAAGAGCATGGAATAAGGCATCATCAGTTCACGCCGCCTAAAACTCCACAGTTAAATGGGTTGGCTGAAAGGATGAACAGGACGATTATCGAGAGGATGAGATGTTTGATCTCACAGTCAGGCTTATCGATGACTTTCTGGGGAGAAGCCTTGAACACGGTGGTTCCTGTGCTGAATTTGTCACCGAGTGCTCCATTGGAGGGTGATATTCCAGAGAGGGTTTGGACTGGTAAGGATACTTCTTACAGTCACTTGAGGATCTTTGGCTGTAAGGCATTTGTTCATATTCCCAGGGATGAGAGATCGAAGCTTGAGATGAAGTCACGGCAGTGTGTGTTCATCGGTTATGGTCAGGATGAGTTCGGATACAGATTTTATGATCTCATTGCGAAGAAGCTCGTAAGGAGCAGAGATTTGTGTTCATGGAAGATCAAACAATTAAGGACATTGATAATTTAAAAAATCCAACTCAGATTTTTGAGGGTTTGATCGATACAGAGGCTACTCCTTCTACATCAGTCCACAGTGAAGTTGAGGTTGAGGTTCAGGATGATACACCCGGTGCAGATGCTCCCGCACATGAAGATGGTAGTGGTGATCATGGTGGCGATCATGGTGAGACACCAGCTGCTGAGAACCAACCTACTGTTGTTAGAAGATCCACAAGAGGTCTTAAACCGTCGACAAGGTATGATCCTAGTGAGTATGTTTCACTTATTGATGGGGGAGATCCTGAAAGCTATGATGAAGCTTTGGAGGATGAACACAAGGATATGTGGTTTGGAGCCATGGATGAGGAGATAGATTCTTTTGAAGAGAATCACACTTTTGAGTTGGTGGAATTGCCTAAGGGTAAGAAGGCTCTACTTAATAAATGGGTGTTCAGAATTAAGTATGAGGATGGAGATTTGCCACCTAGATACAAGGCTAGATTGGTTGTGAAAGGCCACAGCCAAAAGAAGGGGATTGATTATGATGAAATCTTTTTCCCTGTTGTGAAGATGTCATCCATTCGGGTTGTGCTTGGATTGGCAGCGAGCCTTGATCTAGAGATTGAGCAAATGGATGTGAAGACTGCTTTCCTTCATGGTGATTTGGAGGAAGAGATCTACATGAAACAACCCGAAGGCTATGTGAAAAAGGGCAAAGAAAATCTGGTTTGCCGCTTGAAGAAAAGCCTTTATGGATTGAAGCAAGCATCGAGGCAGTGGTACATGAAGTTCAAGTCTGTTATGGGGGAGCATGGTTATGTAGAGACTGATTCAGACCAGTGCGTATTTGTGAAGGTGTTTGGTGATGATGATTTTATCATCTTGTTGCGGTATGTCGATGATATGTTGATTGTGGGCAGGAACATGGACAGAATTAAGGAGCTGAAAGAGCAGCTCGGCATGTCCTTTGCCATGAAAGATATGGGTCCAGCGAAACAGATTCTTGGTATGAGAATTGTTCGAGACAGAGGTGAGAAGCTGATTCACTTGTCCTAGGAGAAGGACATTGAAAAAGTACTTAAAAGGTTTCACATGGACAAGTCTAAAGTGTTGAGTACTCCTCTTGCTGCGCACTTAAGACTGAGCAGTTAACAAAGTCTGAAGACATATGCGGAGAAGGAAGATATGGCGAAGGTTCCATATGCTTCTGCAGTGGGTAGTTTGATGTATGCCATGGTCTGTACAAGACCGGATTTAGCCTACGCTGTTGGAGTTGTCAGTAGGTTTCTCTCCAATCCTGGAAGAGAACATTGGAATGCTGTGAAGTGGATTTTGAGATATCTCTGAGGGACTTCTGATCTGAAGATTACATTTGGGGGTAAGAAGCTTTTGCTGGTCAGTTACACTGATTCTGACATGTCTGGAGATGTTGATTCTAGCAAGTCTACTTCTGATTACTTGGTAACGTTTGCTGGTGGAGCTGTGGCATGGCAGTCAAAGTTGCAAAAGTGTGTTACATTATCTACCACTGAGGCAGAGTTCATTGCTGCAACTGAAGCTTGTAAAGAGTTGTTGTGGATGACGAACTTCTGTGAAGAGATCGGTTTCTAGCAAGAAAAATATGTGATGCTTTGTGATAGTCAAAGCGTCATTTGTCTCGGGAAGAACTCTACATTTCATTCGAAGTCAAAACATCCAGAGAAGGTATCATTGGATACGAGATGTGGTTGCTTCTAAGGAAGTGGAACTTGTAAAAGTTCATACGGATGATAATGGAGTTGATATGATGACAAAGTCTGTGCTGAGGGGGAAGTTTGAAGTATGCCGAGGGATAGCCGGAATGGTTGTTTCCTCCACCTAGTCGGAGGGGGAGTTTGTTGGGTTCCTTCTAGATGGAGGAAACCCATTGGGTTTGGTTGGTGATAACCAAACTTGGAAGTTGGGCCATTGGTATTAGTCCACGAGATTAGTATTGGGCCTTGGAGGTGCTTAGGGTTAGTGAGACACTATATATAAAGTCTCTTAACCTAATTTGTGTGGTAGCAGAGAAGAAGCAGCAGACATAACACAAGAAAAGAAAGAAGAGTACTCAAGAAAACTCTTAAGACAAAAGAGAAAAGGAGGCAGATTCGTCTGGGTTTGTCAAGGCAGGGTATAGAGGGTCAAACAGATTCTGATTGGGCTGATATTTTGTGGGAATCTTCTTCAGTCAGTGGGTTAAAATTTCGTCGAAGGGATTTGGATTCTAACGGTTGGATCTTCTGTTGTCTGGGTTTTGTGAAGCTGGTCGTCACAGTTCTTCAGCAGTGCTGTCTTGAGTGTTTGGTAAATCCGACGGTGAAATTTTCTCTGATTGAGCTGAAATTTGGCAGAGGTTTTGTTGACTTGTTCATCTTGGATTTGTACGGTGGGATTAGTCTCTGGTTTCCGGAATCTTTGTGATTTGAGGTCGTTTGTTTGCTGCCGGTTTTGAAACTTTGTGTTGCTTTCTTGTTGTTGTTATTCTTGTGTTAGAGATAGCTCTTTGTAGCTAGAGTCTCTGTTCTGTTCAGGTTGTTGAACAGGGAGGACATGGTTGTACTCATATACATTTATATAGTGGATTGTTGAGTGGATTACGGTCCCGTGGTTTTTCCTTCTCACATCGAGGAGGTTTTCCACGTAAAAGGTGATTGTCTCATTTAGTTATTATTTTTATACTATATTCTGCTATTGTCTAAGTATTTTCCTCACAGGTTCACATAAGGTCAGGGAAACACGACCGTAACTTTCCGCTGAACCGTGTGTAATTTTCCCCAACGGAGTGATATCAGAACAAGTGTGATTTGCTTATCTGATCCCAACACTTCATCTGTGAAAAATTTCTCTAGTCATTTTTTCAGGAAGATCGTCGGTTACTAGATTAATGTAATCTTAAGATTCTTAACCGAACTAATAGAAGAAAAGAATACAGTTGGGGAAATAATAAATAACAAAAGCTACGTCTCCCACGTGCACATCATCTCAAACTTGGTTGCCTAAATAACAAAAGCAACCTCCCCCACACTCTTTCGCAAGTGTATATATAAATAAAACGCTCCTACCTCTTCTCTCACCATTTCAAAACCATCTCTCCTTCTCTCTGCTCTCTCTTTCTCTCCTCCGAAACATGGTTGGAGTTTTCCGACGATCACTCTCTTTCCCTAACAAACCCACCGTCCGTCCACCACTTCCATCAAAGCCACGTGTCTCTCACCACACAAGATCCATCAGTCTCCCATGCAGATCACACCCCTTGATCTCCCACATCAACCACGAGATCTCCCAGATCAAATCCTGGTCCTCTTCCTTCGACCGCCGCACCACCGCCTGGATCACCGACGGTCTCAGCCTCCTCAGAGACGTCCAAGAAACCCTCTCCGACGTACTTCACCTCCCTCAGTCGCAGGAGTCTCTCCGCAGCCGCCCCGTCTTCTTTGAGAACCTCCTCGAAGACCTCCTCCGGTTCGTCGACGCCTACGGCATCTTCCGCACGTCTCTCCTCTCCCTCCGCGAGCACCAGTCCGCCGCTCAGGTCGCTCTCCGGAGGAAAGACGAGGTCAAAATCTCCTCCTACCTAAAATCCCGCCGCTCCCTCGCGCGAGACGTCGCGAAGCTGACGTCATCTATCCGCGAGCCGAAGACGAAGTACAACAACTGCCACGTGGATATCTTAAACGGGTCGTACGGTGAAGCTGAGCTGGCGTCTGTCATCGGTGACGTCATCGAGGTCACCGTCTTGGTGTCCGTCGCGCTTTTCAACGGCGTTTGTCTATCTCTACGTTCGAGTAAAACGACGACGTTTGTCGGGTTTCTTAAGAGGTCGGAGAAGAGAGAAAAGAGCGGTGAAGGGATCGAGGAGCTGAAGCAAGTCGAGGAGAAGAGCCTTGTTGGGTTGAGCAAGAAGAAAAACGAAGAAGTGAAGATTCTAGCGAAGAAGATGATGGAACTTGAGAATTCGATCGTTGAAATAGAATGTGGGAGTGAGAAAGTGTTTAGGGGTTTGATTAGCACTCGTGTCTCGTTGCTTAATGCCTTAACACATTAACATTATCATAATCCTCGCTCTTTTTCTTCAAGGTTTCTGTTTATTTTGTGTTTTTTTTGTCCGATTTTTTTATTATTTGTATGAGTTAAATACTTGAAATAAAATAGAAAAAAAACAAAGATATATACATTACATGTTGTTTTCACTTTTCATACAAATACGAGCTCTATATTACTATATATTAAATCGAGGGTTCTACAACAAACAAATTTACATTATAAAAGTTATGTTTTATAATAATTCATGTAGAATTATTATATTACCTCATACTGAGCTGTTTTATGGAAATATTCATCTGAAAGTTCTATTTGCATGTGTTCAGAGAAAAAAAAAAAAGAAGTTCTATTTGCATTAATGATGATAAATTATATTTTTAAGGTTTGAATCTGGAACTTCATGGTATATAAAGATCAATGAAGTTTTAGTTAAACCAAAGGACAAATAAATTTCCATCTTTGTTGTTTTTATGTTAGAAACTAACCAAAATTTATTGTCTTTGATTTAATTGGCTCTAAGAAATTAGTTGGATGAATATTATCTTAGTATAAACCAAAAAGGAAAATTTGGAATAAATGGTTACGCGTTAAGAACCAAGGTCCACTTGCTTTTACTAACCACCATCCCATGGCCATGGCCATGCGTTATCATTTATTTGGCAGGCAACAAAACATTAAACATTAGTACACAAACAGCGTGCATGAACTGACTCACTTGACACATATATTTGCCGGAAATAATTGAGAGGAAATAAAATTAAAGGACATAAGAAGACATAACTTGTGAGATTTTCACGTTGATGGATATTCGTTCTAATATTTTGTCTCCTCTCTTTAAGTTTTAATTAGTAAAAACCCATGAAGCCACCACATGGTTTGTTAGGGAGATGCTTTTCAATTATCATCTTGATCTGATTCGGATTAGTACTTAATTATTTGATAAACACGGTATTAAACGACGTGGAGCTTGCTGGAAAACATACCGTAGTTTAGACTGTTTAGTGCTATTAAGATAACAATTTATGGGCTAGTCTAGTTCCTCGTTTAGCGGCGGTACGTGTTGGTTGTCATGACCGGTTAGACCTATGAATCTAAGAACCGGACTAATACTAGATCTGGTTAACTATATAGCTATAATTGAGTTGGTTGCTTTGAACTGCAACTTGCGTGAATTACTTTTTGTTTAATAAATGCTTTACTTAGTTTGGAATAATACTACAACGATGCAAAAAAAGTTGACAACTCGAATAGGGTCATGACTTCAACTCAACTCCCAACAAAGAAGATAACACAGATAGAAAAGGGATATTGGTCATCAATGAATGATTAGTCTTTGATTAATTTAGGACCACTTAAAAGTTAAGAGCACTACTTTTTTTGTCAAAGTTAAGAGCACTACTTATAGAAGAGAATAATTAGAACATGAACTTTACATATTCCTAATTAATAATCAAAGACTTGTAATATCTTAACCAATTATTGGCCACTATTTGTTATACATCAATTATGTATATAGTTGGTTAAATTTTTGTCAATACGTATATAGTTGGTTTTAGTTTAAATGTTAGGTTTTATCCTTTTATAGCATGTGGTGAACGTTTTTTGTAATCGAATTTTATGTAAGTCACAAATTAATAGTTCAAGAATGTTTCTCATTGTTTGAAAATGTATATCGAACTTGTATGTAAGTTGTAACTTGTGTAGCAGTGTTATCTATAAGGTTATAAACTTACACCTTTGTCAATATATATAGTTAATTTTAATCTAGATGTTATTTTTTATATTTTATATCAAGTGTTGAATGTTTTCTATTGGCAGATGTTATGTATCTCGTGGAAAATTCAATTGTTTTTAAAACCTTGCACAAATTCATATTTCAAGAAGTTTTTTTCATTGTATGGTAATTAATTGTAAAAATGTATGTGTACACACTTGTATATTATCTGCGTCACGATATTGTTTTATATAATAATGGAAATATGGCTACAATCATAACAATCCTCCTGAGCAATTCACTATCTTCGTTCCGAAAGAAAGCCAAAATCACAGACGGTGTAGCTTATTATTAGACAGAAAAGGTCAAGAAACATAATACACTGCCGTTTTAAGATCATGTCATGTGTCACCATTTTTTGAGTATATATATGTTTGTTTTGTTGGGATTGTGAAATCCCGTGTCCAACTCTATATTATTCCATTAGTATGATATTGTCCACTTTGGACCTTAGAAACTGGCCCGCATAGATTTACTTTTGGTTTCCTTCCAAAAAGTCTCATACTATTAGAGTTGGACATCTCTTTATATATTAGACACTCCTTGTCTAATTCTCCAATGTGGGACTTGGATTGGCATCTCTCATGTTTAACCTTTATTTGACTTTTTAATTCACAAATTAGGATTCATGTCACCCATGTTTGAGACTTCGGGACAACACGCAGTTTCTACAAGGGTTTTATAACAATGCTACACATGTTGTTGAAAGCTTTCCCCATAGAATGGGCCTTAAAATAAAACTATATTTACAAGTATACCCATTAATAGTCCAATGGTTATTTATAAAGAAAGGGTTTCTAATAGCCGAATATATTCCGCATTTAACAATCACTAGGGGTTTTCCCGGGTTACGCCCGGATTTTTCCTATAATATTAATTTAACTTGTATATTAATATTTATATTTTAATAAATAAATAAATATGATATATACTGGAACTTATTATATAATTATAAGAAAATGCAAATTTAAAACTAATAGGAATAATGTGTGTTGTGTTTATTGGAATTTTA
Organism: Brassica juncea; assembly: GCA_018703725.1. Classification (NCBI taxonomy): domain Eukaryota; kingdom Viridiplantae; phylum Streptophyta; class Magnoliopsida; order Brassicales; family Brassicaceae; genus Brassica; species Brassica juncea. The sequence continues at coordinate 31,324,106 of CM031937.1, forward strand.
TATAGGATATCAGTAAGATTAATAAAAAGTTTGCTAAATTATAAGTTAAGATCTATATATATTCTTTATCTTGGTTATTTATTTTTATTTAAAACAATTTTAAAACTTATAATTAATAATGTATAAAGTTTGTCGGGAAATTTGTTTTTAGGCCAAAAAATGATAAATATATCCTATTAGGCTAATTTCTTTTTTTATACAATTTTTTCCTCTAATACACTTTAGTATTTCCTATGATAAATCAAATAAAAATAAACAAACTTAATAATTTAAAACCAAACAAACTTAGTACTCGTCTTTAAAAGAAAGTACCACTTACTTCTATACCGGTTCTTTATTCGTTGTCTTCAATTTATCGTTTTAACCAAAATAAAATTTTCAACCTATTTAAATTTAACATTTATTGTTTTCTATTTCATTTCTATTATTTAAAGTTTGTTGTGATAAAAAAATTTTGCTTCATAGTTTGAAATACTCTTAGTTGTAAAGCTATAGAAGGTTTACTTCCTTACTGTTGTTAATGTAATATTAATTTTAAAGTTTCTTCTTTTAATAATTTAAGTAATTAGATTTTACTTTGGAAATACTTTTAAATTATAATACTATTTATTGATGTTCGAGCATTTTTTTTTTGTTTGCTGGGTAGTGTTTATGTGCTCGGTCATCCCTTTTTGCAAGGCCGAGACTACTTGCTCAAAGATGGTCTTGAATGACCTCTGGGAAACAGGTATGAGTGAGGACTTCAAACCCAACTTAAAAGTTTTCTGAAATTTCGAAGAACACTTAACTTAAATCTAATTAAACACATTACATAGACGTTTTGTGTGTGTTTCTGAAAATAACATGAAACAAAAACAGTTTAAGAATTCTAACTGCTACGGCCTACGGTTTGATCCTGCCCTACAATCTGAGTTGCAAGCCTACGAATTGCGTTACTATTATTCTCACATTTGCCTCACTCTTCTTTTGTGTTCCATGACCTTTTTTTAGGTTCCATGACCTTTGTTTATGTTTCTTTGATAGTATTGTGTACAAACTCAATATTAAATTTTACATTAGTTATACACATTCTAAGTTATTATCCAGGCTACACATATTTATATTAATAATTTATTTTATATTTAGAATAATTTTAAAATTATCTAAATAGAAGATCGGTTTTAAAATTGTAACCTTTTAAATAACTACCATTTTCTATTTTTGTATTTATATATACATAAATTATGTTTTAAATGTACTTGATCATATGTAAATACACAGTACGTAAATTTTTTTTTGTATATTTAATCTTATGATATAATATTATATAACCACATTTAATATGAGTAAAATATACCAATTATTGAATAAAACTAAATTGCATCTTTTTCCCAAAAAAACACTGTTTAAGTAAATATGTTTTATAAATATTGAATAATTTGAACACTAATTGTTTTTGTTACAGGATATTATTATTAGCATATTGTTTACACTACAGTTCCATAATCTTAAAATATGACTGCTGCTACTGCTGTTTAGAAGGACTATGCTTTTGATTTCGAATTGCCAAATTGGTTATAACAAATTTGGTTTAGTATCCTAAACGTTTGAGAGTTCCAAAGATGCTTCTTAAATCTTTACTACAACATTTCTTTTTACATGAAAGCTTCCACATTTGGTTAACATATTTGAACAGAGTATAATGTATAAGATTAAGACCAGCGTGTAATATCTTTTTCTCTCTTCTTCACACAACGCACAAACCACAAGGGGAGAGCAACCAGGGTGTTGCCAGTATTTTTTTTTGGCCTATGGAGGCAAAGTGTTGATACTAACCTATAATATGAGGAGGGGGGGGGGACATAAACCTAAAGGTCTCATGTAAGAAGAGAAAGGTTTGTTGTTACAGGGTTTTGTCATGAAACCAATTGGGAGCACCGGAGCAAGGCATTCTTATGGGAGTGAATAAAATTGTAAGCCTCGCTTGATCTGAGAGAGAGTAATTTTCTAGCTACACTCCTTCCTCCACTTCAGAAGGAAACAATGCTGTGTTCTTGACACTGAAACCAACCGTTTGTTCTTGGTTACCATTTGCTTCTCTGTCCTCAGCATTTCTCTGTTCATATGGGGTATGATTTCCAACTCCTTGCTGCAATGAATCACATAATTAATTGAGTAACACGTGTGTTTCAAGATCAAGACCAAGGGCTTTAGATGCTATTGGCATTATGTGAACTATAGCCTATAAGCGATCTATTATGAACATGTTTTAAAGAGAGTTGAATCATGCAGAAACGTTACTTAATTGAAATCGTTTTAGACTGTTTCCATCAAAGTCAGCTTGAATCCACAGACCATTAGTGTCTTTTGTCGTGAGTCCACTGTGATAGAAACCTATGTCCATCAAAGTCCGTCAAATTGAGTTGTATAGGTAAGAGAAGCAAATTAGGATAGAGAAACTTACATGAACACTCTCAGATGAATAAGAAGGTCCATAAATTGGGTCACCATCATTGTCGTTTTTTTTTTCAGAAAGGCAAAAGCGTTCTCAGCGGTAGTGAAATTCTTCTCAACAGATACTGCAAAGCAAAATGGTCACATGTTAATGGAGGTAGAAAATAAAACTGTCCCATAAAAGCTTTACACAAAGAATTCTGATGCAAGAGACATTCTTCTACATAAGAGAAACTTGAAGAGCATCTTCCCTAAACATGCCAAACATGCCTTACTCCAACTTGTTTGTGGAAACTTTCAATACCGATTTGGATTTAGAAGCCATATGAAATCAACAGCGCATGTTACCTCAGTGATTCCTGTGGCATACCCAATGTGAAGCCAAAATGACAAAAAAAGTACAGCATACCCAAAGTTTTATCATAATAAAGAAAAACAGTGACCTTGTAAGCTTCTGAATCTCTGTACCGATGAGCAGTCTCGTAAGGACAAAGCCTTGTGGTTTGACAACTGGTAGACAGGCCCTCGCTTACTGATCAATCTCTGCCACAAAAGTAGAAACAAAGCTGAGCAGTAACACATGAAAATTCCTAAAACCTAGACTTGGTGGTGGTTACCAGCAAAGTATAATATGCACTGGACTGAGATCGACGTCCTTCTGATATGTTCAGCATACTGGAGAATCTTACAAACCTGTTAAAAAAAATTCTTGTTCAGAAAGATGCAAATCATCCGCAGTGATAGTGAAGGGACTGATATAACAAAGATTTAAGATTGAAACATTGTACATGCTGCAATCTCTTACCATAGACTGTTGAATCATGATGAAAGAGAAAATGAGTGTTGATGATTAAAACTTGTTTGTGAGCATCGTACTGTAAGGAAGAACTGTTTTTCATGTAGCAACTGCACGGTTCAGTCTAAAGTACTCCTTATCAACAGCCGTGGGAAAACCTAATTGCCAATCACAAGAAGATAAGGAAACATACATTGATCCATCTTTTGATTGAAGAATGAAGCTAGAAAGAACATGAAGCAGCTTCATAAAAATTGAACGAAACTAATATCACAAAATGAGCAAAATTATCTGGTTAGAAAATGATTTCATACATGTTAATCTATAAGAAAAGCTCCAGACCAATAAAGAAACTACCTTTAGTTGTGTTCCTCGGTTGCCAGAAGTTGATTAACAGAAACCGGAAGGGGTGAAGGGTAGAAGCAAAGAAGAAGGGATATATATAATTGTGGAGTTGTTGGAAGGGGAACAGATTCATGTCGTTTGGGTTATGATAAACACATGAACTTTATGAGACTTAGATGTGGAGGCAGCGAACAAAAAAAAGATGTGGAGGCAAAGGAAAAGCGGAAGTGATGTAACGGTGGTTTTCTCCGTGCTTTGGAAGAAGACGAAACAGAGAGATTCGAGTCCATTTCGTTGGATGATTTAATATGTCGACGTGGACACCCTGGATGCTCTAGCTATTTCCCTTTTATTATTGTTTAGATGAAAATATCAGATATTGCCCTTAAACGTCGGTAGATAAATCAGGTGTCTTTAAATATAGTGTGTAACCCTCAGTCTCACCTTTATTTTCACCATAAATACAGTCGTCATAATTTCCTTTTTATTAGATGTATCTCTTCACCATCTCTCTTGCTTTGATATTTCGACTTTGGAACCACATTGAGGCGTTTTCGGCGTGATCTGAAACCTATATTCGATGTAGTCATGTCGAAATCGAAGATGAAAGACAAATAGTGGCTTCAGGAACGGTGCTACGGGAAGAGAAGAATAAGGAGGAGGAAGACTTGGAAAGCAAGCAAGTCTCAGATGAACGTGAGAAGAGTTGTTTGACAGAAGAAAAAGAAGACGACTAACAGTAAAAAGAGGACAAGGGAAGTGAAGACGACTTCTGATACGTTGTCCCTTGATGACTGGCTTTTTCTTGGTCGCGTTAATCCGCGAAAGAAGGCTACTAGTCACAAAGAAGCTATCAAGATTGATGATGAAGTCGTGAACAAAAAGCTGGAGAGATCATCATGTGGAGGTTGCTTTTTCCCCAAGGCTCAGTTTCTGCCTCAAATTGGAATCTTTTCATTACCATATACAGTCTTGTTTTAGGTCTGCGTACCAATTTTGAAGAATGGGCCGGATGGGCTATTCCTCCTTCTCTGTGCCTTGTTTAGTTGGGTTTCAATCCGGCACATTCCTCTTTCTCTGCGCTGCTTTAATTGGGTTTCAGTCTAAGTTTGTAAGAAAGTATTATACCATGCTGCCATTCACTTTTTTTTGCCATTCACTTATCATATATTTCTTTTGTGGTCAATCTTATTAGATTAATACGTTTTATATTTATAAGATTATCTCAATTTGGAAATATTAATATCTATTAATCATTAAATATCTAATATAAGCAACAATTATTTCTGACCATGATTTTAATATATAGTAATGACATATATATATATATCAATGGAGAATATATACAGCACTCTAAAGCAGGCTTAGCATAATGTTGATATGTGGATGATTTGTGGAATATCAATGAGAGTATGAGACTAAATATAACTAAGATCGTTTGGTCAGATCAGGCTAATTAAATAAAACTTGTGCATGGGCATTGGAAACATATTATGTTGTATTTTATGCTCGTGTTTGTGTCCATAAGTAACAGCCAACTATTATATATACAGATATGACCTTTTAAGTAATCTTTTATAAAAGGACACATGAAGACAATAACAATTAGGTGCTTGATATAAGTTAACGAAAGAAAGACATACAGGCTGTCACAAATATGGGCTCAACTTCTCGTTGATGATATTGCTTCAAGAAGTCTTCCTCGGTTCCGTTCGTGCACATTCCCAGTTTTTTCTTCAATTCAACTAGACAAATATAGTATTACATGTATGCGTGTTTATATTCATATACAATTGGACTTGGACGTTTATTGATATAATGGAATCTCTAAGGATGTGTTATTTAATTAAAGGATGCTGGGATTTTGAAAAAGACGTCGCAGCCAACGGTTACTCTTTCTTGTGGGTTTCATAGCTACGCAGCCTTGCCTAGCTGAGGTTGTTGCCATACGTATAAGCTATCTACTAACTAAAAACTGATATTTGCAAACTATGTGTGTGTGTGTGTTTTTATGTTGCCTCAAGATTTGTTATTCTTGGAATAAATTTTTACAATAAACATAAAGAACAGAATGCTCATTATGATGTCAAGGATGTAAAACTCGTTCTTACTAAGTTGGATACATGGTCGGATCTCAGATTTAAGAGGCCATAAATATTTTGAGGTTAATATTAACAAAAAAGTCTATAATTTGAGGGTCATGCATATTTATTTATAATAGCTTCAAATTTAAAATTTGAATGCCAAAGCGAATATTTCATCTAGCTATGTCCAGAACTGATCCTTATTAGATATCACTATGTATATAACTTTTGAACTTTGTCACTTGAGATTCTGCTTGATTGTTTATCAGTGATACGCTTGCTGAAAACATTATATATTTACATTGATTTACCACCTTCATTAATCTTATGTGTACAAGGTTGAAGAAAGGAAGTCTAAACTATATAAATACAAGTATGGATTTGTCGTTTGACTGTCGGAAGAAACTAAACCGCAACAGCCAGTTCCAGCCTGTATCTAATCGTGTAATGATTGGCCTCTACGTGCATGCATATGCATATAGATGCCATACATATATATTGGTTAAGAGTATTAATGAGACAAGGAGCCTTTTTGACTTGTACATTAATTTCTCTACTGAATGAATCATCCATCCATGGCTGTTCGTTCTTCGTCATCTGGGGCACACGTGCGTTCAACAAGCTGGCCCGACGACGTTCACCCTCTCTCTCGATCCATCGAAAATCATCTTCTGATACTTAAGAAAAGTCCAGAGTCCGCTTGTCGGAAACTCGGAGTTTTAAAGAATATGTACGAGGTGGTCGAAGTTTTCCTCCGTTTGCAATCGTCAAGAACTCAAAAAGCGTTTCTAGAAGATGTCTCCGACGGGTTTCTCGAGGTTCTTGATATCTGTTACACGCTCCGAGACGTTTTGATGGAGATAAAAGAGCAAGTCAGGGAACTCGAGTCGAGCTTGAGGAGGAGAGTGATCAGAAACAAATCAGGAGGAGATCAAGAGGCTTTCTTGACGCGTGAGATCGACGCATACGTGTTTAAGAGAAGAGTCTTGAGCAGAAAGATTGGCAAGCAGTTGAAGATGAAGAATAAGAAGAAGAAGAAAGATTGTGGAGGTGCCATTAATGTGATGAAGAAAGTTAAGGAGACGAGCTTCGATGTTCTTGTTTCTTTGTTGATGGAAGTGGTGACGACAAATCATAGACATCACAAAAAGTTATCAAGAAGTGGTAGTAGAGGAATTATCTCGAGGATGTTTAACAAGAAGAATCAGGAAGTTGAAGGAGATGAGCTGAAGAAGCTGAGAGAAACAGAGCAAATGATTGAAGCAACTGAAGGAGAGTTGGAGTGTGTGTACAAGAAATTGTTGAAGACAAGAGTTTCTCTTCTTAACATGCTTACTCTTTGAAACTGAAACTATGTAACTTTCCTAGAAACTTCAGTTATTGTGCATATTACATTAGATTATACAACCACAAGCTTGAACAATGAGCACATCACTCACTGTCTCCTCCGCAAATATTGCAAAACAGAGCTGGTATGAGTTTGCAATAATGGGCTTATACATCGAGAGTAATGGGACTGGTATGGGTTGTCTTGAAAAGAGACCTCAATGAAATTCTCATCAATAATAACCAAGATTAATAAAATAATCAATGAGTATTTCAAAGTTTTAACAAAATCATAAAAATATATTATACTCATATATTATATACTATTAATCTTTTTTAATAAATTATTATATGTTTTTTTTAAGAAACCCTTGAGATATTTAAAAAAAAAATCCTTAATAATGTTTATGGATGATGCTGGCTACAAAAATTATATAATGCATGATTGATTGATCATTCGTGTAGTACTTTTCAAATGGAAAAAATCGAATAATAAGATTTCTCCACTAACAACAGAATAAACTTAATGCATTTGGAGATATAAGAATCTAATTAATTATATATATTTTTGAGAATAATTTGAGAAGATATTCATTTGTTGAAACTAACCTGAGATATAAAGATCTTATTAATCACAAAATCTAATCTAGCAGTAGGATGTATGCATAGATTGAGCCGTCGCGGTAGTTTACCTTATAGATAGACAAATTAGATGGACCTGAATTTTTGTTGTACGTACGTAGAAGTCAAAAAAGTTCATTGTTTTTTTTGACAAAAAGTTCATTTTTTGGAAGAGGTAGAAAGCTTTAGGGTTTAAAATATTATTTCCCAAGGAAAAAGATTTATAATAATTTTTATTAGACAATTAATTTGCTTTACAAAGATATATAATTATATGTCTTTCTTTGTAGTTTCATTGATAATTAATATATTTCGATAGGTTTGTTTAATACATAAACGAGTGACAAACACAAAAAATACATTTTGTACATGAACATCTCTGACAAGTGATAAAACACGTAACACGATGTCTTGACTCTGATCTAAGTTTAAAAAAACTCTGATCTAAGATTAGATTCCAAATTGTTGAAATTTACCGACACAGCCTGGCACCGTCGCTCGTGCATGCATGGTATATACTTAAAACCTAATAGATAATGAAAGAAATTATTTAAAACCATATATTATACAACAAAATATCCAAACAAATCCACAATGTACCGTAACCCACGAGTGTCTTACGTATACAGAAGGTTCATGGAGACATTTTTGAATAATTTAAATCATTATTTTGATAATAACTCCAAAATGAGCTGTTCCCCAGATGTCCCACGTCCGTACACAAGGACCCTTCGTTGTACTTTCCTTCAGATCCCTCATCTCAACTCTATATAATCTCCATCTTACATACATTCAATATATCTCTAATACTACGTACAGTTTCAATCCATTTTGTTATATTCCTAGCTAGATATCTCGAAAACGTTTAAGATCATTATGGCTCAGGTTAACTTCGAGGGTTTGAGAGAGCTACACGACTGTGCAAACTATCTCCTCGATCACTGTCCAGAAACAAGAGAATCTCTGTCTGAACAAGGACAAGAGAAGTGGACAGAACAAGTTTCTGAAGCTTCGTTAAGGATGTTAGACATCTGTAGCGCATCTAAAGATGTGATGACGCTAGTTAAGCACAGCTTACACGATCTACAACTTACTCTACGTGGAAACGAGTCGTCAGATGTCAACGAGAAGATCGCAGCGTATAATCAGTACAAGAACAGGCTCAAGAAGGAGATACTGAAATGCTTAAACTGTCTAAAGAGCATGAAAGGAAGCGGAGGAGGAGCAATGCCGATAGAAATTAACCTTTTATTTGTAGCAGAGGTTTTGAAGGAAGTGAGAGGAGCCGTTGTGACGATGGTCGAGTCTTTGTTCTCTCTTGGTTGTATTCCTTGGCTAGAGAAGAGATCGAGCAAAGGGTCTTTGTCTTCAATCTTTACTCCTCGCTCTTCGTATTGGTTAGATGATATATGGGACGAGACGGCGGTTCAGAGCGCAGCTACAAGGCTGGAAGCGGCGGAGATCGCTGTCGAGGAACTTGAGTTAGAGTTGGAGTCTATTTTCCGGAGATTGATTCATACGCGAGTTTCTCTTCTTAATATTCTTACCAGCTAGATATTAACATGTCCAGTTAGGTTTCGCTTTCGGACATGTTTAGTTGACATTAGATTGTTTCAACTTTATTGCAAGTTTAAATCATTATATTCATTTTTTCACCTGTTTCTAAACCAGTTTAATTGGTTAGGGATTTAAGGTTGATTAAGACGTAATTAAAGGGATTAACCTTTTTTCTCTAATAATAATAAAAATTCTCTAGCTGACAGTGTTATTTACTTAAATGTTGTGATTTGTTATTGATATATATTAATCTGTTAACATGGTTAGACTAAGCATGTTACCCATTCATTTTGCTACCCATGGCTATGTAAAAATGATAAACCATAAGCATAAATGTTTAAATTCATTTGTAGAAAAAAATAAAGGAAGTGCAACCCAAGTAGCAACTGAAAACAGAAGCAGCAAGTTTTACAAAGCTGTGTAAAAAAAAACAATTGACGTCTTCTTTCACAGTTGTTTCTTATTTAGACATATGAAGCTGAAAAGAAAAGAAGGAAACATACATTTTTCGCCATGATCTTCAAAGGTTCGATGGGACCTAGCAGAACAACCCAAAATAAGATTAGTCACAAGTAATTTGAGCAGTATTTATCACTGTTTTGCTAACTACGAGCTAACAATACGTCTCAACAATGAGAAACAGCAAATTATGTGCGACTAAATTATAAACGATCTTTCAAGATAAAAGACACCCCAATTGTCATAGCATTCACTCGACTTCTAAGAGGGTCAATGATTCACTATAGAGAATATAAATCAAGAACATCCTTCAGAAAAGTTCAAAATCCTCTAAACTTTCACCATTCGTGTGAACTAAATCTTGGATCAAAGCTACAAACTTTATTCAAGACTAACTACACACCATTCAAAAAAAAGAGAGAAAGGGTTAGGAAGTGACAACTTGGTATTACTAAATCAACATTATGCACAGATATTAACGAACTCCTGGTTTACGACTTAGTAGCACTGTACAAACAATAACGAAGGTGTGATAAGAAAAAGGATATTTTTTTGAATCTTCAACTACATACAGACAGACATTACCTAGTGATGATCCCCGTGACCATGATCACCATGTCCATCCCAAGGGTGCCTCCATCCCTATCAATTGCCATATAACAAGGATCGCATTTAGATCAAAAAAGTTGGAACTTTACAGCGAGTAAGGCAAAGATAAAGAGACAGAAAGTCTTACCATGACTACAGGACCATCTTGCTTTGCTCTATACAGAATCCAAAACCTGAAAAAAAAAAAAAAAACCAAATCGATATTGGTTCCTATCGGAGACATAACTCAATTCAAATCAACAGCTGTCTGATTGCCACTCTTATACTAATTAAGGCATATCCATTTCCCGAAAAAAAAAATTTCGAAAAAACTGAAACAGAAAATCAATCGGATTCTAGATGGATTCGTCGGATGATCTCGATTAACCATAAGATCTAGCTTCGATGTAGTAGTAAAGATCTAAGCTGCAAAAGCAACGGAGAGGAAGAGAAAATGGTACCACATAACGCCGCACAAGCCCTTTCCGGCGACGGTGTGCCACGTCTTTGGGGTGTGGACAGTGACTCCCTTGTATGTTATACCTCCTCCACCCATTTTTCTCCAAACCCTAGAGATTCCCGATTCGCACTGCAATTTCTCCGCTTTCACAATCTTACCTGAGATTCAATTCAAGCAGGTGACTCGCGACTTTTTCGATACATGTCCTTAGACAGGCCTCGTCTTAAAGGACAAGGCCCAAATTAATAAATAGACTTAGAGCGTTTCAAGGAATAGGCCCATTTAAGAAGTTTTTGATTGAAAAGTTATCATCTCCCACAACTCATGGTGCTTAGTTAAACTACTAACCAAACCTTTGTAAGATTATTTTTTAAAAAAATTTGTAGGATTATTACCATACGAGGTGAATAAATTATGTATTTGAGATTTTATTTGAAAAGATTTAATTTTTACATAATTTTGGATGAGTTTATTTATTTTTATACTATGATTCCATGTAGAATTTCATCTAAAACTATAAGATTTTGACATTTAACAATAATCTTTAAAAAAAATAAAAAAATTTTAAAACCATAAGTTGAATAACATTACTCATATTTTAATAACTGAAGATTTACCATTTTAGTACAAATCATTTCAAATATCAGGTTGATTATACTCATTACAATCCAATTACCCAAAACAAATTACATGTATATGATCTACAACACAATTTTCTCTTCGAATCCATAACCAAAAATTATTAGGAAACTAAGGACCGAAGCTGGCTCTGTCCACGAAAGAGAGGTATTAGAGAAGAGACCGAAGCTCCCTTGCAGGTAGTCGTGGAACAAAGCTCTGACTTCTTCTCCCCATCATCATCATCATCATCATCATCATACTTATCAGACATACTTGTCCTCACAAGCATGACGACGTGATCCATTAAACTCCCATCGCAAGGAATCTTTAAAGGACCATCAATGGTAGTCCCAAACTCATCCTCAGCCATCTCCAATAACACTTGTAAGATCGGATGGTTGAGATAATCCAATGGCAAAACGAATCTCTTCCCTTCTTTGGTGTAAACAGCAAAGTGCCCTTTCTTCCTCTTTCTCCATTTCTCGATCAGCTCCGAGAGTCTCATCCCCTTAGAATATAGTTTCTTCGTTATGCGCTTCTGTGTGTGTTACTTCTGCTCTGATATACTTTCGTTGTGATGCCTTTGAAATGCAACCGTAAGTGCCTATATATATAACCTTGGTACGTGTGGAGGGAGAAGGGTGTTCGTGTTTATTCAATTCTTTACAAGTTTTCTCCACTTTTTAGATCACGGCCACTCGTGGGTTTACGTATTACTTTCCGCATACATCTAGAGATTTTACATAATTGCAATTTTCTTGGTTATTAACTCTGGTTAGCATTCTTTCTTTTACAATGTATGGACTTTGCCAAAGCAAAGCAAAGCAATATTTCCATATCATCGTTTGGTAACTTGAGTGAACCAAATCTAGCACAGCAAGTGTATTATCTATTAACAGACCATAACACTATGTATAATACAAGATGATTAACCACACTTTCTTAATTAGTATTTAGAAACAAGAATACTCTAGCGGTTTGAAGAGGGTAAAGGAAATGTGTTAGTGGTGGTGAGAGAAACATGTGAGCTCTGTAGGGCAAGTTGCTTGGTACTTTCATTTTCTATGTAGTTCTCTCTTTACCTTTCATGAGAGTTCTTTGATTTCTCTTTTTTCTAGTCACATGAAACGAATGTTTTCTTTTTTAACTTCAACAGCCAACAAATCAAAACAACTACACAAATGATAACGTGTTATAAAGATAGAAGGAAAATTATATTATCTTTATAATCACAAAAACGCTGATAACGTAAGCAGTTCTGTTTTGTCTAAGCTAAGTCCTGGAATTTGCACCCATGGTATCCTAATATCTGGTGATCTATTCTTCAAAGGACAGAAACGATGCGTACCAGAGACAAGTCTGAGCTCAACTGTCATATCTTCATTGATGATTTATGGGTTCTGCCATGGAACAGTTTGGGTTTGCTGCTTCTTTGGTATGGTCATTTTTACATAGAGAGAGGAAGAAGCATCCTCCGCTTCTTCTTCCTAGCTACTCTCACTTGCTTTGTGATTTTCATGCAGAGGAGCAATAGTAAAGTGACACAAACCAGGATGAAGGCGAGTTCCAACCGCTTGAAGTACAAGGAGACTGCTGAGAAGACAAGGAATGCTAAGATCACTAGCTCCCAAATGACAAAGACTACGACATCGACCCTGGATCAAAGCAATAGCATTAAGTACCGCAGTAAACAATGTGCATCTTCAAGCTACAACAATAGAATCAAGATGGCAATGGACTCAAATTCACATAGAAACGTTGTTACCAAGATGCACTAGTAGTATCCATAACCCTTAAACATCGTGTTCAATCATCTATGAGAATTTGAATATCACAACGAACACGACTCACGAAGCTCCACATCAAAGTTATAAGAAGAATAAGCATAAGCGCAGATCTCAAATCCTGATTTGAATTTTTTTTTTTAAATAGTTAAGTGACCTGGAAGACGAGAAATTGGAGGTGGAGGAAAAGAACGATACGGAGGCCCAATCATGCTTCGACCTAATCTGATATTCTCTGAGCTGTTCCGCTAGATTCGATCTCGTTATCATCGCTTCCTTCCAAATTCGCCACCACTCTGAGGAGCGCCGGATAAACACGGAGATGCAGAGAAATCCACAGCGACGAGACGAGGTTCGATTCGTTGGCGTGGACTCTTTCTCTCTCCCTGCCCACGTCGATGTCAATAGAAATCGGGTCGGGTTTTAGATCCGACTCTAACTGACAGGCCCATATAATGTGTTTTGTGCCCATTAAAATTGTAATCGCTAAGGCCTAACTTCTTGGCCCATAGCAGTTATTTCGTTAGAAAGAATTAGCAATGCATTGATCGATTCTCGTGTCCCACCAAGTAATAAAGTGAAGTGATAAACATCGTTGAATATTCCTGATTTGACAGCAATTTTCATGTTCTGACGGGCGGTGAAAAGCAAAAAAAAAAAAACACACACACACATGGTTAGCATAAAAAATGATGCAATTAAGCACTTTGCTCTAAGTTTATAACTTTCGGAATTATAGTATTTCTAAAATCTACACCAGTGTATCTTAAAAATATAGATGGCTACTTTTTTAAAGTATGATGAGTACATAATTAACCAGATAAGTTTGTATTATCACGAGAATGTCGGCTACAGGATATCGTTTTTGCTAATCACCGCAAACATTATTCAAAGGATAAGGACAATAAAAGACGACGACCAGTTAAGAATTGAAAGAGATGGGTTTGTTTGGTAATGTGTGTTGTTATGTCACGGTTCACGAAACGTCTTTGATTCAAAGTTTAAAGGAGCGGGTATAATGATGTGGCACGTCGTGTTCATCGTCTTTTGTATTGGAACACGGTTCATAGGAGAATATGCATTCCTGATTACCATCTGTCCTTTCTGATATTTTAGTTTTGTTTATCACCTTTGGTCGGAAAATGTCATCCCACTCATTAGCATATCTAATTATCTTAAGAAATCCAAGTAATCGTATGCTAATTTGTTTCCTCTTATGCTCAGCATAGATCTACATTTATGTTTATCGTTAGAAACGCGATAAGGCCTATGGTAAAAGCTGAAAAGATTACGAAACCTTGTTCACGTTGGAAAACAACTTCCGGTACTGGTTGAATGATGCCTAGCGTGATACGAACTACGAATCCTTTAAACAAAAAAAGAAAACGTAACTACTTTTTGTTTTTAAGTTTGTAACGCTTAGATGGAAAACTGATTGAAGTTTTTTTTTTTTGACAACACTAATTAAACGTTATTATTATTATTTTTAAGAATAAACGTTAATTTTTACAAAATTTTATCACTTCTATGCAACAAAGCTTGTTCCAACGTGGCATTGGTTAACTAGTCAGGTGGACCAACGCCACCGACATCACGTCTTTTACGCCAATCAGTACACGTTCTTGGGTCCTACGCTAGGACACACTCCCACGCTATGATAACACGTGTTGTCATGTTATTGCTTGGTATCACTTTCTCTCTGCCAACTTTATTTTCTTTTATGTATAGATTTGTCCTTCCATATCTTGACCGTTTATTTGCCGCTACTATCACGTCCACCGTCTGATATGCTTATTACATTAGTGCTTGACACATGTCTACCCATCACAAGTGAATTAAATTGTTAGTACTATCATTTTTTTAGTTTAACCCATTTTCTCTGGAATGTTCGTTTCATCCATATATTTTTGATTTTTAATAAAGAAAACCCGAAACTTCTAGGGGGAAATCTATTTTAAATCTGTTTTTCAAGTTCCGTGGATTTTTTACTCTATCTGAATTCAATATTCTGAAACTTTTTAGATAGTAAAAAGGGAAACCCTCAATTAAACGGAAATATCAAAACCAATTAGTTCCGAAGCTTAATTTTAAATTTTGGCTAAGTCTATCTATTTTTTGTTTATTAATCTTATCCATTTTTGTTGGTTTTTATTATTCATCAAAACTGTCTGATCACGTAAGCAAACTTTTCATAACTAATTAATGAATTCTTCTTAATACATTTTAATTATAATATTTGAAACTAAAAATGATTATAGAGCGTGAAATCCGCGTTTAGGTGGACCCCTCCTTATTCCTCCCTTACTATAAAAAGCACTTTCTCTTCATCTCTTTTTCTCATCCGTCTCTTAGAAATCATCTTAAGTAATACTTTGATCGTTTCGTATTCTCATCAACCAAGCAAACGAAAACTTTTTCGGCCACTATGGCAGAGGAAACCAAGAACATTCACGAGCATGAGGTGCCAAAGGTAGCGACCGAGGAATCATCAGCGGCCACTGCAGAGGTTACAGATCGAGGTTTGTTCGATTTCTTGGGAAAGAAGAAAGATGAAACAAAACCAGAGGAGACCATCGACTCTGAGTTTGAGCAAAAGGTTCACATCTCGGAGCCTGTGCCTGAGGTTAAACATGAGGAAGAAGAAGAGAAGAAGCCTAGTCTCCTCGAGAAGCTTCACCGTAGCGACAGCTCTTCAAGCTCCGTAAGTTTATTATATGTATTGTGTTAGGTCTCGTCTGTTGTCTGTTGACTGTTGATGATAACTATAACATGATCTAACTATATGGATTCTTTTGCTACAGTCAAGCGAGGAAGAAGGTGAAGATGGTGTGAAGAGGAAGAAGAAGAAGGACAAGAAGAAGACAACTACTACTGAAGGAGAGGTGAAGACAGAGGAAGAGAAGAAAGGGTTTATGGAAAAGCTGAAGGAGAAGCTTCCAGGACACGGAAAGAAGCCTGAAGAGGCTTCGGCACCCGCGGCTGCACCGGTTGTTGCTCCTCCGGTGGAGGAAGCGCATCCGGCGGAGAAGAAGGGGATCTTGGAGAAGATTAAGGAGAAGCTTCCAGGGTACCATGCCAAGACCGTAGAGGAGGAGAAGAAGGATAAGGATGATCATTAAAGATATTTATAATGATGATGCTGTATTCCTGTGTTGAATGATAATGATCATCTTTTGCTTTTGTGTTGAAGTTTGCTGGCTTTTTTTATTTTTCTTTGTTGATTCACCCTTTGTTATGTTTGTATATGATTTTATCAAGGTGTTTTAATGGTATGATTATTTTCATTTTCCCTTAACATTGAATTAGATGTCCCAATATATTCATTAGGATAATAATGATCTAACTTCCCTGTTTATTGATCTTAGTCGTAGACATGACCCCATCTTGACCAACTAATCTCTTATACTAACTGAACGATTGAATCAAAGTTTGTATAAATGAAGTTAAATGCGTTGGTGTAAAAGCTGAAGGTAGAAACAGAGAACTTGAAGAACAGAGATAAAGACTGAAACTTTTGTATTCTTTTTGCTTCACGTTTTTGGTTACAATGCAAGAGTATTTAAAGAAAGCTTAGAAGGATCTAGATACAAGCCAGCTGTATACATTAGCATGTATCAACGGTCAAAAGAGCGTAAGTGTTATGCAGCTGTAGCAGCTCCCTTTCCGTACTCTTTGAGCTGCATCTTTGAACTTGGTTTCGTGCAGAGACAGCTACTGTTTCTTTGTCTCTATTCTCCTTCGGAATGGGCTCGAAGATGGGCTTCCGTTGATGATATTGGGCCGGCTGGACACTCTGTTTCTGAGCTATGTTAATACTCCCCCGCAAACTCATGGTGGGAGAAGGAACCACACCGAGTTTGGAGCGTAAGGAGAAGTAAGCAGCTTGAGGTAATGATTTGGTGAAGATGTCTGCAACCTGAGCTGTAGCTGAGATATGACGCACCACTAGAGTTCCTTTTGCAACCAACTCGCGTGCATAATGATAGTGTGTGGCAAAGTGTTTGGATTTCTTGTGAAGAACAGGGTTTGCAGTTAGATGAACTGCTGAAAGATTGTCGCAGAAAGCTTCAGCTGGTGTCTTTGTGGCGAAACCTAGTTCCTTGAGAACATCAGATATCCAAGAGAGCTCTGCTGCAGTATCAGAAAGACATCGGTACTCTGCTTCGGTTGATGATCGAGATACAGAATCCTGTTTCTGAGCAGACCAGGATATTAAGTTGGTTCCCAGCATTGTACAGAAACCACCAGTTGACCTTCTCGTTTCACTGCACCCTGCCCAATCACTGTCACAGAAGGCTTTAAGAGAAGAGTCAGAATCAGCATGAAAGAGGAGACCCATTGTAATTGTTCCTTTAATGTATCGCAACACACGTTTCAACAGATGAAAGTCGGCCATCGAGGGCTTATGCATTCTTTGACAGACGAGATTAACGGCAAATTGAAGATCTGGCCTTGTCAATGTTAAGTACTGAAGCTTCCCAGCTAAGCTTCTGAAGTAAGATGGGGATTCAAATAGCTCATCTTGATGAGGAACTCGATCAAGTTGAAGTGGTAGAGGAGTAGGCATCGGTGCACACTCCAACATTCCTGCACTCTGTAATAAGTCTGTAGCGTATCTTTCTTGATTCAAGAACATACCAGTAGGATTGTATTGTACTTGTATGCCAAGAAAGTAGTGCAAAGCACCCATATCTTTCATTCGAAATTGCTTCCCAAGTGATACAAGTAACGTTTGGATCACTGTGTTGTCATTTCCTGTCAACACCATGTCATCGACATACAAGAGAAGGAAGATGATGGTGTTGCCTTTGTTGTAGATAAAGAGAGAAGGATCCTTGACACTGCAGATGAATCCATACTCCAACAAGAAAGAGCTGAACTTGTCGAACCACGCTCGAGGAGCCTGTTTAAGGCCATAGATGGCTTTGTGAAGAAGACAAACATGGTTTGGGAATTCTTTACTCACAAAGCCTGGAGGCTGTCGCATATAGACGGTATCCAGTAAGTCCCCGTGCAAGAAAGCATTTTTGACATCGAGTTGCTTAATATCCCATCGGTTCACTGTCGCGAGATGAAGCACCATTCTCACTGTTGCAGTCCTCACTACAGGGCTATATGTTTCGAGGAAATCAACGCCTTCTTCTTGTTCATTCCCTCTAGCAACGAGTCTGGCTCTCAAGTTCTTTACTGTGCCATCTGCATTGAATTTGGTTTTATATATCCATCCGCAGCCTATAACATGAGCATTATCAGGCCGTGGAACAAGACTCCATGTTTCTGTTTCTTGACAGGTACCAAACTCATCAGTCATTGCTCCGTTCCATCCTGGATGTTTGAGTGCTTCAACCACAGTTCGGGGTGTTGCAGAAACTCCTTTAACTGTGTGAAGAACATATCTCGGATTTGGTTTTCTGATTCCGACTTTTCCTCTGGTCACCATTGTGTGAGAATTATCTGCAGGCTCAGGAGCTTGAGGAGGAGCGGCCTGCAATGGAGGACTTGGAGGTGGGAGAGGTGGGAAATCTTCATCCGAGAAAATTGCATCAGTGTCACTTGGACTATTTGAACTCGAGGCTTCATTAGTAGAGCTTGTCGTTGGCTGCGCTGTGACAAACGGTTGTTTCATCCTGGTACCGTGCACCACAGGAACCTCTACATTTTCTTCTGGAGAGGAATTCTCTTCTGGAGTTGAATCCACAAGACCTTTCATCCACGCAGACAACAAAGGAGTATCTGGCTGAGATAAGAGATGCTTATAAGCATCAAGATAAGGAAACCTGTGTTCATCAAAGAGAACATGCCTGCTGATATAGACTCTTCCTGTGGGCGGATGAAAACATCTATAGCCTTTGTGCTTCTCAGTGTATCCCACAAAGACGCATAACAAGCTTCGTGGATCAAATTTGTTGTGTGCATATGGTCTCAAGTTAGGAAAGCATGCGCAACCCATAACACGAAGAGCAGAGTAATGCGGAGCTACTCCATTCAGCTTCTCAAACGCACTTGCAGTCTTCTCATGCACTGAAGTCGGAAGCAGGTTGGACAGAAAATTTGCAGTAAACACAGCCTCGACCCAGAGCTTCTGTGGAAGTCTTGCTTCAAACATCATGGATAAACCCAGCTCAATGAGATGTCTATGCTTTCGTTCTGCCATACCATTTTGTTCAGGTGTATGCGGGCAAGAAAGAAGGTGTTTTATCCCACAATTTGTAAGATGAGATGAGAACTGATTGTTTACAAATTCTCCTCCTCCATCACTCTGAAAAATCTTTATCTTTCTCCCAAACTGATTTTCCACAAGACTTTGAAAAGTTTTGAAAACCACAAAGACATCCGACTTGAGTTTTAATGGGTACAACCAGGAGAATCTTGAAAAATTATCTATGAAAATCACATAATAACGAAACCCTTGAACAGAGGTAACTGGAGCAGGACCCCATACATCACAGTGAATCCTCTCTAAGGGATTTGAGGACTTAAAAACTGAACTAGAGAAAGGTAGCTTGCAGGTTTTCCCAAGTTGACAAGATTCACAGAAGAACTTTGTAACTTTATTCACTGAGATGGCTTTGATAGTAGATAAGTGTTGAAGAATCTGACGATGAGGATGCCCCAATCTTTTGTGCCACAACTCATCACTGGTGGACTGTTGTCTTGATGAGTAGAACGCAAGAAACTGTGGGTTCTCTAACCGGTACAGACCTTCACGTTTGCTTCCTCGACTGAGAAGCTGCTGTGTCTTTTTGTCCTTAACAAACACATTGTGAGAGTCAAAAGTGAATTGGCATGGATAATCATCAGTGAGTTTCGACACTGAGAGGAGAGACTTAGTGATTTGCGGACAAACAAGGACATCATTAAGAGGTAAAGTACCTGAGAGACCCGGAATAGCTATGGAACCAACATGAGTAATAGGAAGGAAGTCTCCATTACCCACTATGACACTGTCGGATCCAGAGTAAGGCTGAGCAATCTGAAGGTTCTGAGCTGAGTTTGTAATGTGATGAGTTGCTGCAGTGTCAGGATACCAGTCAGTTGCTTCATACCCAGTGTCTTCAGTTGTTCGGATAGCAGCCATGGCTTGAGGAAACTCACTCTGTTGAAAGTGGGGATCGAAACGTTTGTAACATTTGTACGCTGAGTGTCCGAACTTGCCGCAGATCTGACATGTTGGTCTTGAGTTGTCGTTCTGAGAGCCTCGTCCAGCAGGTTGTCCGAACTGTTGAGAGAAGCCTCTACCTTGTGTAGAGTAACCTCCACGACCTCTGTAACCTCCTCTGTGTTGTCCTCTGCCACGGCCAGAGTATCCTCCTCTGTCTGTGTAGAACGCTTGGTGATGAACAGCTTCAGTAGAAGCACTGTAAGCTTGTACCTTGTCTTCGAACGTAATCAGCTTGGACATGACATCATCCAGATTTGGAGCAGGAAGAGCATCCATTGAGTTCTCTATGACAGTACATATAGACTCATACTCACGACCTAACCCATTCAGAGCACCAAAGATCTTCTCACTCTCTGGGATTGGAGCTCCTATAGAGTCTAGTTGGTCACATAAGGTCTTGATTTCAGAGAGGTACGCAGCCATTGTTTTTGAATCTTTAGTTAAAGTCTGGATCTTTCTCTGCAGAGCCAACTTTCTAGTTGCTGAGACTCTGTTGTACTTCTGTCCGAGAGAGAACCACACCTCTTGAGATGTGTGGAGACCATAGACAGATCTGAGAGCAGTTTCTGAAAGCGTGCCGTAGATCCATGCCATAATAAGTTGATCTTTCTGCATCCACTTCTGAAAGTCAGGATTTGCAGCTTCAACAACTTGTTCACCTTGTCTGACGGTCGTGGTTTGAGCGGGTCTTGGATTTGAGCCGTCAACGTAACCGAGAAGCAACTGTGATGACAAGAACTGCTCAAATTGCAACTTCCAAAGAAGATAGTTGTCATCTTTGAGTTTTAACGTAACACACTGGTTTATGGTGAGATTTGAAGCAGAATGAGGATCAGGATTGCCTTCCATGGCTCTGATACCATGAAGGTAGAAACAGAGAACTTGAAGAACAGAGATAAAGACTGAAACTTTTGTATTCTTTTTGCTTCACGTTTTTGGTTACAATGCAAGAGTATTTAAAGAAAGCTTAGAAGGATCTAGATACAAGCCAGCTGTATACATTAGCATGTATCAACGGTCAAAAGAGCGTAAGTGTTATGCAGCTGTAGCAGCTCCCTTTCCGTACTCTTTGAGCTGCATCTTTGAACTTGGTTTCGTGCAGAGACAGCTACTGTTTCTTTGTCTCTATTCTCCTTCGGAATGGGCTCGAAGATGGGCTTCCGTTGATGATATTGGGCCGGCTGGACACTCTGTTTCTGAGCTATGTTAATAAAAGCAACATGACCCGCAACTATCATGACTCCTAGTGGTTGACGTAACTGCTCAAAACGTATAAAGTGGAAGTGAATGAGAAACTTTTATTAGATCAACTTACATATGATGATGGTATCCTGCTAGTTCCGATAAGAACAATGAGATTTGATCAATTGAACACATCCTCATGTTACAAAAAAAAAAAAAAAGAACACATCCTCATGTTTTGGTTCAAATACATTTGAAGTCTTGTAATTATGTTTTTCGCCAATGGGCCAAACCCCAATAGGCCCAAATAAAGGAATCAGATAGGAAGAATCATTAAAACTTAATAGGTTAATATTTTTCCCGGTTCGAGCATCTCGCCGCCGACAAGTAAACCCGGGAGTTTCATCCACCGGTGTGATGGAGAAAGGCGAAGCAAAGAGCAAGAAAGCTGGAGGGCCTCCTCGCCTCTGCTGCATCTGTAACGAGAGACGACCCGTCCTCAAAAGACCCAAAACCCTTCAACAGGTAATCATTCGAATCTCACTTCTACCACTGAGTATAGTTCTTAATCAAAATCTGAACTTTGAATCGGATCCAAGTTATTGAGCTGGTTCATGGGCTATGATGTTTAATCTTTTATTACATGCTAGTTGCTGGTGTGGTCTTTATCTAATATCTATACGAGCAATGATGTGAGTATGTGTGGGTTCAAAAGATATGCAGAGAGTGCTTTTACGAGGTGTTTGAGGAGGAGATTCACCAAGTCATCGTCAAGAACCGGTTGTTCAAATCCGGCGAGCGTGTTGCTATAGGTGCCTCCGGTGGAAAAGGTTACATCTTTTACCTTGAAAGATGATTCCGACAGTTGATTTTAACTGTATGAAAGGTATAGTTTTTGTTCTTGTTTAGACAATAAACTCAAAAAGCTAGTGCTGGTGCAGATTCAACGGTGCTGGCTTATATATTATCAGAACTAAACAGACGTCATAGTTATGGTCTGGACCTTTTTCTTCTGTCCATTGATGAAGGGATTACTGGTTATCGTGATGATTCTCTCGAGACCGTTAAAAGAAACGAACTCCAAGTAAAGCTTTTTTGAATCTTATCTGTAATGCTCTGAATAGAAGAGTCTCTGTTTCGTATTTTTTTTTTCATCTAAAGGAATCTTCTTTTCTGGTTCCAGTATGGGTTACCTCTACAGATTCTTTCATACAAAGATCTGTATGGATGGACAATGGACGACATTGTGAAGATGATCGGTCTGAAGAACAACTGCACCTTTTGTGGTGTTTTCCGTCGCCAGGTGAGGAGCAAGTTTGATTCTCCATTAGCGTTCTCTCTGAGATGAACAATTAACTAGTTGTATTGGTTTCTTGAAGGCACTTGATCGAGGAGCTGCGTTGTTGAAAGTAGATAAGTTAGTCACTGGACATAACGCAGATGATATAGCCGAAACAGTTCTCTTAAACATACTTAGAGGGGATATCGCTAGGTATGTATATATATTTGTTTCTTATAATGCTTTCTCTTGGCTACATTATGTGTCATGTTCCTTAATTGATTGATTTGTGACGTGGCTTTTGTAGATTGAGTCGGTGCACATCAATCACTACAGGTGAAGATGGTCCAATTCCAAGATGTAAACCTTTCAAATATACATACGAGAAGGAGATTGTTATATATCCTTTTGCTATTCCAAAACCTCAATGAATCTCTGCTGTTGTGAGTGTTAACTGTCAACAAAAGAAAATATTGTGAAACCTTAACTTAGTATCCACACGTATGCTTATTTCAAGAAGTTGGACTACTTCTCAACCGAATGTAAGTTTCACTTCAGTAGAGCTCTAGTGAACGTTATTATTGGTAATTTATCATCATATACATTACCCGAGCTGATTGATTTATTGTGGTTGCAGGCATATACTCTCCTAATGCTTATCGTGGGTTCGCCCGTGAGTTCATTAAAGACTTGGAAAGACTAAGGTGCTTGTTCAAACTTTTGTTGTTTATATTCTTCATAACCAGATAAGCAAGCAAAACTCCAACTTATGTGAACTTTTTTAGGCCAAGAGCTATTCTGGATATCATCAAATCCGGTGAAGACTTCAGAATTGCGACAACCACAAAAATGCCTGAGCAAGGGACGTGTGAGCGATGCGGTTATATTTCTAGCCAGGTAATGAGACATGCATTTTGTTTTTTTTTCTTGAAATGAATATTTTATAAACAATGAGTGAGAATGATGAATGCAGAAATGGTGCAAAGCTTGTGTGTTGTTGGAAGGATTGAACCGTGGTTTGCCGAAGATGGGCATTGGAAGAGCTCGTGGAGGTGTAAATGGTGGTGATCACAAGAAGGAAACAAAGGCTGGATCTACTGTGAAATCTCTAGAGAGCAAGCAATGTGGATCTCTGGATTTCTAAAGTAAGAGAGAAATGGTCTAAGAATGCAGAAACTGGTTATGTATAGATGAAACTGTCAAACAACGCATCATTGTTGTATGAAGAAATGCCTCTAATGGTTTTAGAGGTTTCTGCAACTGGTTTAGTGAACCGGCTGGTCAGTGATTATTGAACCAGCAGTGTTACTACATTAATGAGCCAGTCAACTTGACTAAACTCAATCCAGCCTGGTTTCAAGGAGTAATAGTTGACAATCATGCATTCACTGTTCCACCTAAATCTTCTGATTTGAATTTGACAAACTTGAAAAATGTTTTTTTTTTGTAACTGAAGAAAAATGTTTTTCTTTGACAAAAAAAAAATGTTTCTCTATGTTAAACTGATTATTGGACGTCGTTTCTTGTTCTAAACCCTATACAATGGAGTTGAATGTTGTCCACACATTGAACACCTAATCCATGCATGTTCCTCAATACATTTACAGCACTGTTACGTAGTTTAAGAGTTGATTACTCAAAATGACACTTTTTTCTCTTTTTTTACTCCATAAGACACATTCCACTTGTGAGACATTTCTTCCTTCTTCTCTCCTTATGTTAATACTCTATTGCCCTTTTGCTCTAGTTAACGAAAAGAAGAGATGGGTTAGTTTCGATTTTAATAAAAATGATGAAATATGTGTGTTCTTGTTGTTCTTGTTTGAGGTTTAGATCGAACTAGCTAGAGAGAGATAGAGAGAGACGGCCGAGTGCCTTTAGTTCTAGGTTTTGTGTTTGTGTGAAATGTAATCTCATTTATCTCAAAGTGAATATACAAAACATATATATCGACCAGGATATGATTTGGTCGACATCTAAAGAGATAAACACAAGAGGGAATAATCCCTGAAATAAAGGAAATGATAAACATGACAAGAAATGATCGCCCATGGACCGACCGTACGAGATGGACCGACCATCCGAATAAGATGGACCGACCGTCCGTCTGGTTAAAGATGAAGTCGGCCAAACCGGTTATGGACATTTTTAAACCGACTGGTTTACAACACTCCCCCTGAATGCCATAACCATCTAGGGTTCGTAATGCGTTTGGAATACTGCCTCGTTAAAACCTCTCCATGGTAAACCCAAAAACTCAATGTGGTAAAAAGGGAAGCCATGGACATGAAAAAGAGTACAGCCGCATTACTCTCCCTGAAGTGAACATCACTGAAGATCCTTCAGTGAACGCAAGCCAATCTGGAACATGAGCTTCCTGAGTGTGCAAGATGGTAGTGCCTTGGTGAAGAGGTCGGCTGAGTTCTCACTGGATCTGACTTGGAGTACCTTGACCTCTCCATCTTTCTGTAGATCATGGGTGAAGAAGAACTTGGGGAGAACATGCTTGGTCTTGTCACCCTTGATGTATCCATCCTTGAGTTGAGCTATGCAGGCTGCATTGTCTTCATAGATGATGGTCGGCTCATCTTTGCCTTCTGTGATCCCACATGCTGTCCGGATATGGTGTGTCATGAGTCTCAACCAGACACACTCTCTGCTTGCTTCATGGATGGCTAGTATCTCCGAATGATTGGATGATGTTGCTGATATGGTCTGCTTGACCGACCTCCATGAAATGGTTGTGCCTCCATATGTGAAAACATAACCAGTTTGGGACTTAGCACTGTGGGGATCCGACTGATAACCTGCATCAGCAAAACCAATCAAATCTTCTTTATTTTGGTTAGCATAAAATAAACCCACATCCTTAGTTCCTTGTAGGTATCTCAGGACGTGTTTGATCCCATTCCAATGCCTCATGGTCGGACATGAGCTGAACCTTGACAACATACTTACAGCAAAACATATATCCGGCCTGGTATGTGTAGTCAAGTACATCAAGGCGCCAATGGCACTGAGGTAAGGGAACTATAGACCAAAGACCTCTTCATCCTTGTCCTTAGGTCTGAACGGATCTGTTTCAAGACCAAGGGATCTCACAACCATAGGACTACTAAGTGGATGGCACTTATCCATATTGAATCTTTTAAGAACCTTTTCTGTATAGGTCTTTTGGTGCACAAGGATTCCATCCTTAAGATGTTCAATCTGTAGTCCTAGACAGAACTTGGTCTTTCCCAAATCTTTCATCTCAAATTCTTTCTTGAGATACTCAACTGTTTGGAAAATCTCTTTGGCCGTTCCAAGTATGTTCAGGTCGTCAACATACACAGCTATGATCACATAGCCTTGGCCGGATTTCTTAATGAATATACATGGGCTTATTTGATCATTCTTATAGCCTTCTTTCAGTAAGTACTCACTCAGTCTATTGTACCACATTCGACCTGACTGTTTAAGTCCATATAATGCTTTGTTCAGCTTGATGCAATGTTGTTCTCGAGAACCTTTAGCATTCTTAGGTATTTCAATACCTTCTGGTACTCTCATGTATATATCATTGTCCAGTGGTCCATAAAGATATGCGGTTACTACATCCATTAACCGTAAATCTAAGTTTTCTCTTATGGCCAGACTTATAAGGAATCTGAATGTTGTTGCATCCACCACAGGAGAATAAGTCTCCTCATAATCGATTCCTGGTCTCTGTGAGAATCCTTGTGCAACAAGTCGGGCCTTGTACCTCACGACTTAACCATTCTCATTTCTTTTTCTCACAAAGACCCATTTATAACTCAATGACTTTATATCATGTGGTGTTCTAAGTATAGAACCAAACACATTTCTCTTCTTGAAAGAGTTTAACTCCACGTTTATGGCTTCTTTCCATTTATGCCAATCTTTTCTTTGCATGCATGCTTCTATAGACGTGGGTTCTAGATCCTCATCATCTTCTATGATCTCAAGTGCTACTTGGTATGCAAATACATCATTCATGTTGACATGCTTTCTGTTCCATTGTTTACCAGACATGACATAGTTTATAGAGATCTCTTTATTGTCCGGAGGTTCAGGACCCTGAGTCCTGGCGTCCCAAGTCTCATTAGGTCCCTTAGCATTCGGATCAATGTTCATGTCTGTGGATGCTGGTACGGCCGGACCTTGTCCGGACGTTGGTTCATCCGCGTCCCGGAGCCTTGGGACGGCCGGATTGACCACATCGACCAGATCCTTCTCCCCCTCGGCCACGGATGGTCTTGCACCTTTCTTACTTGTGCGAGGGTTCTTATCTTTGGAACCAATAGGTCTGCCATGTTTCATACGTGCCTTAGACTCTGTAGCCACTTGGTTTTGTCCCTTCTGGACATCTATTCTTATAGGTGCATTAGCAGCTGGTATGTATGACTTGGTCATTCTATTTGGGTCAGCAAAGGAATCTGGCAATTTATTGGCTAGCTCTTGCAAATGTATAATCTTTTGAACCTCAAGATCACATGCTTGAGTTCGAGGATTTT
The DNA here is from genome assembly GCA_018703725.1 of Brassica juncea. Lineage (NCBI taxonomy): Eukaryota > Viridiplantae > Streptophyta > Magnoliopsida > Brassicales > Brassicaceae > Brassica > Brassica juncea. The sequence continues at coordinate 31,351,320 of CM031937.1, forward strand.
GCCATGGTTGGGATGTATGATTCCATGTAATCTCTTTTACCAGCTTGCTGTTATCTCCTCCTAATGTTGGATACTCAGATTCCACAAAGTGGCAATCTGCATACCTGGCCTTAAATAAATCTCCCGTGGTTGGCTCAAGGTATTTTATGATTGAAGGATAATCATATCCAACATATATTCCCATCCTTCTCTGAGCTCCCATCTTTGTTCGTTGTGGTGGAGATATTGGATAGTACACATCACATCCAAAAGTCTTAAGATGGGAGATGTCTGGCTCTCGACCCATTAGAAGTTGGGATGGTGAATATCTATGCTCACTCGAGGGTCTGATGCGTATAAACTCCGCAGCATGAAGTACTGCGTGTCCCCAAGCCGTGGTTGGAAGGTTACTTTTCATGAGTAAGGGTCTAGCTATCATCTGGATCCTCTTAATAAAGGACTCGGCTAGACCATTCTGTGTATGGACATGTGCCACGGAGTGTTCAACTGTCACCCCCATGGACATACAATACTCATAAAAGGCTTGGGAAGTGAATTCACCAGCATTGTCAAGACGTATAAACTTTAAAGGGAAGTCTGGAAAGTGTGCTTTCAATCTGATGATTTGATCAAGCAGTCTAGCTAAGGCTAGATTTCGTGTGGACAGTAGACACACATGGGACCATCTTGTGGACGCATCAATGAGTACCATAAAGTACCTAAACGACCCACATGGAGGGTGTATTGGTCCACATATGTCACCTTGAATCCTTTCCAGAAAACTTATGGTTTCCCTTGTTATCTTAACTGGTGATGGTCGGATCAGGAGTTTCCCTTGTGCACAAGGCACACATGAATGGTTCTTAGGGACAACTCGTCTACCCTTAAGGTTATGACCATTAGAGTTCAGGATAAGTTTACGCATCATAGATGTCCCTGGATGACCTAAACGGTCATGCCACAGGTTGAAATTCTCTTTGAATTCTTTGCTTATTATAGCATTGGCCTCAACCACACTGATCTTGGCATAGTAAAGACCAGTGGAGATAGCCGGTATGGCTTCCAAGACCTTCTTATGGCCTTGGCCGAGTTCATATATATTTAAGAACTCTTTGGCTCCTTCTCCAACAGTCTCAATGTGTAGACCATTCTTACGAATGTCTTTAAAGCTCAAAAGGCTTTTTTTTAGAGTTTGGAGAATACAAGGCTTCATCTATTTCTAGATGTGTTCCATTTGGTAACAGAACATAAGCTGGGCCGTAGCCCTTTATGAGTGCTGATACACCGGCTATTGTGCTCACATTGGCATCTTTCATTGTTAGATCAACAAAGAATTTCTTATCCTTTAAGATAGTGTGACTCGATCCACTATCAACCACTAGTGTGTCCATACTTCCTTTCATTCTAGACAATAAAATATAACTTGAATTACTCATATTATTATTGAAAATGAAAGGGAACAAAGTTTATTAAAATAAATCTTAAACATAAAATGAGAAACACTTAAATAAATTTAAAAGCCTAAAACACCAAAGCATTCAAACACAAACGTTTGATGCATCACTCATTCTACTTGGTCATCATTCAGCATGTCCGAAGTCTCATAGTCCATGAGGTCATCCTTCTCATGGTCAAAGTCGGATTCACCGTCCTTGTACACCATATGAGCCTCCAGGTTCTTGCCCTTGAGATTCCCTTGATAGAGGTCCACCAGATGCTTGGCTGTTCGGCCATTCTTTGCCCAATGATTTGTCATTCCGCATCTATGGCATGGAGAGCTTCCAGGATTCTGTGGCCTTGAAGATGTCCCACTGTTTTTATCTTTACCACGTCCATTACTGGACTGGTTTGGACGGTCATAAGGGTTGTAAAACCCTTTTCCATAGCCACCACGTCCGCGTCTTCGCCCATGACCTCCACGGCCGCATCCTCTCCCATGAGAAGAACCGCGTCCTCTTTGGTCATGTTGGACATGGTTGGCTTCTGTACCATCCTTATGTTTCTTTGCGGCATTGTTTGCCTCAGGGACATGCTTAGTTCCAGGTGGTCTAAGCTCACTGTTCTTCAAGAGCAGTTCGTTGTTCTGTTCTGCAAGCAATAGGCATGAGATGAGTTCACTATAAGTCTTAAACCCTTTCTGCATGTACTGTTGCTGAAGCAACATATTGCTTGAGGACATGGTCTGGAAAGTCTTTTCCAACAACTGCTTATCAGTTACATCCTCGCCACATAGCCTCAATTTTGAGACTATCTTAAACAAGGCTGAGTTGTACTCATTCACAGACTTAAAGTCTTGAATCCTGAGATGAGTCCACTCATAGGTGGCTGCTGGAAGAATCAAAGTCTTCTGATGATCATATCTCATCTTAAATTATCTCTATAACTCATATGGATCATTCACTGTGAGGTACTGAGCTTTCAAGCTCTCCTCAATGTGATGCCGAATGGTCATGAGAGCCTTTGAGTTCTCTCTTTTGTTTGCACTGTTTCCTTCAACAATGCAATGATCTAGGCCTTTGGCTCCAAGAGAGATCTCCATATCTAAGGCCTATTGTAAGTAGTTGTCACCCTTGACACTTAAGGGTGCAAAATCCAAGTTGGTGATGTTTGTCATCTGAAAATAAAATTCAGATTTGTTTAGGACTTATAAAAATATTTAAATCTCATAATCTTGTCCATCACAAATTAATAAGGATAAAGAACGGTTTGAAAAATTTTAAAATTCAACCGGATGGACAAGCGCATGGTCCGGCTGTACCTTGCGGTACGCGTCTCGGACGTATGCGGATCGTGTCCTGGCAGTACCACGCGGTACGCGTCATCGGACAGATCGGATGATCGCCTAGCCGCACCATGCGGTACGCGGCATCGACTGGATCGGGTGATCGCCTAGCGGTACACGCGGTATGCGGCATCGGCTGATCGGGTGATCGCCTAGTGGTACACGCGGTACGCGGCATCGGCTGATCGGATGATCGCCTAGCGGTACACGCGGTACGCGGCATCAGCTGATCGGATGATCGCCTAGCGGTACACGCGGTACGCATCATCGGCTGATCGGATGATCGCCTAGTGGTACGCGACATCGGCTGATCGGGTGATCGCCTAGCGGTACACACGGTACGCGGCATAGGCTGATCGGATGATCGCCTAGCGGTACACGCGGTACGCATCATCGGCTTATCGGATGATCGCCTAGCGGTACACGCGGTACGCATCATCGGCTGATCGGATGATCGCCTAGCGGTACTATGCGGTACGCATTATCGGCTGATCGGAACGATGGTCTAGCCGCACGTTAGATGCGCATTATTGACCGAGGAGGGACATGGCTTAGGCGCGCCTATATGGCGAGCATTATCAGCCTATACGGGAGATGACCTAGATGCACCCTTATGGTGCGCGTCTATGGTCTATACGGGTGATGGCCTAGCTGCACTTATTAATGGCGCATCATCGGCCGGTTTGGAAAGTGACCTAGACGCACCCATAAGGTGCGCATCATTGGTCTAACCGGATGATGATTTAACCGCACCTATATGCGCGATCATCCGGAACGGGACATGGCCTTTCCGCACAACTCGGGTGCGCATCATCAGCCGTCCGGATAAAGACCTAGCCGTACTCATCTAGTACGCATCATTGGTCTAATCGGATTGGAGCCTAGCCGCACATATCTTGTGTGCATCATCGGCTAACCGCAGATCCTCGTCTAGCTACACCATATGGTGAGCATCATTGACTACCGCGGTTCATGGTCATCATCGACCAACCTTGGATGTGGAGGCATAGATCTTAAGGCGTGCGGACATACAGCGTACCACTAAAACGCGCATCGCTTATGTCCCATACCGACCAAAGGATCATGCGGTCACATTCAAAGTTTCATAAACAAAACTTTTAAAATCGATTTTATCAAATCCGGTTTTAACTTTATACTCTTTAGATTTAATAAAATATAATTGGTTCAATTATCAACCTATCTAAATCAATTTAAATCTAAAGCAAGAACAAGTTTTAATCTTAAAACCAAACCGCAAAACATCTTAAAGAAATCGGATTCAAACATTAAACCTTTTGAATTTGATATTCAATAAACCGCAATAAAAAAGTTAGGGATTTGGTTTACTTACCTTAACTTTGGTCGATCTGCTCCTAGGCTTCACTTTTAGAAACCTCAATCTATCAAACCAAAGAAAGAAAACAAAGTTTGATTAGATATGATAATCAAGAACAATCGTTTAAAGAGAAAGTAAGTAAAGGAGGCGGCTTAGGGTTTGTGTAATCCGGATGAAGCTGGCGGCTTTGTGGTTTCAGATCTGAACACGAGATGAAGGATGGTGGAGCTGGATCGTGCTGATAACGTGATGAAATATGTGTGTTCTTGTTGTTCTTGTTTGAGGTTTAGATCGAACTAGCTAGAGAGAGATAGAGAGAGACGGCCGAGTGCCTTTAGTTCTAGGTTTTGTGTTTGTGTGAAATGTAATCTCATTTATCTCAAAGTGAATATACAAAACATATATATCGACCAGGATATGATTTGGTCGACATCTAAAGAGATAAACACAAGAGGGAATAATCCCTGAAATAAAGGAAATGATAAACATGACAAGAAATGAACGCCCATGGACCGACCGTACGAGATGGACCGACCGTCCGGATAAGATGGACCGACCGTCCGTCCGGTTAAAGATGAAGTCGGCCAAACCGGTTTTGGACATTCTTAAACCGACTGGTTTACAACAAAAAAAAATTATTTATTAAATATGCCAGCTTCTCTCCACTCGATCACTTTCTTTTCTTCTTCTTTATGTTTTTTTAGCCATTAGATATAAAGAGTGCAAATAGATCGTATGGTCAGAGTTACTTGAACTTTTCCGATACTACTTTATCAATCGCATCTATTTCTTTATGTGATTATTTTAACATATTTAAAATATATAAATAAATAAATTTGTCATCATAAATTATGTCTTTTTGTTCTCTAAATTTTAAGATCCATTTTGGTATATTTTTGCAATTTGAATATGAAAAAAATTATGGACATGGACACCGTAAATGTATACAAAAATTGTACAGGACTTAGTGTTGATTTGAGAAATGTGGTTTCATATTAAATATATTAACTAAGATCGTATTTTGAGTCTTTGAACCTTGACAAAAGACAATATGTCTATGAGTTACCGTGTTGAAGCGAGTCTCTCTGATATGCATATGTGTATACGTGTTTGTGGATGCTGAAAATGGTTGTTGTTTGTGGATGTGGACGAAAGTTCACTGTTGCCATTTGTGGATGTGGATAACTGATAGAATATCAAGAAACTATAGTCGTCAGGTTAAGAATTGACATATCCAACTAATAGAAAGTCCACAAACTGTTTCATTGAGTCAAAACATTTTCTAAATCCAATCAACCAAACAAAATATTCAATAAACAGATGAGGCCAATTTTATTAATCATGAGGAAGGGTTTATAGTCACAGTCACAAACAAGAGTTTACATCATCCTTATAAATCTCTAATAGACACACCACAAAACATAATCACTAAATATAATAGATACGAGAGGTTGTCGTCGTCTTTTCCACAACGGAGGTCGGATCTGCTCGTCGTCACGTCCTCTCTAAACCAGATAGAAAAAAGAGTTGTGGACAGATAAAGTGTGGACGTCAAATTTGTCGAAAAATAAAAACAGAGAGGTTGTGGATGTGGATGATCGTGATCAAGAAGAACAAATCTGAAAAGGCTTGGCAAGAACAGTAGATAGCTCCAACAAAAAAAATTGACCTTTTAAAATAAAGATACATCAAGAAGAACAAATCTTAAAAACCAATTATGAGAATATCAAAACCCAGAAAACAAAAAAAAAAGACAAGTTTTTATAATAATAGTAAGAAACAGAGATAATTAAAGTAGCTGTGAGAGAAAAAGAGAGAACAAACCATGTATGTAGCAATGATTTGCTTGGTTATCTTAGAGAGATTGAGGTTGACGAGATCTGAGTAGAGATATGGTTTCATCGGAGAGAAAGAGAAGATACAGTTTCTCTCTTCCTAAGTATTTAAGGAAGAGTCTTTTAAAAATATTAAAATGGATGAACCATGGTTAGTTTTGAAATGTTTAGAAGAGTCTTGGATTGTCTAAAATGAAGGCAAGAGAAACATTCCACAAACAAATTGTGTTCTCCAAGTGGGAAGTGACTAAACGTGTAATTCTCTATGTTAAACTGATTATTGGACGTCGTTTCTTGTTCTAAACCCTATACAATGGAGTTGAATGTTGTCCACACATTGAACACCTAATCCATGCATGTTCCTGAATACATTTACAGTCACTGTTACGTAGTTTAACGCGTTTTGCATCTCTTTTAGAAATAATATTAGAAATAATATATTAATTTTCACTTTTTTGGGTATTATTGACATCTTTTTGAAGTGTTGTCATTTATGCAGAGGCCTATCGATATCAACTTTATTCCATAACTATTATTAACATGTTGTGGACCCCGCTGGCACATTCAAATTGCCCTGCCCCGTCGCTTGCTGCACCCATTATAATTTTCTTTTATCAGATCTCTATTTTGTTATTAAAATGTTGTTTTTTCTATTCACTTTACCTTGATTATTGGAGATTTAATTTGACAATAGTGCTATTGGCTCACACAATAAAGAAAAGTGTGCGTAGTTATTGGCGACAAATCCGGAAAAAAAATTGTAAACACAAGGCAGGTCAATGTTCTAGTTTTTTCCCTTCGATTACTTTTGGACTCTTCTTTGATTTGTGTTTTCACCATGCGGTTTTAGATTCACTCAAAGCCAAGACTTGAGAATAACAACTGAAGAAAAAGGGCTTCTGCAGTCCAGAAGAACTGAGTTGGAGAAAATGGAATATAACTTATGTTATGCCAAAGACATTAAATACTTGACTTCCAAAATACATTTGATCTTGTAACCAGGAATGGGCCCTTTCCTCATCTTCTAGCAGCTATAAAGGGCAAACAAGAACCAAAAAAGAGGATAAAACGATATTATTCCATATTCGAATTAATAATAGAGGCATAGTATAAAGTGCATATATAACTTTCGATGGCCTATTTATTTTGTAGCTTTTGTGTGTGTATGTGTGCTATCTTCGTTCAGAAGTTTATGTTCATGGTTCATGTAGTGCCATTATGTTCATGTAGTCAATTTGTCAAATATTTAGTCTAGCGGTTAGTTGTGTCCTTTTTTTTGCTTAATTGATAAATCATTGCACTAGGATGTTTGTCTCCAAAAGTCCAAATCCATATTTTAAATTTTGAACACCTTCCCTTGGTTCCTTAATCCAATAGTTTTTACTAAAAAATGCTCTACAAAAAGATTTTTAGATTTTAATACATATTAAAATAATAAAAATTCCCTATAATATATAAATGTAACATTAAACAATTTATATAAATCAATAATAATTCAAAAGAATATAGTTATTGTCTATAAATTTTTTTGATATCTAATTTTTGTTATTAATAATTAAACAAATTATCCTTTTTAAGGTTAAAATATATAATTTGGAAACGAATTGAGTACAGATTTGTAAAAGGGGCTGTTGTGTGTCTTACTAAATTACCACATATTTTCCCCTAGAAAACCCTCAATAGTTAATTAATACTGACGACTAAAAATAACAAAATGTCCTATTTGTTAATAAGCCACCCACAATTTGCCAAAAAATAAACCAATAGTTAATGAATCACTTAACAGAAGTTTACCACAAATAATCGTTAGTCCTAATAATTATGATTTCTCCTTTGATTTTTTTTTTTTTTTTGTTCTTAATGCACAAGGCATAGAAAAATGAGCAAGTTGCTTATTAGCCATGTGGATTGTGGGAGACAAATACAGATTTCAAAGTAACACAGAGTCGCTCGTGGGTCCAGCCACCGACACTGACCTTTGTTTTCTTCTCTCTTATTCGTTGCCCTCTAGCTTATTGTTAATCTCTTTTATATACGTTCCCTCTCTTCTCTCCTTCACTCTTAGACTCAAATCTGTGTACATGTAAGAGCTAGAAATCACGCCAAAGTATACCTTTCTACATTTACCAAAAAAAATGGCGGCCAATGCCTCATTCGCCGCCGCATTATTCATCGGCTTTGCGCTTCTCTTCGCCGTCACGGCGGAAAGTCCGTACAGGTTCTTCGAATGGAACGTCACTTACGGTGATATCTACCCACTCGGTGTTCGCCAGCAGGTACTAATAATAAATTTATACCAAGACTTCGGTTTGGTTTAGATCCGGTTTTTATAGCTGCGGATCTCACATTTTTTTCCGGTTTAGGGTATTCTGATCAACGGGCAGTTTCCGGGACCGGACATTCACTCCGTTACTAATGACAATCTCATCATTAACGTCTACAATAGCCTCGACGAACCTTTCCTCCTTTCATGGTAAATCTTATTCTAAATCTAAATCATTTGCAAATCTGTAAATAACAATACCATACCATTAGTTAAAATTTAATATTATACAATTACTGTTAAACATTGAAGTCTGTCTTTTGTCCGATTGATAGTGGTTGTTTAGTCGGCCACTTGTTTTTATTTGCTCGTGGATAATTTTTTTTCTTTTGCTTTTTTAGTAATGACGTAAAAATAAAACGTGCTTAGAAAGAAAAAAAACAATGAAGTACGTAAGAATTTTTGTTTTTGTCCACATTCATGTCGGTATCGGCCCACGAAATAAATGATTTACCCACATACGACATAATTAGTTGGGGTGATTAGGGTTAAACACAATTAAACACACACGTTATTAAATAATTACTGCATGGGGTATTGCATGTGGGGGAAGTGGTCCACTATCTTACCAAACTATTAGCTGTTTCCGCATCAATTCGATCTTTAAGCACACTTTTCTAGAGAGGGGCAAGGTTAACAATTCTTAACACTTTTGGGGTTAAAAACTAATATTTTAAAAATAATCTTGAAGGAATGGAGTTCAACAGAGGAGGAACTCGTACGTGGATGGAGTGTACGGGACGACTTGTCCTATCCGGCTATCCCGCCGGGGAAGAACTACACTTACATTCTTCAAGTGAAGGATCAGATCGGAAGTTTTTACTACTTCCCTTCTCTCGCTTTCCACAAAGCCGCCGGTGCTTTTGGTGGCTTCCGTATCCTCAGCCGTCCCGGTATCCCCGTCCCTTTCCCTGACCCCGCCGGAGATTACACAGTTCTCATCGGAGACTGGTACAAATCTAACCATACGGTAAGGACTTATTGAGGTTGACCTTTCTACACGGTATCTAAGCAGGCCGAATCTAATATTTATGGGCCGTAAACATTTTAGGCTATTTTAAATAAATAAAAATTCGACTATTTGAAAACCATAAAATAACAATTTAAAATTTGAGGCCAAGACAAATGTTTCATCATGGTGTCTAGAACCGGTTTTGCTCTTGTTCTTGTTTTTTAAATTTTTGTTTGGTTTCTTGTTTCTGTAGGATTTGAAAGCACAGCTGGATAGTGGTAGGAAGCTTCCTTTACCAGATGGTATCCTCATCAATGGACGTGGAAGTGGTGCCACTCTCAATGTTGAACAAGGTAAAACATATAGGTTGAGAATATCCAACGTAGGGCTACAAGACTCACTCAACTTCCGCATTCAAAACCACAAGATGAAAGTGGTTGAAGTCGAAGGGACTCACACTCTTCAGACTACTTTCTCTTCTCTCGATGTTCACGTTGGTCAGTCTTACTCGGTCCTTGTGACCGCGGACCAGCCTGCACAGGATTATTACGTGGTGGTCTCTTCTCGGTTTACCTCGGACGTCCTCACCACCACTGGTGTTCTCCGTTACAGTGGTTCTGCTGGTGGTGTTTCTGGACCAATTCCAGGTGGACCAACCATACAGATCGACTGGTCCTTGAACCAGGCTAGAGCCATCAGGTACCTTACTCTCCGGCTGGTTGTGTTTACTTGCTTGACAAGAAATCTTGATTCTTGGCTTTTATCTAATTATGTTATTATGTTCTTGTGTTGTAGAACTAACCTTACGGCGAGTGGACCAAGGCCAAACCCACAAGGATCATACCACTACGGTATGATAAACACCACAAGAACCATCAGACTTGCTAGCTCTGCTGGTCAAGTCAACGGGAAGCAAAGATACGCTGTGAACAGTGTATCGTTTATCCCAGCGGACACTCCTCTGAAACTTGCAGACTTCTTCAAGATCGACGGTGTTTACAGAGTTGGAAGCATACAGAGCCAACCCACTGGTGGAGGAATCTACCAGGACACATCTGTTATGCAAACAGATTACAGAACCTTTATTGAGATTGTGTTCGAAAACGCTGAGGATATTGTCCAGAGCTGGCATCTTGACGGTTACTCTTTCTGGGTTGTTGGGTAAGTGTCTTTCTTTTATACCTTAAACCGTATCGAGATTATGGAAAAACACAATAACATATCCATGGAAAAGAGAATAATATATATTATTTTGTTAATATTCTGATATAGGATGGACGGTGGTCAATGGAGTCCTGACAGTAGGAACGAGTACAACCTACGTGATGCAGTAGCTCGTTGCACCGTTCAGGTAATAAACTCACAGCAACAGCTAGTAATCTAAGCATGTTTTTGTAACAAAATGTGAAACTGTTTGATTCATGTATTCTATTGATCTACACAGGTGTATCCGAGTTCGTGGACGGCTATATACATAGCACTGGACAACGTAGGAATGTGGAACTTAAGGTCTGAGTTTTGGGCAAGGCAATACTTAGGACAACAGTTCTATATGCGTGTCTACACAACCTCGACTTCTCTCAGAGATGAGTACCCAATCCCCATAAACGCTCTTCGATGCGGTAGAGCTAGCGGTCGTCGCACCAGACCGCTTTGAGAGGTGGAGAGGTAAAAGAGAGATTGGTCAGCCAAACCAGCTGATACGTTCTCGACGAGTGTTTTTCTTGTTTTATTCATTCTTCATTTTGCTAATGAATGGAAGTGTTGTGGTCAAATCGTTATCTCAGATTGTAACGATCTCAGCTCGAGGTCTCGATTCTTATTCTTTCTTTTTATAAAAATAACTCTTGGAGGGAAACTTTAATTGATATATTTATATAGTTCTATGATAAGCTTTATTAGGCGTTGTATTACATTTTGATGTGATATGAATCTTCAGTTAACAAGTCAAGAATACAATCTAAATAGTACATGATAACTAAGTATCAAATGTGCAGACAGCGAAAGGAAGCAGATTTCAAACAATTCATCCTATAACAGCCAGGCCAGCGAGCGTACACAATATACATTAGTAGCATGAACTAACATAGATTAGTGTTAGCTAATACAATCTAAATAATGCATCACAAATCCAATCTCTTGTTTTTTCTCCTCTGCTTTTCTGAATTTGAGACCGATAAATTTACAATGGATGCAAAACGCAACAGATAATTTAGAAAAAAAAATAATTTAACTGAATTGGGATTTGAATTTTCAATGATTGCAGAAAACGACGGCGTTTGATTATCATTTATAGTAAACAGACTTACTCTTATCTAAATCATTGAACACAAAAGAGGGAAGAATCAGCGAGCAATACACGGAAAGCTAAACTCTGATCCTGATCAGCGGAGAAGAAGATGACGACTAGCGATTCTGAATTCAACCCCGATCTACTCCTCGCTCACAAGCTTCCAGAGGTTTGTTTTCCGTTTTCATTTTCTCTTTATGATCCGAACATATCTCGAGACGGAGCTTGATCTCTTGTAAATCTCACCTTCTTTTCCATCGCAGACGCGTTCCACCTACAACGAAAGGTTTGCATCTTCTTTCTATGTGTGTTTGTATTGGTTATGGATCATAGATGATGGAGAAAATCGATTTGCCAATAACTATTTTACTCTGAGAAATTTGAAGGAACAGAGAGATCTATTGATTTTGATTTGATTACTTGTGGTGATAAAATAGAGATGTAGCAATCTATGCTTTGGGAGTAGGAGCTTGTGGCCAAGATGCTGTTGATTCCGATGAGCTCAAGTTTGTGTATCACGAGAATGGCCAGGAACATATCCAGGTAGCTCAATGGGGATGAATATGTAATATATTAAATCAAATTGGGTGTTGAATACATATTAGCCACTAAAAGTTTTGGGCCAGGACCAACCCATACTGCTTATATGTTTGTTCTTGAGTTAATCGATGTTACTTGCTATAATTTGTTTAGGTTCTACCAACTTTTGTTTCACTATTTTCACTTGGATCTCTTACACATGGACTGGATTTGCCAGGTTTTAAGTAAGCACTGTAATTTTTTTTTTTAATTGAGGTTTTGCATCGTGATATAAGACATGATGATGTTGTTTTGTATCTTGTGTGTTAGATATGATCCTAGTCTCCTGTTGCATGGACAGCAGTACATTGAAGTATACAGGCCCTTACCTTCCAAGGCTTCTGTAAGTATAAAACCCCCCTTATATACACACACATGTTTTGTAGATACAAGTTCTATGATTCTTCCCGTATCTTCAGGGTTTTGATTGTAAGATTTGCCTCTAGAAATTGTACATTCGTACTCTAGTAACATTGGTTTCAGGGGTCCGTGAGATATTCGAGAACTCTCGAATCGGCTTCTTTTTCTATTTCCAAAGTGGCTTATGCTTTCATTTCCCGAGTTGATGTTGTTGCTTTTAACGCAGTTAATCAACAAAGTTAGCCTAGCTGGATTGCAGGATAAAGGTACTTGAATCTAGTCTTATGTTACTTAGCCTTAACTTAAGACAAAATGAGCTACTATACGTGCAGCATTGAGAATAGTGTATTTAAGGCTTTTGGAGTTGATCTTTTTTATTCTCTCTATCTCTCATGACAATCTTGTAGGTAAAGCAGCTATCCTTGAAATAGAAACCAGAAGTTACGAGCAAGGTTCAGACGAACTGTTATGCATGAATCGGTAATGTCTATGGAAGTACTTTTTTTCTTGGAGTTTCAACTTTGAAACTCGTAAACTGATTTGGGACTTTACTCCGCAGGACGACTGGGTTTTTACGAGGAGCTGGGGGTTTCTCAAACTCATCTCAGCCATTTTCTTACAAAAACTATCCAAGTACCCAGAGCTTAGCGGTGAAAATCCCACAAACACAACCCTCCGCAGTGTGCGAAGAGCGCACCCAACCATCACAGGCAAGTTGATAATTTTAAAAATTTGTCTGCATTAGTTTATTTCATTGAGGTTTGCTGTGCTAGGCCCTGTACATTATCTGAGCCTCTGGTTTATATTTGCCTGCAGGCATTGCTCTATAGGCTCTCTGGTGACTATAATCCTTTGCATTCTGATCCAAACGTTGCAAAACTTGCCGGGTTAGTAAACTACTTCTATAGCTGCTACTTCAGATCGGTACTATCAAGCTATATCTATTTAATACTGCGGCGACTGATACTTGTTTCTTCAACTTGCGCTGAATGAAGATTCCCACGCCCGATATTGCATGGACTTTGTACCCTCGGATTTGCAATAAAGGCAATCATCAAGTGTATATGTAAGGGTGACCCAAGTGCTGTCAAAACTATATCTGGAAGATTCCTCGCGACTGTTTTCCCTGGTGAAACTCTGATAACCGAGATGTGGCTCCAAGGATTGAGGTAGAATTTTGTTCTCTACCCCCTCTCTTTCACATGTATTGTTCTATATCACAAAAGAAAAACCTGAACTTAGCTTTCCATGTATTGTATTCACAGGGTTATATATCAGACCAAAGTTAAGGAAAGGAACAAGGCCGTGTTATCTGGTTATGTTGATATTCGTGGTTTGTCATCCTCGCTTTAAAATCTTACTGTCCCTAAACTGTCCGTCTAAGGACTGGCATACAGTTACATTTTAAAGAATCTTGATGTTTGCTTGCCGGAAACAGCCATAAATAATATACTAGCACTCTTTTCATTTTTGACGTTTGTATCTTGTGTTGGTTGTTGTAAAGGTGAAACAGAAGATGCAAATGTGTTCAATGAGGTAATAAACTTTGTTGACTTGGTCCATGTTCCGGGTAAATATCAAAAAGTCATAACAGACTCGTAAAGCATGAATGAAAAGCTGAAAATTGTGAAAAACCTTTGTTTAAACGTAACTCATACAAAGTCCATTCTTGGACAGAACAGACTGAGAAAGATCTCTGGTGCCTGCAGGTAAGGAATTTAGTTGTTGTTTTACTCGGTCCATGGAGCATTTACCATCTTTGCCATGAACGAATAACGATCAGCCGCCTCATCAATCTGTTTAACATTTTCAAAATCAGTTAGCCATGGAAACTGTTTGTTATATGATGTAAAAACTAAGCATTGAGAATTCTGTCATTACCATCTTTTTGGTTGGGCGACCAGCACCGTGGCCGGCCTTAACTTCTATACGACCAATTATGGGGTTTGTCTGTGGACTGTTCTCTAAGCTTGTGCACAACACGTGCTGCAACGTCTGCAGATGTATACGAGTTTAACAATATGCATTGCAAACTCCTTAAGAAAAGAGTCGAAATCAAACATTAAAAATAAAAAGCGTGGGAAAACGAACCGCAAGCAACTTCAAAGAGTGAAGCGGCACAACTCTGTCGTCGTGATCAGCTGTCAGTAACATGGTTGATGGGTACTGAACTAAATTACCGGTATGTTGTTCCCATGGCCTCTTCACATTATGTAGAGGCGAGTACCTTTTATATTCACACACCCAAATTGTAACGTTGTATCAGCATGGGAGATAAATAAGCTAACATTGAATATCATATATATTAACACACTCACTTAATCAGCCAATGGAACTCCTCTTCATTCTCGGAGCAACCATAGTCAGTAGTCCAGGCATGGCCTATGCATACATAACATCTCCTGAGTCAAGAATACGTTACATGAACGAAAAAGAGAGAGTGGAGATAACTGAACTCACCTATTGTGAACTTGTGAAACCGTAGCATATCCATGACGCCCACGTGAGCCAAAGCACAACCAAAAAGGTCTGGTCTCTGCACAGAATTAAAACCTTTATGTCTAAGTGTGCCAACTAAATAAAGTGAAGATTGGCTACATATTGCATCTCTGTAGTTTACCTGATTTATGCAAGCACCGATCAGGAGTCCACCATTACTGCCACCTTCGATACACAGCTTGCTCGGTTGTGTATAACCAGCGGACACGAGATACTCTGCCCCAGATATGAAGTCATCGAAGCAGTTCTGCTTGTTGGCAAGTGAACCCGCTTTGTGCCATTCCTCACCATACTCCCCACCACCCCGAATGTTTGCAATGCAGAAAACAGCACCGAGATGCTTGCTAAGCACAATGCGACTTGCACTGAAAGATGGTGTTATGCTTATGTTAAAACCACCATACGCATAGAGCAAACATGGGTGTGATCCATCTAGCTTGATATCTTTTTTCGCCACAATAAACATTGGTATTTTCGTTCGATCCTTGCTGGGATAGAAGACCTATAATGAGGAACAAAAGCAACTCTAACATACTGAGCAAAAATAATTCTGTAAGAAATAGGACAGATGATGCAAGAGAATGTGTTACCTGAGTGGCTTGAAATGCCTCCCTGTCAAATCCGGGTACAGCAACCTCTCGGAATACCTTCACTTCTGGAGCCTCACTGGCTAAGTCACACTTGTAAATCACACCGGGAGTGAGGAAGCTAGTAAAGCTAAAGAAGAAGGTATTGTCCTTGCGCCGAGCAGAAACATCAGATACTGAACCAATATCTAAAGGTAATTGGTGAAGCAAAGAACCAGATTTCATGTCCCTAATTTGCAGAATGTGCTTAACATCGCTCATATAGCATGTGACCAGTTGATTCCCATTGATTGCACAAGCCGACGCTAGGACGTCCTTTTCATGTTCTTCAACAACATCAGTCCAACTGTTTGGTTCCTTTAGATCAACCCGGACTAATTTGTACTTAGGGGCATCTTTATTTGTCAGGAAAGTAAACAGTGTCTCATCATTTGAGATAATACTATACTGTGCGTCAAGTGTGTCAACAAGCTTAATGAACGGAAGAAAACTGCTGCTTCCTCTGAAACTCTCGAGACCTCCTGAAAGTGAAGACAGATCGCAGTAGTATAATTTGTTTACAGGGTCACAACCCTCTTCAATGCTCATGATTAGAAACTGCATGAAGATACAACATGAGGAAATTTAAATCGGAACCCAAAACTAACAACTGAAGTTCTGGATAAAGAATCACGGGTCTACGTAGTTTGAAGACATGACCATTTAATAAAAGGAAAGGAATCAAAATGCTTTTCTGACGGAACCTATGGGAAAAAGTGAGTTTTAACTTTTAAGAGCTTAATCAAAGTTAAAGAACCCCAGATAAGAACTGCTTGTGTTACCTTCCCATCGTCGGTGACTTCAGCTCCGAACATATACTTGGGATTGTCAGAATCTCTCCAGCATAAGATATCTTGAGATTGATCTGTCCCAAGGAAATGGTAATATAGCTCATGATAAAGGTTAGAGTTAGTCTCAGTGCCAGCATCGATATCCTCTCCATCCCTGCAGAAGAAAAACAGATCAGACAGGCAGAGCAACTAAGTTATAAGAACTATATTAAAAGGCTTCTTTCAACACATTTTGTACGTCTCTTAAGCCAGAAATCAAGTATCATATATTGACTTACTTGGGGGCAGGGTAGCGACCGTAGAAAAACCCCTTACTATCGTGCGTCCATGTAATCCCACTGAACTTAACCTGTTGAAAAAAAAAGATCAACGAAATATATCACAATCATTGTTGGTCGAACTTTATTGATCAATGCCACTAAGCAGTACCGGCTTAATCCCCATACCCATGATAACGTATCAGGCTCCACTTTCTTATCTTCAATCTTGATTAGCTTAATCGTCACCCAGTCACTACCACTCGAACTAAGACCATAGGCCAAGTACTTAGCATCCTCGCTGACAGAAAAGGTGTTTAAAGCGACAGTTCCATCATCACTAAGCGTGTTCGGATCAAGCAAAACCACTGCCTCAGCATCCAGATCATCCTAAACACCATATCAATCACAGGTCAATGAGAAAACAAAGCTCGATGCATATGGACTGATGATACAAAAGCCATATGTCTCAAACAAAAGACCTGCATATACAACACATCCTGAGCCTGTAGACCGGTGTTGTGGAAGTAAAAGTACTTATCCCCTCGCCTGAACGGTGAATCGTAGCGTGGATGATCAAACAGGGCTGTTATATTCTGACGGAGCTTCTCCTTCGTCTCGCACTTCTCAAGCACAGAATCGGTCAATTTCACTTGGTTCTGGACGAACTCCTTCACTTCTTCAGCATCAGGATCCTCTAACCTATCAAAACACAATCCACAACGAATCCAGGTATCAATCTCAAAAGTCAAATCCAAATGTGATTCGTAATCTAATAAGATATCCTCATTTCCTTGGGAACTCACAAACTTCAGGTGAGAAGGAACGACTTACCAACGATACGGATCTGCGATCTTGACGCCGTGATAATCCTCGACGACGGAATCATCACGCCGTGCCAAAGGATAGTGTAGTAGCTCGCCTAGCACCGAAGAAGATCCCATGATCGCTGAGCTCGGACGGGAAGACGACGACGAGCAATAGCAGCGAGAAGCGGACACGCGTCGATTGGAGAAGGCTTCGTTGACGAGAAGAGAAGAAGAAGATTTGCGTAAGATATTTATACGGAGGCGGCGCGTGAGGCGGAAACGGGTTGCTGGGACTGTAACAAACGCGAAAACCTGGGAACGCGCGTGCTGTGCAAACGCCTTCAGCATCGGTCTTGTTCTAATTTACGGATATAGGATAAAATCTGGAACTATATTTAAAAGCCTTTTGGGTCAAAGGCTTAAAGTTATCATCGAATAAAAAGCCCATATTTTACAAAGACTGGTATTGAGCTTGAGTCCATTATATAAAAGCCTATCAACTCTCGTTTTAAAAGTGTTGATTGTTGAAACAAGTAAACATTTGTGACAGAGACTTTTCACCGTTTAGGCTTATCAGTAGGTTTTGGACTTACTGCAATTTGTTTTTTTTTCTTCTTTTTTTAATTTAAATACTGTATACGCAGTTTGCAGAAGACTAATCATACTACACAGAAAGTAACTAATGAAGATTTTTTTATTTGACTGAACGAAAGAATAGTAGTAATGCTAATAACATTTGACCTACGTTACGGGAAAGGTGAAACGGAGTATAGCAATATAGCATAGGAAAGAACGAGGAAATCAACAGTCACGCGCGCATAGCTACGAAGCGTAGATATAGTAAAGTTGGAGATTGTCTTGAAAGTATGATTCAAAAGGAACTGACACAGTTCCAATGATGAGGCTACTACGGAAGGATTTTGTTGAATTTTTCATTTCGTTTTTATTAATATTCCTAAATTAATGGTATGGTGAACCGTAGGCAACTAGGCACATCGAAGACGTCGTGCATTATACATGTCTACTCGGTCACGTAAAGTCATTACCACACGATACATCCATAGGTTAGTTTGCCTGCGTTTAATTTTTTTTTTAAGTATACAACTCGGATCATTTGATTGATGTTACCTTATCCTTCATAGAAAACAGCTAGCTTCTTGGTTTATAATCTCAATGCAATGAATAACTGCTACAGTTTCGAACAATATGAAACCTAAGTAATAAAAAAATAGCCATTAAGAAGACAAATTTGAAGGAACTATCTGTCTCATTTATCGTTTTATAAGTTTATAACTACAAATGCAAGGAGGAAAAACATTTACAAAAAAAAAGTATAATGATAATCTATTTAGGACCAGCAACTAAACATTTTTATCAAGACAATTAAAATACTAGAATATCCCAGAGCATATATACCTCGTAAACTACTCATCAGAATGTTAAGATTCAACATAATATAGAACCCTGTGACTTTACATATAAATACATTCCAACTTCAACAAAAGAAAACATCATAAGAACTTCAGTAGCTATTTTTAAGTTTGAACTTGTTTTTTCGCCAACAATGCTATATCAGATTAAACATTATCATCACATAACATAGAAACATGTAATTTTACATATAAACACAAGTTACCAGTTAGATATAGATTCCAATTTCAAGAAAACGAGACATCATAACAACATTGTGTGAAACATAAAAAGGTAGAGCAAATTCTCCTTTTCCATCACAATATTCTCATATTATCTCAAGTCGAGTAATGGTCCTCTTTTTAATGATTTTACCTTTTCCTGGATGATGTAAACGTCTCCAACGCCACCACTACTCCCAAATTAATCTCACACCGGTCACCGCCATTGAAAATTCAAGAGATGTAGAGTTTCAAACAATCAGGTGATGAACGTGATAAATCTAACAAAACCAAAAAAAAAAAAATTAGAGTCTCAAGTCTCAACGACCAAGGAAAGCAAAAAAAAAACTTCTGAGAGATCAATCAAATCAAAGGAGACAGGAAATGTAGAAAATTGACTTAATCAAACAAAATAAGTAACGATCACATATAATAAAGTTATGTGAATTCGAGATAATACCATTTTTTTTTTCAAACTCAGATCTTAGTGATCTTGATTAACATGAGCCAATGTACTATCTTGAATACATGAAATCATGAAGGGTTTTACAAAGAAACCCTAACAGATCTCTATTGGCAGTATGCCCACCTCCTCTCACAAAACACAACGTAACACTTATACACATAAATATATACAGAAAGGAGGTGGACAGAATGCCAAAGAACTCTGTAAGAAACTCTTTTGACAAACCCACATGATCAAAAAAGGTTAACGATTCAAACTTGACCTTTCCGCCGTACACATCAAGGAGCAAAAAGGGTTTCTATATAAGAAAAGAGAACAAAAGATAAAGCGAATACCTAGAGATATACAACAATAGTGAGAAGCAACAGATGTGAGGGTGAGAATATTTATGAGGTAGAGAAAGAAGCAGATGGGTTTCTCTTAACGATGGTATATGTAGAGTTGTTGTATAGCAAGAAATTTATGAACCGATAAATATTTTAGAAAGAAAAGAAAAAAGAAACCAAACCCTAGATTCTGTTGTCACAAAGCTACAGAGAAGATCGAACAACAGACGTCTCGGAAACTGGAAACTGTATCGATGGGTTTAATCAACGGAGAGGAGATCAGTTTAAAGATTCAGATTCGAAAAGACATGTCTAACAACTATGAACAGAAAAACAGTGAAGGGAGAGAGATGGGATAAACGAGAAAGATATAATGAAAACAGAAACTTTCTATAATTTGTTTGCAAATCACTCAACCTATAATATAAGCTAAATAAATTTCTATGGATTTTTGTTTTCCTTTTCTAATAGTTGTTTCTCTTTTAATATATCAAAATAAACTCAACGGGGTTCTCTTTTATGCATACGGCTTACCGTTCGTTTTTCTTCTTCCTTTTCATACTTTTTGCCCGGACCACACGTTAGACGGCACCATTTTCTAATTGGCAATGGTTATCAATTTATAATGCTACTAAACTGACAAAATATAGGATTTACTAAACTGGATAACAAAATTATTATCTTAAAGAGGATAGTCAAATGTTACGATCAAATTTGGAATCGCGAATCGTGACCTTGTAAAAAATGTGTGTTGTAGAAACACAAAATTGTCAATGTGAGGAGAGTCCACGTTTAATAACTCTTAGCTCATTTGAGTCCCGATATTAATAGGGTAGTTGCGTGTATCCGTAACAATCATTGAATATATTTTGATCACATTTTCGATGATAGAAGTTGTCTGATTCGATAGATGGTCCGACCTACAAGCGTGGTATATTGGACATATTGGACAAATTGGACATACCAAATTAATTGGAAGCTAATAGAAAGAAAAAAAGTTAAAGAGAGTTTATTTTCTTGTGATTTTAAACTTTAAAAACTTTATACATATTGTTTTGTTTATAACATGTTGTCTATATGGAAACCTTAAAATCAATATTACAAAAGAAAACTAACTGTTTTGTTTTGTTTTCTTTTTTCTTCTGAGAAGTAACTGTTTTAAAGTACTCGTATTATATTCTTGAGAATCATGTAAAATTAACAAATCTCTGACTTCTGTGTGAGGCAACTTCCAACTCCACCATGGATTTGTTTGCAGAATCCTAGGCTAATCTAAATACTAACACAGGTTTTAGAATAAAGATAAGTTTAACCTTGTAACCTAGTAATTAACCATGATAAGTTAATTACTTCATAAAGTATTCAAGAATAACGTCTATCCTTGTTTGTTTTCTTACTGTATTCAAGAATAAAGTATTCAAATGACGAAAATACAATTAAAATGATACATAATTTCATAATTTATTGTAAGATCATACTGTATTTCCCTTCTGTCGTTTGATATGTCGCACTCATCACTCCCACAACCTGCAAAGTCTCATTTATTCCTTGTGACAATTTGTTTTCAAATCTTGTTTTCTTCTTATTCTATTCACTGGTTATAGTATTTTCTTAATAAACGGAACACACTCCAATAAAATTAACTTTTTATTAGAAGTATGGATGAGTAAACATTGCATGCCTTGCGTGCATTAACTGCAACAACTCATAATTTCCCCCACTATTTATTGCCTCAAAATCTACCGCTCCACCCGAACAGTTCTTTCCATTAAATTCTCACATCTTGCTAACTTTCAATCTCCATTTTTAAATCACGGAACCTATCTAACCATCATACTCCCTCCATTCCTAAATATAAGATGTTTTAGACAAAACAAGTTTATTAAGAAAATTACTTTTTATCTAAAGAATATTATGAAAATTATAAATTAATAACTAGTTAGCCAATTACAAATAGAACGATTAAATTTGATTGATTACACAGTTTTTGATAAAGTTAAAATTACCTAGAAATATGAGAACATCTTACATATTGAAACATAATATTTTTTCTAAACATCTTATATTTAGGAACGGAGGGAGTACATTATACCACAATTCGGTAGATATAATTAATAACGTGTTGATTTAGTTGAATTTCATCCATTCCTTTGACTACAAGCTATCGATCATTTACACACGTTTTGATATATTTAAAAAATTCCACGACAAGTCGAACATATATACATGAATATATTTTGGATATTGTGTCTAGAATAGTGTTACTGTGTTTTTAACAAAAAAATACGTAATTTTGTAATATATACTGATACACGGAGATCTTGAAAAAATGTTATTCATGCTTGATTGATCATCGATGAAAAGTTCAAATGTTAATAGATTTTCAGATTTAAGGCTTGAAAACGAGAACTCGACTGTAAAAAAGGTCAACACATTCTCTTGGACAGCAAAACTTATGGGGTCTATATCATTTAGACGTTAGATGCATGATGGAACTGTTACAAACGGGACATTCTCGCTCTATCACATGCTCATCGTAATCATCGTTTTCTCCGGTTAGTAACTGCTCAATTTCTCATAAAATCATGTGTATATATATTTTCAAACTATGCTCATTTTTATCTACCGTTTTATCTGCATAGTTTTGTATAACTTGAAATACGAAACAGATTGTAGCTTTATCAAAGTAGTAATACGCCTGGTAGCTCTAGTCCATGGCCGTTAAACAAATAAGAAGAAGAAAACAATAGTATAGGATCTTTTAACACCGCATGTCACGTGAAACTAGAATGGTGTTCATGATTGATTCGATTTTGCTCTTTATGCAGTTCCCAAATTTTTAATATATATACACATATATATATAAGATTGAAACAGCATTCAAAACTAGGGCCGAGCATTTTATTCGTTAAATTTGATTTGATTCGATTCGTTATTCGTTTCGATTCGATCCGAAAATTCCGAATATCTGTAAACTTTCGAAGCAAAGCAAATACTAAAATTTAATATCCGTTAAAATCGAAGCAAATCACGAATACTAAAATTTTGGGAAGCGGATATCCTATCCGATCCGGCAATATATAAATACATATATATCTTGATTATATTTAAAGTTTTAAATGTATAAAATTTTATAATTATCATTCTTACATATGATTTGACAAATTCTATTCATATTATTACTTATATAAAAGTATTACATAAGAGAAAGAGAAAAAATTTATGATAATTATAATTTTTTTCTTAAGTTTTGTGTTATTATAATTGTTAACTAAGTTTAAAAAATTTACAAAATATGTAGATTCGCTACCTCTTTTAGTTTTTATCTTTTATATCATGCAAAAAATATTTCACAAAACAAATTTGTATCAAATTTTTAAGATTATTTGTATTAATCCAAATAGATGAGATATCCGTAAGTATTCGTAAATATCCGCAAATATCTATTTATTTTTCGGATAACCATTTTTCCGAATATCCGTATTCTACCGAAGCAAAGCAAATCGAAAATACCTTTAAAAATCCGGATATCTAATCCGTGTTCAGACCTATTCAAAACTAGTCAAATATATATATTTGTAAATTTTTATATTCGTATATATATATATATATATATATATATATATTAGTTGGAAAAGACAGTGTGTGTTGGGTCAAACCTCAAGCGATAAGACATGATGATATGCCGCAAGGCAGAAAAGGGTATTGAGCTTTTGTTGTTAAAATTTCAAAACAAGAATCATGAACTCCTATGACTATATAATATACACATCAACTGCTTTATACGATCTTTCTAGTTCTACACTTCTACTCTAGTGGCCACCAACAAGTCGCGTATTATCATTTTGTAATTCTTTAGCTTTCTCTTTATCCTTTGAGAAGTATATATACATATATTTAGTATAAACTATATAAATTAACAATGTTGGAACCACTATATTTATTAATTTATAAAAATTTAATTTACTGTATACATTAATTTAATTTTAAAATTCAACTTTTCTATTTTTCATTAAATTATTTAGTGTATATAGAATATATTTCAAAGAATTTAAATATGGTTTTAAATATAAATTTAATAAGTATAATCAAAATATATTGAAATGTTAAAAATAGAGATAATTCAATTGTGAATATAAAACAAAAAATAATATTTTGTTTGTACTTATATAAAAAAGAATATATAAATTATTAATTTATAATTTTATTAAAATTATATTTTCTTATGGGTTTTTTAAAAATATTTATTATTATTTTATTAATTTATGTCATAATTTAAATCGATTTAATTTGAAACCAAAAATAGTAATTACTCCCTCTGTTCCTAAAAGATGTATGTTCTAGGAATTTTTTTTGTTTCAAAAAGATGTATTTTCACATTTTCAATGCATTTTTGTCAATTAATTATGAAAAATTGTGAATCTCAAATTTATTAATTGTATTTCTTGAAATCTTATTGGTTTAGAAATATAGGGAATATAAAATAATAAAAAACTATGTATTAATAACTAAATTTTAATATGTTTTATTAAAAAGTGTCAAAATCTCAAAACGTATATTATTTTGAAACAAAGAGAGTAATATATTGTGTTTAGTAATTTATTGAATATTAATTTATAGAGTTTATATGGTTTTGAGTCTTTTGACTATTGCATAGTTACATAGGTGTTTATCCTACTAACAAACCCCTTGCAATTTACATCATCATGTGCTTTTCAGATCAATTCTTTTGGGTATTATCTTGGATTCTTCTGAAACACAACAAAAGTCAACCCACAAATAGTGCTTACTTTATAAACTAAACATATGTATATAACTTGTGAGTTGTGACACATGGCGTCATGAAGACGTAAGTGGTGTACATTATTTATATAGTTAAAAACCAGGAGAGAGAGTGAATTATTTATATGGACTCTGAAAGCCAGAACCTTCGAGACTCTGAAAGCCAGAAGGTTTATACACCAAAAGATTACTTGTGCCAGACGGCGTAGCGATGGCCACTTGTTGCTAGAGTCCACTCTCTACCAGAAGGACACCAAGAGGCGTCTCCAAGCTTCATGCACAGTTTCTCACCAACAATGGCTGCGTATAAGTTAGACTTTGCTTCCAGAACTCGGATCGTTGACCTACTATGGATATCTTGTCGCCTCCTAACATCAATCTGTCAAATGAACAAAGAAGACAGGTTTTAGAACAGATTGAAAAAAACACCAGCTCGTGGTTCCATACATTAACCGGAGAGATTGAAGTGAAAAAACATACCAGTTTGACAATCTGGTCATGAATCGAGCTTCCCCAATCGTAGAAGTGGTCATAGAACACACATGGGATGCCTGGATGAGTAAGTATATATGCATAGCCCTACAAAGACACAAACACACATCTTCATTTCATTCTAATAGGGAAAACTTGAAACGCAAGGAAGTGATTGTGTTTTTTTTTTGGTTAGGAGAACTTCTTTACCTCCATAATATGGTGTGAAGGGAAAGGCCAGTGAGCCTGTGAGAGCAACAACAAAAAAAACAAAGTAAGCAAACATGTGGACTCTGTTTATAAACCAGAATGCATAGAATATATGTTTATGTGTCATAACCTGAGTAGAACCAGTGTCATGGTTATCAAGGAAGGTGACAGCTCTTGAAGGCCACCATCCCATTACTCCCGGTGGCTTCCCTTGTGCATCACATAAACGCCAATACTGACCCTTTACAGCTTCCTGTAGTAGTATAATCAAATGACTTGTGAGATTAAATAAAAATGAAGAAGCTATGAATCAGGAGCTGAAACAAACAAATGTATATTACCTGCAGAATCCCTTTAGTTGTGAAGTCAAATGCAGCTGAAAGCTGTCCCGTGGCATCAATCCAATTGATTATACGCTGTCTATGGCTATCTACAAAGAGGGAAACAGAAACAGTGTTACAATTTCAACCCCATCCAATAGTCTTTTTTGAAATCTTTAGACTTTGAACGTCTAAACCGATTTTTAGAACACTGAGTTGTATTCGAATGACTTAAAACACTTGTCAAAACATTGAAAAAGGTATAAGAAGAAGAAGAGTTATGTAACCTTGGTTATAGTCAAGACCATGACCATTGTAGTTACAAGAATCCCAAGATTCACCAACAGAGAACAACGGTTTGGCTGCTCCTATGTATTCCTTCACATACTGTGCTGAATAGCTACACACCAGTTTGCATTCCAAAATTTTCACATATTAAGAAACTCCACACAACAAACAAACAAGCTCATAAAAATAAAAAACTTACCCTCTAGCAAAGTCAAAACGGAAGTCCTGAAACCCAACCGTGTTGCGCAACCAACTAAGCCAACCGATTATATCTTTCCTAACAAAGTGTTGAGTGTGATCAACATTTGGAACTCCATTGAAATTATCTCCCGTGCTTCGTTTCCCCTGTTAGTAGGAAAAAAAAAAACGTTTTACTTTTTAGCTCTCTTAGAAGATAATGAGGTTCAAAAAACATGTAAAGATGAATCATCACTACTCACTAGTCCTCCGGTGCATGAGGTAACAGCGTGTTCATTCCACGGTAGTGAGATTCCGTCGTAGCGGTTATACATTCCACCATGTCCTCTGGTTGTGCCAACGCGATGGTTGATGACGATATCAGCCATAGCTCTAACTTTGTACTGTTTCATCTTACCAAGCAAGGATTTCAACAGGTGCTCGGAGCCATATGCTGAGTTCAGTGAATAAAGATCCTGTGGAAGATAACCTGCAATTGCCGATAATAACCATTTTAGTTAGTACTTGGTTATCTGTATAATGTACAATAAAAGCTCATCTGTCTCAGTATCAGTTTTTTTTTTCCCCTCTTAACCTTCTGGTGCAAGAGATTGAGATGGTGGTGGAAGCCATGCAGAAGTGAAGCCAGATTTTGCGATGTCTGGAACTTTTGAGTCCAAGTTTCTGTACCAGTCATGTTTGTGAGATTCCCAGTTATAAGCCTGAAACAGAAAATCCAGTTCCTCTTAGGATTCAAACCAAAAGATTGAACAGTTACTTAAATATCTAAAAAGAAGATGAGCAGCTTACCTGGAGAATGACTTCCCTTCCATCACGAATAACCGCACCTGATTATATAGAGAAGCAAAGAGACTCAATGGTTGCAACTTTTTAACTGGAAAAACTCATGGACAAGGCTCAATCCTAAGATTAGATCCATGATGATTAAGGTTAATGAAACATACCGATATCAGTTTGGTCATTGCATCCATCAAAGACCTGCAATTCAATTAACTGGCTTTTTAATTAAATCAAGGAGAGATGAAACAAACAAAAAATCGAAAACGAAGTGTTATATAGCAAGCAGGAAAGAAAGCAAAAAAGGGCACTTACATTGTTATAGTAGCCCATGACGCAACAATGAGTTCAAGATTAACGATTACCTGCATTGGCATTGATACCATATCAGAGGAAACCAAACAGTGAATGATTTGTGAATCAGCAAAGAAATAACCAAGTGCTTAACATTTCAAAAATTGAGGTAGCAAATTAGTGAAGAGTAAGATTTGCATCAGGAAGGGACGATAAATGCAACAAATAGCAAAACTCAGAATGATTCATTCATTATATATACATAAGCCTAAACAAAACTTAAAACTTTGTGATGATCATACACAAAGCAAGAACCCATAGATTTAACAAACAAAAGGAAGATCAAGTACCAAGGGAAAGAGAAAGAAGCTACACTGCTTTGTCTTCTTGAGTTGTGCTCCTAAAATGTCCCTTAGACAAACAATCCTGCATATGTATATATATATATATATAGCCCATAAGAGAGGACGTGAAGTGAGTGAACAGCTAATGATCGATCCTTAACGAATCAGAATCAAAAACTCAAAAACAATTTATGGCCGCAGAGAAACAGAAGACACAACTTTCCAAAAAGGTGAAAATGAAGACTGATGAGGAAACAAACGGAGCAAAACCAAAGTTGACGATTCGATTCCGCGGAAGGATAATTGCAGATGATGAGTCAATTGCAGAAGAATACAATACCTTCTTCGAAAAAAAGGTTGAATCTTTTTTTTTTTTTTTTTGAGTGGAGAATGAAAGAGATAAACTTTTCCCCTCTTTTACTTTTAAATCTCTTCGGTCTTTTGGACTTTGTCGAGAAACGAAACGAAGATCCTCCATAAATTGACGATGTTCTCTCTTTCGTCCTCTCAATAGAAAATTCAAGACACGCGTTGACTCTTGAGATTACTTAACTTTCATATGAAACGCGTAAGTAACACAAATCAATGACTATACTTTTATCTGAAGTAGACGAGTTTGAAAGTTTCATACTTTCTATATATATAGAGAGACGACAGATCTCTCTTTCTCTGTTTCAGACTCTGTTTGATCAAAATGTGTATCGCTGATTTTTTTTCCCAATTTGATTTGACAGAGACTAATGGCCATTCGGTTTGCTTTGGTTTGGTTCGGTTCTAAGTCTTGTGGATTTGAGTTCGCGGGTCTCTAAAATAAAATAAAAAAAATACTTCTTCACAGTCGACTGAAAAATCATCTAGACACCAAGAAACTTGAAACCCACAAAAGAAAACTTTGTATTGAATGTGAAACGATCGTTAAACAAAAATTAAGAAAACCAATCAAATGAACATAAAACCATTAACACTAAATCACTTATCACTGCAAAAGTAGTCACAGATGTACAAAAGTATATACTTCTACAACCAATCGTCAAAGGATTTGGTATGCATGAAATGAAGCCAAATCAAAGAAAAAGGCTTCACACTGGACAGTAAACCACATAATGAAAAATGTCACACAGATTTATAACTAACTCATTCTTTCTTTTTGCTTTTCTCCTCTGTTTCCTTCTCATCATCGTATATCCACGAGGTGAACATCAGTGGAATCACAACGCACATCGCTTCTACAGCGAGTCCACCAGCAAACCCCGAGTGGTCATCAACCGTTACTTCCACAAACGAAGCAAGAACGATTCCAAGATACCCGCTGACTATGAACGCGAGTGCAATAGCTGACATGACAAACGCCATGAGAGAACCTTCACACCCACGAGGACACAGCCTCGTCATCAACACGGTGAAAGGCAGGTTCTTGAAATAAAACAAAGTCTCCAAGATTCCCGAAAAGAAGAGCACATACACAGAGTCCGGCACTCCCAGGTACTCCCTGTACACGCCTCTCACAAACAAGAGATCGGACACCACAAAGACAGCCATCGTTCCCTGAATGGCAGCGATCAGTTTCCTCGGGGACGTGGATTTGAGCCAACGGTTGTAAGCAACACCCCACAGCAGCATCGCGACCTGACCAACAACTTTCGAGATTCCCACGAGCGACGCGTCGATTTCTAAGATCTTTGTCTGGTAAAAGAACATCGTCCCTGTCAGAACAGGAACCAGAGCGGTCGATAACGCCATCCAAGCTATGGAGTAAGAGATCTCCGGCTTCCTCAGCACGCGCGAGAGGTCAGAGACATGGTTCTTGATACCACCAGAAGAAGGTGATGGATTCTCCGGAAGGTTTAGAGACTTTTCTCTGATGTTTATAGTTACAAAGAACTGAAGGAGAGCTAAGAGGCCAAACACTAAAAACGTTGACTGAGAGGAAAACGTTTTGATAGCGATACCACCCAAAAGGTTCCCAAGGATTCCACCAAGAGAAGAAGCCATCCAAACAAACGAAGCTAGCTCACCAGATGATGAAGAAGACGAAGAAGAAGTATTCTTTTGCTTTCCGGCTTCGGCAACAATAGCATCGTTTGCTACTTCTACTACCGAAGCACCGAGATTACTCAGGAGAAGGTAGAGTGATAAAGCTAGGATCGACACATTTGATCTCGCCAAGAAAGCTATAGCAAGCCATGAGATTGCTTGTAGCAACGCTGCAACAAAGAAACGTCTAATCATCTAAAAGGAAACAACTTTCAATCAGTTTTAAAGAATCCAACCCACTTGAATGATGATTGTGATTGGGTTGAAAATAGTATTGCATTTACCTCCGAAAGCGATGTAAGGGACTCGGTGCTGGCCAAAGAAGTAGACAGCGTCTGAAACGACACCGTATATTGGTTTAGCGACCATCGGGAGATTAGCAGAGTTCTGGAGAAGCTGCAAAACCGAAGGATTGACACGGAGCTCGTCGGTGAGGAAGAAATTGGCTCCGAGCCATGGGAAGCCTCTGAATCCTTGAACGAAGAATCCGAAACCTAGCAGCCATCGGATGCGACGAGATCCTCCTCCTCCGTCGCTGTTCATCTGGAAAAGAAGGATTCAGTAAGCTGTTTTAGAGAGTTCTGAGAGATTCAAGAAAAAAGATACAGACAGCGAAATGATCATTCCCAGAGCAAGACAAAGTATATGTCTTTTTAGGTTTTTTCATTTATTTATTTGCCGTGTGTACGTGTCCTCTTTAGTTTCAAATCAGCTTCCAGCTAAAACAAAAGATCTAAATAAAAAATAATAATAATAGGCCTGTTAAGGGGTTTAGACAAAACGACGTTGTAATCACCCCGCCTTGGGTCATACCGTGGGCCAGAGATAAAGCCCATATCTAAAAGAAATTAAAGGGGTTTGAGATTAAACGACGTCGTGGTCGGCATCGGTCGTCGTCTAGGTTTTGACTATTGTGTTGAACTGGAGAAGCCATTGCCGTCGTGTCAAAGGAAGTCTGGAACCATGGAGGCGTTCTCGTCACTAGAAATGTAGACTTTAGATCCTGAATCCGAGATTTCTATCTTCCTAATCAAGAACCAAGAAGAAGTAGAAGCTCAAAATGTCAACAACCGCCGCCGCCGGCGATACCGACTTGTCTTGCAACGGAGACAACCGGAGAAAAGTCGCAATCATCTTCGCGTTCTGCGGTGTAGGATACCAAGGGATGCAAAGGAACCCCGGCGCGAAAACCATCGAAGGCGAGCTCGAAGAAGCTCTGTTTCACGCCGGAGCTGTCACAGAGATCGATCGAGGGAAGCCGAAGCAGTACGAGTTCACACGATGCGCGCGGACTGATAAAGGAGTGAGCGCCGTGGGACAAGTCGTCTCCGGTCGATTCCGCGTTGACCCACCTGGTTTCGTGGATCGGCTCAATGCTAATCTCCCTGATCAGATTAGGGTTTTTGATTACAAGCGTGTTCCTCCGTCGTTTAGCTCCTATAAGTTCTGTGATAGGAGGAGGTATGTGTATCTGATCCCTGTGTTTGCTCTTGATCCGTTCACGCATCGTGATAGAGAAGCGGTGATGGCTAGTTTGGGTTCTGGAGAGGAGTATGTGAAGTGTTTCGAGTGCTCTGAGAGAGGTCGTAAGAACATGGTCACTGGTGTTATGGGCAAGTTGAAAGTCGATTACTTTGATGCTAAATCATTAGATGTTCAGTCAGACATTCTGTCGAACAACTCAAGTGCATTAAGAACTGATGTAAAGATTGAAGCTTTGAGTTCGAGCTGTCATGAAATGATTGAGGTGAAGAGTAAGTTTTGTTACGGCGGCGAGGAGAAGGAGAGATTCAATAGGATACTGAGTTATTATGTTGGGTCACATAATTTTCATAACTTCACTACTAGGATGAGAGCAGATGACCCTGCTGCTAA
Source organism: Brassica juncea (assembly GCA_018703725.1). Classification (NCBI taxonomy): domain Eukaryota; kingdom Viridiplantae; phylum Streptophyta; class Magnoliopsida; order Brassicales; family Brassicaceae; genus Brassica; species Brassica juncea. The sequence goes on from CM031937.1 coordinate 31,382,754, forward strand.
TCGTTCCATCATCTCCTTCACTGCAAACACTGTCATTAATCTTGATGGGATTGAGTTTATCAAGTGTGAAGTCTTAGGCCAAAGCTTCATGCTTCATCAGATTCGGAAGATGATGGGTCTTGCTGTTGCTATCATGAGGAACTGTGCTCCTGAATCACTTATCAATACTGCTTTCAGCAAGTAAGCTTCTTCTTAATTCTTTCTTTCTTTTATTGGTTTTAAGCTTGTAGAGTGTATAGTTTATGCGGGTGTTGATTCTGAAAATCTTGAAATTTTGTTATCAGAGATGTGAATATAACTGTACCAATGGCGCCAGAAGTAGGACTTTACCTAGATGAGTGCTTCTTCACGTCTTATAACAACACAAAATATGAAGACAGTCATGAGGAAGTGTCGATGGAAGCATACAAGGAAGAAGCTGAAGCCTTTAAATTGAAGCATATTTATTCTCATATAGGCTCTGCAGAGCGTAGATATGGATCTGTGGCTCTTTGGTTGCATTCCTTGAACTATAGAAACTATCCTGACTTAAACTATGGCAGAAATGGACACAACACAGAACAAGTTTGTTAGTGAGACTTAAGATATAACAGAGCCAGAGCAAGTCCTAGTTTCAGAGCAAAATGATGAAAACTATCTAGTCAAAACCTCTGAAAGCCACCATGACTTTTGTTTAACTAATCTCAGAGATTGTTTGAAGAGTCAACAGTGTTCGTGTTCATGACTTTTTTCAACAATTTTGGTTACGATTCCTGTAACTTTTATATCATTATTATGTTTTTTTCACAAACGCTACTCAAACCCTCTCAATGTCACCGTCATATAAAGATTTACTTTTATTATAGAGCAGAGGTTTTTTATTTGAACACTGTTTTAAAGAATAAAGATTGAGAGGAAGAAACGTGGAAACGAATCTACGGGCAGAGACGTGACGTTACATATGAGCAGAACAATAAAATCCCCTAAACGCACGTCAGCCTCTCTCTCCGAACCATAAGGCACATAACTTTTTTACCATTTTATCTTTTTAATTATAATTAAAATTGTTATTTAGGGTAAATAAAATGTCAGACTTCGATTGAACCGATGAGTTTTAGGGTGTGACTCCTATCTTCGTCTGCACTAATAAGTACTCCTACTTTATAACTTTCGCTTACCAATGCATGTCAATACTCAACAGCGACAAATTTTCAGAGGTTTTAAATACTAAAAAAGCTTAATAACTTTCAACAGTGACAAATAACTTTCACTTATATTGTTTTAAATATAAAATATTTTCACATTTCTCTATCACTCTAACTTTTTAAGAAAATTACGAAACCGAATAAGTTTTCCTGCTTTTATTTATAAGTAATTAGATTTTTTATTTTTTTATTAGTAAAACTATTTATTATTTATTTAATATGTATATTTAGCTGAAACATTATGTATTTTTAAATAAAGAGTATTTAAGATCTTGTGAGTTATTATTAATGCTTCACCTATACATTGTTTGTACTTTGTGTTGTAAAGTATCAAGTGTAAAGTGCAGAGATTCTATTTCAATATTCTTAGATATCGAGTCGACATAGATGAAAATTTGCCATGATTTTTATAACGCACGTAATTATTTTTCTAAGTGTAAGAATTTAATAAACTCTATTCAAAAGTACTCTTTTTTTGTCGTCTATTCAAAAGTACTAGTATCTAATTAACTAGCCGGTAAGTGAAAAATGCACGAAGGTGTATACTTTCATGTAATTAAGACTCGAGTGATTTGAACTTTTCTTGAATTATTGATTACGTTGGAAAGAGAAAGATGTGACTAAATTCGACTGCTCGTAAGCTTAACATATAAAGTAGTTGAGGTGTAATAATTTCAGTATTAATAAGTAACTGTGAAAAAGTAATCAATACATATAAGTACCATCAGACAAATCATCATTCAAAACGCCTCGAAAATAAGAACAAAAAGTTTGAAAGCAAAGATATATAAACTACAAAGTATATAGATTTTTTATTTCCCTTATAACTTTTGTGGTATATATTAAAACACATAAAATAAAGAAAATGACAAATCCTCACGTCCGTTACTTTTTAATCCTTAGCTAGCAAAAATTTAATTTATATTTTCTTTCTGATTTAATCACAAATCTTATCTTGAGTTGTTATCTTTCTCTTCTTTCCTTAAACCAAAACCAAATAAGAGAGACCAGACAATTATAAAAAAGAACAGTATTCCCTTCTCTCTCAAACTATGTCTTCTGGAAACGAATCTACGCCGTCTCAGGCGACGATAGAAACGACAGCAACGTCCCCGGCGAAGATGAAAGAGTACCCTGAACCGTTGGCTTCACATGAGGATGTTGTGAAAGATCTTTCTCTCTTCTGGGATACTCTCAGGCGGTTTCACTCCATATTGTCCACCAAATTCATGTAACCATTCTAATTCTTACTTTTTATGTAGTTCTTTGGGACCCTAGTTCTTTTTATCTTCAACTTTACTTATTTTATATACGTTTTTCCTTTTAATAAAATGATTTATTCAAGGATTCCTGTGATTGGTGGAAAAGAACTGGACTTGCATGTTTTGTATGTGGAAGTCACGAGGAGGGGAGGTTACGAAAAGGTCAACCACTTTACTTCTGTGTTGATTCTTTTTCAATACAAAGGAATACAACTAGTAGTTTATTCTCAAACTTAAATGTTGTTTTTTGAAAATGCATGTGAATTTAAAAAGGTGGTGACAGAGAAAAAATGGAGGGAAGTTGGAGGAGTGTTTAGATTCTCTGCAACTACAACAAGTGCCTCTTTTGTCTTAAGGAAACATTATCTCAATCTGCTCTTCCATTACGAACAAGTTCATCTCTTCAATGCTCGTGGTCCTCTTCTTCATCCTACAGGTTTATATTCTCATTTTATTATATACTTACTTGGAATAATCATTTTTTATACGCTTTTCACTCAACTGCTTGATAAAATGCTTACCAAAGAATCATAAGATGCTAAGCCCTAATAGTAGAAACTTCAATATTTTTGTTCCTGTTGTTTGCCATCGCCAAGAAACTGATAAGCTTGAAACTATTGAAATAATTAAAAATTTTTTTAAAAAAATGAAGTCGTGGATTCAATCGTGGGACACATTTTTTACGACGTACGTGGGAGTCCACGATTGATGTTATCCGAATTTGATTCATTATATTATCTCTATGGTTGTTGTAACAATCTTGAAACTATGAATTATTTAGCAACGATTGTTTGTGTTACATTTATACTAAACAACACGTACTTGTGTCGTATACTCTAAGCTTATTCTTCATTTTGTCTCAGCTACATTTCATGCCAAGGATCCTTCAACGAGCAAGGAGATGGCTCTCGTCGAATACACTCCTCCGAGTATAGGATATACTAGTTCTTATCCTCCTCCTTGCCAAGGTTCGTTTACATATTACTCTTTTATTTTTATTATTTATTAAGAAAATTAATCAGTGATTATAATATTATATAGATGCTTAACTTAGATTTAGGGGCACTAGAATGATGATTGTCTTGTTAGCTTTACGTACTTGTCGTAAAATCTTTATGTTTATCTCTATACTTTTCAAATATAAGCCTATATAGTTCACAATGGTCCCACTGACATTATGTTTGATGCAAATTTATTTGGATTTTGTTGGATAATAAACCGACTACGTGGACCAAACCGGAAGATATAAGATAATGAATTTAATATAATTTAGATTATGAATACATGTGACATTTGAATACATGGCACAGGTTCGTCGAGTTTCACAGCCATAGGTACAATTGAAGGCAAATTCGATTGTGGATATCTGGTTAAAGTTAAGTTGGGCTCAGAGATTCTTAATGGCGTGCTTTACCACTCAGCCCAGCCCGGCCCACCAACACCAGTTGCTGATCCAAACGGTTCCGCTATACCGTATGTGGAAACAGAGAGGCGACGACGTCGTTCTGGTAAAAGGCGTAGGAGCAGACGCAGAGAGGACCCGAATTACCCAAAACCAAACCGGAGCGGTTACAATTTCTTCTTTGCTGAGAAACATTGCAAGCTCAAGTCTCTATATCCAAACAAGGAACGTGAGTTTACGAAGATCATCGGCGAGTCGTGGAGCAATCTCTCCGCCGAGGAACGAATGGTAACAAATTATTTGAATAACCGGTTTGGGATCAATGATTAATTGTATTAAACCGGTAAGTTAATCGAAATTGCGGTTTTCTGTTTGTAGGTTTACCAGAAGATTGGACTGGAGGACAAGGAGAGGTACCAGAGGGAGTTGAACGAGTACAGAGAAAAGTTAAGGATCAGTACTGCTGACGAGACAAACGCGAAGGTTTTCTAGGTGATTTTCTTTAAACGGTGGAGTTATTCTCTTGTACGTCGTTTATCTCTTGTATAATCGAACGTCCTGCCGGTTTTCTAACTTTTCGTTATTGTAGTGGTCCAAATGTTAAATTAAGTCCATTAAGGCCCATTCTGTAAGCTACTAAATAGGCTTGACAAGATTAGCTGCCCGTTTGGGAATTGATATTTTATTAGACTATTTCATTTCGTAATTAGAAAACTCTTTTGATATTTATTTATTTATTATTAGATAGAATCTTTCCATAATATTTCATTAAAATTATTTAAATAAATGAATATATATATATATATATATATATATATATATTTATTTATATATAAATATATTTATTTATTTATTTATATATATATATATAGATAGATAGATTCCAGAACTGAGATATTCAGAAAAATTTGGTTTGAAAATACTTTTACATAAATAATAAAATTTGAGATATTTTATACATTCATTTGTTGTTTTCTTTTACATTAAAATTATATTATTATCTTTTATTTGTTATATTTAAAGAACCTTTGGAAATGCCCTACTTAGTTCAGAGACTTTGTTGCACAAAAAAAAAAAAAAAAATCAGAGACTTCAAATTAGTTTTGGCTAGCTACAAATAAAAACTTGGAATGTTCAAAGTCTCCTAAGCTTGTCTCTACTTATGAAATGTCAAATAAAACTATCAAACAATGCCATGTCACCTTCCAAAACATCTAAAACAAGCCAATCACAGCAATTCCATGCAGATAACACTGCCTCTCTCTCCCTCATTTTATCACCACATAAAATCTCACCAAACCCTTTTTTGGCTCACAATCCATTTTTGGAGAAACTTCAAAGTTGTAATATAAATCTGATAAAATTATATATTATATCCATTTCATTTCTAGTACTGATAACATAAACTACCAAAAAACATAACAAAATGGCGTCAGTTACATCAGCTACCGTCGCATTCCCATGTTTCACCGGCCTCAAGCTCGCCGTCAACTCCAAACCCACGACGTTATCCACCGCAATCAGATCCCCCTCCACATCGGCGCCTAAGCTCTCCGTGAAGTCTTCTCTTAAAGATTTCGGCGTCATGGCCGTCGCAGCTGCTGCTTCCATCGCTTTGGCCGGGAATGCGATGGCCATTGAGATTCTCTTAGGATCTGATGATGGTGGTCTTGTTTTCGTACCAAGCGAATTCACGGTGGCTAAGGGAGAGAAGATCGTGTTCAAGAACAACGCAGGGTACCCACACAACGTGGTGTTCGACGAAGACGAGATCCCTAGTGGCGTGGACGCGAGCAAGATCTCTATGGACGAGCAAGCTCTTCTCAATGGCGCGGGAGAGACGTACGAGGTCACGTTGACAGAACCTGGCTCTTACGGTTTCTATTGTGTGCCGCACCAGGGAGCTGGTATGGTCGGAAAACTTACCGTCAATTAAATTGTGACTAGATGATGATTATTCACAAATCATAATAGTATAATTTGTAATTTGGAAGAGTGTGTCGAATTATAAAGCAGGATTATGTCATGTTTGCTTACTGGTTTAGTGGTAACGGCATTGGTTCTGTGGTACTTTTAAGTTGCTGGCCCGTCATTTGGGTGTGTACCATGAAAATAAATTTTATTTGAAATAAAGGTTGTTCTATGTCTCCTAGTAGTGTATCTTTTTCTTTTGCTAAATTGTAAATAACATTAGTTGAATAATGAAAGTTTGATTATAATCGAAATTAAAATCCTATATTGCTCAAGAGCTTATCTGATCCTAAAGGCCGCAAAAAAAAAGTAAAAGAACCTATAGCATCAATGGAAGATCTAAGAATATTGCAATAACCAACTTAGAACTAAAGATTAGCAACAAGTAGGGCTGCGCATTTTATTCGTTAAATTTGATTCGAATTGTTATTCGTTCGGATCGATCCGAAAAAAAATCCGAATATCTGTAAACTTTCGAAGCAAAGCAAATACTAAAACTCAATATCCGTTAAAATCGAAGTAAATCACAAATACTAAATTTTTGGGAAGCGGATATTCGATCCGATCCGGCAATATACAAATACATGTATATCTTGATTATATTTAAAGTTTTAAATGTATAAAATTTTATAATTATTATTCTAATATATGATTTGACAAGTTCTATTATCATTATTACTTATATAAAAGTATTACATAAAAGGAAGAGAAAAAATTTATGACAATTATATTTTTTTAAAAGTTTTGTGTTATTATAATTGTTAACTAAGTTTGAAACATTTACAAAATATGTAGATTCACTACTTTTTAATTTTTATCTTTTATATCATGTAAAAAAAATATTTTACAAAACAAATCTGTATCAAATTTTTAAGATTATTTGTATTAATCCAAACAGATGAGATATCCGTAAGTATTCGTAAATATCCGCAAATATCTATTTATTTTCTGGATATCCGTTTTTCCAAATATTCGTATTTTACCGAAGTAAAACAAATCTAAAAATTAGATATCTGTGACATACGAAGCAGATCACAAATACCTTAAAAACCTAGATATCTGATCTGTGACCTAGCTACAAGTATCAACTATATTCCACATTAAGATCTTTACCACATTAAGACTTCAGTCAGATCGTACGAGTATTTAGAGGTCCAGCACGGGCCTATTTACGATAGTGTACCATGAAAATAAATTTTATTTGAAATAAAGGTTGCTCTATGTCTCTCTAGTAGTGTATCTTTTTCTTTTGCTAAATTGTAAATAACAATTAACTGAATAATGAAAGTTGGATTACAATCGAAATTAAAATCCTATATTGCTCAAGAGCTGATCTGATCCTAAAGGCCGCCAAAAAAAAGTAAAAGAACCTATAGCATCAATGGAAGATCTAAGAATATTGCAACAACAAACTTAGAACTAAAGATTACCAACAAGTATCAACTAAGTTCCACATTAAGATCTTTACCACATTAAGACTTCAGAGAGATCGTACGAGTATTTAAGAGGTCCAGCACGGCCTATTTACGATAGTGGACCTTAAACGAATACAATTCAGGCCTCGCATGGTTGGAAATATTTCTAGTTTGTGTGACACTACCATTTTCTTAGAACTACTACCATTTTCAAGGCCTTAGCAAATTACCAACAAAAACTGCTCCAATCATGAATCACGAAATTCATGAATTTCATGATTTAAAACTTTTATATAGACTTACCACTTGAATCCGTAAATTTAAGCTTTTATGTATACAATACAAACAGACCAGGAAACCACTTGATATGTGGCTTTTATATATACTTGTCCTTCCTTCTTAGAAGAATGTCGTAAATTCCAAAAAAATAAAGATTCTTGTATGCATCATGATGAACCGAGTAAATTAATATCAGATTCATAAGAGAATACAAATTGGGCATCAATAACGAACTTGTCCTCACTAGTCATTACTGAATTAAATATGTTGTGTGCGCAAAAACATCACGTGATCAATGGTTTGGACTAGTTTGGACTCTCTCTCCTTCGATGTCAATAAGTACCGGGGCGGGTTTTGATCCGACCCTAACTTATTGAATGTAATCGCTGAAGCACTAATTATTAGCCCATGGCATTGAGCTGGTTATCAAGTAAGTTCTATATTCAGAATTATCTTTGAATATGTTTATATTAGTTGCGGTTTTTAAAAAAACTATATTTTGACCCGCCCTTGGACGGGTATTATTTTTCACTTTAATAAAATATATTATTTTTTGTAATTATTGAACGTATTTATTTTAGTAAAATTTTCTTTATAATGAATTCGACACATAGAGTCTCTCTGGTAGACTATGTGTTTTTCTGGCTTTGTTTTATTCCCTCTCCAATCAACATATTTATTTGGCTTGTTGTTAAAATAAATGATTTTAGAACGCAAATGTGCAATACTATATATTGATATTTTGTTTAAACAATGTGACATATTTCTATATTAATTAAATATTTACATTGTAATTTAAATTTTTATACAAATCAACATATTTGTGTAGTTTGTTGTTAACAGAAATGATTTTGAATCCAAATGTACAGTACTTTTATATTGATTTATTGTTATGTGCAGCCATTATTTTTGGTTCAAATATCCGATTCATTTTCAAATACATTTGTTTTTGAATAGTTTTAGTTTCCTATACATCAGAACAAAATTCATACAGACCCGGGGGATCCAACTTAAAACTCACACATTAATTTATATCCAAACATGACCTACTTTCAAAACCCAAAAAATCTATATCTGAAAGAAATGACCAGTAAATATATTGCTATCCATGTTTCCAAACAATTCTTATTTAATATTGTTATCTATGTTTCCAAACAAACCTCCTTTTTAAACTGCAATTCATGTATCCAAACACTCCAATTTCGTATTTGAGTTTTAATAATATAGATGTTTATACTGGTTGATAAAATTATATTGTTTATACGAGTTGAAAAAACTATGGCTGCAACAAGATTATTAATTTTTGAAATGAAATGATGTGTATGACTTATTCCATCGATTCCAAATTTTTTTTTTATGTAAATGGAATACTCATTCCATCAATTCCACAAAAAAATAGATAAAATTAAAAAAAAAAATTTATGACAAGTTTAGTTATGAATAAATTATATGAATTTCATTCTATTTCTTGATGTATTCCATTCATAGTTATTCTATTTATTTTAATTACACTAATTCTTTATTATTTTATCAGTTACTGTCTATATTTTTCATGAAAATCTTTTAAAATCTCTAAACGCTGCTTCTCTAGTAACCACAAGGCTCGTAACTTCTTATTTTTACCATTTAAAATTACAGTAAAAAATTCTATAAATTAGAATTAAAGAATTTTTTTTACTGAATATACATTACTTAAATTTAAAAAATAAGTTTTCTATTGTTTTATTATATTATTTGGTGTATGAAATTTACATGTTGTATTATATATCATTTTACTAAATATTATCAATAATATATTGAAGCGTTCAGAAAAAAACAAAGATAGATTTTATTGTGAAAATAAAATAAACAGTACGATTTTTTGTACTTATATAAACTATATAAATAAATTATTAATTTATGATTTTAATATTATATAGATACATGAAATTTATAAAAAAATATTATTTTATTATTTTATCGATTTGTATTATACTCTGAACTGAACTAATTTGAAACCAAATAAACTTGTTAATTTATTGTGTTATTAATTTATCATATATTAATTTATAAAGTTTTTATTATATCTTTTAATTATATTTGAACTGTTATTTAGGGTAGAAAAATTTCAGACTTCGATTTTGGCCGATGAGTTTTGACATCTACCTTCGTCTGCATTGACTTTATAAAACTTTCGCTTACCATTGCATGTCAATACTCAAGCGTGAGCTTTTTGAATGCCAGAAAGTGTTAATACTTAGATAGTATTCATTGTTTAAAATGTGCACAAAAAGATATCAGTGTTTTTGAAATATGAAATGTATTCATATGTTTATATATACTTCAACTTTAGTGAAAACTATGTAACCAATTATATTCACTGATTTTATCTATAAGATAGTTTACGTATATAATTAAATTTTATAGAATACTATATATACTTTTTTTTTTACTATATATACTTGAACAAGAATATGAAAGCAAATATATACTCAACCACAAAGTGTAAAATTTCAGTTTTCATTATAACTTTTGTGGTTTTTTTGTATTTTTTTTTAACACAAACTTTTGTGGTATATTAAAACAAACAAAAAGAAAGAAAATGAGTAATTGTTCACGTCCAAAAGAAAATGCATCATAATGGTCGACAGCTGGAATAAATCGAGTAAATTAATATTAGATTCACAGTGGTCTCTACAGCTGGAGATCTATGTCGTATTATGCATTATTCGAACCAATTGTTCTCATTAGTCACTACTACATTAAATATGTCGCTAATATGTCGTGTGCGCAAGACATCACGTGATCGATGTAAAAAAAAACAAGCTGTAACATGGTGCGGTTAAAGATTCGACAGACACATCCTCATGTGTTATGATCATATGAGTCATGTGATATGGCCGATCTACCAAAAATCATAGTTTAATTAGAACAATAATTGGATAGTCCAAGGACCAGCTAATCGACCAGGTACACCGATGGAGTTTTATCATTATACTAGTTCTTAATAAAAGTCATCGGTTGTACGGACAGCGTGGGAAATATATAGAATGACAACAAAAGCTTACAAGACTTTTCTAATGAAAAAAAAAAGATTAAGGAGCTGGCCTGACCCTACAACGTGCAGTGAAAGGCTTGTACGCTTTTAAGTGATGAGATCACAGAACATGTACATGTGTAGTCAGAAAACTAAACGAAAACTCGGATATTTTGTCCAACAAGCAGCAAAAAAAATGCAAATCTGAATATATGAATGGTAAATGGTGTTTCGACGACGTACGCACATAACCTCATCATCTTAAATCAAGAATATTGCATTCATGACATTTATATTCATAAGTATTTATACTTTGACTGGATTGTAATTTTATATGGAATTGAATGATACAATTAATTCTATAAAGTTCTTTTACTAATTAACATGAGTGAAGTTGAATATTCATTTTATCAATTTCATATAGAAATATAAACAATTCCAAAGGAAAACATCTATCTTATTAAAGTAGAAGTACTTTAAGCTTTTGTTTGGCAACAAGAATAGGAATAAAAAAAAATTAAATATGTTTGGCAACATTGATATGTTTTGTTTTGTTTTCTTTTACGTAACAACTAGAATATGTTTTGTTTTCTTTTCATCACGTAAATCTCGTGATCAATAACTACATTGCCTTCTTTGCTATTCTTAAATATTTCCAAGATCTTTATGCACTTATGTAGCAAATAACTAATTTAACTATTCTTAAATATCTCCTCATTCAAACCGAGATCACAAACTTATTGCCCACGAAAATATCTACAATTGCCATATCTTTTCTTTTACTAATTTTTCATTAATATTCTGTTTAATGAATAACTGGTTCTGTTTTCTTGGAGATAACTCCAAATTTCGACCATATTTTCTTTTCTTTTGATCACGTAAATCTCGTGATCAATAACTACATTGCCTTCTTTTTTTAACTTGCTTTTCTTAAATATTTTCGAGATCTTTATGCACTTATGTAGCAAATAACTAATTTACCTATTCTTAAATATCTCCTCATTCAAACCGATATCACAAACTTATTGCCCACAAAAATATCTACAATTTCATATCTCCCAGTTAATAATTGCTAGAATCTAGGAATATCTACATATTTAATATCAAAAATACTGGGCTTATGTAACAACCATCGGCGCTTATATATATATAGAGCACTTCCTACACTTATTTTCCACACAAACTACAAAGTTCACACAAAAATCGATGGCTAACAATCAAGTTTCTGTGTTACTTAACAAAGTGAAACCTTACAAGGAGTCTTGGAGAGTGCACGTCAAGCTACTCCATTCATGGACTCCAAACACAAGTTATGGAGGGGAAACTCTAGAATGTGTTCTTGCTGATCAAACAGTAAGGCAAAATTGTTTAAAAATTTACTACATATGTTTTATATCTGCGTTAAGTATTGATCTTACCTATTGTTGTTTTTTTAGGGCGGTAAAATTCACGCAAGTTGCAAGAAAACTCAGATGTTTCGCCTTCAACGAAGTCTCCCTATTGGTGAATGGAGATTCATTGAAAACTTCAAGGTTTCAGCTTCTGTTGGTAAATATCGCCCGACTACGCTACCTTACAAAATAACTTTCACAAGTGACACACAGATAGGGAGGTCAGTGTTTGAAGACGATAATCCTTATCTTACTCTTGTGAGTTATGAAGATATTGGTAGACAAGGTTTAGATGGAAATGTCCTCATCGGTATGGTCGTTACTTTCTCTTTTATTGTATATATTACTCTAACAATAATACATTTTTGTAACGTGCGGAGTTGAGTTATATGATTTATATGTGGTTTTTACTCAGATATCATTGGTGAAGTTTTCAATCTTGGTGGAATACAAATTGTGCAAGTTCATGGGAAAGACCGAAAGAGAGTTCACTTTCGTTTACGTGACACCAAGTAAGCTTCATACTATTTACGAAACTTAATAAAGATTTTTGCCATATAAAGCATTTGGTCATATTAGTCTGACTTTGTGTGCAGTGGTCATGATTTGAGGTGTTGCTTGTGGGGGAAATATGCAGAACAATTTGAACCTTTTATTGAAGATAACAATGTTGAAACCCTAATCTGCTTGATTAGGTTTGCTAAAATCAGCTTCTACCAAGGTATATACGTCTTCAAATAAAATAATATCTTCAGATAAAATTGCCTTTTAGATTAAAATTATGTGAATGTGAATGTTTTCGTAGGTGATATACAAATCACAAATGCATTTGATGCTTCACTTGTAATCCTCAACCCAACCATGAAGGAAGCCATCGAGTTTAGAGAAAAGTAAGTGCCCATTCAAAAATAGTATTGGTTATTTAAGATGCTCGAATTGATGTTGTGTGTTTAAGATAATTAATTTTTTGACTGATTTTCAGACTCTTGCAAGTTGATCTTCCTGTTGCTATTATGGGAAAAACGAGTGACACTCAAGTGATTAAGCACCATAAAACAGATTGGGACGATCTTCAATTCAGATCCATAGCTGAGATATTGGTGGCAATTGAGGTTGTATTAGCATTTTATATATGAGACTAACAAAAATTGTATTGATACTTTTTCCTTTGTATTGCAGGTTCAGAGTTGCAAAATAATATGTTCAATTGAATCTGTTGATACAGATTGGGGTTGGTTCTACTTTGGATGTTGTGGCTGCAATAAACGTGTCATTAGGATTCATTCTCCAAACGAGAAACCATTATGGTATTGCGAAAAATGTCGCAATAATGTCACAAAGGTTGAACCAAAGTAAGTGCCTCTTTTTATGATATTAAATGTATTACTACAAATCTGAATTATAATGGTTTATACTAATGGGTTTGTGAATATAAACAGGTACAAGCTGCATTTGAATGTGAGAGATGACAGTGGTTCATGCAAATTGATGATGCTTGACACTATAGCCACTACCATTATTGGTAGTGAGGCTGTTGAACTTTGGGATGGTTCATATGATGAGGCAAGTATATTTTGTAGAAAAAATAAAATACATTTTTATTATTGTCATCCAAACTAAAATAGTATTACTATGTTATTTTTTCAGATAGAAGATCCTGAAGTAATCCCCATACCCCTCGAACATTTAGTTGGAAAGTCTTTTTCTTTTGGTATTTCAATAGCCTCGGGAAATCTAGATAATGGATCCAACACTTTCTTTGTCTCGGAAGTAAGGGCTGGTGATGATCTTCCTAAACTGGAGACTCATTCTGAACCTGTTTCTGCTTTAGACACTAATTCGAGCACTCTGTCCAGTGGAGAGGTTTGTTATTCAGTCTGCCTATATTAACTTCATTGCTTTTTTGTAAGATTGTTTATATACATGTCCAAATTTTTGTAAAATTCTATTTCTTATTACAAGGTTCTGATGCTCAAGCCAAACTATGAGAGTTCATCTGAAGGATTTACAACACCAATTGTCAAGCGCAAGGAAGAAGATGCTGAGCTGAAAGACATTACCTCTACCTCTAAGAAGTTGTGCACTAAGCCAGTGAAGTTGGAGAAGACTAAGTGATTGTGCCATTAGATGCTTGCTGAAGTTGTGTTTGCGTTTCTATTTTTTTTCATGGTTTATTTCTTTTGTTTTCAAATTCTTATGATTTGTTTTTTTTTTACTTAAGAGCATTTTGGATTTAAGCAATATGATTCATGTTTTTATATATGTGTCTTACCGTGAGACACTATTTCTTAAGTGCATTATTAAGTGTTCTATTTTATTTCTTGTGGGGGGGGGGATCGTTAGATCCTAAATCATCAAAATCATAAACTATCCTATTTCACTAATCCAAAACCTATAATTCCACTCCTATTCTACCATACAACTTAGCATTCTGTTTAGGAAAAAGTCTACAACTTACATGAGTTATGTGTATGTCCATGGTGGAAGTTGGAAGACTACTCTCATTTTCCGACCTTCTCAGATTGACCTAAAATAATATAATCTTATGGTTAGTAATAAGATTGATATTGTTAATCAGAGAAATATTTCTATCTTATTAATACATTTGTTTATGAATCATATTTAAAAACAAAATCGTAGAGAAAATCTAAATTTATGTATAATTTTTTTAAAAATCATTATACCATAAAATGATTAAACCAGAATATCACAAAAAAATCTAATACAGTTTAGAAATCCTAAAGTAATCCCCATACCCTTTGAAGATTTAGTTGGAAAGTAGATATTTAGTTGAGATTATAATTTCCAAATAAAATAAACACCTAAAATAATACTTGCGTTATAGGATATTGGACAATTGCAGAATAACCAAAAAAACCCGACCATCTTGCAGACAATCACCATCACCTTCATTTTCAACCAGATTTGACAAAGTTTTGTAACTGATACTCAAGAGTCAAGGTTTCTTTCATTGCAACTAAAAATCACCAACGTTTCTGATTGCTACCCACTATGAAACCAAAACGTCATAAAGGCGAAGGTGTATCTACCAGAGATAATAAGCGTCCTCATCCAAATCAATACATTGCCACTGCTGGAAAACGAGTCCATAGAAGATGTCAAACTACAGGACTGCAAAGGGATAATGTTACAGTTCCATTATCTTCAGTTTTTAAGAGGCTTTATGAAGCTGTTGGAGACAGAACATCTACTACATCTATTGGTTCTACATATGAGCAAACCACAGACACTCCAAAAACGCCAAAAAACAAACGCAAGACATTTCTAGGTAAATTTATTTACTATTACTTACTAAAGGCATGCCTTTGGTGGGATTAATGGATACGAATCCTGATTAAAGCTAGAGTTTTAACCGAAATTTGCAAGGTTTGGGAAAGATGTCAATTGATTCTAACAATACTCCAGAACAGAGAAGTGGTCTATCTGCATTATCACGTAAGTAAATCTTACATTGCATTTATATTGTATTCAAAATATTATACTTTCAAAGACTGCACGCATTTGTAGAATTATTCTATTAATTTCACTTTTATAGGAAGAGATTTAAACACCACCGAAGCAAACTGTGATCTGAAGGTGATATCAAAGAAACGAAGGACAAGTCAACCAAATGTGCCGATCTGTCCAGCTATGTATTTATTTTGTTCTACTGAACAACATATATCAAACACTCCTAAAACAACAGCAAGCAAGCAAAAGAGGAATATAGGTAATCCGAGTTCTATATTTCAGAGTTTATTGTTTTCACTATAATATTAAGACTATAACTAACAAGCAAGCAAAAGAGGAGGAAGATAGGTATCAACGAGTTCTATATTTCAGAGTTAACTGTTTTCACTATAATATTAAGACTATAACTAATGCCAAAGATGTTACTTACTTAGATTCTCAACCCTGTCCTTCATGTCAATTGCAGCTAACATTACTCCAGAACAGAGAAGTTGTCTCACTTCAATAACCTGTAAGATAAGTAGCATAAAATAGATGTTAATATTAAGACTTTTTCAACATATCTCGGACCATTTTGAAGATGCCTGAGTATTTTATTTTTATGTTGACAGCATTAGCAAGTGACAGAAACAATGTAGGAGGAAATGATTCGCATGTTGAATTCTCAAAGAAACGAAGAAAGAGCTCTCCATCAGTGTTAAAAGACATTAGCAATATATCTCAGACCTTAGTAGCTGACAAGGGAAATATTCAATCAAACACAGTCGATGATACATGTGAAGATCATAACAGTGATGATGATGATGCAGACGTCGACTACAATATCGACTTTAGAGGTTCACTGATTTTCTATTTGGCTTTATTGCAAGTTTTTCTGACTCAGATGTTGATAATGTTAATAAAACATGCAGGAGTAATTGAAGAAATCGATGATTCTCTAGAGTTTGACTGCAGTTCTCTGGAGAGTTCAGATACAGAAACTCAGGACACCCACTTTGGAGATGAATCTGTTGAGCCGGAAATATGTTCTCGCCGCAGTGATTTTAATATAGATACGATTGTCGCAAAAAAGAGTGCACGTGCAACAAAACAATCCAAAAAAGGACGAAAGGAGGATGGTAAGAATTCACTTAATCCAAACATGCTAACTTTCTTCAGGTCCATTTCTAAATTTCTGACTAACAGGCGTTTATGGTTTCAATTGTTATTTTTTAAACAGTTTCAATTATATATAAGTTTTATTTTTTGTGTGAATATACAGATTACATAGATGAAGGTGATCCTGAGTATACGTGTTCTCACTGTCGCGCTATAATGTGGTATGGCGAAAGGATAAACAAACGTCAAAATAGCAATAATCCTTCCTTTTCACTCTGTTGTGGACAAGGTCAAGTCGTCTTGCCTCTATTAAAAGATCCACCAACAGAACTTAAGAGATTGATTGAAGGAGATGATCAAAGATCTAAGCATTTTCAGAAAAATATCAGAGCTTATAACATGGTCTTCTCATTTACTTCACTTGGCGGGAAAGTTGAAAGATCACTAAGAAAAGGAGTAGGGCCAGAGATGTTTCAACTTCAAGGAGAAAACTACCATCTTATGGGTAGTTTAAAACCACCCAATGGTACTGAAGCCAAATATGGGCAAATGTACATCTGTGATACTGAAAACGAAGCTGAGAACAGAGCTAATTGCTTAAGGTATGAGTTTCCTTTCAAAAAACAGATTGAAGTGAACTAATATAAGGTCGACCATGTCATGTTTAGTTTGTGAGATTTCAAATTTCATATGATATATTTTACATGATATAACCACGTGGTATTTTCTGATTCTAAATTCTGGATTTTTTACTTTTTAAAACTGCAGCAAAGGTAAAAAGAGTTTTAAAGGCAAGCAGAAAGACAACTTGAGAAAAGAAATTATCGAAGTTTTGATGAAGATGCTAAATGAAGTGAATCCATATGTTAAGAACTTCAGATCAGCAGGAGAACGATTTGATACTAATCCTCAAGAGGCTTTTCATATGAGGATTATCAGTGATCGTCTAAAGGATGGCAGAACATACAACACACCGACAGCATCTGAAGTTGCAGCTTTAATTCCTGGAGATTTTAATCTTGATATGGATAAAAGGGATATAGTACTTCAGCAACATTCTGGTAAACTTATGAGAATTAATGAGATACATCCCTCATATCTACCACTGCAGTATCCTCTATTGTTTACGTATGGAGAAGATGGATTTAGGCTTGGTATTAAGAAAGGAGTAACAGAAGCTACTAAGAAGTTGAAGAAACAGACAATTAGTATGAGGCAATATTTTGCTTTTCGTCTTCAAGAACGTAGGAATGAGTCTCACACGCTCTTACATGCTAGGCGTCTGTTTCAGCAATTTGTGGTGGATGCCTTCACAACCATTGAGTCTAACCGTCTACGATATCTCAAGTTTAATCAGTCTACTTTGCGATCTGATAGTTATGACTCTATAAAACAGTCAGAGACTGCAGGAAAAATCGATATGCATGACCAAGGAACTGAATTTTTGTTGCCAGCTTCTTTCACTGGTGGTCCAAGATATATGAAGAACAATTATTTGGATGCTATGACCATTTGTAAGCATTTTGGATTTCCGGATTTGTTCATCACTTTCACATGCAATCCAAAATGGCCAGAGATCACCAGGTTTCTAGAGAAAAGAAAATTGAAGGCAGAGGATAGATCAGAAGTTGTTTCTAGGATCTTCAAAATGAAACTTGAATCATTGATGGATGATTTAACAAAGAAGCACATTCTTGGGAAGACTGTTTCATGTAAGCAGATGTTTTTAATTTCTGTAATTTCAGCTTTACTGTTCGATTTTATATTTTTAAGTTATTACATACACTAACTGGTCCTTTTACCTAATTTTACAGCAATGTACACAATTGAGTGGCAGAAACGTGGTCTGCCGCACTCACATATTTTGCTACTCATGCATCCAGAATCCAAGCTTCCCACCACAGATGACATTGATAAGATAATTTCTGCCGAAATCCCTAATAAAGACGAAGAACCGGAGCTATATGAGGTGATTAAAGATATGATGATGCATGGTCCTTGTGGAGCTGCTAATATGAATTCACCATGCATGGAGAATGGACTATGTTCAAAGTTATATCCCAAACCATATGCTGCGAAGACTACAATTAATAGAGAAGGATTTCCTGTTTACAGAAGGCGCGAGCAGTCTGAAAATTTTGTGCTAAAGAATGGGATGAGATGTGATAATCGATGGGTAATTCCTTACAATAGGAAATTGTCTCTTCGTTACCGAGCTCATATCAATGTCGAATGGTGCAACCAAGCTGGTTCTATTAAGTACTTATTTAAGTACATTAATAAAGGACAGGACCGTGTGACAGTCGCTGTGGAACCACCTGACCATGTAGTTATGAACCAGCTGGAAGCCGCAGGAGAAGATGTACAAAAAAAAAATGAATTCAAAGACTTCTTCGACTGCAGGTAATGGACAGTGCTATATTTTACATAGAGCTTTATTCGTTTATAACTCTTTTCTGGTCAAATAGTGTGTTATTTTAAAACAAACCATTTTTTACAGATATGTTTCAGTATGTGAAGCTGCTTGGAGAATTTTTGAGTTTCCAATTCACTTTCGATCTACAGCAGTTGAGAAGCTTATTTTTCATCTACCTGGAAAGCAAAATATTATTTTCAAAGGGAAAGATAAGATGGAAGCTGTAGTCAAACGGAAACTCATTGAGAATACTATGTTCTTAGCATGGTTCGAGCTGTGTAAAATTGACGCGTTTGCTAGAACCCTCCTCTATGCGCAAATTCCCAATTTTTATACTTACCAAAAGAAGCTAAAGAAGTTTACTAGGCGGAAAAGAGGATTTAGCATTGGCAGGATAAATTATGCTCCCCGTAAGCAGGAAGATGCTTATTATTTGCGTGTGTTGTTGAACGTTGTTAGAGGGCCTACCAGTTATGAAGACATTAAAACCTTCAATGGTGTTCTATATCCTGAATACAAAGATGCATGCTTTGCTCGTGGCTTATTAGATGAGGATCAAGAGTACATTGATGATATAGTGAGGAGAAGTTTTGAGAGCTCCGGAAGTGATCTACGACATGTGTTTCTTATGATGCTTACTAATAGTACCTTATCTATGCCAGAAACAGTATGGGAAAATACTTGGCAGTTTTTGTCTGAAGATATTGAGCATAGTCGCCGGATTTATTTCAACAGACCAGGTTAGAATTATGTATTTTTCCTTTGTGCCAATTTCAGTGTCTGTTCGATTTTGACCAGATCCTAACCAACATGGAGCTAAATTATGATAATACGCTGTGCTAATTTCAATTTCTGATCTTTTCTTGTAGAACTTTTGTTAAGTGATGAGGAGAAAAAGAAGTTTGCTTTACAAGAAATTGACAAGCTTCTGAGGCGAAATGGGACTTCTCTTGCCAACTTTACTTCTATGCCACAACTTCCTCCAACAGAAGAAACTGATTCAAATGTTCTGATATTAGATGAGAGAAGTTATGATCATCAAGAACTGTTAGAAACTCTTGATAGAGACTTGCAGAAGATGACGGATGAACAGAGGAAAATTTTTGATGAAGTTTTGGATGCTGTGAATGAAGGAAGAGGTGGTATGTTTTTTGTTTACGGATTTGGTGGTACTGGGAAAACTTTCCTTTGGAAATTAATATCTGCAGCTCTTCGTTCTAAAGGAGATATTGTTCTTAATGTTGCATCAAGTGGAATCGCCTCTTTGTTGTTACAAGGCGGAAGGACTGCTCATTCAAGATTTGGCATACCACTTAGCCCTGATGAGTTTTCTTCGTGTACTATGGCTCCTGATCAAGCTAATTTAGTAAAAGAAGCATCACTCATTATATGGGATGAGGCACCTATGATGAGTAAGCATTGTTTTGAAGCTCTAGATAGGAGCATGTCTTCTATTATGGGGAAGCATAGAACTAAACCTTTTGGAGGGAAGGTTGTAGTGTTTGGTGGTGATTTTCGACAGGTTCTACCTGTAATAAATGGAGCTGGTAGGGCTGAAATTGTTTTGGCTGCACTGAATTCTTCTTATCTTTGGGAGCACTGTAAAGTCTTCAAACTCACAAAGAACATGCGGTTATTGTCTGGTGATTTGACACCCGAAGAGGCACAGGAACTTAAGGAATTCTCTGAATGGATACTAAATGTTGGAGAAGGTAAAATTGCAGAGCCTAACGATGGTGAAGCTGAAATCGATATTCCTGAAGAGTTTCTGATACTCGATTCTGATGATCCTATAGAAGCCATAAGCAAAGCTGTGTATGGGGATAATGCTTCTTTACAACAAAACAAAGAGCCTAAATTTTTTCAAGAGAGGGCTATCCTATGTCCTACTAATGAAGATGTCAACAGGATAAATGAATACATGTTGGATAAGCTTGAGGGTAACGTTCTGATTTTACTCCTTAACTAACGAAAATTTCATTTTATGAGGAATTATGTGCTAATTAAGCATTCTCAAATTCAGGTGAGGAAAAGATCTATATCAGCGCAGATAGTATTGATCCAATGGATAAAATTTCACTTCGTGATGAAGCTCTTGGTCCTGATTTTCTGAACACTATTAAGGTGTCTGGATTACCAAACCATAGTCTTCGACTCAAGGTTGGTTGTCCTGTTATGGTTCTAAGGAATATCGCTCCTACGGAAGGACTAATGAATGGTACGAGGCTGCAGATCACTCAGCTAATGGATTTTATGGTTGAGGCTAGAATCATTACTGGAGAAAAGGTTGGGGAGATAGTATATATTCCCAGATTGTTGATAACTCCATCAGACACTAGATTGCCTTTTAAAATGCGCCGAAGGCAATTGCCTTTGGCTGTGGCTTTTGCTATAACTATAAACAAAAGCCAAGGACAATCATTATCCGAAGTTGGTCTCTTTCTACCAAGACCTGTATTTTCACATGGACAGCTATATGTGGCGATTTCTAGAGTGACATCAAAGAAAGGATTGAAAATATTGATTCTGGACAAAAATGGTAAGCCTCAGAAGAAAACCATGAATGTTGTTTTTAAAGAGATTTTTCACAATCTTGAAGAAATGGAGTGATGAGGTATGTCCTTCGAATAGTACTTTCCATGAACTACTTAATTTGTAAAAATAATTTCAATTTGGTTAAACTCTCAAGATGCACGATGCTTTAGTCTAAGAAAATATTTGATCATTGCAGATTTTAGCAGCAAGGATGTTGACTCTACGAAAAGAAGTTAACTAGACTACACTCATCTGTTGTTGCTAGCCACATTGCAATTTATTTAAGAATAACTTAATATTTTCAGTAATGCATGTGTTTTTTTATTCACTGTATTTTGTTTATTCAATTTGCTAAACTACTAAGAAAGGACTATAGCAATCACAAGTATTGTAAGGAAACTGAGATATCACTAAAGCAGTCATAACCTAAACAATACTGATATAGCAGAGTTTAACCTCAAATCTAATTCTACACGATTCTAATTTCCTGTGTCTTTAATGAACTAATAATCTTTAACTGTCACTTCTAAAACCATGACGAGAAGAAATATGGTATATTACTAACCTTACTTTTGTTCTGATGTTTTGCAACTGTAATGGTATTTCTCACCCACCATTCAATGATCCTCACACCATACTCTCTTGGTCAGTTTCAGTTATATTTTCCTTCTCCGTGTGTCTCATAGCCAACATTTGAATAATTGAAAAAAAATTGATAAGTAGATTGCACAAGGTTGAGTGAATGATATCCAGAGAAAACACATATTCACACTCATTCTGACCAAATAATAAACTATTGTACTCAATCCACCAAAGCACTATAAGGTGGAGTGTATGATTTTATTTCCTATCCATTACTAATAATAGTTCATTATTATAGAATATCAGGGTTCAGAAGTAAAATTTTAATAATTGATAAACTCCCAGAGATTCACACAGCAACACGATTTCAACTGAAACAAAGCTTCACAACTAATATATTACTCCAAACTGGGATTAAAATTGGGATTCTTACAGTATAGAAGGTTCACTTACACAATATTGTAGCCGAATCATATTGTTCTAGAATTTTCTGGTCAGTAACAGCAGTAGGATTCTGTACAACCCGTTTGAACAATGTAACGCCATCGATATCTGCAGTATCACTGCCTTGGCGCATCTTCGAGTATTGTTATGTTCTCTGTGAACATAGCATCATCACGTGGTTAAATAATTGCTATTCAGGCTGATTTTTCCACAAGGTAAAAGATCAAACCTTTTATGAATAAACCTTGGGTGATTGTCTGCAATGAGACAGATTTGATGGACATGGAGAACATATTTGAAGAAGATTGGAAATTGATTGAAGAGATGAAGGTTGAAGCTACCATGGGAACAGCTACTTCATATATGTTCTCAATCTAGCAAATATGGCCGATCTACAGATAATTACAGAGTACCTTCGATTACAAAACAAATTGAACCAATAAGATCTAAAAAAATAACATCAGATAATCGAAGGAACATATGAGAAGAAAACCTAACCTTCTTTCTTAAAGGACCTGATGAGAATACAAGCTTGAACCTTGAGAAATATAATCATCTTTCACAGAGGTGATGAAAGATCATCTTGCCGACAGAGAGACAGAGATAGAGAAAACTTTATTGTTAGGTATAACAAGATTTTTTTTCCCGGAAAAAAAAAACTGTTACTATAGAATTGGGCCACATTTTAATTTTTTTATTATGATCCAGTTTCATAAATAGATTATGTATTGGGCCATTTTAATAATTGGTGTTTTATTATAATTATTGTTATGTATAGTTTTATTATAATAAATAGGTAATTATTTATTAATAACTCAATTATTTATTGGACCATTGTAATTATTGGTTGTTTTAATACAATTATCGTTATTTATAATTTATATATAATACATAGGTAAACATATAGTTCTCTTAAAAATGTTGTTAATTAATACAATAGATATGTAATTATTAATTTAAAATTTACATTTTTCTATATTACAAGTGAAAAACATATAATTAGGAAGCACAATGCAAAAATATATATATACTAAGGTATTAGTATTTTTTTGTGTTACAAATACATTAAATACAATAACAATCATATGATAGCGAATAATATGGATCCTACTTTATACTTCCTCCGTTTCACTTGAAACGAAATTTTTTTCTCCAGAACGATATTTAAACTGAAACGGAGGGAGTACAAACCCAATAATTTTCTATTGGGTATAAGTTGATAATATTTTTACAAGTTAAAGTAAACACCCGCCCGGACGGGCGGGTCAAAATCTAGTTTTATCTTAATTTTGATGAAAATTAAATAGAAAGAATTTATTCAATTTTCTCTTCTATCTCATTCATCTTTGCTAGGTGCTTAGTGATGCAGATAAGTATTTGGAATATTTCCAAATATCTTATTATTTATTTTGTTAATTATATTAAATTAGATAATTACCTTTTATTTGTATTTTCTATATTTTAATGGTTTTCCTATTTTAGTTAGGATTTTCTAGATTTAAGAATTTATTATAAATAGGCATCCAAGCCTAAAGTTATATTCAGACTTTGATAATCAATAAACTAGCTTTTGCTTTATACATTGAAAGAGATTTGATTCAATTCATCTTCTTTGAGTTGCCTTGTTTAGATTCGATTAAATTCATCAAACAGGAAGTTGGTCTCAAGACGCTATCGAAAGAAACTCTTGATTGATCCAAGAACAGGTCTCGAAGAACCCTAAAAGTTCCTAGATCGACCGTTCAACCTATCGTCCGCTGCATCAGTTGGTATCAGAACCAGGTTCTTTGATTTCTTAATCGAAGACGATTCTGGATGTCATGGTGAGTGTGAACATCTATCCTATCGAGGACGAAAGTCCTTTTGTTGAGAGAGAAGAGAACTTTGAGATCTATCGAGAGATCTACGGTGATCCGATCTACGACATCTACGAAGATGATATATCTGTTGTCAACTTTGTCTTCAGTGAAGATTCTTTTGCAAATTTCGTCTATGCAAAAATCGGGCCGGACGAGATGCGTGCAAAATTCGTGCGGGATGAGATCCGTGCAAAATTTGTGCAAGACGAGTTTCGTGCAAAATTTGTGCAAAACGAGTTTCGTGCAAATTTCGGGCAAAGTCAGAAGATTCAAATTTGTGCAAATTTCGGATTTGAAGATAAATATTTGAAGATTTCAACCATGAAAAACAGATTCAAGATTCGAGGACGAATCTTTTCCAACCCGAAGAGAATGATGCAGATAAGTATTTGGAATATTTCCAAATATCTTATTATTTATTTTGTTAATTATATTAAATTAGATAATTACCTTTTATTTGTATTTTCTATATTTTAATAGTTTTCCTATTTTAGTTAGGGTTTTCTAGATTTAAGAATTTATTATAAATAGGCATCCAAGCCTAAAGTTGTATTCAGACTTTGATAATCAATAAACTAGCTTTTGCTTTATACCTTGAAAGAGATTTGATTCAATTCATCTTCTTTGAGTTGCCTTGTTTAGATTCGATTAAATTCATCAAACTTGAAGTTGGTCTCAAGACGCTATCGAAAGAAACTCTTGATTGATCCAAGAACAGGTCTCGAAGAACCCTAAAAGTTCCTAGATCGACCGTTCAACCTATCGTCCGCTGCATCACTTAGTCTCCGCGCAAACACGGGGATGTTAATGAGATTGTTGCTTTATATGAAGGGTGTAGAGATGGTGTGCTCTGAAGTGGTATTTCGAATGTGAATATTTGGAACTTGTTAATTACTAATTTATGATGGGTAAAGAGTTGTGGTAAATTTGTCTGTTAACTTTTGTTTTTGACTTATCTTTTTGAGTTCGACTATCATTTAATCTAGCAAATAGACTGTAGTTAGGAGATCGTTTTATACATCTGCTACCGCACTTGTCGAAAGTGAACCCTTTATACTTCGAAACTCTTTGTGGGAAGATGTGCGTCGTCGGAGAAAGCGGCACGTCATTGGAGATTATTTATTTCAAAACTTTTTGTTGCATTTTTTTCATGTTATTTTCTTCTAATAATTGTAATTTGTTGGCGGCATGTTTTAGATGTGTGTATTTCTAAGTTTGAAAATAGGTTTAACATGTACTCTCATTCGTTTTCTTGTATATGTTAATGTATTGTGTATATATTTTAAAGATGTCAATAATATATGAGTTTTGATTTACGACGTCGTATCTATTTGCTCATTGAAAAAGAAGCTGACTAAATTGTAGATATTTTATTAGATACAATAACTTTACATATACAATATCATTCAATTGTTTGTGAGATAACTTTAGCAAATTTATTAGGTTATATTTTGTTGTTTATGTTCAAATTTATTTTCCAAAATATTGGTTGTGAGTCAATGTTAATTATTAATTTAAGATTTTCATGATTTTTTTTATTATTTTTCAACTTGAGTTGTGAGAGGAAACAATTAAAGATACATTACTCTAAAATAACGATATATATATGCACGCATTATCCAATTTTTTTAAATGCCCAAGGTTTTTGCCAATCTTTTTCAGTAAATGTGATCTTATGAGGATGCATACGTACCATTTTCCATTATTTTGATAATGTTAAACTCGTTTAACAATATATTAATGATAAAGATTTTGTGTTTCTTTCTGAACATGTTTGAATGGAATGAATTAAGAATATGATGGTTTATGAAAACCCGCTAACGCTTCATTAATAATTCAAAAGAAAAAGAGAATCTCATAAGAGATAAATACTTTCTCAGAAAAAACAATTTTTTAAGTGAGAAACAAAGATGATAGAAATTTTAGAAATTACACACTGAAACCACAGTTGACGGGCTGATAGAAATAATAATTTACTATCACCCACTGCGGTGCGTGCAGGTCTTTTCAATGTCCTCAATCTCAGGTGGATCTGCTGGGCTACATTCCATTCATACCTTCTTCCCCACATGGTGTTATTGGTTTGTTCTTGGTGGGGTCTTATGATCGGAATGATCTGGTGGCTTAGTTGCAGACGGAGTATGATTCATCATCCGCCACAGCTAGTTCACAGTGTATAAACCTGTGTGTTTAGTGTATAAGTCTGCAAGACTCACTGAAAGCAGAAGCCATCACTTCAAAGCTCTAATTTATTATAAGCAAATGGAGTTTTTGTATATGTTTGTTACCTTCTTGTAGAGTCTTGATTCGTCCGTTTTTGTATATGTTTGTTACCTTCTTGTAGAGTCTTACTTCTTGACGAATCCGTAACTTTTCGAAACCCATTTGATAAATCACTGAAAACGCTAGCCCAATCAGTGAAGACCCATAAATATTTTTATCACTGTCATAAAATAAACTAATTATTTAATTAAAATATATTTAGCTAATACTAATTTAAATTTAAAATGTTATTAAATATTGATTATATATAATATTAGATTGTCAAATTGTTGATTAAAAATAAATACAAATCTTCAATTTGGGCTGAGAAATCGAAATAAATACATAAAAGACAAGAACTAAAGTAAATTTTCTAGCCTAAATATTAATTTGGATAAAAAAACGTAAAAATATATTGGATTTTTGGCTTATAAGAAAAAGAAACAAATAAAGATTAGGAAAAAAAAAGTGCAACAAAGAATGTCGAACCTAGGTTGTGAATTTAATGGTGTTAGAGGAAGAGATTTTAACCAACTGACCTAAGATAAATGTTTATATATGCATTATAAAAGAAACTATTTATTGCTTAAAAAAAAATTGTGGGACCCGTGAAATTACTGACGTGTCGCCTCAGAAAAGAGGGAACTGCCTCATTAAATAATATATTTCATAGTAAACCATTGCAAATTTGTAATAGTTAGTATTAGTATCATTGTTGTCTCATAATTTGGTAAACAAAACAGAAAGCTAAATACATTCCAAGAGAACATTTATTTATGACTATAAATCTGCGAGGCAAAACATAAAGTGATTGAATTGTTTGAACTACGACTAAGCAACATCTTTTTTAAAAAAAAAATGATGTTGCTAGAAGTCTTGTTAGCCCTTTTCTTAGCCTCATAAACAAATATTAATTACATAGTTATGTGCCTTGTGCATAATTGCATTAGTTATTTAGTTATTATCAATAATTAGGAGTTACAAATGAAATTATGTCGCACAATGGTTTTTTTTGGTAAAGATGTCGCACAATATTTTCTTGTCAAAGACATGGAATACCCATTTTAGAGTGGAGAATTTTAATATTTCAAAGAGTATGTAACTGACAACTTTCTTTGGACCCCGGATGACTAGTTTTTTTTTTTAACATCATCATTTTATTACGTTAACTGGATCATAAATAATCCCAATATAACAGATCATTTAGAAAACTTGGAACATAATAATGGAAAAGAAATTCGGCATCATCATCTCTTTTAGCTAAACAGTCAGCAACCTTATTTCCACTCCGAGCCACCCATTGAATCTTGATATCCTGAAACTTGTTTGTCCACCATCAAATATCTCTTGTCCAATTGTAGTATCCAAAATGCAGTGACTTATTATTTAGTATCTACACAGCCTTCTTGCAGTCACTCTCTATGATCAATTTTCTATATCCTAGACTCCAGCAATGTTGCAATGCCATGAGAATAGCCTGCATTTCACTCTCTAAAGCATCTCTCACATGAAGTCCTCTTGCTTGTGCAGAACCTTTATAAGTACCAATGTCATCTCGAATAATCCATCCTGCCTTACTCTATCTATGTATATGATTGAAAGAGCCATCGGTATTGCATTTAGCCCATCCATGAGGAGGCCGTTTCCATAATGTAGTAGGAGCTAAATAGTTGGCTTCTCCATATGGTCTTTGTTGAGAAACTGATGTGTTTTGATACCATTCTCTTGCATCTTCTTTTGCGTATCTCAGAATGCTTCTCCAATGAATCTCCTTTTGTTGAAAGATCAATACATTCCGACTCTTCCAAAGTCTCCATAGAATCCAGAGTGGTTCTTCTTGTAAATGATATAATCTTGCAGAGAAAGAGCATTGTAGACACGCCTCAATTTTTTCCTCCAAAGAGATGTTGAACTATTAATAGTCACATCTGATACTCCTGAAGCCTTCCAAACTTGTTTAGCATAAGGACACTCAAAGAAAAGATGATTCTCTGTTTCCTCTGCTAAACAACAACGTCTACACTGATCTTGTTGAGTGACATGTCGTCTTTTTAAGTTAGTTTCCCGTAGCTAAACTCCTAGACAATAGCTTCCACAAGAGATGTTTCACTTTTGCAGGTGCCTTTGTCTTCCATATTTTTCGTTTAATTTCAGTACTTCCATATGTGGGCGATGGAAGTGTACCATTTGGGAGATGGGTACCAAGCCAATATCCTGATTTAACAGTGTAAAGACCATCTTCATTATAATACCAACCCATTAAATCATTTTGTGCCATAGGACTTAATCTTATTGATAGTATTCGTTCCACATCCTCGGCAATAATAACTTCACGAAGTTTCGGTTCATCCCATACTGCTCTGTTGTCTAGAAAATGGTCTCTAACTTTTTCTCCAGCTACAACCTCACAACCAGCCCGGAGTGGTCTTGGGGGATGATCAGGAATCCAATTATCAGTCCACATATTAATCAGAGAGCCGTCTCCAATGAGATAGCTCATACCTTTAACCAAAAGCTCACGACCATGTAATATTGATTTCCAAGCATAAGAAGCCTTTTTTGAAGTTTTGCATTCAGTATATCTCCATCAGAAAAATATCTAGCCTTCAAAACCCGAGCCATTAAACAATTGGGATTTTGTAAAATTCTCCAAACCTGTTTACTCATCAGTGCTTGATTAAATACTTTCAAATCTTTAAACCGAAGTCCTCCTTCTCTCTTAGGAATACTGACTCTATCCCATGCATCCAGTGAAAACCTTTCTTTTCACCAGATCCCCACAAAAACTTTGCTAGAATAGAGTTGGTCTCATTGCATACCTCCTTCGTAAGTCGAAGCTAAAGCAATAGCTTTAAGTAGAACTTCCTTTCCACCAGGAGACATGTGTCTTTGTTTTCAATTCTGAGTGATTCCTTTAACTTTGTC
Source organism: Brassica juncea (assembly GCA_018703725.1). Classification (NCBI taxonomy): domain Eukaryota; kingdom Viridiplantae; phylum Streptophyta; class Magnoliopsida; order Brassicales; family Brassicaceae; genus Brassica; species Brassica juncea. The sequence goes on from CM031937.1 coordinate 31,412,266, forward strand.
AACTATGTAGGCAAACATCTCACTTTTCTTATTTCCAAAATTCTCAGGCAGCCCTAGATACTTGCTTATTTCCTCATCATCGTGTATTCCCAACAAATGTCTCATTCTAGTCTTAACCACATTATTACCTTTGCTCCAAATGTGATTGAGGACTTAGCTAAATTGATAGCTTGACCAGACACTGCTTCATAAATCCAAAAAATTTGCTTAAGTTTCTTTGCCGCCTTCTCATTTGCCAAACAGAAGAAAAGGGAATCATCTGCAAACAATAGATGATTTACTGCAGGTGCATTGAGAGAAATTTTCACCCCAGAGAGAGATCTATTCATCATTGCTTGGTTCATCAGATGTGAGAGCACTTCAGCACACAGTATGAAGAGGTAAGGCGATAAAGGATCACCCTGTCTAAGTCCACGAGATGGGGAGATGAGTCCTTCAGGAGTTCCATTCACTAAAACAGAATATCGAACAGCAGAGACACAAGTCATGATCCAACTCACCCATTTCTCATCAAAACCCATATGTTTCATTGTCTCAGATAAGAAATCCCACTCTAGCCTGTCATATGCCTTTGTGATATCTGTCTTAACAACCATGTATGATGTAGCTTGCCTTTTTCTATCTTTCAAACTATGGAAGACTTCATGTGCAACAACAATGTTATCAGATATCATCCGCCCTGGGATAAAAGCATTCTGATTTTCTGATATGATGCTTCCAAGATGCTTCTTAAGTCGGTTGACCAACACTTTAGTAATGATTTTATATGATACACTATAGAGTGCTATAGGTCGAAATTCTTTCATAAGACTTGGAGGGTGACTAGTTATAAACCCAAAACACCATCTTTTTCTAAAAGAATACACACTCTATTCCTACAAAAGGATTTTCTATAGTATTCATACATATTAAAAATACATTCTTTAATTTATTATACATTTTTATTAATTACCTGTTAATAATATTTAATCATTTTAAATATTTAAATCACTATTTTTAATAATATTAAAAGTACTTTAATACTGTAATATAACAATTTTTTTTTAATAACCGTGGGGATCCGGCGATCGAGGTCAACCGACTAATCTCACGAGACCTACGGTACTCCGCGTATTCTTGCCATTTAAACCAGTCCGGGTGATGTGATCCTGATCGAGCCAGATGACAATGCTACTACGGTCAAGTCCAGATGGCCAGACGATGATAAAGAAGGAACCATGGAGCAGCGTAAACTTAAGGAAATAAGGAACAAGGATTTAATTGTACCACTTGGTCCAAAGACTAGAGCCAGACAAGCAAAACTCCAAAAAGCTCTTCATCAACTTCTACACATTATCCATGGCAGCCTAGAGTACTCTGGTTGTGATTCAAGCCATCTAAGACATTCATCAAGAGAGGTGTTGTGACTTGCACTCTTTTCCTTGGTTTGGTTTTGTCCCAATGGGTTTTCCAAACAAGGTTTTTAATGAGGATTGGACACAACACTTACACAAAAGCCTCTTGATGAAACCTAGGCCCATTTTTATCCTAAATGTCGTCCAGCAAGGAGGAGGGGAGCCTATCAAATAAATTTGAACTTTAGTCTTTGTTTGCATTTATTGTTCTGTGTGTTTCCAAGAAGCTGTGCATGTACAGACTTCTTTTCTTTATATGATGGACGAAATTCATCAATAAAATCATCAAACTTCTTTCTAATAAAAATTCTTTTTGAATCTTGTTTGATCAAGCTTGTTCTAAGTGTATTTCGGATCCTTGATCCTTACCTTGCAAGCAAACCATTGAAAGTTTGAGAGAAAATCCGCAACTCTTAGAAGTTTCACCTCAATCTTCCATTTTGCTACCTACAGTTTCAAAGTGAGCACATTGGAAATCTGCCTTGAGCACTTCGGAGCTCTAGGAAATTCTTCACTTCATCATCACAATCATTGGAGAGCATCAGGGACGTGATCATCTCAACCAGGATCACAACACCGGGTGGCCAGCGGGATTCGAAGCCTGGACCGTATTGAACCTGAAGGTTTCTCAAGTACCACTAGTCCGTCCTCGCTGGTTAAAAAAACAAAAAACAAATTTATTTTTATTAAACAAAAAAAAATTTATTTTCGAGAGCGAAAAAAATATATAACAAGCAAATCAAATTTTAACGATTGAAATATTTTCAAAAATTATCTAAAAAAAATCTGAATGATAAAAATGTAAAAATGAGAAAACTAAAAGGAATTTTTGTTTTAAAACTCATAAATATTATCGAGAAATACGTCATTTTCTAATTGGTTCATATTTTAATATTAAAATTTAAATTTATAAATGGTTCTATTAAAATACTTTAAACTTCTTCTTTTTAACACAAAATACTTTAAACTCCTATTCTAAGAAATAATACCAATGGAAATGATCTAAGACCATGTACAATGGTTTTGTAAATTCAACACCCTCATTTCTCATTTTAACCATCCACATCATCTTCTCTTTCTTCCACCTCATTATTCAACACCCACTTCATTTATAAACTTCTACAATAGTTTTGTTTAATAAAATTCAACACCCCACCCCACAAGATTTTAATTATTATTCATAACTATTTTTAATTTTACTATCTATTCATAACCATTTTCAATTTCATATTTTTATCTTTGATAAATTTTGAAATTGGTAACTGTTAAGATTTGAATAATTAAAAGATAATTAACAGAGTTTTAAATGTTAAATAAATTATTATTTAATCAATTTTAAATGAAATTAGTTATATAATTAAGTATTTTAGAGAAAAAAAATTGTATGTCCAAATTAAATAAACTAAATCTCTGTTTATAAAACATACAAAATTTTGAATCTTGGTATAATTTATTTTCTCAAAAAGTATAATTAAGTATAAGATAATTGATGCGAAAGAATTGAGATGAAACTAAAATCCTAACATTTCTGCAAACCAATAAGATACTCACACTTGCACTAGCATTTCTTTAAAAAATTTTAAAAAATCAACATCCTAACTTTTCTCATTTTTTGGTCGCCTGGAAAAATAAAAATCCTAACATTTCTGCAACCCGTCCGAATAGCTTCAATTCGATCCGAAAAATCCAGATATCTGTAAGTCTTCGAAGCAAAGCAAATATTAAAAATCACTATCCGTTAAAAACGATACAAATCACAAATACTAAAAAAAATAAAGACGAATATTTGATCCGCTCCAACTTTTATATAAATAGTTATATATATATAGTTAAATAGAGTTTTTAATGTATAATCTTATATAATTTTATTTATAAAATTACTTATAAAAATATAATATGAAGAAAAGAATTATAAAATCTTTATAAAAAACGACAATTCTTCTTAAAACATTTAATTTATAAGATTTTTTTATGAATTTTTAAGAATTTATAAATAAACAGTTTCATTAATGTTTTCCTTTATCTTCTATAAGAAAAAATTTGTATAGTATTTTCAGATTTACTTTTATTAAACATAGTGGAAAAGGTATCCGTAAATATCCATGAATATTCGCAAATATCCATAAATTTTCCGGATATCCGTAAAACCGAATATCCGTATTTTTTCAAAGCAAAGCAAATAGGAAAATTAGATATTCATGAAGTCCGAAGCAAAATATAAATACTGAAAAATACGGTAATATTCGATCCATGCCCAGTTCTAACCTTCAGTATATCTTTTCAACAGTTGAAACTCTTTTTCAACAGGTGGTCTACTGTGGGTAGTCTAAGAACTCATTCATTTTATTCTCTTCTTCATTTACATGCACTAGATGGCCCAGAATTTTTATTTTCCATAGGCTATGGGCCAAAACGAGTCGGTTAATGCCTATTTTGAACTTATAATTTAAAAAGAGTTATTTATTTAAAAGATTCCTTCCATACGTCTTTGCAAATAAAACCCATTAAACCGGTAACAATCAAAAGAGTCCTAAACCTCTCTCTCTCTCTCTCTCTCTCTCTCTCTCTCCCAAAACAACAGCGATGGACTCGGTAACGCTCTACTGCACCGCCGCTTTAGTCGCCGGCGGCATCTACTGGTTCGTCTGCGTCTTAGGTCCCGCAGAACGAAAGGGCAAACGAGCCTTAGATCTCTCCGGCGGCTCCATATCCGCGGAGAACGTCAAAGACAACTACAATGAATACTGGTCGTTCTTCCGCAAACCGAAAGAGATCGAAACCGCCGAGAAAGTCCCCGACTTCGTCGACACGTTCTACAACCTCGTCACCGACATCTACGAGTGGGGATGGGGACAGTCCTTCCACTTCTCCCCCTCCATCCCCGGCAAATCCGACAAAGACGCCACGAGGATCCACGAAGAGATGGCCGTGGATCTCATTAAAGTCAAACCAGGGCAAAAGATCCTCGACGCAGGGTGCGGCGTAGGTGGGCCGATGAGAGCCATCGCGGCCCATTCGAAGGCCCATGTCACCGGGATCACCATCAACGACTACCAAGTGAAACGGGCCAAGCTCCACAACAAGAAAGCGGGTCTAGACTCTCTGTGCGACGTCGTTTGCGGTAACTTCTTGCAGATGCCGTTCGACGACAACTCGTTCGACGGCGCTTACTCGATCGAGGCCACGTGTCACGCTCCCAAGCTGGAGGAAGTGTACGCGGAGATCTTCAGAGTGATGAAGCCTGGATCTCTGTACGTTTCTTACGAGTGGGTCACGACGGATAAGTACAGAGACGACGACGAAGAGCACAAGGAGGTTATTCAAGGGATCGAGAGAGGAGACGCACTTCCTGGTCTGAGAAGCTATTCGGACATAGCCGCGACGGCGAAGAAAGTCGGGTTCGAGGTTGTGCAAGAGAAGGATTTGGCTAAGCCCCCGGCTAAACCGTGGTGGGACAGGCTTAAGATGGGTCGGATTGCTTACTGGAGAAACCATATTGTGGTTGTGGTTCTGTCTGCTATTGGGATTGCTCCGAAAGGAACCGTTGATGTTCATGAGATGTTGTTTAAGACTGCTGATTACTTGTCTAGAGGTGGTGAGACTGGAATCTTCACGCCGATGCATATGATTCTCTGTAGAAAACCAGAGAAAGCTTCTGAATGATGATGCAAAAAAATCTTGTTCTTTTCGTTTTTCTCAGTTTCCTGTTTTGCCCTTTAAGAATCTTGTTTTTTTTTTTTTCATTTCGTATTAATATCACTTTGCCGTTCAGTGTATTTTAAATTTTTACTTCTATTCAATTTGATTGGTTTAACAACTGATGATAGTGATGAGTTTTGTGAGATCAAAACAGAATAGACGGTGGAGAACCGCCGTAGATTGCGCCGGCGTTATCGGGACTAGCACGTGTAGTGTTTACTTTTGAACTTTGAAAAGTGAAAGGGGTAGTTTCGTAAATAAGGATGGTAGTAGGTGTCCACGTTGGGTTAGACAGTAGTGGTAACTGGTAAGTGCGTGGTCGTGGGAATTGTGGGCCGTCCGATATGTTTATCTTGTTGTCAACCGTCGGATTTATTTAATCTCTTACACATTATTGATTTTGATTTTTTTGTTAATGGTTTGTCGCATTACGGTAGTGGATCCATCGTGGTCGCACGCACTACGACTTATTACCTTAGAAAACGATGCTTATTTTGTTAATAAAAGCTTCGTTCCATTAAAATAAGTTGTGAGTTTCCTTTGGCCATCTAGCCTACAATTTATACCAGCTTTTTATGTACAACTTTTTTTAATTAAAAGGAGTTTGGGTCAAAACTATAATGGGCTTACTGATAATATGGGCTAAAGGCCTATACGTTGTTTAATTAAAAGGAGTTTGGGTCAAAACTATAATGGGCTTACTGATAATATGGGCTAAAGGCCTATACGTTGTTAGCCTGCCTCGTTTCCATTTGACTATATGTGTTAGTGTTATTAAACTCAAGCAAGAGGTCGATAAAATTCCACGTGTACACGGTTATGTCAATATACCTTTGTACCTGAGCTGAAAAATTATCAAAAACTTTTGACACCCAATGCAATCAACCAGTTAAAACTAGTCTTACTTGGCTGGCCATGGAAATTTCCAACATATTTGTCTTCACGCAACTACGTAAACGAAATAACGTCAATATCTTTTAGAATCAGCAGCAATCGCTACAAAATCACATATTCGTTTATTCCTAAGGAAAAAATCTAATCTAAAGCGAACAGAAGCCACACAATCGAAATAAGTGGACATGAATTATTGAGTCCTTTTAAAAACATAACATCTATCCACATTATAGTACCATTCACCAATCTCTAACCAATAGTCACCACACTCACAATGGCCACCGTTGCTAACTTCTCAGCCAAACCAATCACCACCGTGATTCCACGCCCGTCAACCGCCGTTGCCTCCACCTCCTCCTTCGTATTCTTCGACCCCAAACCCAACTCACTCATCCTAAAACAGAGCTGGGTAACAAACCCCACGAGAAGAAGATTCTCAGCCGTGAAAGTCAAGGCCGGTGCGGCGTCTCCGGGGAAGGTGGGTTCACCGGCGGCGAAGGACGAGAAAGTTCAAAAGATTCACAGCGGAGAGGAGTTCGACGAAGCGCTTAAGAAGGCGAAGAACAAGCTTGTGGTTGTAGAGTTTGCCACGAGTAAGAGTGATCAGAGTAGCAAGATATATCCGTTTATGGTAGAGCTGAGCAGGACATGTAACGACGTCGACTTCTTGCTCGTCATGGGTGATGAGTCCGAGAAGACAAGAGAGCTGTGTCGGAGAGAGAAGATCGAGAAAGTTCCTCACTTCAGCTTTTATAAGAGCATGGAGAAAATACACGAGGAAGAAGGTTAACTCTAATCACCCCCATTAATTACCTCTTCACTAATTAACATTCATAAACTAATCCCCAGAAAAATATTTAAATTGGAGCTAAACCTTTTGTTAATTAGAGATGATGTTCATGATTCCTTAGACAAATAAAGTACACAACAAGTTGGTTTAAATTAGTACTCCCTCGGTTATACAAAGATATATGTTTAGAAACTTATTTGTTACAAAAAATTACAATTTTCATTTTAAAGACATTTTGTTAAATTATCATTGGCTAAAACTATGGAAAATAGTTAATTACAAAATAATATATTTATAATCAAAAGTTAATATGTTTTTAAATGAAAAAACTGCCAGATATATATATTTTTGGAAAAAGGGAGCATAACATTTAGTATAGTGGCTGACATTTAAATAGCGGTTTGGCAGGTATTGGACCGGACCAGCTAATAGGGGACGTGCTGTATTACGGGGACAGCCACTCGGCAGTTGTGCAGCTTCATGGACGAGCTGACGTGGAGAAGCTGATTGATGAGAACCGCACTGGAGGCAAGTTGATTGTGTTGGACGTCGGTCTGAAACACTGTGGACCATGCGTCAAGGTTTATCCGACGGTGCTGAAGCTGTCCCGGTCTATGTCCGAGACTGTCGTGTTCGCTAGAATGAACGGGGACGAGAATGATAGCTGTATGGAGTTTCTCAAGGACATGAATGTTATCGAAGTACCCACTTTCTTGTTCATTAGAAACGGCGATATTTGTGGCCGGTATGTTGGTTCCGGTAAAGGAGAACTCATTGGAGAGATTCTCCGGTACTCAGGCGTTCGTGTCACTTATTAATTTGTACCGTCCCATCCATTTATTAAAAACTAAATGATCTTTTTGGGTTTTTGTTTGTACCATCCGAGACCGGTTAAATAATGAAATACTCAAAATGCGTGATTCTTGGTTCGGATTTTGCTTTGAGTTTTTTCTTGCTTCCAAGGCACGGTATCTCTAGTATTTCGGTAAGATATTGAATAATTAGTGGATTTGTACCTACCCGATGCAGATATTGTAACTTTTTGTTCAAACTAAGTTACCATTGAAATTAAAAGAGTATCTGTATATAAAATAAATAAGCCTAAAAATCGGTTGTGTGTGTGTGATTACAATGCATATGTGATGATATTAATGATTGATTGTGAATTGCATTTAATATATGGACAATTTGGTGGGAAGACAATGGTTGTTGGCACCGTAGTAATTTGCGAGACTGCATGTGAGAGAGATATTTTATTTGTGGCCTATATCAAAAACTGAACCAAAACATATATTCACAAAAGACTAACTAATGAAGGAAAATGATGATCTCAGCACCATTCACATATAATAACAAAATTAAGATTCACTGTGTATGATGATGATCATTATATGATTTGATTTTGCAGTAGCTTATAAAAAAAGTGGAAAATTAAAGTTAAAAAGGAACTTTTAATCAAGAGGTTTGAAGATGAAGTGGTTTAGGTGGATCCATGGTTCTTCTCTTCCACAAGTTAACTTCTGTCTTCGGTTTCAAACTCATCAACGGAGCTGAGAACGGTATTATTATATCGTCTTCTTCTTCTTCGTCCTCGTCGTCTCTCAAGAAACCTCCTCTCCTATCTTCATCGGAATAGTAACCACGATCGGCCGGAGATTCATCCTCACGTTTCATCTCCACCGCCCAATCAAACCCTCCTAAACCTTCACGGCTGCTCGCAAACTTCTTCATCTGACCTAACGATGGCACCGCCGCTGATGAAACCACCGTAACCGGATGCTCAGTCGCGGCGGTGTGGTGGGATTTTCTCGATGCGTTACCACCTCCAGCCGCCAACGAGAACGAGAAGAGACGCTTTATCATCGAAACACGACCTTTTTCATCGTCTTTGGTTAGAGAAGACGACGACGTTTTGGGGATCTTGGGAATCGTGGCTCTTTTTTTCTTAGGGGAGGAGCGTTTTGACTTGACGCGTTTGATCTGTCCGATGCAAGAGACTTTCGGCGAAGTGGGTTCGCTCCAAACGGCGTCGCTTTTGTTTCTCCGGACACGAGCTGCTTTGGGAACCAAAGGGACCATAGGACCGGAGAAAAACGCTTTGTTTGAAGAAGACGACGTCGTGTTGTTGTGGTGGTGGTGGTGGAGATCTCTTCCGGGACTAAACGGAGGTACGCGATGTCCGAACGACATAGCTTTGGGAAGCATCTTCAAGAGCTTGTTCTTGCTCTTTGGTTTTGAAGTTGAAGTTTGGTGTTTACTGTCCATAGGTTGATTCACAGCAGAATTGAAGATAAGAACAGAGGAGCTCTGGTTCTCTTTCTTGGTGTCGTGTATATGAGAGATGTGGAAGAGAGGAAATAGAGAGGAACACTAGTTTGAAAAAGTCAACGATGATGCCTGGATTAGAGGAGTTTTGGTCAAATGTGAGCTAAAAGGAAAGTTAGACCTTTGTGTTTTATACGGCCGACTTATAAATATCGAATGTTTAATGCATGTTGTTTGTTACTCCCTCTGTTTCATAAAGATACATATTCTAAACTTTTCACACATATTAATAAAAAACATAATAAATGCATAATTTTTTGTGCTGATCTTTTCCCCATAATTTTAAACCAATAAAAATTCAATAAGTGCAATTAAGTTTTTTGAAATTTGCAATTAATCATTAAAACTTGATAAAATATGCATTGAAAATACAAAATATGTATCTTTTTGAAAAAATTTTTTTTCTAAAATATATAACTTTGTGAAACAGAGGGAGTACTAGCTAAAGATCAAATTAGATTTTTTTTTTTTAATTAATGACTGATTAGACCTAAATGTGGGCCTTAATAATCCAAAAATCAAAATTAGTATTACTTTGAAAACGGTGGTGATTAGTTTGGACCCACGTGCAAAAATTAATCAGGCATATAGTAAGGTCGAAGCTGGAACTCATCGACAATGCTCGGAAGTAGTTGGATATAGTTTTTGCGAATGGTCCCACACAATTCAAATTTTTGATTTTCTTTTCCACAATCTAAAAATCTTGTAATTGTAACAACTAAAGGAAATTAAAAGCGTATTTTAATAAACTTGTTATCGTTTACAAATCATATTCTGAATCCATAGTCAGGTAAAAATCGAAATAAAAACTGGACGTTGAAACATTCCAATAGTTGTGTCTGTATGTAATATAGTCTCTGGCCCTAAAAATATAAAAATCGAAGAATATTAGTCCATCAAGGCACGACCAACTCGTAATTATTTTAAATTACGCCGAAAATGTGACAGAAACAAAACAGACAAGAAAGCTATTGAGACAAATACAATGCAGATGTGTCAATTGCTCAGAAGTGAACATTTTGTGTTATTATTGTTCAAACACGATGCTAAAGCTAAACCACCTCTATACTTTATTTTATTTTGTAAGCTAAGCTACCTAATTAATTTTGGCGTGTGTTTGCTGCATGTTAATACTGCGATGATTCCGAGGCATTCTTGTTGGGCTGGTCACGAGTACTTGCTATTTTGTGTGTATTTGCGATTTACTATTTTGTGTGTATTTGCGACTTGGCTTGTCTTCTACGAGTAATAAAATTTTCGATTTGTACTTGATTTGTTAAAAATAAATACTTGTTATTTGGAATATTTGATCAAAAATAATTTACTTACAAATTATTTGCCTTGCTATTTTACTTACTATTTACAAGTACTTGTAAACTATTTACGAATATTATGAACTATTTTCGAGTTTTTCGGAATATTTAAGAACTACTTATTAAATAATACTTATTAAATAATACTTTATTAGAAATAGACATGAAAGTTTGTTTTGTCTATTCTACTTAAAATAATATGTGAATTACTTTAAACGAAATATTTGTTCATATTATAGAGAAAACAAATAAAAAATATTCTCTAAACAAGTAACAAGTAATAACAAGTCATGTAACTAAATTTTTAATACTTGTTACTATATAATACTTGACTAGATGACAACGAGTTTTTAAAACTCAAGATGGATATGAAATAAGTAACAAGTATAAGAAGAGTAATTAATATTTATGTTCAATCCTAAATGCAAGTAAAAGAAAAGACTTGAACAAGTAATTAATAGATCACGTAACAAATAACAAGTAATGTGGCAAATAACGGGGCATAACGAGTCAAGTACTAAAAATAATAATGATACTTGATACTTTAATTGGTCTTGCAAGTAATGAAAATTGTCGATTTGTTACTTGTCTTGATAACACCGAGTACTTGAATTTTCAAGATGGGTATGGGTCGAGTAGCAAGTTTAAAGCGAGTAACGAGTAACGATGCCCAGCCCTAGTTGGGAGCATTCAATATCAATCGAAATATCTGTTTTTGGGGAAACAATTTGCTACTATTATTTCGTTCTACAAATCTAATATATTAAAAGAGGAGTACAAATTAAGACTAACCCTTAAATTTAAATAATATTTACAATCCAATACTACTGAAAATTTTAAAAAACATTTTTAATTAATGTTTGTATTTTCCAAAAAGTAAATAATTTCCTAAAATAATTTGAGCATTAATATATCAAAAAACCGTGCAGATATTTTTTAATTACGATTAAAAATGATCAACTGTTTAAAATTCGAATTCATTCATTTTTTTAAGTTCAAACTACTTCCAATAATCAAGCTTACCAATAAATGATATTATATAATTTAGTTAAGCTTACCCCTTAATATCTTTCACTTTTACATTCTTTCATAAACGGAAATATAAAAATATATTTCAATTTCAGACTTCAATTATATAAAACTTTTTTGTAACTAATAATAGACAAATACGAAAATATGTGAATAAAATCAGAGAGTATCCTTAATTTCTGTAATATCATTTTTCATAATTTTAATAATATATGGAATTAGTTTATTCATTTATAAAATTTATAGCATAATATTGTTTTACACATCTGTAGTTATATTTCTCATTATTTAATAGATAAAAAATAAAAATCACAAAATAATCAATTTTACAACATATAAATAAAATAAAAATTAATCTGTTAACATATTATTGGTAGTATATTTTAATATAAATAAAAATCAAATTATTTATAAATACAATAAAATATATATGATAAGAAATATAGATGATATATATTAATGGTAAAAAATAAATATTATTAATTATGGTAATGAATAAAATTTTATGTTTTAAAATTCCATTTAAAAACAATTATATATTATATGTAAATTATAAATATATATTATAAAAATTATAAAAACAGTAATTTAGTCATAAAAAGTAAAAATAAATACACGTAAGGTTGCAAGGTTCCAAAAAATAAATATATATTTGTGCAGATATATGGGTCACATTCTAAAAATATAGAGATGATATCACAATATAAACCATAAAATTATTGTGTTTATAAATGTCATATTAAAAATTAATTAAATGGACAAATTTTTAATAATATACTAGATATTGATCCGCGCTTTGAAAGCGCGGGATAACTTTACGATAAAATTTTTATTTAATGAAATTTTTACATATTTCAGCTACTCCGATCTGTTATGGTAAATCTTGGTTGTAACTTCATTTTACTCCGATCTGTCATGGTCTTATGAAGTTTTGTCCTAGAGAGCAAGCTTCTGCTTTCACTTTTTCAAGCTACTCTGTTCTTCTCTTGAGTAACTCTTCTGTTTCTTTCCTCTGTCTCACCTGTCAAAATGAATTTTGATACGATGATTAATACAATTACTTGTTTTCTGAACTGAGACGTAAGATTAATTACCATGTCTTCATATAGACGTATCAAGTTCTTGCTTATTGAGCAGCGCTTTTTCCTTCTCCTTCTTTGTCTTCTCAAGCTCTTCCTCTTATTTCTTCACTGATTTCTCCAGCTCTTTCATCTCTTAGTTGTTCATTTTACAACTGCATCCCTAATTTCTAAAATCAATATAAAATTCAACCACTTGGCTGACATTAAAACAGTCAGTTTTCTGTCTCTGACGGTACTATCATGAACAATGACATATAGTAAAAGAAAACTATTCTAAGCAAACAAAATAAAAAGAGAAGAACATTCTCAACACACAGTGCCGGTCCGGATCCAAACGGCGCCTAAAGCGAGCAAAATAAATCTGTCCCCATTATAATTTTTTCATATTCAATATGGAATCAAAATCATGCAAAATATCATTCTTATTCAGTTTATATTCTTTTGATATCACTAATAACTCACTTTGCTGTGTATGATACATACTTTATACTTGGAACATAGTTATTTTTATGAGGTTCGCAAGCAGTAACTAAAGTTGGAACTACTATATACCATGGGATATATCTATTATATATATATTTGGATAACAATAATTTATTCAACATGAAAAATTTCATTGATTTGTTTAGAAAAAAAATTCAGAAAGCTGAACCTAATTCATACATAATTTAATGTTTGTTTAGATCTTAAGAATTTTTTTTCAAAAACAACTTATAACAATCACACAAAATTAGAGAATATAAAATTTACAAGTTAGAACAATAATCATTCAATAAAAGATGAAGGAACGAATATTTTATAAATAAATAATGTTGTATTAATAAAAAGAAACAACAAAAGCTAAAAACTAAAAAGGAATAAACTAAGATCCTTTGAACAAAATGATCGTATATTGGATGAAAAGAATAATACTATTATATTGTTATTATCATCAAAAGACAAGGAAGAAAAGGAAAAAAGTCAAAACACAGAAGTGACTCTCGAACTTACCACCTGTAGGCAAAAAGTCCGGACAACAGACCGCTATACTAATGAAAACTTGCATTATTTGGTGCCCATAAAATTTATATAATCACTGGCGCCTAAAGTCCTTGCTTTACGAGCTTTAGGTCAGGGCCGGCCCTGTCAACACAGACTCTTGAATGGCCTCAAGGCCCTCAACGGCTGTGTTTTCAGGTTTGAGCTGTAGGATCTTCGCGTTTGAGCTTATTTTTAGTTGAATTGTGGAGATGGTGATGACTATATTTATAGGATTTGCAGATTTAAGGTTTATACGTTCGTAAATTCAATATAGTTACGATATTCTTGACCGTAACATAAGGAACTAAAATATTTTTTTCCCGAATATTAGGAATTAAAATATATGTTGTTAAAATAAGTTTAATTATTTCCAATGTGGATTATTGAGTATATTAAGGTAGATTAATTATGATTAGGAATATTCATTAATAAATTTGGGATTATTAAAAAACTATCCTCTTAAATTCAAATTGCCATAAATGTAGGATGCATTTGAAAAAGAAAACACTTTTTAAATAGTGGTCAAGATTTGACATGGAAATATGGAATATGAGAATATATTCTTAGGTATTTTTCATACATATTGATCGATATATGTGAGATATTGGTCAATGATTATTGCTTATTAGTATATTTAGGTTAATCTAAATATATTATTTTCATATTAGAAAATGATAAAAGTTATGAAAGTTTGAAATTATTGACATATGAAAACATAATCTAATAATATAATATGATTCATGTTCGATGTCTAGAAATGTGCAAATAAAAAAATATGATTCATGTTTGTTGAGAATATTTTTGTCTCAGAAAATGTCCCATATATTTTTTTTTAAAAAAGAAAAAAAATGTCTGTATATTTTCAGAAGGCTGGAACGAAGAAGAGTAGAAGAGAAACAATAGAAAAGCCAGTATGTTTTCAAAAACATTTCGTATCTTATATAATAGATTGGTGGGTCCCACACTTAATACCAGAAAAGAAAAGATCACGATGAATATATTTATAACAAAAAAATCATATGTTTAAACAAAGGCAATTGCACAGAAGGGTAAATATACTTAAATCCAAGGTGACCTCAAAAAAGACCCTTTGGTTTTAATAGTATTGATTATCAGTTATAAAAATAAATATTTGTTCATGAAAAACATATAAACAAACACCTGCGCGGATGCGCGAATCAAGCTCTAGTTATACTCTTAAAAGGAACATGTTTACGCATATTTTGCATATATAAAAAAAACATAACAAGTTTTGATAATAATTTATTAAATCAATAGTATTTAAAAGGTAGAATTTTTAGAAATTTTTAATTCGTCACTGAAAACTTAAAACAAACATCCTATTCAAAAAAAATTATTTAAATAAATATTTGAAATGCATTTATATTTTTTAACATTTACAACTATCTAATGAAATAAATAAAATTATTTTAAAATCCAATGTATTTGCAATTGATATTAAGTTTAAACTAAATATAAATTGTATTTTTTTTTGTCAACAAATTGTATTTAAAATAATATTTTTTGTATAACAAAAAATTACCTAAAAAGGAGTAGTACTTATTTTTGTTTGGTCTGCTGGTCAACAGATGCACCTAACACTACCATTTATCTCAAGTAAGTTGGACTTTTTTTTTTAAAAAAAGAGCTTTAAAGTAAATTTTTTTTTTGACGAAAAAAAAAAAAACTTCGATGTAGGTAAAGTCTAACTTCGATGCGGCATATGTATCTTTGCATATACATACATAACAGCTCACTTGTGGTAACATATCCGAACTTTTAATAAAATTTGAACCAAACACATATAAAGTAAAACATAATCTAAAAATGTATGATCATTAATTTTGGTTATAATAGTGTTTTTTTTCCTTTTTCTAACATATATCAACTGCTGAAACATGTCCAAAACTTCATTTCTATTAAAGATGGTTGGTAAACAAAACCAAAAACGCACCAAACAACCAACGGTAATATTCAATAGCCTGAAAACAAATCCTGAAATTTAGCACTCTCTTTCATTAACTCATTGCATGTTTCTCACGTGACTGTCTCCTCCCATCTCCTGGTTCTTGTTCTTGCGGCTACATCATAATTCATATCCAAAGTTCAAAGTTCTTGAAGATAATCAATAAGCTTTGGTTGATTTCATGTTATCAAAGGGTGCTGTATTATTTTATTTTTGTTGTACAGGAGACGAAAAAGACTATTAGGTAGATATTACAACGACAATTCTGTACAGGACAAGTGTAGATTTACAAAGAGCTAAACTTAAAGGACTAGAGTAGATGTTGGACATGCAAGGCGAGTAGCTTCATTATGCTGAAATGCTAGAGTCAAATTAGTATGAATTTATATAAGCTTTATAAGGGCCCATAAAACCGTATGGATAAGCCCATAGCGGCTCATTAAGTTCTTAACAGCCTTTCAAGCCCAGTTTGCTAATCGTGAATGTTATGGCCGTCGTCGTCACTCGGAGACGACGAAGTTTCTCAACGCTGATGGCTACGAAGCTTCAGAAATGGCGAAATCTGTCAAGTCGTATAGATCTGATGGCTCAGATATCCTCTGTATCGACGAGACGGTTCCTTCACGAAGGTCCAGACACCATGGAGGAGCTTCTAGATAGACATCTGGCGAAGAAAGAGAAACCGCTAATCAGCGACGACGAGGCCGAGTATCTGAACAGGCGGCGTCTGACGAGCACGCGACGGGAGGCGCTGAGTTTATACAGGGACATATTACGCGCGACTCGGTTCTACATGTGGACGGATTCAAGGGGAGTCCTGTGGAGAGACGTGCTGAGAGAGAACGCTAGGAAGGAGTTCGAGGACGCGAGATTCGAGACGGATCCGGAGGTTATCACGCGGTTGTTGATCGGTGGAAGCGACGCCGTTTCGTCTGCTTTGGATAAGCTCGCGGAGAAGCAAAAGGAGATGATTGAGATAAAAAACCGAGGCGAACAACCATGATCCGAGTTATTGTTCCTTTTATTTCTTGGCTTGATCAGTTTAAAGTGTGTGTTGTCTTGTTAATTAAGTCTTTGATGAGTATAAACAAAGAACAGATTCAAGATGGTCTTTTTGATCAGGTATGTCTTAACAATTTATATGTATACAAAAATGTGACAATGAATCTACAAATCATCGTCCTCTTATTCAGCCATGTATTTAACGAGCTCCTACAAAGCAGAGAGTGTGGTTACTTTTTCTCTTCCGCTTCTACGAAGCAGGCCTACTATCTCTGCAAGATCCGGAGGCGGTGGACATGAAAACTTTATGATTTCCCCGGTGCACGGATGTTCAAAGCTGTAAAGGAAAACAGAATAGAGAAAAGAGCAGTTATTATAAACATGTTCTTCTCCTAAGTTTTTTTGAGGTGAGAGTCTTGAGACTATAAGACTGAGATTTTGAGTTCTCTCTCTCTCACCCGAGAACTATAGCATGAAGGCAAGGCCTATCCATTTTGGAAACCAGCTCTAGTATCTCTTCTTGATCACTGCGGGAGACTCTTTTATTTAGAAGAGAAAGAGCCATGCTTTTCGTTCCTCCATACACTTCGTCACCCAATAGAGGAACTCCCATGTACTTGGCATGAGCACGTATCTAAACTCAAAATCAAGATGAACAGAGACTTTTTCAGAGGTTAAAGTCAAACTCTTACAGAGAGAGAGAGAGGATGTGAATCAATATAGAAACAGTGTACAGATTTTGAGTTCTTGAGAGAGTTTCAACACTTCAATTATGTGAGACTACCTGATGGGTGCGGCCGGTTTCTAGTCTCCACTCAACCAATGCAGAGCCGCCTCCAGCAAGTGTTTCAATTACCTTGTACCTAAGAGAACATTAGAATGTGTGAGTTCGGAAGGACATGTGCTGCAGTGTTGCTTGGTGCACTAGTAAAAAGACTGCTCATCACCTACTAGCAGCATGACGAGCCCTTCCACGACTTAACGATCCAGGAATAGCAGCCATACGGATCCGATTATTCGAATCACGACCAACTGGTACATCAATCCTCCCTTGAGATGGAGAAGGAACTCCAGTGGTAAGACTTATGTATACTCTCTCAATCGTATGCAACTTGAACTGTTCCGCCAAATGGGCATGAGAATGCTCATCCTGCCATCACACTTCTAGTTAAATTCAGAAGTTACAGTTCATAAAGCAACAAAAAGAAAGAAGATAAAGACAGCTAACCTTGGCTACAACGAGCAACCCACTAGTCCCTTTATCCAACCTATGAACAATACCTGGACGAACAGAACTACTCATCTCTTCATCATCTGAAAACGTTTCTTCGTCGGAATCATCATCTTCTTCGTTTGAATAAGCAGCAACACAGGGAAGACTACAATGGTGAAGTATGCCATTAACAAGCGTCCCAGTAGGATTCCCAGGCGCAGGATGAACAACCTAAACACACCAAACAGAGAGAGAGATTCTTACTAAACCCCCAAGATTCAAGTATACAAGAAACATGTGATTACCATGTGAGGTGGTTTGTTAACAACGAGAAGGTGTTGATCTTCGTAAACTATATCTAACGGTATGTCTTCAGCTTCAGCTTTCAAAGGTTGAAGCTTTGATATCGTACAATGAACCTCGTCGCCAGCTTTTACATTGTGTGAGACCTGCAAGAGATAGAGAAAGGTGAAAACTTTGGTTTGACGAATTTGAAGAGTTGTGAATCTGAAAGTCGAAACCTTGTCAACGACTTGGCCGTTGACGGAGACGAGGCCCTGACGGATGCTGGACTGTACGCGAGCTCGGCTAACGCCATGGACGCGTGAGGAGATCCATGAGTCAAGGCGAATCTTGCCTTTGGAGACGTCGACTGTCTCATCGAGTTTGAGTCCGGCGTTGTTGACTCTCGGGATGGTCTCCGGTGTGTGGGAGTCGGTCGAATTGGGGGTGGCGGAACTTGCTGTGACGAATCTGGAGAGTTTGGGGAAGAAGGAGATGAAGGAAGAGAGAGAAGGAGACGGAGAGCGGAAAGATTTCACGGATGTTAACGAGAAACTCGGCACCGGAGAGACGGAGAGCATCGTCGCCAGTTTTAAAATTTTCCGATTTGCTATCGGCTTTTTTAGTGTTTTTAGGCTTCGCTCGTAACTCGAAAGCCTCTAAGCGAAGCAGAGGGTTCGCTGTTTTCCTTTAAAAAATGCAGCTTCTAATAATGTCCATGGGTCTCGAGTTGGGCCGTAAAAGGCTTTTCAGAAAACGTTACTTTCATTAACGAACCGTTTAAAATCCGTTTGTTTTGGACAACGTTCGTTATCTATTTGCTCCGTTACGTCTTTCAGGGGATTTTCGTTCTTATATTCAAACTCACGCAGGTACAAACAAATCATTTTAAACATTTAAAGAAAAAAGGCAAAAGAATGCATTGATTCATTTCATTCGATTTTTAAAAAATAATTTATTATTAGTTTTATACTTTATTTATGGTAGAAGCAAAGCATCCATAAGTCTTAAGATGAATATATGATCATCTGATCAGCTTCGCATCTGAATGATCTGTAGTTCCCTTAGTCATCATCGCCACAAATTCTTCGTAGTTTATTCTCCCATCCTATCATTCATCATTATCATCATCATCTATAGAAATCAACAAAACAAAATTAACTCCAAATAAATGTTTTCCTTAATTACATTGTCTGTGTCGACATCATTGATGACTTCATCTATGGTAGCATCATCACCCATTCCATACTGTGTCATGGAATGTTTTAGCTCGTCTCTTGTGATGTATCTGATTTTAAGACAAGCATATAAGAATACGTTAGAAATGTAATTTCATCTTTAATGTAGTTATGTGTCACAAGAAAATAAATTTCACAAACCCGCTTCTGTCTTTGTCAAAGTATTTGAATGCTTGTAACAAATGCTCTTCTTTCTCCAGTCTATGCCGATGCATTGTAGCTGTTATAAACTCAATGTAATCAATTGTCCCGCTTTTATCCACATCAGCCTGTGAACAAAAACCATTAAAAGGCCTAATAATGTAACTATATCATTAAGTGGGGTTTGTTTTCTTGTCTTCTTACAGCTTCCATGAGTTGTTTGATTTCAGATTCAGTAAGCTTAGATCCAAGACGATGCAAACCGGTTCTTAGTTCATCAAAAGTGATGGTACCACTTCCATCTGTATCAATGTTCTTAAACATCTGCTTTAGTCCCTTAATCTCTTCTTCTGATAAGTTTTCAGCTATGACCTTTTAAACAAACCACAAAAGTTATAAATATTTCAGATGTTTTTTTTTAAAATTCCAACTGATCTTGGAGATGGAAAATCATTAACTTTACCTTCAAGGCAAGTTTCTTGAGCTTGTTCATTGCCCGGAACTGCTTCATCCTAATAAGGACGGCACTATCAATTGGTTTATCTGAAACTTCGCTATCTGTCAACCATGGATGCTCTTTAACCACAACAAAAAGAACCGTTAGTTAGTTAGCTATGAGGTATATTATAAGGTGTCACAAAATCAAGATACATCGCAAATACATACCGAGTGCTTCAGCTGCGGTAATCCGTGTTTTAGGGTCTCTTGCCAACATCTTTCTTATCAAGTCTTTTGCACTTTCCGATATTGTAGGCCAAGGAGAAGATTCAAGATCTAAATTTCCTTCTAAGACCGCCTCAAATATAGTCTTCTCGGTCTCTAAAACAACATCAAATGTATATAGTACCGGTTTATAACATTTCATTACTTAGCATTCTTCAAATTGAGTATGTGTGTGTGATAATAATAAACTTAAGATTCAAACATTTGTTTTAACATACCACCCCAAAATGGAGGAACACCGCATAGAAGAATGTAAAGCATGACACCAGCGCTCCATACATCAATCTCTTTGCCATAGTTTCGATATAGAACTTCAGGTGCAACGTAGTATGCGCTACCCACTACATCTTTGTACACTTTACCTACACAAAATAAATACGTTACTTGTTACTTGTAAACATATACAATCCATGCGTACATCTCTCCAGTTTCAAGTCTTTTGTTTTTCCTCCTAGTGTGAATCAAAATCATGAAAAAGGAAGACTTTCACATCAAATGATTTCTGTTGCACTAACATTTCTGGACCCATACTCTTTTTTTTTTTCATTTTTCAAATATGTGGTAACACATCACTTGACTTGGTTGTTGACCCAAGTCGTTTTCGAAGCTGACTTGGTGTCCCCACCAGATTGATCCCACACGGAGAGGAGATAAAATGTCGCTATCTTTATTTCTTGATTATACCACAAGTTTAAACTTATTGTTTATGTCCTAACCACACTCAACAAAGACAAACCTTTGAACAAGATGACCTTTATTTTGATTCTTCAAACAAAATAAAACTTTTTCAATTTTTAATACTTGACATTTTCGAATTTTTTTCCAATTATATAAAGTTTTCAATTTTTAATATAAAATTTATTAACATTTATTATTTTTTGTTTGTTTATTTATCGAACAAATTATGGTTGTGTAGACTGTAGAGTAACTTTTGATATTTTTGTTTAAAAAATGCAAAAATTAAATGTTTTTGTGCATAATATTGAAACATCTGATCTTCTAATTAAAAAAAAAACGGATGAGATCTTAATATTAAAAAAAATATATATCAAGAAGATGAAGTTTTGTTATGTTACCTTCTTCAATGAAAACAGAGAGTCCAAAGTCTGTGGCTTTAATAGGAGAATCATCATCCGTACTAACAAGCAAGAAGTTCTCAGGCTTCAAGTCTCTATGAACAACACCCATGAAATGACAAACATGAACAACGTTCACGATCTGTCTGAAAATATTAGCAGCTTCTTTCTCAGAGTAACTCCCTTTCTTGATGATACGATCAAAGAGCTCGCCTCCAGAACAAAGCTCCATAACCAAATGAAGATTATCTTTATCCTCATAGGCGCCTCGAAACTCGACGATGTTTGGTTGACCGGTGAGGTGCTGCAAGATCATGACTTCGCGTCTCACGTCTTCGATGTCTTTCTGACGGATGAGCTTGCGTTTTGAGATCGATTTGCATGCGTACTCTCGGCCGTTGGATTTGTCTGTGCAACGGTACGTGATACCGAACTGGCCACGGCCGAGTTCTTTGTGGAGGTCGTAGAGAGCTGAGAGATCGATCATTGGTCGGTTAAGGATTGGACCGATTTGTGAACCGGAGGAGGTAGGTGGAGGAGCCGGTTTGGGTTTGGGAGTGGTGGGGAAAGTACTGTTTTGGGCTTGAGGATTGGTTTGTTTAGGGAGAGGTTGGTAGCGGTGAGGAGGGGTAGAATCGGAAGAAGAAGAGATTGGGATCTCATGTGTTTGTGATTTGGAGAAGCAGAAACCCATTTTGGTGAAAAAATGTTTTGTTCGAGTGTTTTGGTTTCTCTTGTTTCTGGTGGCTTTATGGAGTTTTTTGAACATGTGAGCAAAGTAGAAAGGTCTCCTGTCTTATTCCGTGTATTTTTGTTTTCTTCCTGTCCCTTTTATTCTAAGTTTTTGTATAAGAAGAGGGATACATACGAATACATGTAGTGAAACATTTAAAATCAAAAATATTGGGATTGAATTGGGGGTTTGGGGATGCTTTGCTTTTGCGTTTTGACAAGGTTATGGTATCGTTTCGTCTTTAAATGTGTCCCTTTCGAGAGGGTCTTCATAGGTTCTCTGCTTCCTTAGCAAAACAATAGTAATATTAAAAATCAATGCGTAACGCTTGAACATGAGTTTTATTTCATGATAACATAGAAGAACAGTTAGATATTTGTGATTTTACTAAATTTTAAGAATATAGTATAGATAACGGAGATTGCGATTGTTGGAAAAGAGAACTCTGTTCGGTTCAGTAATCACATTCATTGATTTCTTTATTTCGGTGCTCTGTCTTGTCATCATGATCGCTTTCCACTACTATTAAGATTTAGATTACTACAAACGTCATGAAGTCATGAATACATAACTACATCAGTTTTTAACTTTTTATAAAGTCTATGACTACGATTCTATTTGAATTAATATTCTACTAAACGGAACGAGAGCTACCTTTGTATTTGTATTCCACAAAATGGTTGTAGATTATGTATAACAATTTATTCTCATTCTGAACCAATCTCAGCAAGTGTGCAAAAAACTTGCGACGAAATTACGTAAAAGCAAAACTAAGATACGACATTATTATATCGCTTATTATTTTCAATTTGAAAAAATTACAGAACGAAAAAAGAAAGAAAGAATATAACAGAAAACAACACACCGCAAAATTCACACCATCTATCTCAAAAAAGTTTCAAATTTTGATATGATAAGCTTCTTACCTTGCCTGAGAATGAAACAAAACAAGTTGATTTCTGTCTTAGGTCGTTGTTGAGTCGCGGCTGTAGAATTGGTCGAGTGTCTTGGCAGGGATACGGTGAAGAAGCTCGCGTGGGAAGATACGGAGCAATGTCCAAGCCAAGTCCAGCGACTGAAAGATGTTGCGCGTGTCATAAGCTCCTTGCATCACAAACTTCCTCTCAAACTTATCCAGAAACTCTAGATAAAGAAGATCCTCTGAAGAAAGTGCTTCCTCTCCAACCACAGCTTTCATAGCTTGCACATCTTTCCCGATTGCATAATTTGCATAAAGCTGGTTTGACACATCGGAATGGTCTTTCCGAGTCATGCCTTCACCAATAGCACTCTTCAAAGAACAAGGAATGATTAAGTCAACAAAGTCTACTGATAGAATTTGATGGAAATGATCAAAAAATGAAATTGAATTCTAACCTTCATTAATCGAGACAGAGATGGAAGCACATTGATGGGTGGATATATCTAAGAAACAGAGATACATTTGATTCAGGGATCAATCATATAATAGAAGCAAAACCACAATAAGATCATGGATTAAAGGGGTTTCCTTACCTGTCGGTTGTGAAGCTGCCTATCGATATATATCTGACCTTCTGTGATGTAACCAGTAAGATCCGGGGTTGGATGTGTGATGTCTGATTTAAAACAACAATGAGTTAAGTATTAAGGTTCTTAAGATATAACATGTCTTAAATGTATGATTTACTTATCGTCATTGGGCATAGTAAGAATTGGGATTTGGGTGATGGAACCTTTTCTTCCTTCGATACGCCCAGCACATTCATATATATTTGCAAGATCAGTGTACATATAACCTGGATATCCGCGTCTTCCAGGAACTTCTTCTCGAGAGGCGGAAACCTACAGTTTTCTCAATCATATAAAACACATGTATGGAATAAAGGGACTACTACTACTCCGGTATAGCAGATTCGTTTTACCTCATGAAGATTATCGGCATAAGAGCTCATATAAGTCAATATAACAAGGACGTGTTTCCCACATTCGTAAGCCAAGTATTCTGCTGCTGTGAGGGAAATTCGTGGAGTGATGATTCTCTCAATGGTCGGATCATTGGCCTATTGGAATAATGGAAGGTCCAAATCCAATTTTAATGTAAACAATGAATAATACTAAAAACAGCAAAGATATGTCAATGAGCTTTAGAGGCAGCCACTAGTAGTAAATTTACCAGATTCAAGAAAAGGGTAACTCTCTCCATTGATCCATTTTCTTCAAAATCTCGCTTGAAGAACTGAGATGTCTCCATGTTCACACCCATAGCTGCAAACACAATCGCAAAATTATCCTCTCCATGATCCTGAAAAACACAAGAAGGTAAAAAAGCACGGATTTTATTAGACATACAAACACTTGAGTTTCCAATAAAGCCAACAGAATTTCAAATTGAAGGCTTTCTAGATGTGTTACTAGTTCATTGACATATTTGAATTAACATTTTCGACTCAAATAAGTGCTTTTTGGAATTGTTTGGACTACAGAGAAATAAAAAGCATATTTTTTTGTAGTATGGTTACAAAGAATTACCTCAAGTAGATCAGCAGTCTTTTCCAGACGCTTGACAAGACCAGCTTGACGACAAATCTGAGCAGCAATTTCATTATGAGGAAGACCAGCAGCAGAGAAAAGAGGAATCTTCTGTCCACGAGCAATGGAGTCCACGACATCGATGGTCGAGATCCCTGTCTGTATCATCTCCTCGGGATAGGTTCTTTCACTGGGGTTGATTGAACTTCCTATCAACACAATAATGCACTGACACATTACTAAAAAGGTAAAAAACGCACACAAATATTGCTTCCAAGATTTCACTGGAGCAGTCATCTCATTTGAAGCTGACCTGAAATATCAATGTACGCCTCAGGCAAAATAGGAGGGCCATTGTCAATCGGCTTTCCGGAACCGTTAAAAATACGCCCAAGCATGTCAAAGGATACATGTGTTTTCAAAACCTGAAACACCCACCGGTTACAACAACAATAAATATATGAATAAACAGGAAGCAGAAAGTGTAAAACAATCAGCCAAACAAACTTGTGTACGTTAATTACCTCTCCTGTGAATTGTACGGTAGTAAACTTGTTGTCAATTCCAGAAGTTCCTTTAAAAACCTGAAACACTTACACGACTAAGTCCCTGAGGAAATGACCTATGCATTGTACTGATTCATTGTTTGTTCCCAATCCAAACCTGCACAACAGCTTTCTCCCCGTCGACTTCCAAAACTTGACCATGCCTCGTTGATCCATCGCCTAAGCGGGTATGACAATCTCCTGGTACTTTGGACCCTGATTTCATCACACAGCACAACAAGTGTTAGCCAGTTATTGTTTTAAGTAGATTAGCATCTCTTGATGATCAAATCAAATCAAATCAAATCAAATGATGTAGATACCTTCACTTTGTCAAGAATGACCAATGGTCCAGCAACGCCAGAAACAGTTCTATACTCTGTAATTCAAAGCCAAAGCAACACGATCACATGCTTACCAAAACGAAACACATCCAAATCAACAATCCAGAGAGGGAAACGTTGACAGAGATTTCTAACGCAAGGCCTAGAGATACGATTCGAAACGTGAAGCTCATAATAGTGTGATCCATGATTAAGTGGCTTACCCATGCCAATCTCCAGAGTCCCTTCTTCCATGTCGATATCATTCGCTCCCATTTCACAGATCAAAGTCAAACCAAATCAAGCAAAGCCGCTCGACGATTCCTCCCCTGGAAGCATAAATCAACAGTGTGGTTCGCAATACAACAATCAATGGAAACTTCGATCCAATCGTGAAGAAGACCTGATCAATAGGATGCGTACCTGTAAACGGTTCGATTCAATCGCAGCGAAAGGGAAAGAGACTTTCTTCTTCTCTGTGACTGTGGACGTGTATTGGAGGACCATATCTCAATTATTTTTTCTATTCTTTTAATTACTTCTGACAGGCTCACACTTACTGATATTAACTCTCCATAACCAAATAAATCCTTTATTGTTTTCTTAACCCCCAAAATTTTTCCATAGTAGTTAGTGGATAGCCTTGGGCAAAAACATGAATCCATATATAATTATAAAAATGGGATTTTTTCAAATTTGACTCAAAACTCAAAGTCAAACACAAAACTAACCTCTTTTTTTATTTTGCCCTATTCACCCCACATGTTCACATTATTACGAAAAATGCCATTAATTTTTTTTTCAAAAATGGCTTTTTTTACTCTTTCAACCTCATCATCTTCAAGTATTTACAAGATTGTCATTGCCATCAATACCCCAACCACCATGAACAATCAATTTGAAGCTTTTAATGCACCTAAAATCGATTTACACTATCTATTTCTCAATTGTTATGAACTAAAAACAACATCTCTTTCACTTTGTCTCCATATTCATCCAAAAAACTTAAACTTTTGATTCAATTTTTTAATGGTTGATAGAGCCATTCAAGCTTACTATTCTTGGTGGGTTACTTTCGTTTGAGGTTCTGGGTGGTTGGAGAAGACTTCTGTGTGCTAAGGAAGTCATCTCACTAGTTTAAGGTATGAAATTGATTTTTTTTCAGATCTGTTCGCGTAGAAGACTTACCCGAACAGATCTGAAAAAAAATTCAATTTTGCATTTGACCGAATTATGTCAGATATCTGACTTTTCCTAGACGACTTACTAGACGACTTTCTAGTAAGTCGTCTCTGGGAAAACAAAAATTTCAATATTTTATTAAAGCTAGACGACTTACTTGTAAGTCGTCTCAGGTTAGTTTTGCAATTGGAAAATAAAACTTAAATATTTAACTTTTCTCAGACGACTTACACGGAAGTCGTCCAGTCAGACGACTTACTTGAAAGTCGTCCAGGATAAGCAAAGTCGTTCAGATTTTTTTCTGAGATTCTGGTCAAACCTTGCTTATCTCGGACGACTTTCTCGTAAGTCGTCTAACTGGACGACTTTCAAGTAAGTCGTCTGGGAAAAGTTAAATATTTAAATTTTATTTTCGAATTGCAAACTAACCTGAGACGACTTACAAGTAAGTCGTCTAGTCTTAATAAAATATGGAAATTTTTGTTTTCCCAGAGACGACTTACTGGTAAGTCGTCTAGGTTTTTTTTAACAAACAAAGCTGGACGACTTACAAGTAAGTTGTCTCATTTAAAAGTCAATTGCAAAAATGACCTTATCGGACGACTTACTTGTAAGTCGTCTAAGTCGTCCAGACGACTTACTTGGATGTCGTCTGCGTCAATGTTTAGTAAACTTTCATTTTCTCTAAAACTATAAAGACTTTTTAACATTTTCTTATTAATTCATGTATATTAATCAATATTGTGGCTACTGAATGAAATTTATAACATAATTGGTGATATTTATGGAAGTCCGCATAAGTCTTCTACGCTAGTTTTTAAGTCTTCTATGCTAGTTTTTAAGTCTTCTATGCTAGTTTTTGAATAACTTGTATTTTTAAGAGTGCTAAGTAATTTCAAGATATGTAAAACTTAATTTTTCAAAATATGTTTTCTCCCTTAGTTTTACTAAATTTGACTAAGCTTTTCAACAAAAACTTGTAAACAATGTGGTATGCTTTGACTAGTTACTATTGTTTGTTTTCATCTCTTAAGTATTATTGTTATAGACACCAACGATGATTATTGTTATGAGTTGGAAGAATGGTTAAAATGCTTCTTAAAATGTTGGATCAATATGAGGCTACCAACATTCTTGTTTATTAAGATGAGAAGAAGGCCATTGGAGTTTATTATTGCATATGGGAGATCTAAAGATAAGAGAAAAGCTACTGAAGTCAATTAATTCATTGATTTGTAAATCTGTAAACACATTGTTAGCACATATATTATATCTTGGGAAACATTATTACTGATTTTACAAAAAAATTCACAACTAAGGGAGTACATATGCAAATCACAAAACATACCACAAACAAAACTATTATAGATCATTCCTCTACAAAGACAAGCTTGGACTCCACTTGATATGGAAGAAGACTTTGTAAGAAAACTTCCAGGAAGTTCAGACGACTTCCAGGAAGTTCAGACGACTTCTAGGAAGTTCAGACGACTTACTTTTTTGCTGCAGCCATTTGAGAGGAGGAGAGAGAATGTGTAAATTTTTCTTTATATAGGGAGACAAAAAAATCGAATTAGGTTAAATATTTTCGATTCAGAAGACTTTCAAGTAAGTCTTCTGATGACTTACTCGTCCAGAAGACTTCAATATTTTTAGCGGGAAGCTAAAATATTTTTAGCGAGAAACTAAAATATTTTTAGGCGGAAATATTTGAATATTTGGACGACTTACATGTAAGTCGTCTGGTTTAAATTATTAACTAGACGACTTACAAGTTAGTCGACTAGACCCTAAACATAATTCCTAAACTTAATTAACTAACTAAACACTTCATAAAATCAAATTAAACTTAAAAATTGTTTACTATACACAGAAATAAACACATATAGGTAAAAATTTAATTTTTTTAAAAAACATTCAAGCTTTCCAAAATCTAACCCTAAGAATACATACAATACTACAACATATGTTGTCAAACCCTAAAATCAAAGAATATCATGACTCACTACTTTCACTCATCTATGTTGAAAACAATTCACTTTTATTCTATCTTAATTTATATCACTTAAAACATATGTTAATTACATGATTTCAATTTTTCACTTATCAAAATATTTTTTATAAAAATTTTAAATTATTTTTAAGAAGAACTATACTAGACTACTTTCAAGTAAGTCGTCTGGACGACTTACTGGAAAGTCGTCTACCATAAATATATTCACCAGACGACTTACTAGTAAGTCGTCCAGACCCTAAATTTAACCCCTAAACTAAATTGACTAAATTAACTAACTAAACACGTTATAAAACTTTACTATACACAGAAATAAACACACTTAGGTAAATTTTAAATTTTTCAAAAAACCATTTACGCTTTCCAAAATCTAACCCTAAGAGCACATACAATACTACAACATATGTTGGCAAAACCTAAACCAAAGAATATCATGACTCACTACTTTAACTCATCTATGTTGAAAACAATTCACTTTTATCATATCTTAATTTATATCACTTAAAACATATGTTAGTTACATGATTTCAATTTTTCACTTATCAAAATATTTTTTACAAAATTTTAAAATTATTTTTAAGAAGAACTATACCAGACGACTTACAGGAAAGTCGTCTGGACAGAAGACTTGCGGAGGTTAGAAACGTAAAAAAAATTCGATTTTTTTTGTTTGTTCACAAGGGGGCTGGTTGTAATTTCAATAGACTTTTAGGTTACTTTTGCATTTGATTCAAGTTTGGGTTTACTTTTGCATTTGAAATCAAGTTGTGAGTCATATTTGATAATTTTCCTTATAAAAATATCTTAGTGAACACGGTTGTATGAATTTTGGATTGGCAGCAAGTTAAAATATGAATAAACGGAAAATCTCAAAAAAAAAAATTGATCCAAGTTCAAAATAAGTTTGAAACCTAAATAATATTATTTCCGTTTCATTTTAATTATCACTTTAGATTTATGCACACAGATTAATAAAATATTTAATTTTGTGTATTTCTAAAAAAAATCATTATCTATACACCTAACCATATTTAAACTAATAAAAAATAAATTAGAAAATAGTGTTAATAATTTTTACATTGAAATTCTAAAACGATATTTTTATTTCAAAACAAAAATTTTACTTTACAACAACAATTAAACTGAAACAAAACTTATTTTGAAACAAAAATTTTACTCTACAACCACAATTAAATAGAAATGGAATAACTCAATTTCATTTTTGTTTTGATATACTATCTTGAATTATTCGAACTCAAAGCATTATTCAGTATGCAATTTCATTTTTGTTTTGATATACTATCTTGAATTATTCGAACTCAAAGCATTATTCAATATGCTTGAACTTGAACTGAGTTAAGATCTAAAACTAATTTTAGACAAAATGTATCGGAGCGTGAAGTATCCGATCCAAACATACGTAAAACGTTTTATAGAAAGACTGAACTCAAACGGAACCCAATGCCTACGTGGGATTGCAACCATATTCTACCACGTTGGAATAAATTTAATCAACGGCTAGAGATGAAAGGAAGTGTCTCACTTTAGCTTCCGAGAAATCGTAGCCGTTGCTTTACATTCACCGACAGTATCTGACACTCTGGTTTTAACCACCTTGCCATCCTAGGAAGAAGCGAAAGAGCGAGAAAATGATCAGAACCATTTTCCTCTTTCTTGTCTTCTTCATCGGGACGCAAGTCCACGCGCAGCTAATTCCTCCAGCGAGGCCCGATGGTTTCGCTTACCCACCGGGACATCGCGTTGACCAGGATACTATACTGATCGAGGCGTTTTATGACCCGGTGTGCCCGTACAGTAGAGACTCTTGGCCGCCGCTGAAGCAAGCGCTTAAACACTATGGATCTCGCGTTTCTCTTCTCCTCCACCTCCTTCCGTTACCGTCAGTACTCTGTTTTTTGTCTCCTTCCGTTACCGTTAGTTGCTTTAAACAGTGGACATGTAGCTTAGGAATTAAGGTCAGGTCTTGATGAGTTGCATGAAACTGTTCCGGTTTTATTTTGGATTTTGGATCCTGCAGGTATCACGACAATGCGTATGTAACATCTCGTGCTTTACACATAGTGAATACTTTCAACGCCAGTGCTACCTTCGGTTTGCTTGAAGGGTTCTTTGAGCATCAGGTTTGTTCAGTGTCATCAGAACGCTAACATCTTACAAAAACATATTTATATGCGTGATAGTTCTTGTAGCTCGGTCTAGTGAAGCTGCTGTTTTTTTTTTATAGGCAATGTTCTACGGTGCGCAAACACAACTCCTGACAAGACCTGAAGTTGTGAAAAGAATTGTCAATCTTGGAACAGCCACGTTGGGAAACTCATATCATCATCTTCTCAAATCCGGCTTCAACGACACGAAGTCTGAACGTTCAACCAGAGTTTCATTCAAGGTAATATCTACAGTGTTCATCTCTGGGTTGTTTTCACTTGCCATGGTGTATCAATTAAGAGTTAACTACATATACAAGAATACTGTGTGTTTTAATGGCATATGATCTGAACCTATCAAGTTGAATGTTTGACCATGTTGATAGGTCAGGTTCATGCAAAAACAAATCTACTTGATAGGTTCTCAAATGGTGAACGGGTCAAAAATTTATACTACTTGATATGTTTATATTATAATCAGACCATTAAAAGTTAGTAGCGTATTGTTCACCATGGCCAATCTGATTGTTACCTGGCTGAGATGGATCCATTATAACTTTTATCTGGCGTTATGTGTTGCAGTATAGCGCTTCAAGAGGTGTTTATGGAACACCAACCTTCTACGTGAATGGGTTCAAATTGGCAGATGCTGATTCTCCTTCAGATTTTGGAGGATGGAAAAAAATCATTGATTCTCTGGTTCTACCACACAAGGTAGAAAGGTAGAGATGCAAGATGAATTTCATTTCATTCATCTGAGCATCTCAAGTGCTTTACCTTTTTTTCGCATTCATATCATGTAAAAATAATAGTGCTGTGTCATCTGACTCTGTGCACTGTATATATACTTGGTCATAACCTGTCTATTGTACAATGAAACATCTTCATTGAATGACTTGTTGGGTTTTCGATATTAAAAAAAGACAAAAGGTGACTCGTCTTGTCGTGGTTGATTACTAATTAATTATGCTTCTCGAGTTTGGTGAGTCAATACTCCCAACTATAATTTTATTTTGTAATTTTTTTTTTGTCACACAACTCGTTGGATGTCTTCTCTATCTCTCTCGCTCGATGTTTGCCCTCTTCGTCCATCGAAAACACATGTTTGCCATAAGTGTATCTCTTCATCCATTGATTCACAGTCGTCCTTTTTAGTCTGTGGCTGTTTTTCTTGAGAGTCGCTTTAGGGTTAAAATCTATGTTCATTATGTTTTATGGTTTTGAGATTTTGTTAGGGAAGAACTACTACTGAGACATCCTCTTTTATTTTTTTCTTCTTCAGTTAGCATCTCTTCTGCAGTTTTGTTTAGGGGAGAGTGAGTAGGGACAAAATACTCTCTTTTGTGTCTTTGTGTACTGGTTCTAATGTGATGAACAGTTGATTTTATTTTCCTACGCACTTGTTCTTGCATTTGCAATATATGAGTTGTATTTTCATAGTGTTGTGTATATGTTTGTTGGCTCTAATAATGAAGACAATACGTTGACGAGATACTTGATTCACACGAAAGCAAGAAGCCAGTGATTTCTCAGAAATAGGTCCAGGAGAAAACGACAGCGTATTAACAGTTAGGATAATAATAAAAAATAAAGAAAGTACGCCGTTGCCGGGGATCGAACCCGGGTCACCCGCGTGACAGGCGGGAATACTTACCACTATACTACAACGACCTTGTTGTCCTTCAAACCAAAATAATATTTGATTACCAAGTGTAAGCATATTCTGTCTTGAAGAAAAAGAAAAGGTTTACACACATACACCTTCTCCTTCTGTGAAAGCAAAGCACCTCCGCACAGAAAGTAAGCCTTAGAGATTTACGGGAGAAGATGACGACGACTCAAGACGTGGAGATGAAAGACAACCAAACCCCAGCCCAATCCATCGTCTCTTCCACCACCTCAACACTCCAGCGTACTACAAATCTCGAATCTCAATCCCTCTTTACTCTCGATTCGCTAGGTTTTTTTTTTTGTTTCTAACATTCGATTTACCTTTCTCCCTCCCCAGATCTGAAGGAGATCGCAGCTCTGATCGATACCGGCTCCTACACCAAAGAAGTCCGCCGCGTTGCTCGCGCCGTTCGTCTCACCGTCGGTCTAAGACAGAAGCTCACCGCCTCCGTCGTCTCTTCCTTCCTTGACTTCGCTTTGGGCCATGGATCTGAGGCCCATGCTCGTCTCTCTTCCTTCGTTCCTAAGGTTTCTTGTGATTGATTGTGTTTCTACACTTTGTTTCCGTGAAAACTTATTTTGGATCTGTGTTGATTGATGTTTGTTAGAGTGATGAACATGACATGGAGGTTGATACGGCTTCGTCCAATCCCTTAGCTACCTCCAAGCACGTGCCTGTAGAGCTTGAGATTTACTGCTACTTCATTGTTCTTCTTTTTCTGATTGATCAGAAGAAGTACAACGAGGTTGGATTCTCTCTCTCTCTCTCTCTCTGTGAGGTTTCGTTGGACGTATACTTTGTTTTCGTTGATCTTGATTTCTTTCTGTTTTAGGCCAAAGCTTGCTCTTCAGCTAGCATTGCTCGTCTCAAGAGCTTGAACAAGAGAACCATTGATGTGATAGCTTCGAGATTGTATTTTTACTACTCTTTGAGTTATGAGATGACTGGTGATCTTGCTGAGATTCGTGGGTGAGTTAGTTATATTCACTGACTTTGTTTTCTTATATTTGGCTCTCAAACAGTTTGTTAGCTGATTGCATTTTTAATTGTGCTTTTCAGTACTCTTTTGGCTTTGCACCACTCTGCAACACTGCGCCATGATGAGTTGGGTCAGGTACGTTAGATGATACAGACACTCCCAAACTCTTTGATTCAGCTTTTGTTTCGGTTATTTCAATATGTCCAATTCGTGAGTGCAGGAAACACTTCTGAACCTCTTGCTTCGCAACTACCTGCACTACAACCTTTACGACCAAGCGGAGAAGCTGAGATCAAAAGCACCCAGATTTGAGGCACATTCCAACCAACAGGTTCATCTTTTAGTAGCTATTCTTTCATGCCACTTGGTTAATTGTTGCTTTCTAGATTATTAGTTTATATCGTTTCTCTGATGACTCACTTCACTTATGCTAACCTTTCAAACTGTCAAACCTATTCAAATATTGCGTTTATATGTATTCGTTTTGCTATCCGTACTCATTTTGTGTTTTCTTAGACCTCCAAATCTCATACAATTTTGTTGTCGCAGTTCTGTAGGTACTTGTTTTATCTTGGCAAGATCCGTACGATCCAACTCGAATACACTGATGCAAAAGAGAGCCTCCTCCAGGCGGCTAGAAAAGCACCTGTCGCTGCTCTAGGCTTCAGAGTCCAGTGCAACAAGTGGGCTATTTTAGTTCGACTCCTCTTGGGTGAAATTCCAGAGCGATCCATCTTCATGCAGAAAGGAATGGAAAAGGCTCTTAGGCCATACTTTGAACTTACCAATGTGAGTGTCAATCTTAGCAACTCTTGCATCTGTGATCACATACCAAAGCATCTCTCATACTAATAATATGTTTGGACTTTTGATAGGCTGTGAGGATTGGTGACTTGGAGCTCTTCAGGAACGTTCAAGAGAAGTTTGCAAAGACATTCTCTGAGGACAGGACTCACAACCTCATAGTCAGACTCCGACACAACGTGATCAGAACAGGACTGCGCAACATCAGCATCTCCTACTCGAGAATCTCTCTAACAGACGTCGCCCTGAAGCTAAGGCTAAACTCTGCAAACCCTGTCGCAGATGCAGAGAGCATTGTGGCTAAAGCCATAAGAGACGGAGCGATCGACGCGACCATCGACCACAACAAGGGATACATGGTGTCAAAGGAAACAGGAGACATCTACTCCACCAACGAGCCGCAGAACGCGTTTAACTCGAGGATTGCCTTCTGTTTGAACATGCACAACGAAGCGGTGAGGGCGTTGAGGTTCCCGCCAAACACGCATAGGGAGAAAGAGAGCGAGGAGAAGAGGAGGGAGATGAAACAGCAAGAAGAGGAGCTCGCTAAATACATGGCTGAGGAAGATGACGACGACTTCTAGATCTGATACAATGCTAGCTTCTCTTTGTCTCTTGTTATTTTGAAATTATCTGATACATTTTTTTCCTTCTTGTTATGAACATCGTTCTTTTTACTTTATGAGAAACAGAACTCAATGTTTTTACTTGTGTTCATTTTTCACGAGCTCATTCACCGAAACATGATTAGGCATTAGGAATTTGTACATTTGTAACTCAAATCCGAAATCCAAAGTGAAATAGAAACCAAAAAAATTCTACAAAGGTAAAGGCAACGTAATTCCGATTGTTTTCCGCAGTCGGAGGGGTGGTTTGATCCTAACAACTGGAGAATGGAGGAGTTTCAGAGCACTGAGGTAACAATCCAGAAGTCGAAGGTACAATCGAATCAAATCAAAAGCAATCCGAAGAACATCACGACGAGCAGCAGAAGCAAGCGCAAGAAGAAGAAGAAGAAGACGAGTTGCGAAAGCTGCTGCTTTCAGATATAGGAGAGCTTCCTATTTCTCCTCCTTCAGCTACACAAATCAACTTCGTTTCATACTTCATCACAGGTTCTCACATTTTTCAGCTACTATATAACCCTTGTGATAGTGTGAATAAAACCGTTTTCAATATATTGCAGACTTTACTAAACCGTTCGTCTTTGAAGGTCACTCTGCGTCACCGGAAGATACACTGTCGTCGGCCATCGCGCTAGCACGAGAATGGAGCCTTGAACGAGAGATTGATCAAGCAACCTCAGCTTCTTAATTCATCCGTAAGAAACAATTGCATTATGATATTATTATCTTAACATAATAATGTTTATGCAATGAATCTCTCTAACTATAACAGTGAGCGTTAGTATTATTCTTAAGTGTCTGTTTTGTTACAAAATCTGATTTCAGGCTGATCGAGAAGGATATATTGCGATAATCATGCCAAGACTTGCAGATTGGACGAAAAACAAGGAATCACTTATAACCTTGGAGGAGTATAAAGGAAAGAAACAAGACGGTTTACTGGAACCGTGTTTACTTTGAAGCTGATGGTTAGGCTTAAGCCAGATTAGAACTCTTCTGTTCAACAATATTCATAATGCTGTGGTGTTTTCTCTGACAAAAAAAAAAAATTTGGTAGCAAAGATCTTTTTCTTTGGTCTATGATGTTCTTCGTGAAAATAGTTTCAATATATAGTTATACTTTTATTTTTAATAATCACTATTTAATATCTAAATTTAATATAATTTTTTTTGAACAAAAATTTGTGATGGTTGAGTATAATCGGTTACACAAATATACAATAAATATAATATTAACTTATTTTTATTTTTAACAACAAAATACTTTATAATATAAAACATGAGTACAATATATAATTTTGAAGTTTTGACTTAGTCAAAGTATATCTGAACTTAATTGTGTTTAATTCCAAAAAGAAAAAGGATTGTATTTTTATTTATTTGTTTTTGTTTTGGGGGAAATCTAATTTTTATTTCTTAAGTGCAACTGGACTAGGAAGAACATCACACTATATATTTACCCTAAGCGTTGGTGTTTTCTTTTGTTTTAGATCAATCCCAAATTTGCTCAGAGGTTCTTCTTAGTTCTCTAAACTTCTTAATAACAATGAATAGGAGAACTAACACAGCTCAAAATCGATTTGATCATTCCACCTCTGGCCAAATATATTGGTCAACAGTGGGGCAAGCGCAACCTCAGCTGCCTCCACCACTGTTAACTTCTTTCCAACCGATGTGGTTTCCTCCTCCACAGTATTCTTTCATGTCTGTGGCTGGTAAGTTATAAGTATATGTTTTTTTATTTGTATAAAGGTTTTCTACAACTAAATTATTTTGAGTTTAATTTCATTAACTTTATGTAAATGTCACAGATTTATCGGATATTCCGAATCTAAGAAGGTTGGCATTAAGGTCTGATTTATCGTCTAGAATTGTCAGCCAGATTGAATATTATTTCAGGTAAAATTAAACTTTATTTATTTTGCTTTATTAATTTGTTTCTCTTAGATTTATTGTGATATTAATACATGACAATACAGCGATGAAAATCTAGTGAGAGATGACTACTTGAAATCTCTCATGGATAACCAAGGATGGGTTGATGTTTTCTTCATTGCAGAATTTAGACGAGTAAGTAATATTCAAGTTTGTAAATAATAGGAATATTTGATGTTGGAGAATTATATGAATATCAAATTTGTGTCTTGTTGTTTTGACAATCAGATCAAAGCGATGACCGATGATATCGACTTGATATTGCGTTCAATGGGATCATCAACAACCGTCGAGGTCCAGGTAAATTCATGATTAGTTTATTACTTGTCTTACACTTATATTGTATATACAGTAGATGGAAATAAAAACTCATATATAGATATTTTATTTTAAATTTTGTAGGTTTTCAGACTAAGGAAACGTCATGGATGGGAGAGGTGGATACTTCCATGAGTAGACTCGTTATACCATTAGCGATGGTGGAAAAGCGATTGACGATTGAATTGAAATATTGTTAGTTTGTTTACAGTGTCGATATATCTGGAATGTTATGTCACTCATGGTTATAAAAACAATTGTGGCTTTCCTTCTTATGTTTTCTTGTGTTAAATTCAGTTTATTTATATGTTGGCGTAACTAACCCAACAGAAAATATAGAACAAACCAAACTAGTTTCTCGTATGAACTACGAAAACTGGAAACTTTAACGATTGATATGAATTGAAATAATCGAATAATCTTCCGCTGTTTCCAAAATTTAAACAATCGAATAATCTTCCGCTGTTTCCAAGTTTCAGTCTAGCAGACTAAGCATAGTTCTTTCCTTCATGGCGTTCATGCAAAAGCCTATGGTCGTGAATTAAATAAAAGAAGGAATAACATCTGTCCTTTGTCGTCCAGCGGTTAGGATATCTGGCTTTCACCCTGATGACCCGTGTTCCCTTCCCAGCAACGGAGCTTTTTCTGCTAATAGAAACGTCAATCTTTTTTTTTTTTTTTTAATGTTCTAAACAGTGATAATTTCTTGGTTAAGCAAAGAAACCTCGAAAGGTTTCATGTGTTTGTTCATGGATTCATTAAGGAACTTTTCTTCTAGCTCTTGTGCATTAGTGTTTATCTATCTAAATTATGGAAATTTTCGTTTTTTTGCCACTGACTGAGAATTTCAATAGATTCATGTTCATGTTCATGTTCTCTAAGATGTGTCTCAGACTCTCAGTTAAAAGGATACATGTGTTTCTTTTACAGCTCACTGGTATACAGTGTTAATCCAAGCTAAGAGCAGAGCAGGGGAGAACATAGTTTATGAATCTGCATTCTGTTAGGATATCATCTACTTCACTTGTTTGTTATTTTTGTTTGTTATTTAAGAGTACTTGTAGATTAGATAGAAGAAGAACGAGAACCAAACACCGATCTTAAGATAAAGACGCGAATTAACATAAAGGGAAGAAACTTGGTAGGTTTATAACTACTTCCACGACCTCGCTTTGATCATTATTCAAAAGCCCATTGATTCTCCCTGCGCACCTCCTCCTCTTCCTCGGGTGAGAAGTCGTTCTTGATGTTGAAGGTCGTGCGAATCTCTTCTGGAGTCTTGCCTTTAATCATATCAGCCACCGTCTGGCACGTGAGGTCAAGAAGGTTCTTGATGTTCAGGTAATTAGCAGCCTGCGATATCAAACAAACGAAAACCATTAGATCCAAATCCCAAATCAAACCCTAACAATCTCAATCGAATTTCAAACCCTAATTCCCAAAATCGAAAACCCTAAATAACATAATCGAGAGAGGATAGACGAACCAGGATGAGTTCGAAGAGGGTTGCTTGATCGATCTTCATGAACTCGGTATCCCACGCCTTGAGGTCATCGTCGGATGAAGCAGCACCATCGACGGCCCCCTCGGTCTTGGCAGCAGCGGCGTCGACGTGCTTCTTGCAGTACTCGATGACCTTGGCGAGGATCTTGCTCGTGACGTTAGGGAGAGGGATACCGTTCTCGATGCAGTCGTCTTCGACCATGTGAGCTAGGGTCTGAGACTCGCGAGCCACAGCCTCGTCGACCTCGAAAGACTCGCCATCGGAGCTCTTCAACACGATCTTCTTCGTCGACATCTTTTTTCGATTTTTGAGAGATTTGTTTTTCAGAGAAGCGATGAATGTTAATATGTGAAGGGATGCGTCTCTCTATTTATACTGAAATCCCTAATTTTGTTAACTCGGTTGATTATTAGAAAGTAATCACGCGATTAATGAATAAGGAAGTGTTTGATTTTTGCCATCTTTTCTTATAAAGATTAAGGAAAATTGTGGAAAATAATACTAATTTCATTTAAGTTAAACTTTTTTATGAATTGGAACGATGCATATATAATTACTTTATGATTTTCTTATAATTATTAGAAAATGAGTAATTTAGAATGCAATTGAAGCCTATTTATTTCATTTTCATATTATATATATTTCACATTATAGTTTAACTCAAAAACTAATTTTGAAAAGATAGAAAACAATATTGATTTCATTTATGCTTTTTCCATTAACAATAGTCTATAGACATGTGTTAACCAGCATAATTATATTTTATTATATGACGTGTATAGAGTTTTTATATGTTTTATATACAATAATATCAATTATTTATTTTCAAAGTTAATTTATATGATGTTATTTTTTATAATTTTTTTGTTCTTCATACAAATCAATTTTTTCTCTTTTTTTTTTGCGTTTGAAATCCAATATCTTTTTTTTTGTTGAAGAAATCCAATATCTTTTAATTTTAAGAGAAGATCGAAATGGTTTTTCTAATTAGTGAGAGGAGATATTACCCAAATAAAATGTGAGATAATTATTTTAATATGAAATTATAAATTTGTAAAGGGAAATTATTTCTTAGAAAATATCATTGTTAATTCTTCTACGGCTTTCTATTGTTAATTTATTTGAAAATAAATCTGAAATATATGATTTGCTATTTTCGTACAATCTTAAATAACCCCTTGAAAATAGCTTTCACTTTCAACCATCATACTATTTGATTATAAGTTTTTGTGTATGACTATTTTAATAATGAGGTAAGCTTATTTATTAAAAATATTTGTATATTTAGCTTATACACAAACAACAAATTTAAAATGTCGCACCAACATCACTGAATATTGTATCTTCTTGTTTAATGCAGGAGGGCCCAATGCAGGATGGTTAATACAAATGAAATTTCGGTGAAAGGCATTTGAGACATGTTAGAAAGTGACTCACACACCACCTTTAGATCTGAGCACGGATCGGATATCCGGTTTTTTAAAGAAATTTGTGATTTGCTTCGAATGCTACGAATATCTAATTTTCCGATTTGCTTTGCTTCGGAAAAATACGGATATTCGGAAAAACGGATATTCGGAAAATAAATAGATATTTGCGGATATTCGCGGATACTTACGGATATCTCATTTGTTTTGATTAATACAAATAATCTTAAAAATTTGATTCAAATTTGTTTTGTAAAAATATTTTTTGCATGATATAAAGGATAAAAATTAAAAGAAGTATTGAATCTTCATATTTTGTAAATTTTTAAACTTAGTTAAAAACTATAATAACACAAAACATAAGAAAAAAATTATAAATGTCATAAATATTTTCTCTTCTTTTTATGTAATACTTTTATATAAGTAATAATGTGAATATAATCTATCAAATCATATGCTAGAATAATAATTATATAATTTTATATATATTGACGGATCGGATCGGATATTCGCTTCCCAAAATTTTAATATTTGTGATTTGCTTCGATTTTAATGGATATTGAATTTTAGTATTTGTTTTACTTCGAAAGCTTACGGATATCCGGAATTTTCGGATCGAATAGCAACGAATAACAAATCGAATCAAATTTAACGGATAAAATGCCCAGCCCTACACACCATCAGATTCTAGTACTTGATACATCGCTATACTGTATTCACTTTGATCAAAACTGATATAGATGCAACCTCCTATGACGTAAATGGGTTAACTTCCACAAACCATAAGTTTTAAGATGAAACTTGATCTTGACCCGCATAACCGGGCGGATGTTTGTTTTCAGTTTTATATATATATATATATTTTAGATCATAAATTTTTAATGTTAATCATATTTTTAAATATTTTATAACTATTTCAAATATAATAATTTTATAATTTACATGTTGTAATTAATTAATAGTTTAAAACTGTTATATTTATTTGTCGCTTCTTATTAAATATTTATCATATTGTATTTGTATTTCTTCGTTGAAAAATTAATATATGCATTAAACAACATATTAAAACAATTTTGTATTATTTGTATGCTCAATTTTAACCCGCCGACCTTCAAAGGCGAATTTTCTATTAGCAATATTTTTTTTACGTTTTTTCATTCAGATAATATATTC
Source organism: Brassica juncea (assembly GCA_018703725.1). Taxonomy (NCBI): domain Eukaryota; kingdom Viridiplantae; phylum Streptophyta; class Magnoliopsida; order Brassicales; family Brassicaceae; genus Brassica; species Brassica juncea. Next base: position 31,453,364 of record CM031937.1, read on the forward strand.
TTTTATATACAAAATTCTAAGATATGTTAATTTTTAATATTTATACATGTATTATATAGTTTGTGAATGTTAAGTCGTTATGTCATCGTATTATATTTTTAGCATAAATATTTTATATTTATGATTCTTTTATAAATTTATAAATTTAATGTAATGTTATCATATTTAGTTCAATATAATAATTTCAATTAATATGAAGTATTATTATAAAATAGATAAAGTAAGATAAAAACTTTTATTTTTATTTTATTTTATAAATGATAACTGAATATATATTAATGCATAATAATATTTCATTGCTAATTAAGTTGAAATATTAACATAAACTTTTTGAAATTAAGAAATTTGTTAAAATATTTTTCAACAGATTTGTTAAAAAAATTACATATATATATATATTCTATATACTTAAAATGAATAGATATCATGATTAAAAGATTTTATATTATTCGCTGTAATGAAATACATGTTAATTATTTTACATGTATTATATAGTTTACTAATGTTAACACGTGTTACCTACGTATTATATTTTGAACATAAATACTTAAGAAAATTAAAAATATATATTTAACAATTTAATATAATTTTATTATATTTAACTCAATATAATAATTTTCTCTTAAAATGATTGATTATGATTATATAATAGATAAAATAGGATAGAGTTTATATTTTTAATTTTTAAATATATAAATATATAATAATATTTCATAACTAATTTTGAAAGTAGTGAAAATATTTATATATAATTTTTGAAAATTAAGATCCTGTTAAAATCTTTTAAACAGATTTGTTAGAATTTTTAAAAATATAGACTATAATAAGAAAGTTTAAGAAAATAATATACAAATTTTATTTTTATTTTGTAATAAAATCTTAATTAACATTAATTTATTATAATATTATATTACTTACGAAATTAATAATGCATCATTTTATAAAAATATTTTAAAAATTTAATAAGATTTGGTAAGATTTTGTAAACAAATTTTTATAATTAAAAAAATAAAACAATTTTATAGGTGAAGTTGTTATATATGTCAATTATTTAAGATGTGATATGCCAAAATGTTAGTTAGAAAGAAATGAAATAAATTCTCTAGGGAAGATCAATTTTAAAAAATATCACACATGAATCAAGGTTGTGACTTCTTTTTTAATATATAAGATTAATTACAAATGTTCTTAATTATGGTTCGAGTGCATTTTTATAGTTTTTTCTTTTTTCTCCTAAATAAGTAAACTAATAATAATGATAATATTGCGTTCTAATAATCAGATAATAGTAGAATTAAACATTTTGTAAAATGTTTAATCTATACTAATAAAATGGACTATTTGAGGTTCCATAGAGTGTCTACATCAGCGAAAAAAAAAACTTTTTCCAAAAGATGCTACGTGGTATTATTAACAAAAAATAAAAAATAAAATAAAAGTTAATATAAAATAAAGGAAAAATAAATAATAAGTAAATATACAATTAAAAATTAGAAATATTACATTAAACATCTATCGTAATATTATCATTTCATATAAACGCAAAGATTATAATATGTAAATAAATATAAGAAAAATAAAAATAAGTAAATATACAAATATTATATTAAAATTTATTGTAATATTATAATAAGTGAATATACAATACAAAAAATAAGTAAATATTTAATATAAGAAAATATAATTATAAGTAAATATAAAATATAAGAAATAAAAATATTTATTAACCATCTATCTGAAAAATGTAAATTAAATTAAATAATAAGTAAATATACAATATAAGAAATAAAATATTACATTAAAAATCTATTATAATTTTAGAATAAGTAAATATATAATATAAAAAAAATAAATCATAAGTTAATATACAATATAAGAAATAGAAAAACTACATTAAACAACTATCTTAAAAATGTATAATAAAATAAATAGAAATATTACATTAAACATTTATAGTAATACTAAAATAAAAAATTAAATAAGTAATTATAAAATATTTATTAAACATATACATTATTAGAAAAAGAATACAATATAAAAATTAAAATATTAGATTAAACATCTTTCATAATATTATCATTTTGTTACAAAAAAAGAAAATTAGAATAAGTAAATATATATTATAAGAAAAAATGAACAATAAGTAAATATAAAAAAGAAATAAAAAACTAAATTAAACATCTCTCTGAAATTGTTAAGTAAAATTTAAACATACAATATAAGAAATAGAAATATTTTATTAAACCCGGATATTTTGGATGGTGGTGGTTATTTACATCTCTTGATCAATTTGTTTTGTAGTTATATAGCCCGAGCGTGCAAATTCAATGGCACACACTAAGATTTATAATTAAATAATTTTTTTGAAAATTTAAGTGAGATATTTTTCTTTTTTTTTGTCAGTAATATTTCTCATGTTATCAGTTATGATATTCGTCACATATTTATTCTCTAGCCAAAAACATGATTTGACATTTTTAGTCTAATTCAACTACAACCACACGTTTTCATACATTTTGATAATAATAATATGAACTTGTATGTAACATATTTTAAACAAACTTCTAGCATCTTGCGAATCATTCAAAGAATTTTAATCATTATGCAGAAAACATTGAAAGTTTGTTATAGCTTCCTTAATCATGACATTATCTTTGATTTGCATAAGTCTCCGGTACTATTACTACTTTTTCTTAAATGTTGTTTTAAGAAAATGGAGAAAATTGTCAAAACGAAACAAAAAGTCAGCATGATTGTCCTTTTAGTATAAAGTCTTTTTGTCGACTTTTTCTCTCTTTTACCCTTTCCAATTCTAAAAGTTAATGAAATAAATAGTTTTATGAATAAAAAAATTATAAAAAATTAAAATAGTTAATAATACACTCATATACACAAACTGGTAATGTTTTGGTTGAAAAACTTGATAAATTAAATTTTAAAATTATGTTCTACTAAAAGTAGAATTCATCTTCTATAGAAAATCAGTTAGTAGAAAGTGACTTCTAAACTAAACAAGTTCGTCTATTTTTTTTAGAACGAACAATCTACTTTTAATTAAACATCTAAAAATGTGGAATGCGAATTCTACTAATTGTAATTAATAAGTAACATTTTTTAAGAAAAAAAAATCCTCAACAAAAGAAATTTGTAAAAGTACTCCTATTATTTTCTTACAAATAACTAACTTTCCTTTTTAGTATGTAATTGTATGTTATCTATTATATTAAAAGAGAAGTCACAACTTCTATTCATGTGTGATTTTTTAAAATTGGACCTTCTCTAAAAATTCATGTTTCATTTGCTTCTACTTAATAAGTTGACATCATTAAATATCACATCTTATATAATCAACACATATAACAAATTTTCCTATAAAAATGTTTTAATTTAGTTTTTAATGATTAAAATTCTGTTGAAAAAAATCTAACAAAATCTCACAAATTTAAATATTTTTATATAATAATTCATTAATTAATTTTTTAATTAGCAGTATAATTTTATTCAAATCAATGTTAATTATAAATTTATTATATAAGAAAGGATATTTTTTATATATTTCATAATCTTTTCTAATTATAGTATATATTATACTAAAATAAAAGTAGTATATGAATTGAATATTAAAAAACTTATATTAAATTAATAAATTAACTTATTTTATTTAAAAAATCTTTCATTATAAAAATGATACACCATTAAAATGGGTTTAACGTAAACCATGTAGCAAAATTTGCCAAAATAATAAGTCTGAATTATTTGAGCAAAACAATATATATATTTAAAAGATCATCCTATCTACTAAAATTATAGATGCTAAATTATATTTTTAAACACAACAAAGAAATATAAATGATCCTAAACAAATATCTATTGGATTGTATAACTAAATAAATTTTAAAAATATTTGAAAAGTTTATGCTGATAACAAGAAACAAATAATAAATAAACTTTTTTTTAAAAATATTTTGCATGCAAACTGTAAAAATTAAAAATATATATTTTGACGGGTGTTATCTATTTGATTATTTTAAATTATGAATTTATTGAACAAAATTGAAATTATATAATTATTTAATAAAAATATATAACAAATTAAAATGTATAAATTCTTTTAAATCTATACATAAAAACGAAAACAAGCACCCGCACGGTCGTGCGGGTCAAGTTCTGGTAACAAATTATAAACCAAAACTAACTACTAATATTTCACATCTATATTTAAGTTTAAACCTACTAATATTACTTTCACAAAACATAATAGTATTTACAAAAAAATAGATAATTTCTATTTAAAAATTATAAACCAAAAATAATTTCAAATATTTCACCCGATATGACCGTGACACCTTTCAATAAAAATTTATATAGTGAAATGTGTCAATAAAAATTTGTTATTATGTGAATAACATTTTTGGACTGGAATAACTTTCATTTTCTAAAATTCTAAAATAGATTTTAAAAATATTTTTTCCTTTTTAAATCCTAACCAAAAATAAATTCAAAAAAAAATCTGACAAAAGGGAATTGTAAAAGCTTATTTAATTGTAATTTTGTTTAAGAATTTAATGATAAACATGATACTAAAAATTATATGATTAAAAAGTAAAATTTGTTTAAGTGATATTGGAAAATGAATTTTGAAAAAATAAATTTTTTTAAAAATCATTAAAATTTACTGGAATTAAATATTTGATTGTAATTTTGCTTTAGTAAATCATAAAAAAGATAATTTTACAATCTAATGTAATTTTACTCTATCTTCTCTCGAAAACTAAGAAAACCGTAGAAAATACTTGATAGTAATTTATTAAAAATTCTAAAAAATAGGTTTGAATCATACTTTTTAATTCCTAACCAAAAATTTTTTTTTTTTGAAAAAATTGGTAATATTTTTTAAAAGGGAATTTGATAATGAATATTTGATAGTAATTTTATGTTCTTTTTAAAACTAAAATATCAAATAGAACTCGTGCAACGCACGGACTTTATATCTAGTAATTTATAAATTGGACTCTTTCTTACGAATAATTAAATGTTTAAGACCTTAAATTATAAAAGAAAAAAAGAGACAGTGGAATCTAGTGTAAATTTACAGTTTTTTGCAAAGCCGGCACTGGATTTGTATATTGTATAACTATCTTTTGGACGTTGTATTCTGAATTGTATGTTTGTGTGAATACAAAAGTGTTATCTATTTATGGTTTGTATAATAGAAAGTTTTCATATTTTTTAAAGTGAAATTATTGTATTATAAAGTTGATGTGACCATTTTTTTCTGATGTTTCAGTTTTGTTGTTGTTTATATGCTTAACCTAAATGATATTGGTGCTTAACTATTTATTTTTCTGGAAATAGAAAATAATGTAAACCTATACATTTTTATATAGATGTTTAATGTAGTTATGTGTAAACGTATCTAATTACACATATTGTATATTTACACATATATTCTTTAAAAAAGCAGAAAACAAAACATTTTTTTAATATAATATTTTTATTTATTATATTAGCCCCTAGTTATTTATATAAACTAGCTTTCAAGGTACATGTACATCATTCTAATTTTTAACAAATAATTTAGTTTAATTTTATATATTTTTTTAAACAAGTGGACGAACCACTATGAAATCACTATTATCTATAGAAACGGAGACAACAAAGGTTCCTTACCTCTTTGACCATCATAATTTGTAAGTGGAGGATGCAACTATGCAATAAAACAATAATGTCATATTTTTGAATTTCACTTAAAATATGTAGGTTAACCTCTACGAAAATATTGAGTTTTTCATTAAATGCTCTATATACTTAAGCTTATACTCTTTAGTGTTGTTTAAATATATTTAACCACATTATACATTTGTATTAATGTATCATAAACTATCTTCCAAGGTACACATACATCATTCTAATTTTTAACAATTAATTTAGTTTAAATTCATATACTGCTTAAATAAGTAGACTAACAACTATGAAATCCCTATTATCTAGAGAAACGGAGAAAACAAAGGTTCCTAACCTCTTTACCATCATAATTTGTAAGTGGAGGATGCAACTGTGCAATAAAATAATATTATCATTTTTATTTATATTCACTCAAATTATGCAAGTTAACTCTTACAAAAATATTGAGTTTTTTCGTCAAATGCTTTATATATTGAAGGTTATAACTCTTTAGTGTTTTTAAGAACAAAATATTTAACCACACTTTACATTTGTATTAATGAATTATAAAAAAATCTTTCAAGGTACATGTCCATCATTCTAATTTTTAAAAATTAATTTAGTTTAAATTCATATACTGCTTTAATAAGTGGACTAACCACTATGAAATCACTATTATCTATAGAAACGGAGACAACAAAGGTTCCTAACCTCTTTACCATCATAATATGTAAGTGGAGGATGTAACTATTCAATAAAACAATATTGTCATATTTTTTAATTTTACTCAAAATATATAGGTTAACCCCTACGAAAATATAGAGTTTTTTTGTTAAATGCTCTATATACTTAAGCTTATACTCTTTAGTGTTGTTTAAATATATTTAACCACATTCTACATTTGTATTAATGTACTATAAACTATCTTTCAAGGTACATGTACATCATTCTAATTTTTAACAATTAATTTAGTTTAAATTCATATACTGCTTAAATAAATAGACTAACCACTATGAAATCACTATTATCTAGAGAAACGGAGACAACAAAGGTTCCTAACCTCTTTACCATCATTATTTGTAAGTGGAGGATGCAACTACGCAATAAAACAATATTGTCTTATTTTTTGAATTTCACTCAAAATATTTAGGTTAACCCCTACGAAAATATTGAGTTTTTCGTTAAATGCTCTATATACTAAGCTTATACTCTGTAGTGTTGTTAAATATATTTAACCATATTCTACATTTGTATTAATGTATTATAAACTATCTTTCAAGGTACATGTACATCATTCTAATTTTTAACAATTAATTTAGTTTAAATTCATATACTGCTTAAATAAGTAGACTAACCACTATGAAATCAAAATTATATAGAGAAACAGAGACAACAAAGGTTCCTAACCTCTTTACCATCATTATTTGTAAGTGGAGAATATTTAATCACATTCTACATTTGTATTAATTTATTCTAAACTATCTTTCAAGGTACATGTACATCTTTCTAATTTTTAACAATTAATTTATTTTAAATTCATATACTGCTTAAATAAGTGGACTACCACTATGAAATCACTATTATCTAGAGAAACGGAGACAATAAAGGTTTATATCCTCTTTAACCGTAATAATATTTAAGTGGAGGATGCAACTATGCAATAAAACAATATTATCATATTTTTAAATTTCACTCAAAATATGTAGGTTAATACTTACGAAAATATTGAGTCTTTCGTTCAATGCTCTATATAGTGAAACTTATATTCTTTAGTGTTGTTTAAAAAATTTAACCACATTCTATATTTGTAATATGTAAGTGGAGGATGCAACTATGCAATAAAACAATATTGTCATATTTTTTGTATTTCACTCAGAATATGTAGGTTAAACCCCTATGAAAATATTGAGTTTTTCGTTAAATGCTCTATATACTGAAGCTTATACTCTTTAGTGTTGTTTTAAAATATTTAAACATATTCTACATTTGTATTAATGTATTCTAAACTATCTTTCAATGGACCTGTACATCATTCTTATTTTTAACAATTAATTTAGTTTAAATTCATATACTGCTTAAATAAGTGGACTAACTACTATGAAATCACTATTATCTAGAGGAACGGAGACAACAAATGTTCCTAACCTATTTGACCATCATAATATGTAAATGGGAGATGAAACTATGCAGTAAAACAATATTCTCATATTTTTTTAATTTCACTCAAAATGTGTAGGTTAACTAACCCATACGAAAATATTGATTTTTCTGTTTGATGCTCTATATGCTGAAGCTTATACTCTTTAGTGTTGTTTAAAAATATTTAACCACATTCTACTGTATTAATGTATTTTAAGCTATCTTTTAAAGTACATGTACATCATTGTAATTTTTAAGAATTAATTTAGTTTAAATTCATATACTGCTTAAATAAGTAGACTAACCACTATGAAATCAATATTATCTAGAGAAACGGAGATTACAAAGATACTTAACCTTTTTAATCATCATAATATATGTAAGTGGATGATGAAACTATGCAATAAAATAATATTGTTATAGTTTTTGAAATTTAACAAAATTGGTAGGTTAATTTCAAGAGTCATGCCACTAATAGATTAGCTGATCCGCACTAAGTTTACGCGTCCAGACAGGCAGACACGTTGTGTCTGAATTATGACAAACTAGGGGTTAATCCGCGCTACGCGCGGGGCTATTTTGATTCTTAAATTTTAACCACATAATTATTTGGACGTCATATTCTGAATTGTATGTTTTTGTGAATACATGAGTGATTTCTATTTATGGTTTGCATAACAGAAATTTTTCATAATTTTAAATTAAAATTATTGTATTGTAATGTTAATGTGAGCATTTTTTGTGATGTTTTAATTTTGTTGTTGTTTGTGGGCTTAATCTAAGTGATATTGATGCTTAACCATTTTTTTTTTCTGGAAATAGAAAATAATGGCGCAACGAATAACATATATCAAAACGTATCTAATTACACATATTGTATATTTACACACATATCCTTAGAAAAAACGAGAAAGCTATACATTTTTCAGATAAATGTTTAATGTAGTTTTTCATTTATTATATTGTATATTTAGTTATTATTTAGCTTTTCTTATATTTTATATTTATGTATTCTAATTTTCTTGATTTTATATCAAATGGTAATATTACCACAGATGTTTAATGTAATATTTATGTTTCTTATTTTTTATATTTACTTATTAATTTATTTTACTATACATTTTTCAAATTGTTATTTAATATAGTTTTATATTTATTATATTGTATATACACTTATTATTTATTTTTCTAATATTGTATATTTACTTATCTAATATTATGATAGATTTTAATTTAGTTTTTCCATTTTATATAGTATATTTACTTATTATTTATTTTTCTTATTTTGTATATTTACTTATCCTAAATTCTTGCTTTATATCAAATGATAATATTACAATATATGTTTAATGTAATATTTTTATTTCTTATATTACATATTTAATTATTATTTATTTTTTCTATATTGTATATTTATTTATAAAAATATATTGAAATAATCAAAAAATAAAATCATACGTTTTTCATATAGCTGTTTAATGTAATTTTTCCATTTCTTATATTGTATATATAGTTATTCTATTTTTTGATTTTATATCAAATGGAAATATTACGATAGATGTTTAATGTAATATTTATATTTTTTTATTGTATATTTAATTATTATTTATTTTACTATACATTTTTAAATAGATGTCTAATGTAGGTTTTCTATTTCTTATATTGTATATTTACTTATCATTTATTTATTTTAATCTAATATTATGATAGATGTTTGATGTAATATTTTTATTTCTTATATTCTATATTTACTTACTATTTATTTTACTATAAGTTTTTAAGATAGATGTTTAATTTAGTTTTACCATTTCTGATATTGTATATTTACTTATTGATTATTTTTTCTTATGCTTATTATTTACTTATTCTACTTTTTTGCTTTATATCAAATGATAATATTACTAAGATGTTAAGTGTAATATTTCTATTTTTTATATTATATATTTACTTAATTTTTAGTTTTTCCTATATTGTATATTTAGTTTTTCTAATATTACGATAGATACTTAATATAATATTTCTATTTCTTATATTGTATATTTACTTACTATTTATTTACTAAATATTTTGAGAAAAATGTTTAATTTAATTTTTCATTTTTAATTGTATATTTACTGATTGTTTATTTTTATATTGTATATTTACTTATATATATATTCATACTTTTTTTTCAGATAATGTTATTATGATATTTGTTTAATGTAATATTTCTATTTCTTATATTGTATGCTTGTTTTTATTATATTTTATATTTACATATAATAATATTTAGAAATGATAAAAATGTAAACCTATACATTTTTCAGATATATGTTTAATGTAGTTTTTCTATTTCTTATATTGTATATTTACTTTCTTTTATTTTTTCTTATATTATATAATTACTTATTTTATATAAAATTTCAGTATTACGATAACTGTTTAATGTAATATTTATTTTTCTTATATTTTATATTTACTTATTCTAATATTATAATAGATTTTTAATGTTATATTTTATTTCTTATATTGTATATTACTTATTATTTATTTTATATACATTTTTCAGATAGATGTTTAATAAATTTTTTTATTTCTTATATTGTATATTGACTTATTATATATATTTTTATCTTGTATATTCACTTATTATAATACGAAAATAAATTTTAATATAATATTTGTATATTTAATTATTTTTATTTTTCTTATATTTATTTACTTATTATAATATTTTGCGTTTATATCAAATAATTATATTACGATAGATGTTTAATGTAATATTCTATTTTTTATAACTTAAATGATATAAATGGTTTATCTGCCTTATTTATATCAACTGTCAATAGAATATCTTAAAAGATGTTCAATTTTCAAGGGATCTGTTACATTTTTTCATGCAACGAAGGATATTTTCTTTTTATCACTCATTGTAAATCTTTGCTTTTTCAGTTATTTTGTGCATGTTGAATAACTTTGGGATAGTTTTGTTTGCCAGATTCATGATTTCGAAAGAAAGTTTATACCTTTTCTGATTTATGTTGATCTACGGTGCTTTTGATCTGATTAGTCATGTTCTAGCTTGGTCTTTTAAAGTTTGATTCTCTAGACAGTTGATTTGATTTGAAGTATAGTTAATAAGTCACTCTTTATCGTGTGATTTTATATTTGTTAATACGGTGTGTTTTAAGATTTAAGAAGCAATGCGAAAGGGAGACTGGTGGTGGTGTTAGTTCACAGGAGAAAAACAAGAAATCATGAACAAATGATGTCAGATTCTTAAAGGAAACATAGTTAGATATTGACGAGCGTATAAAGATCACTGATTCAAGCCATGATCATGACAAGAGCTCTAGCAGCAGCAATAGCTGTAGTGGTCATAGCTGCACCTTGGATGATAAATCCCATGAAGTTCAGTGTAAAGATATTATTAATAAGAGATAGTAATAATGAAACTGGTGAATCTGTTCCTGAAGTTATTATTGTAATTTATGTGTCAAGTCAAAATGTTCCAGTGGTTAGAGATATTCTGTTTATGTGTTATATTGCTAATTGTTGTAAAAAGACAAGTTTGATGGATTCAACTACACTCAGTGATCCAAACACTCACTTGATGTAATAGTCTCAAACATTTCAAATCATAGTCCAAAGTTTATAACATAAACAAAAGTCAGTTGATAAACACTAATAATTCAATTTAGAAAACCTTAAGTCAGTTTTCAAACTCTAAAAAATCAATTGATAAACCCTAATAAATATGTTTATAAACTATTAATCAGTTTATAAACTATAAATCAATTTATAAACTTTTATACATCAAACTATAAGACTTTATAAATCATTTTATAACACATAAAACAGAAGTTAGTTGATAAACACTAATAATTCAATTTAGAAACCCTAAAAATCAGTTTTTCAAACTCTAATAAATCAGTTTATAAACTAAATAAATCAGTTTATAAACTTTAAATTAGGTTATAAACTTTTATAAATCAAACTATAAAGCCTTTATAAATCATTTTGCAACACCTAAAAGAAAAGTCAGTTTATAAATAATTTAGAAGAGTTTATAAATCATTTATAAAAGTTTATAAGTCCTTACAAAAATTTATAAGTAAATCTTTGTAAAGCTATTTTAAATGTTTATAGTTCTCTTATAAATTTATATAAATGTTTGTAAATTATTTATAATTATTTACAAAATCATTTATAACCAAAAGCATCATGAAAGTATGTGTAATTATAAATTAATAAACCATTTCGTAAGGATTTAAATCATCTTATGAGGGTTTATAAGAGCTTTTCCGTTTTTGTAATAAAGTTTATTAGAGTTGATAAATCATAAATAAAATTTTAAAAATCATTTTATAATGTTTATAAATCAATTATAAAATGTATAAATTTGTTTAAAAGGATTTCTAAAGTCTTGTTTTAAACTGATTTATAAGAGTTTATAAGTTAATTTTTAGCCGATTTATAAAGTGTTTATGACGTGATTTATAAATATTTATAACCTGATTAATAATGGCTTATAAATTGTTTTTTTTTTAAATCGCTCAAAAGACAATGGACACAAAAGGCTTTGCAAAACATCTACTTTTGTATCATATGATGTGAAAAAAGTTCTGTGAAAATCTCCATGCATGTTTCCATGCATTTAAACAGTATCCTCTGTATGACCATAAGATGAATTAACTGTATTCCACTATCACCAAATTAACAAACTTTCCGCCATTTCTTTTCTTATTAAAGAACATAATTGGATAAATAGAAACAAGATACACATACTAAACTAAGAATTCATAAGCAAGACAAAGATAAAAGCATCTCACTGTGAGACAACTACCAAACAAGTGTATATGTATCATTTAGACTTACAAGTGGATAAGAGTCTTTACACTATCTCAAATTGACCTCTTCTACATAATCCTTCGATAGCAATATTCAAGGAACAAACATTAATCCTCAATCCAAGATCAACCATTTGCATAAAATGTCCAAACAGAGATCAAATATCTTGTGTTTCTTCATCACCACCAAACACACATTGCATGAGCTCTCAACAAATGATTCAGTCAATTCATCACCACTTAATCGGAAACTCTTAGACCCTCTTTGAACATTCTGATATGACAAAATCAATCACATGTACCACAAAAAAAATTAAAACGTTAAAGCATAAAAACTATGTTCTTTATGTATAAGGTTTTATAAATTTGAGAATGTAAAATTTCATCAAAAAACTTTGTCTCCATTCCCAGAATTAGATCGATTATGAGAAATCAAGTTAAAATTAAAGAAATAGAACAAAAACCACCATCAAATGAAAAATTCTTACGTGTTCGTCAGAGATCTCGTTCGGTTCGTTGAAACTCGTCGAGTTTTTAGGTTTGGCGGAGATTTTCAGATTCGCGGAGAGCTCGTTGGAGGGTTTGTCGGATTGCTCATCATGTTCATCGGAGAGCTCGTACCTTGGAGTGTCGAATATTAAATTGGAGAGATTGGAGAGAATAGATTAGGTTTATGTTTAATTACTTAGGGTAAAATTGTATTTTTGTTATTAAAAAAGTAAAGTTATATGTGGTTAGTATAAAAGTGTAAAGTGGTACGTACTAACAAATTGGTAGTTTAGATGGAAGATATATTTATGAATTATATATTTGTGTTTATATTTGTCATGTTATTAATATATATAATTTTATGTGTGAATTTTGATTCGTTATTTGTTTTAATTCAAACTGAAAATTGAGATCTCTGTAACTTACAAAGAAAAGCAAATATTAATGTGCAGTGTTCATAAGAAACTAATCAAATCACAGATAATAATATTTTTAGGAACGGATATTCGATCTAATATGTTATATGCAGATATATACATATATTTAAAGAATTATATATTAATTATACATATTTTATATTTTATTGTAATTTTTACAATATTTATTTATTATATTAGTTATTAGAATTTTTAAAAGAAAATGATTTTATTTTTGTAATTAAATATACTTATTTTAGGTTATTTTTGGATTTTTAGTTTATTTTTATATTTATTTTCTTTGTATAGATCGAATCATATATTCTGTTAAAATTTTTATACTGAACAATGAATATTCGGGTAGCTATCAAATCAGATAACTGATTACTCAGACATAACAAATTGGATCACGATATCTCCAAAAGCCCTAATATTCGACTTGTGCCCACCTCAGTTTGTAAAATTCTTATTGCTCTTTCTATTTTACATATCTCATATTTTTCAAGAGATGTTACTATCTGTAAGAAAAAAAGAAAAGTATAGTTAGTTATTTAAATGGCTAAGAGAATAAAACAAAGTTAATAGGATAAATCTTATCCTCTTTAATAAATAAGCATTATTTAACATTTTTAATGTTTTCGGTAATAAATATAGTAAGAAGTTTAGTCATTAAGATGATTTTATCGTAAACAAATTAGTTTTCCTTCACTAAACCATTTTGTACATAAAGTTGGTCAAAAGTTACCATTAATTAAATAGGTTGGTTGTAAATTAAAGCAGTTTGACCAATAAATTGTGCTAATTTGTAAAACGCTTATTACTCTTTCTATATTATAGATCCCATATTTTACAATAAATGCTATTATCTATGAAAAAAAAGAAAAGCATAGTTAGTTATTTAAACGGCTGAGAGATTAAGACAAAGTTAATAGGACAAATCTTGTCCTCTTTAATAAATAAGCATTATTTAACATTTTTAATATTTATGGTGATAAATATATTAAGACTGGTTTAGTCATTTAGATGATTTTATCGAAAAAATAGTTTTCCTTCACTAAACCATTTTGGAAATAATGTTGGTCAAAAGTTATTATTAATTACGTATCTACGAAAAATAGGCTGGTCGTAAGTTAAAACAGTTTGACCAATAAATTTTGATAAATATTTCACTAAATGAAATGGCTTTTAGTTTAAAATAGATCATAGATTATTATTTTTTACATTTCCCCATAAGAAAATAAATAAGTTGCCAATATATAAAATTATTTGTGGTATGCTTATAAAAAGCTCAATGTTGTTACCAACGAATTCAATTGATAAAGGAAAAGTGAAAAGAACAAAAACATTTCCAAAGCAATACCGCATAAAAAATCTTCTATGGACGGTCCGGGGAATAACCACCTTAAAATCGTCCGTCTCAACACCCAACTGTCCATAAAGAGTCTTCCTAGTGAACTCATCATCGAGATACTTTCAAGATTACCTGCAAAATCTATCGCAATATGCCGCCGCGTCTGCAAGGAATGGGAATCCTTACTTCGTACTCCAGCTTTTACAGATTGTTTTCTGGCCATTTCATCAGCGCAGCCACGTATTTTGCTCACCTTTAAATGTAGCGGCAAGTGGCATTATTGCTCAACTCCTCAGCCTCAAATTATTGATGAGGAGTTAAGTGTTGTAGAAGCAGATTATCATATGAGATTAAATGGAGGTTCGGGACCCGAAAGTTGTCTATCTGTCCAGGGATTTACGTGTCTTATTGATGGACCGTTCTTAATGGGAAAGTGGGAAAGGGTTCCTGTAATATGTAACCCTTGCACGGGTCAACGCCTAACTTTACCCAAAGTTAAAGCGAACAATTCTGATTTGAGAACCTTTTTTGGGTATGATCCCATCAATAAGCAGTTCAAGGTCTTGTGCATGACCGTGACAAACTACAGAAAACAAGTTAACTCCAAGGAGCATCAAGTTCTGACGATAGGGAAGGGAAGACTATCCTGGAGAAAGATCAAATGCTTGTTTGCGCATTATCCTGAACGTGAGAGAGATGGGATATGCATTAACGGGAATTTGTATTACGTAGCTCGGTCAGAGAAGACTTGTTTGATAGTATCCTTTGATGTTAGGTCTGAAGAATTTGGATTAATAAATATGCCAGAGGGCTCTGAGTTAACTAATATTTCGGCTCTGGTGAATTTCAAGGGAAAGTTATGTGCTGTGGCCTACAGTGGTAGCCATGGTGAGTTATGGGTTCTAGATGATACCCAGAAAGAGAAATGGTCCAAGCATAGCTTTGTTTCCCCAAATACAGATTTTGAGGGAGTAAGGTCAACATGGGCTACTAATACAGGTGAAATTGCTTGGGTCATAAGTCATTGGGAAAATCCATTCTATGTTTTCTTTTACAACCTGGATAGCAAGAGTGTCAGAAGAGTTGAAATTACCGGAATTGATGATAAGGTATTGAAGGGCATAGATCGTGTTATATCACATTTAAGTGTTACAAGCTATGTTGAAAATGTTATGATTCTGTAATAACTTTTGGGCTAATCCCGGATTTGGTTCAAAGTGTTTCCTTTATTTGATCATTTCTGTTTTGTATAATAGTCCTGTGAATGTTTCTCCGTCTTGGTTGTTGCTTATAGATATTGTCTTGAATTTATCTGAATTTTCTTCTTATAGTTTACTCTTTCAATCTTATTCGACTCGTGTTTTTCTAAAAACATGCACACTTATGTATCATTGCGTAAAAAAAAAATCGCATAGAAAAAGATGATAATTTTTTCAAAGGAAATTTCACGATAATAATGTTACTGCTATTTCTTTGGTTTAATATGCTTGCTAAAGCGTGTTATGGCGAGGGTGAATGCTTTAAAACAAGCCAACAATGATCATAGGAGAGAGAAGAGGCAAGATCAATGAATCAGAATATAGTTAGCTTATCCATGTTTAACATAAGTAAACTTAAGCCAATAAAAATTATAGACACTGGAAACAAAATAAAGGGGGTCTTTAGCTATTAAGGTCTTAACACTTGTTTATGATTGTGGTTATCGATTCAAAGACAATAAAAAGAAAACCTTGCAATTATGTTCATACCCTGTTGTATGCAACCGACTTGCTGAAGAGCTTTGCGGATGTAGAGAACCTGAAGACCACTTGCTGCTGCTAGGAATATGTACTCTCCTACTGTGTAGAATATCACACGCTTTCTCGTGCTCTAATTGGCTGCACCAAAGTTCCCAACAAAAATAAAATCCATCACGAAAAGTAATGTTCGATTGTAAAGGTTGTATCTTTTAGGGTCAAACATAGGTCTAAAGGTTGTATATCTTTTGGGGTCAAACATAGTCTCTAAAGTTATGCTGCATCTGAAAAGTTCTTCATATCACGGGAAATGAGTCGAATAAATATACAAAATACCAAAATGTAAAAGATGAATGGAGAAGAAAACTCACTATGACGGTGACGAGTATCACGTGCTTTCAAATATTTTTGCTCAGCAACAACAGACTCTCTCAGCTCAGCAATCTTCACATTCACCGGGTCCAAATGTTCTGAGAAGAATACAAGCAAACAGGAGAGAAACACAGCATCAACAACAAGAAAACAGAAAACAGTCCCAACTTAATGCTGAATATAAAGATGAATGGGAACAAACCGTCTTTAGCTAAGTCATGCTCGTTGGGGATGTGACCAACGTGAATGTAGAAGGAGACGGTTTCAGGAGTAGAGCAAGGGTTGTGGAAACAGAACTTATACATTCCACTTCTTGGTGCCTTGAACTCAAACTTATCTCCTGATGTTCCCTTCAACGTATGTACTATGTTCCCAGCAGGTGACGTCACCTATACCAACAATCCAAACCATTAAAACACATTAGCCAAACAAACCCCCATATCCAAACCAATCTACTATGGATAAAATCAACAAGTTCCAATATAAATTCTACAAATTTTAATATACAGTATACAAATTTCCATAAAAATTCTTCAATTTCAATAAAAGTACTACAAAATTTAATATAAATCTACAAATTTCAAAATAAATTCCACAATTTTTATTTCAATCGACCATCATCTCGAAGATCAGATCGGAAATTCAAGCAGAATAAACCAAAATCGATCCGAAATTCAGACACAATCAGTCTAAAAAATTCAGGGTAATAACGGCTCAACCAAACATTCAAAGCATCGGGATTATCGAAAGGAAATACATCTAAACCGGATTGATCTGATCTAAACCGGGATAATCGAAAGATCTCTCACCGTGAAATCCCAACCGGGATGATCAGATCCCCAGAAGATATCATGGTTGTCGTTTAGAATGTTTAGATTAATTAACCTGATAGTAATTGAAGTGTCAGAATATAATTCTAGAAGTTACACGCCCGAAATATACAACACTTATAATCTGTGGACAGCTATGGTCACCTAATGAATTCATTCAACGCGAGATTAGTTGACATATCAAGAGAAGATACAAATTAGTCTACTGCAAAAAGTTATTAGAAAGTCTCTCTATTTATACTGAAATCCCTAATTTTGTTAAGTCGGTTGATTATTAGAAAGTAATCACGCGATTAATGAATAAGGAAGTGTTTGATTTTTGCGATATTTACTTATAAAGATTAAGGAAAATTGTGGAAAATAATACTAATTTCATTTAAGTTAAACTTTTTTATGAATTGGAAAGATGCATCTATAATTACTTTATGATTTTCTTATAATTATTAGAAAATGAGTAATTTAGAATTGAAGCCTGTTTATTTCATTTTTCATATTATATATATTTCACATTATAGTTTAACTCAAAAAATAATTTTGAAAAGATAGAAAACAATATTGATTTCATTTATGCTTTTTCCATTAACAATAGTCAATAGACATGTGTTAACCAGCATAATTACATTTTATTATGACGTGTATAGAGTTTTTATATGTTTTATATACAATAATATCAATTATTTATTTTCAACGTTAATTTATATGATGTTATTTTTTTATAATTTTTTTTGTTCTTCATACAAATGATTTTTTCTCTTTTTTTTTTTGCTTTTGAAATCCAATATCTTTTTTTTTGTTAAAGAAATCCAATATCTTTTAATTTTAAGAGAAGATCAAAATGGTTTTTCTAATTAGTGACGGGAGATATAACCCGAATAAAATATGAGATGATTACTTTAATAAATGGAAATATAAATTTGGAAAGGGAAATTATTTCTTAGAAAATATCATTGTTAATTCCTCTACGTCTTTCTATTGTAAATTTATTTTAAGATAAATCTGAAATATATGATCTGCTATTTTCATACAATCTTATAAAAATAACCTTTAAAAATAGCTTTCACTTTCAACCACCATACTATTTGATTATAAGTTTTTTTTGTATGACTATTTTAATAATGAGGTAAGCTTATTTATTAAAAATGTTTGTAATTTTGTATATTTAGCTTATACACAAACAACAAATTTGAAATGTCGCACGAACATCACTGACTATTGTATCTCCTTGTTTAATGCAGGAGGGCCCAATGCAGGATGGTTAATACAAATGAAATTTCGGGGAAAGGCATTTGAGACATGTTAGAAAGTGACTCATACACCATCAGATTCTAGTACTTGATACATCGCTATACTGTATTCACTTTGATCAAAACTGATATAGATGCCAACTCCTATGACGTAAATGGGTTAACTTCCAAAAACCATAAGTTTTAAGATGAAACTAGATCTTGACCCGCGCAACCGGGCGGGTGTTTGTTTTCAGTTATATATATATTTATTTATTTTAGATCATATAAATTTTTAATGTTAATCATATTTTTAAATATTTTATAACTATTTCAAATATAATAATTTTATAGTTTACATGTTGTAATTAATTAATAGTTTAAAACTGTTATATATATTTGTCGCTTCTTATTAAATATTTATCATATTGTATTTGTATTTCTTCATTGAAAAAATTAGTATATGCATTAAACAACATATTAAAAATAATTTTGTATTATTTGTATGCTCAATTTTAACCCGCCGACCTTCAAAACCGAATTTTCTATTAGCAATATTTTTTACGTTTTTTCATTCAGATAAAATATTCTTTTATATACAAAATTCTAAGATATGTTAATTTTTACTTTTTATACTTGTATTATATAGTTTGTGAATGTTAAGTCGTTATGTCATCGTATTATATTTTTAGCATACATATTATATATTTATGATTCTTTTATCAATTTATAAAATTTAATGTAATGTTATCATATTTAGTTCAATATAATAATTTCATTTAATATGATGTATTATTATAAAATAGATAAAGTAAGATAAAAACGTTTATTTTTATTCTATTTTATAAATGATAACTGAATATATATTAATGCATAATAATATTTCATTGCTAGTTAAGTTGAAATATTAACATAAACTTTTTGAAAATTAATAAATTTGTTAAAATATTTTTCAACAGATTTGTTAAAAAATTACACATATATATATTATATATTTAAAATGAATAGATATCATGATTAAAAGATTTTATATTATTCGCTTTAATGAAATACATGTTAATTATTTTACATGTATTATATAGTTTACTAATGTCAACACGTATTACCTACGTATTATATTTTGAACATAAATACTTAAGAAAATAAAATATATATTTAACCATTTAATATAATTTTATTATATTTAGCTCAATATAATAATTTTCTCTTAAAATGATTGATTATGATTATATAATAGATAAAATAGGATAGAGTTTATATTTTAATTTATAAATATATAAATATATAATAATATTTCATAACTAATTTTGAAACTAGTGAAAATATTTATATATAATTTTGGAAAATTAAGATTCTGTTAAAATCTTTTAAACAAATTTGTTAGAATTTTTAAAAATACAGACTATAATTAGAAAGTTTAAGAAAATAATATACAAATATTATTTTTATTTTATAATAAAATCTTAATTAACATTAATTTATTATAATATTATATTACCTAATTACGAAATTAATAATGCATCATTTTATAAAAATATTTTAAAAATTTAATATGATTTGGTTAGATTTTTTTTTAAACAGACTTTTATAATTAAAAAAAAATAAAACATTTTTATAGGTGAAGTTGTTATATATGTCAATTATTTAAGATGTGATATGCTAAAATGTTAGTTAGAAAGAAATGAAATAAAATTCTCTAGGGCAAGACCAATTTTTAATCATATCACACATGAATCAAGGTTGTGACTTCTTTTTTAATATATAAGATTAATTACAAATGTTCTTAATTATGGTTCGAGTGCATTTTTATAGTTTTTTCTTTTTGTACCTAAATAAGTAAATTAAATAATAATGATAATATTGAATTCTAATAATCAGATAATAGTAGAATTAAACATTTTGTAAAATGTTTAATCTATACTAATAAAATGGACTATTTGAGGTTCCATATAGTGTCCACATCAGCGAAAAAAAAACTTTTTCCAAAAGATGCTACAGTGGTATTATTAACAAAAAATAAAAAAATAAAATAAAAGCTAATATAAAATATAGGAAAAATAAATAATAAGTAAATATACGATTTTTTAAAATAGAAATATTACATTATACATCTTTCGTAAAATTATCATTTGATATAAACGCAAAAATTATAATAAGTAAATAAATATAAGAAAAATAAAAATAAGTAAATATACAAATATTACATTAAAATTTATTGTAATATTATAATAAGTGAATATACAATATGAAAAATAAGTAAATATTTCATATAAGAAAATTTAAATATAAGTAAATATAAAATATAAGAAATAAAAATAAAATATTTATTAACCATCTATCTGAAAAATGTAAACTAAAATAAATAATAAGTAAATATACAATATAAGAAATAAAATATTACATTAAAAATCTGTTATAATGTTAGAATAAGTAAATATAAAATATAAGAAAAATAAATCATAAGTTAATATACAATATAAGAAATAGAAAAATTACATTAAACAACTATCTTAAAAATGTATAATAAAATAAATAGAAATATTACATTAAAAATTTATCGTAATACTAAAATTTTATATATAAAAAATTAAATAAGTAATTATAACATATTTATTAAACATATACATTATAAGAAAAAAGCATACAATATAAAAATAAAAATGTTACATTAAACATCTTTCATAATATTATCATTTTGTTACAAAAAAGAAAATTAGAATAAGTAAATATAAATTATAAGAAAAAATGAGCAATAAGTAAATATAAAATTAAGAAATAAAAAATAAATTAAACATCTCTCTGAAATTGTTTAGTAAAATTTAAATATACAATATAAGAAATAGAAATATTTTATTAAACCTGGATATTTAGGATGGCGGTGGTTATTTACATCTCTCGATCAATTTGTTTTGTAGTTATATAGCCCGAGCGTGCAAATTCAATGGCACACACTAAGATTTATAATTAAATAAATTTTTTGAAAAGTTAAGTGAGATATTTCTCTTTTTTTTTTGTCAGAAATATTTCTCAAGTTATCAATTATGATATTCGTCACATATTTATTCTCTCGCCAAAAAACATAGATTTGACATTTTTAGTCTAATTCAACTACAACCACACATTTTTATACACTTTGATAATAATAATATGAACTTGTATGTAACATATTTTAAACAAACTTCTAGCATCTTGCGAATCATTCAAAGAATTTTAATCATTATGCATAAAACATTGAAAGTTAGTTATAGCTTCCTTAATCATGATATTATCTTTGATTTGCATAAGTCTCCGGTACTATTACTACTTTTTCTTAAATGTTGTTTTAAGAAAATAGAGAAAATTGTCAAAACGAAACAAAAAGTCAGCATGATTGTCCTTTTAGTATAAAGTCTTTTTGTCGATTTTTTCTCTTTTTTACCCTTTTCAATTCTAAAAGTTAATGAAATAAATAGTTTTAAGAATCAAAAAAATTATAAAAAATTAAAATAGTTAATAAAACACTCATATACACAAACTGGTAATTTTTTGGTTTAAAAACTTGATAAATTAAATTTTAAAATTATGTTCTACTAAAAGTAGAATTCATCTTCTATAGAAAATCAGTTAGTAGAAAGTGACTTCTAAACTAAACAAGTTCGTCTATTTTTTTTTAGAACGGACAATCTACTTTTAATTAAACATCTAAAAATGTGGAATGCGAATTCTACTAATTGTAATTAATAAGTAACATTTTTTAAGAAAAAAAGAATCCTCAACAAAATAAATTTGTAAAGTTACTCCTAATATTTTCTTACAAATAACTAACTTTCCTTTTTAGTAGATAATTGTATGTTATCTATTATATTAAAAGAGAAGTCACAACTTCTATTCATGTGTGATTTTTTAAAATTGGACCTTCCCTATTTCATTTGCTTCTATTTAATAAGTTGACATCATTAAATATCACATCTTATATAATCAACACATATAACAACTTCACCTATAAAAATGTTTTAATTTTATTTTTAATAATTAAAATTCTGTTGAAAAAATCTAACAAAATCTTACAAAAAATTTAAATATTTTTATATAATAATTCATTAATTAATTTTGTAATTAGAAGTATAATCTTATTCAAATCAATGTTAATTAAAAATTTATTATATAAGAAAGAATATTTTTTGTATATTTCATAATATTTTCTAGTTATAGTATATATTATACTAAAATAAAAGTAGTATATGAATTGAATATTAAAAAACTTATTTTAAATTAGAAAATTAACTTAATTTATTTTTTAAAAAATCGTTCATTATAAATATGATATACCATTAAAATGGGTTTAACGTAAACCATGTAGCAAAATTTTCCCAAATAATAAGTCTGAATTATTTGAGCATAACAATATATATATTTTATAAAATCATCCTATATACTAAAATTATAGATGCTAAATTATATTTTTAAACACAACAAGGAAATATAAATGATCCTAAACAATTATCTATTGGATTGTATAACTAAATAAATCTTAAAAATATTTCAAAAGTTTATGCTGATAACAAGGAAAAAATAATAAATAAACTTTCAAACAAAATATTTTGCATGCAAAATGTAAAAATGTAAAAATATATATTTTGAAGGGTGTTATCTATTTGATTATTTTAAATTATGAATTTATTGTAACGAAATTGAAATTATAATTATTTAATAAAAAATTATAACAAACTAAAATGTATAAATTTTTTTAAATATATACATAAAAACGAAAACAAGCACCCGCACGGTCGTGCATGTCAAGTTCTAGTAACAAATTATAAACCAAAACTAACTACTAATATTTCACATCTATATTTAAGTTTAAACCTACTAATATTACTTTCACAAAACATAATAGTATTTATAAAAAATATTACCTGAGTATTTTTTTTAATTACTTGATACAATTCAACTTTGGTAATATCCTTACAATATCTTATGATGCTGTTCTCATACATGAGTATGTGTTTGTACATATGAGACAAAATATATAATTAATTAACAAGAAATTTTTTTATAAAAAAATTAGTTGTCTACAAAATTTAAACCAGAACGAGTTATAAAAAAAACGAATTATAGAGTTCTATAAATATAAGAAATATTTTAATTAAAAACCTTAATTAAAATTAATTATAAAACACGTAATTTTCCTTGTCAAAAGCTTAAATAATTTGTTTAAAAAATTAATATAAGTTTTCTTATAAATAATTAACTATCTTTTTAATAGATAATTTTCTATTTAAAAATTATAAACCAAAAATAATTTCAAATATTTCACACGATATGACTGTGACACCTTTCAATAAAAATTTATATTGTGAAATGTGTCAATAATAATTTGTTATTATGTGAATAACATTTTTGGACTGGAATAACTTTCCTTTTCTAAAATTCTAAAATCGATTTTAAAATATTTGTTTCCTTTTCAAATTCCTAACAAAAAATAAATTTTTAAAAAATCTGATAAAAGGGAATTGCAAAAGCTTATTTAATTTTAATTTTGTTTAATAATTTAATGATAAATATGATACTAATAATTATATAATTAAAAGTCAAATTTGATGAAGTGATATTGGAAAACGAATTTTGAAAAAATAAAATTTTTAAAAATCATTAAAATTTACTGGAATTAAATATTTGATAGTAATTTTGCTTTAGTAAATCATAAACAATAGATAATTTTACAATCTAATGTAATTTTAGTCTTTCTTCTCTCGAAAACTAAGAAAAACCGTAAAAAATATTTGATAGTAATTTATTAAAAATTCTAAAAAATAGGTTTGAATCATACTTTTTAATTCCTAACCAAAATAATTTTTTTTTTGAAAAAATTGGTAATATTTTTTAAAAGAGAATTTGATGATGAACATGATACTTAAATTTATGTAATTAATAAAACAAATTGTAAAAGTAATAGTGATACGAATTGTAATATAATAATCATAAGCTTATTTAATAGTAACTTGAAATAATTATTTTATATTAATTTTTTTTTCTGAAATTCTAAACAGAAGATAGTTGCAAGAGATTAAATGATAGTATTTCTTCTTTTTTTACAAAATACTAAATAAGAGAGATTTACAAAATAGAATATTTTCCATTTTTTAAAATATTACAAAAATTGAATTTAGAAATTTATTTAATTGTAGTTTTAAATAAGAGTTTGATGACAAACATGATCCTAAAACTATTTAATTAACAAAAAAAAACAAATTAAAGTGTTTCCGTGATTGGTCTTTATATATTTCTGGACATACGAAAATCAAACCCATGTTTGATGTACAATTTCATGTTTGGTCATGAAAAATTGTTATTGCTACTGTAGGTGATTTTTATATGTTTTTGGTCAAAAACTGATTTAGTGTCATCGTCATTGTATTATATTTTTTGCTTTTAATATGTAGTATTGCTTTCTTATTTGTTTTAGTTAAACTGTTATTATGGAAATATATAATTGAGAAATAATGAAATAAGAAAACTATTTAACATAGGATAAGGTTAATAAAATGGTTTTATTGTTACTAGAAGAAGAAAGTAATTTGAAAATAATAATAAAACACACCTAGAAAAACTAAAAATCCAAAATGAAAAAAACTAGAGAAATTTCTTGAATTACTATAAATTGGTACAACTTTTTAATCTTCAAAAACATAATATAATATATGAGTTTAAGATTTAGCGATAATTATTTAGGGTTTAGTATTTAAGAATAAGGTTGGATTTTTAATAATTATATAAAGTTTACAAATGATATAAATGATATTGAATGTCATATATCTAAAATTAAATTAGAAGAACTCCTTAATTACCTCTTAGATTATGTCTTCCTCAGCTTTATTACAACATATAATAAAATATTTGTTTATTTATTTTAAGATGTATCACCATATAATTATAGATTTTTATTTTTCTGAATAACTATAGTTAAGAAGTTATGTTATATTTTCTTACAAACAGATATTCACACAATCAAGATTCAAAAATATGGTCTTTAGTATGCACATAATTTTTTCTGTGGCTCTAAGATGCATGTATTTATGGTTTCATTATAATTAATTATATGATAAAATGATGAAGTCATGATTTATATTGGTTGAACAAATAAAAATCCATAGATCATGCAAAACAATATATAAATAAGAAAATGCACAAAAGTTTTTCCAGAGATCCTAAAATGATTATTGAAATTTCAATAAATGACCAGAAAATTAGAATATATTTAAATTCAAAAGAATAACATATAGTAAGTTAATAAAAATATTAAATTAGTACATAAAAATGTACTATGTGTTCATTGACTCGATTGACCTTATTTCAATTTCAAGTATTTTAATGTCATTGTAATTCTTAATTCGTGTTGGATTCGGTTTAATTTTTTGGTATGAATATTTTTCTAGCCTTTAATACAAAGTCTATAACAATTCCCAAATGCATCATGATTATCAAAGTACAAATATTAACTAGAACTTATGTGGAAACATAATTTCTTAATTTTAAAATAAATTTTATATAACATGTACAAAAAATCTTAAAACTATAATAAATGATTTTTGTTTTTGTTTTTTATGTTCTTTTTAAAACTAAAATATCAAATAGAACTCATGCAACGCACGGGCTTTATATCTAGTAATTTATAAATTGGACTCTTTCTTACGAATAATTAAATGTTTCAGACCTTAAATTATAAAAGAAAAAAAGAGAGAGAGCGGAATCTAGTGTAAATTTACAGTTTTTGCAAAGCCGGCACTGGATTTGTATATTGTATAACTATCTTTTGGACGTTGTATTCTGAATTGTATGTTTGTGTGAATACAAAAGTGCTTTCTATTTATGGTTTGTATAATAGAAAGTTTTCATATTTTTTAAAGTGAGATTATTGTATTGTAAAGTTGATGTGACAATTTTTTGTGATGTTTGAATTTTGTTGTTGCTTATATGCTTAACCTAAATGATATTGGTGCTTAACTAATTATTTTTCTGGAAATAGAAAATATTGTAAATGTATACATTTTTAGATTGATGTTTAATGTAGTTATGTGTAAACGTATCTAATTGCACATATTGTATATTTACACATATATTCTTTAAAAAAGCAGAAAACAATACATTTGTTTAATATAATATTTCTATTTATTATATTAACCCCTAGTTATTTATACAAACTAGCATTCAACGTACATGTACATCATTCTAATATTTAACAAATAATTTAGTTTAATTTTATATTTTTTTTTAAACTAGTGGACTAACCACTATGAAATCACTATTATCTAGAGAAACAGAGACAACAAAGTTTTCTTACCTCTTTGACCATCATAATTTGTAAGTGGAGGATGCAACTATGAAATAAAACAATATTGTCATATTCTTGAATTTCACTCAAAATATGTAGGTTAACCTTTACGAAAATATTGAGTTTTTCTTTAAATGCTTTATATACATAAACTTATACTCTTTAGTGTTGTTTAATTATATATAACCACATTATACATTTGTATTAATGTATTATAAACTATCTTTCAAGGTACATGTACATCATTCTAATTTTAAACAATTAATTTAGTTTAAATTCATATACTGCTTAAATAAGTAGACTAACAACTATGAAATCCCTATTATCTAGAGAAACAGAGACAACAAAGGTTCCTAACCTCTTTACCATCATAATTTGTAAGTGGAGGATGCAACTATGCAATAAAATAATATTATCATTTTTAGTTATATTCACTCAAAGTATGTAGGTTAACCCTTACGAAAATATTGAGTTTTTCGATAAATGCTCTATATATTGAAGGTTATACTCTTTAATGTTTTTTTTTTAAAAACAATATTTAACCACACTCTACATTTGTATTAATGTATTATAAAAAAACCTTTCAAGGTACATGTACATCATTCTAATTTTTAACAATTAATTTAGTTTAAATTCATATACTGCTTTAATAAATGGACTAACCACTATGAAATCACTATTATCTAGAGAAACAGAGACAAAAAAGGTTCCTAACCTCTTTACCATCATAATATGTAAGTGGAGGATGCAACTATGCAGTAATTTCATATTTTTTAATTTTACTCAACATATATAGGTTAACCCCTACGAAAATATTGAGTTTTTTGTTAAATGCTCTATATACTTAAGCTTATACTCTTTAGTGTTGTTTAAATATATTTAACCACATTCTACATTTGTATTAATGTATTATAAACTATCTTTCAAGGTACATGTACATCATTCTAATTTTTAACAATTAATTTAGTTTTAATTCATATACTGCTTAAATAAGTAGACTAACCACTTTGAAATCAATATTATCTAGAGAACGGAGACAACAAAGGTTCCTAACCTCTTTACCATCATTATTTTTAAGTGGAGGATGCAACTATGCAATAAAACAATATTGTCTTATTTTTTGAATTTCACTCAAAATATTTAGGTTAATCCCTACGAAAATATTAAGTTTTTCGTTAAATACTCTATATACTAAGCTTATACTCTGTAGTGTTGTTTAAAAATATTTAACCATATTTTAAATTTGTATTAATGCATTCTAAACTATCTTTCAAGGTACAGGTTCATCATTCTAATTTTTAACAATTAATTTAGTTTAACATTATCTGTAGAAAAAGAGACAACAATGGTTCCTAACCTCTTTGATTCATCATATTATGTAAGTGGAGGATGCAAATATGTAATAAAACATTATTGTATTATTTTTTGAATTTCACAAAAATATTTAGGTTAACCCCTACGAAAAGATTGAGTTTTTCGTTAAATGCTCTACATACTGAAACCTATACTTTTTAGTGTTGTTTTAAAATATTTAACAACATTCTACATTTGTATTAGTGTATTCTAAACTATCTTTCAAGGTACAGGTACATCATTCTAATTTTTAACAATTACTTTAGTTTAAATTCATATACTGCTTAAATAAGTGGACTACCACTATGAAATCACTATTATCTAGAGAAACGGAGCCAACAAAGGTTCCTATCCTCTTTAACCATAATAATAATCTTTAAGTGGAGGATGCAACTATGCAATAAAATAATATTATCATATTTTTTGAATTTCACTCAAAATATGTAGGTTAACCTTTACAAAAATATAGAATTTTTCGTTAAATGCTCTATATACTGAAGCTTATACTCTTTAGGGTTGTTTAAAAAATTTAAACACATTCTATATTTGTATTAATGTATTTTAAACTATCTTTCAAGGTACATGTACATCATTCTAATTTTTAACAATTAATTTAGTTTAAATTCTTATACTGCTTATATAAGTGGACTAACCAATATGGAATCATTATTATTAGAGAAACGGAGACAACAAAGGTTACTAACCTCTTTACCATCATTATATGTCAGTTGAGGATGCAACTATGCAATAAAAGAATATTGTCATATTTTTTAATTTTACTCAAAATATGTCGGTTAACTCATACGAAAATATTGAGTTTTTTGTTAAATGCTCTATATACTTAAACCTATACTCTTTAAGTTGTTTAAATATATTTAACCACATTCTACATTTGTATTAATGTATTATAAATTATTTTTCAAGGTACATGTACATCATTCTAATTTTTAACAATTAATTTAGTTTAAATTCATATACTGCTTAAATAAGTAGACTAACCAATATGAAATTACTATTATATAGAGAAACGGAGACAACAAAGGTTCCTAACCTCTTTACCATCATTATTTGTAAGTGGAGGATGTAACTATGCAATAAAACAATATTGTCATATTTTTTAAATTTACTAAAAATATGTAGGTTAACCCTTACGAAAATATTGAATTTTTCGTTAAATGCTCTATATACTTAAGCTTATACTCTGTAGTGTTGTTAAATAAATTTAACCAAATTCTACATTTGTATTAATATATTATAAACTATCTTTCAAGGTACATGTACATCATTCTAATTTTTAACTATTAATTTAGCTTAAATTCATATACTGGTTTAATAAGTAGACTCACCACTATGAAATCACTATTATATAGAGAAACGGAGACAACAAAGGTTCCTAACCTCTTTACCATTATTATTTGTAAGTGGAGGATGCAACTGTTCAGTAAAACAATATTGTCTTATTTTTTGAATTTCACTCAAAATTTTTAGGTTAACCCCTACGAAAATATTGAGTTTTTCGCTAAATGCTCTATATACTGAAGTTTATACTTATTAGTGTTGTTTAAAAATATTTAAATATATTTCACTATTATCTAGAGAAACAGAGACAACAAAGGTTCCTAACCTCTTTAACCATAATAATATTTAAGTGGAGGAAGCAACTATGCAATAAAACAATATTATCATATTTTTTGAATTTCACTCAAAATATGTAGGTTAACCCTTACGAAAATATTGAGTTTTTCGTTAAATGCTCTATATACTGAATCTTATACTCTTTAATGTTGTTTAAAATTTTTAACCACATTCTAGTCCATTAATGTTTTCTAAACTATCTTTCAAGGTACATGTACATCATTCTAATTTTTAACAATTAATTTCATTTAAATTCATATACTACTTAAATAAGTAGACTAACCACTATGAAAGCGCTATTATCTAGAGAAACGGAGACAACAAAGATTCCTAACCTCTTTGACCATCATAATATGTAAGTGGAGGATGCAACTATGCAATAAAAAAATATTGTCATATTTTTTGTATTTCACTCATAATATGTAGGTTAATCCCCTATGAAAATATTGAGTTTTTAGTTAAATGCTCTATAAACTGAAGTTTATACTCTTTAGTGTTGTTTTAAAATATTTAACCATATTCTACATTTGTATTAATGTATTCTAAACTATCTTTCAATGGACCTGTACATCATTCTAATTTTTAACAATTAATTTAGTTTAAATCATATACTGCTTAAATAAGTGGACTAACTACTATGAAATCACTATTATCTAGAGGAACGGAGACAACAAAGGTTCCTAACCTATTTGACCATCATAATATGTAAATGGGAGATGAAACTATGCAGTAAAACAATATTGTCATATTTGTTTTTTAAATTTCACTCAAAATATGTAGGTTAACTAAACCATACGAAAATATTGATTTTTCTGTTAAATGCTCTATATACTGAAGCTTATACTCTTTAGTGTTGTTTAAAAATATTTAACCACATTCTACTGTATTAATGTATTTTAAACTATCTTTCAAAGTACATTTACATCATTGTAATTTTTAACAATTAATTTAATTTAAATTCTTATACTTCTTAACTAAGTAGATTAATCATTATGAAATCAATTAATTTAGTTTAAATTCATATACTGCTTAAATAAGTAGACTAATCACTTTGAAATCAATATTGATCTACGGGGCTTTTGATTTGATTAGTCATGTTCTAGCTTGGTCTTTTAAAGTTTGATTCTCTAGACAATTGATTTGATTGAAGTGTAGTTAATAAGTCACTCTTTATTGTGTGATTTTATATTGTGTTTGTATACTCTGAAACTAATTTGATTTGTTAATACGGTGTGTTTTAAGATTTAAGAAGCAATGCGAAAGGGAGACTGGTGATGGTGTTAGTTCACAAGAGAAAAACAAGAAAGCATGAACTATTGAGGAAAATGATGTCAGATTCTTAAAGGAAACATAGTTAAATATTGACAAGGGTATAAAGATCACTGATTCAAGCCATGATCATGACAAGAGCTCTAGCAGCAGCAATAGCTGCACCTTGGATGATAAATCCCATGAAGTTCAGTGTAAAGATATTATGAATAAGAGATAGTAATAATGAAACTGGTGAATCTGTTCCTGAAGTTATTATTGTAATTTATGTGTCAAGTCAAAATGTTCCAGTTGTTAGAGATATTCTGTTTATGGGTTATGTGGCCAATTGATTGTAAAAAGACAAGCTTGATGGATTCAACTACACTCAGTGATCCAAACACTCACTTGATGCAATAGTCTCAAACATTTCAAATCATAGTCCACAGTTTATAACATAAACAAAAGTTAGTTGATAAACACTAATAATTCAATTTAGAAAACCTTAAATCAGTTTTCAAACTCTAGAAAATCAATTGATAAACCCTAATAAATATGTTTATAAACTATTAATCAGTTTATAAACTATAAATCAATTTATAAACTTTTATACATCAAACTATAAGACTTTATAAATCATTTTATAACACATAAAACAGAACTTAGTTGATAAACACTAATAATTCAATTTAGAAACCCTAAAAATCAGTTTATAAACTAAATAAATCAGTTTATAAACTTTAAATTAGGTTATAAACTTTTACAAATCAAACTATAAAGCCTTTATAAATCATTTTGCAACACATAAAAGAAAAGTCAGTTTATAAGAGTTTATAAATCATTTAGAAGAGTTTATAAATCATTTATAAAATTTTATAAGTCCTTACAAAAATTTATAAGTAAATCTTTATAAAGCTATTTTTAAATGTTTATAGTTCTCTTAAAAATTTATATAAATGTTTGTAAATTATTTATAATTATTTACAAAATCATTTATAACCAAAAGCATCATGAATGTATGTGTAATTATAAATTAATAAATCATTTCGTAAGGATTTAAATCATCTTATGAGGGTTTATAAGAGCTTTTCCATTTTTGTCGATAAAGTTTATTAGAGTTGATAAATCATAAATAAAATTTTAAAAATCATTTTATAAAGTTTATAAATCAATTATAAAAGTGTATAATTTTTTTTTAAAGGATTTCTAAAGTCTTGTTTTAAACTGATTTATAAGAGTTTATAAGTTAATTTTTAGCCGATTTATAAAGTGTTTATGACGTGATTTATAAATATTTATAACCTGATTAATAATGGCTTATAAATTTTTTTTTTCTTAAATCGCTCAAAAGACAATGGACACAAAAGGCTTTGCAAAACATCTACTTTTGCATCATACGATGTGAAAAAGTTATGTGAAAATATCCATGCATGTTTCCATGCATTTAAACACTGTACGACCATAAGATGAATTAACTATATTTCACTATCACCAAATTAACCAACTTTCCGCCATTTCTTTTCTTATTAAAGAACATAATTGGATAAATAGAAACAAGAGACACATACTAAACTAAGAATTCATAAGCAACACAAAGATAAAAGCATCTCACTGTGAGACAACTACCAAACAAGTGTATATGTATCATTTAGACTTACAAGTGGATAAGAGTCTTTACACTATCTCAAATTGACCTCTTCTACATAATCCTTCGATAGCAATATTCAAGGAACAAATATTAATCCTCAATCCAAGATCAACCATTTGCATAAAATGTCCAAACAGAGATCAAATATCTTGTGTTTCTTCATCACCACCAAACACACATTGCATGAGCTCTCAACAAATGATTCAATCAATTCATCACCACTTAATCGGAAACTCTTAGACCCTCTTTGAACATTCTGATATGACAAAATCAATCACATGTACCACACAAAAAAATTAAAACGTTAAAGCATAAAAACTATGTTCTTTATGTATAAGGTTTTATAAATTTGAGAATGTAAAATTTCATCAAAAAACTTTGTCTCCATTCCCAGAATCAGATCGATTATGAGAAATCAAGTTAAAATTAAAGAAATAGAACAAAAACCACCATCAAATGTAAAATTCTTACGTGTTCGTCAGAGATCTCGTTCGGTTCGTTGAAACTCGTCGAGTTTTTAGGTTTGGCGGAGATTTTCAGTTTCGCGGAGAGCTCGTTGGAGGGTTCGTCGGATTGCTCGTCATGTTCATCGGAGAGCTCGTACCTTGGAGTGTCGAATTTTAAATTGGAGAGATTGGAGAGAATAGATTAGGTTTATGTTTAATTACTTAGGGTGAAATTGTATTTTTGTTATTAAAAAAATATAGGTATATGTGGTTAGTGTAAACGTGTAAAGTGGTACGTACTAACAAAATGGTAGTTTAGACAATTTCCCATAACTTTTTATTATTTTTATCCTATCATCGATTACTCTGAAACAAATTGACAACTATACAATAACTTAAATATTTTAAAAACTCCGATTCTTACTTCTTATTTCATGTGATACACTTCTCTAAAAAATTTCTATCACTTAACGCTATGGCTGTTATGCAATAATGCTAGCACCATATTTTATGCTTAATAACGGACCTACTGTATTTAGACATCAATTACTAAAATGAGTCAGCAGAAATTTTTAAAAAAATTATAATGTGTCATCTTACATTATATAGTTCCAAATATTTACAAAATAATTTGATAAAAAAACTTTAGAAAATTATCTGCTAAAACAAAAGTATTTATGTTAAATTAATTTTTAATTATTTATAATAAATTTTTTTATTTAAGATATGTTTAAAAACTATTAAAAATCCTACAAATCTATTCTATTAAAAAATCTGTCAAGTAAATCTTAAGTCCTACCAATTAAACAAACATAACTCTTATAAAATACACACAAAATATAATGATAGAGAGAGTAGGGATGGACAGTCAGGTCTTCGGCTTGGGTATGGGTCGGTTCCTTTTGGATCCTGGGCCTTTGTGTCCGAAACATTTGAACTCAATATTTTATAAATTTTAGTTTGAGTTTGGGTCGGTTTCATTCGGGTCCGGGTTAGTTCAAGTCCATAATTTGAATACTTGTATTTTTTGGGTATGTAGCATGTGCGGGTCGGTTTAGGTATTTAGGACCCGAAAATATCTGAAAAACCCAAAAACCTGAACAAAGCCAGAAACCCAAGAAAGTACCTGAAAAATCAAACAAATCCCCTTAAAATATTCAAATACCCCAAAACCCAAAGTTGTACCTCAAATCTGACTCGAGGAAAAATACCCAAAATTTTATTTGAATACCCGAAATGTATTTTTGATTTTACGCGAAACTATGACCAAAACCCAAACCTGAAACATAAAATAATATTGGTAATACCGAAAAATATCCAAAATACTCGATACCCTAATATATACAAAACCTTTATGGTATTTTTGTACCCGATCATGTCTCCGAGACCCGTAGGTCCAAAAAGTACCAAATAGGTATTTTTCTCTAGACCCAGACCCAAACCGAAAACATATATTTTTGGGTCAGTTTCAGTTCATTTTTTGGATCTGGATAAAATGCCCAGACTTTAGAGAGAGTTACAAAAGAATGTACATACAAAATATCAGATAAATTTATTAATAAATTACGTAATTTAAACAAAATCTCCGCTTCGATAAAGTACAACCTTATAACTTAATCATGAAAATAATCCCAAAATGTTAATTCATATCAAACTTTTTTATAATAAAAAACTCACACTTTCAGAGAGCTAGTCAAAATCCAGATCTACATTATAACTGTATTAATAAATTAGTAATATAAAAAATATAATAAAATCAGAATATAAATGCATAATTTAAAAAGCAAAAATATAAGGTATAATTTCAATGCAGAAATTTAAAAGACATATTTTAAATAATATCAGAGGCATCGTCTACAATTGATATATGGAGACATAGTCTACCTTATTGATCATTTTTGTATTCACGGATTCAAAGCCTTTCCATATGATCCAAAGATACATAATCGAACATGTTGATCATTACATATTCACGGAGACAAAACCTACCACGTAATCTTTTGACGTGAAGGCATTTTCTAATGAGAAATCGGGGAAGAAACACAGATCATCTTAATACATATAATAAACAGAAAAGGCAGAGCTATCACTCTGAAATATTAATAAAATTAAAATTAAAATTAAAATATATTGAAACATAAATTAAATATTAGCTCGTACATGATAAAAACACTCGTGATGATAATGTGTTGTCACTTAGATGGAAGATATATTTATGAATTATATATTTGTGTTTATATTTGTCATGTTATTAATATATATAATTTTATGTGTGAATTTTGATTCGGTATTTGTTTTAATTCAAACTGAAAATTGAGATCTCCGTAACTTACAAAGAAAAGCAAATATTAATATGCAGTGTTCATAAGAAACTAATCAAATCACAGATACTAATATTTTTAGGAACGGATATTCGATCTAATATGTTATATGCAGATATATACATATATTTAAAGAATTATATATAAATTATACATATTTTATATTTTATTGTAATTTTTACAATATTTTATTTATTATATTAGTTATTAGAATTTTTAAAAGAAAATGATTATATTTTTGTAATTAAATATACTTATTTTAGGTTATTTTTGGATTTTTAATTTATTTTTATATTTATTTTCTTTGTATAGATCGAATCATATATTCGGTTAAAATTTTTATACTGAACACTGAATATTCGGGTAGCTATCAAATCAGATAACTGATAACTCAGACATAACAAATTGGATCACGAATATCTCCAAAAGCCCTAATATTCGACCTGTGCCCACCTCAATTTGTAAAATTCTTATTGCTCTTTCTATTTTACATATCTCATATTTTACAAGAGATGTTACTATCTGTAAGAAAAAAAGAAAAGTATAGTTAGTTATTTAAACGGCTAAGAGAATAAAACAAAGTTAATAGGATAAATCTTATCCTCTTTAATAAATAAGCATTATTTAACATTTTTAATGTTTTTGGTAATAAATATAGTAAGACGTTTAGTCATTAAGATGATTTTATCGTAAGCAAATTAGTTTTCCTTCACTAAACCATTTTGTACATAAAGTTGGTCAAAAGTTACCATTAATTACGTACCGACGAAAATAGGTTGGTTGTAAATTAAAAAAGTTTGACCAATAAATTGTGATAATTTGTAAAATGCTTATTACTCTTTCTATATTATAGATCCCATATTTTACAATAGATGTTATTATCTATGAGAAAAAAGAAAAGCATAGTTAGTTATTTAAACGGCTAAGAGATTAAGACAAAGTTAATAGGATAAATCTTGTCCTCTGTAATAAAAAAGCATTATTTAACATTTTTAATATTTATGGTGATAAATATATTAAGACTGGTTTAGTCATTTAGATGATTTTATCGAAAAAATAGTTTTCCTTCACTAAACCATTTTGGAAATGATGTTGGTCAAAAGTTATTATTAATTACGTATCTACGAAAAATAGGTTGTTCGTAAGTTAAAACAGTTTGACCAATAAATTTTGATAAATATTTCACTAAATGAAATGGCTTTTAGTTTAAAATAGATCATAGATTATTATTTTTTACATTTCCCCATAAGAAAATAAATAAGTTGCCAATATATAAATTTATTTGTGGTATGCTTATAAAAAGCTCAATGTTGTTACCAACGAATTCAATTGATAAAGGAAAAGTGAAAAGAAGAAAAACATTTCCAAAGTAATACCGCAGAAAAAATCTTCTATGGACGGTCCGGGGAATAACCACCTTAAAATCGTCCGTCTCAACACCCAACAGTCCATAAAGAGTCTTCCTAATGAACTCATCACCGAGATACTTTCAAGATTACCTGCAAAATCTATCGCAATATGCCGCCGCGTCTGCAAGGAATGGGAATCCTTACTTCGTACTCCAGCTTTTACAGATTGTTTTCTGGCCATTTCATCAGCGCAGCCACGTATTTTGCTCACCTTTAAATGTAGCGGCAAGTGGCATTATTGCTCAACTCCTCAGCCTCAAATTATTGATGAGGAGTTAAGTGTTGTAGAAGCAGATTATCATATGAGATTAAATGGAGGTTCGGGACCCGAAAGTTGTCTATCTGTCCAGGGATTTACGTGTCTTATTGATGGACCGTTCTTAATGGGAAAGTGGGAAAGGGTTCCTGTAATATGTAACCCTTGCACGGGTCAACGCCTAACTTTACCCAAAGTTAAAGCGAACAATTCTGATTTGAGAACCTTTTTTGGGTATGATCCCATCAATAAGCAGTTCAAGGTCTTGTGCATGACCGTGACAAACTACAGAAAACAAGTTAACTCCAAGGAGCATCAAGTTCTGACGATAGGGAAGGGAAGACTATCCTGGAGAAAGATCAAATGCTTGTTTGCGCATTATCCTGAACGTGAGAGAGATGGGATATGCATTAACGGGAATTTGTATTACGTAGCTCGGTCAGAGAAGACTTGTTTGATAGTATCCTTTGATGTTAGGTCTGAAGAATTTGGATTAATAAATATGCCAGA
This sequence comes from Brassica juncea, assembly GCA_018703725.1. Classification (NCBI taxonomy): domain Eukaryota; kingdom Viridiplantae; phylum Streptophyta; class Magnoliopsida; order Brassicales; family Brassicaceae; genus Brassica; species Brassica juncea. The sequence goes on from CM031937.1 coordinate 31,491,550, forward strand.
GGGCTCTGAGTTAACTAATATTTCGGCTCTGGTGAATTTCAAGGGAAAGTTATGTGCTGTGGCCTACAGTGGTAGCCATGGTGAGTTATGGGTTCTAGATGATACCCAGAAAGAGAAATGGTCCAAGCATAGCTTTGTTTCCCCAAATACAGATTTTGAGGGAGTAAGGTCAACATGGGCTACTAATACAGGTGAAATTGCTTGGGTCATAAGTCAATGGGAAAATCCATTCTATGTTTTCTTTTACAACCTGGATAGCAAGAGTGTCAGAAGAGTTGAAATTACCGGAATTGATGATAAGGTATTGAAGGGCATAGATCGTGTTATATCACATTTAAGTGTTACAAGCTATGTTGAAAATGTTATGATTCTGTAATAACTTTTGGGCTAATCCCGGATTTGGTTCATATAATTAGAAAGTTTAAGAAAATAATATACAAATATTATTTTTATTTTGTAATAAAATCTTAATTAACATTAATTTATTATAATATTATGTTACTAATTACGAAATTAATAATGCAAATATTTTAAAAATTTAATAAGATTTGGTTTGATTTTTTTGTAAACAGATTTTTATAATTAAAAATAAAAAAAATTATAGGTGAAGTTGTTATATATGTCAATTATTTAAGATGTGATATGCCAAAATGTTAGTTAGAAAGAAATGAAATAAAATTCTCTAGGGAAGATCCATTTTTAAAAATATCACACATGAATCAAGGTTGTGACTTTTTTTTAATATATAAGATTAATTACAATTGTTCCTAATTATGGTTCGAGTGCATTTTTATAGTTTTTTCTTTTTGCACCTAAATAAGTAAATTAAATAATAATGATAATATTGCGTTCTAATAATCAGATAATAGTTGAATTAAATATTTTGTAAAATGTTTAATCTATACTAATAAAATGGACTATTTGAGGTTCCATATAGTGTCCACATCAGCGAAAAAAAACTTTTTCCAAAAGATGCTACGTGGTATTATTAACAAAAAATAAAAAAATAAAATAAAAGTTAATATAAAATATAGAAAAAATAAATAATAAGTAATATAAGATTTTTAAAAATAGAAATATTACATTAAACATCTATCCTAATATTATCATTTGATATAAACGCAAAAATTATAATATGTAAATAAATATAAGAAAAATAAAAATAAGTAAATATACAAATATTACATTAAAATTTATTGTAATATTATAATAAGTGAATATAAAATATGAAAAATAAGTAAATATTTCATATAAGAAAATTTAAATATAAGTAAATATAATATATAAGAAATTAAAATATTTATTAACCATCTATCTGAAAAATGTAAATTAAAATAAAGAATAAGTAAATATACAATATAAGAAATAAAATATTACATTAAAAATCTGTTATAATGTTAGAATAAGTAAATATAAAATATAAGAAAAATAAATCATAAGTTAATATAAAATATAAGAAATAGAAAAACTACATTAAACAACTATCTTAAAAATGTATAATAAAATAAATAGAAATATTACATTAAACATTTATCGTAATACTAAAATTTTATATATAAAAAATTAAATAAGTAATTATAACATATTTATTAAACATATACATTATAGGAAAAAAGCATACAATATATAAAAAAATAATACATTAAACATCTTTCATAATATTATCATTTTGTTACAAAAAAAAAAGAAAATTAGAATAAGTAAATATATATTATAAGAAAAAAATGAACAATAAGTAAATATAAAATTAAGAAATAAAAAATAAATTAAACATCTCTCTGAAATTGTTTAGTAAATTTAAATATACAATATAAGAAATAGAAATATTTTATTAAACTCGGATATTTAGGCTGGTGGTGGTTATTTACATCTCTCTTGACCAATTTGTTTTGTAGTTATATAGCCCGAGCGTGCAAATTCAATGGAACACACTAAGATTTATAATTATATAAATTTTTTGAAAAGTTAAGTGAGATATTTCTCTTTTTTTTTTGTCAGCAATATTTCTCATGTTATCAATTATGATATTCGTCACATATTTATTCTCTAGCCAAAAACATAGATTTGTCATTTTTAGTCTAATTCAACTACAACCACACATTTTCATACACTTTGATAATAATAATATGAACTTGTATGTAACATATTTTAAACAAACTTCTAGCATCTTGCGAATCATTCAAAGAATTTTAATCATTATGCAGAAAACATTGAAAGTTTGTTATAGATTCCTTAATCATGATATTATCTTTGATTTGCATAAGTCTCCGGTAATATTACTACTTTTTCTTAAATGTTGTTTTAAGAAAATGGAGAAAATTGTCAAAACGAAACAAAAAGTCAGCATGATTGTCCTTTTAGTATAAAGTCTTTTTGTCGACTTTTTCTCTCTTTTACCCTTTCCAATTCTAAAATTTAATGAAATAAATAGTTTTAAAAATCAAAAAATTATAAAAAATATAAAAAATTAAAATAGTTAATAAAACACTCATATACACAAATTGGTAATTTTTTGGTTGAAAAACTTGATAAATTAAATTTTAAAATTACGTTCTACTAAAAGTAGAATTCATCTTCTATAGAAAATCAGTTAGTAGAAAGTGATTTCTAAACTAAACAAGTTCGTCTATTTTTTTTAGAACGAACAATCTACTTTTAATTAAACATCTAAAAATGTGGAATGCGAATTCTACTAATTGTAATTAATAAGTAACATTTTTTAAGAAAAAAAAATCCTCAACAAAAGAAATTTGTAAAGTACTCCTATTATTTTCTTACAAATAACTAACTTTCCTTTTTAGTAGATAATTGTATGTTATCTATTATATTAAAAGAGAAGTCACAACTTCTATCATGTGTGATTTTTTAAAATTGGACCTTCCCTAAAATTTCATGTTTCATTTGCTTCTATTTAATAAGTTGACATCATTAAATATCACATCTTATATATTCAACACATAAAACAACTTCACCTATAAAAATGTTTTAATAATTAAAATTCTGTTAAAAAAAATCTAACAAAATCTTACAAAAAATTTAAATATTTTTATATAATAATTCATTAATTAATTTTGTAATTAGCAGTATAATTTTATTCAAATCAATGTTAATTAAAAATTTATTATATAAGAAAGAATATTTTTTATATATTTCATAATATTTTCTAATTATAGTATATATTATACTAAAATAAAAGTTGTATATGAATTGAATATTAAAAAACTTATATTAAATTAATAAATTTACTTAATTTATTTTAAAAAAATCTTTCATTATAAATATGATATACCATTAAAATGGGTTTAACGTAAACCATGTAGAAAAATTTGCCAAGCATAACAATATATATATTTATAAAATCATCCTATATACTAAAATTATAGATGCTAAATTATATTTTTAAACACAACAAGGAAACATAAATGATCCTAAACAAATATATATTGGATTGTATAAATAAATAAATTTTAAAAATATTTAAAAAAAGTTTATGCGGATAACAAGGAAAAAATAATAAATAAAGTTTTTTAAAAAATATTTTGCATGCAAACTGTAAAAATTAAAAATATATATTTTGAAGGGTGTTATCTATTTGATTATTTTAAATTATGAATTTATTGTAACGAAATTGAAATTATATAATTATTTAATAAAAATTTATAACAAATTAAAATGTATAATTTTTTTTAAAATATATACATAAAAAAGAAAAACAAGCACCCGCACGGTCGTGCGGGTCAAGTTCTAGTAGCAAATTATAAACCAAAACTAACTTCTAATATTTCACATCTATATTTAAGTTTAAACCTACTAATATTACTTTCACAAAACATAATAGTATTTGCAAAAAAATTATTACCTGAGTGTTTTTTTCTTAATTACTTGATACAACTCAACTTTGGTAATATCCTTACAACATCTTATGATGCTGTTCTCATACATGAGTATGTGTTTGTACATATGATACAAAATATATAATCAATTAACAAGAAAATGTTTTATAAAAAAATTAGTTGTCTACAAAATTTAAACCAGAACGAGTTATAAAAAACGAATTATAGAGTTCTATAAATATAAGAAATATTTTAATTAAAAACCTTAATTAAAATTAATTATAAAACACGTAATTTTCCTTGTCAAAAGCTTAAATAATTTGTTTAAAAAAGTAATATAAGTTTTCTTATAACTAATTAACTATCTTTTTAATAGATAATTTTCTATTTAAAATTATAAACCAAAAATAATTTCAAATATTTCATCCGATATGACTGTGACACCTTTCAATAAAAATTTATATTGTGAAATGTGTCAATAAAAATTTGTTATTATGTGAATAACATTTTTGGACTGGAATAACTTTCCTTTTCTAAAATTCTAAAATACATTTTAAAATATTTTTTTCCTTTTTAAATCCTAACCAAAAATAAATATTTTAAAAAATCTGACAAAAGGGAATTGCAAAAGCTTATTTAATTGTAATTTTGTTTAAGAATTTAATGATAAACATGATACTAAAAACTATATAATTAAAAAGTAAAATTTGTTGAAGTGATATTGGAAAACGAATTTTGAAAAAATAAATTTTAAAAAATCATTAAAATTTAATGGAATTAAATATTTGATAGTAATTTTGCTTTAGTAAATCATAAACAAAAGATAATTTTACAATCTAATGTAATTTTAGTCTTTCTTCTCTCGAAACCTAAGAAACACCGTAAAAAATATTTGATAGTAATTTATTAAAAATTCTAAAAAATATGTTTGAAGCATACTTTTTAATTCCTAACCAAAATAATTTTTTTTGAAAAAATTGGTAATATTTTTTAAAAAGAGAATTTGATTATGAACATGATACTTAAATTTATGTAATTAAAAAACAATTGTAAAAGTAATAGTGAAATGAATTGTAATATAATAATCATAAACTTATTTAATAGTAACTTAAAATAATTATTTGATATTAACTTTTTTTCTGAAATTCGAAACAGAAGATAATTGCAAGAGATTAAATGATAGTATTTCTTCTTTTTTACAAAAATACTAAATAAGAAAGATTTAAAAAGTAGAATATTTTCCATTTTTTTAAAATATTACAAAAATTAAATTTTTGAAATTTATTTAATTGTAGTTTTAAATAAGAGTTTGATGACAAACATGATCCTAAAACTATTTAATTAACAAAAAAAAAACAAAATTAAAATGTTTCCGTGATTGGTCTTTATATATTTCTGGACATACGAAAATCAAACCCATGTTTGATGTACAATTTCATGTTTGGTCATGAAAAATTGTTATTGCTACTTTAGGTGATTTTTATATGTTTTTGGTCAAAAACAGATTTAGTGTCATCGTCATTGTATTATATTTTTTTGCTTTTAATATGTAGTATTGCTTTCTTATTTGTTTTAGTTAAACTGTTATTATGGAAATATATAATTGAGAAATAATGAAATAAGAAAACTATTTAACATAGGATAAGGTTAATAAAATGGTTTTGTTGTAACTAGAAAATGAGAAGAAAGTAATTTGAAAATAATAATAAAACACACCTAGAAAAACTAAAATTCCTAAATGAAAAAAAAACTAGAGAAATTGCTTGAATTACTATAAATTGGTACAATTTTTTAATCTTCAAAAAAATACTATAATAAGATTTAGCGATAATTGTTTAGGGTTTAGTATTTAAGAATAAGGTTGGATTTTTAATAATTATATAAAGTTTACAAATGATATAAATGATATTGAATGTCATATATCTAAAATAAAATTAGAAGAACTCCTTAATTACCTCTTAGATTATGTCTTCCTCAGCTTTATTACAACATATAATAAAATATTTGTTTATTTATTTTAAGATGTATCACCATATAATTATAGATTTTTATTTTTCTTAAAAACTATAGTTAAGAAGTTATGTTATATTTTCTTACAAACAGTTATTCACACAATCAAGATTCAAAAATATGGTCTTTAGTATGCACATAATTTTTTGTGGCTCTAAGATGCATGTCTTGATGGTTTCATTATTATTAATTATATGATAAAATGATGATGTCATGATTTAAATTGGTTGAACAAATAAAAATCCATAGATCATACAAACAAAAAATATAAATAAAAAATACACAAAAGGTTTTCCAAAGATCCTAAAATGATTATTGAAATTTCAATAAATGACCAGAAAATTAGAATATATTTAAATTCAAAAGAATAACATATAGTAAGTTAATAAAAATATTAAATTAGTACAAATAATGTATTATGTGGTCATTGACTCGATTGACCTTATTTAAATTTCAAGTATTTTAATGTCATTGTAATTCTTAATTTGTGTCGGATTCGGTTTAATTTTTTGGTAAGAATATTTTTCAAGCCTTTAATACAAAGTCGATAACAATTCCCCAATGCATCATGATTATCAAAGTACAAATATTAACTAGAACTTATGTGGAAACGTAATTTCTTAATTTTAAAATAAATTTTATATAACATGTACAAAAAATCTTAAAGCTATAATAAATGATTTTTTTCTTTTTATGTTCTTTTTAAAACTAAAATATCAAATAGAACTCGTGCAATGCACAGGATTTATATCTAGTAATTTATAAACGGGAAAATTCCTTAAAAATACACAGACTGAATTTCTTTTGCTGAAATAATACACAAACTTTTTAGGCTTCCCGAAAAATACATGGACTAATTTTGGCTGTTCATAAAATACATGAACTTTTTAAATTTGGAGGTTTCACACCTTGAGTATAACGACGTTAATTCTGATTAACGGAACATTAAGACGCCGTTAGACGACGTTAACTCTGATTCGAAAGTTCATGTATTTTATGGCTAATCAAAATTAATCTGTGTATTTTTGGGAAACCTAAAAAGTTCGTGTATTGTTTAAGCAAAGAAAATTTAGTATATGTATTTTTAAGGAATTTTCCCTCTTTTTTTTGCAACATCATATTTCTTTTATTCAAGATTTATTATAATCAGGTTTAGCAGTTCAGGTCTAGGCATTTTAGCCGGATTCAAAAACTTGAACCAGAGCTGACCCGAAAATGTTCGGTCCAAAACCAAACCGAAAGTTTAGATATTTTGTATGATAGATTTCGACTAAATTTGATGGAGTTTGGATATTTCGTATCCTATTCAGAGGCTAAATATCAGGATCTGACACGGATCCAAAAATTAAAAGTAATTATTGGGTCCAAATATCGTAGATTCAAAAGACTTGGATCCAAAAAGAACCGACCTAAACCTGATCCAAAGACCCGAAAAAACATATCCTCTATCACTTGATTTAGATCCAAAAATTACATATATTTTACACGTATTTTAATTATAGATCTGAACCAACCCCAGAAAAACCGGCTTCAGCATGAACCCAAATAAATATATTCAAAAATTACATTTTTTGGTCAAACAAAAAAAATACAAAGTCTTTGTCACCGTAGTATATTCTGGAAAATTTCTTAAAGATACACATACTAAATTTTATTTGCTTAAAAATAAACGAACTTTTTAGGTTTCCCAAAAAATACACAGACTAATTTTGGTTGTCCATAAAATACATGAACTTTCGAATCAGAGTTAACGTCGTCTAACGGCGTCTTAATGTTTCATTAATTAGAGTTAACGTCGTTAAAATCAAGGTGTGAAACCTCCAAAATTCAAAAGTTCATGTATTTTATAAATAACAAAAATTAGTTTGTGTATTTTTCGGGAAGCCTAAAAAGTTCGTGTATTATTTCAGCAAAAGAAATTCAGTCTGTGTATTTTTAAAGAATTTTCCCTTTATAAATTGGACTCTTTCTTACGAATAATTAAATGTTTCAGACCTTAAATTATAAAAGAAAAAATAAAGAGAGTGGAATATAGTGTAAATTTACAGTTTTTGCAAAGCCGACACTGGATTTGTATATTGTATAACTATCTTTTGGACGTTGTATTCTGAATTGTATGTTTGTGTGAATACAAAAGTTCTATTTATGGTTTGTATAATAGAAAGTTTTCATATTTTTTAAAGTGAAATTATTGTATTATAAAGTTGATGTGACCATTTTTTGTGATGTTTGAATTTTGTTGTTGTTTATATGCTTAACCTAAATGATATTGGTGCTTAACTATTTATTTTCTGGAAATAGAAAATACTGTAAATGTATACATTTTTAGATAGATGTTTAATGTAGTTATGTGTAAACGTATCTAATTACACATATTGTATATTTACACATATATTCTTTAAAAAAGCAAAAAACAATACATTTGTTTAATATAGTATTTCTATTTATTATATTAACCCCTAGTTATTTATACAAACTAGCTTTCAAGGTACACGCACATCATTCTAATTTTTAACAAATAATTTAGTTTAATTTTATATATTTTTTTAAACAAGTGGACTAACCACTATGAAATCACTATTATCTAGAAAAACAGAGACAACAAAGATTCATTACCTCTTTAACCATCATAATTTGTAAGTGGGGGACGCAACTATGCAATAAAACAACATTGTCATATTTTTGAATTTTACTCAAAATATGTAGGTTTAACCTCTACGAAAATATTGAGTTTTTCTTTAAATTCTCTATTTACTTAAACTTATACTCTTTAGTGTTGTTTAATTATATTTAACCACATTCTACATTTGTATTAATGTATTATAAACTATCGTTCAAGGTACATGTACATCATTCTAATCTTTAATAGTTAATTTAGTTTTAATTCATATACTGCTTAAATAAGTAGACTAACCAATATGAAATCACTATTATCTAGAGAAACAGAGACAACAAAGGTTTATAACCTCTTTACCATCATAATTTTTAAGTGGAGGATGCAATGCAATAAAATAATATTATCATTTTTAGTTATATTCACTCAAAATATGTAGGTTAACCATTACGAAAATATTGAGTTTTTCGATAAATGCTCTATATATTAAAGGTTATACTCTTTAGTGTTTTTTAAAAAAAATATTTAACCACACTCTATATTTGTATTAATGTATTATAAAAAATCTTTTAAGGTACATCTACATCATTCTAATTTTTAACAATTAATTTAGTTTAAATTCATATATTGCTTTAATAAGTGGACTAACACTATGAAATCACTATTATCTAGAGAAACAGAGACAACAACGGTTCCTAACCTCTTTACCATCATAATATGTAAGTGGAGGATGCAGTTATGCAATAAAACAATATTGTCATATTTTTTAATTTTACTCAACATATATAGGTTAACCCCTACGAAAATATTGAGTTTTTTTGTTAAATGCTCTATATACTTAAGCTTATACTCTTTAGTGTTGTTTAAATATATTTAACCACATTCTACATTTGTATTAATGTATTATAAACTATCGTTCAAGGTACATGTACATCATTCTAATTTTTAATAGTTAATTTAGTTTTAATTCATATACTGCTTAAATAAGTAGACTAACCACTATGAAATCACTATTATCTAGAGAAACAGAGACAACAAAGGTTCATAACCTCTTTACCATCATAATTTTTAAGTGGAGGATGCAATGCAATAAAATAAAATAATATTATCATTTTTAGTTATATTCACTCAAAATATGAAGGTTAACCATTACGAAAATATTGAGTTTTTCGATAAATGCTCTATATATTAAAGGTTATACTCTTTAGTGTTTTTTTAAAAAAAAATATTTAACCACACTCTATATTTGTATTAATGTATTATAAAAAATCTTTTAAGGTACATGTACATCATTCTAATTTTTAACAATTAATTTAGTTTAAATTCATATACTGCTTTAATAAGTGGACTAACACTATGAAATCACTATTATCTAGAGAAACAGAGACAACAAAGGTTCCTAACCTCTTTACCATCATAATATGTAAGTGGAGGATGCAATTATGCAATAAAACAATATTGTCATATTTTTTAATTTTACTCAACATATATAGGTTAACCCCTACAAAAATATTGAGTTTTTTTTGTTAAATGCTCTATATACTTAAGCTTATACTCTTTAGTGTTGTTTAAATATATTTAACCACATTATACATTTGTATTAATGTATTATAAACTATCGTTCAAGGTACATGTACATCATTCTAATTTTTAATAGTTAATTTAGTTTCAATTCATATACTGCTTAAATAAGTAGACTAACCACTATGAAATCACTATTATCTAGAGAAGCGGAGACAACAAAGGTTCATAACCTCTTTACCATCATTATTTTTAAGTGGAGGATGCAACTATGCAATAAAACAATATTGTCTTATTTTTTGAATTTCACTCAAAATATTTAGGTTAACCCCTACGAAAATATTGAGTTTTTCGTTAAATACTCTATATACTAAGCTTATACTCTGTAGTGTTGTTTAAAAATATTTAACCATATTTTAAATTTGTATTAATACATTCTAAACTATCTTTCAAGGTATAGGTTCATCATTCTAATTTTGAACAATTAGTTTAGTTTAACATTATCTAGAGAAACATAGACAACAATGGTTCCTAACCTCTTTGACCATCATAATATGTAAGTGGAGGATGCAACTATGTAATAAAATATTATTGACTTATTTTTTGAATTTCACAAAAAATATTTAGGTTAACCCCTACGAAAAGATTGAGTTTTTCGTTAAATGCTTTATATACTGAAGCTTATACTTTTTAGTGTTGTTTTAAAATATTTAACCACATTCTAAATTTCTATTAGTGTATTCTAAACTATCTTTCAAGGTACAGGTACATCGTTCTAATTTTTAACAATTAATTTAGTTTAAATTCATATACTGCTTAAATAAGTGGACTACCACTATGAAATCACTATTATCAAGAGAAACGGAGACAACAGAGTTTCCTTTCCTCTTTAACCATAAAAATAATATTTAAGTGGAGGATGCAACTATTTAAAAAAAAATATTATCATATTTTTTGAATTTCACTCAAAATATGTAGATTAACCCTTACAAAAATATTGAGTTTTTCGTTAAATGCTCTATATACTGAAGCTTATACTCTTTAGGGTTGTTTAAAAAATTTAAACACATTCTATATTTGTATTTATGTATTATAAACTATCTTTCAAGGTACATGTACATCATTCTAATTTTTAACAATTAATTTAGTTTGAATTCTTATACTGCTTATATGAGTGGACTAACCACTATGGAATCATTATTATTAGAGAAACGGAGACAAAAAAGGTTACTAACCTCTTTACCATCATAATATGTAAGTGGATGATGCAACTATGCAATAAAGAATATTGTCATATTTTTTTATTTTACTCAAAATATGTCGGTTAACTCATACGAAAATATTGAGTTTTTTGTTAAATGCTCTATATATTTAAGCTTATACTCTTTAATGTTGTTTAAATATATTTAACCACATTCTATATTTGTATTAATGTATTATAAACTATCTTTCAAGGTACATGTACATCATCCTAGTTTTTAACAATTAATTTAGTTTAAATTCATATACTGCTTAAATAAGTAAACTAACCACTATGAAATTACTATTATCTAGAGAAACGGAGACAACAAAGGTTCCTAATCTCTTTACCATCATTATTTGTAAGTGGAGGATGAAACTATGCAATAATTGTCATATTTTTAATTTTACTGAAAATATGTAGGTTAACCCCTACGAAAATATTAAATTTTTCGTTAAATTCTATATATACTGAAGTTTATACTTATTAGTGTTGTTTAAAAATATTGAAATATATTTCACTATTATCTAGAGAAACGGAGACAACAAAGGTTCCTAACCTCTTTGACCATAATAATATTTAAGTGGAGGAAGCAACTATGCAATAAAACAATATTGTCATATTTTTTGTATTTCACTCAGAATATGTAGGTTAAACCCTTATGAAAATATTGAGTTTTTCGTTAAATGCTCTATATACTGAAGCTTATACTTTTTAGTATTATTTTAAAATATTTAACCATATTCTACATTTGTATTAATTATTCTAAACTATCTTTCAAGGGACCTGTACATCATTCTAATTTTTAACAATTAATTTAGTTTAAATTCATATGCTGCTTAAATAAGTGGACTAACTACTATGAAATCACTATTATCTAGAGAATGGAACAAAGGTTCCTAACCTATTTACCTATTTGAACATCATAATATGTAAATGGGAGATGAAACTTTTCAGTAAAACAATATTTTCATATTTTTCTAATTTCACTCAAAATATGTTGGTTAACTAAACCATACGAAAAATATTGATTTTTCTGTTAAAATGCTCTATATACTGAAGTTTATACTCATTAGAGTTCTTTAAAAATATTTAACCACATTCTACTGTATTAATGTATTTTAAACTATCTTTCAAAGTACATGGACATCATTGTATTTTTAACATACTACTTAAATAAGTAGACTAACCACTATGAAATCAATATTATCTAGAGAAACGGAGATTACAAAGATACTTAACCTTTTTAATCATCATAATATATGTAAGTGGATGATGAAACTATGCAATAAAAAATATTGTTATATTTTTTGAATTTAACAAAATAGGTAGGTTAATTTCAAGAGTCGTTTCTAGACAGGCAGACACGTTGTGTCTGAATTTTGACAAACTAGGGGTTAATCTGCGCTACGCGCGGGGCTATTTTGATTCTTAAATGTTAACTACATAATTATTTGGACGTCGTATTCTGAATTGTATGTTTTTGTGAATACATGAATGATTTCAATTTATGTTTTGCATAACATAAATTTTTCATAATTTTAAGTTAAAATTATTGTATTGTAATGTTAATGTGAACATTTTTTGTGATGTTTTAATTTTGTTGTTGTTTGTGGGCTTAACCTAAGTGATATTGATGCTTAACCATTTATTTTTTTTTTCTGGAAATAGAAAATAATGGTGCAACGAATAACATATATCAAAATGCATCTAATTACACATATTGTATATATACACACATATCCTTAGGAAAAACCAGAGAGCTATACATTTTTCAGATAAATGTTTAATGTAGTTTTTCATTTATTATATTGTATATTTAGTTATTATTTAGCTTTTCTTATATTTTATATTTATGTATTCTAATTTTCTTGATTTTATATCAAATGGTAATATTATCAAAGATGTTTAATGTAATATTTCTATTTCTTATTTTTTATATTTACTTATTAATTTATTTTACTATAAATTTTTCAAATAGTTATTTAATAGAGTTTTATATTTATTATATTGTATATACACTTATTATTTATTTTTCTAATATTGTATATTTACTTACCTAATATAATGATAGATGTTTAATTTAGTTTTTCCATTTTATATTGTATATTTACTTATTATTTATTTTTCTTATTTTTTATATTTACTTATCATAAATTCTTGCTTTATATCAAATGATAATATTACAATATATTTTTAATGTAATATTTTTATTTCTTATATTGCATATTTAATTATTATTTATTTTTCCTATATTGTATATTTATTTAAAAAATATATTGAAATAATCAAAATATAAAATTATACATTTTTCAAATAGCTGTTTAATGTAATTTTTCCATTTCTTATATTGTAGATATAGTTATTCTATTTTTTGGTTTTATATCAAATGGAAATATTACGATAGATGTTTAATGTAATATTTAAATTTTTTATATTGTATATTTATTTATTATTTATTTTAATATACATTTTCAAATAGATGTTTAATGTAGGTTTTCTATTTCTTATATTGTATATTTACTTATCATTTATTTATTTTAATCTAATATTATGATAGATGTTCAATGTAATATTTTTATTTCTTATATTCTATATTTACTTACTATTTATTTTACTATAAGTTTTTAAGATAGATGTTTAATTTAGTTTTACCATTTCTTATATTGTATATTTACTTATTGATTATTTTTTCTTATGCTTATTATTTACTTATTCTATTTTTATGCTTTATATCAAATGATAATATTACTTAGTTGTTAAGTGTAATATTTCTATTTTTTATATTTTATATGTACTTAATTTTTAGTTTTTCCTATATTGTATATTAATTTATTCTAATATTACGATAGATACTTAATATAATATTTATATTTCTTATATTGTATATTTACTTATTATTTATTTACTAAATATTTTTGAGAGAAATATTTAATTTAGTTTTTCATTTTTAATTGTATATTTACTGATTGTTTATTTTTATATTGTATATTTACTTATATATACTCCTACTTTTTTATCAGATAATGTTATTATGATATTTGTTTAATGTAATATTTCTATTTCATATATTGTATGCTTGTTTTTCTTATATTTTATATTTACATATAATAATATTTAGAAATAATAAAAATGTAAACCTATAAATTTTTCAGATACATGTTTAATGTAGTTTTTCTATTTCTTATATTGTATATTTAATTTATTTTTATTTTTTCTTATATTGTATAATTACTTATTTTATATAAAATTTTAGTATTACGATAAATGTTTAATGTAATATTTATTTTTCTTATATTTTATATTTACTTATTCTAATATTATAATAGATTTTTGATGTTATATTTTATTTCTTATATGGTATATTACTTATTATTTATTTTTATATACATTTTTCAGATAGATGTTTAATAATTTTTTTTATTTCTTATATTGTATATTTACTTATTATATATATTTTTATATTGTATATTCACTTATTATAATATGACAATAAATTTTAATATAATATTTGTATATTTAATTATTTTTATTTTTCTTTTATTTATTTACTTATTATAATATTTTGCGTTTATATCAAATAATAATATTACGATAGATGTTTAATGTAATATTTCTATTTTTATAACCTAAATGATATAAATGGTTTATCTGCCTTATTTATATCAACTGTCAATAGAATATCTTAAAAGATGTTCAATTTTCAAGGGTCTGTTACATTTTCTCATGCAACGAAGGATATTTTCTTTTTATCACTCATTGTAAATCTTTGCTTTTTCAGTTATTTTGTGCATGTTGAATAACTTTGGGATAGTTTTGTTTGCCAGATTCATGATTTTGAAAGAAAGTTGATACCTTTTCTAATTTATGTTGATCTACGGTGCTTTTGATTTGATTAGTCATGTTCTAGCTTGGTCTTTTAAAGTTTGATTCTCTAGACAGTTGATTTGATTTGAGGTATAGTTAATAAGTCACTCTTTATTGTGTGATTTTTTATTGTGTTTGTATACTCTGAAACTAATTTGATTTGTTAATACGGTGTGTTTTAAGATTTAAGAAGCAATGCGAAAGGGAGACTGGTGATGGTGTTAGTTCACAGGAGAAAAACAAGAAAGCATGAACTATTGAGGAAAATGATGTCAGATTCTTAAAGGAAATATAGTTAGATATTGACGATCGTATAAAGATCACTGATTCAAGCCATGATCATGACAAGAGCTCTAGCAGCAGCAATATCTGTAATGGTCATAGCTGCACCTTGGATGATAAATCCCATGAAGTTCAGTGTAAAGATATTATTAATAAGAGATAGTAATAATGAAACTGGTGAATCTGTTCCTGAAGTTATTATTGTAATTTATGTGTCAAGTCAAAATGTTCCAGTTGTTAGAGATATTCTGTTTATGGGTTATATGGCTGATTGATTGTAAAAAGACAAGTTTGATGGATTCAACTACACTCAGTGATCCAAACACTCACGTGATGCAATAGTCTCAAACATTTCAAATCATAGTCCACAGTTTATAACATAAACAAAAGTCAGTTGATAAACACTAATAATTCAATTTAGAAAACCTTAAATCAGTTTTCAAACTCTAGAAAATCAATTGATAAACCCTAATAAATATGTTTATAAACTATTAATCAGTTTATAAACTATAAATCAATTTATAAACTTTTATACATCAAACTATAAGACTTTATAAATCATTTTATAACACATAAAACAGAAGTTAGTTGATAAACACTAATAATTCAATTTAGAAACCCTAAAAATCAGTTTATATACTAAATAAATCAGTTTATAAACTTTAAATTAGGTTATAAACTTTTACAAATCAAACTATAAAGCCTTTATAAATCATTTTGCAACACATACAAGAAAAGTCAGTTTATAAGAGTTTATAAATCATTTAGAAGAGTTTATAAATCATTTATAAAAGTTTATAAGTCCTTACAAAAAATTATAAGTAAATCTTTATAAAGCTATTTTTAAATGTTTATCGATCTCTTAAAAATTTATATAAATGTTTGTAAACTATTTATAATTATTTACAAAATCATTTATAACCAAAAGCATCATGAATGTATGTGTAATTATAAATTAATAAATCATTTCTTAAGGATTTAAATCATCTTATGAGGGTTTATAAGAGCTTTTCCATTTTTGTCGATAAAGTTTATTAGAGTTGATAAATCATAAATAAATTTTTAAAAATCATTTTATAAATTTTATAAATCAATTATAAAAGTGTATAAATTTGTTTTAAAGGATTTCTAAAGTCTTGTTTTAAACTGATTTATAAAAGTTTATAAGTTAATTTTTAGCCGATTTATAAAGTGTTTATGACGTGATTTATAAATATTTATAACCTGATTAATAATGGCTTATAAATTGTTTTTTTTTTTTCTAAAATCGCTCAAAAGACAATGGACACTAAAGGCTTTACAAAACATCTACTTTTGCATCATACGATGTGAAAAAAGTTCTGTGAAAATCTCCATGCATTTTAACACTATCCTCTGTACGACCATAAGATGAATTAACTATATTCCACTATCACCAAATTAACCAACTTTCCGCCATTTCTTTTCTTATTAAAGAACATAACTGTATAAATAGAAACAAGAGACACATACTAAACTAAGAATTCATAAGCAACACAAAGATAAAAGCATCTCACTGTGAGACAACTACCAAACAAGTGTATATGTATCATTTAGACTTACAAGTAGATAAAAGTCTTTACACTATCTCAAATTGACCTCTTCTACATAATCCTTCGATGGTCCTCAATCCAACATCAACCATTTGCATAAAATGTCCAAACAGAGATCAAATATCTTGTGTTTCTTCATCACCACCAAACACACATTGCATGAGCTCTCAACAAAGGATTCAATCAATTCATCACCACTTAATCGAAAACTCTTAGACCCTCTTTGAACATTCTGATATGACAAAATCAATCACATGTACCACAAAAAAATTAAAACGTTAAAGCAAGAAAAACTATGTTCTTTATGTATAAGGTTTTATAAATTTGAGAATGTAAAATTTCATCAAAAAACTTTGTCTCCATTCCCAGAATCAGATCAATTATGAGAAATCAAGTTAAAATTAAAGAAATAGAACAAAAACCACCATCAAATGTAAAATTCTTACGCGTTCGTCAGAGATCTCGTTCAGTTCGTTGAAACTCGTCGAGTTTTTAGGTTTGCCGGAGATTTTCAGATTCGCGGAGAGCTCGTTGGAGGGTTCGTCGGATTGCTCGTCATGTGCATCGGAGAGCTCGTACCTCGGAGTGTCGAATTTTAAATTGGAGAGATTGGAGAGAATAGATTAGGTTTATGTTTAATTACTTAGGGTGAAATTGTATTTTTGTTATTAAAAAAAAGTAAAGGTAAATGTGGTTAGTGTAAAAGTGTAAAGTGGTACGTACTAACAAAATGGTAGTTTAGACAATTTCCCGTAACTTTTTATTATTTTTATCCTATCATCGATTACTCTGACAATACAATAATTTTTTAAACAAATTGACAACTATACAATAACTTAAATATTTTAAAAACTCCGATTCTTACTTCGTATTTCATGTGATACACTTCTCTAAAAAATTTCTATCACTTAACGCTATGGTTGTTATGCAATAATGTTAGCACCATATTTTATGCTTAATAACGGACCTACAATATTTAGACATCAATTACTAAAATGAGTCAGGAGAAATTTTTTTAAAAAATATAATGTGTCCTCTTACATTATATAGTTCCAAATATTTACAAAATAATTTGATAAAAACACTTTAGCAAATTATCTGCTAAAACAAAAGTATTTATGTTAAATTAATTTTTAAGTATTTATAATAATTTTTTTATTTAAGATATGTTTAAAAACTATTAAAAATCCTACAAATCTATACTATTAAAAAATCTGTCTAGTAAATCTTAAGTCTCACCAATTAAACAAACATAACTCTTATAAAATGCGCACAAAATATAATAATAGAGAGAGTAGGGATGGAAAGTCTGGTCTTCGGCTTGAGTATGGGTCGGTTCCTTTCGGATCCTGGGCCTTTGTATCCAAAACATTTGAACTCAATATTTTATAAATTTTAGTTTGAGTTTGGGTCGGTTTCATTCGGGTCCGGGTTGGTTCGGGTCCATAATTTGAATACCTGTATTTTTTGGGTACGTAGCATGTGCGGGTCGGTTTAGGTATTTAGGACCCGAAAATATCTGAAAAACCCAAAAACCTAAACAAAGCCAGAAACCCAAGAAAAAACCTGAAAAATCAAACAAATCCCCTTAAAATGTTCAATTACCCCAAAACCCAAAGTTGTACCTGAAATCTGACTTGAGGAAAAATACCCAAAATTTTATTTGAATATCCGAAATGTATTTTGATTTTACGCGAAACTATGACCAAAACCCGAACCTGAAACATAAAATAATATTGGTAATACCGAAAAATATCCAAAATACTCAAATACCCTAATATATACAAAACCTTTATGGTATTTTTGTACCCGATCATGTCTCCGAGACCCGTAGGTCCAAAAAGTACCAAATAGGTATTTTTCTCTAGACCCAGACCCAAACCGAAAACATATATTTTTGGGTCAGTTTCAGTTCATTTTTTGGATCTGGATAAAATGCCCAGACTTTAGAGAGAGTTACAAAAGAATGTACATACAAAATATCAGATAAATTTATTAATAAATTACATAATTTAAACAAAATCCCCGCTTCGATAAAGTACGACCTTATAACTTAATCATGAAAATAATCCCAAAATGTTAATTCATATCACTTTTTATAATAAAAAACTCACACTTTCAAAGAGCTAGTCAAAATCCAGATCTAAATTATAACTGTATTAATAAATTAGTAATATAAAAAATATAATAAAATCAGAATATAAATGCATAATTTAAAAAGCAAAAATATAAGGTATAATTTCAATGCAGAATTTAAAAGACATATTTTAAATAATATCAGAGGCATCGTCTACAATTGATATACGAAGACATAGTCTACCTTATTGATCATTTTTGTATTCACGGATTCAAAGCCTTTCCATATGATCCTAAGATACATAATCGAACATGTTGATCATTACATATTCACGGAGACAAAACCTACCACGTAATCTTTTGACGTCAAGGCATTTTCTAATGAGAAATCGGGGAAGAAATACAGATCATCTTAATACATATAATAAACAAAAAAGGCAGAGCTATCACTCTGAAATATTAATAAAATTAAAATTAAAATATATTGAAACATAAATTAAATATTAGCTAGTACATGATAAAAACACTCGTGATGATAATTTGTTGTCACTTAGATGGAAGATATATTTATGAATTATATATTTGTGTTTATATTTGTCATGTTATTAATATATTAATTCTATGTGTGAATTTTGATTCGTTATTTGTTTTAATTCAAACTGAAAATTGAGATCTCCGTAACTTACAAAGAAAAGCAAATATTAATATGCAGTGTTCATAAGAAACTAATCAAATCACAGATACTAATATTTTTAGGAACGGATATTCGATCTAATGTGTTATATGCAGATATATACATATATTTAAAGAATTATATATAAATTATACATATTTTATATTTTATTGTAATTTTTACAATATTTTATTTATTATATTAGTTATTAGAAATTTAAAAGAAAATGATTTAATTTTTGTAATTAAATATTCTTATTTTAGGTTATTTTTGGATTTTTAATTTATTTTTATATTTATTTTCTTTGTATAGATCGAATCATATATTCGGTTAAAAATTTTATACTGAACACTGAATATTCGGGTAGCTATCGAATCAGATAACTGATTACTCAGACATAACAAATTGGATCACGAATATCTCCAAAATCCCCAATATTCGACTTGTGCCCACCTCAATTTGTAAAATTCTTATTGCTCTTTCTATTTTACATATCTCATATTTTAGAAGAGATGTTACTATCTGTAAGAAAAAAAAAAGTATAGTTAGTTATTTAAACGGCTAAGAGAATAAAACAAAGTTAATAGGATAAATCTTATCCTCTTTAATAAATAAGCATTATTTAACATTTTTAATGTTTTCGGAAATAAATATAGTAAGACGTTTAGTCATTAAGATGATTTTATCGTAAACAAATTAATTTTCCTTCACTAAACCATTTTGTACATAAAGTTGGTCAAAATGTTATTACTCTTTATTTTATAGATCCCATATTTTACAATAGATGCTATTATCTATGAGAAAAAAGAAAAGCATAGTCAGTTATTTAAACGGCTAAGAGATTAAGACATAGTTAATAGGATAAATCTTGTCCTCTTTAATAAATAAGTATTATTTAACATTTTTAATATATATGGTGATAAATATATTAAGACTGGTTTAGTCATTTAGATGACTTTATCGAAAAAATAGTTTTCCTTCACTAAACCATTTTGGAAATAATGTTGGTCAAAAGTTATTATTAATTATGTATCTACGAAAAATAGGTTGGTCGTAAGTTAAAACAGTTTGACCAATAAATTTTGATAAATATTTCACTAAATGAAATGGCTTTTAGTTTAAAATAGATCATAGATTATTATTTTTTACATTTCCCCATAAGAAAATAAATAAGTTGCCAATATATAAAATGATTTGTGGTATGCTTATAAAAAGCTCAATGTTGTTACCAACGAATTCAATTGATAAAGGAAAAGTGAAAAGAACAAAAACATTTCCAAAGCAATACCGCAGAAAAAATCTTCTATGGACGGTCCGGGGAATAACCACCTTAAAATCGTCCGTCTCAACACCCAACTGTCCATAAAGAGTCTTCCTAATGAACTCATCATCGAGATACTTTCAAGATTACCTGCGAAATCTATCGCAATATGCCGCCACGTCTGCAAGGAATGGGAATCCTTACTTCGTACTCCAGCTTTTACAGATTATTTTCTGGCCATTTCATCAGCGCAGCCGCGTATTTTGCTCACCTTTAAATGTAGCGGCAAGTGGCATTATTGCTCAACTCCTCAGCCTCAAGATATTGATGAGGAGTTAAGTGCTGTAGAAGCAGATTATCATATGAGATTAAATGGAGGTTCGGGACCCGAAAGTTGTTTATCTGTCCAGGGATTTACGTGTCTTATTGATCGACCGTTCTTAATGGGAAAGTGGGAAAGGGTTCCTGTGATATGTAACCCTTGCACGGGTCAACGCCTAACTTTACCCAAAGTTAAAGCGAACAATTCTGATTTGAGAACCTTTTTTGGGTATGATCCCATCAATAAGCAGTTCAAGGTCTTGTGCATGACCGTCACAAACTACAGAAAACAAGTTAACTCCAAGGAGCATCAAGTTCTGACAATAGGGAAGGGAAGACTATCCTGGAGAAAGATCAAATGCTTGTTTCCGCATTATCCTGAACATGAGAGAGATGGGATATGCATTAACGGGAATTTGTATTACGTAGCTCGGTCGGACAAGACTTGTTTGATAGTATCCTTTGATGTTAGGTCTGAAGAATTTGGATTAATAAATATGCCAGAGGGTTCTGAGTTAACTAATATTTCGGCTCTGGTGAATTTCAAGGGAAAGTTATGTGCTGTGGCCTACAGTGGTAGCCATGGTGAGTTATGGGTTCTAGATGATACCCAGAAAGAGAAATGGTTCAAGCATAGCTTTGTTTCCCCAAATACTGATTTTGAGGGAGTAAGGTCAACATGGGCTACTGATACAGGTGAAATTGCTTGGGTCATAAGTCGTTGGGAAAATCCATTCTATGTTTTCTTTTACAACCTGGATAGCAAGAGTGTCAGAAGAGTTGAAATTACCGGAATTGATGATAAGGTATTGAAGGGCATAGATCGTGTTATATCACATTTAAGTGTTACAAGCTATGTTGAAAATGTTATGATTCTGTAATAACTTTGGGGCTAATCCCGGATTTGGTTCTAAGTGTTTCCTTTATTTGATCATTTCTGTTTTGTATAATAGTCCTGTGAATGTTTCTCCGTCTTTGTTGTTTCTTATAGATATTTTCTTGAATTTATCTGAATTTTCTTCTTATAGTTTACTCTTTCAATCTTATTCGACTTATAATAATGTTACTGCTATTTCTTTGGTTTAATATGCTTGCTAAAGCGTGCTATGGCGAGGGTGAATGCTTTAAAACAAGCCAACAATGATCATAGCAGAGAGAACAGGCAAGATCAGTGAATCAGAATATAGTTAGCTTATCCATGTTTAACATAAGTAAACTTAAGTCAATAAAAATTATAGACACTGGAAACAAAATAAAGGGGGTCTTTAGCTATTAAGGTCTTAACACTTGTTTATGATTGTGGTTATCGATTCAAAGACAAGAAAAAGAAAACCTTGCAATTATATTCAAACCCTGTTGTATGCAACCGACTTGCTGAAGAGCTTGCGGATGTAGAGAACCTGAAGACCACTTGCTGCTGCTAGGAATATGTACTCTCCTACTGTGTAGAATATCACACGCTTTCTCGTGCTCTCATTGGCTGCACCAAAGTTCCCAACAAAAACAAAATCCATCACGAAAAGTAATGTTTGATCGTAAAGGTTGTATCTTTTAGGGTCAAACATAGGTCTAAAGGTTGTATCTTTTGGGGTCAAACATAGTCTCTAAAGTTATGCTGCATCTGAAAAGTTCTTCATATCACGGGAAAGGAGTCGAATAAATATACAAAACACCAAAATGTAAAAGATGAACGGAGAAGAAAACTCACTATGACGGTGACGGGTATCACGTGCTTTCAAATACTTTTGCTCAGCAACAACAGACTCCAAAGCCTCAGCTCAGCAATCTTCACATTCACCGGGTCCAAATGTTCTGAGAAGCATACAAGCAAACAGGAGAGAAACACAGCATCAACAACAAGAAAACAGAAAACAGTCCCAACTTAATATTGCTGAATATAAAGATGAATGGGAACAAACCGTCTTTAGCTAAGTCATGCTCGTTGGGGATGTGACCAACGTGAATGTAGAAGGAGACGGTTTCAGGAGTAGAGTAAAGGTGGTGGAAACAGAACTTATACATTCCACTTCTTGGTGCCTTGAACTCAAACTTATCTCCTGATGTTCCCTTCAACGTATGTACTATGTTCCCAGCAGGTGACGTCACCTATACCAACAATCCAAACCATTAAAACACATTAGCCAAACAAACCCCCATATCCAAACCAATCTACTATGGATAAAATCAACAAATTCCAATATAAATTCTACAAATTTAACAAAAAAATCTTAATTTCAATAAAAGTTCTACAAATTTCAATAGAAATTCTCCAGTTTCAATAAAAATTCTACAAATTTTAATATACAGTATACAAATTTCAATAAAAATTCTTCAATTTCAATATAAGAACTACAAAATTTAATATAAATCTACAAATATCAAAATAAATTCCACAATTTTTATTTCAATAGAACATCATCTCGAAGATCAGATCGGAAATTCAAGCAGAATAAACCAAAAATCAATCCGAAATTCAGACACAATCAGTCTACAAAATTCAGGGTAATAACGGCTCAACCAAGCATTCAAAGCATCGGGATTATCGAAAGGAAATACATCTAAACCGGAATGATCTGATCTAAACCGGGATAATCGAAAGATCTCTCACCGTGAAATCCAAACCGGGATGATCAGATCCCCAGAAGATATCATGGTTGTCGTTTAGAATGTTTAGATTAATTAACCTGATAGTAATTTAAGTGTCAGAATATAATTCTAGAAGTTACACGCCCGAAATATACAACACTTTTTTAATCTGTGGACAGCTATGGTCACGTAATGAATTCATTCAACGCGTGATTAGTTGACATATCAAGAGAAGATATAACTTAGTCTACTGCAAAAAGTTATTAGACTCAAGTTTGTTAATAATATAATATAATTTAAGACTCAAGTTTTCAAAGCCTATTGCATAAAATTCCCTGTACAACTCATTGTGGTCATGGTGCTCAAACATCTTTCAGTTCAGCTTGTAGGAAACTCGAGTACTACTGTGCTTTTTGTTTTTTATGACGCGTCAAATTATTTTTGTAATCGACGATATTGTCCTTTTAGTATAAAGTATTTTTGTCCACTTTTTCTCTCTTTTACCCTTTCAATTCTAAAAGTTAATGAAATAAATAGTTTTAAGAATAAAAAAATTATAAAAAAATTAAAATAGTTAATAAAACACTCATATACACAAACTGGTAATTTTTTGGTTGAAAAACTTGATAAATTAAATTTTAAAATTATATTCTACCAGAAGTAGAATTCATCTTCTACAGAAAACCAGTTAGTAAAAAGTGACTTCTAAACAAAACAAGTTCGTCTATTTTTTTTAGAACGAACAATCTACTTTTAATTAAACATCTAAAAATGTGGAATGAGAATTCTACTAATTGTAATTAATAAGTAACATTTTTTTAAGAAAAAAAAAATCCTCAACAAAAGAAATTTGTAAAAATATTACTATTATTTTCTTACAAATAACTAACTTTCCTTTTTAGTAGATAATTGTATGTTATAAAAAATTGTAAACCAAAAACTAACTACTAATATTTCACATCTATATTTAAGTTTAAAGCTACTAATATTACTTTCAAAAAACACAATAGTATTTACAAAAAAATATTACCTGAGTCTTTTTTTTAATTATTTGATACAACTCAACTTTGGTAATATCCTTACAACATCTTATGATGCTGTTCTCATACATGAGTATGTGTTTGTACATATGAGACAAAATATATAATTAATTAACAAGAAATTTTTTTATAAAAATATTAGTTGTCTACAAAATTTAAACCGGAACGAGTTATAGAAAAAATGAATTATAGAGTTCTATAATTATAAGAAATATTTTAATTAAAAACCTTAATTAAAATTAATTATAAAACATGTAATTTTCCTTCTCAAAATCTTAAATATTTGTTTTTTTGAAAAAGTAATATAAGTTTTCTTATAAATAATTAACTATCTTTTTAATAGATAATTTTCTATTTAAAAGTTATAAACCAAAGATAATTTCAAATATTTCACCCGATATGACTGTGACACCTTTCGATAGAAATTAATATTGTGAAATGTGTCAATAAATATTTGTTATTATGTGAATAACATTTTTGGACTGGAATAACTTTCCTTTTCTAAAATTCTAAAATAGATTTTAAAAATATTTTTTTCCTTTTTAAATCCTAACCAAAAATAAATTTTTATAAAAAATCTGACAAAAGGGAATTGTAAAATCTTATATAATTGTAATTTTGTTTAAGAATTTAAAGATAAACATGATACTAAAAATTATATAATTAAAAAAGTAAAATTTGTTGAAGTGATATTGGAAAACGATTTTTTTTAAAATAATTTTTTTTAAAAATCATTAAAATTTACTGGAATTAAATATTTGATAGTAATTTTGCTTTAGTAAATCATAAACAAAAGATAACTTTACAATCTAATGTAATTTTTGTTTTTCTTCTCTCTAAAACTAAGAAAAACCGTAAAAACTATTTGATATTAATTTATTAAAAATTCTAAAAAATAGGTTTGAATCATACTTTTTAATTCCTAACCAAAATACTTTTTTTTTTGAAAAAATTGGTGATATTTTTTAAATGAGAATTTGATGAGGAACATGATACTTAAATTTATGTAATTAACAAAAACAAATTGTAAAAGTAATAGTGATATGAGTTGTAATATAATAATCATAAACTTATTTACTAGTAACTTGAAATAATTATTAGATATTAATTTTTTTTCTGAAATTCTAAACAGAAGATAATTGCAGGAGATTAAATGATAGTATTTCTTCTTTTTTACAAAATACTAAATAAGAGAGATTTACAAAATAGAATATTTTCCATTTTTTAAAATATTATAAAATTTATATTTTAGAAATTTATTTTAATTGTATTTTTAAATAAGAGTTTGATGACAAACATGATCCTAAAACTATTTAATTAACAAAAAAACAAAATTAAAATGTTTCCGTGATTGGTCTTTATATATGTCTGGACGTACGAAAATCAAACCCATGTTTGATGTACAATTTCATGTTTGGTCATGAAAATTTGTTATTGCTACCGTAGGTGATTTTTATATGTTTTTGGTCAAAAGCAGATTTAGTTTCATCGTCATTGTATTACATTTTTTGCTTTTAATATGTAGTATTGCTTTCTTATTTATTTTAGTTAAACTTTTATTATGGAAATATATAATTGAGAAATAATGAAATAAGAAAATTATTTAACATAGGATAAGTTTAATAAATTGGTTTTGTTGTAACTAGAAAATGAGAAGAAAGTAATTTGAAAATAATAATAAAACACACCTAGAAAAACTAAAATTCCTAAATGAAAAAAAAAACTAGAGAAATTGCTTGAATTACTATAAATTGGTACAATTTTTTAATCTTCAAAAAAATACTATAATAAGATTTAGCGATAATTGTTTAGGGTTTAGTATTTAAGAATAAGGTTGAATTTTTAATAATTATATAAAGTTTACAAATGATATAAATGATATTGAATGTCATATATCTAAAATAAAATTAGAAGAACTCCTTAATTACCTCTTAGATTATGTCTTCCTCAGCTTTATTACAACATATAATAAAATATTTGTTTATTTATTTTAAGATGTATCACCATATAATTATAGATTTTAATTTTTCTTAAAAACTATAGTTAAGAAGTTATGTTATATTTTCTTACAAACAGATATTCACACAATCAAGATTCAAAAATATGGTCTTTAGTATGCACATAATTTTTTGTGGCTCTAAGATGCATGTCTTGATTGTTTCATTATAATTAATTATATGATAAAATGATGATGTCATGATTTATATTGGTTTGAACAAATAAAAATCCATAGATCATGCAAACAAAAATATATTAATAAAAAAATGCCCAAAAGTTTTTTCAAAGATCCTAAAATGATTATTGAAATTTCAATAAATGACCAGAGAATTAGAATATATTTAAATTTAAAAGAATAACATATAGTAAGTTAATAAAAATATTAAATTAGTACATAAAAATGTATTATGTGGTCATTGACTTGATTGACCTTATTTAAATTTCAAGTATTTTAATGTCATTGTAATTCTTAATTCGTGTTGGATTCGGTTTAAATTTTTAGGTATGAATATTTTTATAGCTTTTAATACAAAGTTGATAACAATTCACCAATGCATCATGATTATTAAAGTACAAATATTAACTAGAACTTATGTGGAAACATAATTTCTTAATTTTAAAATAAATCTTATATAACATGTACAAAAAATCTTAAAACTATAATAAATGATTTTTTTTTTGTTTTTATGTTCTTTTTAAAACTAAAATATCAAGTAGAACTCGTGCAACACACAGGCTTTATATCTAGTAATTTATAAATTGGACTCTTTCCTACGAATAATTAAATGTTTAAGACCTTAAATTATAAAAGAAAAAAAAGAGTGGAATCTAGTGCAAATTTACAGTTTTTGCAAAGCCGGCACTGGATTTGTATATTGTATAACTATCTTTTGGACGTTGTATTCTGAATTGTATGTTTGTGTGAATACAAAAGTGCTTCTATTTATGGTTTGTATAATAGAAAGTGTTCATATTTTTTAAATTGAAATTATTGTATTATAAAGTTGATGTGACCATTTTTTGTGATGTTTAAATTTTGTTGTTGTTTATATGCTTAACCTAAATGATATTTGGCTTAACTATTTATTTCCTGGAAATAGAAAATATTGTAAACGTATACATTTTTAGATAGATGTTTAATGTAGTTTTGTGTAAACGTATCTAATTACACATATTGTATATTTACACATATATTCTTTTAAAAAAGCAGAAAACAATACATTTGTTTAATATAATATTTCTGTTTATTATATTAACCCCTAGTTATTTATACAAACTAGCTTTCAAGGTACATGTACATCATTCTAATTTTTAACAAATAATTTAGTTTAATTTTATATACTTTTTTAAACAAGTGGACTAACCACTATGAAATCACTATTATCTAGAGAAACGGAGACAAAAAAGGTTCCTAACCTCTTTGACCATCATAATTTGTAAGTGGAGATGCAACTATGCAATAAAACAATATTTTCATATTTTTGAATTTCACTCAAAATATGTAGGTTAACCTCTACGAAAATATTGAGTTTTTCGTTAAATACTCTATATACTTAAGCTTATACTCTTTAGTGTTGTTTAAATATATTTAACCACACTCTAAATTTTTATTAATGTATTATAAACTATCTTTCAAGGTACATGTACATTATTCTAATTTTTAACAATTAATTTAGTTTAAATTCATATAATGCTTAAATAAGTAGACTAACAACTTTGAAATCACTATTATCTAGAGAAACGAAGACAACAAAGGTTCCTAACCTCTTTACCATCATAATTTGTAAGTGGAGGATGCAACTATGCAATAAAATAATATTATCATTTTTAGTTATATTCACTCAAAATATGTAGGTTAACCCTTACGAAAATATTGAGTTTTTCTATACTCTTTAGTGTTTTTTTAAAAAAAAATTTTAACCACATTCTACATTTGTATTAATGTATTATAAAAAATCTTTCAAGGTACATGTACATCATTCTAATTTTTAACAATTAATTTAGTTTAAATTCATATACTGCTTTAATAAGTGGACTAACCACTTTGAAATCACTATTACCTAGAGAAACGGAGACAACAAAGGTTCCTAACCTCTTTACCATCATAATATGTAAGTGGAGGATGCAACTATGCAATAAAAAAATATTTTCATATTTTTTAATTTTACTCAAAATATATAGGTTAACCCCTACGAAAATATTGAGTTTTTCGCTAAATGCTCTATATACTGAAGCTTATACGTTTTAGTGTTGTTTAAAAATATTTAACCATATTTTAAATTTGTATTAAAGCATTCTAAACTTTCTTTCAAGGTACATGTACATCATTCTAATTTTTAACAATTAATTTAGTTTAACATTATCTAGAGAAACAGAGACAACACTGGTTCCTAACCTCTTTGCTCATCATAATATGTAAGTGGAGGATGAAAATATGTAATAAAACATTATTCTCTTAGTTTTTTAATTTCACTCAAAATATTTAGGTTAACCTCCTACGAAAAGATTGAGTTTTTCGTTAAATACTCTATATACTGAAGCTTATACTTTTTAATGTTGTTTTAAAATATTTAACCACATTCTACATTTGTACTAATGCATTCTAAACTATCTTTCAAGGTACAGGTACATCATTCTAATTTTTAATAATTAATTTAGTTTAAATTCATATACTGCTTAAATAAGTGGACTAACATCTATGAAATCACTATTATCTAGAGAAATGGAGACAACAAAGGTTCCTATCCTCTTTAACCATAATAATATTTAAGTGGAGAATGCAACTATGCAATAAAACAATATTATAATATTTTTTGAATTTAACTGAAAATATGTAGGTTAACCCCTTACGAAAATATTGAGTTTTTCGTTAAATGCTCTATATACTGAAGCTTATACTCTTTAGTGTTGTTTAAACAATTTAACCACATTCTATATTTGTATTAATGTATTGTAAATTATCTTTCAAGGTACATGTACATCATTCTAATTTTAAACAATTAATTTTGCTTTAAATTCTTATACTGCTTAAATAAGTGGACTAACCACTATGAAATCATTATTATTAGAGAAACGGAGACAACAAAGGTTCCTAACCTCTTTACCATCATAATATGTAAGTGGAGGATGCAACTATGCAATAAAACAATATTGTCATATTTTTTAATTTTACTCAAAATATGTAGGTTACCTCTACGAAAATATTGAGTTTTTTTGTTAAATGCACTATATACTTAAGCTTATACTCTTTGGTGTTGTTTAAAAATATTTAACCACATTCTACATTTGTATAATGTATTATAAACTGCCTTTCAAGGTACATGTACATCATTCTAATTCTTAACAATTAATTTAGTTTAAATTCATATACTGCTTAAATAAGTAGACTAACCACTATGAAATTACTATTATCTAGAGAAACGGAGACAACAAAGGTTCCTAACCTCTTTACCATCACTATTTGTAAGTGGATGATGTAACTATGCAATAAAACAATATTGTCTTATTTTTTGAATTTCACTCAAAATATTTAGGTTAACCCCTACGAAAATATTGAGTTTTTCGCTAAATGCTCTATATACTGAAGTTTATACTTTTTAGTGTTGTTTAAAAATATTTAACCATATTTCACTATTTTCTAGAGAAACGGAGACAACAAAGGTTCCTAACCTCTTTAACCATAATAATATTTAAGTGGAAAATGCAATTATGCAATAAAACAATATTATCATATTTTTTTAATTTCACTCAAAATATGTTGTTTAACCCTTACGAAAATATTGAGTTTTTCGTTAAGTGCTCTATATACTGAAGCTTATACTCTTTATTGTTGTTTAAAAAATTTAACCGCATTCTACATTTGCATTAATGTATTCTAAATTATCTTTCAAGATACATGTACATCATTCTAATTTTTAACAATTAATTTCGTTTAAAATCATATACTACTTTAATAAGTAGACTAACCACTATGAAATCGCTATTATCTAGAGAAACGGAGACAACAAAGGTTCCTAACCTAGTTGAACATCATAATATGTAAATGGGAGATGAAACTATGCAATAAAACAATATTGTCATATTTTTTTAATTTCAGTCAAAATATGTAGGTTAACTAACCCGTACGAAAATATTGATTTTTTTTGTTAAATGCTTTATATACTGAAGCTTATACTCTTTAGTGTTGTTTAAAAATATTTAACTACATTCTACTCTATTAATGTATTCTAAACTATCTTTCAAAGTACATGTACATCTTTGTAATTTTTAACAATTAATTTAGTTTAAATTCATATACTGCTTAAATAAGTAGACTAACCACTATGAAATCAGTATTATCTAGAGAAACGGAGATACAAAAATACTTAACCTTTTTAATCATCATAATATATGTAAGTGGATGATGAAACTATGCAATAAAACAATATTGTTATATTTTTTGAATTTAACAAAATATGTAGGTTAATTTCAAGAGTCGTGCCACTAGTAGATTAGCTCTAAGTTTACGCGTCCAGACAGGCAGACACGTTGTGTCTGAATTATGACAAACTAGGGGTTAATCCGCGCTACGCGCGGAGGTATTTTGATTCTTAAATGTTAACTACATAATTATTTGGACGTCGTATTCTGAATTGTATGTTTTTGTGAATACATGAGTGATTTTTATTTATGGTTTGCATAACAGAAATTTTTCATAATTTTAAGTTAAAATTATTGTATTGTAATGTTAATGTGAGCATTTTTTGTGATGTTTTAATTTTGTCGTTGTTTGTGGGCTTAAACTAATTGATATTGATGCTTAACCATTTTTTTTTCTGGAAATAGAAAATAATGGCGCAACGAATAACATATATCAAAACCTATCTAATTACACTTATTGTATATTTACACACATATCCTTAGAAAAAACCAGAGAGCTATACATTTTTCAGATAAATGTTTAATGTAGTTTTTCATTTATTATATTGTATATTTAGTTATTATTTATCTTTTCTTATATTTTATATTTGTGTATTCTAATTTTCTTGATTTTATATCAAATGGTAATATTACCAAAGATGTTTAATGTAATATTTCTTTTTCTTATTTTGTATATTTACTTATTAATTTATTTTACTATACATTTTTCAAATTATATTTAATATAGTTTTATATTTATTATATTGTATATAAACTTATTATTTATTTTTCTAATATTGTATATTTACTTATATAATATTATGATAGATGTTTAATCTAGTTTTTCCATTTTATATTGTATATTTACTTATTATTTATTTTTCTTATTTTGTATATTTACTTATCCTAAATTCTTTCTTTATATCAAATGAAAATATTACGATATATGTCTAATGTAATATTTTTATTTCTATATTGCATATTTAATTATTATTTATTTTTCCTATATTGTATATTTATTTATAAAAATATATTGAAATAATCAAAATATAAAATTATACATTTTAAAATAGATGTTTAATGTAGTTTTCCATTTCTTATATTATATATATAGTTATTCCATTTTTTATTTTATATCAAATGGAAATATTACGATAGATTTTTAATGTAATATTTATATTTTTTATATTGTATATTTACTTATTATTTATTTTACTATACATTTTCAGATAGATATTTAATGTAGGTTTTCTATTTCTTATATTGTATATTTACTTATCATTTATTTATTTTAATCTAATATTATGATAGATGTTTAATGTAATATTTTTATTTCTTATATTCTATATTTACTTACTATTTATTTTACTATAAGTTTTTAAGATAGATGTTTAATTTAGTTTTACCATTTCTGATATTGTATATTTACTTATTGATTATTTTTTCTTATGCTTATTATTTACTTATTCTATTTTTTTTTGCTTTATATCAAATGATAATATTACTTAGATGTTTAGTGTAATATTTCTATTTTTTATTATATATTTAATTAATTTTTAGTTTTCCTATATTATATATTTATTTATCTAATATTACGATAAATACTTAATATAATATTTCTATTTATTATATTGTATATTTACTTATTATTTATTTACAATATATTTTTGAGAGAAATGTTTAATTTAGTTTTTCATTTTTTAATTGTATATTTACTGATTTTTTTATTTTTTATATTGTATATTTACTTATATATATTCCTGCTTTTTTTATCAGATAATGTTATTATGATATTTCTTTAATGTAATATTTCTATTTCTTATATTGTATGCTTGTTTTTCTTATATTTTATATTTACATATAATAATATTTAGAAATAATAAAAATGTAAACCTATACATTTTCAGATATATGTTTAATGTAGTTTTTCTATTTCTTATATTCTATATTTACCTTCTTTTATTTTTTCTTATATTGTATAATTACTTATTTCATATAAAATTTTAGTATTACGATAAATGTTTAATTTAATATTTATTTTTCTTATATTTTATACTTACTTTTCTAATATTATAATAGATTTTTAATGGTATATTTAATTTCTTATATTGTATATTACTTATTATTTATTTTAATATACATTTTTCAGATAGATGTTTAATAAATTTTTTTATTTCTTATATTGTATATTTACTTATTTTTTATTTAATCTTATATTGTATATTTTAAAATAAAATTTATATATTTACTTATTATATTATGAAAATAAAATTTAATATAATATTTTTATATTTACTTATTTTTATTTTTCTTATATTTATTTACTTATTATAATATTTTTCATTTATATCAAATAATAATATTACGATAGATGTTTAATGTAATATTTCTATTTTTACAACCTAAATGATATAAATGGTTTATCTGCCTTATTTATATCAACTGTCAATAGAATATCTTAAAAGATGTTCAATTTTCAAGGAATCTGTTATATTTTCTCATGCAACGAAGGATATTTTCTTTTTATCACTCATTGTAAATCTTTGCTTTTTCAGTTATTTTGTGCATGTTGAATAACTTTGGGATAGTTTTGTTTGCCTAATTCATGATTTTGAATGAAAGTTTATACCTTTTCTGATTTATGTTGATCTGCGGTGCTTTTGATTTGATTAGTCATGTTCTAGCTTGGTCTTTTAAAGTTTGATTTTCTAGACAGTTGATTTGGTTTGAAGTATAGTTAATAAGTCACTCTTTATTGTGTGATTTTATAATGTTTGTATACTCTGAAACTAATTTGATTTGTTAATACGGTGTGTTTTAAGATTTAAGAAGCAATGCGAAAGGGAGACTGTTGATGGTGTTAGTTCACAGGAGAAAAACAAGAAAGCATGAACTAGTGACGAAAATGATGTCCGATTCTTAAAGGAAACATAGTTAGATATTGACGAGCGTATAAAGATCACTGATTTAAGCCATGATCATGACAAGAGCTCTAGCAGCAGCAATAGCTGTAGTGGTCATAGCTGCACCTTGGATGATAAATCCCATGAAGTTCATTGTAAAGATATTATTAATAAGAGATAGTAATAATGAAATTGGTGAATCTGTTTCTGAAGTTATTATTGTAATTTATGTGTCAAGTCAAAATGTTCCAGTTGTTAGAGATATTCTGTTTATGGGTTATATTGCCAATTGATTGTAAAAAGACAAGTTTGATGGATTCAACTGCACTCAGTGATCCAAACACTCACTTGATGCAATATTCTCAAACATTTCAAATCATAGTCCATAGTTTATAACATAAACAAAAGTCAGTTGATAAACGCTATTAATTCAATTTAGAAAACCTTAAATCAGTTTTCAAACTCTAGAAAATCAATTGATAAACCCTATTAAATATGTTTATAAACTATTAATTAGTTTATAAACTATAAATCAATTTATTACCTTTTATACATCAAACTATAAGGCTTTATAAATCATTTTATAATACATAAAACAGAAGTTAGTTGATAAACACTAATAATTCAATTTAGAAACCCTAAAAATCAGTTTTTCAAACTCTAATAAATCAGTTTATAAACTAAATAAATCAGTTTATAAACTTTAAATTAGGTTATAAACTTTTATAAATCAAACTATAAAGCCTTTATAAATCATTTTGCAACACATAAAAGAAAAGTCAGTTTATAAGAGTTTATAAATCATTTATAAAAGTTTATAAGTCCTTACAAAAATTTATAAGTAAATCTTTATAAAGCTATTTATAAATGTTTATGGTTCTCTTATAAATTTATATAAATGTCTGTAAATTATTTATAATTATTTACAAAATCATTTATAACCAAAAGCATCATGAATGTATGTGTAATTATAAATTAATAAATCATTTCGTAAGGATTTAAATCATCTTATGAGGGTTTATAAGAGCTTTTCCGTTTTTGTCGATAAATTTTATTAGAGTTGATAAATCATAAATAAAATTTTAAAAATCATTTTATAAAGTTTATAAATCAATTATAAAGTGTATAAATTTGTTTTAAAGGATTTCTAAAGTCTTGTTTTAAACTGATTTATAAGAGTTTATAAGTTAATTTTTAGCCGATTTATAAAGTGTTTATGACGTGATTTATAAATATTTATAACCTGATTAATAATGGCTTATAAATTGTTTTTTGTTTAAATTGCTCAAAAGACAATGGAAACAAAAGGCTTTGCAAAACATCTACTTTTGCATCATACGATGTGAGAAAAGTTATGTGAAAATCACCATGCATGTTTCCATGCATTTAAACACTATCCTCTGTACGACCATAAGATGAATTAACTATATTCCACTATCACCAAACTAACCAACTTTCTGCCATTACTTTTCTTATTAATGAACATAATTGGATAGATAGAAACAAGAGACACATACTAAACTAAGAATTCATAAGCAACACAAAGATAAAAGCATCTCACTGTGAGACAACTACCAAACAAGAGTATATGTATCATTTAGACTTACAAGTGGATAAGAGTCTTTACACTATCTCAAATTGACCTCTTCTACATAATTCTTCGATAGCAATATTCAAGGAACAAACATTAATCCTCAATCAAGATCAACCATTTGCATAAAATGTTCAAACAGAGATCAAATATCTTATGTTTCTTCATCACCACCAAACACACATTGCATGAGCTCTCAACAAATGATTCAATCAATTCATCACCACTTAATCGGAAACTCTTAGACCCTCTTTGAACATTCCGATATGAAAAAATCAATCACATGTACCACAAAAAAAATATTTAAACGTTAAAGCATAAAAACTATGTTCTTTATGTATAAGGTTTTATAAATTTAAGAATGTAAAATTTCATCAAAAAACTTTGTCTCCATTCCCAGAATCAGCTCGATTATGAGAAATCAAGTTAAGATTAAAGAAGTAGAACAAAGACCACCATCAAATGTAAAGTTCTTACGTGTTCGTCAGAGATCTCGTTCGGTTTGTTGAAACTTGTCGAGTTTTTAGGTTTGGCGGAGATTTTCAGATTCGCGGAGAGCTCGTTGGAGGGTTCGTCGGATTGCTCGTCATGTTCATCGGAGAACTTGTACCTCGGAGTGTCGAATTTTAAATTGGAGAGGTTGGAGAGAATAGATTAGGTTTATGTTTAATTTTACTTAGGGTAAAATTGTATTTTTGTTATTAAAAAAAAGTAAAGGTATATGTGGTTAGTGTAAAAGTGTAAAGTGGTATGTACTAAAAAAATGGTAGTTTAGACAATTTCCCATAACTTTTTATTATTTTTATCCTATCATCGATTACTCTGACAATACAATAATTTTTTAAACAAATTGAATCCTATACAATAACTTAAATATTTTAAAAACTCTGACTCTTATTTCTTATTTCATGTGATACACTTCTCTAAAAAATTTCTATCACTTAACGCTATGGTTGTTATGCAATAATGTTAGCACCATATTTTATGCTTAATAACGGACCTACAGTATTTAGACATCAATTACTAAAATGAGTCAGCAGAAATTTTTTTAAAAATTATAATGTGTCATCTTACATTATATAGTTCCAAATATTTACAAAATAATTTGATAAAAACACTTTAGCAAATTATCTGCTAAAACAAAAGTAGTTATGTTAAATTAATTTTTTAAGTATTTATAATAAATTGTTTATTTAAGATATGTTTAAAAACTATTAAAAATCCTACAAATCTATACTATTAAAAAATCTGTCTAGTAAATCTTAAGTCTCACCAATTAAACAAACATAACTCTTATTAAATGTGCACAAAATATAATCAGAGAGAGAGTAGGGATGGACAGTCTGGTCTTCAGCTTGGGTATGGGTCGGTTCCTTTCGGATCATGGGCCTTTGTGTCCAAAACATTTGAACTCAATATTTTATAAATTTTAGTTTGAGTTTGGGTCGGTTTCATTTGGGTCCGGGTTGGTTCGGGTCCATAATTTGAATACCTGTATTTTTTGGGTATGTAGCATGTGCGGGTCGGTTTAGGTATTTAGGACCCGAAAATATCTGAAAAACCCAAAAACCTGAACTAAGCCAGAAACCCAAGAAAATACCTGAAAACTCAAACAAATCCCTTTAAAATATTCAAATACCCCAAAACCCAAAGTTGTACCTGAAATCTGACTCGAGGAAAAATACCCAAAATTTTATTCGAATACCTGAAATGTATTTTTTAATTTTACGCGAAACTATGACCAAAACCCGAACCTGAAACATAAACTAATACTGGTAATACCGAAAATATCCAAAATACTCGAATACCCTAATATATACAAAACCTTTATGGTATTTTTGTACCCGATCATGTCTCCGAGACCCGTACGTTTAAAAAGTACCAAATAGGTATTTTTCTCTAGACCCAGACCCAAACCGAAAACATATTTTTTTTGGGTCAGTTTCAGTTCATTTTTTGGATCTGGATAAAATGCCCAGACTTTAGAGAGAGTTACAAAAGAATGTACATGCAAAATATCAGATAAATTAATTAATAAATTACGTAATTTAAACAAAATCCCCGCTTCGATAAAGTACGACCTTATAACTTAATAATGAAAATAATCCCAAAATGTTAATTCATATCAAACTTTTTATAATAAAAAAACTCACGCTTTCAAAGCGCTAGTCAAAATCCAGATCTACATTATAACTGTATTAATAAATTAGTAATATAAAAATATAATAAAATCAGAATTTAAATGCATAATTTAAAAAGCAAAAATATAAGGTATAATTTCAATGCAGAAATTTAAAAGACATATTTTAAATAATATCAGAGGCATCGTCTACAATTGATATATGAAGACATAGTCTACCTTATTGATCATTTTTGTATTCACGGATTCAAAGCCTTTCCATATGATCCGAAGATACATAATCGAACATGTTGATCATTACATATTCACGGAGACAAAACCTACCACGTAATCTTTTGACGTGAAGGCATTTTCTATTCTAGTGAGAAATCAGGGAAGAAACCCAGATCATCTTAATACATATAATAAACAGAAAAGGCAGAGCTATCAATCTGAAATATTAATAAAATTAAAATTAAAATATATTGAAACTAAAATTAAATATTAGCTCGTACATGATAAAAACGCTTGTGATGATAATGTGTTGTCACTTAGATGGAAGATATATTTCTGAATTATATATTTGTGTTTATATTTTTCATGTTATTAATATATATAATTTTATGTGCGATTTTTGATTTGTTATTTGTTTTGATTCAAACTGAAAATTCAGATCTCCGTAACTTACAAAGAAAAGAAAATATTAATATGCAGTGTTCATAAGAAACTAATCAAATCACAAATACTAATATTTTTAGGAACGGATATTCGATCTAATATGTTACATGCAGATATACACATATATTTAAAGAATTATATATAAATTTTACATATTTATATTTTATTGTAATTTTTACAATATTTTATTTATTATATTAGTTATTAGAATTTTTAAAAGAAAATGATTTTATTTTTGTAATTAAATATACTTATTTTAGGTTATTTTTGGAATTTAATTTATTTTTATATTTATTTTCTTTGTATAGATCGAATCATATATTCGGTTAAAATTTTTATACTGAACATTGAATATTCGGGTAGCTATCGAATCAGATAACTGATTACTCAGACATAAAAAGTTGGATCACGAATATCTCCAAAAGCCCTAATATTCGACCTGTGCCCACCTCTAATTTGTAAAATTCTTATTGCTCTTTCTATTTTACATATCTCGTATTTCACAAGAGATGTTACTATCTGTAAGAAAAAAAAAGAAAAGTATAGTTATTTATTTAAACGGCTAAGAGAATAAAACAAAGTTAATAGGATAAATCTTATCCTCTTTAATAAATAAGCATTATTTAACATTTTTAACGTTTTCGGTAATAAATATAGTAAGACG
This sequence comes from Brassica juncea, assembly GCA_018703725.1. Taxonomy (NCBI): domain Eukaryota; kingdom Viridiplantae; phylum Streptophyta; class Magnoliopsida; order Brassicales; family Brassicaceae; genus Brassica; species Brassica juncea. The sequence goes on from CM031937.1 coordinate 31,530,796, forward strand.
TTTAGTCACTAAGATGATTTTATTGTAAACAAATTAGTTTTCCTTCACTGAACCATTTTGTACATAAAGTTGGTCAAAAGTTACCATTAATTACGTACCGACGAAAAATAGGTTGATTGTAAATTAAAACAGTCTGACCAATAAATTGTGCTAATTTGTAAAATGCTTATTACTCTTTCTATTTTATAGATCCCATATTTTACAATAGATGCTATTATCTATGAGAAAAAAGAAAAGCATAGTCAGTTATTTAAACGGCTAAGAGAATAAGACAAAGTTAATAGGATAAATCTTGTCCTCTTTAATAAATAAGCATTATTTAACATTTTTAATATTTATGGTGATAAATATATTAAGACTGGTTTAGTCATTTAGATGATTTTATCGAAAAATAGTTTTCCTTCACTAAACCATTTTGGAAATAATGTTGGTCAAAAGTTATTATTAATTACGTATCTACAAAAAATAGGTTGGTCGTAAGTTAAAACAGTTTGACCAATAAATTTTGATAAATATTTCACTAAATGAAATGGCTTTTAGTTTAAAATATATCATAGATTATTATTTTTACATTTCCCCATAAGAAAATAAATAAGTTGCCAATATATAAAATGATTTGTGGTATGCTTATAAAAAGCTCAATGTTGTTACCAACGAATTCAATTGATAAAGGAAAAGTGAAAAGAACAAAAACATTTCCAAAGCAATACCGCAGAAAAAATCTTCTATGGACGGTCCGGGGAATAACCACCTTAAAATCGTCCGTCTCAACACCCAACTGTCCATAAAGAGTCTTCCTAATGAACTCATCATCGAGATACTTTCAAGATTACCTGCGAAATCTATCGCAATATGCCGCCACGTCTGCAAGGAATGGGAATCCTTACTTCGTACTCCAGCTTTTACAGATTATTTTCTGGCCATTTCATCAGCGCAGCCGCGTATTTTGCTCACCTTTAAATGTAGCGGCAAGTGGCATTATTGCTCAACTCCTCAGCCTCAAGATATTGATGAGGAGTTAAGTGCTGTAGAAGCAGATTATCATATGAGATTAAATGGAGGTTCGGGACCCGAAAGTTGTTTATCTGTCCAGGGATTTACGTGTCTTATTGATCGACCGTTCTTAATGGGAAAGTGGGAAAGGGTTCCTGTGATATGTAACCCTTGCACGGGTCAACGCCTAACTTTACCCAAAGTTAAAGCGAACAATTCTGATTTGAGAACCTTTTTTGGGTATGATCCCATCAATAAGCAGTTCAAGGTCTTGTGCATGACCGTCACAAACTACAGAAAACAAGTTAACTCCAAGGAGCATCAAGTTCTGACAATAGGGAAGGGAAGACTATCCTGGAGAAAGATCAAATGCTTGTTTCCGCATTATCCTGAACGTGAGAGAGATGGGATATGCATTAACGGGAATTTGTATTACGTAGCTCGGTCGGACAAGACTTGTTTGATAGTATCCTTTGATGTTAGGTCTGAAGAATTTGGATTAATAAATATGCCAGAGGGTTCTGAGTTAACTAATATTTCGGCTCTGGTGAATTTCAAGGGAAAGTTATGTGCTGTGGCCTACAGTGGTAGCCATGGTGAGTTATGGGTTCTAGATGATACCCAGAAAGAGAAATGGTTCAAGCATAGCTTTGTTTCCCCAAATACTGATTTTGAGGGAGTAAGGTCAACATGGGCTACTGATACAGGTGAAATTGCTTGGGTCATAAGTCGTTGGGAAAATCCATTCTATGTTTTCTTTTACAACCTGGATAGCAAGAGTGTCAGAAGAGTTGAAATTACCGGAATTGATGATAAGGTATTGAAGGGCATAGATCGTGTTATATCACATTTAAGTGTTACAAGCTATGTTGAAAATGTTATGATTCTGTAATAACTTTGGGGCTAATCCCGGATTTGGTTCTAAGTGTTTCCTTTATTTGATCATTTCTGTTTTGTATAATAGTCCTGTGAATGTTTCTCCGTCTTTGTTGTTTCTTATAGATATTTTCTTGAATTTATCTGAATTTTCTTCTTATAGTTTACTCTTTCAATCTTATTCGACTTATAATAATGTTACTGCTATTTCTTTGGTTTAATATGCTTGCTAAAGCGTGCTATGGCGAGGGTGAATGCTTTAAAACAAGCCAACAATGATCATAGCAGAGAGAACAGGCAAGATCAGTGAATCAGAATATAGTTAGCTTATCCATGTTTAACATAAGTAAACTTAAGTCAATAAAAATTATAGACACTGGAAACAAAATAAAGGGGGTCTTTAGCTATTAAGGTCTTAACACTTGTTTATGATTGTGGTTATCGATTCAAAGACAAGAAAAAGAAAACCTTGCAATTATATTCAAACCCTGTTGTATGCAACCGACTTGCTGAAGAGCTTGCGGATGTAGAGAACCTGAAGACCACTTGCTGCTGCTAGGAATATGTACTCTCCTACTGTGTAGAATATCACACGCTTTCTCGTGCTCTCATTGGCTGCACCAAAGTTCCCAACAAAAACAAAATCCATCACGAAAAGTAATGTTTGATCGTAAAGGTTGTATCTTTTAGGGTCAAACATAGGTCTAAAGGTTGTATCTTTTGGGGTCAAACATAGTCTCTAAAGTTATGCTGCATCTGAAAAGTTCTTCATATCACGGGAAAGGAGTCGAATAAATATACAAAACACCAAAATGTAAAAGATGAACGGAGAAGAAAACTCACTATGACGGTGACGGGTATCACGTGCTTTCAAATACTTTTGCTCAGCAACAACAGACTCCAAAGCCTCAGCTCAGCAATCTTCACATTCACCGGGTCCAAATGTTCTGAGAAGCATACAAGCAAACAGGAGAGAAACACAGCATCAACAACAAGAAAACAGAAAACAGTCCCAACTTAATATTGCTGAATATAAAGATGAATGGGAACAAACCGTCTTTAGCTAAGTCATGCTCGTTGGGGATGTGACCAACGTGAATGTAGAAGGAGACGGTTTCAGGAGTAGAGTAAAGGTGGTGGAAACAGAACTTATACATTCCACTTCTTGGTGCCTTGAACTCAAACTTATCTCCTGATGTTCCCTTCAACGTATGTACTATGTTCCCAGCAGGTGACGTCACCTATACCAACAATCCAAACCATTAAAACACATTAGCCAAACAAACCCCCATATCCAAACCAATCTACTATGGATAAAATCAACAAATTCCAATATAAATTCTACAAATTTAACAAAAAAATCTTAATTTCAATAAAAGTTCTACAAATTTCAATAGAAATTCTCCAGTTTCAATAAAAATTCTACAAATTTTAATATACAGTATACAAATTTCAATAAAAATTCTTCAATTTCAATATAAGAACTACAAAATTTAATATAAATCTACAAATATCAAAATAAATTCCACAATTTTTATTTCAATAGAACATCATCTCGAAGATCAGATCGGAAATTCAAGCAGAATAAACCAAAAATCAATCCGAAATTCAGACACAATCAGTCTACAAAATTCAGGGTAATAACGGCTCAACCAAGCATTCAAAGCATCGGGATTATCAAAAGGAAATACATCTAAACCGGAATGATCTGATCTAAACCGGGATAATCGAAAGATCTCTCACCGTGAAATCCAAACCGGGATGATCAGATCCCCAGAAGATATCATGGTTGTCGTTTAGAATGTTTAGATTAATTAACCTGATAGTAATTTAAGTGTCAGAATATAATTCTAGAAGTTACACGCCCGAAATATACAACACTTTTTTAATCTGTGGACAGCTATGGTCACGTAATGAATTCATTCAACGCGTGATTAGTTGACATATCAAGAGAAGATATAAATTAGTCTACTGCAAAAAGTTATTAGACTCAAGTTTGTTAATAATATAATATAATTTACGACTCAAGTTTTCAAAGCCTATTGCATAAAATTCCCTGTACAACTCATTTTGGTCATGGTGCTCAAACTCAACATCTTTCAGTTCAGCTTGTAGGAAACTCGAGTACTACTGTGTTGTTTGTTTTTTATGACGCGTCAAATTATTTTTGTAATCGACAATATTGTCCTTTTAGTATAAAGTCTTTTTGTCCACTTTTTCTCTCTTTTACCCTTTCCAATTCTAAAAGTTAATGAAATAAATAGTTTTAAGAATCAAAAAATTATATAAAAATAAAACAGTTAATAAAACACTCATATACACAAACTGGTAATTTTTTAGTTGAAAAACTTGATAAATTACATTTTAAAATTATGTTCTACCTGAAGTAGAATTCATCTTCTACAGAAAATCAGTTAGTAGAAAGTGATTTCTAAACTAAACAAGTTCATCTATTTTTTTAGAACGAACAATCTACTTTTAATTAAACATCTAAAAATGTGGAATGCGAATTCTACTAATTGTAATTAATAAGTAACATTTTTTTAAGAAAAAAAAATCCTCAACAAAAGAAATTTGTAAAAACATTCCTATTATTTTCGTACAAATAACTTTTTTTTTTGTAACACGGATTTCTTACAAGTAACTTTTCTTACAAGTAACTAACTTTCCTTTTTTTGTAGATAATTGTATGTTATAAAAAATTATAAACCAAAACTAACTACTAATATTTCACATATATATTTAAGTTTAAACCAACTAATATTACTTTCACAAAACACAATAGTATTTACAAAAAATATTACCTGAGTATTTTTGTTAATTACTTGATACAACTCAACTTTGGTAATATCCTTAAAACATCTTATGATGCTTTTCTCATACATGAGTATGTGTTTGTACATATGAGACAAAATATATAATTAATTAACAAGAAATTGTTTTATAAAAAAATTAGTTGTCTACAAAATTTAAACCAGAACGAGTTATATAAAAAACGAATTATAGAGTTCTATAAATATAAGAAAATATTTTAATTAAAAATCTTAATTAAAATTAATTATAAAACACGTAATTTTCCTTTTCAAAATCTTAAATATTTTTTTTTAAATGTAATATAAGTTTTCTTATAAATAATTAACTATCTTTTTAATAGATAATTTTCTATTTAAAAGTTATAAACCAAAAATAATTTCAAATATTTCACCCGATATGACTGTGACACCTTTCAATAAAAATTTATATTGTGAAATTTGTCAATAAATATTTGTTATTATGTGAATAACATTTTTGGACCGGAATAACTTTTCTAAAATTCTAAAATAGATTATTAAAATATGTTTTTCCTTTTTAAATCCTAACCAAAAATAAATTAAAAAAAAAATCTGACAAAAGGAAATTGTAAAAACTTATTTAATTGTAATTTTTTTAAAGAATTTAATGATAAACATGATACTAAAACTAATATAATTAAAAAGTAAAGTTTGTTGAAGTGATACTGGAAAACGAATTTGGAAAAAATATTTTTTTTAAAAATCATTAAAATTTACTGGAATTAAATATTTGATAGTAATTTTGCTTTAGTAAATCATAAACAAAAGATAACATTACAATCTACTGTAATTTTTGGTTTTCTTCTCTCGAAAACTAAGAAAAATGGTAAAAAATATTTGATAGTAATTTATTAAAAATTCTAAAAAATAGGTTTGAATCATACTTTTTAATTCCTAACCAAAATAATTTTTGTTTTTTGAAAAAATTGGTGATATTGTTTAAATGAGAATTTGATGATGAACATGATACTTAAATTTATGTAATTCACAAAAACTAATTGTAAAAGTAATAGATATATGAATTGTAATATAATAATAATAAACTTATTTAATAGTAACTTGAAATAATTATTTGATATTATTTTTTTTCTGAAATTCTAAACATAAGATAATTGCAAGAGATTAAATGATAGTATTTCTTATTTTTTACAAAAGTACTAAATAAGAGAGATTTACAAAATAGAATATTTTCCATTTGTTAAAATATTACAAAAATTAAATTTTAGATATTTATTTAATTGTAGTTTTAAATAAGAGTTTGATGACAAACATGATCCTAAAACTATTTAATTAACAAAAAAACAAAATTAAAATGTTTCCGTGATTGGTCTTTATATATGTCTGGACATACGAAAATCTAACCCATGTTTGATGTACAATTTCATGTTTGGTCATGAAAAATTGTTATTGCTACCATAGGTGATTTTTATATGTTTTTGGTCAAAAACAGATTTAGTTTCATCGTTATTGTATTACATTTTTTTTAATATGTAGTATTGCTTTTTTATTTATTTTAGTTAAACTGTTATTATGGAAATATATAATTGAGAAATAATGAAATAAGAAAATTATTTAACATAGGATAAGTTTAATAAAATGGTTTTGTTGTTACTAGAAAATGAGAAGAAAGTAATTTGAAAATAATAATAAAACACACCTAGAAAAACTAAAAATCCAAAATGGAAAAAACTAGAGAAATTGCTTGAATTACTATAATTTGGTACAATTTTTTAATCTTCAAAAAATACTATAATATTTGGTTTTAAGATTTAGCGATAATTGTTTAGGGTTTAGTATTTAAGAATAAGGTTGGATTTTTAATAATTATATAAAGTTTACAAATGATATAAATGATATTGAATCTCATATATCTAAAATAAAATTAGAAGAACTCCTTAATTACCTCTTAGATTATGTCTTCCTCAGCTTTATTACAACATATAATAAAATATTTGTTTATTTATTTTAAGATGTATCACCATATAATTATAGATTTTTATTTTTCTTAAAAACAATAGTTAAGAAGTTATGTTATATTTTCTTACAAACAGATATTCACACAATCAAGATTCAAAAATATGGTCTTTAGTATGCACATAATTTTTTGTGGCTCTAAGATGCATGTCTTGATGGTTTCATTATAATTAATTATATGATAAAATGATGATGTCATGATTTATATTGGTCGAACAAATAAAAATCCATAGATCATTCAAACAAATATATAAATAAAAAAATGCACAAAAGTTTTTTCAAAGATCCTAAAATGATTATTGAAATTTCAATAAATGACCAGAGAATTAGAATATATTTAAATTCAAAAGAATAACATATAGTAAGTTAATAAAAATATTAAATTAGTACATAAAAATGTATTATGTGGTCATTGACTCGATTGACGTTATTTAAATTTCAAGTATTTTAATGTCATTGTAATTCTTAATTCGTGTTGGATTCAATTTAAAATTTTAGGTATGAATATTTTTCTAGCTTTTAATACAAAGTTGATAACAATTCACCATTGCATCATGATTATTAAAGTACAAATATTAACTAGAACTTATGTGGAAACATAATTTCTTAATTTTAAAATAAATCTTATATAACATGTACAAAAAATCTTAAAACTATAATAAATGATTTTTTTTTTGTTTTTATGTTCTTTTTAAAACTAAAATATCAAGTAGAACTCGTGTAACGCACAGGCTTTATATCTAGTAATTTATAAATTTGACTCTTTCCTACGAATAATTAAATGTTTAAGACCTTAAATTATAAAAGAAAAAAAAAGAGTGGAATCTAGTGCAAATTTACAGTTTTTGCAAAGCCGGCACTGGATTTGTATATTGTATAACTATCTTTTGGACGTTGTATTCTGGATTGTATGTTTGTGTGAATACAAAAGTGCTTCTATTTATGGTTTGTATAATAGAAAGTGTTCATATTTTTTAAATTGAAATTATTGTATTATAAAGTTGATGTGACCATTTTTTGTGATGTTTGAAGTTTGTTGTTGTTTATATGCTTAACCTAAATGATATTAGGCTTAACTATTTATTTTTCTGGAAATAGAAAATATTGTAAACGAATACATTTTTAGATAGATGTTTAATGTAGTTTTGTGTAAACGTATCTAATTACACATATTGTATATTTACACATATATTCTTCAAAAGAAAAAAGCATAAAACAATACATTTGTTTAATATAATATTTATGTTTATTATATTAACCCCTAGTTATTTATACAAACTAGCTTTCAAGGTACATGTACATCATTCTAATTTTTAACAAATAATTTAGTTTAATTTTATATACTTTTTTAAACAAGTGGACTAACCACTATGAAATCACTATTATCTAGAGAAACGGAGACAACAAAAGTTCCTAACCTCTTTGACCATCATAATTTGTAAGTAAAGATGCAACTATGCAATAAAACAATATTTTCATAATTTTGAATTTCACTCAAAATATGTAGGTTAACCTCTACGAAAATATTGAGTTTTTCCGTTAAATACTCTATATACTTAAGTTTATACTCTTTAGTGTTGTTTAAATATATTTAACCACATTGTACATTTGTATTAATGTATTATAAACTATCTTTCAAGGTACATGTACATCATTCTAATTTTTAACAATTAATTTAGTTTAAATTCATATACTTCTTAAATAAGTAGACTAACAAGTATGAAATCACTATTATCTAGAGAAACGGAGACAACAAAGGCTTCTAACCTCTTTACCATCATAATTTGTCAGTGGAGGATGCAACTATGCAATAAAATAATATTATAATTTTTAGTTATATTCACTCAAAATATGTAGGTTAACCCTTACGAAAATATTGAATTTTTCGTTAAATGCTCTATATACTGAATCATATCTTTTTAATGTTTTTTTAAAAAGAAATTTAACCACATTCTACATTTGTATTAATGTATTATAAAAAATCTTTCAAGGTACATGTACATCATTCTAATTTTTAACAATTAATTTAGTTTAAATTCATATACTGCTTTAATAGACTAACCACAATGAAATCACTATTATCTAGAGAAACGGAGACAACAAAGGTTCCTAACCTCTTTACCATCATAATATGTAAGTGGAGGATGCAACTATGCAATAAAACAATATTTTCATATTTTTTTAATTTTACTCAAAATATATTGGTTAACCCCTACGAAAATATTGAGTTTTTTTGTTAAATGCTCTGTATACTTAGGCTTATACTCTTTAGTGTTGTTTAAATATATTTAACCACATTCTACATTTGTATTAATTTATTATAAACTATATTTCAAGGTACATGTACATCATTCTAATTTTTAACAATTAATTTAGTTTATATTCATATACTGCTTAAATAAGTGGACTAACCACTATGAAATCACTATTATCTAGAGAAACGAAGACAACAAAGGTTTCTAGCCTCTTTACCATCATTATTTGTAAGTGGAGGATGCAACTATGTAATAAAACAATATTGTCATATTTTTTAAATTTACTCAAAATATGTAGGTTAACCCTTACGAAAATATTGAGTTTTTCGTTAAATGCTCTATATACTAAGCTTATACACTGTAGTGTTGTTAAATATATTTAACCACATTATACATTTGTATTAATGTATTATAAACTATCTTTCAAGGTACATATACATCATTCTATTTTTTAACTATTAATTTAGTTTAAATTCATATACTTCTTAAATAAGTATACTAACCACTATGAAATCACTATTATCTAGAGAAACAGAGGCAACAAAGGTTCCTAACCTCTTTACCATCATTATTTGTAAGTGGAGGATGCAACTATGCAATAAAACAATATTGTCTTATTTTTTGAATTTCACTTAAAATATTTAGGTTTACCTCTACGAAAATATTGAGTTTTTCGCTAAATGCTCTATATATTGAAGTTTATACTTTTTAGTGTTGTTTAAAAATATTTAACCATAATGCACTATTATATAGAGAAAAGGAGACAACAAAGGTTCCTAACCTCTTTAACCATAATAATATTTAAGTGGTGGATGCCGACTATGCAATAAAAAAATATTATCATATTTTTTGAATTTCACTCAAAATATGTAGGTTAACCCTTACGAAAATATTGAGTTTTTCGTTAAATGCTCTATATACTGAAGTTTATACTCTTTAATGTTGTTTAATAAATTTAACCGCATTCTACATTTGCATTAATGTATTCTAAACTATCTTTCAAGGTACATGTACATCATTCTAATTTTTAACAATTAATTTTGTTTAAATTCATATACTACTTTAATAAGTAGACTAACCACTATGAAATCGCTATTATCTAGAGAAACGGAGAGAACAAAGGTTCCTAACCTCTTTACCATCATAATATGTAAGTGGAGGATGCAACTATGCAATAAAACAATATTGTCATATTTTTTAATTTTACTCAAAATATATAGGTTAACCCCTACGAAAATATTGAGTTTTTTTTGTTAAATTCTCTAAATACTTAAGCTTTTACTCTTTAGTGTTGTTTTAATATATTTAACCACATTCTACATTTGCATTAATGTATTCTAAACTATCTTTCAAGGTACATGTACATCATTCTAATTTTTAAAAATTAATTTCGTTTAAATTCATATACTACTTTAATAAGTAGACTAACCACTATGAAATCGCTATTATCTAGAGAAACGGAGACAACAAAGGTTCCTAACCTCTTTACCATCTTTATTTTTAAGTGTAGGATGCAACTATGTAATAAAAAAGTATTGTCTTATTTTTTGAATTTCACTCAAAATATTTAGGTTAACCCCTACGAAAATATTGAGTTTTTCGCTAAATGCTCTATATACTGAAGTTTATACTCTTTAGTGTTGTTTTAAAATATTTAACCATATTCTACATTTGTATTAATGTATTCTAAACTATCTTTCAAGGGACCTGTACATCATTCTAATTTAACAATTAATTTAGTTTAAATTCATATACTGCTTAAATAAGTGGACTAACTACTATGAAATCACTATTATCTAGAGGAACGGAGACAACAAAGGTTTCTAAGCTATTTGACCATCATAATATGTAAATGGGAGATGAAACTATGCAATAAAAAAATATTGTCATATTTTTTTAATTTCACTCAAAATATGTAGGGTAACTAACCCGTACAAAAATACTGATTTTTTTTGTTAAATGCTCTATATACTGAAGCTTATACTCTTTAGTGTTGTTTAAAAATATTTAACTACATTCTACTGTATTAATGTATTCTAAACTATCTTTCAAAGTACATGTACATCTTTGTAATTTTTAACAATTAATTTAGTTTAAATTCATATACTGCTTAAATAAGTAGACTAACCACTATGAAATCAGTATTATCTAGAGAAACGGAGATTACAAAGATACTTAACCTTTTTAATCATCATAATATATGTAAGTGGATGATGAAACTATGCAATAAAACAATATTGTTATATTTTTTGAATTTAACAAAATAGGTAGGTTAATTTCAAGAGTCGTGCCACTAGTAGATTAGCTGATCCGCACTAAGTTTACGCGTCCAGGCAGGCAGACACGTTGTGTCTGAATTATGACAAACTAGGGGTTAATCCGCGCTACGCGCGGAGCTATTTTGATTCTTAAATGTTAACTACATAATTATTTGGACGTCGTACTCTGAATTGTATGTTTTTGTGAATACATGAGTGATTTCTATTTATGGTTTGCATAACAGAAATTTTTCATAATTTTAAGTTAAAATTATTGTACTGTAATATTAATGTGAGCATTTTTTTTGATGTTTTAATTTTGTTGTTGTTTGTGGGCTTAACCTAAGTGATATTGATGCTTAACCATTTATTTATTTTTCTGGAAATAGATGTTTAATGTAGGTTTTCTATTTTTTATATTGTATATTTACTTATCATTTATTTATTTTAATCTAATATTATGATAGATGTTTAATGTAATATTTTTATTTCTTATATTCCATATTTACTTACTATTTATTTTACTATAAGTTTTTAAGATAGATGTTTAATTTAGTTTTACCATTTCTGATATTTTATATTTACTTATTGATTTTTTTTTCTTATGCTAATTATTTACTTTTTTTTTGCTTTATATCAAATGATAATATTACTTAGATGTTTAGTGTAATATTTCTATTTTTATATTATATATTTACTTAATTTTTAGTTTTCCTATATTATATATTTATTTATTCTAATATTAGGATAAATACTTAATATAATATTTTATTTCTTATATTGTATATTTACTTATTATTTATTTACTATATATTTTTGAGAGAAATATTTAATTTAGTTTTTCATTTTTAATTGTATATTTACTGATTGTTTATTTTTATATTGTATATTTACTTATATATATTCCTGCTTTTTTTTATCAGATATTGTTATTATGATATTTTTTTAATGTAATATTTCTATTTCTTAAATTGTATGCTTGTTTTTCTTATATTTTATATTTACATATAATAATATTTAGAAATAATAAAAATGTAAACCTATACATTTTTCAGATATATGTTTAATGTAGTTTTTCTATTTCTTATATTCTATATTTACTTTCTTTTATTTTTTCTTATATTTTATAATTACTTATTTCATATAAAATTTTAGTATTACGATAAATGTTTAATGTAATATTTATTTTTCTTATATTTTATATTTACTTATTCTAATATTATAATAGATTTTTAATGTTATATTTTATTTCTTATATTGTATATTGACTTATTTTTTTATTTTATATTATATTTTATATTTACTTATTATATATATTTTTATATTGTATATTCACTTATTATAATATGACAATAAGTTTTAATATAATATTTGTATATTTACTTATTTTTATTTTTCTTATATTTATTTACTTATTATAATATTTTGCGTTTATATCAAATAATAATATTACGATAGATGTTTAATGTAATATTTCAATTTTTTATAACCTAAATGATATAAATGGTTTATCTGCCTTATTTATATCAACTGTCAATAGAATATCTTAAAAGATGTTCAATTTTCAAGGGATCTGTTACATTTTCTCATGCAACGAAGGATATTTTATTTTTATCACTCATTGTAAATCTTTGCTTTTTCAGTTCTTTTGTGCATGTATAATAACTTTGGGATAGTTTTGTTTGCCTAATTCATGATTTTGAATGAAAGTTTATACCTTTTCTGATTTATGTTGATCTACGGTGCTTTTGATTTGATTAGTCATGTTCTAGCTTGGTCTTTTAAAGTTTGATTCTCTAGACAGTTAATTTGGTTTGAAGTATAGTTAATAAGTCACTCTTTATTGTGTGATTTATATTGTTTGTATACTGAAACTAATTTGATTTGTTAATACGGTGTGTTTTAAGATTTAAGAAGCAATGTGAAAGGGAGACTGTTGATGGTGTTAGTTCACAGGAGAAAAACAAGAAAGCATGAACTATTTCGGAAAATGATGTCCGATTCTTAAAGGAAACATAGTTAGATATTGACGAGCGTATAAAGATCACTGATTCAAGCCATGATCATGACAAGAGCTCTAGCAGCAGCAATAGCTGTAGTGGTCATAGCAGCACCTTGGATGATAAATCCCATGAAGTTCATTGTAAAGATATTATTAATAAGAGATAGTAATAATAAAATTGGTGAATCTGTTTATGAATTTATTATTGTAATTTATGTGTCAAGTCAAAATGTTCCAGTTGTTAGAGATATTCTGTTTATGGGTAATATTGCTAACTGATTGTAAAAAGACAAGTTTGATGGATTCAACTGCACTCAGTGATCCAAACACTCACTTGATGCAATATTCTCAAACATTTCAAATCATAGTCCATAGTTTATAACATAAACAGAAGTCAGTTGATAAACACTATTAATTCAATTTAGAAAACCTTAAATCAGTTTTCAAACTCTAGAAAATCAATTGAGAAACCCTAATAAATATGTTTATAAACTATTAATCAGTTTATAAACTATAAATCAATTTATAAACTTTTATACATCAAACTATAAGGTTTTATAAATCATTTTATAACACATAAAACAGAAGTTAGTTGATAAACACTAATAATTCAATTTAGAAACCCTAAAAATCAGTTTTCAAACTCTAATAAATCATTTTATAAACTAAATAAATCAGTTTATAAACTTTTATAAATCAAACTATAAAGCCTTTATAAATCATTTTGCAACACATAAAAGAAATTCAGTTTATAAGAGTTTATAAATCATTTAGAAGAGTTTATAAATCATTTATAAAAGTTTATAAGTCCTTACAAAAATTTATAAGTAAATCTTTATAAAGCTATTTATAAATGTTTATAGTTCTCTTATAAATTTATCTAAATGTCTGTAAATTATTTATAATTATTTACAAAATCATTATAACCAAAAGCATCATGAATGTATGTGTAATTATAAATTAATAAATCATTTCGTAAGAATTTAAATCATCTTATGAGGGTATATAAGAGCTTTTCCGTTTTTGTCGATAAAGTTTATTAGAGTTGATAAATCATAAATAAAATTTTAAAAATCAATTTATAAAGTTTATAAATCAATTATAAGTGTATAAATTTGTTTTAAAGGATTTCTAAAGTCTTGTTTTAAACTGATTTATAAGAGTTTATAAGTTAATTTTTAGCTGATTTATAAAGTGTTTATGACGTGATTTATAAATATTTATAACCTGATTAATAATGGCTTATAAATTTTTTTTTCTAAAATCGCTCAAAAGACAATGGACACAAAAAGCTTTGCAAAACATCTACTTTTGCATCATACGATGTGAGAAAAGTTTTGTGAAAATCACCATGCATGTTTCCATGCATTTAAACACTATCCTCTGTACGACCATAAGATGAATTAACTATATTCCACTATCACCAAACTAACCAACATAATTGGATAAATAGAAACAAGAGAAAGTGTATATGTATCATTTAGACTTACAAGTGGATAAGAGTCTTTACACTATCTCAAATTGACCTCTTCTACATAATCCTTCGATAGCAATATTCAAGGAACAAACATTAATCCTCAATCCAAGATCAACCATTTGCATAAAATGTTCAAACATAGATCAAATATCTTGTGTTTCTTCTTCACCACCAAACACACATTGCATGAGCTCTCAACAAATGATTCAATCAATTCATCACCACTTAATCGGAAACTCTTAGACCCTATTTGAACATTCTGATATGAAAAAATCAATCACATGTACCACAAAAAAATATTAAAACGTTAAAGCATAAAAACTATGTTCTTTATGTATAAGGTTTTATAAATTTGAGAATGTAAAATTTCATCAAAAAACTTTGTCTCCATTCCCAGAATCAGATCGATTATGAGAAATCAAGTTGAAATTAAAGAAATAGAACAAAAACCACCATCAAATGTAAAGTTCTTACGCGTTCGTCAGAGATCTCGTTCGGTTTGTTGAAACTTGTCGAGTTTTTAGGTTTGGCGGAGATTTTCAGATTCGCGGAGAGCTTGTTGGAGGGTTCGTCGGATTGCTCGTCATGTTCATCGGAGAGCTCGTACCTCGGAGTGTCGAATTTTAAATTGGAGAGGTTGGAGAGAATAGATTAGGTTTATGTTGAATTATTTAGGGTAAAATTGTATTTTTGTTATTAAAAAAGTGAAGGTATATGTGGTTAGTGTAAAAGTGTAAAGTGGTATGTACTAACAAAATGTAGTTTAGACAATTTCCCATAACTTTTTATTATTTTTATCCTATCATCGATTACTCTGACAATACAATAATTTTTTAAACAAATTGACAACTATACAATAACTTAAATATTTAAAAAACTCCGATTCTTACTTCTTATTTCATGTGATACACTTCTCTAAAAAATTTCTATCACTTAACGCTATGGTTGTTATGCAATAATGTTAGCACCATATTTTATGCTTAATAACGGACCTACAGTATTTAGACATCAATTACTAAAATGAGTCAGCAGAAATTTTTAAAAAAATTATAATGTTTCATCTTACATTATATAGTTCCAAATATTTACAAAATAATTTGATAAAAACACTTTAGCAAATTATCTGCTAAAACAAAAGTATTTATGTTAAATTAATTTTTTAAGTATTTATAATAATTTTTTTATTTAAGATATGTTTAAAAACTATTAAAAATCCTACAAATCTATACTATTAAAAAATCTGTCTAGGTAAATCTTAAGTCTCACCAATTAAACAAACATAACTCTTATAAAATGCACACAAAATATAATGAGAGAGAGAGTAGGGATGGACAGTCTGGTCTTCGGCTTGGGTATGGGTTTGTTCCTTTCGGATCATGGGCCTTTGTGTCCAAAACATTTGAACTCAATATTTTATAAATTTGAGTTTGAGTTTGGGTCGGTTTCATTTGGGTCCGGGTTGGTTCGGGTACATAATTTGAATACCTGTATTTTTTGGGTATGTAGCATGTGCGGGTCGGTTTAGGTATTTAGGACCCGAAAATATCTGAAAAACCCAAAAATCTGAACAAAGCCAGAAACCGAAGAAAATACCTGAAAACTAAAACAAATCCCCTTAAAATATTCAAATACCCCAAAACCCAAAGTTGTACCTGAAATCTGACTCGAGGAAAAATACCCAAAATTTTATTCGAATACCTGAAATGTATTTTTGAATTTTACGCGAAACTATGACCAAAACCCGAACCTGAAACATAAAATAATACTGGTAATACCGAAAATATCCAAAATACTCGAATACCCTAATATATACAAAACCTTTATGGTATTTTGGTACCCGATCATGTCTCCGAGACCCGTAGGTCCAAAAAGTACCAAATAGGTATTTTTCTCTAGACCCAGACCCAAACCGAAAACATATATTTTTGGGTCAGTTTCAGTTCATTTTTTGGGTCTGGATAAAATGCCCAGACTTTACAGAGAGTTACAAAAGAATGTACATGCAAAATATCAGATAAATTAATTAATAAATTACGTAATTTAAACAAAATCACCGCTTCGATAAAGTACGGCCTTATAACTTAATAATGAAAATAATCCCAAAATGTTAATTCATATCAAACTTTTTTATAATAAAAAAACTCACGCTTTCAAAGCGCTAGTCAAAATCCAGATCTACATTATAACTGTATTAATAAATTAGTAATATAAAAATATAATAAAATCAGAATTTAAATGCATAATTTAAAAAGAAAAAATATAAGGTATAATTTCAATGCATAAATTTAAAAGACATATTTTAAATAATATCAGAGGCATCGTCTACAATTGATATATGAAGACATAGTCTACCTTATTGATCATTTTTTTATTCACGGATTCAAAGCCTTTCCATATGATCCGAAGATACATAATCGAACATGTTGATCATTACATATTCACGGAGACAAAACCTACCACGTAATCTTTTGACGTGAAGGCATTTTCTATTATAATGAGAAATCAGGGAAGAAACACAGATCATCTTAATACATATAATAAACAGAAAAGGCAGAGCTATCACTCTGAAATATTAATAAAATGAAAATTAAAATATATTGAAACATAAATTAAATATTAGCTCGTACATGATAAAAACGCTTGTGATGATAATTTGTTGTCACTTAGATGGAAGATATATCTATGAATTATATATTTGTGTTTATATTTGTCATGTTATTAATATATATGATTTTATGTGTGAATTTTGATTTGTTATTTGTTTTGATTCAAACTGAAAATTCAGATCTCTGTAACTTACAAAGAAAAGTAAATATTAATACGCAGTGTTCATAAGAAACTAATCAAATCACAAATACTAATATTTTTAGGAATGGATATTCGATCTAATATGTTATATGCAGATATATACATATATTTAAAGAATTATATATAAATTATACATATTTTATATTTTATTGTAATTTTTACAATATTTTATTTATTATATTAGTTATTAGAATTTTTAAAAGAAAATGATTTTATTTTTGTAATTAAATATACTTATTTTAGGTTATTTTTGGATTTTTAATTTATTTTTATATTTATTTTATTTGTATAGATCAAATCATATATTCGGTTAAAAATTTTATAATTAACAATGAATATTCGGGTAGCTATCGAATCAGATAACTGATTACTCAGACATAAAAAGTTGGATCACGAATATCTCCAAAAGCCCTAATATTCGACATGTGGGGATGGCAATTGGGCTCTCCCGTCCCGTCCCGTCCCGAACCGCTGCGGGTTCGGCTTCTGGCGGTACACGGCGAGCCTGTCCCGCGCGGGATGCGGTCCTTAAACTAGCTGCCCAATCCCGTACCGCGAAATATGCAGGTCTTCACGGGCCGTCCCGTGGGACATCGAATATTACATTGCTTGTTTCTATATGCACAGACAAACGTAGACAAGAATTGAGTTTCAGCTTGCACATTATCGAGCATACTCTTACAAGATCAATACATTAAGCTTATACAAAACAAATGTTTTTATTATCATTTATGATGGCTTGAAGAAGCTCCACCGGTACAGATCAGAGGCGCTTGGGAGACCGGAAGCATCATCGTCCCTGAAACCACCATCAACGAAACTCTATAATCTCTAATCCCCCTCATGCTCTCTCTCATCGTCTCTCCTCCATCTCTCTCTCTCTCTCTCTCTCTCTTCGTCTCTCTTCTCTCTCCTCTCTCTCCTCTGCTCAATCCCTCTCTCTCATCTCTCTCTCGTCCTCTTTCTCTCTTCTCTCTCTCTACTCTCTCTCTGCATTCTCTCTCTCTCTCCTCTCAAGCTTTGTCTTTTTAATGATGTGGTATTAACAGAAACTACATGAATATGGAGCGAGAAGAATACAAGTATTCGGGGTGCCACCATTAAGATGATTTTATTGTAAACAAATTAGTTTTCCTTCACTAAACCATTTTGTACATACAGTTGGTCAAAAGTTACCATTAATTACGTACCGACGAAAAATAGGTTGGTTGTAAATTAAAACAGTCTGACCAATAAATTGTGCTAATTTGTAAAATGCTTATTACTCTTTCTATATTATAGATCCCATATTTTACAATAGATGCTATTATCTATGAGAAAAAAGAAAAGCATAGTCAGTTATTTAAACGGCTAAGAGAATAAGACAAAGTTAATAGGATAAATCTTGTCCTCTTTAATAAATAAGCATTATTTAACATTTTTAATATTTATGGTGATAAATATATTAAGACTGGTTCAGTCATTTAGATGATTTTATCGAAAAAATAGTTTTCCTTCACTAAACCATTTTGGAAATAATATTGGTCAAAAGTTATTATTAACTACGTATCTACAAAAAATAGGTTGTTAGTAAGTTAAAACAGTATTCTCTCGCTGCGCCTCAAACCGATCCTCCAGGATATAATCTCGGAATCTCAATCAGCATTTGTCCCAGGCCGTGCGATCTCAGATAATATTCTCATCACACATGAGGTTCTCCATACCTTAAAGATGTCAGAAGCAGAGATTCATTGCAGCATGGCGGTCAAGAAGGACATGACCAAAGCCTATGATAGACTTGAGTGGAACTTCATCGAATCTGTTCTGAAACGCTTCGGTTTTGCAAGTAAATTTGTGAACCTAATCATGCAGTGCGTTTGCTCGGTCTCCTACTCCTTTCTTGTCAATGATACGGCGCATGGTAGAGTGGTTCCCTCACGTGGTATACGACAGGGTGACCCCCTCTCTCCCTATATATTTATCCTGTGCGGGGAAGTCCTATCCGGACTTTGTAGACGAGCGCAGAACAGTGGTCACATGTCGGGGCTAAGGGTGGCTATCCCAGCACCAAGAATAAACCACCTATTATTTGCCGATGATACCATGTTCTTCCTCGATACTGATGAAAGGAGCTGCACAGCCTTGATGGATATTTTGCAACAGTATCGAATATCCTCCGGCCAGATGATAAATACTTTAAAATCCTCAATTTCCTTCTCAGCAAAGACCCCGCAGGTAATACGTGATCGTGTTAAATTACATCTCGGGATTGCACAGGAAGGAGGAGTGGGGAAGTACTTAGGACTCCCGGAACATTTCGGTCGACGGAAAAAAGACATTTTCACTGGTATTGTTGATCGGATTAGACTAAAAGCGGCTAGCTGGTCCTCTCGTCGTCTCTCAAGCGCAGGAAAATTAGTGATGATGAAGTCGGTCCTCACTGCTATCCCGTCTCACACCATGTCATGCTTCGAGCTACCAGTTAGCTTATGTAAGCGAATACAGTCCGTCCTTACACGCTTTTGGTGGGATGCCTCACCGGAAGAAAAAAAAATGTGTTGGGTTGCTTGGGATACATTAACAGCACCAAAATCTTATGGAGGACTTGGAATCAGAGACATCCAAGCTTTCAACAAGGCTTTGCTCGCAAAGCAAGCATGGCGGATTATTACAAAACCAGATTGTCTATTCTCCAAAATCCTTCGGGGCAAATATTGCAATAGAGCGACCTTCCTTCAAGCGTTACCTCCGACTAATGCCTCACACGGGTGGCGGGGAATTTTGATGGGCAGAGACCTGCTGGTGACAAACCTAGGCAAAGCCATTGGAGATGGGGAGAGCACCAGAATTTGGAAGGATCCATGGCTCAGCTACCTGAAACCGGTGAGACCTATGGGACCACCGCAGGAGAAACACCAGGACATGTATGTAGCGGACCTCCTTTGTAGGGGAACCAGAGAGTGGAATGTCCAAAAGATCAGCAGTATTCTACCACTCCATGTAGAAGACATACTGCGTATAAAACCCAGTATTACTGGGGCAGCGGATTCTTATTTATGGTTGGCATCCAAGTCCGGGGTATACTCAGCCAAATCGGGTTACTTTGTGGCCAATTCTTTGGAAGTGGAAGTCCCGATTCATGAGCAAACCCGCTACAAAATGGTATGGAGCTGCAAGACGTCGCCAAAACTTCAACTCTTTCTTTGGAAAGTAGTACAAGGGGCGGTAGCACTAGGAGAAAATCTGGCACGACGCGGCCTTCTATCCAACACCACATGCCGGTACTGTGGTGACTTCGAAAGTACTGAGCACATTTTCCTGCACTGCAGTGTTACCAGACAGGTATGGGACTCGAGCCTTTGGTCTACAGACTTTAAACCATCGGACTGCACCACCTTTAGCGAAGCACTCCTAGCGTCAAAACAGATGATAAATCTACCTCCTTTCGGGGTGGCGAGTAATTTATTTCCATGGATTATCTGGGGAATTTGGGTAGCAAGGAATACCTGGGTGTTTGAAAACAGAATAACCACGCCTCAGGACATTATCTCAAGAGCCACCCGATCTGCGAGAGAATGGAATCTGGCGCAGTCAAATATTTCCCCTCCACGGCTCCATCTCCCTCAGAACTTAGTCGCAGCAGGGGACAACACAGGATTGGTATGCTTCACAGACGCAGCTTGGCACGCCACATCCAGCCGAGCAGGTTGTGGGTGGATATTTATGAATCAACAGGGCGAACAACTAGCTCAAGGTACAGCAACCTTCTCCCACACCTCTTCACCGCAAATGGCGGAAGCTTTAGCCATTAGGTCCGCTCTCCTCAGTGCTCTAGAAGCCGACCACACCAGAATCTGCATCAAGTCAGATTGCCAAGCACTAGTTGCTGCTCTCATCTCGAAGAACCATCCGGCGGATATCTACGGAATCACCCGGGACATCGAGCATCTATCTCTTTCATTTGAGTTTATTGCTTTTTCTTATGTTTCTCGAAACCTAAACTTCCGGGCTGATTCTCTTGCTAAATCAGCCTTGTATTCTTCTTCCACAAGCCATGGTTAATGGACTTGAAAGTTAATGAAATATGGTGTTCAAAAAAAAAAATAAATAAGTTAAAACAGTTTGACCAATAAATTTTGATAAATATTTCACTAAATGAAATGGCTTTTAGTTTAAAATATATCATAGATTATTATTTTTACATTTCCCCATAAGAAAATAAATAAGTTGCCAATATATAAAATTATTTGTGGTATGCTTATAAAAAGCTCAATGTTGTTACCAACGAATTCAATTGATAAAGGAAAAGTGAAAAGAACAAAAACATTTCCAAAGCATTACCGCAGAAAAAATCTTCTATGGACGGTCCGGGGAATAACCACCTTAAAATCGTCCGTCTCAACACCCAACTGTCCATAAAGAGTCTTCCTAATGAACTCATCATCGAGATACTTTCAAGATTACCTGCGAAATCTATCGCAATATGCCGCCGCGTCTGCAAGGAATGGGAATCCTTACTTCGTACTCCAGCTTTTACAGATTATTTTCTGGCCTTTTCATCAGTGCAGCCGCGTATTTTGCTCACCTTTAAGTGTTGTAGAAGCAGATTATCATATGAGATTAAATGGAGGTTTGGGACCCGAAAGTTGTCTATCTGTCCAGGGATTTACGTGTCTTATTGATCGACCGTTCTTAATGGGAAAGTGGGAAAGGGTTCCTGTGATATGTAACCCTTGCACGGGTCAACGCCTAACTTTACCCAAAGTTAAAGCGAACAATTCTGATTTGAGAACCTTTTTTTGGGTATGATCCTATCAATAAGCAGTTCAAGGTCTTGTGCATGACCGTGACAAACTACAGAAAACAAGTTAACTCCAAGGAGCGTCAAGTTCTGACAATAGGGAAGGGAAGACTATCCGCATTATCCTGAACGTGAGAGAGATGGTATATGCATTAACGGGAATTTGTATTACGTAGCTCGGTCGGACAAGACTTGTTTGATAGTATCCTTTGATGTTAGGTCTGAAGAATTTGGATTAAGAAATATGCCAGAGGGCTCTGAGTTAACTAATATTTCGGTTCTGGTGAATTTCAAGGGAAAATTATGTGCTGTGGCCTACAGTGGTAGCCATGGTGAGTTATGGGTTCTAGATGATACCCAGAAAGAGAAATGGTCCAAGCATAGCTTTGTTTCCCCAAATACAGATTTTGAGGGAGTAAGGTCAACATGGGCTACTGATACAGGTGAAATTGCTTGGGTCATAAGTTGTTGGGAAAATCCATTCTATATTTTCTTTTACAACCTGGATAGCAAGAGTGTCAGAAGAGTTGAAATTACTGGAATTGATGATAAGGTATTGAAGGGCATAGATCGTGTTATATCACATTTAAGTGTTACAAGCTATGTTGAAAATGTTATGATTCTGTAATAACTTTGGGGCTAATCCCGGATTTGGTTCTAAGTGTTTCCTTTATTTGATCATTTCTGTTTTGTATAATAGTCCTGTGAATGTTTCTCCGTCTTTGTTGTTTCTTATAGATATTTTCTTCAATTTATCTGAATTTTCTTCTTATAGTTTACTCTTTCAATCTTATTCGACTCATGTTTTTCTAAAAACATGCACACTTATGTATCATTGCGTCAGAGTTAGAAAAAAAAATTACATAGAAAAAGATGATAATTTTTTCAAAGGAAATTTCACAATAATAATGTTACTGCTATTTCTTTGGTTTAATATGCCTGCTAAAGCGTGTTATGGCGAGGGTGAATGCTTTAAAACAAGCCAGCAATGATCATAGCAGAGAGAAGAGGCAAGATCAGTGAATCAGAATATAGTTAGCTTATCCATGTTTAACATAAGTAAACTTAAGCCAATAAAAATTATAGACACTGGAAACAAAATAAAGGAGGTCTTTAGCTATTAAGGTCTTAACACTTGTTTATGATTGTGGTTATCGATTCAAAGACAATAAAAAGAAAACCTTGCAATTATGTTCAAACCCTGTTGTATGCAACCGACTTGCTGAAGAGGTTGCGGATGTAGAGAACCTGAAGACCACTTGCTGCTGCTAGGAATATGTACTCTCCTACTGTGTAGAATATCACACGCTTTCTTGTGCTCTCATTGGCTGCACCAAAGTTCCCAACAAAAACAAAATCCATCACGAAAAGTAATGTTTGATCTTAGAGGTTGTATCTTTTAGGGTCAAACATAGGTCTAAAGGTTGTATCTTTTGGGGTCAAACATAGTCTCTAAAGTTATGCTGCATCTGAAAAGTTCTTCATATCACGGGAAATGAGTCGAATAAACATACAAAACACCAAAATGTAAAAGATGAATGGAGAAGAAAACTCACTATGACGGTGACGGGTATCACGTGCTTTCAAATACTTTTGCTCAGCAACAACAGACTCCAAAGCCTCTCTCAGCTCAGCAATCTTCACATTCACCGGGTCCAAATGTTCTGAGAAGCATACAAGCAAACAGGAGAGAAACACAGCATCACCAACAAGAAAACAGAAAACAGTCCCAACTTAATGCTGAATATAAAGATGAATGGGAACAAACCGTCTTTAGCTAAGTCATGCTCGTTGGGGATGTGACCAACGTGAATGTAGAAGGAGACGGTTTCAGGAGTAGAGTAAGGGTGGTGGAAACAGAACTTATACATTCCACTTCTTGGTGCCTTGAACTCAAACTTATCTCCTGATGTTCCCTTCAACGTATGTACTATGTTCCCAGCAGGTGACGTCACCTATACCAACAATCCAAACCATTAAAACACATTAGCCAAACAAACCCCCATATCCAAACCAATCTACTATGGATAAAATCAACAAATTCTAATATAAATTCTACAAATTTAACAAAAAAATCTTTAATTTCAATAAAAGTTCTACAAATTTCAATAGAAATTCTCCAGTTTCAATAAACATTCTACAAATTTTAATATACAGTATACAAATTTCAATAAAAATTCTTCAATTTCAATAGAAGAACTACAAAATTTAATATAAATCTACAAATTTTAAAATAAATCTTACAAACAACTAACTTTCACATCTATATTTAAGTAAAAACCTACTAATATTTCACATCTATATTTAAGTTTAAACCTACTAATATTACCTTCACAAAACACAATAGTATTTACAAAAAAATATTACCTGAGTCTTTTTTTTTAATTACTTGATACAACTCAACTTTGGTAATATCCTTGCAACATCTTATGATGCTGTTCTCTTACATGAGTATGTGTTTGTACATATGAGACATATATATTTAAAAAAAAAAATTAATATAAGTTTTCTTATAAATAATTAAATATCTTTTTAATAGATAATTTTCTATTTAAAAGTTATAAACCAAAGATAATTTCAAATATTTCACCCGATATGACTGTGACACCTTTTGATAAAAATTAATATTGTGAAATGTGTCAATAAATATTTGTTATTATGTGAATAACATTTTTGGACTGGAATAACTTTCCTTTTCTAAAATTCTAAAATAAATTTTTAAATTTTTTTTCCTTTTTAAATCCTAACCAAAAATAATTTTTTTAATAAATCTGACAAAATGTAATTGTAAAATTTTATTTAATTGTAATTTTGTTTAAGAATTTAAAGATAAAAATGATACTAAAAATTATATAATTTAAAAAGTAAAATTTGTTGAAGTGATATTGGAAAACGAATTTTTTTAAATAAATTTTTTAAAAATTAATAAAATTTACTGGAATTAAATATTTGATAGTAATTTTGCGTTAGTAAATCATAAACAAAAGATAACTTTACAATCTAATGTAATTTTTGTTTTTCTTCTCTCGAAAACTAAGAAAAACCGTAAAAAATATTTGATAGTAATTTATTAAAAATTCTAAAAAATAGGTTTGAATCATACTTTTTAATTCCTAACCAAAATAATTTTTGTTTTTTGAAAAAATTGGTGATATTGTTTAAATGAGAATTTGATGATGAACATGATACTTAAATTTATGTAATTCACAAAAACTAATTGTAAAAGTAATAGATATATGAATTGTAATATAATAATAATAAACTTATTTAATAGTAACTTGAAATAATTATTTGATATTATTTTTTTTCTGAAATTCTAAACATAAGATAATTGCAAGAGATTAAATGATAGTATTTCTTATTTTTTACAAAAGTACTAAATAAGAGAGATTTACAAAATAGAATATTTTATATTTTTTAAAATATTACAAAATTTAAATTTTAGAAATTTATTTAATTGTAGTTTTAAATAAGAGTTTGATGACAAACATGATCCTAAAACTATTTAATTAACAAAAAAACAAAATTAAAATGTTTCCGTGATTGGTCTTTATATATGTCTGGACGTATGAAAATCAAACCCATATTTGATGTACAATTTCATGTTTGTTCATGAAAAATTGTTATTGCTACCGTAGGTGATTTTTATATGTTTTTGGTCAAAAACAGATTTAGTTTCATCGTCATTGTATTACATTTTTTGCTTTTAATATGTAGTATTGCTTTCTTATTTATTTTAGTTAAACTGTTATTATGGAAATATATAATTGAGAAATAATGAAATAAGAAAATTATTTAACATAGGATAAGTTTAATAAAATGGTTTTGTTGTTACTTGAAAATGAGAAGAAAGTAATTTGAAAATAATAATAAAACACACCTAGAAAAACTAAAATTCCTAAATGAAAAAAAAACTAGAGAAATTGCTTGAATTACTATAAATTGGTACAATTTTTTAATCTTCAAAAAATACTATAATATTTGGTTTTAAGATTTAGCGATAATTTTTTAGGGTTTAGTATTTAAGAATAAGGTTGGATTTTTAATAATTATATAAAGTTTACAAATGATATAAATGATATTGAATGTCATATATCTAAAATAAAATTAGAAGAACTCCTTAATTACCTCTTAGATTATGTCTTCCTCAGCTTTATTACAACATATAATAAAATATTTGTTTATTTATTTTAAGATGTATCACCATATAATTATAGATTTTTATTTTTCTTAAAAACTATAGTTAAGAAGTTATGTTATATTTTCTTACAAACAGATATTCACACAATCAAGATTCAAAAATATGGTCTTTAGTATGCACATAATTTTTTTGTGGCTCTAAGATGCATGTCTTGATGGTTTCATTATAATTAATTATATGATAATATGATGATGTCATGATTTATATTGGTTGAACAAATAAAAATCCATAGATCATGCAAACAAAAATATATAAATAAACAAATGCACAAAAGTTTTTTCAAAGATCCTAAAATGATTATTGAAATTTCAATAAATGACCAGAGAATTAGAATATATTTAAATTCAAAAGAATAACATATAGTAAGTTAATAAAAATATTAAATTAGTAAATAAAAATGCATTATGTGGTCATTGACTCGATTGACCTTATTTAAATTTCAAGTATTTTAATGTCATTGTAATTCTTAATTCGTGTTGGATTCGGTTTAAATTTTTAGGTATGAATATTTTTCTAGCTTTTAATACAAAGTTGATAACAATTCACCAATGCATCATGATTATTAAAGTACAAATATTAACTAGAACTTATGTGGAAACATAATTTCTTAATTTTAAAATAAATCTTATATAACATGTACAAAAAATCTTAAAACTATAATAAATGATTTTTTTTGTTTTTATGTTCTTTTTAAAACTAAAATATCAAGTAGAACTCGTGCAACGCACGGGCTTTATATCTAGTAATTTATAAAATGGACTCTTTCCTACGAATAATTAAATGTTTAAGACATTAAATTATAAAAGAAAAAAAGAGTGGAATCTAGTGCAAATTTACAGTTTTTGCAAAGCCGACACTGGATCTGTATATTGTATAACTATCTTTTGGACGTTGTATTCTGAATTGTATGTTTGTGTGAATACAAAAGTTCTTCTATTTATGGTTTGTATAATAGAAAGTTTTCATATTTTTTTAATTGAAATTATTGTATTATAAAGTTGATGTGACCATTTTTTGTGATGTTTGAATTTTGTTGTTGTGTATATGCTTAACCTAAATGATATTTGGCTTAACTATTTATTTTCTGGAAATAGAAAATATTGTAAACATATACATTTTTAGATAGGTGTTTAATGTAGTTTTGTGTAAACGTATCTAATTACACATATTGTATATTTACACATATATTCTTTAAAAAAAGCAGAAAACAATACATTTGTTTAATATAATATTTCTGTTTATTATATTAACCCCTAGTTATTTATACAAACTAGCTTTCAAGGTACATGTACATCATTCTATTTTTTAACAAATAATTTAGTTTAATTTTATATACTTTTTTAAACAACTGGACTAACCACTATGAAATCACTATTATCTAGAGAAACGGAGACAACAAAGGTTCCTAACCTCTTTGACCATCATAATTTGTAAGTAAAGATGCAACTATGCTATAAAAAAATATTGTCATATTTTTGAATTTCACTCAAAATATGTAGGTTAACCTCTCCGAAAATATTGAGTTTTTCCGTTAAATACTCTATATACTTAAGCTTATACTCTTTAGTGTTGTTTAAATATATTAAACCACATTGTACATTTGTATTAATGTATTATAAACTATCTTTCAAGGTACATGTATATCATTCTAATTTTTAACAATTAATTTAGTTTAAATTCATATACTGCTTAAATAAGTAGACTAACAAGTATGAAATCACTATTATCTAGAGAAATGGGGACAACAAAGGTTCCTAAACTCTTTACCATCATAATTTGTAAGTGGAGGATGCAAATATGCAATAAAATAATATTATCATTTTTAGTTATATTCACTCAAAATATGTAGGTTAACCCTTACGAAAATATTGAGTTTTTCGTTAAATGCTCTATATACTGAAGCTTATACTCTTTAGTGTTTTTTTTTTTAAATTTAACCACATTCTACATTTGTATTAATGTATTATAAAAAATCTTTCAAGGTACATGTACATCATTCTAATTTTTAACAATTAATTTAGTTTAAATTCATATACTGCTTTAATAAGTGGACTAACCACTATGAAATCACAATTATCTAGAGAAACGGAGACAACAAAGGTTCTTTACCTCTTTACCATCATAATATGTAAGTGGAGGATGCAACTATGCAATAAAACAATATTTTCATATTTTTTAATTTTACTCAAAATATATAGGTTAACCCCTACGAAAATATTGAGTTTTTTTGTTAAATGCTCTATATACTTAAGCTTATACTCTTTAGTGTTGTTTAAATATATTTAACCACATTCTACATTTGTATTAATTTATTATAAACTATCTTTCAAGGTACATGTACATCATTCTAATTTTTAACAATTAATTGAGTTAAAATTCATATACTGCTTAAATAAGTATACTAAATAAGTATATTTTGAGTAAAATTAAAAAATATGACAATATTTTTTTATTGCATAGTTGTAAGTGGAGGATGCAACTATGCAATAAAACAATATTTTCTTATTTTTTGAATTTCACTCAAAATATTTAGGTCAACCCCTACGAAAATATTGAGTTTTTCGCTAAATGCTCTATATACTGAAGTTTATACTTTTTAGTGTTGTTTAAAAATATTTAACCATATTTTAAATTTGTATTAAAGCATTCTAAACTTTCTTTCAAGGTACAGGTACATCATTCTAATTTTTAACAATTAATTTAGTTTAACATTATCTAGAGAAACAGAGACAACAATGGTTCCTAACCTCTTTGACCATCATAATATGTAAGTGGAGGATGCAAATATGTAATAAAACATTATTGTCTTAGTTTTTGAATTTCACTCAAAATATTTAGGTTAACCTCCTACGAAAAGATTGTGTTTTTCGTTAAATACTCTATATACTGAAGCTTATACTTTTTAGTGTTGTTTTAAAATATTAACCACATTCTACATTTGTACTAATGTATTCTAAACTATCTTTCAAGGTACAGGTACATCATTCTAATTTTTAATAATTAATTTAGTTTAAATTCATATACTGCTTATATAAGTGGACTAACATCTATGAAATCACTATTATCTAGAGAAATGGAGACAACAAAGGTTCCTATTCTCTTTAACCATAATAATATTTAAGTGGAGGATGCAAATATGCAATAAAACAATATTATAATATTTTTTGAATTTAACTCAA
The DNA here is from genome assembly GCA_018703725.1 of Brassica juncea. NCBI lineage: Eukaryota > Viridiplantae > Streptophyta > Magnoliopsida > Brassicales > Brassicaceae > Brassica > Brassica juncea. The sequence goes on from CM031937.1 coordinate 31,560,430, forward strand.
AATATGTAGGTTAACCCCTTACGAAAATATTGAGTTTTTCGTTAAATGCTCTATATACTGAAGCTTATACTCTTTGGTGTTGTTTAAAAAATTTAACCACATTCTATATTTGTATTAATGTATTGTAAATTATCTTTCAAGGTACATTTACATCATTCTAATTTTAAACAATTAATTTAGTTTAAATTCTTATACTGCTTAAATAAGTGGACTAACCACTATGAAATCATTATTATTAGAGAAACGAAGACAACAAAGGTTCCTAATCTCTTTACCATCATAATATGTAAGTGGAGGATGCAACTATGCAATAAAACAATATTGTCATATTTTTTAATTTTACTCAAAATATGGAGGTTACCTCTACGAAAACATTGAGTTTTTTTGTTAAATGCGCTATATACTTAAGCTTATACTCTTTAGTGTTGTTTAAAAATATTTAACCACATTCTACATTTGTATTAATGTATTATAAACTTTCTTTCAAGGAACATGTACATCATTCTAATTCTTAACAATTTATTTAGTTTAAATTCATATACTGCTTAAATAAATAGACTAACCACTATGAAATTACTATTATTTAGAGAAACGGAGACAACAAAGGTTCCTAACCTCTTTACCATCAATATTTGTAAGTGGATGATGTAACTATGCAATAAAACAATATTTTCTTATTTTTTGAATTTCACTCCAAATATTTAGGTTAACCCCTACAAAAATATTGAGTTTTTCGCTAAATGCTCTATATACTGAAGTTTATACTTTTTAGTGTTGTTTAAAAATATTTAACTATATTTCACTATTTTCTAGAGAAACAGAGACAACAAAGGTTCCTAACCTCTTTAACCATAATAATATTTAAGTGGAAGATGCAATTATGCAATAAAACAATATTATCATTTTTTTTTTGAATTTCACTCAAAATATGTTGGTTAACCCTTACGAAAATATTGAGTTTTTCGTTAAATTCTCTATATACTGAAGCTTATACTCTTTATTGTTGTTTAAAACATTTAACCGCATTCTACATTTGCATTAATGTATTCTAAATTATCTTTCAAGATACATGTACATCATTCTAATTTTTAACAATTAATTTCGTTTAAATTCATATCTTACTTTAATAAGTAGACTAACCACTATGAAATCGCTATTATCTAGAGAAACGGAGACAACAAAGGTTCCTAACCTCTTTACCATCTTTATTTGTAAGTGGCGGATGCAACTATGCAATAAAAAAATATTGTCTTATTTTTTGAATTTCACTCAAAATATTAAGGTTAATTGAGTTTTTCGCTAAATGCTCTATATACTGAAGTTTATACTCTTTAGTGTTGTTTTAAAATATTTAACCATATTCTACATTTGTATCAATGTATTCTAAACTATCTTTCAAGGGACCTGTACATCATTCTAATTTTTAACAATTAATTTAGTTTAAATTCATATACTGCTTAAATAAGCGGACTAACTACTATGAAATCACTATTATCTAGAGGAACGGAGACAACAAAGGTTCCTAACCTATTTGAACATCATAATATGTAAATGGGAGATGAAACTATGCAATAAAACAATATTGTCATAGTTTTTTAATTTCACTCAAAATATGTAGGTTAACTAACCCGTACGAAAATATTGATTTTTTTTTGTTAAATGCTTTATATACTTAAGCTTATACTCTTTAGTGTTGTTTAAAAATATTTAACCACATTCTACATTTGTATTAATGTATTATAAACTGTCTTTCAAGGTACATGTACATCATTCTAATTCTTAACAATTAATTTAGTTTAAATTCATATACTGCTTAAATAAGTAGACTAACCACTATGAAATCAGTATTATCTAGAGAAACGGAGATACAAAGATACTTAACCTTTTTAATCATCATAATATATGTAAGTGGATGATGAAACTATGCAATAAAATAATATTGTTATATTTTTTGAATTTAACAAAATAGGTAGGTTAATTTCAAGAGTCGTGCCACTAGTAGATTAGCTGATCTGCACTAAGTTTACGCGTCCAAACAGGCAGACACGTTGTGTCTGAATTATGACAAACTAGGGGTTAATCCACGCTACGCGCGGAGCTATTTTGATTCTTAAATGTTAACTACATAATTATTTGGACGTCATAATCTGAATTGTATGTTTTTGTGAATACATGAGTGATTTCTATTTATGGTTTGCATAACAGAAATGTTTCATAATTTTAAGTTAAAATTATTGTATTGTAATGTTAATGTGAGCATTTTTTGTGATGTTTTAATTTTGTTGTTGTTTGTGGGCTTAACCTAATTGATATTAATGCTTAACCATTTTTTTTCTGGAAATAGAAAATAATGGCGCAACGAATAACATATATCAAAACGTATCTAATTACACTTATTGTATATTTACACAAATATCCTTAGAAAAAACGAGAGAGCTATACATTTTTCAGATAAATGTTTAATGTAGTTTTTCATTTATTATATTGTATATTTAGTTATTATTTAGCTTTTATTATATTTTATATTTATGTATTCTAATTTTCTTGATTTTATATCAAATGGTAATATTACCAAAGATGTTTAATGTAATATTTCTATTTCTTATTTGTATATTTACTTATTAATTTATTTTACTATACATTTTTCAAATTTATTTAATATAGTTTTATATTTATTATATTGTATATAAACTTATTATTTATTTTTCTAATATTGTATATTTACTTATCTAATATTATGATAGATGTTTAATCTAGTTTTTCTATTTTCTATTGTATATTTACTTATTATTAATTTTTCTTATTTTGTATATTTACTTATCCTAAATTCTTGCTTTATATCAAATGATGATATTATATGTTTAATGTAATATTTTTATTTCTTATATTTCATATTTAATTATTATTTATTTTTCCTATATTGTATATTTATTTATAAAAATATATTGAAAAAATCAAAATATAAAATTATACATTTTCAAATAGATGTTTAATGTAGTTTTCCATTTCTTATATTGTATATATAGTTATTCCATTTTTTATTTTATATCAAATGGAAATATTACGATAGATTGTTAATGTAATATTTATATTTTTTATATAGTATATTTACTTATTATTTATTTTACTATACATTTTCAGATAGATGTTTAATGTAGGTTTTCTATTTCTTATATTGTATATTTACTTATCATTTATTTATTTATTTTAATCTAATATTATGATAGATGTTTAATGTAATATTTTTATTTCTTATATTCTATATTTACTTACTATTTATTTTACTATAAGTTTTTAAGATAGATGTTTAATTTAGTTTTACCATTTCTGATATTGTATATTTACTTACTGATTATTTTTTCTTACGCTTATTATTTACTTATTCTATTTTTTTTTTTGCTTTATATCAGATGATAATATTACTTAGATGTTTAGTGTAATATTTCTATTTTTTATTATATATTTAATTAATTTTTAGTTTTCCTATATTATATATTTATTTATTCTAATATTACGATAAATACTTAATATAATATTTCTATTTATTATATTGTATATTTATTTATTATTTATTTACAATATATTTTTGAGAGAAATGTTTAATTTAGTTTTTCATTTTTTAATTGTATATTTACTGATTGTTTATTTTTTTATATTGTATATTTACTTACATATATTCCTGCTTTTTTATCAGATAATGTTATTATGATATTTCTTTAATGTAATATTTCTATTTCTTATATTTTATGCTTGTTTTTCTTATATTTTGTATTTAGATATAATAATATTTAGAAATAATAAAAATGTAAACCTATACATTTTTCAGATATATGTTTAATGTAGTTTTTCTATTTCTTATATTCTATATTTACCTTCTTTTATTTTTTCTTATATTGTATAATTACTTATTTCATATAAAATTTTAGTATTACGATAAATGTTTAATGTAATATTTATTTTTCTTATATTTTATACTTACTTATTCTAATATTATAATAGATTTTTAATGTTATATTTTATTTCTTATATTGTATATTACTTATTATTTATTTTAATATACATTTTTCAGATAGATGTTTAATAAATTTTTTTATTTCTTATATTGTATATTTACTTATTTTTTATTTAATCTTATATTATGACAATAAATTTTAATATAATATTTGTATATTTACTTATTTTTATTTTTCTTATATTTATTTGCTTATTATAATATTTTTCATTTATATCAAATAATAATATTACGATAGATGTTTAATCTAAAATTTCTATTTTTATAACCTAAATGATATAAATGGTTTATCTAGGGAAATCGGCCAATTCATAAATCAACAGAGTGTCTCGGTCCCGATCAGTACATGCATTCAGACCCTCTGCTAAAACATACATCAACACGTAATATATTCAAAATTTATACATCAACTAACACAATTCAGCTTTTACATACATTGACGGATTATCTGTTAGTTAAAGATAACATAATCTGAGCTGTCCGTTATATATTGATTACGTGTCTGTAGAAATATTACGTGGCTTTTTATATTTAAATAATTAATGGAAAAAAATTTCCAAAAAAGGGAAAGGAGATTCGAACCCGGGTCTGATAGAGATTATCACGGATCCATCAGCCACTCTGCCAAACGACATTTCTTAATTGATGTCTCTATTGGCTTCCTAATGAATCTTTCTTTTCAAATATTTCCATATTCTTCTTCATGTGTGTATTTCATCATCCATGCAAAGTAAATAATCAAAAGGTTTTGCCATTTGCTTTATAGATGATAAAAATAAAATAATTTTTAAAATAATTTCGATTATATGTTTTCAAATTTTAATTTCTTTAAAAAACTTTAAAGAACTTTTTCGATTTTTTTTCAATTTTTTCGGAATTAAAAAATGTTTCTTGAAACTATTTAAAAATTGATATATTGAATCTTCTAATATTATTTTAAATATAATAATAATATTTTTTTAATATAATAAAACATATTATTTTAAATACAATAAAATATATTATTATAAATAAAATAATAATCATTAAATTAATTACACTTATAATATGATTTTTTAAATATTGATAAGTAATATTGAAAGATTCAACATATCAATTTTAAAATAGTTTCAAAAAGTATTTTTGAATTTCAAAAAAAAATTGAAAAAACAATTTCGAAAAAATTCTTTAACTTTTTTTTTTTAAAATTGAAATTTGAAAATATATAATTCGAAACTATTTAAAAATTATTTTATTTTTATCATCTATAAGAAAGTGTAAAATGATCCTTTGATTATTTACTTTGTTGGGATGATGTAATAGACAAAGAAAGAAGAATATGGAAATATTTGAATCGAATATTGATTAGGAAATCAATAGAGACATCAACCAAGAAATTTCATTTGGCACAGTGGTTAATGGAACTCATGTGATACCAGCGAGACACAGGTTCAAGTTTCCCCTCTTCCTTTTAGAAATTATGTTTTCTTTAATTATTAATTATTTAAAATATAAAAGGCCACGTAATCAATATATAACGGACAATTCAGATTATGTTATCTTTGACTAACAGATAATCGGTCAATGTATGAAAAAACCGAATCGTGTTAATTGATGTATGTAATTTAAATATATTGTGTGTTGATGTATGTTTTAGCATAATGTCTGAGTATATGTACTGATCGGGACCGCAGCACCCTGTTGATGCATGAATTGGCCGATTTCCCGGTTTATCTGCCTTATTTATATCAACTATCAATACAATATCTTAAAAGATGTTCAATTTTCAAGGAATCTGTTACATTTTCTCATGCAACGAAGGATATTTTCTTTTTATCACTCATTGTAAATCTTTGCTTTTTCAGTTATTTTGTGCATGTTGAATAACTTTGGGATAGTTTTGTTTGCCTAATTAATGATTTTGAATGAAAGTTTATACCTTTTATGATTTATGTTGATCTGCGGTGCTTTTGATTTGATTAGTCATGTTCTAGCTTGGTCTTTTAAAGTTTGATTCTCTAGACAGTTGATTTGGTTTGAAGTATAGTTAATAAGTCACTCTTTATTGTGTGATTTTATAATGTTTGTATACTCTGAAACTAATTTGATTTGTTAATACGGTGTGTTTTAAGATTGAAGAAGCAATGCGAAAGGGAGACTGTTGATGGTGTTAGTTCACAGGAGAAAAACAAGAAAGCATGAACTAGTGACGAAAATGATGTCCGATTCTTAAAGGAAACATAGTTAGATATTGACGAGCGTATAAAGATCACTGATTCAAGCCATGATCATGACAAGAGCTCTAGCAGCAGCAATAGCTGTAGTGGTCATAGCTGCAGCTTGGATGATAAATCCCATGAAGTTCATTGTAAAGATATTATTAATAAGAGATAGTAATAATGAAATTGGTGAATCTGTTTCTGAAGTTATTATTGTAATTTATGTGTCAAGTCAAAATGTTTGAGTTGTTAGAGATATTCTGTTTATGGGTTATATTGCTAATTGATTGTAAAAAGACAAGTTTGATGGATTCAACTGCACTCAGTGATCCAAACACTCACTTGATGCAATATTCTCAAACATTTCAAATCATAGTCCATAGTTTATAACATAAACAAAAGTCAGTTGATAAACGCTATTAATTCAATTTAGAAAACCTTAAATCAGTTTTCAAACTCTAGAAAATCAATTGATAAACCCTAATAAATATGTTTATAAACTATTAATCAGTTTATAAACTATAAATCAATTTATAAACTTTTATACATCAAACTGTAAGGATTTATAAATCATTTTATAACACATAAAACAGAAGTTAGTTGATAAACACTAATAATTCAATATAGAAACCCTAAAAATCAGTTTTTCAAACTCTAATAAATCAGTTTATAAACTAAATAAATCAGTTTATAAACTTTAAATTAGGTTATAAACTTTTATAAATCAAACTATAAAGCCTTTATAAATCATTTTGCAACACATAAAAGAAAAGTAAGTTTATAAGAGTTTATAAATCATTTATAAAAGTTTATAAGTCCTTACAAAAATTTATAAGTAAATCTTTATAAAGCTATTTATAAATGTTTATAGTTTTCTTATAAATTTATATAAATGTTTGCAAATTATTTATAATTATTTACAAAATCATTTATAACCAAAAGCATCATGAATGTATGTGTAATTATAAATTAATAAATCATTTCATAAGGATTTAAATCATCTTATGAGGGTTTATAAGAGCTTTTCCGTTTTTGTCGATAAACTTTATTAGAGTTGATAAATCATAAATAAAATTTTAAAAATCATTTTATAAAGTTTATAAATCAATTATAAAAGTGTATAAATTTGTTTTAAAGGATTTCTAAAGCCTTGTTTTAAACTGATTTATAAGAGTTTATAAGTTAATTTTTAGCCGATTTATAAAGTGTTTATGACGTGATTTATAAATATATATAACATGATTAATAATGGCTTATAAATATATTTTTTTCTAAAATCGCTCAAAAGACAATGGACAAAAAAGGCTTTGCAAAACATCTACTTTTGCATCATACGATGTGAGAAAAGTTCTGTGAAAATCACCATGCATGTTTCAGAGACCTCGTTCGGTTCGTTGAAACTCGTTGAGTTTTTAGGTTTCGCGGAGATTTTCAGATTCGCGGAGAGCTCGTTGGAGGGTTCGTCGGATTGCTCGTCATGTTCATCGGAGAGCTCGTACCTCGGAGTCTCGAATTTTAAATTGGAGAGGTTGGAGAGAATAGATTTGGTTTATGTTTAATTACTTAGGGTAAAATTGTATTTTTTATTAAAAAAAGTAAAGGTATATGTGGTTAGTGTAAAAGTGTAAAGTGGTATGTACTAAAAAAATGGTAGTTTAGGCAATTTCCCATAACTTTTTATTATTTTTATCCTATCATCGATTACTCTGACAATACAATAATTTTTTAAACAAATTGACAACTATACAATAACTTAAATATTTTAAAAACTCCGATTCTTACTTCTTATTTCATGTGATACACTTCTCTAAAAAATTTCTATCACTTAACGCTATGGTTGTTATGCAATAATGTTAGCACCATATTTTATGCTTAGTAACGGACCTACAGTATTTCGACATCAATTACTAAAATGAGTCAGCAGAAATTTAAAAAAAAATTATAATGTGTCATCTTACATTATATAGTTCCAAATATTTATAAAATAATTTGATAAAAACACTTTAGCAAATTATCTGCTAAAACAAAAGTATTTATGTTAAATTAATTTTTTAAGTATTTATAATAAATTTTTTTATTTAAGATATGTTTAAAAACTATTAAAAATCCTACAAATCTATACTATTAAAAATCTGTCTAGTAAATCTTAAGTCTCACTAATTAAACAAACATAACTCTTATAAAATGCGCACAAAATATAATGAGAGAGAGAGTAGGGATGGACAGTCTGGTCTTCGGCTTGGGTATGGGTCGGTTACTTTCGGATCACGGGCCTTTGTGTCCAAAACATTTGAACTCAATATTGTATAAATTTTAGTTTGAGTTTGGGTCGGTTTCATTTGGGTCCGGGTTGGTTCGGGTCCATAATTTGAATACCTGTATTTTTTGGGTATGTAGCATGTGCGGGTCGGTTTAGGTATTTAGGACCCGAAAATATCTGAAAAACCCAAAAACCTGAAAAAAGCCAGAAACCCAAGAAAATATCTGAAAACTCAAACAAATCCCCTTCAAATATTCAAATACCCCAAAACCCAAAGTTGTACGTGAAATCTGACTCGAGGAAAAATACCCAAAATTTTATTCGAATACCTGAAATGTATTTTTGAATTTTACGCGAAACTATGACCAAAATCCGAGCCTGAAACATAAAATAATACTGGTAATACCAAAAATATCCAAAATACTCGAATACCCTAATATATACAAAACCTTTATGGTATTTTTGTACCCGATCATGTCTCCGAGACCCGTAGGTTTAAAAGTACCAAATAGGTATTTTTCTCTAGACCCAGACCCAAACCGAAAACATATTTTTTTGGGTCAGTTTCAGTTCATTTTTTGGATCTGGATAAAATGCCCAGACTTTAGAGAGAGTTACAAAAGAATGTACATGCAAAATATCAGATAAATTTATTAATAAATTACGTAATTTAAACAAAATCTCCGCTTCGATAAAGTACGACCTTATAACTTAATAATGAAAATAATCCCAAAATGTTAAAATTCATATCAAACTTTTTTATAATAAAAAACTCACGCTTTCAAAGTGCTAGTCAAAATCCAGATCTACATTATAACTTTATTAATAAATTAGTAATATAAAAATATAATAAAATCAGAATTTAAATGCATAATTTAAAAAGAAAAAATATAAGGTATAATTTCAATGCAGAAATTTAAAAGACATATTTTAAATAATATCAGAGGCATCGTCTACAATTGATATATGAAGACATAGTTTATCTTATTGATCATTTTTGTATTCACGGATTCAAAGCCTTTCCATATAATCCGAAGATACATAATCGAACATGTTGATCATTACATATTCACGGAGACAAAACCTACCACGTAATCTTTTGACGTGAAGGCATTTTCTATTATAATGAGAAATCAGGGAAGAAACACAGATCATATTAATACATATAATAAACAGAAAAGGCAGAGCTATCACTCTGAAATATTAATAAAATTAAAATTAAAATATATTGAAACAAATTAAATATTAGCTCGTACATGATAAAAACGCTCGTGATGATAATGTGTTGTCACTTAGACGGAAGATATATTTATGAATTATATATTTGTGTTTATATTTTTCATGTTATTAATATATATAATTTTATGTGTGAATTTTGATTTTTTATTTGTTTTGATTCAAACTGAAAATTCAGATCTCCGTAACTTACAAAGAAAAGCAAATATTAATATGCAGTGTTCATAAGAAACTAATCAAATCACAAATACTAATATTTTTAGGAACAGATATTCGATCTAATATGTTATATGCAGATATATACATATATTTAAAGAATTATATATAAATTATACATATTTTATATTTTATTGTAATTTTTACAATATTTTATTTATTATATTAGTTATTAGAATTTTTAAAAGAAAATGATTTTATTTTTGTAATTAAATATACTTATTTTAGGTTATTTTTGGATTTTAAATTTATTTTTATATTTATTTTCTTTGTATAGATCGAATCATATATTCGGTTAAAAATTTTATACTGAACACTGAATATTCGGGTTGCTATCGAATCAGATAACTGATTACTCAGACATAACAAGTTGGATCACAAATATCTCCAAAAGCCCTAATATTCGACCTGTGCCCACCTCTAATTTGTAAATTTCTTATTTATTTCACAAGAGATGTTACTATCTGTAAGAAAAAAGAAAAGAAAAGTATAGTTAGTTATTTAAACGGCTAAGAGAATAAAAAAAAAGTTAATAGGATAAATCTTATCCTCTTTAATAAATAAGTATTATTTAACATTTTTAACGTTTTCGGTAATAAATATAGTAAGACGTTTAGTCATTAAGATGATTTTATCGTAAACAAATTAGTTTTCCTTCACTAAACCATTTTGTACATAAAGTTGGTCAAAAGTTACCATTAATTACGTACCGACGAAAAATTGGTTGGTTGTAAATTAAAACAGTCTGACCAATAAATTGTGCTAATTTGTAAAATGCTTATTACTCTTTCTATATTATAGATCCCATATTTTACAATAGATGCTATTATCTATGAGAAAAAAGAAAAGCATAGTCAGTTATTTAAACGGCTAAGAGAATAAGACAAAGTTAACAGGATAAATCTTGTCCTCTTTAATAAATAAGCATTATTTAACATTTTTAATATTTATGGTGATAAACATATTAAGACTGGTTCAGTCATTTAGATGATTTTATCGAAAAAATAGTTTTCCTTCACTAAACCATTTTGGAAATAATGTTGGTCAAAAGTTATTATTAACTACGTATCTACAAAAAATAGGTTGGTCGTAAGTTAAAACAGTTTGACCAATAAATTTTGATAAATATTTCACTAAATGAAATGGCTTTTAGTTTAAAATATATCATAGATTATTATTTTTTACATTTCCCCATAAGAAAATAAATAAGTTGCCAATATATATAATTATTTGTGGTATGCTTATAAAAAGCTCAATGTTGTTACCAACGAATTCAATTGATAAAGGAAAAGTGAAAAGAACAAAAACATTTCCAAAGCAATACCGCAGAAAAAATCTTCTATGGACGGTCCGGGGAATAACCACCTTAAAATCGTCCGTCTCAACACCCAACTGTCCATAAAGAGTCTTCCTAATGAACTCATCATTGAGATACTTTCAAGATTACCTGCAAAATCTATCGCAATATGCCGCCGCGTCTGCAAGGAATGGGAATCCTTACTTGGTACTCCAGATTTTACAGATTATTTTCTGGCCATTTCATCAGCGCAGCCGCGTATTTTGCTCACCTTTAAATGTAGCGGCAAGTGGCATTATTGCTCAACTCCTCAGCCTCAAGATATTAATGAGGAGTTAAGTGTTGTAGAAGCAGATTATCATATGAGATTAAATGGAGGTTCGGGACCCGAAAGTTGTCTATCTGTCCAGGGATTTACGTGTCTTATTGATCGACCGTTCTTAATGGGAAAGTGGGAAAGGGTTCCTGTGATATGTAACCCTTGCACGGGTCAACGCCTAACTTTACCCAAAGTTAAAGCGAACAATTCTGATTTGAGAACCTTTTTTGGGTATGATCCCATCAATAAGCAGTTCAAGGTCTTGTGCATGACCGTGACAAACTACAGAAAAAAAGTTAATTCCAAGGAGCATCAAGTTCTGACAATAGGGAAGGGAAGACTATCCTGGAGAAAGATCAAATGCTTGTTTCCGCATTATCCTGAACGTGAGAGAGATGGGATATGCATTAACGGGAATTTGTATTACGTAGCTCGGTCGGACAAGACTTGTTTGATAGTATCCTTTGATGTTAGGTCTGAAGAATTTGGATTAATAAATATGCCAGAGGGTTCTGAGTTAACTAATATTTCGGCTCTGGTGAATTTCAAGGGAAAGTTATGTGCTGTGGCCTACAGTGGTAGCCATGGTGAGTTATGGGTTCTAGATGATACCCAGAAAGAGAAATGGTCCAAGCATAGCTTTGTTTCCCCAAATACAGATTTTGAGGGGGTAAGGTTAACATGGGCTACTGATACAGGTGAAATTGCTTGGGTCATAAGTCGTTGGGAAAATCCATTCTATGTTTTCTTTTACAACCTGGATAGCAAGAGTGTCAGAAGAGTTGAAATTACCGGAATTGATGATAAGGTATTGAAGGGCATAGATCGTGTTATATCACATTTAAGTGTTACAAGCTATGTTGAAAATGTTATGATTCTGTAATAACTTTGGGGCTAATCCCGGATTTGGTTCTAAGAGTTTCCTTTATTTGATCATTTCTGTTTTGTATAATAGTCCTGTGAATGTTTCTCCGTCTTGGTTGTCGCTTATAAATATTGTCTTGAATTTATCTGAATTTTCTTCTTATAGTTTACTCTTTCAATCTTATTCGACTCATGTTTTTCTAAAAACATGCACACTTATGTATCATTGCGTCGAGTTAGAAAAAAAAACTACATAGAAAAAGATGATAATTTTTTCAAAGGAAATTTCACAATAATAATGTTACTGCTATTTCTTTGGTTTAATATGCCTGCTAAAGCGTGTTATGGCGAGGGTGAATGCTTTAAAACAAGCCAGCAATGATCATAGCAGAGAGAAGAGGCAAGATCAGTGAATCAGAATATAGTTAGCTTATCCATGTTTAACATAAGTAAACTTAAGCCAATAAAAATTATAGACACTGGAAACAAAATAAAGGGGGTCTTTAGCTATTAAGGTCTTAACACTTGTTTATGATTGTGGTTATCGATTCAAAGACAATAAAAAGAAAACCTTGCAATTATGTTCAAACCCTGTTGTATGCAACCGACTTGCTGAAGAGCTTGCGGATGTAGAGAACCTGAAGACCACTTGCTGCTGCTAGGAATATGTACTCTCCTACTGTGTAGAATATCACACGCTTTCTCGTGCTCTCATTGGCTGCACCAAAGTTCCCAACAAAAACAAAATCCATCACGAAAAGTAATGTTCGATCGTAAAGGTTGTATCTTTTAGGGTCAAACATAGGTCTAAAGGTTGTATCTTTTGGGGCCAGACATAGTCTCTAAAGTAATGCTGCATCTGAAAAGTTCTTCATATCACGGGAAATGAGTCGAATAAATATACAAAACACCAAAATGTAAAAGATGATTGGAGAAGAAAACTCACTATGACGGTGACGGGTATCACGTGCTTTCAAATACTTTTGCTCAGCAACAACAGACTCCAAAGCCTCTCTCAGCTCAGCAATCTTCACATTCACCGGGTCCAAATGTTCTGAGAAGCATACAAGCAAACAGGAGAGAAACACAGCATCACCAACAAGAAAACAGAAAACAGTCCCAACTTAATGCTGAATATAAAGATGAATGGGAACAAACCGTCTTTAGCTAAGTCATGCTCGTTGGGGATGTGACCAACGTGAATGTAGAAGGAGGCGGTTTCAGGAGTAGAGTAAGGGTTGTGGAAACAGAACTTATACATTCCACTTCTTGGTGCCTTGAACTCAAACTTATCTCCTGATGTTCCCTTCAACGTATGTACTATGTTCCCAGCAGGTCACCTATACCAACAATCCAAACCATTAAAAAACATTAGCCAAACAAACCCCCATATCCAAACCAATCTATTATGGATAAAATCAACAAATTCCAATATAAATTCTACAAATTTAACAAAAAAATCTTTAATTTCAATAAAAGTTCTACAAATTTCAATAGAAATTCTCCAGTTTCAATAAAAATTCTTCAATTTCAATAAAAGTACTACAAAATTTAATATAAATCTACAAATTTCAAAATATATTCCAAAATTTTTATTTCAATCGAACATCAACTCGAAGATCAGATCGGAAATTCAAGCAGAATAAACCAAAGTCAATCCGAAATTCAGACACAATCAGTCTAAAAAGTTCAGGGTAATAATGGCTCAACCAAACATTCAAAGCATCGGGATTATCGAAAGGAAATACATCTAAACCGGAATGATCTGATCTAAACCGGGATAATCGAAAGATCCCTCACCGTCAAATCCAAACCGGGATGATCAGATCCCCAGAAGATATCATGGTTGTCGTTTAGAATGTTTAGATTAATTAACCTGATAGTATTGAAGTGTCAGAATATAATTCTAGAAGTTACACGCCCGAAATATACAACACTTTTATAATCTGTGGACAGCTATGGTCACGTAATGAATTCATTCAACGCGTGATTAGTTGACATATCAAGAGAAGATATAAATTAGTCTACTGCAAAAAGTTATTAGACTCAAGTTTGTTAATAATATAATATAATTTACGACTCAAGTTTTCAAAGCCTATTGCATAAAATTCCCTGTACAACTCATTGTGGTCATGGTGCTCAAACTCAACATCTTTCAGTTCAGCTTGTAGGAAACTCGAGTACTACTGTGCTGTTTGTTTTTTATGACGCGTCAAATTATTTTTGTAATCGACGATATTTTCCTTTTAGTATAAAGTCTTTTTGTCCACTTTTTCTCTCTTTTACTCTTTCCAATTCTAAAAGTTAATGAAATAAATAGTTTTAAGAATCAAAAAATTATAAAAAAATTAAAACAGTTAATAAAACACTCATATACACAAACTGGTAATTTTTTGGTTGAAAACTTGATAAATTAAATTTTAAAATTATGTTCTACCAGAAGTAGAATTCATCTTCTACAAAAAATCAGTTAGTAGAAAGTGACTTCTAAACTAAACAAGTTCGTATATTTTTTTTTGAACAAACAATCTACTTTTAATTAAACATCTAAAAATGTGGAATGCGAATTCTACTAATTGTAATTAATAAGTAACATTTTTTTAAGAAAAAAAAAATCCTCAACAAAAGAAATTTGTAAAAATATTCCTAGTATTTTCTTACAAATAACTAACTTTCCTTTTTAGTAGATAATTGTATGTTATAAAAAATTATAAACCAAAACTAACGACTAATATTTCACATATATATTTAAGTTTAAACCTACTAATATTACTTTCAAAAAACACAATAGTATTTACAAAAAATATTACCTGAGTATTTTTTTTTAATTACTTGATACAACTCAACTTTGGTAATATCCTTACAACATCTTATGATGCTGTTCTCATACATGAGTATGTGTTTGTACATATGAGACAAAATATATAATTAATTAACAAGAAAATTTTTTATAAAAAAATTAGTTGTCTACAAAATTTAAACCAGAACGAGTTATAGAAAAAACGAATTATAGAGTTCTATAAATATAAGAAATATTTTAATTAAAAACCGTAATTAAAATTAATTATAAAACATGTAATTTTCCTTTTCAAAAGCTTAAATAATTTTTTTAAAAAGTATTATAATTTTTCTTATAAATAATTAACTATCTTTTTAATAGATAATTTTCTATTTAAAAGTTATAAACCAAAAATAATTTCAAATATTTCACCCGATATGACTGTGACACCTTTCAACAAAAATTTATATTTTGAAATGTGTCAATAAATTTTTGTTATGTGAATAACATTTTGGACTGGAATAACTTTCCTTTTCTAAAATTCTAAAATAGATTTTTAAAATATTTTTTTCCTTTTTTAAATCCTAACCAAAAATAAAATTTAAAAAAAAATCTGCAAAAGGTTGTAAAAAATTATTTAATTGTAATTTTGTTTAAGAATTTAATGATAAACATGATACTAAAAATTATATAATTAAAACGTAAAATTTGTTGAAGTGATAGTGGAAAACGAATTTTGAAAAAATAAAATTTTTAAAAATCGTTAAAATTTACTGGAATTAAATATTTGATAGTAATTTTGCTTTAGTAAATCATAAAAAAAAAATAACTTTACAATCTAATGTAATTTTCGTTTTTCTTCTCTCGAAAACTAAGAAAAACCGTAAAACATATTTGATAGCAATTTATTAAAAATTCTAAAAAATAGGTTTGAATCATACTTTTTAATTCCTAACCAAAATAATTTTTTTTTTGAAAAAATTGCTGATATTTTTTAAATGAGATTTTGATGATGAACATGATACTTAAATTTATGTAATTAACAAAAAAAAAATTGTAAAAGTAATAGTGATATGAATTTTAATATAATAATCATAAACTTATTTAATAGTAACTTGAAATAATTATTTGATATTAATTTTTTTCTGAAATTCTAAACAGAAGATAATTGCAAGAGATTAAATGATAGTATTTCTTCTTTTTTACAAAATACTAAATAAGAGATTTTTACAACATATAATAAAATATTTGTTTATTTATTTTATGTCTTCCTCAGCTTTATTACAACATATAATAAAATATTTGTTTATTTATTTTAAGATGTATCACCATATAATTATAGATTTTTATTTTTCTTAAAAACTATAGTTAAGAATTTATGTTATCTTTTCTTACAAACAGATATTCACACAATCAAGATTCAAAAATATGGTCTTTAGTATGCACATAATTTTTTTGTGGCTCTAAGATGCATGTCTTGATGGTTTCATTATAATTAATTATATCATAAAATGATTATGTCATGATTTATATTGGTTGAACAAATAAAAATCCATAGATCATGCAAACAAAATATATAAATAAAAATGCAAAAAAGTTTTTTCAATGATCCTAAAATGATTATTGAAATTTCAATAAATGACCAGAGAATTAGAATATATTTAAATTCAAAAGAATAACATATAGTAAGTTAATAATAATATTAAATTAGTACATAAAATGTATTATGTGGTCATTGACTCGATTGACCTTATTTAAATTTCAAGTATTTTAATGTCATTGTAATTCTTAATTCGTGTTGGATTCGGTTTAAATTTTTAGGTATGAATATTTTTCTAGCTTTTAATACAAAGTTGATAACAATTCACCAATGCATCATGATTATTAAAGTACAAATATTAACTAGAACTTATGTAGAAACATAATTTTGTAATTTTAAAATAAATCTTATATAACATGTACAAAAAATCTTAAAACTATAATAAATGATTTTTTTGTTTTTATGTTCTTTTTAAAACAAAAATATCATGTAGAACTCGTGCAACGCACGGGCTTTATATCTAGTAATTTAAAAACTGGACTCTTTCTTACGAATAGTTAAATGTTTAAGACCTTAAATTATAAAAGAAAAAAAAAGAGTGTAATCTAGTGCAAATTTACAGTTTTTGCAAAGCCGGCACTAGATTTGTATATTGTATAACTATCTTTTGGACGTTGTATTCTGAATTGTATGTTTTGTGAATACAAAAGTGCTTTCTATTTATGGTTTGTATAATAGAAAGTTTTCATATTTTTTAAATTGAAATTATTGTATTATAAAGTTGATGTGACCATTTTTTGTGATGTTTGAATTTTGTTGTTGTTTATATGCTTAACCTAAATGATATTTGGCTTAACTATTTATTTTTCTGGAAATAGAACATATTATACACGTATACATTTTTAGATAGATGTTTAATGTAGTTTTGTGTAAACGTATCTAATTACAAATATTGTATATTTACACATATATTCTTTAAAAAAGCAGAAAACAATACATTTATTTAATATATTATTTCTATTTATTATATTAACCCCTAGTTATTTATATAAACTAGCGTTCAAGGTACATGTACATCATTCTAATTTTTGACAAATAATTTAGTTTAATTTTATATACTTTTTTAAACAAGTGGACTAACCACTATGAAATCACTATTATCTAGAGAAACGGAGACAACAAAGGTTCCTAACCTCTTTTACCATCATAATTTGTAAGTGGAGATGCAACTATGCAATAAAACAATATTTTCATATTTTTGAATTTTACTCAAAATATGTAGGTTAGCCTCTACGAACATATTGAGTTTTTCGTTAAATACTCTATATACTTAAGATTATACTGTTTAGTGTTGTTTAAATATATTTAACCACATTGTACATTTGTATTAATGTATTATAAACTATCATTCAAGGTACATGTACATCATTCTAATTTTTAACAATTAATTTAGTTTAAATTCATATACTGCTTAAATAAGTAAACTAACCACTATGAAATCACTATTATCTAGAGAAACAAAGACAACAAAGGTTCATAGCCTCTTTACCATCATTATTTGAAATTGGAGGATGCAACTATGCAATAAAAAAATATTGTCATATTTTTTAATTTTACTCAAAATATGTAGGTTAACTAACCCTTACGAAAATATTGAGTTTTTCGTTAAATGCTCTCTATACTAAGCTTATACTCTATAGTGTTGTTAAATATATTTAACCACATTCTAAATTTGTATAAATGTATTATAAACTATCTTTCAAGGTACATGTACATCATTCTAATTTTAACAATTAATTTAGTTTAAATTCATATACTACTTAAATAAGTAGACTAGCAACTATGAAATCACTATTATCTAGAGAAACGGAGACAACAAAGGATCCTAACCTCTTTACCATCATAATTTGTAAGTGGAGGATGCAACTATGCAATAAAATAATATTATCATTTTTAGTTATATTCACTCAAAATATGTAGGTTAACCCTTACGAAAATATTGAGTTTTTCGCTAAATGCTCTATATATCGAAGCTTATACTCTTTAGTGTTTTTTAAAAAAAAAATGTAACCACATTATACATTTGTATTAATATATTATAAAAAATCTTTCAAGGTACATGTACATCATTCTAATTTTTAACAATTAATTTAGTTTAAATTCATATACTGCTTTAATAAGTGGACTAACCACTATGAAATCACTATTATCTAGAGAAACGGAGACAACAAAGGTTCCTAACCTCTTTACCATCATAATATGTAAGTGGAGAATGCAACTATGCAATAAAACAATATTTTCTTATTTTTTGAATTTCACTCATAATATTTAGGTCAACCCCTACAAAAATATTGAGTTTTTCGCTAAATGCTCTATATACTGAAGCTTATACTTTTTAGTGTTGTTTAAAAATATTTAACCATATTTTAAATTTGTATTAATGCATTCTAAACTATTTTTCAAGGTACAGTTACATAATTCTAATTTTTAACAATTAATTTAGTTTAACATTATCTAGAGAAACAGAGACAACAATGGTTCCTAACCTCTTTGACCTTCATATGTAAGTGGAGGATGCAACTATGTAATAAAACATTATTGTCTTAGTTTTTGAATTTCACTCAAAATATTTAGGTTAACCCCCTACGAAAAGATTGAGTTTTTCGTTAAATACTCTATATACTGAAGCTTATACTTTTTAGTGTTGTTTTAAAATATTTAACCACATTCTACATTTGTACTAATGTATTCTAAACAATCTTTCAAGGTACAGGTACATCATTCTAATTTTTAATAATTTATTTAGTTTAAATTCATATAATGCTTAAATAAGTGGAGTAACCACTATGAAATCACTATTATCTAGAGAAACGGGGACAACAAAGGTTCATATCCTCTTTAACCATAATAATATTTAAGTGGATGATGCAACTATGCAATAAAACAATATTGTCATATTTTTAATTTTATTCAAAATATGTAGGTTCACCCCTACGAAAATGTAGAGTTTTTTTTTGTTAAATGCTCTATATACTTAAGCTTATATTCTTTAGTGTTGTTTAAATATATTTAACCACATTCTACATTTGTATTAATGTATTATAAACCATCTTTCAAGGTACATTTACATCATCCTAATTTTTAACAATTAATTTAGTTTAAATTCTTATATTGCTTAAATAAGTAGACTAATCACTATGAATTTACTATTATCTAGAGAAACGGAGACAACAAAGGTTTCTAACCTCTTTACCATCATTACTTGTGAGTGGAGGATGTACCTATGCAATAAAACAATATTGTCATATTTTTTAATTTTACTAAAAATACGTAGGTTAACCCCTACGAAAATATTGAATTTTTTGTTTTGCTCTATATACTTAAGTTTATTCTCTGTAGTGTTGTTAAATATATTTAACCAAATTCTACATTTGTATTAATGTATTATAAACTATCTTTCAAGGTACATGTACATCATTCTAATTTTTAACTATTAATTTAATTTAAATTCATATACTTCTTAAATAAGTAGACTAACCACTATGAAATCACTATTTTCTAGAGAAACAGAGACAACGAAGGTTCCTAACCTCTTTACCATCATCATTTGTAAGTGGAGGATGCAACTATGCAATCAAAACAATATTGTCTTATTTTTTGAATTTCACTCAAAATATTTAGGTTAACCCCTACGAAAATATTGAGTTTTTCGCTAAATGCTCTATATATTGAACTTTATATTTTTTCTTGTTGTTTAAAAATATTTAACCATATTTCACTATTATATAGAGAAACAGAGACAACAAAGGTTCCTAACCTCTTTAACCATAATACTATTTAAGTGGAGGATGCAACTATGCAATAAAACAATATTATCATATTTTTTAATTTCATTCAAAATATGTAGGTTAACCCTTACGAAAATATTGAGTTTTTCGTTAAATGCTCTACATACTGCGGCTTATACTCTTTAATGTTGTTTAAAAAATTTAACTGCATTCTACATTTGCATTAATGTATTCTAAATTATCTTTCAAGGTACATGTACATCATTTTAATTTTTAACAATTAATTTAGTTTTAATTCATATACGTCTTAAATAAGTAGACTAACCACTATGAAATCACTATTATCTAGAGAAACAGATACAACAAAGGTTTCTAACCTCTTTACCATCATTATTTGTAAGTGGAGGATGCAACTATGAAATAAAACAATATTTTCTTATTTTTTTATTTTCACTCAAAATATTTAGGTTAACCCCTACGAAAATTTTGAGTTTTTCGTTAAATATTCTATATACTTAAGCTTATACTCGTTAGTGTTGTTAAAATATATTTAACCACATTGTACATTTGTATTATTGTATTTATTTTACTATACATTTTCAGATAGATGTTTAATGTAGGTTTTCTATATCTTATATTGTATATTTACTTATCATTTATTTATTTTAATCAAATATTATGATAGATGTTTAATGTAATATTTTTATTTCTTATATTCTATATTTACTTACTATTTATTTTACTATAAGTTTTTAAGATAGATTTTTAATTTAGTTTTACCATTTCTGATATTTTATATTTACTTATTGATTATTTTTTTCTTATGCTTATTATTTACTTATTATATTTTTTTTTTGCTTTATATCAAATGATAATATTACTTAGATGTTTAGTGTAATATTTCTATTTTTATATTATATATTTATTAATTTTTAGTTTCCTATATTATATATTTATTTATTCTAATATTAGGATAAATACTTAATATAATATTTTTATTTCTTATTTTGTATATTTACTTATTATTTATTTACTATATATTTTTGAGAGAAATTTTTAATTTAGTTTTTCATTTTGAATTGTATATTTACTGATTGTTTATTTTTATATTGTATATTTACTTATATATATATTCCTGCTTTTTTATCAGTTAATGTTATTATGATATTTTTTAATGTTATATTTCTATTTCTTATATTGTATGCTTGCTTTTCTTATATTTTATATTTACATATAATAATATTTAGAAATAATAAAAATGTAAACCTATACATTTTTCAGATATATGTTTAATGTAGTTTTTCTATTTCTTATATTCTATATTTACTTTCTTTTATTTTTTCTTATATTTTATAATTACTTATTTCATATAAATTTTAGTATTACGATAAATGTTTAATGTAATATTTATTTTTCTTATATTTTATATTTACTTATTCTAATATTATAATAGATTTTAATGTTATATTTTATTTCTTATATTGTATATTACTTATTATTTATTTTAATATACATTTTTCAGATAGATGTTTAATAAATTTTTTTATTTCTTATATTGTATATTTACTTATTTTTTATTTTTTCTTATATTGTATATTTACTTATTATATATATTTTTATATTGTATATTCACTTATTATAATATGACAATAAGTTTTAATATAATATTTGTATATTTACTTATTTTTATTTTTCTTATATTCATTTACTTATTATAATATTTTTCGTTTATATCAAATAATAATATTACGATAGATATTTAATGTAATATTTCTATTTTTTATAACCTAAATGATATAAATGGTTTATCTGCCTTATTTATATCAACTGTCAATAGAATATCTTAAAAGATGTTCAATTTTCAAGGGATCTGTTACATTTTCTCATGCAACGAAGGATATTTTATTTTTATCACTCATTGTAAATCTTTGCTTTTTCAGTTATTTTGTGCATGTATAATAACTTTGGGATAGTTTTGTTTGCCTAATTCATGATTTTGAATGAAAGTTTATACCTTTTCTGATTTATGTTAATCTACGGTGCTTTTGATTTGATTAGTCATGTTTTAGCTTGGTCTTTTAAAGTTTGATTCTCTAGACAGTTGATTTTGTTTGAAGTATAGTTAATAAGTCACTCTTTATTGTGTGATTTATATTGTTTGTATACTCTGAAACTAATTTGATTTTTTAATACGGTGTGTTTTAAGATTTAAGAAGTAATGCGAAAGGGAGACTGTTGATGGTGTTAGTTCACAGGAGAAAAAAAAAGAAAGCATGAACTATTGAGGAAATGATGTCCGATTCTTAAAGGAAACATAGTTAGATATTGACGAGCGTATAAAGATCACTGATTCAAGCCATGATCATGACAAGAGCTCTAGCAGCAGCAATAGCTGTAGTGGTCATAGCTGCACCTTGGATGATAAATCCCATGAAATTCATTGCAAAGATATTATTAATAAGAGATAGTAATAATGAAATTGGTGAACCTGTTTCTGAAGTTATTATTGTAATTTATGTGTCAAGTCAAAATGTTCCAGTTGTTAGAGATATTCTATTTATGGGTTATATTGCTAACTGATTGTAAAAAGACAAGTTTGATGGATTCAACTGCACTCAGTGATCCAAACACTCACTTGATGCAATATTCTCAAACATTTCAAATCATAATCCATAGTTTATAACATAAACAAAAGTCAGTTGATAAACACTATTAATTCAATTTAGAAAACCTTAAATCAGTTTTCAAACTCTAGAAAATCAATTGAGAAACCCTAATAAATATGTTTATAAACTATTAATCAGTTAATAAACTATAAATCAATTTATAAACTTTTATACATCAAACTATAAGGCTTTATAAATCATTTTATAACACATAAAACAGAAGTTAGTTGATAAACACTAATAATTCAATTTAGAAACCCTAAAAAACAGTTTTTCAAACTTTAATAAATCCGTTTATAAACTAAATAAATCAGTTTATAAACTTTAAATTAGGTTATAAACTTTTATAAATCAAACTATAAAGCCTTTATAAATCATTTTGCGACACATAAAAGAAAAGTCAGTTTATAAGAGTTTATAAATCATTTAGAAGAGTATTATAAATCATTTAGAAGAGTATTATAAATCATTTATAAAAGTTTATAAGTCCTTACAAAAATTTATAAGTAAATCTTTATAAAGCTATTTATAAATGTTTATAGTTCTCTTATAAATTTATATAAATGTCTGTAAATTATTTATAATTATTTACAAAATCATTTATAACCAAACGCATCATGAATGTATTTGTAATTATAAATTAATAAATCATTTCGTAAGGATTTAAATCATCTTATGAGGGTTTATAAGAGCTTTTCCGTTTTTGTCGATAAAGTTTATTAGAGTTGATAAATCATAAATAAAATTTTAAAAATCAATTTATAAAGTTTATAAATCAATTATAAAAGTGTATAAATTATTTTTAGAGGATTTCTAAAGTCTTGTTTTAAACTGATTTATAAGAGTTTATAAGTTAATTTTTAGCCGATTTATAAAGTGTTTATGACGTGATTTATAAATATTTATAACCTGATTAATAATGGCTTATAAATTTTTTTTTTCTAAAATCGCTCAAAAGACAATGGACACAAAAGGCTTTGCAAAACATCTACTTTTGCATCATACGATGTGAGAAAAGTTCTGTGAAAATCACCATGCATGTTTCCATGCATTTAAACACTATCCTCTGTACGACCATAAGATGAATTAACTATATTCCACTATCACCAAACTAACCAACTTTCCGCCATTTCTTTTCTTATTAAAGAACATAATTGGATAAATAGAAACAAGAGACACATACTAAACTAAGAATTCATAAGCAACACAAAGATAAAAGCATCTCACTGTGAGACAACTACCAAACAAGTGTACATGTATCATTTAGACTTACAAGTGGATAAGAGTCTTTACACTATCTCAAATTGACCTGTTCTACATAATCCTTCGATAGCAATATTCAAGGAACAAACATTAATCCTCAATCCAAGATCAACCATTTGCATAAAATGTTCAAACAGAGATCAAATATCTTGTGTTTCTTCATCACCACCAAACACACATTGCATGAGCTCTCAACAAATGATTCAATCAATTCATCACCACTTAATCGGAAACTCTTAGACCCTCTTTGAACATTCTGATATGACAAAATCAATCACATGTACCACAAAAAAAAAATTAAAACGTTAAAGCATAAAATCTATGTTCTTTATGTAGAAGGTTTTATAAATTTGAGAATGTAAAATTTCATCAAAAAACTTTGTCTCCATTCCCAGAATCAGATCGATTATGAGAAATCAAGTTAGAATTAAAGAAATAGAACAAAAACCACAATCAAATGTAAAGTTCTTATGGTTCGTCAGAGACCTCGTTCGGTTCATTGACACTCGTTGAGTTTTTAGGTTTGGCGGAGATTTTCAGATTCGCGGAGAGCTCGTTGGAGGGTTCGTCGGATTGCTCGTCATGTTCATCGGAGAGCTCGTACCTCGGAGTGTCGAATTTTAAATTGGAGAGGTTGGAGAGAATAGATTAGGTTTATGTTTAATTATTTAGGGTAAAATTGTATTTTTGTTATTAAAAAAAGTAAAGGTATATGTGGTTAGTGTAAAAGTGTAAAGTGGTATGTACTAACAAAATGGTAGTTTAGACAATTTCTCATAAGTTTTTATTATTTTTATCCTATCATCGATTACTCTGACAAGACAATAATTTTTTAAACAAATTGACAACTATACAATAACTTAAATATTTTAAAAACTCCGATTCTTACTTCTTATTGCATGTGATACACTTCTCTAAAAAATTTCTATCACTTAACGCTATGGTTGTTATGCAATAATGTTAGCACCATATTTTATGCTTAATAACGGACCTACAGTATTTAGACATCAATTACTAAAATGAGTCAGCAGAAATTTTTTAAAAAATTATAATGTGTCATCTTACATTATATAGTTACAAATATTTACAAAATAATTTGATAAAAACACTTTAGCAAATTATCTGCTAAAACAAAAGTATTAATGTTAAATAAATTTTTTAAGTATTTATAATAAATTTTTTATTTAAGATATGTTTAAAAACTATTAAAAATCCTACAAATCTATACTATTAAAAAATCTGTCTAGTAAATCTTAAGTCTCACCAATTAAACAAACATAACTCTTATAAAATGCGCACAAAATATAATGAGAGAGAGAGAGTAGGGATGGACAGTCTGGTCTTCGGCTTGGGTATGGGTCGGTTCCTTTCGGATCATGGGCCTTTGTGTCCAAAACATTTGAACTCAATATTTTTATAAATTTTAGTTTGAGTTTGGGTCGGTTTCATTTGGGTCCGGGTTGGTTCGGGTCCATAATTTGAATACCTGTATTTTTTGGGTATGTAGCATGTGCAGGTCGGTTTAGGTATTTAGGACCCGAAAATATCTGAAAAACCCAAAAACCTGAACAAAGCCAGAAACCCAAGAAAATACCTGAAAACTCAAACAAATCCCCTTAAAATATTCAAATACCCCCAAACCCAAAGTTGTACCTGAAATCTGACTCGAGGAAAAATACCCAAAATTTTATTCGAATACCTGAAATGTATTTTTGAATTTTACGCGAAACTATGACCAAAACCCGAACCTGAAACATAAACTAATATTGGTAATACCGAAAATATCCAAAATACTCGAATACCCTAATATATACAAAACCTTTATGGTATTTTTGTACCCGATCATGTCTCCGAGACCCGTAGGTCCAAAAATTACCAAATAGGTATTTTCTCTAGACCCAGACCCAAACCGAAAACATATATTTTTGGGTCAGTTTCAGTTCATTTTTTGGATCTGGATAAAATGCCCAGACTTTAGAGAGAGTTACTAAAGAATGTACATGCAAAATATCAGATAAATTAATTAATAAATTACGTAATTTAAACAAAATCTCGCTTCGATAAAGTACTACCTTATAACTTAATAATGAAAATAATCCCAAAATGTTAATTCATATCAAACTTTTTTATAATAAAAAACTCACGCTTTCAAAGCGCTAGTCAAAATCCAGATCTACATTATAACTGTATTAATAAATTAATAATATAAAAATATAATAAAATCAGAATTTAAATGCATAATTTAAAAAGCAAAAATATAAGGTATAATTTCAATGCAGAAATTCAAAAGAAACATTTTAAATAATATCAGAGGCATCGTCTACAATTGATATATGAAGACATAGTCTACCTTATTGATCATTTTTGTATTCACGGATTCAAAGCCTTTCCATATGATCCGAAGATACATAATCGAACATGTTGATCATTACATATTCACGGAGACAAAACCTACCACGTAATCTTTTGACGTGAAGGCATTTTCTATTATAATGAGAAATCAGGGAAGAAACACAGATCATCTTAATACATATAATAAACAGAAAAGGCAGAGCTATCACTCTGAAATATTAATAAAATTAAAATTAAAATATATTGAAACATAAATTAAATATTAGCTCGTACATGATAAAAACGCTTGTGATGATAATGTGTTGTCACTTAGATGGAAGATATATCTATGAATTATATATTTGTGTTTATATTTGTCATGTTATTAATATATATAATTTTATGTGTGAATTTTGATTTGTTATTTGTTTTGATTCAAACTGAAAATTCAGATCTCCGTAACTTACAAAGAAAAGCAAATATTAATATGCAGTGTTCATAAGAAACTAATCAAATCACAAATACTAATATTTTTAGGAACGGATATTCGATCTAATATGTTATATGCAGATATATACATATATTTAAAGAATTATATATAAATTATACATATTTTATATTTTATTGTAATTTTTACAATATTTTATTTACTATATTAGTTATTAGAATTTTTAAAAGAAAATGATTTATTTTTGTAATTAAATATACTTATTTTAGGTTATTTTTGGATTTTTAATTTATTTTTATATTTATTTTCTTTGTATAGATCGAATCATATATTCAGTTAAAAATTTTATACTGAACATTGAATATTCGGGTAGCTATCGAATCAGATAACTGATTACTCAGACATAAAAAGTTGGATCACGAATATCTCCAAAAGCCCTAATATTCGACCTGTGCCCACCTCTAATTTGTAAAATTCTTATTGCTCTTTCTATTTTACATATCTCGTATTTCACAAGAGATGTTACTATCTGTAAGAAAGAAAAAAAGAAAAGTATAGTTAGTTATTTAAACGGCTAAGAGAATAAAATAAAGTTAATAGGATAAATCTTATCCTCTTTAATAAATAAGCATTTTTTTAACATTTTTAACGTTTTCGGTAATAAATATAGTAAGACGTTTAGTCATTAAGATGATTTTATTGTAAACAAATTAGTTTTCCTTCACTAAACCATTTTTTACATAAAGTTGGTCAAAAGTTACCATTAATTACGTACCGACGAAAAATTGGTTGGTTGTAAATTAAAACAGTCTGACCAATAAATTGTGCTAATTTGTAAAATGCTTATTACTCTTTCTATATTATAGATCCCATATTTTACAATAGATGCTATTATCTATGAGAAAAAAGAAAAGCATAGTCAGTTATTTAAACGGCTAAGAGAATAAGACAAAGTTAATAGGATAAATCTTGTCCTCTTTAATAAATAAGCATTATTTAACATTTTTAATATTTATGGTGATAAACATATTAAGACTGGTTCAGTCATTTAGATGATTTTATCGAAAAAATAGTTTTCCTTCACTAAACCATTTTGGAAATAATGTTGGTCAAAAGTTATTATTAACTACGTATCTACAAAAAATAGGTTGGTCCTAAGTTAAAACAGTTTGACCAATAAATTTTGATAAATATTTCACTAAATGAAATGGCTTTTAGTTTAAAATATATCATAGATTATTATTTTTTACATTTCCCCATAAGAAAATAAATAAGTTGCCAATATATATAATTATTTGTGGTATGCTTATAAAAAGCTCAATGTTGTTACCAACGAATTCAATTGATAAAGGAAAAGTGAAAAGAACAAAAACATTTCCAAAGCAATACCGCAGAAAAAATCTTCTATGGACGGTCCGGGGAATAACCACCTTAAAATCGTCCGTCTCAACACCCAACTGTCCATAAAGAGTCTTCCTAATGAACTCATCATTGAGATACTTTCAAGATTACCTGCAAAATCTATCGCAATATGCCGCCGCGTCTGCAAGGAATGGGAATCCTTACTTGGTACTCCAGCTTTTACAGATTATTTTCTGGCCATTTCATCAGCGCAGCCGCGTATTTTGCTCACCTTTAAATGTAGCGGCAAGTGGCATTATTGCTCAACTCCTCAGCCTCAAGATATTAATGAGGAGTTAAGTGCTGTAGAAGCAGATTATCATATGAGATTAAATGGAGGTTCGGGACCCGAAAGTTGTCTATCTGTCCAGGGATTTACGTGTCTTATTGATCGACCGTTCTTAATGGGAAAGTGGGAAAGGGTTCCTGTGATATGTAACCCTTGCACGGGTCAACGCCTAACTTTACCCAAAGTTAAAGCGAACAATTCTGATTTGAGAACCTTTTTTGGGTATGATCCCATCAATAAGCAGTTCAAGGTCTTGTGCATGACCGTGACAAACTACAGAAAACAAGTTAACTCCAAGGAGCATCAAGTTCTGACAATAGGGAAGGGAAGACTATCCTGGAGAAAGATCAAATGCTTGTTTCCGCATTATCCTGAACGTGAGAGAGATGGGATATGCATTAACGGGAATTTGTATTACGTAGCTCGGTCAGACAAGACTTGTTTGATAGTATCCTTTGATGTTAGGTCTGAAGAATTTGGATTAATAAATATGCCAGAGGGCTCTGAGTTAACTAATATTTCGGCTCTGGTGAATTTCAAGGGAAAGTTATGTGCTGTGGCCTACAGTGGTAGCCATGGTGAGTTATGGGTTCTAGATGATACCCAGAAAGAGAAATGGTCCAAGCATAGCTTTGTTTCCCCAAATACAGATTTTGAGGGAGTAAGGTCAACATGGGCTACTAATACAGGTGAAATTGCTTGGGTCATAAGTCATTGGGAAAATCCATTCTATGTTTTCTTTTACAACCTGGATAGCAAGAGTGTCAGAAGAGTTGAAATTACCGGAATTGATGATAAGGTATTGAAGGGCATAGATCGTGTTATATCACATTTAAGTGTTACAAGCTATGTTGAAAATGTTATGATTCTGTAATAACTTTGGGGCTAATCCCGGATTTGGTTCTAAGTGTTTCCTTTATTTGATCATTTCTGTTTTGTATAATAGTCCTGTGAATGTTTCTCCGTCTTTGTTGTTGCTTATAGATATTGTCTTGAATATATCTGAATTTTCTTCTTATAGTTTACTCTTTCAATCTTATTCGATTCATGTTTTTCTAAAAACATGCACACTTATGTATCATTGCGTCGAGTTAGAAAAAAAATTACATAGAAAAAGATGATAATTTTTTCAAAGGAAATTTCACAATAATAATGTTACTGCTATTTCTTTGGTTTAATATGCTTGCTAAAGCGTGTTATGGCGAGGGTGAATGCTTTAAAAAAGCCAACAATGATCATAGCAGAGAGAAGAGGCAAGATCAGTGTACAAATTTCAATAGAAATTCTCCAGTTTTAATAAAAATTCTACAAATTTTAATATACAGTATACAAATTTCAATAAAAATCCTTCAATTTCAATAGAAGTACTACAAAATTTAATATAATCTACAAATTCAAAATAAATTCCACAATTTTTATTTCAATCGAACATCATCTCGAAGATCAGATCGGAAATTCAAGCAGAATAAACCAAAATCAATCCGAAATTCAGACACAATCAGTCTAAAAAATTCAGGGTAATAACGGCTCAACCAAACATTCAAAGCATCAGGATTATCGAAAGGAAATACATCTAAACCGGAATGATTTGATCTAAACCGGGATAATCGAAAGATCTCTCACCGTGAAATCCAAACTGGGATGATCAGATCCCCAGAAGATATCATGGTTGTCGTTTAGAATGTTTAGATTAATTAACCTGATAGTAATTGAAGTGTCAAAATATAATTCTAGAAGTTACACGCCCGAAATATACAACACTTTTATAATCTGTGGACAGCTATGGTCACGTAATGAATTCATTCAACGCGTGATTAGTTGACATATCAAGAGAAGATATAAATTAGTCTACTGCAAAAAGTTATTAGACTCAAGTTTGTTAATAATATAATATAATTTACGACTCAAGTTTTCAAAGCCTATTGCATAAAATTCCCTGTACAACTCATTGTGGTCATGGTGCTCAAACTCAACATCTTTCAGTTCAGCTTGTAGGAATCTCGAGTACTACTGTGCTGTTTGTTTTTTATGACACGTCAAATTATTTTTGTAATCGAAGATATTGTCCTTTTAGTATAAAGTCTTTTTGTCCACTTTTTCTCTCTTTTACCCTCTCCAATTCTAAAAGTTAATGAAATAAATAGTTTTAAGAATCAAAAAATTATAAAAAAAATATAAAAGAGTTAATAAAACACTCATATACACAAACTGGTAATTTTTTGGTTGAGAAACTTGATAAATTACATTTTAAAATTATGTTATACCAGAAGTAGAATTCATCTTCTACAGAAAATCAGTTAGTAGAAAGTGACTTCTAAACTAAACAAGTTCGTTTATTTGTTTTAGAACGAACAATCTACTTTTAATTAAACATCTAAAAATGTGGAATGGGAATTCTACTAATTGTAATTATTTTTTTTTGATCAACTACTAATTGTAATTAATAAGTAACATTTTTTAAGAAAAAAAAATCCTCAACAAAAGAAATTTGTAAAAATATTCCTATTATTTTCTTACAAATAATTAACTTTCCTTTTTTGTAGATAATTGTATGTTATAAAAAATTATAAACCAAAACTAACTACTAATATTTCACATCTATATTTAAGTTTAAACCTACTAATATTACTTTCACAAAACACAATAGTATTTACAAAAAATATTACCTGAGTATTTTTTTGTAATTACTTGATACAACTCAACTTTGGTAATATCCTTACAACATCTTATGATGTTGTTCTCATACATGAGTATGTGTTTGTACATATGAGACAAAATATATAATTAATTAACAAGAAATTTTTTTATAAAAAAATTAGTTGTCTACAAAATTTAAACCTGAACGAGTTATAGAAAAAACGAATTATAGAGTTCTATAAATATAAGAAATATTTTAATTAAAAACCTTAATTAAAATTAATTATAAAACGTGTAATTTTCCTTTTCAAAAGATTAAATATTTTTTTAAAAAAAAGTAATATAAGTTTTCTTATAAATAATTAACTATCTTTTTAATAGATAATTTTCTATTTAAAAGTTATAAACCAAAAATAATTTCAAATATTTCACCTGATATGACTGTGACACCTTTCAATAAAAAATTATACTGTGAAATGTGTCAATAAATATTTGTTATTATGTGAATCACATTTTTGGACTGGAATAACTTTCCTTTTCTAAAATTCTAAAATATTTTTTTAAAATATTTTTTTCCTTTTTAAATCCTAACCAAAAATTAATTTAAAAAAAAAAAATCTGACAAAAGGGAATTATAAAAACTTATTTAATTGTAATTTTGTTTAAGAAGTTAATGATAAACATGATACTAAAAATTATATAATTAAAAAGTAAAATTTGTTGAAGTGATACTGGAAAACGAATTTTGAAAAAAATAATTTTCTAAAAAATCATTAAAATTTACTGGAATTAAATATTTGATAGTAATTTTGCTTTAGTAAATCATAAACAAAAGATAACTTTACAATCTAATGTAATTTTTGTTTTTCTTCTCACTAAAACTAAGAAAAACCGTAAAAAATATTTGATAGTAATTTATTAAAAATTCTAAAAAATAGGTTTGAATCATACTTTTTAATTCTTAACCAAAATAATTTATTTTTTCGAAAAAATTGGTGATATTTTTTAAATGAGAATTTGATGATGAACATGATACTTAAATTTATGTAATTAACAAAAACAAATTGTAAAAGTAATAGTGATAGTGATAGGAATTGTAATAATAATCATAAACTTATTTAATAGTAACTTGAAATAATTATTTGATATTAATTTTTTTTTCTGAAATTCTAAACAGAACATAATTGCAAGAGATTAAATGATAGTATTTCTTATTTTTTACAAAATACTAAATAAGAGATATTTACAAAATAGAATATTTTCCATTTTTTAAAATATTACAAAAATTAAATTTTAGAAATTTATTTAATTGTAGGTTTAAATAAGAGCTTGATGACAAACATGACCCTAAAACTATTTAATTAACAAAAAGAACAAAATTAAAATGTTTCCGTGATTGGTCTTTATATATGTCTGGACATACGAAAATCAAACCCATGTTTGATGTACAATTTCATGTTTGGTCATGAAAAATTGTTATTGCGACCGTAGGTGATTTTTATATGTTTTTGGTCAAAGACAGATTTAGTTTCATCGTCATTGTATTACCTTTTTTGCTTTTAATATGTAGTATTGCTTTCTTATTTATTTTAGTTAAACTGTTATTATGGAAATATATAATTGAGAAATAATGAAATGAGAAAATTATTTAACATAGGATAAGTTTAATAAAATGGTTTTGTGTTACTAGAAAATGAGAAGAAAGTAATTTGAAAATAATAATAAAACACACCGAGAAAAACTAAAAATCCAAAATGGAAAAACTAGAGAAATTTATTTTAAGATACTATAATATTTGATTTTAAGATTTAGCGATAATTGTTTAGGGTTTAGTATTTAAGAATAAGGTTGGATTTTTAATAACTATATAAAGTTTACAAATAGTATAAATGATATTGAATGTCACTTATCTAAAATAAAATTAGAAGAACTCCTTAATTACCTCTTAGATTATGTCTTCCTCAGCTTTATTACAACATATAATAAAAATTTTGTTTATTTATTTTAAGATGTATCACCATATAATTATAGATTTTTATTTTTCTTAAAGACTATAGTTAAGAAGTTATGTTATATTTTCTTACAAACAGATATTCACACAATCAAGATTCAAAAATATGGTCTTTAGTATGCACATAATTTTTTGTGGCTCTAAGATGCATGTCTTGATGGTTTCATTATAATTAATTATATGATAAAATGATGATGTCATGATTTATATTGGTTGAACAAATAAAAATCCATAGATCATGCAAACAAAATATATAAATAAAAAAATGCACAAAAGTTTTTTCAAAGATCCAAAAATGATTATTAAAATTTCAATAAATGACCAGAGAATTAGAATATATTTAAATTTAAAAGAATAACATATAATAAGTTAATAAAAATATTAAATTAGTACATAAAAATGTATTATGTGGTCATTGACTCGATTGACCTTATTTAAATTTCAAATATTTTAATGTCATTGTAATTCTTAATTCGTGTTGGATTCAATTTAAATTTTTAGGTATGAATATTTTTCTAGCTTTTAATACAAATTTGATAACAATTCACCAATGCATCATGATTATTAAAGTACAAATATTAACTAGAACTTATGTGGAAACATAATTTCTTAATTTTAAAATAAATTGATATCACTCAAATTATCCTAAGGAGTGACTTTACTCTCTCAAATAAGAGGTTCAGTTGTAGTACTTAGGGATCGAATCCACATAGAGCTAGTGTACAAATAAGATGCAATCTTAACGACTATGCTAGATTGAAAATGGCTTAAAGTAAATTGCAGGTTTGTTGAGTAATGGTAAGATTACTCAATTGAAAGGTTTTGGTTTTAAGACAATTAAGAAATGTAGTTAGATTCAGGGTAGGTATTCAAGAATTGAGGATTATAAATACTATAAATGCTAACAAGTTGCTTGCATGATATGTCAGAGCTCAACACTATTAAATGAATCCATCAACTCTCGCAATATTTAGACCATCTATTACTTAGATGCTAAATGGTGTTTGCGGTCAGCTATATAGCCGTTAGTATCGATCGATTATTCGATAGGAATATCGACCGATACACCTCTAGCTACGTCGATCGATTACTCTATAGGAGTATCGATCGATACGGCTCTAAGCAAGCATTATGCGCGATTTGATACAATTCTCACCATGATCTTAGATCAGCTTTCGCATATCTCAAGAGGGTCATAGCATGTTTAGGATGTTGTCAGGAATTGCACGTAATAAATAATGCAATCCAAATTCATGTTCTAGGTAGCTAGGCTAGAAAAAGCATTAGTGAACAATCCTAACAATAAATATCACAACTATAGCAGATATAGACTGGGGCTAATCCCTCATATCCTATTTAAACCCTAAATCTAACAAATGAATCTACTCAGACATGGCTAAGTAGTTCATAGCAACAAGGTAATAATAGGAGTTCATAGATCTATTAGAGGGTGAACACTTAGGTCCCAATCACAAATCTCTTTGGATCTCTTCTCTAGATCTAGAATCCTATAACCTTTGTTAAGTAGAACAAGTAAAGAACTGAATAGAAGTTTATTGAGAACTTGCAAAGTAATGAAAACAGTAAAAGAAATGAGTAGAAAAGATGAAGGTAGAAAGGTGGTTAGAAACTTGTAAAAAATCTTGTGAAACTTGTGTCTACTCTACGGTGCCAAAACACTTAGGCACATATAAATATGAGTTCATTAGGTTAAAAACTCGTCAGGGGCAATCTTGTAAAATGTGATGTCTTGGGCTTCAAGTTCGGCCAGGTCCAACTTGTCTTCTGCCGCTTCGATATCGATCGATACTACATGGTGTACATCGATCGATTACGGTCTCGATGTATCTTCCTTCGGCAAATGTGTGTCGATCGATAGCACAGAGTGTGCATCGATCGATGTGTAACTCTGGATGTCGACCTCTGGTCTTGATCACGGGTGAACTCTTCTTTAAGCTCCAAAAAGGCACCTAAAACATCACTTTTCTCCAAAATGCTTCTGAACCTGAAAACATACCTAATAGACTCTAAAACATAGATAATAGTAGTAAAAAAACTTATATACCATGGGTAAAAACGGGTAAAATCCATGGTATATCAACTCCCCCAGACTTAACCTGTTGCTTGTCCTCAAGCAAACACATAGTCAGTCTTTATGAAAGAGGTTTAAAAAGCAGGGACTAAATCAAATTCAAACTTAGAATCATAACCTCTACTTTGTTGCAAACCACATCTAAGATCTGTCAATCACAGAAGCACATTATGCAATATCCTAATTAAAAAACCTTGATCATCTAGCCAACAACTTAGCAATCATGTCTGACTAACCCCTCTACTGATTTCATTTCTGTACATGAAAATAAAAGTGCAGGCTTTACCTTGGGAGTATCGATCACAGGATGCAAGGTTGCTCAAACAAGTATCTGGACCTGCAGGTAAAAATTAGTTCCTATCCTCTCTCTCTATTATTTCTCTCCTAGTCAAGTCTGCTTTTATTTGCAAGACATTTGACCAAGATTGGACAGGCTTCCATGAATCAAGCCCTAATGGTTGCAGCCACCAAGTCTTGTTCACTTCTTTTTGACCTATATCCTAGGATTCATTGCGAAGCAAGTCTTAAAGGGGGTAACCACCAAGTCCTATTCGAATCCTTTACCTATAGAATTCTTATGAATCAAGTCTTGAGGGGGGTAACCGCCAAGCCCTGTTCGAATTACTTCCTAAGTAATAACTAACTAGTCCTAGAACATATAATTAAGCTAATTTTCGATTTTTTTAACTGAATAAAATTAAATCTAAATTCGAAAATGAGAGAGAAAGGGTGATAAAACTAGTCCTAGAACATATAATTAAGCTAATACCTTCCAGATTTGTTTGAAGCATCCGATCCCATGTATACCAAGCCCCAAGACAAGCAAAGAATGTCAGGTTAGGTTGGAAATCAGCTTTGGTTCCTCCAGATAATCAATGAAAGCGTTGTCATAGCTGATAGGTGATCAACTTTAGCATCTATAGTACATTCTGCATCAACAAATCTAAGAATGGTGCCTAAAAGATTGGTTAGATAAAAAGTGAAAAATTTAAAATATCATTATCCCTTTCTTGAATCAATAAAAACCATTTTGAAAACATTTTTAGATGAAGTCAAAAGGTAAACAACATCAGTAATCATCCCCCCAGACTTAAATCATACACTGTCCTCAGTGTATAACCAGTCCGGTTAAGGCATAGGCAAAAATAAAATACTGATATCGAAAAAGTTAGAGCGATATACCTGACCGTGATGCGTATCGATCGATGTTGAGTCGCCTTCGCGATCACATTTGTTTGGTTCATGTCGATCGATATCGACTGTGTCATGTCGGTCGATTTCAGTGGCAATCGTCTAGTCATAACTACAAAGAAAAACAAATACGAAAAATAAAATCCTAAAGATAAAAACGAAATGAAAAATTACCTAACAGTGGGTTGCCTCCCACTCAGCGCTTTGATTATAGTCATCTAGATTGACTTTGGATGAAATGAGCTACTGAGATGAAGTCCAGGTACTTGTTGGGAAACAAGTATCCTCTGTATCCTTCTTCTCACCGAACCATGCGTCAAATAGGCTTCTTGTGGCTTCATATTCTCTGGTTCGTTTCTTCTTTATCTCAATCAACTCATCATTGATCCTTTGAATTCTTTCTTCATGACCATCAAGGCTGAGCTCGTGCCATCCTAATTTCTCGTAGGCATGTTCTGAAAGATCACTGAGCTCCGCTTGCATTGAATCAAGGCGTTGGATCATTTTGTCGTGGATGGAGCCGGTATCGATCGATATCTTAGTTGAATTGTCGGTCGATGGCTGTTGAGGTCCGTCAAGCGATGCGCTGGTTCTTCTGTCGATCGATGCTAAGGGTGCAGGTCTGCTCGTAAGCTACCTTTGAATGGCTTTGATTTCTTTCTGCATCCCTTCTATGCTAGATTCCATGCTGCCAACCTCGTTGATTAGCGGGAAATATGTCTGCTCTAGACGTCTATCTTTTGAATCATCCACGCTTGTAATTGCCGTGTAGACTTCATCAGCTAACTTATCCAAGTCAGTTCTGGTGCAGATTTCTGAAGTCTGTATATCGATCGATGCAACATGTTGTTCATCGGTCGATTTTTGCTTTTGTAGATTCTCGTGAAGCTTCTCGGCAAAGAGCTTCATCTGTCTGTTGATTTTAGTCAGACGCCTATCGATCGATGTGAGGTTGAGCTCATCGATCGATGCAATCGATGCAGCCTGATAATCGAGTTGACGTTGGAACTTCTCAGCCTCCTGCTGCATAGTATCCATGCGTAGTGTGAGTTCCTCCACTTCTTTGTCTACTAAGAAGTGTATATCAGCAAGTTTCCTCTCAGCTGCTTTGAGACGAGTTAATCCTCCAAAAGGATTGCAAGGTGCCGCGGGGTTCCTATCTGCTTGCGCCTCATTGATAAGGCGGATAGATCTCTTCATCTCTTCGGTACAGATGCTTAGATCCCCTAGGTTGTGGAAGATAGGTTCACAGGTTTTGGTGATTTTGCTGCTGAACGAGCTTCTGCTTTCTTCAGTTCTTTTCAGATATCCCCGAAAGACACATCGACCTCATGTTTTGAGTAGGTGGTCGATGGTGCAGGTGATGTGCCCCAGCACACGGATCAGTACATGGAATCAGCTCAGTATGGAGATCAGGATGATCAGCTCATTTCAACCGAGGTTCACCCATCCGATTGTATTGATCCGACTGATCGAGCCAAGTACCACATGTCCGACCATCGTACTGCTGACCCTTACTGCCAGACAAGCATCAGATACAATGAGTCTGGACAGGAGTAGCCGAAGGGTCTTCTTGGCTGATCTTCATCAGATTTTGTGCATTGACTCATTAATAATATTCTAGTCAATATTTCTATTTTCTATGCATTGTTTTTCCCCACAAATCTATTTTTTTCTTTGAGTACAAAGTACTATAAATATGTAGTCTATCTATGAATAAAACGGAAGAAGATTATTTTGGAGTTTATTTTCGTTTCTTCTCTGAGTGAGAGAGAGTTCTTTAGCTAGTTCATCGGTGTGAACCGGCTTGTTGATTTGGTGGTCAGCCAATTCATCTTTTTGTGTTGTTTGGTGGTTAGTCAGCGCACTACATCTGTTCTTAGGTGGTCAGCCTTAGATCGTGGGTATATCAGGAGCCATTCCGCATCTCTTGACGACCCCTTCAATCCATTCCAGTTCCAGAAGTGCCATTTGCCTTCTCGGATCATATCCAACACGCAGCTAAAGTGATCCTCCCGGTTCGGGACTCTTCATTTGGTATCAGAGCCATTTTGGCTGATTTGTTTTCATTTAATCTTTTCATTTTTATCATCTTTCCATCGTCTTCATCCATCTCTTACCTTTCATCTTCTTTTCTTTATTAACAAAAAGAGAGAGAGAGAGAGAGGTTGTTGCTTTCCAGTTTTAAATCCTTCCTAGTCAACTGTGTTGAAAATTTCGTGTTCAAGTTTTCTTTCTTTGGAAAGCAAGATTTGAGGACAAATCTTTTTGAAGAGGAAGGGAATGATGTGCCCCAGCACACGGATCAGTACATGGAATCAGCTCAGTATGGAGATCAGGATGATCAGCTCATTTCAACTGAGGTTCACCCATCCGATTGTATTGATCCGACTGACCGAGCCAAGTACCACATGTCCGACCATCGTACTGCTGACCCTTACTGCCAGACAAGCATCAGATACAATGAGTCTGGACAGGAGTAGGCGAAGGGTCTTCTTGGCTGATCTTCATCAGATTTTGTGCATTGACTCATTAATAATATTCTAGTCAATGTTTCTATTTTCTATGCATTGTTTTTCCCCACAAATCTATTTATTTCTTTGAGTACAAAGTACTATAAATATGTAGTCTATCTATGAATAAAACGGAAGAAGATTATTTTGGAGTTTATTTTCGTTTCTTCTCTGAGTGAGAGAGAGTTCTTTAGCTAGTTCATCGGTGTGAACCGGCTTGTTGATTTGGTGGTCAGCCAATTCATCTTTTTGTGTTGTTTGGTGGTTAGTCAGCGCACTACATCTGTTCTTAGGTGGTCAGCCTTAGATCGTGGGTATATCAGGAGCCATTCCGCATCTCTTGACGATCCCTTCAATCCATTCCAGTTCCAGAAGTGCCATTTGCCTTCTTGCATCTCATCCATCGCTATGGAAAGTCATCTATGCTTTGATCCCGGCACATCTCCTGCCCCTTTGTCTCCTGATCTTCAAGAGCACTGTGAGAAACTTTCTTTGCCTAATTCTCTGCCTGATATGTTTGTGAAGGTCTGTTCTCATGATGTAATTCGTTTTGGTCTTGACGAAATGAAAGAGTTTTGTGTTTCAAAATCTGTTTTTGAAAACATGATTAATTCTTTTAAAATGTTTAAACCTGAGAAACTTCTTGATCAAAAATGTTTTCAAAAAGGAAATGGCATCAATTCTGGATTTATTTTGAGTTTTGATCAGTTCTTGAAATGCAGCAAAAAATTTGATCATCTAGAAAACTCATTAGATCTTGATTTACAACAAACTGATTCTTGTGCTACAAAACCGTTTGATTCTTGTTTTCTGAGTTCTTCTAGACATGCACTGATCACTGATGATTTGTTTCCATCCTCTTGTGCATTGGACGATTTCTTAATTAAAAAGATGCTGGAACAGAAATCACTTGAAACTAAAATTGATTTTTGTGATCTTGATTTTTGTGATTCTGTTTTGCAGCCTGATCTTGTGTGTTCTAAAACTGATAAAACTTGGCATCTTCTAAGATCATTTCGTGATAATTGTGTTGTCTTGAGCCTTGATGATATTGTGGTCTACAACACTTTCTTCGAAAAACATCCTGAGTCTTTGATATTTGATTCTCAATCTGAACTTAAGCTTGTGTGTTCAGATGTTGAGAAGGATAGGCATGTTCTGAAAATGAATAATGTTGCTGCATGCCTTGACACCATTCTGGTCTATAATGTCTACTTTGATGTGCATCTTGATCAGCTGAAACTTGTGCTACTTGTTCATGAAAACGAAACCTTGATTTTTGAGTTGAACAAGTACTTGTCTTGCACATATGATCCTGGTCTTTTAGTTTCTGTTTTGAGTATCCAGGAAAGACAGGTTCAGCCTCTGAGGAATGAAAGAATTGACCTTGACCAACAGCCTGAGATTTGGAGCTGCATTGTTGTCCAACCTGGCTACCTTGGAGATGCCAGCGACAGAGGTTCAGTTCAAGGAGAGTATCTCGACTTTCAGAAGGTCTTTTATCATGAATCCAATTTTTCTGGAAGGCCAACTCACCAAGGATTCACTGAGGCCTGGAATCACATGAAAATCTTTGCGGACGAAGAAGTTATGAATTTTCCAAACCGGAGGATCTCCAGTCCACCTATCCGCGAGTACCAGATTTCCCAAGGAGATTTAGGCCCAGGAAAGAAACGGCCTGAGCCGAAACCAATCATAGGATTCCAGATGGATCTCACAGCTTTCCAGAAAGACCAATATCAGAAGAAATGGCCACGAAATTATGAAGTTATGATCTATTTTTCAAAACCGGTCAAACCAGTTCTACACTTGCCTCAATTGAAAGCTAACCGATTCAGTCAGCTTCAAACCCGACATTGGCGACCTGGAGATCAATCTATATATTCAGAAAGTTTCTATAAAAATTTCTCCTTCATTGAACTTTACATGTTTTTTAAAATTCTTTTTGTCTGACTCATTTTCTTTTGAATCAGGTAAAATGGATTTGAGGACAAATCCTTTTGAAGAGGGAGAGTATGATGTGCCCCAGATCAAGCTGATCGAGCTGAATAATCTAGTGATCTGGACTGACACTATCCTGGACGAGCTGAGCAGGACTGACACTCACTTGGACAAGCTGAGCAAGTTGGTTCAATCTTCTGAGTTGGTTCGACCACCCGACCACCCGAGAACCAAAACAGACACACATTCACTGTTTGAAGCATATCTTCTAAACCATGATGTTTCTTCGCGTGAAACTTCTTGGATAATGTTCTCAACTTAATTATTAAACTACCCGAAGAAGAATCAGATCAAAAGGAGTTCAGATGTGGGAGTTATGCAATTTACAAATCAGGTGATCTTCAGTTCTCGCGAATTCGGGCTGTGTGGATCGTCCCGCGTGTGTCCTTGTCCTTCCCAGCATGGACCTACACGACCAAAATGAACCTGGACATCAGCTGAAGAGTCCATTTTGTCCAGATCTGGAAATCAAGAGTCTTTGACTCTCTTTAATATTTTCTAGTCTTTGTTTTCATTTTCTAGGTGTGATTTTCCACAAAAATTTTTAAGTCTCTCTTTGACTCATTGTAGTATAAATATGTAATCACAACCCATGAAATAATCAGATTGTTTTCCTTTTTTTATGAGTTGTCGGATAGCATGAATTGCCTTATGCAACATCTTCTCCAAGCTGGCATAAGTTTGAAGCTCATTCTGATCAAACACATCACGGTTGCTTCTCTTGGCTTTGGTGAAGGGACGATCACCACTTCTGATTCTCTTCTCATCATCATCGAACCTGTTTTGCCTCTTCCTTTGGTTTCTTTGTTTCTGCACAAAATCAAACCCATTAGAAGCAAACTGTTTCTTATTTCCAAAAATCATTTGCTCTTTTTCTAACACAGTTTTAAAAGGGAAGTAAACGTCTTGTTGTGGTTTTGATTTCTTGAGAAGTCCAAACATCCTGAAAAACACTTAACAAAAGAGTTAGCAAATAAAATCCCTCACACTCTCAAAGTGTTTAGCTCACGATTTTTAGGTGATCACTCGGAGTTCTTTTCACTGGTTCAAAGGATGATAGGCAGTCAAAATTCAGCAATCAAAACCCCAAAGCAACAATGGTAAGAGATAGATAGAGAGAAAAGAGATTTTTTTGTGAAATCCGCTTTAACCACCCCAAGGCTGGATTTCTCTTCAGCCAGCAGGATTACTCTTCCACCACCTAGCCAAAAAATCAAATCTTTTTTTTTTTTCGTTTTTGTTTTTTTTTTTATGGCCTAGGTAAGAAGGTGGCCCGGATTTAAGATAGAAAGAAGAAGAAGTATTTATAAGACGATGAAAAGATAGAAACAAACCAGCCAAAGTGGCTCTGATACCACTTGATCCACCCTAAATCGGATCACTCTACCGGTACGAAGGGATATGAACTCCGAAGAGAACTGGTGGATTGATTGACGACACAAAGGGCTGCGGAATGACCCAATGATACTGCCTGGGTGCTTGAAAGTCGCCTGATATGACTCACAGGTCCGACAAGGAAGCAAACTCGATCAGTTGCCGGATGTGACGCACCGGTCCAACGAGAAAGAGTGTGTAACTTGGAGCTAACCACACCAAGAAACGAAATGAAGTGTTCTTGACAAAGAACAGAGAGAAAAACTCATAAAAAAAGGAAAATAATCTGATTATTTTGTGGGTTGTGATTACATATTTATACTACAATGAGTCAAAGAGAGACTTAAAAGTTTTTGTGGAAAATCACACCTAGAAAATGAAAACAAAGACTAGAAAATATTAAAGAGAGTCAAAGACTCTTGATTTCCAGATCTGGACAAAATGGACTCTTCAGCTGATGTCCAGGTTCATTTTGGTCGTGTAGGTCCATGCTGGGAAGGACAAGGACACACGCGGGACGATCCACACAGCCCGAATTCGCGAGAACTGAAGATCACCTGATTTGTAAATTGCATAACTCCCACATCTGAACTCCTTTTGATCTGATTCTTCTTCGGGTAGTTTAACAATTAAGTTGAGAACATTATCCAAGAAGTTTCACGCGAAGAAACATCATGGTTTAGAAGATATGCTTCAAACAGTGAATGTGTG
Organism: Brassica juncea; assembly: GCA_018703725.1. Lineage (NCBI taxonomy): Eukaryota > Viridiplantae > Streptophyta > Magnoliopsida > Brassicales > Brassicaceae > Brassica > Brassica juncea. The sequence continues at coordinate 31,603,867 of CM031937.1, forward strand.
TCTGTTTTGGTTCTCGGGTGGTCGGGTGGTCGAACCAACTCAGAAGATTGAACCAACTTGCTCAGCTTGTCCAAGTGAGTGTCAGTCCTACTCAGCTCGTCCAGGATAGTGTCAGTCCAGATCACTAGATTATTCAGCTCGATCAGCTCGATCTGGGGCACATCATAAATGATGTGCCTTGAATCAGCAGCAGAAACAAATCAAGAAAGTTTGGCTTTTGGGTTTGAGTTTTAAACGAGATGGGCTTGACGATTTATGAAAATGTGTTTATGAACATGTTTCAGCCCAAAGAAAGAAGGACCCAACAAGAAAATATAAGTCATGGTCGAATAATATATCAATCTGACGGCAATGCAGAGACCGTCGACCATGCAAAAAGATACGACCAACCGAAGAGTTTTACGACCACAGTCTTTCAATTTCGGTCAAGTCAAGACATTTATGATTTTTGGTCAATTCATAGTCTTTGGTCAAGTCTTCCTTGTTTTTATAAGTTGCTAATTTCTATGTTTGACTAGCCTTTTGTATTCCAACCTTTTGTATGCTTTGCCTATTATATAAAGGCCATTTGATCAATGAAATAAAATAAGTTTTGAGTGATTATTTTTGGAACCTTGAGAGGGAATCTCACTTTTTCAATGGTGTGTAATATCCATTGATCTCATTTGTTTCTTGGTGTGGTTAGCTCCAAGTTACACATCTCTTGTTCTTGGTGTGGTTAGCTCCAAGCAACTCCTCTAATTCGTTGGACTTGTGCGTCATATCAAGAAACGATTGGAAACCCTTCTTTGTTGGACTTGTACGTCATATCAAGCAATACTGAAGCCAGACAGTATCATTGGGCCATTCCGCATCCCATTGTGTCGTCATTCATCCCACCAGTTCTCCTTTCGGAGTCCATATCTCCTTATCAGTCCGGTCGAGTTCGGGAATATCAACAGCCTTCCGCAACTGTTGTGCGACCCTTCAATCCATCATTTCTCATTCAATCTGTCTGAGATCATATCCCCTTATCAGTCCGGTCGAGTGATCCTAATTTAGGGTGCATCAAGTGGTATCAGAGCCACTCAACCGATACTATCTGTTCATTTTTCTCATCTTTCCATCTTCTTCATCCATCTTCTACCTTTCATCTTCTTTTCTAAAAAAAATAAAAGAGTTTTACGAAAAGCCAAGAGATCATTCTATCTGAAGCTAAAGAAAGACAGATTTGAGGGCAAATCTTTTTAAAGAAGGAGGGAATGATGTGCCTTGAATCAGCAGCAGAAACAAATCAAGAAAGTTTGGCTTTTGGGTTTGAGTTTTAAACGAGATGGGCTTGACGATTTATGAAAATGTGTTTATGAACATGTTTGAGCCCAAAGAAAGAAGGACCCAACAAGAAAATATAAGTCATGGTCGAAAAATATATCAATCTGACGGCAATGCAGAGACCGTCGACCATGCAAAAAGACACGACCAACCGAAGAGTTTTACGACCACAGTCTTTCAATTTCGGTCAAGTCAAGACATTTATGATTTTTGGTCAATTCATAGTCTTTGGTCAAGTCTTCCTTGTTTTTATAAGTTGCTAATTTCTATGTTTGACTAGCCTTTTGTATTCCAACCTTTTGTATGCTTTATCTATTATATAAAGGCCATTTGATCAATGAAATAAAATAAGTTTTGAGTGATTATTTTTAGAACCTTGAGAGGGAATCTCACTTTTTCAATGGTGTGTAATATCCATTGATCTCATTTGTTTCTTGGTGTGGTTAACTCCAAGTTACACATCTCTTGTTCTTGGTGTGGTTAGCTCCAAGCAACTCCTCTAATTCGTTGGACTTGTGCGTCATATCAAGAAACGATTGGAAACCCTTCTTTGTTGGACTTGTGCGTCATATCAAGCAACACTGAAGCCAGACAGTATCATTGGGCCATTCCGCATCCCATTGTGTCGTCATTCATCCCACCAGTTCTCCTTTCGGAGTCCATATCTCCTTATCAGTCCGGTCGAGTTCGGGAATATCAACAGCCTTCCGCAACTGTTGTGCGACCCTTCAATCCATCATTTCTCATTCAATCTGTCTGAGATCATATCCCCTTATCAGTCCGGTCGAGTGATCCTAATTTAGGGTGCATCAGCAGGCTTCATACCGATCGATGTGGATGTTACTCCGTCGATCGATATTGAACTTGTCTGGCCATGGTTATGTGTGTTGCGAAGATCTTCAAGTTCCAGCTCAAGACGTTTAACCTTCTTGAGTAATGCCTGGTCTGCACTGAACATCCAGTTCATCTCACTGCGAAGCTTGTCTGTAGCATCCTCTAAACTCTTTTCCATGGAGAGCTTTTCCCATTTGCGTTCTCCAAGTAGACCAGTGAACATCTTGTTGATCTCGTCTTTGGTGTAGGTTTCTTGCACCAATTCTCTTCTTGTAAATGAACTAGCGTGCTCTGGTAAACATATGTAAGAGCGCCCGTTCATTGAAGTTCTTTGAAGTAGTTTCTTGATGTCGTCTTTAGAAAATCTGATGACGTCACCATCTATTCCTCTAGCAAACCCTTTTTCGTCTCTGTAGACCCCATACTCATCTCTCTGCTCCCAAAAGAATTTTCGAACTCCGTATCGAAAGGCTCTCTTTCCGAATTCAGGACACCTATCGATCGATGTCATACACTCAGTATCGATCGATGTCCTTTGAAAATCAGGGTCCTTCGTGTTGAGATGGTTATTCTCAGCTTCCTTTGGCTCGGCTGTTGTGTCTGCCTCCTGGTGCTGATGATGGTTGTCTGGTCCGTAGCGTTGCTGCTGGAATAGGTTTTGGGATCCGTTGGCTAACTGTAGAACGTCTGCAATGTCCTCTCTTGATATGTGGAGTGTTCGTCCATCCATTGAGCGTGCAAAACTGTTTGAATCCCTGAAAATACCAAACTCATCCGGGATTAGATTACCAAAATCAAGTACATTTGAATTTGTTATCTGGGATGGTTTGATGCATGTATCGGTCGATGACACAGGAATGGGATCGGTCGATGGTTGTTCAGGCCTATCGGTCGATTGTGTTGGTGCCATGTCGATCGATGAGACTTCCTCGGGTTTGGTGATGTATGTTGGCGTTGCGGTCTCGACCGCGAAGCTCTCGTGCTGGTAGTCGCTTGCCCAGCTCCCGATTGAGTAGTCTCCGTCTCGCTTGTTGTTGACTGTGTTGTCGAATGATGCGAGGCAAGTAGTATCGATCGATGGGGAGAAGGCCCTGTCGATCGATGTCTTGATTCTGAGGTTGTGGTGGAGAAGTCGATCTTCATCTTTTGGAAGGTTATGACACTCTATAGCTCTCTCCTCCTCGTAATCATCAGTATACTCCTCAATATGAGTAGTATCTGCAGCATGTGGTGGGGTGTAGTAGTCGTTCTCCCACTCGTTTACTTTAAAGTCACCGTCTGGAAACTCCTCTTCGATCTGGTTGAATAGTGAATAGAGCGATGACCATGTATGTCTGTCGATCGATGTCAGTTCACCAGAGTGGATAGATGAGATAGTGCTACTATCGATCGATTCGGCGTACTCCGTCTCGTATGCATCTTGTGAATCGTATTCATCTCCACAATAGCAAACAGCTACAAGGTCTGAGCTGTCTTGGATCTTCTTAGGAACCTTGATGATTCGTACCGGATCATAGTAGGCCGTAAGATTGATCAGGGTTAGGCACATTTTGTTTGACTGAAGGTTGCAGACCGCTCCAACTGTGGCTAGGAAGGCTCTTCCAAGTAGCAAAGAAGTAGGTAGGGTTACCTTGACGTCCAAGACATGGAAGTCTACTGGTATTAGGACTTCTCCTATGGTAACCTCCATGTTTCTTACAATTCCTCCAGAGTTTTGCTGAGAACAATCCACAAAGATGAACGATTCTTCAGTAGGCTCTATCTGCAGACCTAGATGGTCTGCTATCACCTTGGGTAGGATGCTAACTCCAGATCCTGTGTCACATAGGGCACGTGGGAAGTTGATCCTATGGACTGAGCAAAGAACAACAAACTTCCCTAGATCACCCTTTTTCTCAAGTTTTATCCTCTTCTTCATACTTTCAATGACTTGATTGAACATCCTCTTGATGTCTTCTTCTGTCTCCTTAGTTTCTCTAAAAAACATCCACAATCTGTGGGAAAAGTAGGCTTCTTCAAAGGGTTTCTCTGTAGGTATTCTTAGAACTCTCTTTCTGAAACTTTCCAACTCCTTCTCATTAACTCCTCTTTTAAGGTGTTTAGGAACCTTCTCTTTCCTTTTTCTGAGAACTCTACCATCTTTTTCCTTTTCTATCTCCATTGGATCAATGATATTTGTGGGCTTCTTCATGATGCGGTTGGTGGGTTTCTGGGAGGCTTAGATTTCTCCCAGAGTGCATTAGGTCGTGCAACATCTATCTTGGGAAGTTGCACTCGGCGTGTGAGAACTGAATATCGATTGACAGGTTCTGGAGTATGTCGATCGATTTCCTTATCCTTTGGTCGATCGATGGGACGTCTCTCCAGTCGATCGATGCTGTAAGGGCTGGGCGGATGTGGGTGCTTTGCTGCGAACTCCTCGTGAGTAAGTATCTTTACGGCGCTGCACTCATGAGTGCATTCTTCAAGATCCATCGGTCGATGCTCGTCGGAGTCCATCGATCGATCGGTGTTGGCGTACATCGATCGATGTTCATTTCCGGACATCGGTCGATACCAGTGGTTGCCGCCAATACTCATGGAACTTTCGATCTGGAAGTCTCCCTCTTGCAGCTTCTCATGCTTCACCATTCTCCAAAAATCATCCTCTATGATAGCATTGACGTTTTTGCATGTTGCTTCTTCTCCAGTCCCTTTTCCTAAGGCTTCATGCTTCTTAACAACTTCTCCTGTCTGAATCACCTGAGTCTCTAGTTTCTTCACATGAGTACTCAAAGCATCAAGCTTTGTGTTCAAAGTGGTGTAGACAGCGTCGATCTTTCCATTGAAGTTCACCTCTAACTGCTGCTGGCTTTCAAAAACTTTGCTGAGCATGTCTTCTAGCTTTCCTTCTGGGGTTGGTGTGGGTGGCTTCATGTAAGATGAGTTTCCATAACTCCTGTTGTTGTTGGGGTTGCTGCTGTTGAAGTTTCCTCTTTGTCCTGCGAAGTTTCTGTTTCTGTTTCCTTGGTTTCCAGATCTCTGAAATCCATTTCCACTGATCCAGTTGACTTCTGCTTCTATGTAGTCATCTTCTTCATCAGCTTCTGCATCCTCCACTGAGCAAATTTGCTTGTTTAGCAGTTTCTGAAAATTGTCAAGTGTAGCTTGTACCTCATTTATTTGTTCCTTTTCAAGGAACGCTGCAGATCTTGCTTTTACAATGTTCTTCGTGCTGTTGTTGGATGCTAGGTTGTCTATTAGCTTCACAGCATCTTCACGATTCCTTGTGGTGAAGTTGCCTTCACTCGCAGTGTCCAGAGCCATCTGATATTTCAGCGCGATGCCTCTAAAGAAAGTGCAGAGCAGTTGCACCTTGTTGAATCCATGGTGTGGACAATCTCGCTGGTAAGACTTGAATCTGATCCAGGTATCCTTGAATGACTCTCCAGGCTCCTGGTTGAATGTGGAAATTTTCCTCCTTAAGTCTTTAGCGCGCGCATCATCAAAGAAGTTACGCAAAAATGCGTTTTTGATGTCGCTCCAGGATGTAAGAGATCCTGGTGGTAGCTGCTTAAGCCACTGTAAAGCTTCTCCAGATAAAGAGTGTTTGAAGAGATTACGGAGAAGGTAGTCCACAGGGATTCCATTGGCTTTGATAGCAGATATGAGATCCTCGAACTTCTCCAGATGGTCCATGGGATGCTCATTGGACAGCCCACAGTAGGGTGTCTGCCCCACAAGGGTGTAGTACTGCGGCTTGAGCTCGAAATCGCCTCTCTGAATAGCAGGGGGACGAATGGCTGATCTGTTGGTGTAGAACTGATCTGGACGGTTGTAGTCAGCTAGTGTTCGAGCAGCCTCTTCTACAGGTTGAACAGCTCATGTAGGTGCAGTTTCTGGCTCAGGGATTACTTCATTCTGAGCATTGAGTTTCTGACCTGCTTCATTACGAAGGTGACATTCTTGGTCACGCAACCATGACTCGCGGAACAGTATCGGTCGATATAAGGTAAGGGCTATCGATCGATGTCGGATGAAATGTGTAGGTCGACGGTGAAGTAGTGTCGGTCGACAGGAAGGTGCGAGTATCGGTCGACGAAGACGGTGTCTCGTTCGGCAGGGGTGCGTCGGTATTGGTCGACAGACAGTTGTTGATATCGACCGATGCGGAACGGATTTCCTTGCGGATTGAACGTTCCAAGCTAGAAGGATCTTCTGAGAACAAAAGTTGAGATGCCTTGTTGCTTCTGGTACTGCTGGGCATGTAAAAGACAAGAAAAAATTTGTGTCAGAAAACAAATTAAAGTAAAAATAACCTAGACCTAATCAGATTAAATCCTATTGTATCAAAGCTCCCCGGCAACGGCGCAAAATTTGATATCACTCAAATTACCCTAAGGAGTGACTTTACTCTCTCAAATAAGAGGTTCAGTTGTAGTACTTAGGGATCGAATCCACAGAGAGCTAGTGTACAAATAAGATGCAATCTTAATGACTATGCTAGGTTGAAAATGGTTTAAAGTAAATTGCAGGTTTGTTGAGTAATGGTAAGATTACTCAGTTGAAAGGTTTTGGTTTTAGGACAATTAAGAAAAGTAGTTATATTCAGGGTAGGTATTCAGGAATTCAGGATTATAAATACTATAAATGCTAACAAGTTGCTTTCATGATATGTCATAGCTCAACACTATTAAATGAATCTATCAGCTCTCGCAATATTTAGACCATCTATTACTTAGATGCTAAATGGTGTTTGCAGTCATCTATATAGCCGACGGTATCGATCGATTATTCGATAGGATATCGACCGATACACCTCTAGCTACGTCGATAGATTACTCTATAGGAGTATCGATCGATACGGCTCTAAGCAAGCATTATGCGCGAGTTGATACAATTCTCACCATGATCTTAGATCAGCTTTCGCATATCTTAAGAGGCTCATAGCATGTTTAGGATGTTGTCAGGAATTGCATGTAATAAATAATGCAATCCAAATTCATGTTCTAGGTTGCTAAGCTAGAAAAAGCATTAGTGAACAATCTTAACAATAACTATCACAACTATAGCAGATATAGGCTGGGGCTAATCCCTCATATCCTATTTAAACCCTAAATCTAACAAATGAATCTACTCAGACATGGCTAAGTAGTTCATAACAACAAGGTAATAATAGGAGTTCATAGATCTATTAGAGGGTGAACACTTAGGTCCCAATCACAAATCTCTTTGGATCTCTCCTCTAGATCTAGAATCCTATAACCTTTGTTAAGAAGAACAAGTAAAGAACTGAATAGAACTTTATTGAGAACTTGCAAAGTAATGAAAACAGTAAAAGAAATGAGTAGAAAAGATGAAGGAAGAAAGGTGGTTAGAAACTTGTAAAAACTCTTGTGAAACTTGTGTCTACTCTACGGTGCCAAAACACTTAGGCACATATAAATATGAGTTCATTAGGTTAAAAACTTGTTAGGGGAAATCTTGTAAAATGTGATGTCTTGGGCTTCAAGTTCGGCCAGGTCCAACTTGTCTTCTGCCGCTTCGATATCGATCGATACTACATGGTGTACATCGATCGATTATGGTCTCGATGTATCTTCCTTCGGCAAATGTGTGTCGATCGATAGCACAGAGTGTGCATCGATCGATGTGTAACTCTGGATGTCAACCTCTGGTCTTGATCACGGATGAACTCTTCTTTAAGCTCCAAAAAGGCACCTAAAACATCACTTTTCTCCAAAATTCTTCTGAACCTGAAAACATACCTAATAGACTCCAAAACATAGATAATAGTAGTAAAAACACTTATATACCATGGGTAATAACGGGTAAAATCAATGGTATATCATAAATCTTATATAATATGTACAAAAAATCTTAAAACTATAATATATGATTTTTTTTGTTTTTATGTTCTTTTTAAAACTAAAATATCAAGTAGAACTCGTGCAACGCACAGGCTTTATATCTAGTAATTTATAAATTGGACTCTTTCTTACGAATAATTAAATGTTTAAGACCTTAAATTATAAAAGAAAAAAAAGAGTGGAATCTAGTGCAAATTTACAGTTTTTGCAAAGCCGGCACTGGATTTGTATATTGTATAACTATCTTTTGGACGTTGTATTCTGAATTGTATGTTTGTTTGAATACAAAAGTGCTTTCTATTTATGGTTTGTATAATAGAAAGTTTTCATATCTTTTAAATTGAAATTATTGTATTATAAAGTTGATGTGACAATTTTTTGTGAAGTTTGAATTTTGTTGTTGTTTATATGCTTAACCTAAATGATATTTGGCTTAACTATTTATTTTTCTGGAAATATAAAATATTGTAAACGTATAAATTTTTAAATAGATGTTTAATACAGTTTTGTGTAAACGTATCTAATTACACATATTGTATATTTACACATATATTCTTTAAAAAAGAAGAAAACAATACATTTGTTTAATATAATATTTTTGTTTATTATATTAACCCCTAGTTATTTATACAAACTAGCTTTCAAGGTACATGTACATCATTCTAATTTTTAACAAATAATTTAATTTAATTTTATATACTTTTTTAAACAAGTGGACTAACCACTATGAAATCACTATTATCTAGAGAAACGGAGACAACAAAGATTCCTAACCTCTTTGATCATCATCATTCGTAAGTAGAGATGCAACTATGCAATAAAACAATATTGTCATATTTTTGAATTTCACTCAAAATATGTAGGTTAACCTCTACGAAAATATTGAGTTTTTCGTTAAATACTCTATATACTTAAGTTTATACTCTTTAGTGTTGTTTAAATATATTTAACCACATTGTACATTTGTATTAATGTATTATAAACTATCTTTCAAAGGTACATGTACATCATTCTAATTTTTAACAATTAATTTAGTTTAAATTCATATACTGCTTAAATAAGTAGACTAACAAGTATGAAATCACTATTATCTAGAGAAACAGAGACAAAAAAGGTTCCTAACCTCTTTACCATCATAAATTTCAAGTGGAGGATGCAACTATGAAATAAAATAAGATCATCATTTTTAGTTATATTCACTCAAAATATGTAGGTTAACCCTTACGAAAATATTGAGTTTTTCGTTAAATGCTCTATATACTGAAGCTTATACTCTTTAGTGTTTTTTTAAAAAAAAAATTTAACCACATTCTACATTTGTATTAATGTATTATAAAAAAATCTTTAAAGGTACATGTACAACATTCTAATTTTTAACAATTAATTTAGTTTAAATTCATATACTGCTTTAATAATTGGACTAACCACTATGAAATCACTATTATCTAGAGAAACGGAGACAAAAAAGGTCCCTAACCTCTTTACCATCATAATATGTAAGTGGAGAATGCAAATATGCAATAAAATAATATTGTCATATTTTTTAATTTTACTCAAAATAGATAGGTTAACCCGTACGAAAATATTGAGTTTTTTGTTAAATGCTCTATATACATAAGCTTATACTCTTTAGTGTTGTTAAAATATATTTAGCCACATTCTACATTTGTATTAATGTATTATAAACTATCTTTCAAGGTACATGTACATCATTCTTATTTTTAACAATTAATTTAGTTTAAATTCATATAATACTTAAATAATTAGACTAACCACTATAAAATCACTATTATCTAGAGAAACGGAGACAACAAAGGTTCCAAGCCTCTTTACCATCATTATTTGTAATTGGAGGATGCAACAATGCAATAAAAAAATATTGTCATATTTTTAATTTTACTCAAAATATGTAGGTTAAACCTTACGAAAATATTTAGTTTTTCGTTAAATGTTCTATATACTAAGCTTACATCTGTAGTGTTGTTAAATATATTTAACCACATTCTACATTTGTATTAATGCATTATAAAAAATCTTTCAAGGTACATCTACATCATTTTTATTTTTAACAATTAATTTAGTTTAAATTCATATACTATTTTAATAAGTGGACTAACCACTATAAAATCACTATTATCTAGAGAAACAGAGACAACAAAGGTTCCTAGCCTCTTTAACATCATTATTTGTAATTGGAGGATGCAACAATGCAATAAAACAATTTTGTCATATTTTTTAATTTTACTCAAAATAGATAGGTTAACCCCTACGAAAATATTGAGTTTTTTTTGTTACATGCTATATATACTTAAGCTTATACTCTTTAGTGTTGTTTAAATATATTTAACCATATTCTACATTTGTATTAATGTATTATAAACTATCTTTCTAGGTACAGGTACATCATTCTAATTTTTAACAATTAATTTAGTTTAAATTCATATACTGCTTAAATAATTAGACTAACCACTATAAAATCACTATTATCTAGAGAAACGGAGACAACAGAGGTTCCTAGCCTCTTTACCATCATTATTTGTAATTGGAGGATGCAACTATGCAATAAAAGAATATTGTCATATTTTTAATTTTACTCAAAATATGTAGGTTAACCCCTACGAAAATATTGAGTTTTTCGTTAAATGTTCTATATACTAAGCTTATACTCTATAGTGTTGTTAAATATATTTAACTCCATTCTACATTTGTATTAATGTATTATAAAAAATCTTTCAAGGTACACGTACATCATTCTAATTTTTAACAATTAATTTAGTTTAAATTTATATACTGCTTTAATAAGTGGACTAACCACTATGAAATCACTATTATCTAGAGAAACAAAGACAACAAAGATTCCTAACCTGTTTACCATCATAATATGTAAGTGGAGGGTGCAACTATGCAATAAAACAATATTTTCATATTTTTAAATTTTACTCAAAATAGATAGGTTAACCCCTACGAAAATATTGTGTTTTTTGTTAAATACTCTATATACTTATGCTTATACTCTTTAGTGTTATTTAAATAATAATATTATACATTTGTATTAATGTATTATAAACTATCTTTCGAGGTACATGTACATCATTCTAATTTTTAACAATTAATTTAGTTTTAATTCATATACTGCTTAAATAAGTAGACTAACCACTATGAAATCACAATTATCTAGAGAAACAGAGACAACAAAGGTTTCTAACCTCTTTACCATCATTATTTGTAAGTAGAGGATGAAACTATGCAATAAAATAAAATTTTCTTATTTTTTAAATTTCACTCAAAATATTTAGGTTAACCCGTACGAAAATATTGAGTTTTTCGTTAAATACTCTATATACTTAAGCTTACACTCTTTAGTGTTGTTTAAATATATTTAACCACATTGTACATTTTTATTAATGTATTATAAACTATCTTTCAAGGTACATGTACATCATTCTAATTTTTAACAATTAATTTCGTTTAAATTCATATACTGCTTAAATAAGTAGACTAACAACTATGAAATCACTATTATCTAGAGAAACGGAGACAACAAAGGTTCCTAACCTCTTTACCATCATAGTTTGTAAGTGGAGGATGCAACTATGCAATAAAATAATATTATCATTTTTAGTTATATTCACTTAAAATATGTAGGTTAACCCTTACGAAAATATTGAGTTTTTCGTTAAATGCTCTATATACTGAAGCTTATACTCTTTAGTATTTTTTTTTATAAAAAAAACTTAACCACATTCTAAATTTGTATTAATGTATTATAAAAAATCTTTTAGGGTTCATGTACATCATTCTAATTTTTAACAATTAATTTTGTTTAAATTCATATACTGCTTTAATTAGTGGACTAACCACTATAAAATCATTATTATCTAGAGAAACGGAGAAAACAAAGGTTCCTAACCTCTTTACCATCATAATATATAAGTGGAGGATGAAACAATGCAATAAAACAATATTGTCATATTTTTTAATTTTACTCAAAATATATAGGTTAACCTACGAAAATATTGAGTTTTTTGTTAAATGCTCTATATACTTAAGTTTATACTCTTTAGTGTTGTTTAAATATATTTAACCACATTCTACATTTGTATTAATGTATTATAAACTATCTTTCAAGGTACATGTACATCATTCTAATTCTTAACAATTAATTTAGTTTAAATTCATATACTGCTTAAATAAGTAGACTATCCACAATGAAATCACTATTATCTACAGAAACGGAGACAACAAAGGTTCCTAGCCTCTTTACCATCATTATTTGTAAATGGAGGATGAAACTATGCAATAAAACAATATTGTCATATTTTTTTAATTTTACTCAAAATATGTAGGTTAACCCCTACGAAAATATTAAGATTTTCGTTAAATGCTCTATATACTAAGCTTATACTCTCTAGTGTGGTTAGATATATTTAACCACATTCTACATTTGTATTAATGTATTATAAACTATCTTTCAAGGTACATGTACATCATTCTAATTTTTAACAATTAATTTAGTTTTAATTCATATACTGCTTAAATAAGTAGACTAACCACTATGAAACCACTATTATCTAGAGAAACAGAGACAACAAAGGTTTCTAACCTCTTTACCATCATAATTTGTAAGTAGAGGATGCAACTATACAATAAAATAATATTTTCTTATTTTTTGAATTTCACTCAAAATATTTAGGTTAACCCGTACGAAATTATTGAGTTTTTTTTTAAATACTCTATATACTTAAGCTTATACTCTTTAGTGTTGTTTAAATATATTTAACCACATTGTACATTTGTACTAATGTATTATAAACTATCTTTCAAGGTACATGTACATCATTCTAATTTTTAACAATTAATTTTGTTTAAATTCATATACTACTTAAATAAGTAGACTAACAACTATGAAATCACTATTATCTAGAGAAACGGAGACAACAAAGGTTCCTAACCTCTTTACCATCATAATTTGTAAGTTGAGGATACAACTATGCAATAAAATAATATTATAATTTTTAGTTATATTCACTTAAAATATGTAGGTTAACCCTTACGAAAATATTGAGTTTTTCGTTAAATGCTCTATATACTGAAGCTTATACTCTTTAGTGTTTTTTTTAATAAAAAAAATGTAACCACATTCTACATTTGTATTAATGTATTATAAAAAATCTTTCAAGGTTCATGTACATCATTCTAATTTTTAACAATTAATTTTGTGTAGATTCATATACTGCTTTAATTAGTGGACTAACCACTATGAAATCACAATTATCTAGAGAACCGGAGACAACAAAGGTTCATAACCTCTTTACCCTCATAATATGTAAGTGGAGGATGAAACAATGCAAAAAAACAATATTGTCATATTTTTTAATTTTACTCAAAATATATAGGTTAACCTACGAAAATATTGAGTTTTTTGTTAAATGCTCTATATACTTAAGCTTATACTCTTTAGTGTTGTTTAAATATATTTAACCACATTCTACATTTTTATTAATGTATTATAAACTATCTTTCAAGATACATGTACATCATTCTAATTCTTAACAATTAATTTAGTTTAAATTCATATATTGCTTAAATAAGTAGACTAACCACTATGAAATCACTATTATCTAGAGAAACGGAGACAACAAAGGTTCCTAGCCTCTTTACCATCATTATTTGTAAATGGAGGATGAAACTATGAAATAAAACAATATTGTCATATTTTTTTTAATTTTACTTAAAATATGTAGGTTAACCCCCTACGAAAATATTGAGTTTTTCGTTAAATGCTCTATATACTAAGCTTATAATCTGTAGTGTTGTTAAATATATTTAACCACATTCTACATTTGTATTAATGTATTATAAACTATATTTTAAGGTACATGTACATCATTCTAATTTTAAACAATTAATTTTGTTTAAATTCATATACTGCTTAAATAAGTAGACTAACAACTATGAAATCACTATTATCTAGAGAAAATGAGACAACAAAGGTTCCTAACCTTTTTACCATCATAATTTGTAAGTGGAGGATGCAACTATGCAATAAAATAATATTATCGTTTTTAGTTATATTCACTCAAAATATGTAGGTTAACCCTTACAAAAATATTGAGTTTTTCGTTAAATGCTCTATATACTGAAGCTTATACGCTTTAGTGTTTTTTTTTAAAAATTAATCACATTATACATTTGTATTAATGTATTATAAAAAATATTTCAAGGTATATGTACATCATTCTAATTTTTAACAATTAATTTAGTTTAAATTCATATACTGCTTAAATCAGTATACTAACCACTATGAAATCACTATTATCTAGAGAAATGGAGACAACAAAGGTTCCTAACCTCTTTACCATAATAATATGTAAGTGGAGGATGAAACTATGCAATAAAACAATATTGTCATATTTTTTAATTTTACTCAAAATATAGGTTAACTTACGAAAATATTGAGTTTTTTGTTAAATGATCTATATACTTAAGTTTATACTCTTTAGTGTTGTTTAAATATATTTAACCACATTCTATATTTTTATTATTTTTTATAAACTATCTTTCAAGGTACATGTACATCATTCTAATTTTTAACAATTAGTTTAGTTTAAATTCATTACTGCTTAAATAAGTAGACTAACCGCTATGAAATCACTATTATCTACAGAAACGGAGACAACAAAGGTTCCTAGCCTCTTTACCATCATTATTTGTAAGCGGAGGATGAAACTATGCAATAAAACAATATTGTCATATTTTTTAATTTTACTCAAAATATGTAGGTTAACCCCTACCAAAATATTGAGTTTTTCGTTAAATGCTCTATATACTAAGCTTATACTTTGTAGTGTTGTTAAATATATTTAACCATATTGTACATTTGTATTAATGTATTATAAACTATCGTTCAAGGTACTTGTACATCATTCTAATTTTTAGGAATTAATTTAGTTTTAATTTATATACTGCTTAAATAAGTAGACTAACCACTATGAAATCACTATTATCTAGAGAAACAGAGACAACAAAGGTTTCTAACCTCTTTACCATCATTATTTGTAAGTGGAGGATGCAACTATGCAATAAAACAACATTTTCTTATTTTTTTAATTTCACTCAAAATATTTAGGTTTACCCCGACGAAAATATTAAGTTTTTCGCTAAATGCTCTATATATTGAAACTTATACTTTTTAGTGTTGTTTAAAAATATTTAACCATATTTTATATTTGTACTAATGCGTTCAAAACTATCTTTCAAGGTACAGGTACATCATTCTAATTTTTAACAATTAATTTAGTTTAACATTATCTAGAGAAACAGAGACAACAATGGTTCCTAACCTCTTTGACCATCATAATATGTAAGTGGAGGATGCAACTATGTAATAAAACATTTTTTCTTATTTTTTGAATTTCACTCAAAGTATTTAGGTTTACCCTCTACGAAAAGATTGAGTTTTTCGTTAAATACTCTATATACTGAAGCTTATACTTTTTAGTGTTATTTTAAAATATTTAACTACATTCTACATTTGTACTGATGTATTCTAAACTATCTTTCAAGGTACAGGTACATCATTCAAATTTTAAATAATTAATTTAGTTTAAATTTATATACTGCTTAAATAAGTGGACTATCCACTATGAAATCACTATTATCTAGAGAAACAGAGACAACAAAGGTTCCTATCCTCATTAACCATAATAATATTTAAGTGGAGGATGCAACTATGCAATAAAACAATATTGTCATATTTTTTAATTTTATTCAAAATATGTAGGTTAAGCCCTACGAAAACATTGAGTTTTTTTTTTTTGTTAAATGATCTATATATTTAAGCTTATACTCTTTAGTGTTGTTTAAATATATTTAACCACATTCTACATTTTTATTAATGTATTATAAACTATCTTTCAAGGTACATGTACACCATCCTAATTTTTAACAATTAATTTAGTTTGAATTCATATACTGCTTTAATAAGTGGACTAACCACTATGAAATCACTATTATCTAGAGAAACAGAGACAACAAAGGTTTCTAACCTCTTTACCATCATTATTTGTAAGTGGAGGATGCAAATATGCAATAAAACAATATTGTCTTATTTTTTGAATTTCACTCAAAATATTTAGGTTAACCCCGACGAAAATATTAAGTTTTTCGCTAAATGTTCTATATATTGAAGTTTATACTTTTTAGTGTTGTTTAAAAATATTTACCCATATTTCACTATTTTATAGAGAAACGGAGATAACAAAGGTTCCTAACCTCTTTAACAATAATAATATTTAAGTGGAGGATGCAACTATGCAATAAAACAATATTATCATATTTTTGAATTTCACTCAAAATATGTAGGTTAACCCTTACGAAAATATTGAGTTTTTCGTTAAATGCTCTATATACTGAAGCTTATACTCTTTAATATTGTTTAAAAAATTTTACCGCATTCTAAATTTGCATTAATGTAATTTAAACTATCTTTCAAGGTAGATGTACATCAGTCTAATTTTTAACAATTAATTTCGTTTAAATTCATATACTACTTTAATAAGTAGACTAACCACTATGAAATCGCTATTATCTAGAGAAACGGAGACAACAAAGGTTCCTAACCTCTTTACCATCTTTAGTTGTAAGTGGAGGATGCAACTATGCAATAAAACAATATTGTCTTATTTTTTGAATTTCACTCAAAATATTTAGGTTAACCCCTTACGAAAATATTGCGTTTTTCGCTAAATGCTCTATATACTGAAGTTTATACTCTTTAGTGTTGTTTTAAAATATTTAACCATATTCTACATTTATATTAATGTATTCTAAACTATCTTCCAAGGGACCTGTACATCATTCTAATTTTTAACAATTAATTTATTTTAAATTCATATACTACTTAAATAAGTGGACTAACTAATATGAAATCACTATTATCTAGAGGAACGGAGACAACAAAGGTTCATAACCTATTTGACCATCATAATATGTAAATGGGAGATGAAACTATGCAATAAAACAATATTGTCATATTTTTTTAATTTCACTCAAAATATGTAGGTTACCTAACCCGTACAAAAATATTGATTTTTTTTTTGTTAAATGCTCTATATACTGAAGCTTATACGCTTTAGTGTTGTTTAAAAATATTTAACTACATTATACTGTATTAATGTATTCTAAACTATCTTTCAAAGTACATGTACATCATTGTAATTTTTAAAATTAATTTAGTTTAAATTCATATACTGCTTAAATAAGTAGACTTACCACTATGAAATCAATATTATCTAGAGAAATGGAGATTACAAAGATACTTAACCTTTTTAATCATCATAATATATGTAAGTGGATGATGAAAATATGCAATAAAACAATATTGTAATATTTTTTGAATTTAACAAAATAGGTAGGTTAATTTCAAGAGTCGTGCCACTAGTAGATTAGCTGATCCGCACTAAGTTTACGAGTCCAGACAGGCAGACACGTTGTGTCTGAATTATGACAAACTAGGGGTTAATCCGCGCTACGCGCGGAGCTATTTTGATTCTTAAATGTTAACTACATAATTATTTGGACGTCGTATTCTGAATTGTATGTTTTTGTGAATACATGAGTGATTTCTATTTATGGTTTGCATAACAGAAATTTTTCATAATTTTAAGTTAAAATTATTGTATTATAATGTTAATGTGAGCATTTTTGTGATGTTTTAATTTTGTTGTTGTTTGTGGGCTTAACCTAAGTGATATTGATGCTCAACCATTTATTTTTTTCTGGAAATAGAAAATAATGGCGCAACGAATAACATATGTCAACACGTATCTAATTACACATATTGTATATTTACACACATATCCTTAGAAAAAACCAGAGAGCTATATATTTTTCAGATAAATGTTTAATGTAGTTTTTCATTTATTATATTGTATATTTAGTTATTATTTAGCTTTTCTTATATTTTATATTTATGTATTCTAATTTTCTTGATTTTATATCAAATGGTAATATTACCAAAGATGTTTAATGTAATATTTCTATTTCTTATTTTGTATATTTACTTATTAATTTATTTTATTATACATTTTTCAAATAGGTATTTAATATAGTTTTATATTTATTATATTGTATATACACTTATTATTTATTTTTGTAATATTGTATACTTACTTATCTAATATTATGATAGATGTTTAATCTAGTTTTTCCATTTTATATTGTATATTTACTTATTATTTATTTTTTTATTTTGTATATTTACTTATCCTAAATTCTTGCTTTATATCAAATGATAATATTACGATATATGTTTAATGTAATATTTTTATTTCTTATATTGCATATTTAATTATTATTTATTTTTCCTATATTGTATATTTATTTATAAAAATATATTGAAATAATCAAAATATAAAATTATACATTTTCAAATAGATGTTTAATGTAGTTTTTCCATTTCTTATATTGTTTATATAGTTATTCCATTTTTTGATTTTATATCAAATGGAAATATTACGATAGATTTTTAATGTAATATTTATATTTTTTATATTGTAAATTTACTTATTATTTATTTTACTATACATTTTCAGATATATGTTTAATGTAGGTTTTCTATTTCTTATATTGTATATTTACTTACCATTTATTTATTTTAATCTAATATTATGATAGATGTTTAATGTAATATTTTTATTTCTTATATTCTATATTTACTTACTATTTATTTTACTATAAGTTTTTAAGATAGATGTTTAATTTAGTTTTACCATTTCTGATATTGTATATTTACTTATTGATTATTTTTTCTTATGCTTATTATTTACTTATTCTATTTTTTTTTTTTGCTTTATATCAAATGATAATATTACTTAGATATTTAGTGTAATATTTCTATTTTTTATATTATATATTTACATAATTTTTACTTTTCCAATATTATATAATTATTTATTCTAATATTACGATAAATACTTAATATAATATTTTTATTTCTTATATTGTATATTTACTTATTATTTATTTACTATATATTTTTGAGAGAAATGTTTAATTTAGTTTTCATTTTTTAATTCTAAATTTACTGATTTTTTATTTTTATATTGTATATTTACTTATATAAATTCCGGTTTTTTATCAGATAATGTTATTATGATATTTTTTTAATGTAATATTTCTATTTCTTATATTGTATGCTTGTTTTTCTTATATTTTATATTTACATATAATAATATTTAGAAATAATAAAAATGTAAACCTATACATTTTTCATATATATGTTTAATGTAGTTTTTCTATTTCTTATATTCTATATTAACTTTCTTTTATTTTTTCTTATATTGTATAATTACTTATTTCATATAAAATTTTAGTATTATGATAAATGTTTAATGTAATATTTATTTTTCTTATATTTTATATTTACGTATTCTAATATTATAATAGATTTTTAATGTTATATTTTATTTCTTATATTGTATATTACTTATTATTTATTTTAATATAGATTTTTCAGATAGATGTTTAATAAATTTTTTTATTTCTTATATTGTATATTTACTTATTTTTTATTTTATCTTATATTGTATATTTACTTATTATATATATTTTTATATTGTATATTCACTTATTATAATATGAAAATAAATTTTAATATAATATTTGTATATTTACTTATTTTTATTTTTCTTATATTTATTTACTTATTATAATATTTTGCGTTTATATCAAATAATAATATTACGATAGATGTTTAATGTAATATTTCTATTTTTTTTTAACCAAAATGATATAAAGGGTTTATCTGCCTTATTTATATCAACTGTCTATAGAATATCTTATAAGATGTTCAATTTTCAAGGGATCTGTTATATTTTCTCATGCAACAAAGGATATTTTCTTTTTATCACTCATTGTAAATCTTTGCTTTTTCAGTTATTTTGTGCATGTTAAATAACTTTGGGATAGTTTTGTTTGCCTAATTCATGATTTTGAATGAAAGTTTATATCTTTTCTGATTTATGTTGATCTACGGTGCTGTTGATTTTCTAGCTTGGTCTTTTAAAGTTTGATTCTCTAGACAGTTGATTTGGTTTGAAGTATAGTTAATAAGTCACTCTTTATTGTGTGATTTTATATTGTTTGTATGTATACTCTGAAACTAATTTGATTTGTTAATACGGTGTGTTTTAAGATTTAAGAAGCAATGCGAAAGGGAGACTGTTGATGGTGTTAGTTCACAGGAGAAAAACAAGAAAGCATGAACTATTGAGGAAAATGATTTCCGATTCTTTAAGGAAACATAGTTAGATATTGATGAGCGTATAAAGATCACTGATTCAAGCCATGATCATGACAAGAGCTCTAGCAGCACCAATAGCTGTAGTGGTCATGGCTGCACCTTGGATGATAAATCCCATGAAGTTCATTGTAAAGATATTATTAATAAGAGATAGTAATAATGAAATTGGTGAATCTGTTTCTGAAGTTATTATTGTAATTTATGTGTCAACTCAAAATGTTCCAGTTGTTAGAGATATTCTGTTTATGGGTTATATTGCTAATTGATTGTAAAAAGACAAGTTTGATGCATTCAACTGCACTCAGTGATCCAAACACTCACTTGATGCAATATTCTCAAACATTTAAAATCATAGTCCATAGTTTATAACATAAACAAAAGTCAGTTGATAAACACTATTAATTCAATTTAGAAAACCTTAAATCTGTTTTCAAACTCTAGAAAATCAATTGATAAACCCTAATAAATATGTTTATAAACTATTAATCAGTTTATAAACTATAAATCAATTTATTAACTTTTATACATCAAACTATAAGGCTTTATAAATCATTTTATAACACATAAAACAGAAGTTAGTTGATAAACACTAATAATTCAATTTAGAAACCCTAAAAATCAGTTTTTCAAACTCTAATAAATCAGTTTTTCAAACTCTAATAAATCAGTTTATAAACTAAATAATCAGTTTATAAACTTTAAATTAGGTTATAAACTTTTATAAATCAAACTATAAAGCCTTTATAAATCATTTTGCAACACATAAAAGAAAAGTCAGTTTATAAAAGTTTATAAATCATTTAGAAGAGTTTATAAATCATTTATAAAAGTTTATAAGTCCTCGCAAAAATTTATAAGTAAATCTTTATAAAGCTATTTATAAATGTTTATAGTTTTCTTATAAATTTATATAAATGTTTGTAAATTATTTATAATTATTTACAAAATCATTTATAACCAAAAGCATCATGAATGTATGTGTAATTATAAATTAATAAATCATTTCGTAAGGATTTAAATCATCTTATGAGGGTTTATAAGAGCTTTTCCGTTTTTGTCGATAAAGTTTATTAGAGTTGATAAATCATAAATAAAATTTTAAAAATCATTTTATAAATTTTATAAATCAATTATAAAAGTGTATAAATTTTTTTTAAAGGATTTCTAAAGTCTTGTTTTAAACTGATTTATAAGAGTTTATAAGTTAATTTTTAGCCGATTTATAAAGTGTTTATGACGTGATTTATAAATATTTATAACATGATTAATAATGGCTTATAAATTTTTTTTTTCTAAAATCGCTCAAAAGACAATGGACAAAAAAGGCTTTGCAAAACATCTACTTTTGCATCATACGATGTGAGAAAAGTTCTGTGAAAATCACCATGCATGTTTCCATGCATTTAAACACTATCCTCTGTACGACCATAAGATGAATTAACTATATTCCACTATCACCAAATTAACTAACTTTCCGCCATTTCTTTTCTTATTAAAGAACATAATTGGATAAATAGAAACAAGAGACACATACTAAACTAAGAATTCATAAGCACCACAAAGATAAAAGCATCTCACTGTGAGGCAACTACCAAACAAGTGTATATGTATCATTTAGACTTACAAGTGGATAAGAGTCTTTACACTATCTCAAATTGACCTCTTCTACATAATCCTTCGATAGCAATATTCAAGGAACAAACATTAATCCTCAATCCAAGATCAACCATTTGCATAAAATGTTCAAACAGAGATCAAATATCTTGTGTTTCTTCATCACCACCAAACACACATTGCATGAGCTCTCAACAAATGATTCAATCAATTCATAACCACTTAATCGGAAACACTTAGACCCTCTTTGAACATTCTGATATGACAAAATCAATCACATGTACCACAAAAAAAAATTAAAACGTTAAAGCATAAAAACTATGTTCTTTATATAGAAGGTTTTATAAATTTGAGAATGTAAACTTTCATCAAAAAACTTTGTCTCCATTCCCAGAATCAGATCGATTATGAGAAATTAAGTTAAAATTAAAGAAATAAAACAAAAACCACCATCAAATGTAAAGTTCTTACGCGTTCGTCAGAGAACTCGTTGAGTTTTTAGGTTTGGCGGAGATTTTCAGATTCGCGGAGAGCTCGTTGGAGGGTTCGTCGGATTGCTCGTCATGTTCATCGGAGAGCTCGTACCTCGGAGTGTTGAATTTTAAACTGGAGAGGTTGGAGAGAATAGATTAGGTTTATGTTTAATTACTTAGGGTAAAATTGTATTTTTGTTATTAAAAAAAGTAAAGGTATATGTGGTTAGTGTAAAAGCGTAAAGTGGTATGTACTAACAAAATGGTAGTTTAGACAATTTCACATAACTTTTTATTATTTTTATCTTATCATCGATTACTCTGACAATACAATAATTTTTTTAACAAATTGACAACTATACAATAACTTAAATATTTTAAAAACTCCGATTCTTACTTCTTATTTCATGTGATACACTTCTCTAAAAAAATTCTATTACTTAACGCTATGGTTGTTATGCAATAATGTTAGCACCATATTTTATGCTTAATAACGGACCTACAGTATTTAGACATCAATTACTAAAATGAGTCAGCAGAAATTTTAAAAAAAAATTATAATGTGTCATCTTACATTATATAGTTACAAATATTTATAAAATAATTTGATAAAAACATTTTAGCAAATTATCTGCTAAAACAAAAGTATTTATGTTAAATTAATTTTTTAAGTATTAATAATAAATTTTTTTATTTAAGATATTTTAAAAAACTATTAAAAATCCTACAAATCTATACTATTAAAAAATCTGTCTAGTAAATCTTAAGTCTCACCAATTAAACAAACATAACTCTTATAAAATGCGCACAAAATATAATGAGAGAGAGAGTAGGGATGGACAGTCTGGTCTTCGGCTTGGGTATGGGTCGGTTACTTTCGGATCATGGGCCTTTGTGTCCAAAACATTTGAACTCAATATTTTATAAATTTTAGTTTGAGTTTGGGTCGGTTTCATTTGGGTCCAGGTTGGTTCGGGTCCATAATTTGAATACCTGTATTTTTTGTGTATGTAGCATGTGCGGGTCGGTTTAGGTATTTAGGACCCGAAAATATCTGAAAAACCCAAAAACCTGAACAAAGCCAGAAACCCAAGAAAATACCTGAAAACTCAAACAAATCCCCTTAAAATATTCAAATACCCCAAAACCCAAAGTTGTACCTGAAATCTGACTCGAGGAAAAATACCCAAAATTTTATTCGAATACCTGAAATGTATTTTTGAATTTTACGCGAAACTATGACCAAAATTCTCAGACTTTAGAGAGAGTTACAAAAGAATGTACATGCAAAATATAAATTAATTAATAAATTACGTAATTTAAACAAAATCCCCGCTTCGATAAAGTACGACCTTATAACTTAATAATGAAAATAATCCCAAAATGTTAATTCATATCAAACTTTTTTATAATAAAAAACTCACGCTTTCAAAGTGCTAGTCAAAATCCAGATCTACATTATAACTGTATTAATAAATTAGTGATATAAAAATATAATAAAATAAGAATGTAAATGCATAATTTTAAAAGCAAAAATATAAGGTATAATTTCAATGCAGAAATTTAAAAGACATATTTTAAATAATATCAGAGGCATCGTCTACAATTGATATATGAAGACATAGTCTACCTTATTGATCATTTTTGTATTCACGGATTCAAAGCCTTTCCATATGATCCGAAGATACATAATCGAACATGTTGATCATTACATATTCACGGAGACAAAACCTACCACGTAATCTTTTGACGTGAAGGCATTTCCTATTATAATGAGAAATCAGGGAAGAAACACAGATCATCTTAATACATATATAAACAGAAAAGGCATAGCTATCACTCTGAAATATTAATAAAATTAAAATTAAAATATATTGAAACAAATTAAATATTAGCTCGTACATGA
The DNA here is from genome assembly GCA_018703725.1 of Brassica juncea. Lineage (NCBI taxonomy): Eukaryota > Viridiplantae > Streptophyta > Magnoliopsida > Brassicales > Brassicaceae > Brassica > Brassica juncea. The sequence goes on from CM031937.1 coordinate 31,628,158, forward strand.
TAAAAACGCTCGTGATGACAATGTGTTGTCACTTAGATGGAAGATATATTTATGAATTATATATTTGTGTTTATATTTGTCATGTTATTAATATATATAATTTTATGTGTGAATTTTGATTTGTTATTTGTTTTGATTCAAACTGAAAATTCAGATCTCCGTAACTTACAAAGAAAAGCAAATATTAATATGCAGTGTTCATAAGAAACTAATCAAATCACAAATACTAATATTTTTAGGAACGGATATTCGATTTAATATGTTATATGCAGATATATACAAATATTAATATGCAGTGTTCATAAGAAACTAATCAAATCACAAATACTAATATTTTTAGGAACGGATATTCGATTTAATAAGTTATATGCAGATATATACATATATTTAAAGAATTATATGTGAATTATACATATTTTATATTTTATTGTAATTTTTACAATATTTTATTTATTATATTAGTTATTAGAATTTTTAAAAGAAAATGATTTTATTTTTGTAATTAAATATACTTATTTTTGGTTATTTTGGATTTTTAATTTATTTTTATATGTATTTTCTTTGTATAGATCGAATCATATATTCGGTTAAAAATTTTATACTGAGCATTGAATATTCGGATTGCTATCGAATCAGATAACTGATTACTCATACATAACAAGTTGGATCACGAATATCTCCAAAATCCCTAATATTCGACCTGTGCCCACCTCTAATTTGTAAAATTCTTATTGCTCTTTCTATTTTACATATCTCGTATTTCACAAGAGATGTTACTATCTGTAAGAGAAAAAAAAAGAAAAGTATAGTTAGTTATTTAAACGGCTAAGAGAATAAAACAAAGTTAATAGGATAAATCTTATCCTCTTTAATAAAAAAGCATTATTTAACATTTTTAACGTTTTCGGTAATAAATATAGTAAGACGTTTAGTCACTAAGATGATTTTATCGTAAACAAATTAGTTTTCCTTCACTAAACCATTTTGTACATAAAGTTGGTCAAAGTTACCATTAATTACGTACCGACGAAAAATAGGTTGGTTGTAAATTAAAACAGTCTGACCAATAAATTGTGCTAATTTGTAAAATGCTTATTACTCTTTCTATATTATAGATCCCATATTTTACAATAGATGCTATTATCTATGAGAAAAAAAAAAGCATAGTTAGTTATTTAAACGGCTAAGAGAATAAGACAAATTTAATAGGATAAATCTTGTCCTCTTTAATAAATAAGCATTATTTAACATTTATAATATTTATGGTGATAAATATATATTAAGACTGGTTTAGTCATTAGATGATTTTATCGAAAAAATAGTTTTCCTTCACTAAACCATTTTGGAAATAATGTTGGTCAAAAGTTATTATTAATTACGTATCTATAAAAAATAGGTTGGTCGTAAGTTAAAACAGTTTGACCAATAAATTTTGATAAATATTTCACTAAATGAAATGGCTTTTAGTTTAAAATATATCATAGATTATTATTTTTTACATTTCCCCATAAGAAAATAAATAAGTTGCCAATATATAAAATTATTTGTGGTATGCTTATAAAAAGCTCAATGTTGTTACCAACGAATTCAATTGATAAAGGAAAAGTGAAAAGAACAAAAACATTTCCAAAGCAATACCGCAGAAAAAATCTTCTATGGACGGTCCGGGGAATAACCACCTTAAAATCGTCCGTCTCAACACCCAAATGTCCATAAAGAGTCTTCCTAATGAACTCATCATCGAGATACTTTCAAGATTACCTGCGAAATCTATCGCAATATGCCGCCACGTCTGCAAGGAATGGGAATCCTTACTTCGTACTCCAGCTTTTACAGATTATTTTCTGGCCATTTCATCAGCGCAGCCGCGTATTTTGCTCACCTTTAAATGTAGCGGCAAGTGGCATTATTGCTCAACTCCTCAGCCTCAAGATATTGATGAGGAGTTAAGTGTTGTAGAATCAGATTATCATATGAGATTAAATGGAGGTTCGGGACCCAAAAGTTGTCTATCTGTCCAGGGATTTACGTGTCTTATTGATCGACCGTTCTTAATGGGAAAGTGGGAAAGGGTTCCTGTGATATGTAACCCTTGCACGGGTCAACGCCTAACTTTAGCCAGAGTTAAAGCGAACAATTCTGATTTGAGAACCTTTTTTGGGTATGATCCCATCAATAAGCAGTTCAAGGTCTTGTGCATGACCGTGACAAACTATAGAAAACAAGTTAATTCCAAGGAGCATCAAGTTCTGACAATAGGGAAGGGAAGACTATCCTGGAGAAAGATCAAATGCTTGTTTCCGCATTATCCTGAACGTGAGAGAAATGGGATATGCATTAACGGGAATTTGTTTTACGTAGCTCGGTCGGAAAAGACTTGTTTGATAGTATCCTTTGATGTTAGGTCTGAAGAATTTGGATTAATAAATATGCCAGAGGGTTCTGAGTTAACTAATATTTCGGCTCTGGTGAATTTCAAGGGAAAGTTATGTGCTGTGGCCTACAGTGGTAGCCATGGTGAGTTATGGGTTCTAGATGATACCCAGAAAGAGAAATGGTCCAAGCATAGCTTTGTTTCCCCAAATACAGATTTTGAGGGGGTAAGGTTAACATGGGCTACTGATACAGGTGAAATTGCTTGGGTCATAAGTCGTTGGGAAAATCCATTCTATGTTTTCTTTTACAACCTGGATAGCAAGAGTGTCAGAAGAGTTGAAATTACCGGAATTGATGATAAGGTATTGAAGGGCATAGATCGTGTTATATCACATTTAAGTGTTACAAGCTATGTTGAAAATGTTATGATTCTGTAATAACTTTGGGGCTAATCCCGGATTTGGTTCTAAGTGTTTCCTTTATTTGATCATTTCTGTTTTGTATAATAGTCCTGTGAATGTTTCTCCGTCTTGGTTGTTGCTTATAGATATTGTCTTGAATTTATCTGAATTTTTTTCTTATAGTTTACTCTTTCAATCTTATTCGACTCATGTTTTTCTAAAAACATGCACACTTATGTATCATTGCGTCGAGTTAGAAAAAAGTAATGTTTGATCGTAAAGGTTGTATCTTTTAGGGTCAAACATAGGTCTAAAGGTTGTATCTTTTGGGGCCAAACATAGTCTCTAAAATTATGCTGCATCTGAAAAGTTCTTCATATCACGGGAAATGAGTCGAATAAATATACAAAACACCAAAATGTAAAAGATGAATGGAGAAGAAAACTCACTATGACGGTGACGGGTATTACGTGCTTTCAAATACTTTTGCTCAGCAACAACAGACTCCAAAGCCTCAGCTCAGCAATCTTCACATTCACCAGGTCCAAAATGTTCTGAGAAGCATACAAGCAAACAGGAGAGAAACACAGCATCAACAACAAGAAAACAGAAAACAGTCCCAACTTAATGCTGAATATAAAGATGAATGGGAACAAACCGTCTTTAGCTAAGTCATGCTCGTTGGGGATGTGACCAACGTGAATGTAGAAGGAGACGGTTTCAGGAGTAGAGTAAGGGTTGTGGAAACAGAACTTATACATTCCACTTCTTGGTGCCTTGAACTCAAACTTATCTCCTGATGTTCCCTTCAACGTATATACTATGTTCCCAGCAGGTGAGGTCACCTATACCAACAATCCAAACCATTAAAACACATTAGCCAAACAAACCCCCATATCCAAACCAATCTACTATGGATAAAATCAACAAATTCCAATATAAATTCTACAAATTTAACAAAAAAATCTTTAATTTCAATAAAAGTTCTACAAATTTCAATAGAAATTCTCCAGTTTCAATAAAAATTCCACAAATTTTAATATACAGTATACAAATTTCAATAAAAATTCTTCAATTTCAATAAAAGTACTACAAAATTTAATATAAATCTACAAATTTCAAAATAAATTCCACAATTTTTATTTCAATCAAACATCATCTCGAAGATCAGATCGGAAATTCAAGCAGAATAAACCAAAATCAATCCGAAATTCAGATACAATCAGTCTAAAAAATTCAGGATAATAACGGCTCAGCCAAACATTCAAAGCATCGGGATTATCGAAAAGAAATACATCTAAACCAGAATGATCTGATCTAAACCAGGATAATCGAAAGATCTCTCACCGTGAAATCCAAACCGGGATGATCATATCCCCAAAAGATATCATGGTTGTCGTTTAGAATGTTTAGATTAATTACCTGATAGTAATTGAAGTGTCAGAATATAATTCTAGAAGTTACACGCCCGAAATATACAACACTTTTATAATCTGTAATGAATTCATTCAACGCGTGATTAGTTGACATATCAAGTGAAGATATAAATTAGTCTACTGAAAAAAGTTATTAGACTCAAGTTTATTAATAATATAATATAATTTACGACTCAAGTTTTCAAAGCCTATTGCATAAAATTCCCTGTACAACTCATTGTGGTCATGGTGCTCAAACTCAACATCTTTCACTTAAGCTTGTAGGAAACTCGAGTACTACTGTAATGACGCGTCAAATTATTTTTGTAATCGACGTTCACTACAAGAAAATCGATAGATAGCATCATTTATAAAGTGTCAAAAAAATAACTGATTCTAATTTAAATCATTTACATCAAATTGACACTAAATATGTGATTGTATATCAGTTAAAACAAATGATGTTAATACTAACTCGATTAACATCATTTAAAATAAAATTGATACAAGTCAATATTAATTTATATCACTTTTAAATAACCAACGCAAATATATGAATTTACATCATTTATTTAATTGATATATTTGCTAAGTTTAATTAGCATCAATTTTAACTAAAATATATAAAAGTAAGATCAGTAATAAATGACGTTAATACATCTTTCAGTTATAAAAAGTAACACAAATAGAATTTTTTATATCTATTTGATTTATTTGATATTATATAATCTGAACGTGTCTTGTTTTCTACAATAAATCGAATAGTGGGGATTTAGCTAAGTGTTGCATGACAAAATCCACCGCCTGAACAAAAGTTCCTTCTTCTTTTTTTTTTTACAATCGATCAGCTTTTGATTCAATTATATTAAGGATTTCTAGCCACAGTATTCATTCCTGAATATTAATTCTTACAATTCAAATCGTTCCATTTCAGCTTTTTCCTTAAGGTATGGTGTTTTTGTTCTTAATTTTGACTTTTGGATCAGTGTTAATTCTAGTAATTTGAAGTATAAGATTAACTACTGCTTAATCAAGCTCTGTTTTATGCCTTACTAATGATATTCCGGCGCTACGCGCCGGATTCGTATGTTGTATTCTTACTTAAATTTATAATTTATTATATGGTCTTAGTAAAGAAAATATGTTAAAAGAATGTAAAATGAAAATATGTAAAAAAATGAAATTTTCTGATCTTTTTGATAGTTGTTTGCGACCGTAGTATATTATTTTGTTTGAAGTTGTTTAGTTCAAAGTAGAATAGCATAAGTAGTTGTTACTAATCGATTAATAAAAATATAATAAAAATCGATAGTCGTAAAAAAATTAATTTAGTTGGAATCTTAAATACTCATGTCATAGATTGAGCATTCTTTCAAGAAATGTTTGAAGGTGTTAAATCTGAGAAAGTTGATTAACGCATGTAAAAGCACCACCTGAGAAAGTCATAAGAAAACTACTACTTTAAAAGTAAGCAATCATTAACTGGTAAACTGAAATAAGAAACTGGTGTACCTTCCCATTAATCAACAACATATCAACCCCAATATCTCACCCCTTTCTTAACATTTGAGGCTTGCCAAAATTGTTGTAGCCTAGTCTGAATATCTCTACACCGATTTGTCTTCAACTCCGAGCAATGAAACTGTGAATTCAATAATGATTGAATTGGGAAAAGTAAAGGGATTATCGTCCGAACTCTCACACCGTCTATACATATACAATGAAACTAAGAAAGCAGGAACTAAAGAAGCATTCAATAGGAGATAGTGGGACGAGTGGAATTTCTGGATTGATTATATGAACGATTACGTTGATTGCGTTAAAGAAGGAGAATTGTAGAGACTATATTCTCCATCGTCAACTTCAAATACAAATAAATCCTATAAACCAGTGTTTTGAAACCCGATCCGGACACTGAACCGGATTATTTCCCGGATCACTGAATCATTGGATCAGCCGCGGATGAATCGCGGATCAATAAATGAATTAGTTTTATTATATAATAATATATTAGCTATGAAAACAAATATATATAAAAACTAAAGTTTAGTATTTTAAGTGTACATACAAAATATAAAGAAATAGTTTAGATTATTTAAAAAAATTGTAACATAAGAGTTATGACATCTAAAAAAATCAAGACATAAAATTAAACTTCCAATCCAAAATAAACCAATTAAAACATCATTGTAATAAATTTTCAATAACAAAAATAAACTAACACCAGATAACATCAACTAATTTTGGTTTTCTCTAAATTTTAAAACTTACCAACAAAATTTTCTAAATTTTTCACCTCATCATCTCTGGGATATTCTTCAGCAAGAGCATTCTCTAATTTATTATAATCAAACTCGCCAGGTTTTTCTTCTTCAACAATCCAAAACTTTGTTTTGTAATTCACATGATCATATGATTTTATTCTTTTTGATCTGTAAATTAAAAATGTAATGATTTGTTATAAACTAAGTTAAATAAAAAAGATAAAAAAAAATAATTTACTCACCTTTCTTGCAAACGTAAATTATAGTGTAGAAGAAGAGGAAGACGGCAATAAAATTGAAAATTTTAAATTTTTAATTAGAAATTTAGAATATAAAAATAATTTTAAAACATAACTTGAATTAAAAATAGTAAAAAATAAAAATTATCTATTGGTTCAACCAGTGCTGCAACATGTATCGGGTTTTAGTGAGTTTTTGTGTGTTTTATGGGTATTTCGTAAAATCCAAATCCAATTTATATTGGGTCACCGGATTTATCGGTTCAACTACGGGTCCAGGTCAGATTCAAAATACTTTTATAAACGTTTGGATCTGTATGAAGGAAAGTTTAAAACTCCCAATTTATTTCACAATTAATACCAAAATTCATTAAATTTAAATTGAAAAAATATTTTAATTATTGAAAAGAAAATGCCACATGGCATTTTTCCCCCCAATGAGATTAAAAAGTCTACTTTATTAGTATAGATAGATAGACAATCAAAGTGCAGCACTAATATTGTATTTTGATGGAGCTCATGGCAACAACGTCACCATCAGATTGCTTATTTTTAGTGATTTACTTTTTATTTATTATGTTTTAAAAAAACTTAATTCATTTTAAGAGTGGTTGTGCACTTATCGCCTTTTTCATGAAAATATGTACTTTGTTTAAAAGAGTTGAAACTATAAATCTTTTGCCCAGGAACTTTATTTAGAATGCAATTGAACCCTATTTAGAATGCAATTGAAGCCTATTTATTTCATTTTCATATTATATATATTTCACATTATAGTTTAACTCAAAAACTAAATTTGAAAAGATAGAAAACAGTATTGATTTCATTTATGCTTTTTCCATTAACAATAGTCAATAGACATGTGTTAACCAGCATAATTACATTTTATTATGACGTGTATAGAGTTTGTATATGTTTTATATACAATAATATCAATTATTTATTTTCAAAGTTAATTTATATGATGTTATTTTTTGTAATTTTTTTTTTGTTCTTCATACAAATCAATTTTTTCTCTTTTTTTTGCGTTTGAAATCCAATACCTTTTTTTTGTTAAAGAAATCCAATATCTTTTAATTTTAAGAGAAGATCAAAATGGTTTTTCTAATTAGTGAGAGGAGATATAACCCTAATAAAATGTGAGATGATTACTTTAATATGGAAATATAAATTTGGAAAGGGAAATTATTTCTTAGAAAATATCATTGTTAATTCTTCTACGGCTTTCTATTGTTAATTTATTTGAAGATAAATCTGAAATATATGATTTGCTATTTTCGTACAATCTTATAAAAATAACCCATTGAAAATAGCTTTCACTTTCGACCATCATACTATTTGATTATATTCGTACAATCTTATAAGCTTATTTATTAAAAATATTTGTATATTTAGCTCAGTGCCGGCTCTTGGCTATGGCACGAGGGGCAATGGCCATCGGTCCAGAATTCTTTTTGTGCTTTTAGTAAAAAAAAAAGGCCTTGTTAATTTTCTAAGGAATAAATAGTTAGTAACTTTATAGTAAAAAGGCCAATAATACATAATCTAATTTATATGTATAACAAAAATATTTTATTTATTGTCTTTTTCGTATTTAAAAGAACTTATACCTCTTTTTCTATTTGTTTCTAAATTACTGAAATCTTTGGTTGAACTTAAAAATGCAATGAAAAAAAGTTGAAAAGGATGTTTAAAATAGGGCCCATTTTTTGTGTTTCGCCGAAGGCTAGTAAATATGTTAAGACGGCACTGATTTAGCTTATACACAAACAACAAATTTAAAATGTCGCACGAACATCACTGAATATTATATCTTCTTGTTTAATGCAGGAGGGCCCAATGCAGGATGGTTAATACAAATGAAATTTCGGTGAAAGGCATTTGAGACATGTTAGAAAGTGACTCACACACCATCAGATGGTTTTGGTGAGCGACCAGGCCGAGGAACAGAACCAAACCTAGAAGATGAAACTTATGAAACCTCTCTATTAATTAGTGCGTATAAATGTATTTGATCTCTTAAGAAATACAAATGGACAAATATGTTGGAAGGGACTTGCTGTTGTATACAGAGACTAAACAGCTGTTTAAGACACTAAAAAAACACTGTTGATTGGTGTATTTTCTTTATATTTTTTACATTTGAAGCAAATATGAGAAAAGGTAAGCTACGTCACATACGTACGTACAATGCATGTGAATGTTGGAGATGAAAAGTGTGTGCTATAAATATATAAGTAGCTTTTATATAGTTTTGTATTTATGATAGTTGAACAAATTGTTGCTTAATAATATATCGGTAAATTCTGTAAGTGATTACAGAATAACAGAATAAAAATATAAAACTTACAAATAGTTTGATTAAAATTACAAATAAAATAGTTTACATTTTATATTCAAAGTTTCAAACAATGCAATTCGTGCGTGTGATGAACAAATAAAATAAAGACTACAGAATTGAAGGAGGTTTTAAAAAAAAATTGAAGGAGGTTTCTTAGGCAAGGCTGTAAATTTGAAAATACATGCAAAGTATTCCCACACCATTTTGGCCAAAAATTAAAATAATCCCATACTATTTTGTTTGTGTATATATATATATATATGTTGTTGGTGATACAACTTTCTAGATGTACGTAGACACATATTTTCAAAGGGTACAAGAAATCAACCAGCAACCAAATTTAAATCCCGAAACTGGAATATAAATATAAAAATTAAGATGATTGCAATAACTATAATAAAAAAAATAAAACTAATTGATTTCTCTAAAAGGAAAAATGAAGCTATTAAATATTAATTTTACTAGATATTTTCTCCGCGCTACGCGCGGATTATATTTTACTATTTTTTATATTTACTTTTGATTGTATTTCATCAATATTTTCATAAAATATACAAAAAGGGGACAATAATTAAAGATTTTCGTTGTGATTCTTTAGGTTGATGAATTTCATTTTAGTTCTAACTATTGTGTATTTTACCGCACTTACCCTTTATTATTTATATACATATAACTTTAGCTTTTAAATAATTCCTTTGAAAAGTAGTTAAATAAACTTCATTTCAGATCAGATAAATGTTTAATTACAAGTCAATCTGGCCTTTCAGTTGTGTTTGTATGCTGGAGTGTGAACTTGTAATTAAACATTCCTTGTTTTATAAAGTTTTTTAATTAGTAGAAATAAAAGAGTATAAAATTTAGTCCTGAAAAGCAAGAACCAAGTTTAGAACTATCTAACTTTTGTAAAACCTTCTCAAATACTATCGAAACTATTCAAATGATCTGGGGTGCTATATCTTAAATTTGATCATTACACAAAGTAAAGAAAGAACGTGAAAAAAAAAAGATAAATATATCACAACAAATATGTAGGAAAACCTAAAAATCCTAATTTACTTCGCAATGAAGTGTTTACCCCGAGAACATCATTGAAGGTATAATTTTTTTTATCAACAACCATGTTTGTTTCATGATTTTTCATTTGATCATCGCTAATTTGTTCCATTTAAGATGACATTATCATAGAACACAAAAAAAATCTTCTAATTAATATTTCAATATCTTTTATGGGATTTTCAGTAATGACAAAATCAAAATGGCATCACGTAAATATTTTCTTTTTACTTTTGCTTTGTTATAAATTACATTTTAGTAATTTGTGATATATATATATATATCTAAAAGTATGATGTATTTGAAAATATATACATTTATTTTACCATGCATAACATATATATAAGTTAGTAAAATTTCACCCTAAGTATTATTCGAATATAACTACTTATTTTACTTTTTATTTTGTTAGAGGTACAAATATTACTAACTTAAGAAATGTAATTAATGTTTTTGAAGTTCACGAAATTTTATTATTAGTTGACAAAAAATACATTGAAAATACAAAAATACATCTTTGTGAAACAATTTTTTCCTGGATTATGCATCTTTTTGGAACTAAGGAAGTATTTATTATCACCGGCATGTACCATAATATCTGTGAATTCATAAATTTTATTAAATTTTAAAATTTCTTCTTGTTGGTATGCTTTTTAAATAAGCAATTGAGTTTTGATCATTTGTCCATATTTTTTTGGTTTATGCTTATTACTATTTTTAATGAATAAACTGATAATAGTATACATTTTTTTGTAAGTAGATAAAGACCATTCCCAATTTATCATTCTACCTGTGTGATTTTATACTGTTAATGTTTTCATACGGTTCATCGGGTGTTTTCTACGTACTGCATCCATTTTTATTATTTGGAACGACCACTGTTTTGCCACCATTCTATATTTTAAATTATATTATTGGATTGGAAAATGTTTTGGTATTAGAGTAAATTGAACTTTTTTTCTTCACTATTTTGTTTTGAAAAAAACTAGTGTTAAATTTTGTGATTTAATAATCTTAAAATTAATATTAATAAAATATAAAATTGTATAATTGTTAGAGGATACTTATTTGTTTTAATTAATAATTTAGTTTTTAAAGTTAATTTGTAAAGTATTTTTGACTAAATTTATTTTTCACAAACATACAGTACTTCTTCCGGAATTTATCTTAAAGTTTGTAGTCGTATTAAATTTTATTTCATAATCGCTCGACCATAATTAGTATATAGTATATAATTCAACTTCGGTGATTTAATAGTATATACCTGTTTTATACCGTGCGTTGTTTTGTTATGTCAACTTAAAGCTGATAATTCTTTTCTCAAGATATATATCTCGACAAAATGAAAGATATATATATATATATATATATATATATATATATATTGTCTTAATCCAGAGTTACAATCAGCTCTCAGTTCTTTTAAGAAATGGCCCATGTTCATAATCATACCAAGCCTAATACAAAACTTCTGTAAAGTCTTTTATATATTCTCAGCTATGTCATTCATCGACACTTCCCACTTACAATCAGAAGACCTTTATAGTTTCATAGCTACAAAAAATATCTCATTTAAAGATTAAGAATACAATCGACACTAATAAACAGCTTCAGGCATACCAGTGAATAACATGAACATGAGAAGCTTTGTATTGTTATTTCGGGAGAAGTGATATCTTGTGTATTTGCATGATTTTAATCCTTGTTTTAGCTTCTTTTTGATCTTCAGAATTCATATAGAATGCATATATGTTGCATTTGCATTGCATTTGTCCTTATCAGGTATTGGAGATGCTAGTTGGTGACTTTGGAGACATTAGAGATGATTTTGGAGCAAAAGGATGATTCATGTTCGAGAAAGCTCACCACGCCTAAGTGTCCCAGCGGCCTTGCGTCCCCGTCACATATACCGCTGCAAAGTTGAAAACGCACGTAAGCTCACTCGGCCTCATCCCGCGGTCTACGAAGCCGCGCCACGAACAAGAAGCCCCACACGGCTAAGTGTCCCAGCGGCCTACGTGCCTCAGCGGCCTTGTGGCGCGTCATCCAGGCCGCCGGAGGCCCTGTTTATTGACTATTTACCATTTTACCCCTCTACATTTTAGACTCTGAAAACCTAAGTTTAAGTGTTTTGTGTAAGCCATCAGGCTAGATTATCTTTTACCTTGGAGAAACCCACCAAAAACCATTTGGAGAGTTCATCTCTTGGATTTATTTGATCATTGTTCTTGTTATTCTATTAATTTTCAATCTATTTTCTGTATCTCTCTACATGATTAATCTGAAATCCAATATGGGTTTAAGAGGAATCATGGAGATTAGTGAGTAATCCTCCTTTGAATTCATGGGTTAGGGAGATTAAGGGTGATTAGGCTAGATCTAGGATGTTTTAGTGTAGATCATTCTTATTCCTTGCTAGTAGAGTATTCATAATGCATCTTCTGAGTTGGCCACTCAAAAGTTGATCTTTAGGCATTTCCCACCCACAAGGTGTTCAATGGAATGCCTGAGATAACTCTCCTAAGCTTTTAACATACTTTACCAAAGACATTTGTTGTTAAAGGTGTTAAGATAGCCAATAGACTTGCTAGTAATGATTGCTTTCATATTATTCAACCAAAGACATTTGATGTTTGAAATGTGTTAGCAAATGAACATTCATCTAGACATAGAGTTTGTTTAAGTTTGTGTCTAAGCTTAAGATTGATAGTTTGATTGATCATTTGCCATCCTTAGTTCGAAATTTGATCACCCAAGGTCTAATTCCTATACCCATGAGTTCTCTTTTATCATAACAAAAGAAAGTTTCTTCATTTATTGTTTTACTGTTCTGTTATTGCATTCTCTCATTAGTAGTAGTTTAAAACCATCCAAATTATCGATTGCACTTAGATTAAGTAGGTACTTGTATTCTTGGTGCTTTGAATCCCTCAGAACTGGTTCGACATTCACTCATACTATAACATTTGTTTTAGGAGCCTTGAAAACTCCTAGCATCAAATTGGCGCCGTTGCCAAATTCTGAGTAGATTTAAACATTGAGATTTAGTCACTTGCTTGAGACTAAGTCATTTTTCTTTTATATTGTTACTGATTCTCCATCTTCATCACTCTTTGTATTTCAGGTGTATGAACTTGAGGAGTAAGGGCACAACAAACCTAGTTCCAAGAGTTGATAACATTCGAGTACTTGAGAGAGAGAATAGAAGAAGGAGACAAGCAGAAGAGCAACAGGCTCACTTACAAAGGTTGGATATAGATATGGCAGACTTACCTCAAGGTGGAAATGTGAACGGTCAAAGTGCTGACAACAATCCACCACAAGGGCCACAACACCCACAGCGACCAGCTCGACCCATTGGAACCTATGACCGCCCTAACATTCATGGGCATAGGTTAGGAATCCGAGCACCAGCTGTGGAAGCCAACAACTTTGAGGTCAAACCAGGACTCCTCAACGTGATTGAGAACAACAAGTATCATGGCTTGGCTGTAGAGGACCCATTTGATCACTTGGACAAGTTTGACAGTTACAGTGGATTGTCAAAAACCAATGGTGTGTCCGAGGATGCTTTCAAGCTCAAGCTATTTCCTTTCTCTTTGGGGGATAAGGCACATCAGTGGGAGAAGTCTCTATCCAGCGATTCCATCACCATCTGGGATGACTGCAAGAGAGCATTCTTGGAGAAGTTCTTCTCTACTTCAAGAACTGCTAAGCTGAGAAATGAGATTTCTAGTTTTCAACATAAAAACTTGGAAGGATTCAGTGAAGCTTGGGAGAGATTCAGAGGCTACCAAGCTCAATGCCCACACCATGGTTTCTCCAAGGAAAGCTTGCTAAGCACATTCTACAGGGGTGCTCTCCCTAACTACAGAGCCAGATTGGATACTGCTAGCAATGGGTTCTTCTTTGGAAGAACTGAGGAAGATGCAGAAGAGTTGGTTGACAACATGGTGAAGAGTGACGCAGTCTACAATGGAGACCACGATAGAGGCAGTAGAACTGATGACAAGCAGACAAGAAGGGAGCTAAAGGCTCTACAAGATAAGATAGACATACTCATTGCTGATAAAGCTACCCAAGAGCAGCTGCACTTTGTTGGTAACCCAAACCAAGAACCACCACCTAAGGTCAATGAGGTTGAAGGTTTGGAAGGTCAAGAAGAGTTGTGTTTCATCAACAATAATGGCAGTTGGTACAAGAAAGAGCCCAACTTTCAGTACAACAACTACCAACAAAAATCCTATCCTAACAACCAACAGAGTGGTTATCAGACTAGGAACAACCAGCAAGACAACTATCAGCCTCAGCAAAACCCTCCTCCTGGTTTCTCCAACAAAGGAAATCAATCTTCTCACCAACAAGCTAATCATTCTACCTCTACTCCTCAGGAAAGCAGCACTGATGTTCTACTGAAACAGATCTTGGAGTCTCAGACTAGAAGTGAGAAGCAGGTTGGATATGAGTTGAAGAACCTTCACTCCAAGATTGATGGAAGTTACAATGAGCTCAACAACAAGTTCAGGGCTTTGGAAAACTAGTTTGCTTCCATGAACACTCACCAGAATCGCCAGCAAGGGTCTCTACCTGGAAAATCTGAGAAAAATCCCAAGGAGTATTGCAATGTTGTCCTCTCTACTACTTCTTCAGGGATTGAATTGAGTAACCACAAGAAATAGGTAGATGAAATTGAAAAATTGGTGTTTGGAACTGAGATTGGACAAGTTGAGCATCTGATTATAGCAACAGCTGAGGCAAAGATTGTGGAGGAAGCTGACAAGATGGTTGAAGCAAAGATTTTGAAAGGAGCTGAACCCAAGGCTGACAAACCAGTTGCAAAGAGAGCTGACCAGAATCTGAAAGAGGTCAAGCTGGAGGACACCACTGAGGTTGAGCAGTCACCCTATGACAAGCTCCCATTTCCACAAAGGGTCCTCACCAAAGCTCAGAAGAAGGTGATTTCCAGGTTCAGAAAAAAGACCTAGGTGCTATTGGAGTTAAGCTTCCAGAGATCTCGGGTATGCGTGAGGCTCATATCCAAATGATGCTTATCAAAGACATTGTAGACCACCAAGCAGCTTTGAAACTTGATCCACCAGTCACACCAAAGTCTCTCTCTAAACTAGAATCCCAATGGAAGTTCACCTTGTCTTGCTCCCTTGGTAAACTCACCTTTGATGATGCTCTTGTTGATTCTGGTGCAAGTGTGAATGTGATCTCAATGGAGATGGTGAAGAGTCTTGAGATTGAACACATGGAGCCAGATACTTCCTCTCTCACATTTGGGGATTCTTCTTCTACTACCTCTATTGGTCTCATCAAAGACTTCCCCTTGAAGATTGGATCTTGCACCATTCCTATAGACCTCACTGTCTTGAAGATGGCTACTGTGAAGAGAGTTCCATTGATCCTGGGCACAACATTCCTTACTACTGTGGGTGCTTGCATCGATTTTGCCAACAAAAGGTCACACTCCTCAATGTCAACAAAGCTGTCTCTTACCCAATTCAGTCTCCCCTGGATGTTGAGTATTGTGGAACCATCACTTGTGGAGACCCCTCCATTGAGAAGATCAAGGCTGCAGTGGTTGTTAGTGAGAAAGAAACTCTTGAAGGTGAGAAGGATCCACCTTCTCCACTCTCCATTTGAGGTACCACTCCACCACCTTTCCCTTGTATATACCAGTTATTTTTTGCATCTTAGCTTTCTTTTGGGTATTTCTCTCAACTTAACAACACAGAGACTGTGTGACTTAAGTTTGGGGGAGGTACCAGTATTTGATCATGTTTGCTTTGATGTTTTTGCATTGAGTCTTGCATTGTACATATCTATTTGCATAAAAAAAATATTTTGAAAAATTTAAAAACACAAAAAGAATCATTTAGTTTGCATCACTTGCATTTCTAGGAGAGTCTAGAGCATATAGGCTGCATTCACTTGCATTGGGAGCAATGATTTAAAATGCCTTGTAAAGAAACTACCTCGCGCTTGAGTAGCTTATGCACCTCTCAAAAAGACTTGTATGCTTCGAGCCTTGAAAACTCTTCCTGAAACTTGTTAATTGCTGAAACTCAGTCTTTGAAGCCAACTACAACCTTATTTGAACCGGACGAACTTAATGCATCTTGTTCATGGTCCCTTGTGTACTGAATCATGGCTATACACACTTGAGTTGTCACATCTTTAATGCCAATCTTTTTGACAACCTCTAGTGGTAAACCTCTCCCAAAACCCTTTCCTCCTTTTAAGCCTTCATTGATTGATGAGTGAGGCATTTTTTCGGAAAGTCTTACATGCACATAATGTTGAGAGTATTGGGAACGACAATGCTTGATCTTCATTCTTGCTAGATTAGACACACTATTGTCTAGCCATAGGATGGGGGTGAGTGTTGTAAAGTTTGATTTGGGAATATGAAAAAGTTGAAGGAAAATAATAAACTCTTTGTGCTTAATTGACTAGTCTTTATGGGATAAGTAGAGAAAACTCTAGCTCAAGCTGTGAAAAGTCTTAGCCCCCAAATATAAAAAGAAAAAAAATATTAAAAAAAATATAAAAAAAAATATAAAAAAAAAAGAATAAAGAAAGGGGGCTAGCAAAGTTAGTATGAGCTAAGAGGTGTTCAAAAAGTGTGATAAATCCCTTGTAGAATGAAGAGTTTTATGTTAAAAATGTTCTTGAGATCTTTGGGTGAGAGATGTGTGTTGGGATTGGTATTGGGAAATGAATGTGTATCATATATGTTTGGGAAAAGGGTAGAACAATGGAGATTGAGCATTGTATGCATGAGTTGATCCCTTTCTTAGATATATTATGTGCAATGTCAAGGCTACTAGTCTTGAGAGTATACCATCTTAAAGATCATATTTCTTGAACCTCTTGACTCACTTGAATAAAAAGCCTACCCTTACCCAAATGATTTGGACCAATTCACCATTTGCAAGAATTCACTTGATACTATGCTTAATGAACATGAGAGTTGGCTAATTTGTATGTGTGAATGCATGATGATGAGTGTAGGGACAAAAGAGCTAAGATAGGCCTAGAGAAGCTAAAGTATAATAAGAGAGAGTGTGCTCATGCTGAATTTAGATGTTGATTTGAGTGCTATGTGTGTTTCTTTTGGTTATGAGTTTCTCTTTCAAACCTCTCCTCCTTTGTCCTTGCTAGTTTACTTGTGGACAAGTAAAGGACTAGTGTGGGGGAGTTGATATCTTGTGTATTTGCATGATTTTAATCCTTGTTTTAGCTTCTTTTTGATCTTCAGAATCCATATAGAATGCATATATGTTGCATTTGCATTGCATTTGTCCTTATCAGGTATTGGAGATGCTAGTTGGTGACTTTAAAGACATTAGAGATGATTTTGGAGCAAAAGGATGATTCATGTTCGAGAAAGCTCACCACGCCTAAGTGTCCCAGCGGCCTAGGTTCCCCAGCGGCCTTGCGTCCCCGTCACATATACCGCTGCAAAGTTGAAAACGCACGTAAGCTCACTCGGCCTCATCCCGCGGTCTACGAAGCCGCGCCACGAACAAGAAGCCCCACACGGCTAAGTGTCCCAGCGGCCTAGGTGCCCCAGCGGCCTTGTGGCGCGTCATCCAGGCCGCCGGAGGCCCTGTTTATTGACTATTTACCATTTTGCCCCTCTACATTTTAGACTCTGAAAACCTAAGTTTAAGTGTTTTGTGTAAGCCATCAGGCTATATTATCTTTTACCTTGGAGAAAACAACCAAAAACCATTTGGAGAGTTCATCTCTTGGATTTATTTGATCATTGTTCTTGTTATTCTATTAATTTTCAATCTATTTTCTGTATCTCTCTACATGATTAATCTGAAATCCAATATGGGTTTAAGAGGAATCATGGAGATTAGTGAGTAATCCTCCTTTGAATTCATGGGTTAGGGAGATTAAGGGTGATTAGGCTAGATCTAGGATGTTTTAGTGTAGATCATTCTTATTCCTTGCTAGTAGAGTATTCATAATGCATCTTCTGAGTTGGCCACTCAAAAGTTGATCTTTAGGCATTTTCCACCCACAAGGTGTTCAATGGAATGCCTGAGATAAATCTCCTAAGCTTTTAACATACTTTACCAAAGACATTTGTTGCTAAAGGTGTTAAGATAGCCAATAGACTTGCTAGTAATGATTGCTTTCATATTATTCAACCAAAGACATTTGATGTTTGAAATGTGTTAGCAAATGAACATTCATCTAGACATAGAGTTTGTGTCTAAGCTTAAGATTGATAGTTTGATTGATCATTTGCCATCCTTAGTTCGGATTTGATCACCCAAGGTCTAATTCTTATACCCATGAGTTCTCTTTTATCATAACCAAAGAAAGTTTCTTCATTTATTGTTTTACTGTTCTGTTATTGCATTCTCTCATTAGTAGTAGTTTAAAACCATCCAAATTATCGATTGCACTTAGATTAAGTAGGTACTTGTATTCTTGGTGATTTGAATCCCTCAGAACTGGTTCGACATTCACTCATACTATAACATTTGTTTTAGGAGCCTTGAAAACTCCTAGCATCAAGAAGTCCATCTAAAATGGTTCGTGAAGACTAATAAATAACTTTACATTATTTTTCACGTTCCCATTTTAACTACATACCACTTAGATCAAATTGACATCACCACTTTTCATGTTTTCCTAAAAAAGATCAATACTTAAATGGGAAAGAAAATATTGAACGAAGATAGTTACGCACCTTGTAATAAAAGGTGAAAATGCATTGCGATTTATCTTGTCCCTTCGTCAGCTAGTAGAGAAAATGAAGTTATGAAACAAAGACAATATGGTTAGAGAACAGAAGGATCACTAATACAAAACTTTTGCATGTGCATGAGGTTCATAAATAGAGTCAGAATCTCGAATGTAAGAGATGGTTCAAGAAGGAATCTCAGTTGGTCTCGTCAAGAACCTGTTTGAAACATCAGTTGAGAGGCATGGTTATTAAGGACATACATATATGAATGATATGTACCAAAAAAATCAGAAACGTAAGTTCTTAACACCAAATTTTAGTGCCTATGCCAAAGAGAAAACCTGTGGTTCAAACTCTTGTTATAGTTGATGCAGAAACCCTCAATTAAGAGTTGTGGCTTTAGAGACCCTGCAACGTGAAATAAAAACAACACATACCAATACACTCTTAATTCAGAAACATAGGAAAAGCCATCCAAAACAAAGTGTGATTAGAACATAAACATGAAAAGGGTAAAAGGTGATTGAAAGGTCTGGCACATAATAAAATTCTCCGAATGCATTTCTGAAACACCCATTTCGATTCTGATTGACTGGTTCAAAAGCAATGCGTGGATTCCCGAAAGAATTGTAGAAGGAGAAACGCTTCAGAAAACCTCCATAGCGGCTTTAGAACAATGGAGACATGTGGATCTGTGATATATGTTAGGTTACATAAACTGGCACTAACACACTGAAGGGTTTGAGAATATTAGATCATACCTATTCGTCGATTAGCATCCCAACTTTAGCGGGATTATGGGCTTCTCAAAAGTGAATCAACTTGACAGGCAGCGACTTTGTCGAAGTAAACAGTCAGAGATCGACGATTTGAAGCGTTTAAGGGCCATCATTGCGGTGGCTCGAGGCTTTGGAATCTAAATAAGGTTATCGGAGAAATAGTGAACGACATATATATAGGTATCAATGAGAAGTTGAAAAGTGGATTGGCATGTTGAAGTTACTACGTTGAATACTGCAATTATGGATCTAGGTATTTGGGGTAAAAGGGAGGCTCTGGAGCCTTGGGGAGAAGTAACGGTAAGAGGTATGAGCATAGTCTAAATGGCAAAAGATGAAGATGAAGAAGAAGTAAGAGATGGCTAGGTAAATTTTGGGTTAACTAAATCAGAATCTTTACAGTACTGGGAATCTGAAAAGTTTGTAAACGGTGGATGAAGGCATGAGTTACGCTGCTGTGATTGATTAATTTTGTCTGTATTTTGGGTATAATGATGGACCACGGCAACACAGAAAATTAGAATCTCAAAACTAAGTTGGCCAGTAAAAATGTTGAAATTTTGTGTCGACTAATAGCAGGCTGACATGGCAGATTAAACTCTTTTGATTGTCTGATTTAATTAAAGGACGTGGACCCCCTCTCCATTGAGCATATCTCCCTGGTGAGTGAACTTTATTTAGAGCAAATATAATCAGTCACTACGAGGTGAACTTTAGTTCTAAATTCAGGCAAACTTACAATTTCCAAATACTACAGACCAAACATGAAAAATTATCAGTCACTACGAGGTGACCTTTAGTTTTAAATTCAGATAAACTCATTAACAAGTTTGCTAATCAAGAGCGAGACTACCACTTTGTAAGTTTTTTCTGTGGGATGATCACTGTCACAAAACACATGGCTAGACACGTCGGGACATACAGAAGATGTGATGTTATTGCACAGGACAGCAACTTCTATGAGTCCGGTTCCACAGCATCCTTTATTAGACACTCCAAATCATACAACAACATCAAGACTTAGTACATATTTTACATTAAAGACAAAAATCTAGTACAAGAAATTCAAATATAAATTTTAAGGTGTTACCATATTTTGCAGGACTCTGGAAGATATCGAGAAGAGGGTCATAGACATTAGTGTAGACCGGTTTGATACCCGGTAGAATTTTATGCAAGAGATCCAATTTTGTGGAGATCTTTGAATTTAAAAGTTTTGCTGCTTCGTTGTAATTCTCCGCACACTCTCTCAAAAGGCCTCCTGCTGAGGTTCCTGTGATGGTAAACAACCAAGTGGTGGTGCACCAAACACGGCTATTCTTCTCACTCCATATATATCCGTATAGTTTCTGCCATTGTAATTGAGCAATAGCTAATCTTAATTCAATAAACGATATATAGATACTCAATCCACGCATAGTTACATATTATATCAGAGATGAAAGAAGGAAAAGGATAAGACACATGATCAACCTATACATGTTATACGCCACAATATTAATGCCATGAAAGTTCACGAGAAAATATAAAATAGTTAGTCGGTAAATTTGGTGCACAAAACAATAAGTTACTCGGTAAATTTTATTTTTCCCTACGTGATTGTCCTTCATCCGAGCCAAAATGTTCGAACCCCTTCAAATAAAAACTAAAAGTGATATGAAAGCTGATAATATTAGGTAGGTGGCCATAAATTTGATACCTTTAGAAATATTAGTTATAGTAAAATTTTCAATCTACACATGAATCCTGTAAAAAAAAACACGCTACAAATATTCTGAGGCGTCGTCATACAATATTTTATTTTTCGAATGAAATCGTCATCATACAATATTACATGACATAAATAGAAGTATTAATCACTGAATAATAACATTTTTGTTAGATTTTACTATTTTTGCATCTGTTTTACGTTGTTTACGGCTCATACGGTAAACAGCAGATGGTTATTTTTGTTTACTCTTTCAATAAGTACTAGCTGTTGACAAAAATAAAAGTAAATATTTTGATTTTTTTATATTTGGAATATAATATATACAAAATATCCAAAATATGAGATAAGCTTACATTCACAATATCGGTGGTAGAGTTGGCCATAAGAGTAGTGTACGAATCGGTGTCGTATTGAGGTCTTGCATGGAGAACATAGTATTGGCTATGTCGTTGCTGCCTGCGACCAATAGAATAAGCTATTTGCTAATATGAAATCTTTTCTTTCGTCCCCAACTTTTTTTTTTAAACGCATATTTTAATTCGTTAGAAGTTAGTTAGGAGCAATTAAAGCATCTTCAACCATCAAAAATTACTACATCCAAGGTATCTTTGGCCAAAGCATCTGTTCTCGATTTTTTCTGTCTCGAAATCCAAACAAAAGAAATGCTATCAAACTCAGAAGCAATAGATAGAATATCAGAAACAATACTGTGAAGCTCTGTCGCCCCATCATGAGTGTTGATGCTCTTGATCAGTTGGGATGAATCCAATTCAAATCTCAGAACTCTATGCTCCAGAAACCGGCAGGATAACACAGCTTTCGTCCCCAATTATATTTCTTCACTTTCTCTATGTACTCCTCAAAAAAATTTAATTGCTCTTCTAATAATATTACTGCCTAATACCATCAACATATACAAACGTGCCCAAGTTAGATAGATAGATGTCATATCTGTTGGATAATTCCAAACTTGTGTAGAAATTTAACATATTGATAAGTGTTCAATTATGTTAAGAAACAAAAAAGGAAATCTAGAAATAGAAAAAAGAAAATTTTCTATTTAGGTTAGTTTGTGTTTCCATATCCCACATGTTAAGGGAATTGTCTTTAACTATAAATATAATTCTAATGGAGAGATGTTCCATAAGATCTAAGAGAGAAACATTGAGAGTTTTAGTTTTGAGTAGTTTCTAAAACTAATAAGAAAATTCGTTCTTATAATTTTTTGTGTCTCTAGAGATTTGAATTGGTATCAGAGCTTAAGTTGAAGTTCTGAACATTGAATTGGTATCAGAGCCAGGTTGGAGACTCGATCTAAGCTTAAGTTGAAGCTTAAGATCCTGGTGCTTGTGAACAAGAGATCACGCGAGCAAGATGGCGGACATGACTAGGGCTCCACGCACGAAGGACCTTGGAGCTGCATCCATCCAATGTCCTATGTTGTCATCAACAAACTATATAGTTTGGTCGATGAGGATGAAGGTTCTACTACGTGTTCATGAAATGTGGGACACGATCGAACCCGGTTCAGATGATCAAAAGAAGAACGATGTTGTGATTGCTCTTTTGTTTCAATCTGTTCCAGAGACATTGATTCTCCAGGTGGGAGATCATACCGCATCAAAAGAGATCTGGAATGCCATCAAGTCATGACACCTTGGAGCTGATCGTGTAAGAGAGGAAAGACTTCAGACGTTGATGACGGAGTTCGATAGGTTAAACATGGATGATAATGATACGGTCGATGACTTCGCGGGGAAGATATCGGGCCTATCATCCAAAGCAGCCTCATTGGGAGGAAACATAGAAGAATCCAAGATGGTTAAGAAGTTCTTGAAGGATCTTCCAAGATACAAGTACATCCATATCGTGGCGTCGCTTGAACAACTCCCAGACCTCAACACTACTGGCTTCGAGGATATAGTTGGAAGGCTTAAGGCGTTTGAGGAGCGTGTAGGTGAAGATACTCAGAAAGAGGACCAAGGGAAGCTTATGTTTGCCAACAACGAGCAGCATAGTCAGAGGGGCTATGAGAATTTCCGTGGTAGAGGAAGAGGACAGAATGGAAGAGGCAGAGGTCGTGGGAGGTCACACAGTCAAAACTATGTGTCACACACCGACGACAAAAACTCGAAGAAGGATCGTTCAAAGGTGATATGTTGGAGATGTGACAAGCCGGGTCACTATGCAACTGTCTGTCCCGAGAAGTCAGTGAAGAATCAAGAAACCAACCTAAACGAGACACAATAAGCTGATGCACTATATGTTCACGAGGTGGTGGTTCTTGAATGAAGACAAAGTGATTCCCAAGAATCTTGATATCGTCAAAGACAATGCGAGTGTATGGTATCTGGATAATGGAGCGAGTAATCATATGACGGGAAACAAGGAGTTTTTTCGAGTTTGAATTATAACACCATAGGAAAGGTAAAGTTTGGTGATGGATCGTGTGTTGATATCATTGGAAAGGGTGTGATTACTTTTGTGTTGCAAGACTGGAGAGAAGAAGGCACTCAAAGACATCTATTACATACCCGACCTGAAGCACAACATATTGAGTCTTGGTCAAGCAACAGAAAACGGATGTGAGGTTAACATGAAAGATGTCTACTTAACACTTACAGATTCGTGTGGAAGGTTGCTTGTACGTGTCACAAGATCTCCAAACCGTCTCTACAAGACCCCTATGGAGATTAGCTACCTGGAGTGCTTACATGTCAGAGATGAAGATGCTACATAGAGGTGGCATGCTCGACTAGGGCATATAAGTTATGGAGTCATGAACAACAAGGTAAAGAAGGAGATGGTCATAGGAATGCTGAGTGTAACACACGAAGAAGGCGTGTGTGGTGCATGTCTCGCAGGGAAGCAAATCAGATACTCATTCCAGACTAAGACCATTTATTTGGTTAATCTTCCTTTCTAGATTATGATTGTAATCGAATCCTTGTGATCTTCTTTTGTTATGTAATTGGAATCTAAGTGTGAAAAAAAAGACAAATATAATTGCGATTTGGGAAATCTCGGAATAATGAAATCGCCTAGACTGTATTTCCGGATAACTCTTAGGAAAATTAATCGATTTTGCTGTGATGATCGACAAATGTTTTAGAAGTGCTGTAAATTATTTTTGTAGCTAAATTTTTTTATACATCACAATTTTTTTTCCCATTATGCTTTAAAGAGATTTTATAAAACTACAAATTTTTCTCTTTCTTTTTTTTTTTTGGCTTCAGAAAACAAAATATTTGGAGAAATCTTGGTTTTAGAAAATTGACAAAAAAATAATGAAATATTTTCAAACTTACAACCAAAATTCTACATCAGAAAGTTATGCAACTACAGCAAAATAGACTACAAAACTAATTCTACAACAGAAAAATATAAAGCTACAACCCATTCTAATTAAACCCATATAATTCTCAAATCTTGATATTCTAGTCTTCTTCCTTAAAAATATAGATATTATCGTGGAAAAGACTTCACTATATTATATAATATTTATTTTAATATTTCATAACTAACCAGCTATTCATATTCCTTGGAACATTAATATTCCTAACAAAATCCTCTTTGTCTTTACCTACGTTGCATGGAAACGGAAGCGGAAACGCGGAAGCGGAAACGTATGGAAGCGTAGAATCGAGTTTAAAAAAAAATAGGAAGCGGATTCGTGTTGGAAACGTATATCAACAATATATATATATATATATGATGTAAAAACTATAAAAAAAAAAAAAGAAGAAACTCATGTTTCTTCTAAGAGACAAAATTTCATCATCACTTCAGCACGTAAAGAGAAGCATATGTCTCAAACTCTATTAAATCAATTGTTCTTTTTCTGATGTCTATGCAAACAATTGATAAATATAAAGAAGCCATTTAAAAAAAAATTATTATGTTAGTTCTACTGGTTCTAGTACGAAGAAGAAGAGATAGCAACTACAAAGTATACAAGAGATAAGAAGAATAACTATTAATTATCCTAGTTTATCCATTTTTAATTGAGTGGTGTCAATACGGACACGATGAACTGGAGTGTTCACCACTTGAGTAAGCTAGAAATATGGGACATATACAAACGTAACATTCATATGACACATCCAGAAAAAAAACAGTAAAATAAAACAACTTAAATCAAACTCTGTTTCAAAATCAAAACATGTATCTGAGTGATTTGCAAGGCCTGCAAAATAAAAAGATCCAATATTGATGCTTCAGAACAAGATCCAAATCAGTATGATTCTGATTTCTGACCATTACATCAAAAAGGAACTAACTTCACAAGAAGCAGTGAACACAAACCTGGCATCGCGAATCCAGCGGAACATCTAATGAGGAGATGGTTACCATGAGCGATCTTAAGGAGAGACACAAGAGGTGGGCAATCACAGACGCAAGGAGGACACACAAAGTTTCAACGAGTGGATCCTACGAAACCTTTGTTGATTTTCTAGTGCAGAGCAGTTCCACACACAACTAAAGCAGATTCAACAAGAGCACCAAACATCTCATGCAATCCCCGGCCCCCAAAGCTTTTAATGTTTTCTATTTCTTATTTACGATTCCAAAATTAAATTTCAACGCTTCCAAATGGGGAATCACAGGTTCCATTGCGCTTCCAGAACCTAAATTTTTGGAATCGCGATTCCATCACGCTTCCGGCCGCTTCCGAGCGTTTCCGACTCCGTTTCCGCTTCGGAACCAGGAACCATAGTTTCAGAGCCGCTTCCATGCAACGCAGGTCTTTACTACTGCCCACAAATGGACAAAAAGAAAATAAAAATGATTGCTCAAGTAATGTGCTGAACATCACTTATAAGGAGTGGACACAGATATGGCACAGCAGAACGTCGAGAGCGGCTAGGGCTTTGGCGATTTAGGCGACCAGCAGATCTGGCAAGCTCCTCCTCAGATCCGGCGTTTCTGAGGCTCTCCTTGCCAGAAGAGAAGAGATCCCTGATCAATAGTGGTTGTTTTCAGTAGATTTTCCTGTTCCTTGCAGTGTTCCCTCAATTTCTGTAGCAAAACCCTAAGTCCGTGACGTGTCGAACAAGGCTCTCGTATATTTAGGGTTTTGAAGGTTCCCCTGTGTAGGGCATTTTCGGTGGAGAGAAAAGATCGAGGTTGTCCTGCTCCGATCGGTGGATGCAATGAGTAGAAGGTATGGGGATCGCGATCGTATAGAGAACTCGAGGGGATTCAGGCGACGACAAGCGAAAGATGATGATATTATCCCTATCCCTGAGTTCGATTACTCTGATCTGATTGAAAAATACAAGCTTACGCTGGTAGGTCGGATGTTCCATGTTGATGGAAGGAGTGTTGATGCTTTGATTAAACATATGCCCAAGAGACATATTTGGGACGTAGAAGGAAAGGTGAAAGGAACGAACTTGGGAAATAACAAATTCCAGTTCGACTTCGAGAACGAGCAAGATCTCCAGAAAGTGTTACAAAGACGCCCTTGTCACTTTAATAAATGGAGCTTCTCTTTGGAACGTTGGATTCCAACCATTCAAGAAGATTTTCCAAACTCCATGCTGTTCTGGGTGGTAATCTCGAGAGTACCGATTCACTATAAGAAAGATGAGACATTCAGAAATATTGGTAAAGCTCTTCGAGAAGTTGACCTAGTGGACGTGGAAAGAGGAAGAGTACGGGTCTCTGTTAACGCAGATGAACCACTTAAGTTCGAATGTAAAGCTGGATTCAAAAATGGTGATGTCATAAAGGTCTCTCTGCGGTATGAGGACTTACACAGACACTGTTTCACCTGTAAGAGGATTTCTCATGAGGAGGGGACGTGTCCAGAATTAACAGAAGAACTGAGAGAAAAGAATAGACTTGCAAGGATTGATGAAAAGGAGATGGAGGAAAGAGCAACTAGGGAAGCCTTTTCTGTTCCCTCCCGATATGGAGCAGAACGTCGGAGAGCTGCCGATAGAAGATCTCCACCGGCTTTGAGGTATGAAGGAGAGGAATCAAGTGACTCCAGAGGCTATTACAGGAGAGCTCCAAACTATAAGAACGAAGTCGCCTCAAGGAAGGACCTGCGGGAGAAAATAACAGAGAATAGAGACTCGAGAGATAGAAACGTTTGGAACAGGCTGGATAACCCTTCTGAGTCAAATTATCCCCGAGATCGGGTGAGGTTCCATCCCTACCAACCAAGACGTACAATAGACTATACTGCTAAAGATGCAAGAGGTTTTAATCGTGATAGAAGTGGAAGCCGCACGAATTCGGCCATTCCTAACTGGATCCCTAAGGATCGGGACAGTAGAATCCACCCAACTGAAGCACAAAGCTACAATAGAACCTCTAACAGAAGAGGGTCACCAGATTCACAACGAACGGTGACTGCTGATTATGAGGTTCAAAGAGAGAAAAGATACTCCCGGGATCTTGGCAGACTTTCACCTCGGAGAATTAATATGGAATGGAGACCAGTTAGAGAGAGACAGGGTGAGGAAGTTAAGAAGACGTCGGAGGTGTCCGAAAAGGGAGAGGGAGAAACAGAGGAAGAGAGAAGAAGGATACTGAAAGGGAAAGCAATTGCTATAGTACCCTCACCGGATAAGACGGAGAAGAAGCGCTACCTCCTTAACAGAGAAACGCTGGAGATAAGGGAACAAGGGATTGATGCTGCGAGAAGCGAAATTCAGAGGAGCCCTCCGCCAGTGATAGAGAAAAACAGGGTGGAAGAGAGTCCAGAGAGAGTTTTAGAAAAAGCTAACGAGAGTGGAGCTTCGGGTGAAGATATTGAAACTATTCCCTCAGATGAGGACGATGAAGCATTTGAAAAGTTGGTAGACCACTATTCTGAACCAGCTCCAGAAGGCCCAGCAGGGGACAATGATATTGACATGGATGACGTGGATGACCTTAGGGATGCGGAGCTTGAATGGAACAACAAAGACTCGAAAGGGAAGGTTGTTTAAATGGAAAAAAGAGATCAAGTATGGAGGTGGGTGTACAAGAAGATGCTGAGAAGTCAAGGAACAAAGGTAATGCAGATGAGAGTGGAGGGAGATCAACTGCTGCAAACCAGTTAGAGCAGCAGACGAGACAACGTGTGATGAAAAGCAACACTTCTGGTCTCGAACCAGTAGGGGTTAACTCGGACAAGGCGCTCGCTGGTGTAAGAAAGAAAAAGGGCCCACGCAGCCCGGACGTCAAGGGAACGACAGCTTCTAAAAAACTTGCAATGCTTGGAAGAGCTTCACCAAAATCGAAAGCCACGAGACAGCTTAAGCTAACCCCTCGACTCTCAACCCAATTCCCTCAACATGAGGTGTATCCTTCTGCCTTGAAAGGTGGAAAACCCAGTGTACCCGGTTTGGTGGTGTCCCAGAAACCACCCAGTAAGCGTAGATGAATACAATTGCATGGAACTGTCAAGGGGCGGGCGCCTACTTGACCAAGCAACATCTGCGGGAGTTGCTTCGCTGCTTTAATCCAAGTTTTCTTTTTCTTTCAGAAACAAAAAAATAATTTTTCTTTTATGCAAGACTTTCAGTTTGAATTCGGTTATGATAAATTATTCATTGTTGAGCCTACGGGCAAAAGCGGTGGCTTGGCTTTGTTTTACATGAATGACTCTGAGGTTAAGATTGTTTACTCTAATGATCGCATGATTGATGTTGAGGCGCAGATAGAGGGCCACAAGGTGCATATTACCTTTGTTTATGGAGATCCGGTGGTTGAATACCGAGAAAATGTATGGGAAAGGCTAACGAGGACGAGCTTATCAAGATCTGAAGCATGGATGATGATAGGAGATTTCAATGAAATAACGAGTAATGCGGAGAAGAAGGGAGGCCGAAAAAGACAAGAATCCTCATTCTTACCCTTCAAGACGATGCTAGCCAACTGTGGAATGATTGAGTTTCCATGTAAAGGCAATACTATGTCCTGGGCTGGTAGGAGGAAGAATGGACGTATCCAATTCCGTCTCGATCGAGCTGTTGGTAATGAGGAGTGGCATAATCTTTTTTCCCACACTGATGTGGAGTACTTACTGAGATGGGGCTCAGATCATCGGCCAGTATTGGCTCGAATTAAAACGAGGGTGAGTAGACCTCGACGTAACTTTAGATTTGATAAAAGGTGGTTTGGCAAACAAGGCTTCACAGCGACAGTCCAGGAGAGCTGGGGAAGGAACGGATATAGGCAGGGTGGAGATGTTTTTGACAAAATAATCCATTGTAGGAGAGCGATTGCGTCGTGGAAAAGGAGTAATCCGAGCAATAATGCCAAGCTTATCGAGCAGCTAAAGGCCAAATTAGATCGAGCTCAGGAAGATGAAGTGTTGACGACGGAGGAGGAGCTCGAGCTCAAATGGCAACTGTGCGCAGCGTACAGGGAAGAAGAGATATACAAGAGGCAAAAGAGCCGTGCCATATGGCTTAAGGAGGGTGACCGGAATACAAGGTACTTCCACGCTAAAACCAAGCAACGGAGGGCCAGAAACCGGATCACGAAACTAAAGAACTCGATGGGAGAATGGGTTGAGTCTGAAGAAGGGATTGAACAACTAGCAGTGGAGTACTTCCAAAATCTATTCGAGACTTTGAATCCCTCTGATTACGAAGAAAGCCTCCGGTTCCTTACCGAGTCTGTAACGGAGAATATGAATGCAAATTTGACTGCCCAACCTACCGATGATGAAATAAGAGATGCGGTTTTTGCGATCAATCCAGAGAAAGCCCCAGGACCAGATGGAATGACAAGTCTCTTATATCAGCGATTCTGGAACCTGGTTGGGACAGATATCATAAAAATGGTGAAGGACTTCTTCGAGTCAGAAGAATTAGATGAACGTATCAACCAGACCAATATATGTCTGATTCCTAAGAACGAGCGGCCGACTACCATGGCGGAATTCCGTCCTATCAGCCTATGCAATGTCAATTATAAGATCATCTCGAAGATCCTATCTACTCGGCTCAAGAGAATCCTACCAAACCTGATCTCAGAGACACAATCGGCCTTTGTGGCTAGTCGACTTATTACAGATAATATCCTAGTGGCTCAGGAGATGTTCCACGCATTGAGGACAAACCAGAGCTGTAAATCTAAGTATATCGCGATCAAGACGGATATGAGCAAAGCCTATGATAGAGTAGAGTGGGGCTTCCTGCGAGCGTTAATGTGCAAGATGGGATTTGATCAGAAGTGGATCCATCTGATTATGAACTGCGTATCGTCGGTTTCCTACCAAGTCCTGATTAATGGTGATGCTAAAGGAAATATTCTACCATCCCGGGGTCTCCGGCAGGGCGATCCTCTATCGCCATTCTTATTTATCCTCTGCACCGAGGTTCTGATCTCGCAAATCAGAGAAGCAGAGAAGGAAAAGAAGTTAACTGGCCTAAAGATTGCTAGATCTTGTCCGGCCGTTTCCCATCTTCTCTTTGCGGACGACAGCCTCTTCTTTTGTAAAGCGGAGCAGAGTCAATGCCAGGAGCTGATGAGGATCATTGACGTATATGGGTATGCCTCAGGACAGCAACTGAATAAATAAAAATCTTCAGTTATGTTCGGTTCTAAGGTCATTTCGTCTATAAAACAAAACCTGAAAAGGGTAACGGGTATTTCGAAGGAGGGAGGAATGGGAATGTATTTGGGTATGCCGGAAAAGATATGCGGTTCAAAGAAGCAAGTATTTGCATATGTTCAAGATAGGCTTAACGGTAGAGTTAACTCGTGGGAAGCTAAGCTATTATCTAAAGGTGGGAAGGAGGTACAAATCAAATCAGTGGCTCAAGCGATACCAACCTTCACGATGTCTTGCTACCTTCTACCACATGAAGTCCACAAAAAGATTACAGGAGCTATATCGAGGTTCTGGTGGAGTGCAAAAGCAAATAATCGAGGACTACATTGGGTGGCGTGGGATAAAATCTGCATCCCACTAGAGGAAGGAGGGCTGGGGTTTAGAGATTCTCATGACTTCAATCTCGCTCTATTAGCGAAACAAGTCTGGAGACTACTAGTATTTCCAAATTCACTGCTGGCTAGAGTAAGAAGGGCAGATATTATCGTCACTCTAACCCGTTAATGGTTGGAAAAGCTAACAATCCGTCGTACGGATGGAGGAGCATCTGGACAGCGAGAGCTGTTCTGAACAATGAGCTTCTGAGAACGATCGGAACAGGGGCTGATACAAAAATCTGGGAAGACCCGTGGATACCTGGGGACCCAGCGAGAGCGGCAAAACCATTAGGAACGGAGCAAGATATGGATCTCCGAGTCCATCATTTGATAGACTTCGATACCTCGAGCTGGAATGAGGTCACTTTGAGCGAGCTGATAGCGCCTGAGGATGTCCCAAAGATCTTGGCTATCAAAACAAGCCGTTTAGGAAGGGAAGATGGGTACCAGTGGAAACACACGAAGTCGGGTGAATATACGGTTCGCTCGGGCTATGAACTGGTCAACCAAAGAAGACGAAACTCTACTGCACAAGGGATCTTGGAGCCAAGTACCACAGGGCTTAAGAAAGCTGTTTGGAAGCTGAAAACATCTAGAAAGATTAAACACTTTCTTTGGCAGGCTCTGTCTGGTTTCATTACCGCGGCGAGTCGACTGTTCGATCGACACTACGCAACAGAACGGACATGCCTACGTTGTGGTGCAGAGGACGAGACTATCAACCATATCATATTTGAATGCCCCCATGCTCTCCAATGTTGGGCACTGTCTGACATTCCAACTCCTCCGGGTTTATTCCCGTGTAATTCCCTGTTCACAAATCTTGATCACCTGTTATGGAGAGCGGTTGAACATGGTGTACCGAAGGAGAACCTTGAAATGTTTCCATGGCTGATTTGGTTTATCTGTAAAGCTAGGAATAATAAACTTTTCAATGGTGTGGAAGAATCCCCGAAGGACACACTTCAACTAGCAATAACAGAGGCAAGTAATTGGAGAGTGGCACAGCTCATCCCTATCGTAGAAGAGGAGACAAGTGAAGAAAACCAGAATGCCCTGAGGAGCACGGTAAGGCAAGAGGTGGAGGATGAAGCACGACTCCGATGTCAGGTTGACGCATCTTGGACTCGCGATGGCGAAAAGACTGGCCTGGGGTTTGCGTTAATGGAGGGAGACAAGAAGAGAGCCGTGGGACTGAAGCAATTGCAGAGTGCCTCGTCTGCCCTCCATGCTGAAGCAGAAAGCCTCCTTTGGGCTATGAAGGTGACGCAACAACAGGGTTACAAGACGATGACGTTTCAAACTGATTGCCTTCAGCTGGTGAAGTTGATCGAAAGAGAGAAGATTGGCCCTCCATGGCAATGGAAGTTGAGGAAATTCTTATTAATGCAAGAAATTTTGATTGTTGCTCATTCTTTTATCTACCGCGTGGTAAGAACACTCGAGCGGACTGCCTGGCCAAGGCGGCTCGTACTCGACCGGAACCTGTCGATTGCTTTTGCATTGATACTCCTGTTTGGCTTGCTCATGTAGCTAGCCTCTTGGATTAAGTTTAATAAGAAGGTTTTTTGATGCCAAAAAAAAAAAAGGAGTGGACACAGATGGAATATTCAGGTTTTTAGAAGTGTTCATAATCAAATCTGTTTCATTCGAATAATTAATTATCCGATTTGATTTAGTCCGTAACTATTCAGATATTCGCGGGGTGTCTTGGATATCCGATTTTTTTTACTGGATATCCGATTCGATTCTCACAAATAATTAGATAAATAAAAATAAAAATTCAAATTTAGAAAACATTAATGTTTATTATAAAAAAAATTATTTAATTTTTGAATTCTAATAACTAATATAATAATTTTTATAAATAAAAAATTGTAAAATTCATATAAAATATAATATTTATATGAGTCATATATATAATTCTTTAAATATATGTATATATAAATATAACGGATCGTATATCTGTACCTAAACATATTAGTATTTGTGATTTGATTCATTTTTTACTAATATTTATTGTATATTATTATTTGCTTTGGAGTAACGAAAATGAATCAACTTAAAATTTAGGGATATTTTGTCCAACCCTAGATTCACTTGTGTCCTAATAACTAACTAACGGTCGTTATATATAAATATGGAAAACCTATTTCTCCATTGACTTCTCCCTTTTCGCATTAGAGCTGAAAAAAACGAGTAAAGTAACATCTAGAAATGACCTATCAAATCGGTGGTGATTCGTCCGTCGCAAAATCTCCCGGTGGGAACTCCGCCATGGAAATTGATACCGTAAGGCTGAAAATCGCACTTAACTACGGTTTTTGACATTGTTATTATTTCCGGTGTCGACAATGGAGTCACCGAAAGCTATTAGCGCTGGAATCGTCAAGTTTGCCGGCAGCTTTATGGCGACGAGTGTCTCAGTGAGAAAGAGAACGGACAACCAGCATAGTTTCAATGAAAAAACAAGAACTAGGCCAGCTTGTATTGTCTTTCATGTTTGCTTTTTTTTTTTGCTTTATTGTAACGTAAAAAAAACAAGATTTTAATACAAGTGGATTGTATAAACTTTTCTTCTATATCGCTTATTCATATATATATAGACACACGCACATACATATATATATATATATATATGTGCATTGCGTTGTGGAGATGTCGTGGACTTGTGGTACACTTCAGACAAGACGAATTAACCAGTTGACTGAAACATTTTTAGATATTGATTGGGTATTTTCATAGTTTTATTCGTAGCAAACAAATCGGTAGTGTACTTAATCGCAACCATAACATGCTGCCTTTAATTAAAGACAATATTAGGGAGTATGTGGAAACACGTATTGCCAGTAAGAGTGTGACTCCAAGCATGTATATAACTTTACTAAGGCGTACGTATGTTTGTCAACTCTAATTAACCGGAGATTATAATCGCTGTAAAACTTCCAGATGATATGCTCATATGTGAATGCTCCCTGCTCTGTGTGAAAGCAAAACGCATTAGTTAAAATTCGAATGCTACGTGTCAATAGTGAAGCATTATGGTGTAGATAGATAACTTACTGTGAGGAATTTGACCTACGTTCTAATCTCTTTTTAGGTCTGGTACCAACCATTATCATATAACATATATATGCGTAAAGCATTTCTTCCGGCGAAAGTCCAACTACACACCAAAGAAGAACAACTCGTGCTAAACCACTGACCCAAACCGTAGGTGAGCATCTATTATGAAATCGTTCATCGTGTGATGTGATTCATATAACTTACCACACAAAAAGAGCTATATAATTGAAATAGCTAGTTTTTTAGGGTTAAAAGAGAATAGCTAGGTTTTTTTGACAAAAAGCTAGGTTTTTTTTTGACAAAAAGCTAGGTTTACAACAAAACATTAGACATTTGGGTTTTATTTTTCATTTTTTGGCTCATAATGTATTATCAAATATTAAGAAGATGGTCAAACTAGAAATTTATTATTTTATTGAGATCTAGTTGAGTTTAGGTACAACTAACATATTTATAATATTTGATTTGTCTTACATTTACTAAATGTAAAACTTAAATATATTTCATATAATCTAAACTATTATCTAAGACGTGATTTAACTGATTTGTTATCTTCTTTAGGATTTTAGATTGAATGGTTAATTTCAATAATATTATTATTAAAACTTAATAAATATACATATATCTATATATATTTTGTCATGATATTTGGGAAAATTAATAAATAGATACTAATAGATGTTGTTTACTTTTTATGAATACTAGGTATTTCACCGCGCTATACGCAGTCTGTAGACTTATTTTTTTAGTTATTATTTTTATTAGTATATAAATTGTTTTTCTTGAACTTGTATTTATTTTACATAAATAATTTTTTATTTTTACCAGTTTAAACTAAATAGTTATATTACTTTTTGCTTTTTTCTTCCAATAAATGTAGAAGATAATTTGATATTTGTTACTTTTTACCACATATCATTTGATGTTATAAATATGCTTACAACTTATGAAATAAAAATTGATTTTGATAACTAATAAAGGGGAGTAATGTTATTTTTTGTAAATTTATTTTCTGTCTCCTCTTTAATATTGATCTTATGTTTGGTATGATATGATTATTTGTATTTTTTCATTTTCATTTGAAATTTTGAATAATTTTTAGAAATTTGTTGAAATAATTTTTAATGGTATTGTGACCAACAGTACTAATTTTACTACATTGTTTCGATTAGGCTTTAAAACATATTGTATATAGTTAATTATTGTAAATATTTATATATTTTGGAATTACTGCTTATTAGGGGTGGAATGGATCGGGTATCCGGGTATTTCGAGGTATCCGGATCCGGATCCTTATCCGGCGGATCCATGATTTTACTATCCTTATCCTGATCCGGGGTTCTCAGGTATCCGGGTATCGGATATCCTTCTAAAAATTGTAATATCCGGCGGATATCCGGATCCGGATTTAGAATCTTAAAATAAATAAAAATAATAATATTAAATTATATAAAATATTAACAATAGTTTAGAAATAAAAATGTATATAATGTTTTAAATTATTTTTATGTATGCTATTATAAATTTTATATAAAACATATATACTATTATAAAAATGAAAATATAATAAATAAAATTAGTTTTTATATATAGGTATTACTATTTTTAAAATAATTATTAATAAAAATTACGGATCCGGATATCCGGACTAAAAAATTTAGATATCCGGATCCGGATTCGGTTTTGACGGATCCAACATTTTACTATCCGGATTCGGCCCTTCCGAATATCCAGATTTTCGGAGCGAATCCGGACCGGATCTCGGATCGAATCCGGATCTCGGATAATAAGTCTCAGGCCTACTGCTTATGACCAACATGATATCTTGAAATCTTATAATTATCCCAATTTTTGAATGGTTCGTAAGCAACTGTAACATCTATTATATATTCAAGCACCACATTCTTAAAATCAGGAAAAACTATAATTATTTGGTCATAAATTTGGATTAACTCTTCAGTGATCACTGCAATGTTTTTTTTTTTTTGTTTTTTTTATTATGTGTTGATAATTTTTATATCTGCTTTGAAAACATGTTCCCTCATATTGATTTTTACTCTAAATTTCTGCATCCAAAATTTTATTCATAATTTATATACTGTAAATAACTAAATAAATAAAAATTTAATATTTTAGTAATGTGTAGTTTTGGAAGGGAAATTATATGTATTTTAACTAACTAAAAGACTGTAGGTTTAATTATTGAAAGGTGATCAAGGGTGAACTTCCATCGTCTTCCTGTGATCCCTTATCACCTTCTATTATCATCTTTCATTTATAAGGCCTACTGGAATAAGTCTTTATTCTCTTTTGTATGGAAACATTTGAATTTATTGAAAGGAATCATTCAGTGTTTAAAGAAAACTAACTTACAGACTGTGTAGGTTTAAATGTTAAGTGATTTGTACTCATAACTATCGTTTTTTTTTTTGAAAATGTCATTTGTTTAAGATTATTTGTTTGAAAAATTAGTAAAATACATACATGGAATGAGTAATAATAAACTTGTAATTCTGACTTGTAGTTTTTGATCTATTTCGTTCTCACAACATTTGTCTTCAGTGAGAACAAAACTTGTATTATAAAGTTATAATAGTCGATTGTTTTTGGCAAGAAATTGTGTTCCATGTGAGAAGAAGGGACATTCTTCAGAACTTTCACTTTTATCTTTCTAGTGATTGGATCAAAAATATGGTAGTAATATATAACATCTAGAATAATATTGTATGAGTCATTCAAGTTTCTAGGAATTTAAATTAGCATCCGCCTCATATCCTAACAAAAATTGCTCATAATTTCTATAGTAAATGGCTAAATGCTAGTGATTCTCTTTCTATGCTCGATGAAAATTTTCCATAACCAAATAGGTAAGCACTAAGCAGTAACTGTTATAAACTCAATAGTACAACAATTTAAAGTACTTATATGAACCAGCAAGCAATTATATTTGTTTCAAATTCTAACATATCAGAGAAATTAAACCAAAAGAGTAACTTTGGTAACATATTGAACTGAAAGAGATGACACAGTTAATCACAAAAGAGAGGCAAGTAAATCCTAAACCATAGCAATTCCATTCGAAATGCTTTCAGTTTTACACTATTTTCTTCAGGTTGTGTTGAAGG
Organism: Brassica juncea; assembly: GCA_018703725.1. NCBI lineage: Eukaryota > Viridiplantae > Streptophyta > Magnoliopsida > Brassicales > Brassicaceae > Brassica > Brassica juncea. Next base: position 31,665,583 of record CM031937.1, read on the forward strand.
GAAGAGCTCATCATCCATGCACTTATGGAAGAAAGAGAGTAACTAAAGAGTTGGTAAAGAATGATATACTAAACCGAAGAGATAGAGGATGATTCCATGATTTAATTATAAGCTTTGAATAGCCTCAAAACTCCACTTTCAGAGTCGAGGAAGAAGGAGACTATCTTCTTCTTTGGTTACTATCTGATACCTCAAAGAAAGATCCTTGAAAGAAAAAATGATAAAAGCATCCTTAGATCATGTTATTGAACTTGTAAGTGAAAATGTATCATCTAAACTAAGGCAACTCCACGTGAATAAATATATTATTCTTCTTTACTATTCTCTGGTATCATCTAAAGAAAAATAAGCAATTCACCAACTTGGGAGATACCAGAAGATTTTTGAAGAGAACCGATGAATATATTATTTTTAACTGTACAATTCTAAGAATAAAAGGCTGTAATGTAGAAAAAAAAAAAAAATAAAGAGTTAAAACTCTTTTGCCTCGAGCAGCCCGTATAATTTGAATGAGAGAACCACTAAGAAATAAAACAGAGTAAAATCATAACAAAACGATCAAAGGTTTCTTCTAACTTTTAAAGCCTCAGGTTGCACATCTTTCTCAGTCTCCCTCGCTCTTCTTCTTCTGGGATCAGCTGCGCTTCCTTTTCATCTTCCTCCCTTGCCAGCAAACCCAATATGAACCATTAAAGAATATAAGAAAAAAACAGATTAATTAAACTCAAGATCAAAATATTGACGTACCTTTTTTCCGTTAGGCTTTCGTCATTGAGAGAAGATTCTATTAGACAACCTTGTCATAACCCAAGTTTTGCAGCCTATCTCTCCTTCCTTTCCAAACGTCTCCTAAAGAATATGGTGGTAGTCAATAATTTTGCACAGCCTTACTTTCAATCGTTGAGAGAAAGGTTTCACCTTCTCTTGTAAATCGTAGTGATAATACTATTACCTCAAGAAAGATACCCATTGAAGTCGATGGAATCATCGTTCCATGAAGGAGAAACCATGTTGGGTCATGTTTGATCCTTTTCTTGAATTCAAGCACTGCCATTATCTCATGTGAAGGAATGCCCCATCCTCCCAAAACTACAGTTTTTTTGTAGAAGGACGACAACTTTTCAAGCTCCCTAACGCCAATTAAGTAAACCTGACAGAACTACTGACACAAAGTTTTTGTAAAAAAGAAAACCATCAACGTGACTAAGAAAAGTTCCAATCTTGCTCCAAAAACACCAATACACAGAAGGAGCTAAATAACAGTAGGTGACGGAATCACACCTATGAGGAGGACTCTTATGAGAAGGCCCAATCAAACAAACGCTATTGAGTGAGGAGAGGCGATCTTGAAACAAAAGGATGCATCTGAAAGAAACATTAAACGTAAAAATAGGCTATTCGATATTGGTCCCATTCCAAGAGCTAACCAACAAAGCAAAGAGACAAAGAGAGAGAGAGGAAGGAAAGCCTTTGATCTTACTATAATGTTAGTAATCGGGGGAATGATCATGAACCTGTCTAAGTCAATCTCCACTCGGTTGTCTCCAAGTTCGAGAAGTCCGAGTTATCCATCACACCGAGCCTGAAAGCAACCAAAGCATCCATCTGGTCATCGGTTTGTAAAAGGTGCGGGTCTTCACATCTAGTTATTTTTTTGTGCAACTGATTAAAATTCATTCAAAACCCTAAAGCCCAACAGGTTTAAGAAGACAATAGAGAGAGTTGGGCTAAGCCTGTCGGCCGGCCCATTAAAAACACGGGAGATGAAAACAAAGCGACAAAAAGAAAACGGAGATGAAGGAGAGAAAGCCAGAGAGGTGATGTCGGATAGAACTCTGTGAAACTCGATCGTCCACTTCCTCTGGTTGATTGCTCGGATGAGCTCTTGAGAATCTAAACGAATACAAATGTTGGTGATGTCGAGGTTCGACGCGTGGAGAAGAGCACCCCTGATGGCTAAAGCTTCCGCCTTGCAAGGGGAAGAAACGAAGCGCAAGGATAATCCTTTGTGTCCTAGCTCCGCAGAGTGTTCTCCCGGTGGTTGATTGTAGAAGATCCAAGCTAAGCCTGCTGAGTTTGATTTCCAGGAAGCATCGGTGCTACAGTAAACAGTTGATTGTGGCGGTTTCTGTGATCTGTTGAATCGAGGCATCGGAGGGGCAGCAGTAGGACGGATCTGTCTTCACATCTAGTTATGAAATAAAAATAAAAGTTGCTTTGAACCATGACAAAGAGGGAATTGTATAAAATTTTATTCTATGTCGTCATGCTTGTTCATATTGAAGCCCATAGGAAAAGCCTGATCCAATAGAACCACGTAACTAGGGTTTATAAGCTTATATATATGTGGTTAAGACTCTGATGAATGTAACCTTGGCTGCCATAGTTGCAGCCACATTAAACTCCTTTTATGATATCAATCAGTCTTGTTAGCTCTTGCTGACAACTCTAAATCTCTTTACTTTAGTTTCTTTGTTTATGAATAAAGCTTTATAAACTATTTCTATCTTTCAATAAAGCTCTTATGAGTTCAATCAATAATAAATCTCAAACTTGTATCCTCTTTGTCTCACTTTTTTCACTAGAAATACTTGTTTTCATTCATAACTTCTAAGTAACAATACATCAAAATAAAGAATCAAACTCAAACGACCTGTCCACTTCTTTTCACTAGAAATACTTGCTTTCATTCATAAGTTCTAAGTATCAATACATCAAAATAAAGAATCAAACTCAAACGACATGTCCCTCTTAAACAAAAAAAGGAAGAGAGCCACTATCTCCACCAAATCACAGCTCTATTCTTCATAACAAGTTCTTTACGTCCAATCGGACAACTTCTGCCTCAACTTGTATATGGAAATGAAACTCAGGTTAAGGTTTGCAGAGAGAACATAAAAAAACATCCAATAACTTATAGCTTGATTGCAGCTATATTGCAGGTAATGTGCTGATACTCTTGCTTTTATGAGAAAAAGAAGGCAGCGCACATTGAGATCCAGACCAATCACACACGCAACACAACCATATTGCCTTTCCACAGAGAAGAGAATATCATGTAACTAGACAAGAGAATTGCTAGAACAGAGTGCTGCTTCAAACTATAATTCACTTCACAGGGAGACGTTTACTGTGTTTATGTTTACCAAGAATTGATACTACTTCAGACTCACGAAAGGAATATAAAAGCTCGGCATCAGAATCCTACAGGCACTCGATCTGAAGGGAAATAAAAAAAATGCAAGTGCTTTCATCAACGCAGAACTTTCGTTCAAATTGTCAAAAGACACAAAACCAAAAGAGAACTTGTTTTGTCAGGAAGGAGGACAAGGTAGTTTTCCTTTAAAGGTTCAACAATGGGTGAAACAAGACTTGTTATATTGTAATATAAAAAGCAAAAGACAGAACAAGGAAACTAATATAGTCTATGTTCATAGACAGAAAGCTGCAGAGAAACGGACATGGTGATCAAAAGAGTGAAATTAACTTACCCGATCTGGAGACTGGTCAAGGGGAGAACACATTTTGTGTCTTCACCAATCCATCAAATTCCAGAGCTCCAACATGGTTGTTGCTAGATCCTGAAGCTTCATAAAAAAAATTCAATAAGCAAATATGAGTGACAACAGCAAAGACAAAATTTAGATAACTTGCCAAAGTAATTTACAAATTACCTTCTGCATTCTCGTTAAAACCATCTTCAAACTCTGGGCTGCTCTGGAAAAAAAAGATTAGAAATCAAAATCAGAAGTTGAGGGACACTAAACACTCCTTTTAGTAGTTCAATCAAAATTACACTAAACATCCACATCAGTTTCTGCAAAATTAATTTGAAGAGACTCATGATGTTGACAAAAGTGACAAGGAAACACCACAATGATACACGAACGGCTCGGTCTCCTCCTGAGCATCAAGAAGCACGGCACTATATCTGAAATTGCTTCCTAAAGTAAACTTCACCCGACGACCTCCAGTAAGATCTGCTAAATCTCCTTTAACACCAAGTTTCAAATCTCCATGAGAGTACAACAAGTCTGATCCATTGTTGCAGTCTCAACGTATCTGGTTCTCACTTTCAAGGGCTTCACACATACCAGAACCCTAGAAGAATAATTCAAAACCATGTATACCATTAGAGAAGAGCACAGTAAAAGTTTTCAAGAGGTACAAAAGTAGGTTCATGAAAGTCATACCTGAGTATCATTGCGGCCAAGAGATTAAAGATCGAAAGAAGAGGTTATCTCATGCAGCACAATGGACTTTTCTTTTTCAGCCACCACCATAAACGTCTTAAGACTGGACCGCTTTAGAGAGATTGAATGAACAGTCATCTTCCAACCAAAACGAAAGCTTGAGAAAAGCAATGCTGCAGAAACACCAAGAACTTTAATAACCATGAAGACCTAATTGGTCACAAAACTTAAGGTTGAGCAAGTCACCTAATACATGAGACTCTGCCAACGTTAAACAGATAAACTTCCCACCAGGTTTCAGAACACGCTTGGCCTGAGTAAAGAGGTATAAAAGCATTAATAAAGCACACAACTTTCAATTGTTTAGATGAAAATCTGTAAAAAGAACACCTCTTCGCCGGATATCAGACGACGGTTGGAGATGGTGAGGAGCTGACTCCAAAACCCCCGGCGCTTTCTCCGGATGAAAACGCCAGAAGAAAAATTGATTTCGAAACCAAAGAACAGTATTTTGATTTCTTGAGAAAATTGATTTCGTAACACTCCACCATTGGAGAGAATTGCTTGCGAAAAGGATTTTGATTTCTAGAATAGTAAAAGGCTAGCGAGCGTTCTATAAATTGTTTCTTTTGAGAAACAATAAAGAAAAATAGGGTTTCAGAAACAATGAAGAAAAGTTTCAAAAAAAAAAAAAAAAAAAAAAACAAAGAGAGTCCACGGGTATGTATCAAGTCTGCTTAAGAATATTAACTTTCTTTAAGTATTTTTACCAAAATTTGAGATATTTTACATTTACAATATCGTTTAATTTTGGATTTGCAATGGTAAGACGCCTACACCTGGCAAATTAACGCGGTTAAAATATTTTATTTTCTTGCGATAACAAATATAGCGTTTTAAATCGACAAACGCTATAAAAAAATACAAATGTTAATATACAATAGCAGATTTGTCATAAACGCTATAATCTGATGTTATTAATACCCACATTTCCTTTAGTGACAGCAAGGAGTTCAAGGTCGAAGCTTTCATCAGATCTGTGAATTTTATTACATCAACTGAGTTAAAGGTTAAAGCTTTATTCAAGTGACAGCTCAAAATCGCAGTTTGGTTTCTCTTTATGGCATCCCCGTCTACATCCTTCGTGTCTGTGACAAAAGAAACCAGACACTATCTCCAGTATTAGTCGGTTCATGGGTGTTATTCCTCTTTCAAAGCTCCTGCTAAACTTATCAAGTCAGCTTCGTTGTCGCTTTCAATGGGGTTTGCTTCCTGAAGTCGAAATCCAAGGAAAGGAGGAGACTTTTTTTTGCGAGTATGGGTGAAGCTGGCCAAGCTGTTTGAAGAGGATGATGACTTTTCAAACAGAACTAGTGGTTTCTCCAAATCGCATGTCATGTTTCTTCTCTTGGTACGGTAATATTCTTTCATTTGAGGCTGAAAATAGATAGTTTGAGAAAGGGAAATATATTGCTGGCTAGGTATTGTGCTGTGACTTGATTGGTTTGGAAATTTGCAATAGGATAGTGTTGGGTTTGAAATTAATGGCAGCAAGTCTCTGTTTTTTTTGAGGACTGCACACAAGATTTTTGGTTAAATGTCCAAGAGAAAGCAGATAGTGAAAAAGAAGAGTTTTGGTGGCAATGGATAGGAAATAGAGAGCTGAAGTTTAGGCTGTTGTTGGATGGATACTCTCTTTGGCCGTGAGATAACTTAGTCCAGTTAGGAGGATAAAAAAAATCCCCAACTTGTTGTGAGACAAATAGATCAAAAGAATCTGAAAATGTTCTCACATTTATGTCTATTCTCCAAGCTGAATAGAGTCATCTACCTACCTTCCATGGACCTTCAACTACTTATGCTCCTTCCAAAGCCAGTTTCATTTGCATCTTCAAACTTGGCTCAGCTGCTTGATTCACCACCCGATGCCAAGTTTGCGGGAGGATATTGAAGCTCATAGGAAAAGCCCATCTTATGATCCAATAGAACCATGTAACTAGGGTTTATAAGCTTATATATATGTGGTTAAGACTGATGAATGTAAATGTAATATCCCGATTTTCCAAAATAAAATAATAAATAATATTCTCATAAAATCTCCATTTATTACTCTCAAAAGTCAACTCAACGCCATAAATCTCATAAATAGTCATAAATCCAAATGAAGAGATAAATATGATAATATCGATAAAAGTATAAAACCGAAAGTTTGAAAATAAGAAATAAACTCCCAAAAGCACCAATACAATAGCAATCATTCATGTCCGGCAGTCTCACCTAAAAGGGAAAGAAAGGAGGGTGAGCAACAGGGAAGTCACTCACTGAGGTATGGGATGCTAGATCCGCAAACCACTGACTAGAAAATAGAATTCTCACTATAGAAGTTTAACTCTGACATGAACAAACACGATGCCTACCGCATCACCCAAAACAAACAATGCGCTGATGGTACATAGCTAGTCTATACACCTCGCATTCTCCTCATACGGATATACGATAATATAATATGTGTCGCTAGTCCAGACATCTTGGACCCCCGCACTCCACTATGTGTCGATATGCAAACATCTTTGCACCCCACACCACACAATATACGTCACTAGCTCAGGCGTCTCTGGGCTCCCGTACTCATCCACTATGCGTCGCTAGCTCAGATGTCTATGTGCCCCCTCACTCTATACGTCGCTAGCTCAGATTTATCATTATTTAACATCAAACAATCCAAACAACAGTTGAATCCTCTATACCCCTAATTCCGGTTAACATTCAATATTCTAATTACCACACAAGACTCAATTCAAACAGACGGATCATGCTTCGAAACTAAACTAACATAGGAAGAATTCTACACTAGCACGGGATTTAACGGAATAGCCCTCACCTTAGCCACTAGCTGTAACGGTCACGAAAGATGGTCAACCGAGGTCAACTTCAATATGAGAACCAACGGCTTAGGCTCAGATCTCAGGAAATAAAGTTTTCAAAAATGGAAAGTTTCCTAAAATAGAAATTTTCCTAAATAATAACTTTACTAAAATAGAAACTTCCTAAAATGGCGGTTTTCCTAAACTAGAAAATTTCCTAAAATAGATTTCTAAGAATAGAAATATGGAGACGACAAACTTACCAGAAAAACGCGCCGAAAGCTCGCCCAGAAATCCCGCCGAAAGTTTGTCGGAAATTTCACCCGAAAAATTTACTAGTGACTGGTTGTTGGATAATCCAACAACAACTCGTCACACGCAAAGAAATACTCTGACTTGATGAGAATAAAGAGAAGGGTGGAGTTTCTTATATAGGGGAAGGGAAAAGAGGCGGGTTTTCTAAACTTCTAATGTGGGACAAAGATAAAATAAGGATTTTGGGTTTTTAATTAAAAAAAGAACAAATGGACTTCTCCATCAGATCACAGTCGTTATAGTAACCTTGGCTGCCATAGTTGCAGCCACATTAAATTCCTTTTATGATATCAATCAATCTTGTTAGCTCTTGGTGACAACTCTAAAGCTCTTTCCTTTAGTTTCTTTGTTTATGAATAAAGCTTTATAAGCTATTTCTATCTTTCAATAAAGCTCTTATGAGTTCAATCTTTCTAGTTTCCTAAACATTCACAGTTCATATATAGACACACATATACATATATATATTTGTGCATTGCGTTGTGGAGATGTCGTATACTTGTGGTAGACTTCGAACAAGACAGAATTAACCAGATGACTGAAACATTTTTAGATATTGATTGGGTATTTTCATAATTTTAATCGTAGCAAACAACTGGATAGTGTACTTAATCTCAACCATTACAGGATGACTAAAAGACATAAATATTATTGCCTATGTCGAAACACGTATTGCAAGCAGAATGTGACTGCAACATGTTTTTTTTTAAATAACAAATATTTATATCAAAATTAAACGTCTGAAGGGCTAAATTGATTACAATCGGAGATATATTCGACTGTAAACTGATAAGCTAACATATCTTCAACATAATGAAAGATAAAAGTGGCTAAAGAAAGAAAAAATTCAAGAAAATATTTATTTGTAATCTTAAAATCCGCGTTCGAAAGAGCATAAAAAATCAAAATCAACGTTGAAGAGCTCAACCAATAAGTTTTGAGAGCAGTTGAAAACCTTGCTTAAAAAAACAAGAACAACTAAACCACATGGTAGTCTAGAGCTGTACAACTCATTTACAGCCAAGATTACAAGTTGTCTAAAATAGATATTTATACAACTTTAAGACTTCCTTCTAAACCTAGAGATATGGACTTTCATCACAGGTTTTAAAAGAAAACCTAAAATGGTCAAAGGGTCAAAAATTCTAAAATGGACCCTTTGACATATAATTTTTTTCAATTAAATTTAAGTTAAAAATGAATAAAATGTCTAATAAACTTTAAAAAAAAAAATTTAACAACCCAGCCAACTAAATCCAAATCTATATACTCAAAATCCGGCTCAAATCCATTTAATTTTTTAAAATATTTAAAAGTAATTCAGTTACAAAAATATATCTAAAATTAATTTTATCAGTTATACTAGTTGTATAATTATATCACTACAAGAAAACAGGCTTATTCCGAGGGCCAAAATCGTCGGTATGTCGTCGGAATAACCGTATTCCGACGACATACCGAGAAAAATTGTCCTCGGAAAAAACTCCTCGGAATTTCAATATCCCTCGGAATTTTCTCGGAATTTTCTGACGGAATTCCGAGGAAACAAAATTCCGAGGAAAATTTGAGGACAACTGTTCCTCGGAAAAGTCGTCGGAAAATACCGAGGAAGGAAGCCCTCGGAAAATTCCGACGACAGGTGCCCTCGGAAAATTCCGACGACAGTTGCCTTCGGAAAGTTCCGACGACCGGTGTCCCTCGGAAAATTCCGACGACCATTGTCGTCGGAATTTTCCGAGGGACAATGTCCTCGGAACATTCCGAGGGCACCGGTCATCGGAACTTTCCGAGGGCACCTGTCGTCGGAATTTTCCGAGGGACAATGTCCTCGGAATATCCCAAAAAATTTATTTTTTAAAAAATTAATTTTTTTAAAAAAAATTAAATTTTTTGAAATTTAAATTCGAAAATATAAAATTAAAATTAAAATATAAAAACATATTATATAAAATTCAAAGTAGTACAAATAAAAATAAAACATTGTGAGTTTTTGAAAAAAAAAACTACGGGTTTTGGGTGTTCGGGTCTGGCATGCTCGGGAACACCTCGTTCGGGTGCAACCTCCTCATCATCTCCATCATTTGCTCGTTCAGCTTCCTCTGTGCCTCAAAGCTCGCCTGTTGAGTCGCCATCTGGGTCTCCAATGCAGATATGCGATCATCCTTGTCCTGCAACTGACCCATAAGTGCTTCTGGATCAACAAAGGGCGGTGGTGCAGCAGAAGACGGAACTGACCGGGACCGACGACCCAAACCGAACAAACGTCCCTTCTTCATTGGAACCGACTGAAATAGAAAATTGTCAAATTTAAATAATAGAAAAGATGAAAAAACGTTAAATAATAGAAAATCTGAATTGAACTTTAAAAAAAAAACTTACCTCTTCAACGATTTCGTTGATCCGAACCCGAGGCAAGTAGGTCGAACCCGTCGAATCGTCATCCTTGGTTTGAATCTGAGACACCTCGTCTTCCACCTGAGTGTCGATGAGGGTGACCACATCCCTCACAACACCATCATCAATCTGGCCGGTCTTCTTGTTGGTATACGCCCTCTTCATTAGGGCGAGATCATCAACCGGCTCGCCCTCATTTTCTTCCGCCTTGAAAAAACATAAATTAACAAACATTAGTAATTAGAAGAAATGCACATAAAATAAAATTTAAAAACTTAAATAATAGAATAAAAAGCGACTAGCTTACCATGCGATCCCCTAGAGTGGCAATAGATTGAGCACCCAAGTTATGCCTGAAGACGCCCTTCCCTTTACGGTCGCTCCTGCGGTTGGTGGAGTTGGTGGAAGAAGTTGATTTCGTCTCATCCTTACTCCAATGCACACCCAACTCCAACCAGACCGTGGGGTTCATCGACTTTGGGACCTTTTAATTAAAAAAAAATGTTAAATAAATTAAAAAATTTTTTAATAAATTAAAAAATTGTTTAATAAATAAAAACAAACCTTGTTTCTTTCCCACTTCTTCTTCCACTCGTGGATCTGCTTCCCATAGTTGTCCATAACTTTATGGACGAAGTTGTGATAGATATACAACGTATCATCGGCATTCCAGTTGAATTCTTGCTGAAAATAAAACACAATTAGTATAAAATTTATATTAAAGATTAAAAATATAAGTAAAAAATTAGAATACTTACCGCAAACTGTTGAAACCACAGATGCTGCTTGTCGGTAGGGAAGTCAGTGAAAGTCGGATGTCCCTTGTCGAGGGCCGAGTACATCATACGGTTGATCCATGCGCTGATCCCGTTCGAGGATCGGTTGAACCTAATAAAAAGAACAAATTATTAAAAAGGAATCAAATTTTAATGAAAAAAATAGTTTTAATTACCATGTTTGACCCCGTCCATGTGGATACGGAGTGAGATAGGGAAGATGCTCACGACCGGGCTGTCGAACAAACTCCGCAACTCTCATCACTCCCGGAGGACCCTCAGGAGCAGGAGCGGGAGCGGGAGCGGGTGCAGCAACGGTAGCGGGAGGAGAAGGAGAGGGAAATGGAGAGGGAGATGTATGGTAGGAGCTGTGGGGCAACGATGCGGAACCCTGAATGAAATGGCTTCCCGAACCACCACGACCACGACGCTGTCGAGACCGGCTCTGATCATCACCATAAGAGCTATATATAGTTTTAATATATAAGAAATTGTTTTAAGTCATAAAAATAGTTTAAATATAAAAAAATAGTTTAATAATTAAAAAAAGTTTTAATATATAAAAAATAGTTTAATAATTAAAAATAGTTTAATAATTTTAAAAATAGTTTTAATATAATTAAAAAAATAGTTTTAATATATAAGAAATTGTTTTAAGTCATAAAAAATAGTTTAAATATAAAAAAATAGTTTAATAATTAAAAAATAGTTTTAATATATAAGAAATTGTTTTTAAGTCATAAAAATAAAAAAAAATATAAATTGTTATTATACATGATTTATTTATATATATATGTATAAAAATTATTAATCATTTATAAATATAGAAAAGGTTTATAAATATTTTAAAAAAATTTTAAAAACGTTTTATTATATATAATTTATTACTGGAAACATGAAAAACGTTTTTAAAAATCGAAAAACATTTTTAAAAATCAAAAAAACGTTTTTAAAATACAAAAACGTTTTGATTTCTAACCAAAACAAAAAAAAAATCCAAAAAAAAATTCCAAACTATCCATTCAATCCATTCAATCCTAAACTATCTAACAAACAACCTAAAATCCGAAATTATAATCTAACAAACCCTAATCCATTGAAAAAAACTAAGGTTTATACTTACATGATTCCGAGGGGGGAAGAGATGCGGCCGGGAGAGAGGGAGAGAGCTGCGGCCGGGAGAGAGGGAGAGAGGTGAGGCCGGGAGAGAGGGAGAGAGGGTGACCGGGAGAGAGGGAGAGAGGGCGACCGGGAGAGAGGGAGAGAGGGCGACCGGGAGAGAGGGAGAGAGGGCGACCGGGAGAGAGGGAGAGAGGGAGGGAGGGCGACCGGAGGTAGCTTGCGACCGGAGGGAGTAGCTTGCGCCGGAGGGAGAGAGATGAGAGATTTGAGAGATGAGAGATTTGAGAGATGCGGCCGGAGAAGGAGATGTTTTATTTATATATTCCGACGGAAACCGGTTCGTCGGTATTCCGTCGGAATTATGAAAACCCTAGTTCCTCGGAATTTCCTCGGAATTTTCTGAGGAAATTCCGAGGAACACTGAAAAATTAGGACTTTCCTCGGAATTTCCTCAGAAAATTCCGAGGAAATTCCGAGGAACCAGGGTTTGGGGTTTCAAAACCTCGATTTTTTTGTCGTATTTCATTTCTTATACAAATGTAATGCATACTATTGAAGATTCTTTGTATAAATGATCATAATTTATGAAATAAAAAAATTTCAACAATAATTGCACGTATTCTCTTTAACGTTTGTTAAAGTGTATAAGTGTTTCTCTTATGTTGTGTGGTTTTCTTTCATGCAATCGTAAAAGTGTTTGTTATCATCTGAAACACCAAAGTTTGACTTCATAATCTGGTTAAGACACTTAATGAAGGTTATATATGTGTTATTCAATCCGCAAAACGTAGTTTTCGGTTCAAAACCCCTGGTTCCTCGGAATTTCCTCGGAATTTTCTGAGGAAATTCCGAGGAACACTGAAAAATTAGGACTTTCCTCGGAATTTCCTCCGAAAATTCCGAGGAAATTCCGAGGAAATTCCGAGGAACACTGAAAAATTAGGACTTTCCTCGGAATTTCCTCAGAAAATTCCGAGGAAATTCCGAGGAACCAGGGTTTGGGGTTTCAAAACCTCGATTTTTTGCCGTATTTCATTTCTTATACAAATGTAATGCATACTATTTAAGATTCTTTGTATAAATGATCATAATTTATGAAATAAAAAAATTTCAACAATAATTGCACGTATTCTCTTTAACGTTTGTTAAAGTGTATAAGTGTTTCTCTTATGTTGTGTGGTTTTCTTTCATGCAATCGTAAAAGTGTTTGTTATCATCTGAAACACCAAAGTTTGACTTCATAATCTGGTTAAGACACTTAATGAAGGTTATATATGTGTTATTCAATCCGCAAAACGTAGTTTTCGGTTCAAAACCCCTGGTTCCTCGGAATTTCCTCGGAATTTTCTGAGGAAATTCCGAGGAACACTGAAAAATTAGGACTTTCCTCGGAATTTCCTCCGAAAATTCCGAGGAACCTGGGGTTCTTTACCGAAAACCCACACCTTCCTCGGAATTTCCTCGGAATTTTCCGAGGGATTTCCGAGGAAAACCTAATGTCCCTCGGAATTTCCTCGGTATTTCTATTAAAAAAAAAAAACTAGTCTGTTTCCGAGTCATCATCACCAGATGAATCTGAATCTGGGTCTTGGTGAAACTCTCCAATAACTGGTTCATCCTCTGCGTGAACGACGGCTTCCTCTGCGAAGTCGGTAAAATCGACTACAAGGCCACCTTCAGCTACATCTTCTGCTGCACTTAAGTTGCCGGATGTGATTGGTTGTAGTGGGTCTTCCAGCTCAGAACTTCCCTGAACTCGGCCTCTCGGGTTGAGTCTTGTAACAGTTCCCCATGGATCATCTTTGTTCCTTACCCGGGGATACTTGATATAACAAACCTGTAACATTTAAAAAATTATTAGTAAAAGTATAAATTATGATCAACCATTCCGAATAATTAACATTTACTTACCTGATCGGCCTGAGAAGCAAGAATGAAAGGATCATAATATTGCAGCTTTCGCCTCGAATGTACTGATGTAACACCAAATGCATCTGTTTTCACACCTCGATCTGGAGTGTTGTCGTGCCAATCACAATAGAAAACAGTACAGCGCAATCCAAGCATGCCCAAATACTTGATTTCCATAATCTCATGTATGTGTCCGTAGTATACATCATCTCCTGATGCAGAACAAACGCCAGCATCATAGGTCGTACGCGAACGTCTCCTCTTTTCAGTTGTGAATGCATATCCTCGAGTACAAAATCTTGGATATGACTTCACAACATAGTTTGGTCCAACCACCATTTCGCGTATCCAATCGTCAAATGTTTCACCTCTGGCTAAACCAGCAGACACCTATTAATAGCACATATATAATGAATTAGTATAAATATGTGATAAAATTGTATAAATATGTGATAAATGATATTTTAATTTGTTTAAGGCACTCACATAAGTAAACATTCATCCAGCAAATTCTCTCTGCTTCATTTCTTCTAGTTCCTCCTCTGTGGCGTATCTATATCCGAACCGCTTTTCTGCCATGAAAATCCTGTACATGTGATGACAATAATGTAATTAATTAAGATATAAATGTTAATTTGTTAAAATAAAAATTTGTAAGATAATAAACTTACCTCTCATATTGAAGAACATCTTCGCAGTTGGTGAGCAAATATGTTTGCAAATGACTTCGCTCCTGCTCAGTAAGTCGACGGTCCTTTGGTTTTCCGCTAAGTCGTCCAACATCTGTGAAAATATCTGGAACCTTAACATGATATGTTGCTCGTTCGCCTCTATCATCATGCCGAGCAGGTCTTCTGTTTTTGGTCTGAACTTCTGCTGGAAAGTAGTACTCGGCAAAGTTTGAAATTTCTTCATTGATCATCTGTGCGACTATAGAACCTTCTACCCTACTTAAATTTTTCACCATCTTCTTCAAATGGAACATATACCGCTCATACAGATACATCCATCTATACTGCACAGGACCACCAAGTTCCAATTCTCTTACCAGGTGAATAACAAGATGCTCCATAACATCAAAAAATGAGGGGGGAAATATCTTCTCAAGGTTGCACTGAATCACGGCTATGTTAGTCTTCAGATTTTCAATACCTTCAAGAGTCACTGATCTGGTGCATAAATCGCGGAAGAAAGCACTTATCCCTGCAATTGCTTCATGAACATTTCGTGGTAATAGTTCCTTGAAGGCAAACGGAAGGAGGCGCTCCATCAACACATGGCAATCGTGACTTTTCAAGCCAATAAACTTTCCTTCCTTTCTGTCGATACAGTTACGCAAATTAGATGCGTAACCGTCTGGAAACTCCACATCGTTTGAAATCCAATCAAAGAACGCATTTTTTCCCTCTGCATCAAGTCGGTATATGGGAAAAGGAGCCCTACCATTCCCATCAACATGAAGTTCTGAACGAGCACATATATCGACTAAATCCAGTCTTGACTTCAAATTATCCTTTGTTTTACCTTGAACGTTAAGGATAGTGTTCATGAGATTGTCAAAAAAGTTCTTCTCAATATGCATGACATCTAAATTATGTCTTAGCAGATGATCCTCCCAGTATGGCAGATCCCAGAAAATACTTTTTTGTGCCAGTTATGTAGTTCTCCAACAGCATCTACCGGAAATTGCTCATGTCCCCCGACGTCTGGCGTCCTTGCTGCACCAAAATCTCTTAGTTGTGTCTTCAAACCTTTCCCACTAACTTCCTCAGGTGGACCATCAAACACCTGCTTGTTCTTCCTAAACAAAGTCTTACTCCGACGGTATGGATGATCAGGTGGTAGGAATCGTCTGTGACAATCAAACCAACACGTTTTTCTTCCGTTCTTTAGTTGGAAAGCATCTGTGTCATCTTGACAATATGGACATGATAGCCTCCCATGCGTTGTCCATCCAGATAACATACCATATGCTGGAAAATCACTTATTGTCCACATTAGTAATGCCCGCATTTGAAAGTTCTCTTTACACGAAATATCGTATGTTTCAGCACCTTCAGCCCATAGTTGTTGCAACTCATATATTAGTGGCTGAAGAAACACATCAAGCGATCTCTTAGGATGCTCTGGTCCGGGAACGAGAATGGAGAGAAACAGAAACTCTCGTCGCAAGCACAAGTTTGGGGGTAAGTTGTATGGTGTAACAATGACTGGCCATAGAGAATATTGTCTTCCACTCTTCCCATACGGGCTGAAACCATCAGTACATAATCCAAGGTAGACATTTCTTCTCTCATACGCAAAGTCGGGATACTTTGATTGGAAATGCTTCCACGCTTTTGCATCTGAAGGATGTCTAATCTCACCATATGTTGAGTGCTCCGCATGCCATCTCATTCGTTGCGCTGTGCGTTCTGAAAGATACAACCTCTGCAATCTTTCCGTCAAAGGCAAATACCACATCCTTTTATATGGCACTGGAACTCTTCCACTCGTATCTTTATAACGAGGCTTCCCACAAAACTTGCATGAAATCCGCTGGTCATCCGTCCTCCAATAAATCATGCAGTTATCGCTGCATACATCTATTACCTGATAAGATAAACCAACACCGGCTACGAGTTTCTGAACCTCGTAGTATGAACCTGGAGCTACATTTTCCTCAGGTAGAATACCTTTAACAAAATCAGCTATCGCATCCATACAGTCTTCAGCCAAGTTATAATCTGTTTTAATGCCCATCAGTCTTGTAGCAGATGATAAAGCTGAATGACCATCTCTACAACCTTCGTACAATGGTTGCTTTCCAGCATCCAACATATCATAAAATCTCCTAGCTTCTGCATTGGGTAAATCTTCCCCTCTAAAATGATCATTTACCATCTGCTCAGTACCTACACCATAATCTACATCCGTTCTAATTGGTTCTTCTAATCTAACCGCCGGCTGAGGTTCGCTAGTACTACCAAGTTCATAATTAGTTTCTCCATGATGATACCAAATTTTGTAACTTCGTGTAAACCCACTCAAATATAGATGAGTCCAAACATCCCACTCTTTAATAACCTTTCTATTTTTACAATTAGAGCAAGGACATCTTAACTTACCTGTTTCTGCTTCCGGTTGTCGGCGAACTAACCCCATGAATTTGGTTATACCTCGTTGGTATTCTTCCGTAAGCAATCTCGTGTCCGGATCCAAATGAGGTCGATCGATCCAAGAACGAAAATAATTTGAAGAAGACATGTTTTTTTGAAATCAAATTCGTGATAGTAGGAGGGAAGGAGAAGAAATGGAGTGAATGAAGGTGAAGAGGGGTGGCTGTATTTATAGATGAAATCCTGCCGAGATACTGAGGAAATTCTGAGGAAATTCCGAGGAAAACAGACACTTCCTCGGAATTTCCTCGGAATCCCCCAACGGCTCTCCAACGGCTCTCTAACGGCTACAAAAAATCGTCGGAATTTTCAAAATCTCCGTCGGTTTTTTCCGACGGACACTGTTTCCTCGGTAATCCCTCGGAATATACCGAGGAAACCATACTTCCTCGGTATTTCCTCGGAAATTTCCGAGGAAATACCGAGGAAACCACATTTCTTGGTTTCCTCGGTATTTCCTCGGTATTTCCTCAGAAAATTCCAAAGAACTCATTTTCTCTCGGTATGTCCCTCAGAATAGTGATGTTTTCTTGTAGTGTATTAGCTATATTATATATTATGAAATTTAGAGATAAAGTCTTACACCCTCTGACAAATCCCATATATAGATATTTCGAAAGTGCAATGTTGTTGTTGTTCTTGCATTGTCTCCCTCTTCTTTTTTTTCTTGCAGTGTATAGAGTGAAAAAAAAAAGAGTGAAAAATGGATTGGCCATGTACACTACACAAAATATAGAGAAAAAGGAAACGCTAAAATCATTTACCAATTAAGGCAACCCTTTGAGTTATAAGCTTCTAAGTTTAAATCACAAAACAACTTGAACCAAACACTATATGGGCTATAGAGTCAGAGTTAGTCGCTATTGATATGTTAATTCGATCTTGATTGAAGAAATTGACTGCACTAGTTAGTCAAGTTTATAAAACTTCATAGTTAGGTTTATATTACCCCTGACATGATTGAGCATAGGAGCCTCCCTTGCGTCAAATTTTATATCATCATCTCCTTGATAAGATCCATCTCATAATACAGAGAATGGTTAATGGGAACGACAACATGCTTTTATGCCTGAGACGTTAACTAAGATTCACACTCACCTGTGTAAGAGCATATGCAAGGAAAAGAACTGGTATTCACATGAGAGTGAGTGAGATGAATGGAAGTTGTGAAGTCACTACTTGTTTGAAAAAGCGAACTTATTGATTTTTTGGAGAACAGAACTTTTTTTTTTTTTTTTTTGCAAAATTGGAGAACAGAACTTACTTGGAAGATAATCACATTCTTACTTATTTTCATCGAAGAAATGTCGTAAACGGAGAATAGGGCGTGTTAGCTGTAGACAATATCTGATAAGTGGAGATAAGATGATGTTGATGATACATACATGGAGAAGTCTATAATGGAGAAATATTAGATGTCGAAAGACATGCAAAATATTAATTCTCTTACCATTTTGGCAAAAATAAAATAAAATCTCACACTGTTTTGTATATATGTTTGTTGGTTTTTTTGTCAGCGAAATGATTATATAACGGTTTATGAGTTTAAAAGAGTACAGCCGGAGGTAAACTCAATGGCAAACTGACAAATATAAACTATTACAACAAAAAGAAAGATATATTCCCTCTGTTTCAATTTGTAAGTAGTTTTAGATAAAAACACTAATATTAGGAAATCTATCTACTTTTTAAAAAGTATAATTTAATATATAAATTCAACCAATTATAAAAATGCTAACATATTTTCATTGGTTATAAAATATACAATAAATACAAAAGGTACATTGAAATGTCAAAACTACTTATATTTTAAAACAGAGTTTTTTTTGTTAAAACTACTTACAATATAAAACGGAGGGAGTATATGTCTAAGGAGTGAAAAGGCTAAGAAATCCACCAACAATCAAATCCCCAAAATGGAATAGAATTTTAAGAAATCAAGATGACTGTCCTACCTATAATTAATAACTATGTTGAGTTCTCCAAAATGAATAATGAAACACCATAAATATTAATCTTATTTTGAGCAAATACAATTTCCAAATAGTACAGACCAAACATGATGAAATATAATCAGTCAATACGAAGTGAACTTTTGTTTTAAATCAGACAAACTGATTAACAAATTTGCTGATCAACAGTGAGACTAACACTTTGTAAGTTTTTTCTGTGGGATGATAACTGTCCCAAAACACATGGCTAGTCACGTCGGGACATACCGAAGATGTGATTTTATTGCACAGCACAGCAACTTCTATGACTCCGGTTCCACAGCATCCTTTATTAGACACTTCAAATCCTACAACGACTCAAGAGTTAGGACATATTTTATACCAAAGACAAAAATCTAGTACAAGAGATTTAAATACAAATTTTAAGGTGTTACCGTATTTAGCAGGACTCTGTATGATATCAAGAAGAGGGTCATATATATTAATGTAGACCGGTTTGAAACCCGGTAGAGTTTTATGCAACAATTCAAGTTTTGTGGAGATCTTTGAATTAAAAAGCTTTGCTGCTTCGTTGTAATTCTCAGCACATTCTCTCAAAAGACCTCCTCCTACGGTTCTCTGTGATGGTACACAGCCAAGTGGCGGTGCACCAAACACAGCGATTCTTCTCACTCCATATCCGTATAGTTTCTGTCATCATGAATTGATGAGCAGCTAGTATTAATTTAATTATTAGAAACCTCAATCCACATATAATTACATATTTTAGCACAAATGAAAAAAGGAAAAATAAGACAAATGATCAATCTATACATGGTACACCCAGTATTAATGTCATTAAAGCTATTTGTCAAATATAAAATATTTAGTTTGGTAATTTGCTTTTCCTATCTGATTGTCCTTCGTGGGAGCCAAAGTGTCTGAACATCTTAAAAATAAATTAGAAGTGATTTGGAAGATGAGGATACTTGGTCGGTGGCCATAAATTTGATAATTTTAGAAATATTTTGTTATAGTAAATTTTTAAAAAGCTCATAGTTACATAATTCTTTCGACTTAAAAAACACAATACATATGCTGTAAAAACCTACGCTATAAATATTCTGAGGCTGCCGTCGTCATAAAAGATTACATCATTACATGACATAAATAGAATTATTAGTCACTGAATAATAACATTTTTGTTAGATCTTACTACTTTTAGCTTAGATTTTCCGTTATTTATGACTCATTCAGTAAACTGTAAATGGTTACTTTTGTTTACTCTTTCTATAGTACTACTGGACTATTATATATATGTAGTAATACCTAAAATATGAGAGAAGCTTACGTTCACAAAATCAGAGGCAGAGTTGGCCATGAGAGTAGTGTACGAATCGACGTCGTAGTGAGGTCTTGCACGGAGAACATAGTAAGTATTGGCTATGTCGTCGCTGCCTGCGACCAATAAGAATAAGCTGTTGGCTAATATGAAGTCTTTTCTTTCGTCCCCAACTATATTCTTCACTTTTTCTATGTACTCCTCGAAATATTCTAATTGCTCTTCTAATGATATAACGGCCTGATACCATCAACAAATACAAACGTGACCAAGTTATATAGATAAATATCAAATCAAATATTTCCATATTACAGGAGTTAGCTTACAATTATCAAAAAAAAAACACTATATGATCGTCAGATTACGTATAATATATAGTATTACCACGAGTTTGGGTGTTAAAGGATCGTAACCAGAACCTCCCGACGCAAATGATACACCGGTTAAAAGATCTTCAGTCTTTAAACTTGGATCGAGATATGCAGGTACAACTGATTTTATTCCCAATTCTTCGGCTGCAAATAAGAAGAAAGCATAAAGACAAATAGCGTCATTTTCAACTTTAAAAGAATATATATATTCCGTGGACTATACTAGCTTTCCTAATCCTAACAGAAGTTGGTATGCATATTGAGTCAATGTTACTAGCCTTGTCTTTAACTACTGTCCAGAAATGAACAAAAAGAAAAAAACAAATGATTGCTCAAATGATTTGCAGGCGTCACTAACATGTAACATCACTTGTGTCCTAATCAAATCCGAATCCGGGCTTACCTCAGTTAGTTTTGGTTTCCTAATTTTTTGAAGATAATATAAGTATAGACTTCTGAATTATTTTTAAAAAATTATTAAAATGTTTATTGTCTCCAAAATTTCTAAGCCGGTCATATTCTAATAAGTCGTTATATACATGTGGAAATCTATGTTTTTGTTGACATCTCTCTTTTTCATTTGAGCTGAAAAAAAAATACGAGTAGAGTAATATCTAAAAATGAAGAAAATCACGAGAATAAACCAATCAAATCGGTGGGGACTCGTCCGTCGCAAAATCTCCCGGTGGGAACTCCGCCTTGGAAATTGATACCGTAAGGCTGAAAATCGCACTTAACTACGGTTTTGACATTGTTATTATTTCCGGTGTCGACAATGGAGTCACCGAAAGCTATTAGCGCTGGAATCGTCAAGTTTGGCGGCAGCTTTACGGCGACGAGTGTCTCAGTGAGAAAGAGAGCGGACAACAAGCATAGTTTCAATGAAAAACAAGAACTAGACCAGCTTGTATTGTCTTTCATGTTTGCTTAACGTAAAATAAACACAAGATTTTAATAAAAGAAATGTTTGCTTTGAATCAGGACAAAGAGGGAATTATATAAACCTTTCTTCCATGTCATCACGATTGTTCATATATAGACACACACACACATGTATATATATGCATTGCGTGGTGGAGAGGTTGTGGACTTGTGGTAGACTTCAGACAAGACAGAATTAACCAGTTTGAATGAAATATTTTTAGAAGATGTAGTAGATTGGGTACTTTCACAATTTTAATCGTAGGAAATAACTGAGATAGTTGTACTTAATCTCAACCATACTAGTTTTTTTCTTATAACAGGCGGCTTTAAAGACATAAGTATTAGGGTCTATATCGAAACACGTATTGCCAGCAGAGTGTGACTGCTTATAGGATTGGTTAAATATTAGGATCTAATTAACCGGGAATTATAATCGCTGTAATATTTAGATGACATCCTCATTAGAGAATTAAATACTCCCTGTCTGCTCTGTGAAAGCAGAACGCATTAAATGAATATTCAACTTGCTACGTATATCACATTGTATTGTGGAATCTATCATGGAATTGTTCGTCGTGCTTTCATGTAACATAAAAAGTTATTTAATTGAAGAATATCTAGTTTTTTTTTTTTTTTGGTTAAAAGAGAATAGCTATAGGCTTACAAACAAGAGATTAGACATTTGGTTTTCTTTTTCTCATTTTCTAATTTTGCCGGTTATAAACATAGCTAAGTGAAAGATTATTCTTGGATCCCCAAAATTTTAAAAGTTTTATATATATATCCCTAATTTATTAAAAACTTAATTCAAAATATCTAACATATTTTACTTTTAGAGTTCTTTTAAAAGTCGAATTAACGACTCATCATGCGTAAATGCAGATGACGGAAAACCAACGAAGGTGTAGGATAGCTATGTGAATCACACGCAACAGGTGATACTGCCGCAAAACTGGTGTGAAGAAGGTAGAAAGGTATAAAAAGCGGCATTAAGAAGACAGATATTGGGGATTTCAGAAAATATAATAGAAAAAAATGTTTCTGTATTTGGACAAATGTTTGCTCTTATTGATACCTGTTCAGCGATGGTCCTAATGTAATAATTGTAGATTATAAATAGCAAGCCAGCGGTCTAGTACTAGCTGAAAAATCATGTTAAATCAATAATTTATGAGTTATATCGACAAGGCTACTAGAATGTGAAACTTATTTAATGATACAACCACATTATCTCCAACCACTATCCAACATGATATAGTTTTTTTAAATAATTATGTGCAAAAAGGCAATATATATATATGCATAAATGCATGTGTTAAAGTGCTTTGAAGCGTTTGATTGTTTGATATAAAACTGAAGATAATTCCACTTTTTAAAGTTCATATTTTTCAAAACCCAATAACTGAAGTCGAAAATTAGGAGAAATATTGTAGTATTTATAACATATATCACAATAACTCGTTAGGTTTCTTAAACTTGTGGAAAAAGATCAGAAACCTAACCTAATTAATTTATCATATATATGGTCCTGTAACTATAAATTATGGGGTCATCTTATACTACAGTCCACAGTCTATGCTATTGTATTCGTAATTTCGTATATCGTTGAAGATAGACCCCTTAATGTACCGCAGTTGTTTATATATAATAACAACTCCACAGCGACAAATTTGAAGTGGCGCGTAGTAGCTTAGTCCCACATCAGCAAGGACAAAAGGAAGGACAATAGCTTTGTCTATGCTATTGTATTGGTATGTCCTTTTTTTGGTAACTCGGGTTGTCTGAACACGAACACCCGACTAATCCCGGAGACGAGAAGACAAATTATGTTAAATAGCATCTGTTTCCACACATGCGCTGTTTATCTAACTGATAGATCGAATCCATGATACTTAGCGCATTTTCTTGTGTCACTCGACTACGCCCGTATTAATAAGATTTTTTTTTAGAATTCGGTTTGATAAGCATTTATTAATTGATCATTCATTAAGTGGTCCAAGAGTTGATAATATATACCCAACGTAAAATAAATTAAATTAAATCACCCATATAATCAATGAATTCAAGTTGATCATACCCATCGTAAATACTTTGTGAGATATACTACCAATAAAGTTGTTCTAAGAATTTCATTAACCAACGGCTTCTTAAACTGAGTTTCTTAGAATTATTATAATATTTTTTCATATTATTGTTATATAATTAAAATTATTAATAACAACTGGATGTAAGAAACACATGTTGCTTAAAAGTTTGTAAACTTTTGGCCAGAATTTATCCCAAAAAACGTCCTATTTATTTTCTTACTCTTTTTTCTGTTATTTATTTTCATTAATTTTAAAGTGAGAAATTCCTCTAAAATATGCACCTTTGTGGGTGCTCTCAACTTCTCTTTGAAAACACATCCTATCCGTGCTCCATATCCATGTAACAGAGTTACGAGTTAAAACCTCGTCTGCAACTTTTGTCAATTTCCTATCTCTATAAGTTTTTATATTAAAAAATGATGCATCATAATAATATGATAAGTTCTTACAAAAAACAAAGTGATGAGCACATAATTTTTGATAGCTTGATGAGTTCTAACAAAAGAAAATGGTTTGTACTGATTGTTCTCATATCTTCTCATCCATAAGAATGGTGAAGGAAGAGAGACTTGAACAGAGGAAGGCCAAAGCAGGTGTTGGTTAATTCATACTACGAACCAACTGTTTTCTGTCCTCGCTCACCCAACCATTTCCTTCAATTGTTCAAGATAATCTTCGAATAATTTCAGTTTCTGTAACAACGATATTCCTCCCTTTAAAATTTAGTTATGATGAAATGAATGTAACCATATGTTGCATCTGGAACTATCTTAAATTTTTAAGTGCATAGTAAAAGTTCAGCATTTCGTTGGCATCTTTTAGGATTAGAAAAGTTTACTTTTTTCTAGGATAAGTATGTATTATTAAAGGAAAAATGAAGTCGGGTTTGAGGCTGCTATAAATATAAATCTAAGAGATCTCTATAGTATTACTTGAGAAATCAGTTTCCTATGTGTCGCATTCACGTTAACTCTCACGATGGTTGTTTACATTGATACCCTTAATGAATTAAAAATATTATATTTAAATACTATTATTGAATTTTTTTATTTAGTTTTCTTTTAAAAAAATTCAAATAACATATATAATAAAAAATAAAACATTTATTAAGTTAAAAATATATAAACGAAAATATAAACAATATATGTATATATAATATTATTCATTAAAAAGGAATGTTCACAAAATAGAAATATTTCAAATTTACAAGTTCACAATTTGTTTAAATTGCTTATTTTGAGAGATATTAAAGAAAACAATTAACAACAAATATCTTTTGATCAAATCATTATAATTTTTTTTTTAAAATAAATAACACTATATACTTTAATGATGTAGATATATTATATTTTATCATTGTTAAAATTATTTGTTTTCTTTATATTAAATTTGTTTTTAAATTTTATGTTTTTATTTTTGTGGAACTTAATATAACCATAATCAAATTGCCAAAGCAAAACTAAATTCTCATTTTTAAGATTATTTAAAATAAATTTCAGTTTATCATTTAATAAATCTAAGAAATTAAATTATTTAGAATTTATAAAATATTTTAATTGTTGTAAATATTGATATGTGTTCATGAGCTTCCAAAAATGTATTAGTTACTTATGTATGTAACTTCCCATTGATCATTGCTTTATTTTTTAATATGTTTTTATAAAATGTTTTAAAAAAAAAACTAACATATAATTTGATAAGTATTATGAAAAAATACATGCACATTTAAACGATAAATAAAGTTAATTTTATTTTACTTAATAATAATAAAAAGTAATTATACTTCAATTTGAATTTGAAAAAAATATATGTAACTCAATATACTCACAGCATGTGTGACTAGACTAATCCAACTTATATCTAAAATCATAGATTTAACTACAATAAGAATATATAATTTTATAATGATAATTTTATTTTATAAATTTAAATTATAGGAAGACTCAAAACATATTAGCAAATAAAAATAAAATATTAACCAACTGTTACAATTTAGTTCTTTTGTATAATTTATATATATGCATGAGATTGTAGAATATTATCGTTATATTTATTTATGAACTTTGGAATCAGACACTTTAGTTTATTTTTTATTTCAGTCTAAGCACAATATATTTTAAGTTATACTTAATCTTCGTCAAATATATTTGCATATCTAAGACAACAACTAATGTAAATAAAAATAAGAAAAATTAATCATAATTCTAATATATTTAAAATAAAAATATCATAGTTGAATTCAGAAAAAATAGATACAATCCAATATACCCAAATGATAAATAAATCGACTATAAAACAACAAAATTAACTAAATATAACATATCTAAAATCATATGTCTAATTAAAGTAGTATAATATTATTAGTATAATAGTGCATACAAATTATAAATCAATTTAAAATTAAAAGTAAATAAAATAAATTATTATAATATATTTACTTTATAAATATTTATATCCGTGCATGAGCACGGGAAAATCACCTAGTTGTAAAGTAATTCATTCACGTAATAATATACAAACTCTAAATAGATATTTACCTAAATACATTTTTCTTACTTTACTTTTTTCAAATTTTAATTCGTGTTTGTTCACAGCACAACCACATCACCAATTTTAAAGGTTTCGAATTTGAACCATGATGCGCCGGTAGTCTTGATTTAAGCTAAATTCTTCTGTCATGACTAGCTTAAAGACAAAAATATTACGGGTTATCGTTTCATGTTAAAGGTTTCTTTCTCTTAACTTATTGTAAGTTTTTTGGATAATTTGGGATGTCCTAGGCCAAGGCCTATACTAATTTTCAGAAGACCGGTCAACTAGTAATAGACAAATCCGGTTACTCTACGTGGGATTTAGATACTCACGCCATCTAACCACACATATGAGCAATATAGGAGTAGGTTTTGAACCCGAAGCGCTTAACATTTTTTCAAGCCCACTGTCCCATTCGACCACACTCGCATAGCTAACTTATTTGAAGTTACGCTTTCAGTTTCCATATTCGTTTATAAACCTAAGATAATGACACTTAAAAACTAAAAAGACGCTCTCTCTCCTAAAGCTCGCGAAACTCAAAAGTCATTAACATCCGCCTCCGACGTCCGGGCGGCGCGTCCGAGCGCGTGCCGGCGTCGGAGGGCTTTCTCCTCTTATCTCAGTTTACTCTTTGCTTCTCTGGTCTTCACGTGCTCTTCCCGCTTTGTTTCAGTCCCTGGTTTGGCTTCTGTCGTTTGGCCTCATCGTCTGCTCGCGAAGATTGACGGCTCCGGTGGTGGTTTAGTTTCATCTGAAGACGGGACGCGGTGTTGTGGTGTGGGTCGTGCTGGTGGAGTCGGCTTTTAGGGTTTATGGTGAGCTTGATTTTCCCTTTCTCAAGCTCTCCGATGTTCCTTCGTCGCGGGGAGGCTGTGTAGGTTCTTGTCACGGCTGGGTTTGGCGGCGGTTCGTTGCTGCGGATCTATTGCGCCGTGCTCGTTCGGTTAAGGTGAGGGGTATTTAGGGTTTCCTCGGGTCGGGGAGATTCCGGTCCCTGCTTACCGCAACCAAGAGTGCTCCGGTCTTTGGATTTGGGGCGAGGTTCGAGTCGGATGTAATCGTGGTGAAAGTGTCCGGCTTTGTTTCTTCGTGTGTGTGCTTCTGGTTCATTTTGAGTGGTCGTCTATGGCCATTAGACGGTTCTCAGTTTTCCCCGCCTCTCTTCCGTTGCTTCCTCCTCCGGCGTCTTGATCTGATTCTCCGACAGTTTAGGCGACGGCCTGACTCTAGGAGTTAAAGTCTCTTGTTCTTCATGCTGTTGCTATCTCCTTGGCTCTGGAGGTCGTTCGTTTGCGGTCAAGAAATTTTTTTTTGGTTCTCAAAAGGCTTAAATGCTTAGACGGTTCTCGGGAGTCATTAGCCGTCTCTGAGTCAGCATCTCGTCATAGCTCACATCCCGGCACCGTAGTGTTGGTCTTGTTCCTCTTGCGGTGGTGTTGCTGGCTTTCTTGCGTAGGTTTTGAGGCTTCTTTTCATGGTGTGGCGATGGATACAACCCGTCTTTCTGCAGGGCTTGTTGACAGCTAAAGCGAGCGTTTGTTCGATTTGGGATGCGGTTCAAGGCGTCGTGTGGCGTTTCATACATTCCGGCTTTGGTGGCGATCGCAAGGCCTTGGTAAGTATTTGAACCCTCTCCTTTGGTCGTTTGAGCTTCATAGACAGAGAAAGTTGCAAGTTTGGTGGAGATCATCGGGAACTAGCTACTCTGGAGACGTCAAGGGAACTCCCGGCATCCTCAGCAACGAGGAGAATCTCACTTTCCTGAGAGTCACGTCAATGGTAGAGAACGGCTACCGAAGTCGAAGGATTTCAAAAAACAAACTAGCGGAATGTGCCGGGTTTAGTGGGCGGGCGAAGCTAGGATTGTAATAATTTGATTTCGATATTTTGTTCAAAACAAGCTTGTAACCGTATCTGATTCCCGATGCATCGGGCAGATTTCATTTATAAATTTTTTTGAAAAAAAAATGACACTTAAAACTAAAAAAGGAGAAGATTAAATCATATGTTAGGGAAAATATCAACCACAGGACTAAATGCCTTCTTGACTTGACATTAGTTAGCCAGTTTATGCGGCTACTTATTATCATCCAACAATATTTTTGTCCCTAAGAAGGTAAATTTCATTAATGAATAATGTAGGTCTGATACATTACAAACAATTTCACTATAACTTTTTGGAGTGCTTAGAGTATATGTCAGTATGTGTATGTACCCGACATTGTTCAATGAAGCCTGAATGTGATATATAAGGAACTTCTACTGTTAATGGGTAAATAGTAAAAAATAAATAAGTAACTAGGTACATTCATCGAAAACAAGTATTTTCAGTTGTTTGTTTCTGAAGATAATTTTATTGTTTATACAGTGAGTCCAAATTCCAAGTTTTTTTTAAAGATCTTCGTATAGTTTACACTTTTCAATAAATGACGAGGGTACTAAACTACGAATTGATGAATTGGGATAGAAAGTCTTAGTCTAATCTGGCATGGCCATTTATTTAAAGAAGAAAATAATAAGGGTTTCTAAACCATTCTCATTGGCCTTCTGAGTTTTCAAATTGTGCTTCGTGCTTACTTTTTTCCTTAGTTTTTTTTTTCATACATTTATTTTCTTTGTTAGACTATAAGATTTATCAACTGTTGTTTGATACATATTAAAGATAAAGTTACAATAGTTTGTTGAAAAAACAAAATACATGATGTAGCAAATGTAGTGCAGAAACTTATCAACAGCGTTTATAAAAAACATGAGTCCTTCTTATATGACGTGGTAAATGTTGATTGGACCAAAATATTATGTTTGTTTCTCAAGTTTTAATTGCAACTCAGATAGTTGGATAAAGACAAATGTAAGAAACTGATTGAATGTTCGCATCTTCCTAACATTTTTTCATCTCATTTATTTAATATCAATTATTTCATAATAATTATAATTTATATATAAGTTTTATATCAACATTCATTATTTTTCATATTCTATAAACAGACACCTGTTTCATTTTATTTGGTCACAGAAAAGACCCATCTTTTTTACTATATTTTTGCTATTAGCCTTTACTAAATTTTTGTTTTTAGCATTAAAAATCTTTTTAGTAAATAGATCTCAATAATACTTCTAACATTCAAAATTCTTCTAAATATCCTTTTAACATCCTATTTTCTTAATAATATGTAATTACAAAAACAAACATAAAATAAAATAAAACTATGAATCAAGGGTCATAGGGTGTATGAATTTTTTTAAAGAAAACCATTGTAGAGAATCAAAATTGAGTAGATGTTAAATTGTGATATGAACAAAAAACAATGTGTAAGAAAAAAGATGATGTGGAGTAAAAATAGGATTATGTAAACATGTAACCAATATACACTGTCTTAGAGTACTTAAATGTACAACTACATTTAAGTCTAAAAATGAAAAGAAAATGCACAACTACAAACCAGAGTAGATCAACAAGCTATTGAATTAACCGAAACCTCAGATCTGAACTTGATTCATATTTTGACCGAAGACACGTATTGACCAAAATCTTAATGTGAGACTATGATAAAATTGTTAAAATTTCATAAAATTAAAATATGTGGCCAAACGCCGATCATTGTTTCCCATTGCATACTCTATTCCTCCTTTGGCATATTTTATTTGAAGACGAAGAGAAACATTCAAGTGCTTTTGGGCCTACGTTCAACAGATTGCTTATAAATGGAGTAAGAAGTCTTGTAACTTGGAAGAAACTAAGAGAATAACGAAAACAAAAGGCATTGGAAGCTTAAGAAAAAATAAGTTCAATTGTTAGATCCGAACTTGTGTGTAACATGTTTTGGTAGCATGATCGAGTGATTAGAGATTATGAACTTTTAGTTGATATGGCCTTTAGTGTGATCGAAGTTAGAGCAACGAAATCATAATATAAAAAGAATGGATAAGAGAAAGTAAAAACACACAAGAAAACATCCAACTAGACAACAAAGAGATATTAAGTCATAACATCATATGCTTTTAAAGTTTCAAAAAAAAACATCATATGCTTTTAGACACATCAGGATATCACGTCTAATAAGATGATAAACAGCAGAAAAAGAGGAAAATGATCATTCAGATTACAACTTGCATGTGCAATCATAAACTAATATATCTTGTTGAGAACTCTCTCAAAATATTTTGCGGACAAAATCTTGTACGTCTTCTCAGTGGGATGAAAACTATCCCAAAACACATAATCATGTCTATTCGGACATACGTCAGCAGTGAAATTGTTACACAACACAGCAACTTCAATTAGTCCGGTTCCACAACACCCTCTATCAACCACCTGAAACCCTGTCATATATATTCTGATAAACAAACGGTTTTCTTGTTTTTTTGGGTTCAAGTAGAGAGGTTTGAGAATCAATATTAATAGTAATGTATAAGATAGGACCAGCAGGGAAAAAAAAATGCAAAAAATGTTTACCATATTGTTGAGGATCTAGAATGATATCAAGAAGAGAATCATATATATCGATGTAAATTAATGTATTGTCACGTAAGTTTCTTGACAATGAATCCAAATTTGCAGAAAGCTTAGCATTGTAGAGCTTTGTTGCATCATTGAACCTTCCAACACAACTCCTAGTTGGTCCTCCTGCGACTGTTCTCTGTGAAGGCACACATCCTAGTGGTGGCACCCCGAATACTTGTATTCTTCTCGCTCCATATTCATGTAGTTTCTGTTAATACCACATCATTAAAAAGACAAAGCTTAAGAGAGAGAGAGAGAGAGTAAAAAGAGAGTTACTATCAATAAGTAGCTTACTGAATATTCTAAAAAATATAGCTATAGTTTATTAACTATTTCATACTTGAGCAAAAGACTGAGCCTTGTCAGCCATAAGAGTGGTAAAGGAATCGACGTCGTATTGGCGTTGCACAGAAGGAAGGGCAAAGTATGTATTGGTTATATCATTACTACCACATATAACCATGAACAAGCTATTCTGTATTATGAACTCTGTCCTCTCTTCCCCAACCATTTCGTTCAGTTTCTCTATATATTCTTCAAACAATTTCAGTTGCTGTGATAGTGATATTCCTCCCTATAGAAACAACAGTGATCAAAAGCTTTAGAAATAATCATATTTGTATATATATATATATATATATATTGTAAGACTCACCGATAGTTCGCTTGTGAAAGGAACGTAACCAGCACCACCAGACGCAAATGTTACACCGGTTAAGAGATCTTCCGGTTTCAAATTTGGATCTCGATATGCCGGTATACTTGGTTTAATTCCTAATTCTTCCGCTATAATAAACAAGAAAAATAAATTACAACCAGTAATCATGTTATGGTAAGGGTTTCTTCGACCTTAAGTTATTTGATGTTTTTTTTTCAGTTTTCTATACGAAGTTAAACACAACATGACACGTACCTGAAAACCGAAAAAAAAAACTCATCACATGTTACGCATAATTACTCAACTATTGAATTAAATGCCTCTTGACATTAGTCAGTCAATTTAATGCGTCTGATATTAAGTAGTGATCATACAATATTTGAGTTTCTCTTTCTGCCTCGGTCCATCACATTTTTTTTATGTCAACATATTTTATAATTTATAATATAAGTTACATGCCACACGTCTTTTGTCACTCACTCAGATTTTATTATCCAGTACTAGACGTACATGATACTAAAAGAGTAAAAGGCTTAAAACTTATAATCTGCATCAGTGAGCTCTCACAAGTATTCTCAAGAAAAAAATAAATAAATCAAAAATAATTAAAAAGAAGAAGGAAGAAGACACTCTTGGTGAAGAGCTTAGAGCATCATTATCTATGGTCTCTTATTTTAGGTCTCTTAAGGAAAATAAGAGACAGTCTCTTAACTTTTAACTAAAAAGGTTAAGAGACGTTTCTTATCAAATAAATTTTGAGAACTGTTCTAGCACGTGGCAATAACAAAGTGGTTCAACCACTTAAAAGAAAATTACAAATAATCAAATAAACAAAATATTAATTTTTTGATTTATTGGAGAGACTCAGACATGTTCTACTACTGCTCTAAGTGTGTTTATAGGATACACAAAAATGAATGTTTAGTTGTTATCTATTAAGGAAAATATCGAAATATATAACTTAATCAAATATACAAAAGAAAGCAAATTGAAATTTACCTATAATATCAGTGGGAACTTTGCCATTGGAGAACCTTCCGGTAGGTATTCCACCCTCAAAATCGATGCCATAAGGAGAATAATTGCATCTAGCAAATGTTGTCGTAATGTCGTCGTTGTTTCCGGCATCAACAATCGAATCTCCAAACACTATTACCGCCGGAATCGTTTTGTTTGGTGGCAGTTTCACCAAAGCGTTTGTGGTTCTCTCAGATAACAACACCAGAAAGAGAACACACAGAAACAGTCTAGAAGATAAAGTGATGCGATGAACCATATTGATGTGTCTTTTCATTGTTGCTCTATGCATCTTTGTATGAAATAAAGCTTTTGGAATGGTGTGTACAAGAAGAAAAGAAGAACAAAAACTTGGAATGGTTTGGATGTACAAACGATTGACCTAACATATAAGGAAACTTTACACTTGTCTATAGAGTAGTGGAAGATTCAAGAATAAGTAACTAGATTAGCCACGTAAACTTTATTAAAACGACAATAATAACGGGGATTGTAAAATTGCTATTTTCATTTCTTTTACCACAAAGAACCAACAGAAAATCATGCGACCAAATTACTATTTTCACCTTTATTTCATCTAAAATTTCATTCAACAAACACACGGCCTACCTACACCGGTGTCCGCGGATCTGTAGCCGTGTTCTCCTAATATAATACTAGGGTAAAACCCGCCTTACAGACGGGTAAGTATATCTATACTATTATTTGCAAAGTAATTTTTTACAACGGAGCTTTCACGTTAGAAAGTTAGAGCGGTTAATATCGTTTATATTCTTAATGAAAAATATATATAAATTATCTATCAATAAAAAGAAATTTATTTATTTTTGAATAGAACTGATTAAAAATAATTATAAGAATTATCCAAAATCTAAAATATATTTTAAAATAAAAAGATAATTCCTATATATATTATGTTCTTATCTGGAAAATATCTTTTACTAAAATTTAAAAACTAAAAAATATATATTTAAATATTAATCAGGTAAAATTCTTAATTTTTAAAAAAAATATATAACTGAAAATATAATATTGAATAATTTATAAGAATTGTGATATAGTATACAAAAAAAAATTCATAAAACGTAAGAATTTTTAAATAAAAACATAAATAATAATTTATCATTATATTCTTTTAGTTAGTAACGTATGTATTAATAAATAATTATAATGATTATTCGTGCGCGCGGACTAAACACTTAGTAATAAGTAATAGAAAAGTATTTTAAATTCTAATAAGCATTTGATTTTTTGTTTTGTTTTTCAGTTACGTGTGTGTCTCTAAGACTTTAGCAAAATTGTAGGAGGTATGATTACTAAAAACCAATAATTGTATTTAAAGAGTAACAATCGTATTGTGTGAGTATGCATTAATAGTTTAATACATATAAAAATTGCTTGAGATAGTTTATTCTTAAATGGAAATCTGTTTAGGATCATATAAACTCATAAGTACCGCGATAATAGAAAGTGTCAAAAAAAAAAAGTTTCGCTCTAACATGATTAAGGACAAAAAGGAATTGAATACAAAATATAAATTTTACTCACAAAAGTTGTGTGATGGATGATAATGTTCCTGTTTTATTAGAAGAGGTAAAAAAGAGTAAGACGGAAACTATCGCACTTGAATGTGAAAATCCGATGCTTTTTTTTAAATCCGATGCTAATTTGAATTGAAACCCAAGTAGCCCATACAAGCCCAAACAAAAGAAAGTTCAAAGTAAGATAATGATCAATCTCGAGAGATGTCCCACGCGTATGTCGAGTAACGAAGAAGAGACACGTGCCCCAATGAAGAGAATAATCGGCTTAACAACGATTCTGATGAGTCAATCCTCTGCTTCGACACCGACAGTGAAGTCTTCACCAGAGAAAACTCAACGAAGAGAAACCATTGTGAAGAAGACCAAATTCGACGGAAGAACAGACCAACGCTTCGATAAAGAAAGGATCGATAGCCTCAACTGATCTAGAGAATCAGATTCACATGAACATGAAACTTAGACATCTTTTAAGATTAGAAGCGCGAAGATGCAACTGCCTAACTGAGGAGAGGAGAGAACAATCCAATTCTCAGACCGAGAGTCAGTCTAATCAGAGAAAGCACATAGAAGCGGAGGTCAATCAGGAGAACAAAAAGCGGAACCGGAGAACAACCGGAACCAAACTCGCCTACGACACCGTCCAAAGAAAATGAGAAGCAAGAAGAAAAGCCGGCGAAGACGGTGTTGAGTGAATAACCGTTTCCCAGAGTCAAAAGCCCGAACCATTGGGAGTCATAAACCGGACTAAATCCAGTGAAAGCTTATCTCATCTAGAGAGTGAACAAAGTGGAGAGTGACCAGAAACTTTTTGGTGTCTTTTTCTCTATATATATTTTTCGTGAGCATTATCTTAAAATAAAGGTCATAAGAGAAATCAACTTCATCTTTCATATCTCTAGTTTTTTTTTGAAGTTTTCTAATCCCACTTCTTTCTGTGCTTCAGAGGGAGAACAAAAATGGCTCTGGATTCGCCGGGCTTTTGGATTCTCCGGCGTCGGTGGTGGGCTGGAGTTTTACGGTGGTGCTGGTAGATCCATCCTTGGTGATCCTGGAACTGTCATAAATTCTGATAACAATAATCCTTACTCCTCAGCCAACGTATAAGAATCAGATTTCCAGAATATTCATCGACTATATCGGAAACAGATTATCGGGTGGGAATTAAATCACTGGAAAATAGATTCCGGCAGACTTTCAAGAAACTCAGCAGCAACATTCTTCTCATAATCAAGCAGCTATCAATGCATTTCATGTAAGGTCTGTGAAACCTAGAACTTTCAATAATCTTCAATTGCTAAAAGAAATGTAGAAATCTCTTGAATGATTTAGAAGAAAAAAAAGTGATGAACTTCACAGAATTGAACTCACTTTATGTAAAAATCCGCAAAGAAGAAACATATGGAATGAGACGTTGTGAGAATAATGGGTCGGTGATATTAATGACAATATCAATTGTATTAAGTGAATCTTAGCAAGAACCGTAACCGTAATGGCGAGTTTCTTCTATGGGGAGGAAGAAGAAACATGTCACAACCTAAGTCATACAACTTTTTTTACAGCCCAACTATAAATAAAAGCCCATCCGACTTTATAATAAATGAAACGGTGAGTTTCACTCCCCTGTACACGTGCCACGCTCTCAGGTTATGAATTACTAACATGGCATCTGACGTGTACCATCTAGGAGTGAGGGAAACCCTCTTTTATAATAATAGATCTCGAATATCAGTCACTCGAGGAAAAAGTGCATTGTGTTTATTTTTGTCCAAAACAAATTTGTTGTTTCAGTTCTAAAAAAATACAGCCTGATGGTTTATAAAATGGATCCCTTTTTTTTGTCAACTGATTCTTTCATTAAAGGTCCAATGGGGATATTACATAGATGAGTTTACATTTAACCCAAATTCTCATCATAACAAACTCAACTTTGATATTTACAATATTATCAGGTCTTGTATATTGACCTAATAATGCAACACGGAATCCACGCGTCTCTACTGGAACGATCCTTAGCCACACGTCGCTTTCAACTTTTGCATCAAGCACCGGTTGTCTTGAGAAAGAACGCGCCTGTACGCGCCACCGTGTGGGATGAGAATCGAAGAAGCAACACCGGTTGATAATCCCTTCTGCTCAAGCTTCGTTCCTGGGCTGACTAATAAACTCCTCATCCTCATACCTTACGCTCAAACCGTCACTTTAGTAAGGCCACCATCTTCATCGGATAATAACTCAGGGAATATTCAGTTGACCTAACAGAAGATTTTTACCGGACCACCTTCAATATAGATAAGATGCCGATTCATCTAAATCTCCATCAGAAATCAGCCGAAATCGATCCAACATCACATCCTCCTTCTTATCTAGGAAACTCTACTCTGAAGCCAATTCTTCGGCTCCATACCATTAAGAAGTAGAGATTGACTCCTTTAGGAAAAGAGTAAGTGCTAATCCGAGAGGAAGAGAAGAAGGCTCTACAAAAGCTAACGGGATTTGGATTTTAGCTGCGAAAGGAGAGGTTTAGTATTAACATCGATCTCTGTCGAAGAACCACTGACACAACCATGAAGCCTTGCTTCGATAGAGATCACATACACACAACAAAATCACCACCGCAAAAAAAAAAAAAAAAAGTCGCTAACCGGAAAAACTAGATTAGTCTAGAGATCAAATAATATGGTACAAGGATAACCAAAAACAAGGGGTGGCGACCGGCAGCAAAAAGCACACCGGCCACCGGATCGATTTTCACTTTTGAAGTTCTAGAGAAAAAATAGAGCGATGAGAGAGAGAACAAGGTTTTGTAACTTATAATACATACCATTAATCCCTAAGTAATACATACCATTAGTGTGTCACAAAGACTCCTTTTTGTCTTCATTTGTTGAAACCCCTCGAGAGACTTAATCTCTTACACATATAACCCAACAAATTTCTTAATAAACATTCAAGTCCTAAACTTCAATTAAGAATGGGCTTCAAACCAATTTTGGATCAATTATTTTAAGGGAACTTAAGCCCATAGCTGTGATTCACCTTTCTGATTGGACTCTATTTGTTTGCTTAAAAAGAAAAACGTTGGCCATTGTTTGTTTTATTTGATTTTCTTTGTTGTGGATACACCAAGTTTTTTTTTGGTATTTAATCCTTGCAATAAAGTTTGAGTCCAGATCAGGATTCTGTGACCAGTAACAACCTCTATTTTTCGTTACTACTATTATAGAAAATGAAAAAAAAATGAAATGTGCCGGAGTTATGAACAAATTAAAGCATATAGCAAATATACATGAATATTCTTTATAATAACCATAAAAAGTACAAATCAAGAAAAAAGTTTAATGTATATTTGCATTGTAGTTATAATTCAAATAATCATAAATAGAGTGTGACGACCATGTAGGTGTTGTTTATCGATTAATTATATGAGGCTGTTGAGATATCTATCAAGAAGTTTTGCAACTATAATCCTGTAAGATGTTTCAGTGGGATGAAAGCTGTCCCAAAACACATAATCCGATCTTATGGGACATACAGCAGATGTATAGTTGTTGCATAGTGCCGTCACTTCTATTAGTCCCGTTCCGCAACATCCTAAATTGCTCACCTTAAACCCTATAAATATTCATGATAAATATAAAATTCTATTAGTTTTGAGCAAAATAATTAGATGTGTTTTAAGAAACTAATTGTTTTATGAAAAAAAGAAAGTAATGAATGGTTACCATATTGTCGAGGGTTTAATATGATATCAAGAAGAGGACTGTAGATATCGATATAAATTAAAGTGGCGTCGAGTAAGGTTCTTGACAAGACATCAATGTTTGCACTGAGCTTAGCATTGAAAAGTTTTGACGCATCATTAAACCTAGCAACGCAATCTCTTGTAGGTCCTCCTGCTACAGTTCTCTGCGAAGGGACACATCCAATTGGTGGTGCACCAAACATAAGTATTCTTCTTGCTCCATATCCGTAGAGTGACTACCAGCACCACATGATAAGGAAAAAAAAGAAGATTAGAATAAAATTCTAAGAATATTTTGAAATAATTTTCTGAAGACAACAATAAATCTCTAAGAAAAGTTAACATGAATTTATGATAAGCTAGCAGCAAAAAAAATAACGTTTGTATTTACCATAGCAAAAGAGCGAGCATTGTCAGCCATAAGAGCAGTGAAAGAATCAACGGTGTATTGGAGACGAACCAAAGGGAGACCAAAGAAGTCGTTTGCAATATCGTTGCTCCCACATATAACTACGAACAAGCTATTCTTGAGTATGAACTTTGTCCTCTCTTCTCCAACCATTCCATTCAATTTCTCTATATATTCTTCAAAATATTTGAGTTGTTGCGATAATGGTATTCCCCCCTTTAAAGATTCAAATAATAATTAATAGTCATTTAAAAAACATAAATTTTAAAGCCTAAGAAGTGGAGAGTAGCTACCGCTATTTGTGTTGTCAAAGGAACATAGCCAGCACCACCGGAAGCAAATGTTACACCGGTTAGGAGATCTTCCGGTTTCAGATTTGGATCTCGATATGCCGGTATACTTGGTTTAAGCCCTAACTCTTCCGCTATAAAACCCAAGAAAACTATGAGCATTTAACCTTTTTTTAACACCAATGAGAATAAAACATATTTCACTAAATTATAAGTTGCAACTTGGTATTCTTTTCTTATTTGGTCAAAGCAACTTGCCATAGTTGCCAAAAGAAAAAGTTGCAACTTGGTGTCCGAACTTTTTTTTGTACAGATCACTTTAAGAGTGTAAGAAAGAAACTATTCACGGGTTGCAAGTCATTAACCAGCTATGTAATGCATTATATAGCTAGCTATCCAGTAAATACTAGTATTACTGTATGATTAATGCTATATAACACGTTTATAAATGTGTCAACGAAGGAAAAACCTTGAGGTAGACAAACCTAGAATATCAGTGGGAACTTTTCCATTTGAGAATCTTCCCGTAGGAACTCCACCGTCGAAATCAATACCATAAGGAGGATAATCACATCTAGCCTCCGTTATCATATCATCGTTATTTCCGGCATCGACAATTGAATCTCCGAACACTATTATCGCTGGAATAGTTGTGTTTTCTGGAAGTTTCACTAAAGCATTTGTGGTTGTCGTAAACAACAACACAAGAAAGAAACTACACCAAAATAATATCGACGAAGAAGAGAGAAAAAGATAATAAACCATATTATGATGAACCTTGCAATGTAGTCGCAGTGTCTACGTGTGTGAAAACAAATTTTTTGTTTCTTAGAAAGCTTTGGAAGATGAATATAAATAGTCATCCAGCAGCCTTCCCATATATAGAGATGTTTATATATACATATTAATATATGTTTATGTGAAGAGTTTGGTTTGGTTGCTATCTCTATAATATTATTTGAGAAGTCACTTTCCTAGGTGTCGCGCTCACGTTAACTCTCACGGTGGTTGATTACTATGATACCCTTAATGAATTAAAAATTTACATTTAATATTATTATTATTTTTAATTTTTTTAAATAACAATATAAAATAAAAAGGAAACATTTATAAAAATTTTAAAATTAATTTAAAAACGAAATATATGTATATATAATATGATTTTATAAAAAAAGGAAATTTCACAAAATAGTAATATTTTATTTAAAAGATATTTTTAAATAACATAAAATATACTTTTGAAGTAATAAAATACTTTCCTATAACATAAAATATACTCTTGAAGTAATAAAATACTTTCCTTATATCTATATCTTCTTAGATTAAAATAAGTATTTGTATATAATGTGATTTCATAAAAAAAAAGTTCACACAAATAATTTTGATATTAGACAAAAATATTTTTCTTTTAAAACATAATTTTAAACAATACAAATATATATATATATATATATATATACATATATATATATATTTTTTTTTTTCAAAGTAATAGAATTTTTTTTATATATATATTTACATATTTCTTAGATGATTGTGTAAAATAATTAAGTAACATAAACTCATATATGCTTAATTGACAAAAAATAATTTATAATTAGTATTATTAAAATGCTTTTTTCATATAGTTAATTGACTATAATATCTTACACTTACAACAAAAAATAGTAAAATATATATTTACTTATATAATATAATTTCTCAAAAACAATCACATTTTTACTGCATTTTTAAGAGATATTAAAAAAACTAAAATATATTTTAACAAATATTATCTTTTGGTCAAATAACTACAAAATATTTAAAATATCATAAAACGATATAGTTTAACAAGGTAGATATATTATATTTTATCATTATTAAAATTCTCTTTTTTCTTATTATCTCTTTTGCTTTTTTAATTTTATGTTTTTATGTTTGTGTAACTTTATATAACCATAATCAAAATAATTAAGAAAATATGAAACCTCATTCTTAAGATTATTTACAATAAATTTCAGTTTACCATTCAATAAATCTAAGGCATAAAATTATTTAGAATTTATAAAATATTTTAATTATTGTATATATATATATATATATATCAATATACTCACAACATGAGTGATTCGACCAATCCAACTTATATCTAAAATCATAGATTTAACAAAAATAAGACTACATAATTTATTTTATTTTATA
Organism: Brassica juncea; assembly: GCA_018703725.1. NCBI lineage: Eukaryota > Viridiplantae > Streptophyta > Magnoliopsida > Brassicales > Brassicaceae > Brassica > Brassica juncea. Next base: position 31,705,851 of record CM031937.1, read on the forward strand.
AGAATATATAATTATATAATAATAAGTTGTTTATTTTATTTTAAATTATGGGAAGACTAAAAACATATTAACAAATAAAAAATAAAATATTAACTCATTGTTACAATTTAGTTCTTTTGTAAAATCCATATATAAGACAACAACCAAACTATATGTAAATAAAAAAAATTAATCAAAAAATTAATATATTTACAATAAAAAATATTATAATTGAATTCGGAGAGATAGATGGAATCTAATATGTCCAAATGATAATTAAATTGACTGTAAAACAACAAAATCGATTAGATATAACATATCCAAAATCATATGTATAATTAAGTAATATAATATTACTAATATAAATTGTACGTACAAATTATAAATTAATTTAAAATTACAATAAATATCAATTAATTATTATAGTATATTTGTTTTATAAATATTTATGCCCGTGCATGAGCACGGGAAAATCACCTAGTCATAAATTGAAGACAATGACATTTTTTTTTCTCATCTACATGTTATCTTTTTTTTTTTTTGAACACACCTCTACATGTGATCCTAATGCACAACGACATTTTTTCCTAAAACAAATGTCAAAATCTTTTACCAAAAAAATGTCAAAATCCTTTTTTAGGAGACATAGGTCTATTTCGACGTGTAGTGTTTCGCCATGCATTACATTGAGATCTCAATCCCGTTGATCGGTATAGTTTTTGGACAACCGTTGATTGATATAGTTGACATTTATTAGTATATACTTTTTGCAGTCTCATGTATTTATTTTGCCATCCCATAGAGATTTCTCTGTTTATGAAAGTAGATTATTTGCATACATAAATGTATATATAAGAACCTCAGAGTGAATATACACGGAAATATATATATATATATACTTTACATTTTATCATACTTTTTGGAAATTAAACCTTTTGTTAATTTAGAAAAAAAACAAAATAACACGATACAAAAGAAACAGATAACTGTTATAAAAAAGGGATTCAACATATATAGGGACCCACATATATAATAGAACTATGTGATTTTCCCGTGCTCATGCACAGATATAAATATTTATAAAGTAAATATATTATAATAATTTATTTTATCTACTTTTAATTTTAAATTGATTTATGATTTGTATGCACTATTATATTAATAATATTATATTACTTAAATTAGACATATGATTTTAGATATGTTATATTTAGTCAGTTTTGTTGTTTTTATAGTCGATTTAGTTATTATTTGGGTATATTGGATTCTATCTATTTTCTGAATTCAACTATGATATTTTTATTTTAAATATATTAAAATTATGATTTATTTTTCTTTTTTTATTTACGTTAGTTGTTGTCTTAGATATACAAATATATTTGACGAATATTAGGTTTAACTTAAGATATATTGTGCTTAGACTGAAATAAAAAATAAACTAAAGTGTCTGATTCCAAAGTTCATAAATTAATGTAACGATAATATTCTACAGTCTCATGCATATATATAAATTTTACAAAAGAACTAAATTGTAACAGTTGGTTAATATTTTATTTTCATTTGTTAATATGTTTTGAGTCATCCTATAATTTAAATTTATAAAATAAAATTATCATTAGAAAATTATATTCGTATTGTAGTTAAATCTATGATTTAGATATAAGTTGGATTAGTTGAGTCATCATGTTACATATATTTTCCAAATTCAAATTGAAGTATAATTACTTTTTATTATGATTAAGTAAAATCAAATTAACTTTATTTATTGTTTAAATGTGCATGTATTTTTTCATAATTTTAATATATTAAAAAAACATTTTATAAAAACATATTAAAAAATAAAGCGATGATCAATGGGAAGTTACATAAATAAGTAACTAAGACATTTTTGGTAGCTCATGAACACATATCAATATTTACAACAATTAAAAAAATTTATAAATTCTAAACAATTTAATGTCTTAGATTTATTAAATGACAATCTGAAATTTATTTTAAATAATCTTTAAAATGAGAATTCAGATTTGCTTTGGTATTTTGATTATGGTTATATTAAGTTTCACAAAAATAAAAACATAAGATTTAAAAGAAAATTTAATATAAAAAAACAAATAATTTTAATAATGAGAAAATATAGTATATCTACCTCATTAAAGTATATAGTGTTATTTATTTTAAAATATTTTGTAATTATTTGATCAAAATATGTTTGTTTTTAATGGTTTTCTTTAATATCTCTTAAAATAAGCAATTTAAACAAATTGTGAACTTGTAAATTTTGAATATTTCTATTTTGTGAAATTTTCTTTTTAATGAATAATATTATATATACATATATTGTTTATATTTTCGTTTTTATATTTTTAACTTTATAAATGTTTCCTTTTTTATTATATATGATATTTGAATTTTTTTAAAAAAGAAACTAAATAAAAAAATTTCAATAATAGTATTTAAATGTAATATTTTTAATTCATTAAGGGTATCAATGTAAACAACCATTGTGAGAGTTAACGTGAGCGCGATACATAGGAAACTGACTTCTCAAATAATATTATAGAGATTAGACTAGAGACACATGTAAAAGATTGAAAAATAGTTGAAAAGATTGGGGAGCCAAAAAACAAATTGGAGGAGCCATCCGAGAAGCTTTTTTTTTTTTTCTTGAAACACATTGCCATCGGAGAAGCTACAAAGAAGTTTAACAGAAGCTTAAATACACTCTGACCGAACGAACCAAACAAGATAAGTGAGAAGCGACACAAAATAGGATTCCCGCTAATATAGCACGGACAGTGATTTGATCTTCTTCATGAGCCCATCAAAGGGACGATAAAATACGGTGATGCAGTGACTTGATGATTACATCAATTACATGAAAGATTAGTGGAGAGGATGCCCAACATAACATGGATAAAAAATTGCAGATGATGATGTGCTAAGTGAAATTGTATTTTGCAGGTAGATTATTTTAAACACATTCAAGTTTTAGTTATTTTTATTAAATAATTTAAAAGTAGAAGAGAGCATGTGTTTCAAAACTTACTCAAATATATATAACTAAAAATATAAAATTTCAACTTGATTTCCTTTGTGTGTTGCTCTTCCACTATTAAAAACTAGGTGATTTTCTCGTGCTCATGCACCGATATAATTTATATTACTTTAATTAGACATATAATTTTAGATATGTTATATCTAGTCGGTTTTGTTGTTTTTACAATCGGTTTAGTTATCATTTGAATATATTATGTTGCATCTATTTCTCTGAATTCAATTATAAAAAAATTTATTCAAAATATATTAAAATTTTGATTAATTTTTTTATTTGCATTAGGTTGGTTTTTGTCATAGATATGTAAATATATTTTAGGAAGATTTTTTATAACTTAAGATATATTGTGCTTAGAAGTTAGAATGAAATAAAAAAATAAACTAAAGTGTTTGGTTCCAAATTACGTAAAATATAACGATAATATTCTGCAATCTCATGCATATATATAAATTTTATAAAAGAACTAAATTAAAACAGTTGTTTAATATTTTATTTTCATTTGTTAAGGTGTTTTGAGTCATCTTATAATTTATATATATAAAATAAATTATAATTATTATTATAAAATTATATTTTCTTATTATAATTAAATCTATGATTTTAGATATAAATTTGATTAGTCGAGTTACTCATGTTGTGAGTATCTTAAGTTACATATACTCTTTCAAATTTAAACTGAGGTATAATTATTTTTATTATAATTAAGTCAACTCAAATTAATTTTATTTATCGTTTAAATGTGCATGTATTTTTATAATATATATATATATCAAATTAAATGTTAATTTAAAAAAAAATAGAAAATAAAACGATGATCTGTAGAAAGTTACATAATAAGTAATTGATACGTTTTTGGAAGCTCATGAACACATATAAATATTTACAATAACTAAAATATTTTTATAAATTATAAATCATTTTATGCCATTTGGTTATGGTTATATTAAGTTCCACAAACATAAAAACATAAAAGTTAAAAGCAGATTTAATATTACATATAATTTTAATAATGAAAAATATAATATATCTAGCTCATTAAAGTGTATAGTGTGATTTTAAAATATTTTGCTCTTTGATCAAAAGATGTTTATTGTTAAAATTTTTTTTTTCGTTTGTAATATCTCTTAAAAATAAGCAGTAAAAAATTGTGATTGTATTTGAGATATCTTATTATATAAGTAAAAAACATTTATAGATATTTTTTGTTGTAATTGAAAGATATTATGATCAAATAAATATAAGAAAATACAAATAACATTTCAATAATACTAGTTATAAAATATTTTAGTCAATAAAATATATATCAGTTTATGTTACTTAATTATTTTATGTAATTATCTTAAAAAATAGATAAATATATTAAAAATATTTATGTTACTGTGAATATATATACTGTTGTACTGTTTAAAATTATGTTTTAAAATAAATAATATTTCATTTTCTAATATCAAGATTATCTGTGAAAATATAAATATAAAGAAATTATATTAGTATATTTTATGTTATTTAAAAATATTTTAAAATGGAATATTACTATTTTGTGAACTTTCCAATTTAATGAAATCATATTATTTATACATATTTTTCGTTTTTAAATTCTCTTTATAAACTTTATAATATTTTTTTATTATATATGTTATTTGGAAAATATTAAAAAGTAATTTAAATAAAAAATCAATAGTAGTGTTTAAATATAACATTTTAATTCATTAAGGGTATTATCGTAATCAACCACTGTGAAAGTTAAAGTGAGTGCGACATATAAGAAACTGACTTCTCAAATAATATTATAGAGATTGTTGATAAATATAAACTGATACTTCTGATTTGTTGATAGCTTATCTGAAAAACTTAACTCCAACCGAAATAAAATAGCTGGTCCATCAATTATCAAACATTAAATTTATTACAACAAAAAAATAAATAATTTTTGTATGTAAGCGTCAAATCTTGCACTATATTAAATCTTACTGGATAAATCTTTACACCAACAGTTCTATTCAATGTTTACCGGGAATATTGTCCCCTAAAATTATTAAAGAATCAAAGGTCCCAGACACATGCCTGCCAATTAAAGTCTTTATAAATGTACAAATTTATATGACATAAAAAAATATACTCATGTGTTATATGATCTATATTAGATGGTTAGACACTCTTACCACGTTTGATTGCATTTCTAATTTCTTAAATATAACCTCATAGGTTCATAATCATAGTACAATACTAGCTTCTTCTTTTTTTATCAATTTGGTGAAGTTGGAACTCTCGGATCATTTTGGCCATGCCTAAATAAGTAAATATATAAACGGTCGATTTTAGAACAGAGACTATTTGTTAAAAGATTTCGACGCCTTGACGTGGTTCTGATCTTTCTATCAATGTCCTCTCGAAAGAACAATACTGAGGTTCACCCCTAGGGTGAAACCTTTAAATTACTTATATCCAATTAAATTTCCATATATACAAATGAATAATATATAATAAATTAACAAACCCAAAATAGCTAAAAAAAATAAATCCAAAACTCTAAATCATAAACCCCTAAACCTTAAATATAAACCAAACCCTAAACCCAAATCCAAATGCTATATCCTAAATTTTAAATCTAAATCCTAGATCCTAAACCCAAATCCTATACCAAAATTCTACACCCTAAATCCTAAATCTAAACCCAAATCCGAAATCCTAAACCATAAATCCTAAATCTAGACCATAAACCCTAAACCCAAACCATAGTCCTAAACCCAAACTCTAGATCCTAAACCCTAAACCCAAAACTAGAGTTTAAGATCTAGAGTTTGGGAAACTCTAGTTTTGGGTTTAAAATTTACTGTTTGGATTTAGGGTTTAGAGTTTGGTTTAGAATTTAGGATTTAGGGTCTAGAATTTGGGTTTAGATTTAGAGTTTAAGGTATACAATTTGGGTATAGAGTTTGAGTTTATGATCTACGATTTGGATTTAAAATTTAGGGTATAGGATTTAGATTTGGGTTTAGGGTTTGTGTTTAGATTTAAGATTTAGTGGTTTATGATTTATAATTTAGGATTTAGTTATTTTTTTTAGTTATTTTAACCTTTTAATTTAATATATATTGTTTATTTATATATATATATGGAAATTTATTAGATATAAAAAAGAGGTGAATTTGAAGGTTTACTTTAGGGGTGAACCTAATTATTGTTTTCGAAATAGGTAATAACATCGGTATTGAATGAGAAGACCACAAGGCTACAATCCGTTCACCGGTGGAGGAGTAAATGCAAATCAAGACTTTATCTGAAATACTAGTGGTGTAACAAATTCTCAAATTCTGAGCCAATAAATACGTAACGTTTCTATATATATCTTGCTTATCAAAATAGCTAATAGATATAAAGCGAAAAACATTTAATCAAACTGCCCATGATAGCAACGTTACTGGTTAGGTACTTTTCTTCGTCTTTTTCCAACAACATGCAGTTTGGTCGTCTGCATCCGACGAACGTGTATAGCTCACGTATTTTGGATCAAATGTTATGATTATTTTTGGTTAGTGCCATTTTAATATAGTGAAAATAATGACAGAAGAAACTAGTTGGTTAAGCAGTTGCATGATCTTTTATTGATATACCATATTCATGAGCCATTAATGTTTTTTCATCCATATATGTTGAGTATTTGATAGAGAAACATCACATATACAAAAGTAATTTCTGATACATTTATCAAACGTATGTAAAACGTCAAAACTACAAATTTGTTTGAAAATTGCATTTTAAACATTCACAGGTGACATTTTGCACGCACTTAAAATTTAAATTTTATTTACTGGCATCTACTCTATTAAAATAGAGTCCTATTTTTTATCTACTGTTGAAAGTTGTGTTTAATTTTCGAACCCTTGCTAGAGAGATATAATACGTTACGTTAATGCACTAACCGACCGATATAATATTAAAATCAAACCCTTATAACTATCAAATTAATTGACCATGGACCGGTTCACTAACCGACCAATATAATATTTAAATCAAACCCTTATAACTATCAAATTAATTGACCATGGTCGGTTACTGCATATTGAATACAAATATATGGTTACAATTAATGTACATTATCAAAATTGTAAAGTTTACAATAACGTGTCCTCCAAACTAGCTTCTCCTCCATGCAAAAATATTGTTCCCTAAATTACTTACGTCGCTTTAGAATTTTGCCTTTTCATTTATTGTTACCTAAATTATATACGAACCATTACCTAAAACATCTAACAACATTAATAATAGATTTTATCAAAGTAAATTTACCTCTTACAGCTCAAGTCGGTTTTATAATTTTCCTCAGAGAATTGTAAACAAGCTTATAATATATGTAAATTGGAATATACCTTAACGTTCTCATTATACTTAACATTTACATTTAAATCACTATAAATACTCTTCCATGACCTTAGCTGAATTCTACGCCTCAAACAAAAACTAAGCAAACAGTAAGATGTCTATGACTACCTCCAACGAAATCACTTTGTTGAGCAATGTCAAGCCATATAAAACAACTTGGAAGGTTGAAGTGAAGGTCCTTCATTCATGGATTCAGCACTCAAATTATTCTGGTGGAGACTCTCTAGAGTTCGTCCTCGCAGATAAGACGGTATGTGTATTTCTTTTTTATCCTTTTTATTCTTAAAAGTTTTACCACCAACTTCTGATTGATCAATTATTATTTGTTAATATAGGGTGTTAAGATTCATTGTACCTGCAAGAGGATCTTCCTTGCTCGTGTTAAGAAATTGCAGATTGGAGAGTGGAGGTTCCTTGAGAATTTCTCGGTTACTCCAGCTACCGGGAAGTATCGACCAACTAGCCATAAGTTCAAGCTGTCCATCATAGGCAATTCTAATGTCAACGATTCATCTTTCAATAATGAAGATGATTTTTTGACATTAACCCCTTTCCCAGCGATCATTAACGGAAGTCTTGATTCAAGTTTTTTGATTGGTAAATCATAATTAATCATCTTCTGTTTTCTACATTTTTAAAAAAATTTCCTGAACTTATTTTAAATTTCTGTTCAATGTAGATGTTATTGGTCAAGCCACTGATATTGGAGATATCAAGATTGTTCAAGTGCTTGGTAAAGACAAGAAGAAACTGGAACTCACTTTGACAGATACAGAGTAAGTTCGTATTGTATGTTTTATGATGAATTTTTTGTGTAAAAGTATGATCTACAATTTTGATATTCTACATATATTCTCAGTGATCAACAATTAGCATGTTGTCTATGGGGACGATTTGCTGAACAAGTGTTATCTGCTTACAAAGATGGGAAATCATCCAATTTTCTCTGTTTACTAAGATTTGCTAAAATCAATGTTTACAAGGGTGAGCTGTCTGACAATCTTATTCAATATGAGTTATTTATAATATAATTTAAGCTAAAACATTATTTTCATTTTTATAGGACAAGTTCAGATAACAAATGCATTTGAAACTTCCAGTTTGGTGATTAATCCAGCCGGTTATGATTTGCAAGATTATCAAAGACTGTAAGTTGTATCGGTCGGATGTAAGTATATTACCTAAGATTTAATTTAATACTTGATTGTTTTTAAAAATATCAGGTTGCCAAACAATGAGCTTGCACTCTCTAATGATAATCGTGAGGTTGTGAAACCAAAAGGAAACAAGCGCCAAGTTGACAAGTGGTCTCTTTATCCAGAGAGAACATTATTGGATATCATAATGGCAACTGAGGTTATGTTCATATTATTAATATAGTTTTTCCATAAAATATTGTTTTGATAATACTAATTTCATATATCATGTAGATCGAAAAATGCATTGTGAAGGCAACAGTTCTTGCTATTGACACAGATTGGTCATGGTATTACTTTGGTTGTGCTAAGTGCAATTTCAAAAAGGTTACCGACATAACTAGGAGGGATGTGGTACCTCTGAAATATCTGTTTCATTGTGATTCATGCCATCAGAACGTAACTAATGTTGAACCTAGGTACGTTTCTGCATATTTATTTTATTGGAGAAGATGGTGTGCTATGAGTTTTAATTTTATTCAATTAGGTTTAAGCTACATCTGATTGTAAAGGATGACTATGGTGAAACAAAAGTGATGCTGCTTGATACCATTGCTGAACCCATTGTGGGAGTAAGTGCTGATGTACTCCTAGGTGGTTCTCTAGAACAGGTATGTATATGTCTTGAATATATATCATGAATTCTGTTTCATTCTGTATAATTTTTTTTTTATATTAATCTATTTAGATTGAGGATCCAGAAGATTTGCCTGCTGCTATTACCAATCTTATTGGGAAAACTTTCAAGTTTGGTGTTTGTGTTAACAAAGACAATGTTGACTACGGTGCTGATATTTTTAGTATTGGCAAGACTTGGGCTGCTGATGAAATAATAACTGAAGCTGACGACACATTGGCTATTGCTGTTTCTTCTGATAGATCTTCTGAACAGGTTTGTTATCATATGTTTTTCTTTGTATATATATATTGTATCCATCTCATATGATCGTGTCTCTTTAATGTTATTTATTTTGAATTTTTAGATGTCTGTGATCAGCATTGAGAGTGAAGATAACACATGTTTGTCTTCAACTCCACTTTCAAAACGAAGAAGAGACAATGATATTGATGACCTTTCTTCGTCTTCAAAGAAACAGTGCTCGAAGCCTATCAAGTTGGAAAAGAATAATGGCGAGTAGTTTGGATCTTTGTGAAATTGTTTTTGATGGGCAATTTAAGTCCAATCGCATGGTTTTTTTTTATTATGTTAAGTTGCTTTTGCTTGGTTTCAATTTTCGTTGTTAGTTGGTTTTTACAATAAAGACTGGTTTTGATAAAGATAATTTAATATTTAATTGTTCTGTAAGTTATATATCTGAGTATTTTTAGATTCTCTAATCGTTTTAAATTGTAAAAATAAATAGAACTATTTAAAAAATAGTCATATATCACTCAATAACTGCATAAGCCTAATATTATAAAACAAACACAAAACAGTATATGATCATAAACTTACTTTTAATACGCATCTCTTGACAATATGGATAGTCATATATGACTCAATACCTACATTGATTACTTCCTCTTGACAAGTCACGTAGAAGCCTGAAAATAGCAAATGATATTAATACTTGGAAGATCCACTTTTCTGTTTTGAGAAAGAAACGCATATTCTAAACATATTTTTGCACCAACTAAAACTAATATTATGGAAGATGGAATTAAAAAAATAAATAATAGTATAATATATCCACAAACAATATTATAATAAAAATATATAAAAATTCTATTGTAGAAATAATAAAAAAATAAAAATGTAATATTGTGATCTCAGTAACAGTTAAAAAGGTTCTAATATTGTTGTGTATCTAATCTAAGCTTGCCATATTCGTATGAGTTATGACATATTGTTCAAGATATATATCTAGAGAATCTTAACTACTAAAATTTCCATTTATCTAGAGAATCTTAACTAATAAAATTTCCATTTAATTGTTCTATCCCGCCATAACTTAGGACCAAAAATTCCTTTGTTTTTTTACTACAACAACTTTCCATTTAACTGTGTTACTATAAAACTGTGGAGCCGTCATTGAAGCATTATAAACCTATCACACACAGACGAACAGGTTATGCTGCTATTCCTATGAAACCGAGTTTAAAAGCAATAGATGTTCTCATATTCCTTTTTATGACAGTTGTAATATAACAGCTATTCTAACTACTTAACCATTTATATGATCAGGATGAAAAGAAAGCAGCCTGCTCCCACTGGAGTAGATGATCGTAGGAAACGTTCACAGATTAATTCCAGAGAGATAACAGTTGCTTCCAACACAAAAGATGTACCTTTGAGTACTGTATTTGACAGAATATTGAATGATATTACCAAGAAGAACTTTCCATCAAGGTTCCAACCCCAAATTGCAGCCTCGAATCCTACAAACAAACAAGGTGTTTAATATATTTTTTTAATTTTTTTCATATAGATATAACCGTTTTTGTAACCCTTCAACGCTCATATAGATATAAACGTGAGCCTCACTGAAGCACAAAAACCAAACATATAAAACCCTGTATTGATTTTCTTATACTATGCAGCCATCTCAATGTCAACAACAAAATCATCTTCAAGTCATGTGACTAACGAAAAACAGCACAGACAAAATGTGCAACTGTTAAACACAAACAGCAGAGTACTGCCAAGGAATTCAGCAATAACAGAAACAGCTAAACCCGTCAATGAATTTTCAACTGACCAGGCCGACAATGAAGGTTATTTTTTGAATACTGATGCGATTCTTATATTTTAAATTTCAAATGTGATAATATAAGAGTTTTATATATTTTTCAGAATTACAAGGCACCGAGGATGAGTATAGTGATCTGGAATTCGAAAGTAGTAGTCAGGATGTTTCTGACACTGATTGTTCAGATGTTGGACAAACTATTGAGCCAGAAATAGAGAGAGCTAATCAGTCTGACCGAATTAGTTTTATGGCAGCTTTGTTCAAAAAAACATTCGCTGTGCAGAAAACAAAACCAGTGACACCCAAAGAAGATGGTTAGTATCAAAAATCAAGTTCTTTTTATATGTGTAATATGTTATGCTAACCAAAATAAAAATAAATCTAAGCAGATTATGTTGACGAGGGTGACCCAGATCATAAATGTGTTCATTGTGGAGCTATCATGTGGTATGGTGAACGGATAAACAAGAGCAAATATAGAACCAAACCTATATTTACATTGTGTTGTATGCAAGGTCAGGTTCAGTTGCCATATTTAAAGAAACCCCCTGATGTTCTTATGAAGCTTCTTACAGGAAATGATAAGCTTAGCAAACATTTTCAAAGAAATACAAGACAATATAATATGGTTTTCTCCTTTACATCTCTTGGTGGGAAAGTGGAGAACTCTATTGCAAAGGGACCAGGACCCCAAATGTTTCAGCTTCATGGTGAAAACTATCATTTAACCGGAAGTTTATTACCAAATGAAGGAGACTATGCCAAGTTTTGTCAGCTTTACATTGTTGACACAGAGAATGAAGTACAAAACAGATCTACTGCTCTAAGGTAACTAATATTATATAACCAGTAACTGAGCTTTAAGAGATTAGATAAGTGTTTTGTACGAATTGATTTTAATAATGGTTTGTTTTTATGTATGTTTTTAGCAAATCCAAAAAGACCTCATCAAAGAAAAAGGAAGATGGTTTGAAGAAAGAAATTATTGAAGCACTTATCAAGATGTTGAATGATGTGAACCCATATGTTGTGCAGTTTAGATCAGCAAGAGATAGATTTCGTATGAATCCTGAGGAAACTTTCCATATGCGAATTGTCAGTAGAAACGACCGAGATGGCAGGACATATAATATGCCAACAGCTTCTGAGGTTGCTGCTTTGATTCCTGGGGACTTTAATTTGGGAATGGATAAGCGAGATATTGTTCTGCAGCATAAGTCTGGACGACTTAAGAGGATCGATGAGATTCATATTTCCTATCTAGCACTTCAGTATCCTCTATTGTTTGTGTATGGTGAGGATGGTTTCAGGGTTGGAATTAAAAAGGGCGTGACAGAGGCATCTAAGAAACTAAAAAATGATACTATTAGTATGAGGCAGTTTATTGCATTCCGGATTCAAGAGAGAGAACATGAGTCACATGCTCTACTTTACTCAAGAAGGTTATTTCAACAGTTCATAGTGGATGCCTATACTACTATAGAAGCTAACAGACTGCGGTATTTGAAGTTCAATCAGACATGCTTGCGTTCAGATAGTTTTGACTCAATCAAGGAGTCGGAAAATGCTGGAAAAACGTGTATGAATGAACAAGGACAGCAATTCGTTCTACCAGCTACCTTCACAGGGAGTCCAAGATACATGAAGAATATGTACTTAGATGCTATGGCCATTTGTAGACATTTTGGTTTCCCAGACCTTTTCATCACATACACATGCAATCCAAAATGGCCTGAGATTACAAGATTCGTTCAGAAAAGAGTCTTGAAATCAGATGACAGACCAGATATTATTTCCCGGATTTTTAAGATGAAACTTGATTGTTTGATGAATGATCTAACAAAGAAGAATCTTTTGGGAAAGACAGCTTCATGTAAGTTTGGTTGCAACAATTTCTCATTATTTTATTTAGCAGTATAAAAATTGTGAGAGTTGTCGTTAATGTAATATGAATTGTGTTCTTATCATAATTTTCTGGTTTTTCCTATTTCAGCTATGTATACCGTTGAGTTTCAAAAAAGAGGACTGCCACATGCTCACATTCTGCTTTTCATGCAACCGTGCTCAAAATTGCAGAAAACAGAAGATATTGATAAGATCATATCCGCTGAGATCCCAGATGAAGCATCTGATCCAGAGCTTTACAATGTTGTTAAGGATATGATGATACATGGTCCGTGTGGAGCAGCTAATATTAATGCGCCATGTATGGAAAATGGAAGGTGTGGGAAAAATTTTCCAAAACAATTCGCGGATCATACAATGGTTAAGAAAGATGGATTCCCGGTTTATAGAAGACGTGACCAATCTAACCATTATGTTGAGAAGAATGGTTTGAAGTGTGATAACAGATGGGTCATCCCTTACAACAAGAAACTCTCTCTTCGTTACCGAGCTCACATAAATGTGGAGTGGTGCAACCAAACTGGTTCTATTAAGTATTTGTTTAAATACATTAATAAAGGACCCGACCGTGTAACTGTAGTTGTAGAACCTCCGGAGCCACGAGTGGAGGCAACGGCAGAACCAATTCAACCAGTATCAAACACAGCTACAGGGAATGAAGATTGCGTTTTGGAAAACGGTCTCGAGATTAAAAAGAATGAAATAAAGGATTTCTTTGATTGCAGGTATATTATTATAGAGTTTTTTTCCAGTGTAGTTAATTTATTATATATAACAGTCTATAACTTCTATATTTATTTTTTGTAGATATGTTTCTACTTGTGAAGGATCTTGGAGGGTTTTTAAGTTTCCTATACATTATCGATCGACAGCCGTTGAGAAGCTTACATTTCATCTACCAGGAAAACAAAACATTATCTTCAGAGGCAAGGACAAATTAGAGGAAGTTGTTGGTCGTAAGCTCATAGAAAACACAATGTTCTTGGCCTGGTTTGAGTTGTGTAAGGTTGATTCTTTCGCTCGGACTCTTACGTATATTCAGATTCCTAACTATTACACATATTCAAAGAGCCAGAAGAAGTTCAATAGAAGGAAGCAAGGCTTCAGCATTGGAAGGATTAATTATTCCCCACGTAAGCAAGAAAGTGGTTATTATCTTCGGGTTCTGTTGAACTATGTGAGAGGCCCTACCAGTTTTCGTGATATTAAGACATATAATGGTGTTGTTTATGAGGGGTACAAAGCCGCATGCTATGCTCGAGGAATATTGGATGATGATCAGGAGTATATTGATGATTTGGTGCGACGTAGTCAACATAGTTCTGCGGCTTTTGTTCGTGATCTATTTGTTCTGATGCTGATGTCAGATAGTCTTTGTCAGCCAGAGAGGGTTTGGGAACAGACTTGGGAACTATTATCTGAAGATATCGAGTATAAGCAAAGAAAACAGTTCAAAAGGCCAGGTACAATATCAACATTCTTATACTATTTTACAAATCGTCTGTGTTCATCTTTCTTGAATTAGATTTTGGTATTTAAGGATATTATATTGTTTTTCTAAACTTTTGGTGTTTGGAATAGTTTTACAATGTTTACAGTAAATTTTGCAGGCCTTATACTAAGTGACGATGAGAAGAAACTATACGCTCTCATAGAGATTGAAAAGCTGCTGAAAAGGAATGGGATTTCACTGTCCTTATATGAATCTATGCCAAAGCTTCCCGAGAATGCCAAACCTATCGAAAATGTTTTGATCTTGGATGAACTAAGTTACGATCTTCAAGATATGCAATCAACTCATGATACAGATATTCTGAAGATGACTGATGAACAAAGAAAGATATATGACGAGATCGTTGGTGCTGTTGTGGAAGATAGGGGGGGTATGTTCTTTGTTGATGGATTTGGTGGCACTGGAAAAACATTTCTTTGGAAACTGATCTCAGCTGCCGTGAGGTGCAGGGGAGATATAGTTCTTAACACTGCATCTAGCGGAATTGCTTCTCTGTTGTTACAAGGTGGTAGGACTGCTCATTCCCGTTTTGGAATACCTATTAATCCTGATGAGTTTAGTACATGTACATTGCCACATGGATCAGATAAAGCTAATTTGGTCAAGGAAGCTTCACTTATTATTTGGGATGAAGCACCAATGATGAGCAAGCATTGTTTTGAAGCATTGGACAGGACTTTGAATGATATTATGGGAAATCAAGATCAAAAACCTTTTGGTGGAAAGGTTATTGTGTTTGGAGGTGATTTTCGACAAGTACTTCCTGTTATTACTGGAGCGGGCAGAGCTGAAATTGTGTTAGCTGCAATGAATTCATCATATCTCTGGGAAAATTGCAAGGTTCTGAAACTAACTAAGAATATGAGATTGTGT
Organism: Brassica juncea; assembly: GCA_018703725.1. NCBI lineage: Eukaryota > Viridiplantae > Streptophyta > Magnoliopsida > Brassicales > Brassicaceae > Brassica > Brassica juncea. The sequence continues at coordinate 31,721,445 of CM031937.1, forward strand.
TCAAACAACCTCACAGATTCTGAGGCCAAAGATCTCAAAGATTTTTCTGAGTGGATTTTGGCTGTTGGTGATGGGAGAATAGCAGAGCCTAATGATGGGGAAGCACTGATTGATATTCCAGAAGAGTTTCTAATCATGGACGAGAAGGACCCTATAGAAACTATAAGTCATGCCATCTACGGAGATACTGAATCGTTAAAAGGAATGAAAGATCCTAAGTTTTTCCAACAGAGAGTGATTTTGTGTCCAACTAATGATGATGTTAATATGATTAATGATCATATGTTATCTAAACTTGATGGTAAGGTTATTCTTTATTTTATCACATTTTACTGTCGTTATACTGTACAGACTCTTAAACTTATTTTAGAATTTTTGTTATTTCCAACAGGTGAAGAAATGATTTATGTTTCATCTGACAGTATTGATCCATCAGATACTGCTTCGGCCAACAATGATGCACTCAGTACCGACTTCCTAAACAGTATCAAAGTTTCTGGCCTACCAAATCATAGCCTCAGATTGAAGATTGGTTGTCCTGTTATGTTGCTTAGGAATATTAATCCTAATGAAGGTCTAATGAATGGCACTAGATTGCAGATTACTCAGCTTATGGATTTTATGGTCGAAGCTAGAATCCTAACTGGTGAGAAGGTTGGTGAAACCGTTTATATTCCAAGATTGTTAATCAATCCAACAGATAAAAGACTACCATTCAAGATGCGTAGGCGACAGCTGCCACTATCAGTGGCTTTTGCAATAACCATCAACAAAAGTCAAGGACAGTCACTATCTAAGGTTGGAATATTTCTCCCTCGGCCAGTATTTTCTCATGGTCAGCTCTACGTCGCCATTTCAAGGGTCACTTCGAAGAAAGGTTTGAAAATTTTAATTGTGGACAAAGAGGGGAAGCCACAGAAGAAAACTATGAATGTTGTCTTCAAAGAGATTTTTAATAATCTTAAGAGCAGAGAGTTATGAAAGTGTTTTCCAGTGACTTTGTTTTTGTATATTTGTTTGGAGATTACTTTTAAAGTTGTTTTTTAACACACTGTTTATGGTATTTTTATTTGAATTTTAAAATGTTATATGGGACTAACAAGTAAATGTTTTGAAGTAAAACCAAACATGGTTTGAGATCGTGTTTTGATCCAAAAGCAAATACAATCAATGAAATAACGTAAACCATATACTTCAATTCGTTCAACCAACATGTACTTGATCATCATGTTTAGATCCTCAAGAGATTGCAGTATGTCATCTAACTAAAACAATTCAGTTAAATATTTTACCGAATAATACCAAATAAGTCAAAATCAGATCTAAATTATGGAAAGAAATCCTCAAATCATGCTTAGTACAATAACGATCAATATACTTACGATTTCTAACCAGTCAGTTACGATTTCAGAAAAAACAATTTCTATAATCCTAAACGAATTCACCCTATCATACTTAAACAGTTTATCTCATGCTTGCTCACTGAATGAATTTCGAGGTAGTACTGACCTTTATTATATGTGAAATCTCCTAATTGTCCGTCTCTTCAACATATCCTTAAATTACAGAACATCCTCTGAAAGAGCTCTGTAATAAAATGTCCGAAACAGACATATCAGAGTCTACATTGAGCTTAGTAAATAACACAGGTTCTACTCAAACAGAGAAATCGTGGAGTTTATAAATTCAATAGCTCGAGACTTATCTTTTTATCATGCCATGGTGATTCTCGATCCTAGGAAACAAGAATGAAAATTTTGTTGCATTGCAAGTCTTCAAACAGGATTGTGTTTCTCGATCCAGAAACAAATGTATGTCTTCGAAGGCCCTAACGATAGTCGACCTCCAGCTACAGTTGTCGGACCTACCAACAGGAGAAATTGATTGAACCGATTTTTCTATAAAAAAACTGTAATCCTTTGATATGAAGGTTTACAAAAAAAAAAAAAAAAAAAAAAAAAAAAAAAACTAACCTTAATCTTCTTCGATCCATACATTTAGCTCTGCGAGTGTTCGATTCTGGACCAATATTAAGGCGAAGCGACGAAATTTACTTTAGGGTTGCAGATTCGATCGAGAATAAAAAAATCTCTCTTTGATGAAGTTTCGATTGGGATGATTTCTTTGATGTTTATTGAGAAACGTTTCCGAACCATCTAGAGAAAAGTGAAAGAAATTCAATATCAGTTACGTTGCTTTACAGATAAATGGTCCAATATCAATTATAAAAATTTTGTTGCTTTGCAGATAAATGGCCCATACCTTTATATAAAATATTTTCAAATGGGCTTATAAATTTGGTAGTTTAACAAACTAACATTTATATTTCACCAAAGAAAATTATAATAGTATATAATATATCCACACACAGTATTATAATCAAAAAATATATAAAAAAATTATATTGTGTAAAAAAATTAATTTTCTATCTAAGATAGTCTAATCTCAGTAACCATTAGAAATGTTTATTTAAGAAATGTTTGTTTGAATGATTTCCAACTAAAATTAATATTATGTCAGTATCTAATATATCCACAAACAATATTATAATAAAAATATATAAAACTCTATTGTAGAAATAATAAAAAATAAAAAAATGTAATATTTTGATCTCAGTAACATGAAAAAAGGTTTGTTTAAATATTTTGCTTTTAAATTTTGGATGTGAAACATATTAACATTTATATATATGGGATGTTGGAATTTAAAAAAAAACAGTATATATTATATCCACAAACAATATTATAAACAAAACTATATGTATGAAAAACTATTGTTATTTTTTATATAATTTATATATTCTAATCTCCGTAGCAGTTAGAAAGATTTGTTTAAATAATTTCCGCCCTTGAAAAGGGCGGGTTAGTATCTAGTTCTAACTTTTAAACCGAAAATTGTAACATATTTATCTCTGCTAAAAATTGATGACATAGATGTATGACGTGACAAAAACAATGATTTAGAAAGATGTTAGATAAAATAGTAATGACGAAAAATTCATTTTTAAAATAGAAAATAAGAAAATTGTAGAAAATTCAAAAAGTAAATTTTGTAAATTTTTAATTTAAGAAATTTTTTAAGCAAACATAAAGATTTATTTTTAAACTATATAATTTCTGAAAATAATATATCCTACTGTGGTAATAAAAGAAACTAGAACTTGATCTGCGTCTCCGTGCAGGTGTTTGATTTAACTTTTATTCAACATAACCTCATAAATCGTTGGTTTTATAAAAAAATCTCATGTATATTTTTTTATGTTTTGTAATTTACATATAGCCTAGAATATATTATTTTATAATATAGAAGTTTGATAATGATCTTTTTTATTTGTACATAATATTATATCAAAATTTATAACTTGATGCAATTTGATGTAATTGTACTATTCATATATTAACCTGTTTTTTGTTAATTTATTTAAAAATGAAACACCATACTAAAGATTTCCAAATTTTGCATTATTTTTCTATTAATTATTATTAATTTTATGATATTTTATTTTCTTGAAAATTGAATTCTCGAAATTTTTATATTTGACTAAACTAAATAAGGTAATACTATATTTAAAAATTATTTTATATAATATATACTATATGTCAGTTTGTATTTTTATTTTCACCAGAAAGAATCAACAACCATTGTAATTAATTAATTTAAATTGATTGTAAATATAGTGATAGAATCTGTAAATAAAAAATACAAAAAAAAAAAGTTAATTTATTATAAATGCAATGACTAAATGTATAAAGAAAAATAAATACTTAATTTACTATCCATGTTTCCAAACAATTATCATTTATCATGTTATCCATGTTTACAAAAAGTACTAAAAGGTACTTCAGTTTTAATAATATAGATAGATACAGATAAACTAGCATGACTGCTCGGCTGCTACCAACATACTTTTTTGGTTGATTCTACTTTTTGGATTTGATCTTTTGTTGTTAAAAAATGTTATACTATGATATTTTATATCACTATATCTTAGGATCCAATAATATTTCTTGAATTTTTAAAAAACTTGTTAAAGTTCTAACTTTATAAATATAATTTTGTAACTTTTTTCTTTTTTAAAATATTTAATTCAAAATAAATTACAAATAATAATTTAATGGATTATATAAAAATAATAGGAAAATTTTCAATTCTACCACAAGTTTGATACCATTTTTCAAATTTATCATTAATAAATGATTATTTCATAAATACCCCAAATTTATGATAAAATAACACTAAGTTATTTTTAAAAAAAATTATTTAAAGAATATTTAGAAACCCAACTCTAACCTCTTAATACTAAACCCTAAACAAAAATCACTAAATCCTAAACCCAAATATTAGTATATTTTTTTATTGATAGTATTTTGGAAAAGTGGTACTTGTAGTATTTCTAACAATTTTTCAAATAAATTTCATGTCTTCACAATTTTATCTAGTCATCTATCTAAATCACCAGTTTTTATCACATCATACGTCTTTTTTTTATCAAATCACATCATACGTCTATGTCATCAATTTTGGTGGTAAATAAAATTTAAGGTTTGATATGTTACAAATGTGAAATTTAGAAATGCTAATGAAAAAAATTCAAATTTTTAAGTGCGTGTAATTGTCGCTCCAAAAGTAAAAAAATTTAATTTCCCAAATTTGTTATGTCTAGTTTCTACCGATGCTAACCTAATAGATGCTAAGATGCATGCTCATGTCTAATCTAAAGCTGAAATACTTGTGAACAAACAAAACAAAATTTTCAAAACTGTGTGATATGAACAAATTTAAATCTTTCTCCTAGCAGTACCTAGCAGTATTTTGGGGGAAGTTAGCTCTAATCATATATATACTAGACCTTGACTCGTGCAGTTATTTTAGATGGAAAACTATTTTTTGCAGTTATAACAAAAACTAAAAATTACAATTTTAATAAAATATTCTGATATAAATTCAATTATCCTAATTAAAATAGTATAGGAGTGTGTCATAATTCTTTAGAATTCCAAATCTTTGGAGTTTCTATTAAAATAAATTTGTTCAAAAAAATAATCTCACACTGTTATTATTTATTCCTAGAACTTCACCTGTGACCGTCTGAAAATTTGTTTTCACAGTAATTTTTTTGTGCTAAATGGTATAGTATATATTCGTAAATTTAAATGTATTATTTGTTAATATAACATTATAAAACATAACAATTTTATTTATTACTTTGAATAATTATATTTTATGATTTTAAATGTCTATTATATCACAGTGTGTCATATAAACAAATCTAATATTTAGAACTAATTGGGCTTGTAAATATATATATGAAACATTGTATTAATAAATTAATAGATTATTTTATATTTTATTTATATATTATATAAATCGATTATGATGTGTGATTTTTTACTTTATTATTTATTACTAATATATATATATTATTTATATATTATATAAATCGATTATGATGTGTGATTTTTTAACTTTATTATTTATTACTAATAAATACTGAAAATATTTAATATATTACTACGAAATCTATTGGAAAAATTTATTTTGGTTAAGATTAGATTGAGGAAATCTATTACTTACAATAGGAAAAGATATTAAATACTTAAATCTATTATTTAAATTAGGAAAAGACAAACATACTTAAATATAAGTTCAATAAATATTTCATTGGCATTCTAGTGTAAATAAATAGTAAAATTAAGGAGTATCAGCTGGGTTTAATGAGTTCTGATGTTCGTACACTTTGATGGAGGTAAATAGGTAATGCAGTGAGATGAGCCGTGTTGGATTTGAGAGATTGTCGAATGCCATGTCTGAGTTGTCTCTTGACATGATGATCCAACAGCTGAAACCAAAACTTCTGTGTTCCTTGGGCTTCTTGTGTTCCATAGGCTTAGAGTTTTAGCATTGATTATTGTTTTTAGTCATTACTTATACTAGAGTCTTTGTCCGCGCTACGCGCGGAAAATGAGTTTAAATATATTATATTTAGAATTTAAATCTTTAAATAATATTAAGAATTTATTTGATATGTTTAATTAAGTTTTGTTTCAATGTTAATATTGAAAAAACATGTGAAAGATAATTGGGTGTTGACTCTTTTAATATTTGGCGTTAATTGTGGCAGAAAATATTACTCGTTTGAACTAATTTGGGCCTGGTAATTAAAACTAAAAAATTGTAGTTGCATGCTTTTAACGTGAAACGCATGCAGATGTTAATTACATGATGCCTATTATTAAATATATGGGAGCAAAGTTTATTTGATATTATAACATACTACTATAAATGTTTTAAAAAACAAATTGTTTCCAAAGTAAGTGCAAAAGTATGAAATAAGCAAATTGAGAAGGAAGAGTCAAACAGAACCAAAAATACTGGAAAGTGAAAACAAATAAGTTTATTGAACCATGCAGTCTTCGAAAAGATGAGAAGCAGATCTAGTTCCCATCCTTGAAACGTTTAGGGTTGCCTTTCTCAACACCATCACCCATCCTTTTCAGTCCTACATCTGCACAAGCTTGAGGGATTTTGAATGGCTCAGAAGCATCATCCCCAGTTGCCAATATCTCATTAGCGGAGCCAATAATTGGATATGCTACTGGTTCTGGTATATATGGTGGAGCAGATGGAGACAGGACCTTCGTAACGGTTATCACTCGTGTCCTGCCAGATAGATTGTGCTCAGTCACCTTTATACTGAACTTGTGTGTTTGTCATATGGTGTTGAGCAGAGCTTGCGGAACAGGCACCTCAAGACCATCTTCTTTATTTCCATTGCCCTGAAATGTGTAATATTCTTGTCAGCTGAGTACGCAAGTGTGTGAAGAAAAACAACTCGAGAGTAGTATATAATAATAAAAATTAGATCATGAGTGTGCACCTCAAAATAATTGCTAACCAGCTCTGATGCATGCTTCCCTGTTAACTCACGGCCAGCATCGCCAAGGAGAACAAAAACAGCCTCATCATTCTTGTCATAAACAGAAATCTTAGCTAGGTACCTGCCATTAAAATATGAGTAGTTAGTAACCGCTAAACTAAAAGTTGAATCAAGAGATTAGAGCTCATACTGTGGTTCACCGGCGACATCGTTCTTGCCACATTTTGCGCACATTAGGGAGGTTGGCCCTTTGGTTGCCTTTGTTTTGCACCACCGCATGCTATATAATACCAAGGAGAGTCTTGGACAACATCATCGATTGTCGCAGTGAACACAAAGAATGCATCCTTAGACAATGTGTAAACAATTAAAGTATTTTCTTAAAAATAAATTACAAACATATATATTTTCTTATACCTTTGCAGCTTCATGCTTCATGTAGGAGAATATTTCTCCAATAGTCAGCGTCTCAGTTTTTGTAACAACATCTGCATTGACCTGCTTGGCAATATCTGGATTACTTCCCAACGTGAGAAAACAATTCATTACTCAGAACTGATATTAACTGCCAAGTCTCCAAGTTATTATATACTAAATAGTGAAAACATACCAGCCGATATACTCCTTAGTTGGTTGGACATCATAGTCTAAAAACATACGTGAAGAGGCCATGGATGTGAGAGCAAGTGTGCCTGATGTGTTATGTTGTAATAGACAAAGGCAAATGAGACATAATTAGACCTGTAAGTGGTATATTTGTGCTTTCACTCTCAAGTAGATATATATATATATATATATATATATATATATATATATATATATATATATATATATATTTTAAATTAAACAACTACAATGAGCAAACCTAAACGACTGAGACGACACACATCTAAAACATATGTGGTTATTAAATGATAGAGAACTTAGGAAATGTAAGGTGCTACTCAGTTTGAGAAAGTAAAAATGCATACCTCCTAAACGCTTGGGGTAAACAGTAGTCACCAAAATTATGGAAGGAGTGTTCTCAGAAGACCTGAACTTCTTGCAAAAATCAAAAGCAGCTTGGTCCCAAAGATAGAGCTTCATAACAGGTCCCCTGCAAGCAATTAACATTTTCTGTTCAAAAAATAGCATAGTGTGTGTGATTTTAGCAAATAGTAAACGTAAACACTTACTCAAATATGGATCATAGACAGACATATTGGAGAAAGATAGTTGTGCACCTTGTTATCAAAAATGAACACGCCCTGCGACTTATTCATTCATCGTCTAGCAGACAATTTAAAATATTGTTTAGTATTTTCTTTCCCATGAATGTAGTTAGCTCAAAAGAGGGAACCGGTTCCCGACAGAGAGTGATAAAAGTTGTTTATAAGCTTAAGCTGAATTATAAATACAATTACTATTCTATCGACTGTATTTGTATAAATATATATATTTAGATCTTTTATAGATAGGTCTGTTCAATCCGGATTTCGTTACGATTTCGGTTTGGTTTTATCATTTTTTCGGTATTTCGGTTTATGGAAATTAGCTACCATATTAGAACTATATCTAATTTGGTTTGGTTCGGTTTATATACCATCGATTTTTTTTATTCGGTTTTATTCCAAAAACAAAATAACTATATATATTTATAACAAATTTTAGATTATATGAATAAAAATCAGGTTTATTAAAACATATATATGTTCATTAGTCTAATTTTTAAATATAATAATTTCTGTTTTATTTAAATTTCAAAATAAGAGTTAGAAAGTAATAATATCATAATATTTAAATAGAATATATTTCCATAAAAAATTAGATTATTTGAACATAAATCAAATTTATTAAAACATAAATATATATTCTTCAGTCTAACTTTTAAATACAATATTTTATGTTTTATTTAAATACCAAAATAAGAGACAGTAATAATAACATAATATTATTATATAATTATATTTCAGCTCAAAGAGTTATCAATAAAAATAAAATATTTTTTATTTAGTTTGATAAAAATGAGGATAACAGAATAACCATTTTAACTTAAAACAAAATAAAAAATAAAAAAAATCAGTTTTTGAATTTGAATATCATATTAATAAAAGAAATTATGTATATATTATTAATATTATTACAAAATCTACATATATGTATACTAGTATTTTCTTCTGTTTGATCGGTTTATATACCAAACCATATTCATATACTGCGGTTTCTAAAAAATAACATCTATTCAGTTTATTCGGTCCAAACAAATCCAAAGCACTTTTTCTATTTTGTATGGTTCGGTTTTACCGGATTGAACACCCCTTACTTATAGATATAAAATTGTCAGACGAATTTGAAGGCATTTTCTTTTGTCTTGTTTTATTGAATAGTTAATATGAAATTAATAAATTTTATTATTTGTAATATTAAAATTAATATATATACATATATATAATGATGATAAGGTTGAATAAAGAATTAATTAAACATTAAATGTGATTCAGTTAATCATTTATCTTGTTTGTTTGGTATTTTTTGTAAAGTTTCAAATTTACAAATCATTACATTTGTTTTTTATTTTTTAAATTCAGCTAATATCTATTTTTTTACTAACAATTAAATGGAGGAGTTCTCTGAATTATGATTTACTGACACTTGTAACCTGCAAACTAATTTTATATGTATATTAAATTATTTTGTTTTCTTATGAGAAAGCGAGTATTTTGTTCCAATAAAAGTGATTTTTTTTAGTTTATAAGTTCATTTTAAATGATTTGCTGGATTGAATGTTTAAATTTGATTGATCTAAAATATTTCAATTATTAAAAAGTATAAAATGTTTATCTATAAATAAAACATAGGGCTAGCGGTTCTGTTGTTTAAAAATAATTGCTCTTATTTGCTTTAACTATCTAATTTCCGAAGAATATGTTGATTACAGTTGGTTTTTATTGAGAGTTTATAGTTGCTAGCTTCATACAATTACTTACTTTGCCAACCTATTTATTCTTTCTTAATAAATACCAATCCATATTGTGGAAAATCATCAAGGTAAGAGTCATTTTGGCAGTCACCAAAAGAAACTGACACAAATGATCATCAGAAGCTATTATCTCCAAGCGTCCACAGTTTCAGAAGCAGTGTTTTTCTCCGGGCAGTATACCAGAGTCTAAGGACTCTAGAGCCTTGTCTGAGTTTGATTCCATTGATTCCTGGACTAAAATAGAACAGTATGTCTTCTTCCACAGAGGTCCGCTTTCTCGATACCAGCTTAATGTGATCAGCTTTGAGGGGTTTATTTATTTATTTATTTTATTTTTTTTAGATCGAGCTTTGATGGGTTTATGCGTACATGTAAACATGGTTGCTTGTCGATCAGTATTGAAGAAGTTGAACTCTCCTTCTATCTTTTTGGATGGTCTCTGCTAATTCTATCGACACCTGAATACTATATCTGAGAAGAGAAAGTGTTAAACTAAACAAAAAAAAGAAGAGAAAGTGTTAACTGGAAAAGAGTTGCGTATTAACCTTATTTGGTTTCTTGCATATAAAATTCGAGATCAACATTTGTCTTGGTCTTTCAGACGAATCAAAAGCAGAGCTTTCATCTGAGGATTAATCTAACTCATTAAAAGGGTACACTTCTGTAAATTGATTTCCTGCCCCCATTGCTAATACAGTCATATGTTCTCATCTTCTGCTTGTATTTGAACATTACTTGTTAAAGAATAAAATATGAAGCAGAGTAATTCTGATAGATTTATCGTTAGGAGACTGTATAAGAGTTACCTTTCTGATGAGAACCAAACAGAAGAGGAAAAGCTGCCCCGTGACTGCTGAAACATAGGTCGTTAACAAAACCAACATAACTTGTAAGAACACAAAACATTACAAACTTCATAAGGCAAGAGAAATTGCATTAGATTTCATGAGAAATAAGCAAGTGTGAAGAGCATACAAATATTGGAGCAAGAGACTATATAGGGAACACTACATGAAGCCTCCTCTTGAGTTCGGTTTCCATCCCTTTCTTGGCCATAAAACATCTGAAAAATACGGCAATGGCTGTTATACCTTCTATAATTAGCTGTTGCGACAAAAACCAATCAATGTTGTTACGTTAATGAGCTATATAGGTTTCTGTCTAAGAGTTGTGGCTTTAGATACCCTGCAACGTGAAAACAAAATAACATATACCAACACAATCTTAGTTCAAAAATATAAGAAAAGCCACCCATAACAAAGTGTAATTAAAACATAAACATGAAACATGTAAAAGGTGATAACTTGAAAGGTCCGGAACAAAATAAAATTTCTACAGATTGCAAACATCAAAGTTGTGAACCCTTTAAAAGGAGAAAAGTAAAATTTCAGGAACAAGCATAAGCATTACTCTCTTCATCGAAAAAGAGTAAAAGCTCCGAACCTATAAAGTCGCAGATGTGATGATGGATGTAAAAAAACTCAGAGTGGTGCTAGCAAATCGATCACTAAAAACAGCTTTCCATCTAGAGTTTGGCTCATTGATTTCCTTCACAATCTCATCCTGAAAAGGTATATCAACAATCAAACAATAAAGAAAGTGACAGAAACAATGCATAAAATGGGTCTGGATTAGGATCAAAATCTGAAGAATTCGTGAAGTCAGCTTCTGCTTTGATGCAAGAGCTAATACTGTTTGTGTCCTACCACGAGTTGAGAGACATATCGATGTTCCTTTCTAGCATCCTGGAAAAGATTTATGACACTCATTTCATCAGAACAGTAAGAGTCCTATGCTTGTCAATAGTAACTATAGATGAAAGCATTTGCACTTAAACCTTGAACCGTGAAGGACGTGTGGAGTTTCTTCTCTTTGAATCTCCGTCACCATTAAAGGAAGCTAATAGTTATGTAAACAAATATGGACTTGTAAACGATGAATCCAAACCTGTTAGTCTATGAGAAGAAGCTACTATCCATTATCAAGTGAAACCATTTAACTTGGATGGAGAGATAAGATATATGAAATACGATTCATATATAGAGAAACAGAGAGGAAGACGAAAAGAAACCACTGAATGAGTTAAATCAATGGATTCATCAGAGAAGTTATTGTTGATTTACTGGTCGAAACGGATCTGAAGTGTTGAGGAATAGAAGAGATGGAAGTCGCAAAGGCACGAAGAAGAGAGTAGGGTTACGAAAGGCGGAGACAAAGATTGTGGCGAAGAACATACGGACATATCCCTGAACATGGGCCGAGCTCAGCACAAAAAAAAACAATACAGCCCAAACAAAATTCCAAACACCCAAAAGCCCAACGTTTTCACCTCAGTAAATGACGTGGATGAGATACTCTTTTCCCATTGGCCGAAGATGGAATACTGCAATGCTATTGGACGATTTTCATGGCTGATGTGGCTGCAATAAGATGGCTTGATTTAGCCCTTTTAATATTAGTTTTATTGTTTGGGCTTAGAGTTTTAGCATTGATCAATGTTTAAAGACTTCTACACATGATATGAGATTCAATTTTTAGATGAAGCGCAATTTCTTGCAAGCTTTTCGAAGGTTTCAATAACCGTTTGTTGTGGCTGTTTGTTGCAGAAAGAGCATATCCATCAAAAATGTCATACATGCAACCAGATAATTTGATTATCATATGTAATAGAATACCTTCATTGTGTCATCATCCATATATCCATACTCACATAATGTATGTTATTAACAAAACAAAAAAATCATATTCTTTTTTTTTTAAAACAAGGTTTGAATTGATATGTATGATTTAAACCAATGTGATATATATACACATATAATATATATATATATATTATTAAAAAAGAAGTACAAACATATATATCTATATTATTAAAAAAGAAGTACAAACACACGCTCGGGATAATATATATCTATATTATCCCGAGCGTGTGTGAGACATGTCTTATTGTAATAGAGTAATTAGGCTTTATATATGTCTTATTGAAACCGTTTATCATAAGTCAAAGATATTAATACACTAGGGGTTGGCTCGCCCTACGGGCAGGTGATCTGCAATAAAATTATTTTATATTAAAATATATTTTAATTTTCATAAATATTTGGAAAACTACTCTAAATTGAAAATAATAAATTAATTTTTTTTCTAAGATCATATTATAATTTTATTAAATTTTGTTGGTTTGAGTGGAAAGAATCAGTAGTTTATGGTTCGACATCGCCTTAGCCCGTGATTGCCGAACTTTGAAGCTCCGTGCTCTGAATTTGCATGTGCTATTCTCTACAGGAGTAGTCAGTCATCAACAATGGTTTTGGTGGCTTTTTATCAAAGGTTCACAAGGTGTTTGTTTGCTTTGAAGTTCAGTTTGTTATCCTTGTCGATGTGCATGTATCGGTTTTAGTCTAGAGTTCCAACCTCCGCTTGTTTATGTTTAGTTTGTATCTCTATCTCCCTTGTTTTAAGGCTTAGTTTCTAGGAAAACCTTTGTTTTTGCTAGCAATCTTACCAGAGTCATCTCTTTGTACTGATGGTCTTTTAGTGTGTAAACGTATCCAACCTTGTAACTTCATGGATGAATGAAATCTTTCAGTGTGTTAAAAAAAGAGTTGAAAGAATCAGTAACACGCTATTTTTTTAAGAGAACATAAATTTTTTTTTTTAAAAAAAGTAAAAGTGTTTTTTTATTTTATTTTATTTCATTTTGATATAGTTGAAGAAATGTAAAATAAGAATAATTAATACCTCTTTTTCTAAGAGTTTTCACATTTTTATAGCTCGGATTTGCATCTTCGTAATTTAAGTAACTGGAAACACTGAAAAACAAAAAGACGCTCCTCTCTCTCTCGAAGCTTGAAGACACCAGACGGCCGCAATCCTAGCTCCGACGTCGATTAGGCGGCGTCGGAGGCTCACCTCCTTATCCCTTAATCTCATTTTCCTTTTGCTTCCTTCTCCTCACTCAATCCAGGCCGATATGTGCGAAGCTCTGTGCTGTTGAGTCCTCCCGGAGACTTTTATGTGGACGGAGATGGTATGACTTCTTATGGAGTGACAACGAGGCTCTGGGAAGAACGGCGGAGGCGGGAGTCGGCTTTTAGGACCGACGGTGGCTACAGATCCAATTTTCCCTTTTCTAGATCTAAGGCGTTAACGTCACGACGGCGGCGCGTGACACAGTGAGACATCTCTTCAAAACCGGATCTACTCACCCTTGTGGTATTGAGATGGTTAGAGGAGTGGCGTAATAGGTGGTGAACAGAGGCTTTGTCTTTTCGGTTCTCGGAGAGACGACGTACAGCAAGGAGCTTCGACAACGGATGAGTCAACCGGAGGAGAGGCTGTTTGTGGTCAAGTACGGTGGAGACTTTCTTCCCAGCGCCGTTGACGACCCCGTGGTTGTACCGGTGGTTGGTCTCCACACCTTTTGCTAGCTGCGATTTGGAGTGCTGCGTTCCATTTTGCTGACGTCAAGGTCCGCATTTCAATCCAGACGTCCTTGTTCGGTTTCAGGCTTAGAAGCAGGATAGTGCTAGCCGGAAGGTTTGATGTTTGACCGGGATGCACCTATGGTGTCGAATCTTTTGAGACATGTACTGAATGCAAATCATTAGGGGCTCAATAGTTGGATTAGAATGGTTAACCGGTTTAGTATCATGGCTTTCTTGTGAGTTACTATACCCGCTATGAGGTCTAATTTTAGGGTTTAAGAGTTGGTTCAGCTCGTTTCGTGAGATGAACTTTGTTCATTGTGGTGAAAGTTACAGCGACAACTTCTATCAGGTAGCATAGGATCCAACTTAGTGATTCTAGGTGTTACTAGATTGCGTCGTTTGTACGTCGGGTTAAAAATCTATGTGGTTGTAATCCCGTGTTCACGAATTGGATAATAAAAGTTGATTTGAGTAAAAAAAAAAGTAACTGGAAACTGGAAATGAGATGGATGTTTTACATCATGTGGGTAGCTAAGTTTATTATCGCTCTTCCCACACTTTTTTTCTTTAAGGGATGTTGAAACTTGAAAGACGTATCACATATATAATTATGTAACCTCTGTTAGACACTCTTACCCATTTAGGTGAAGGTTTGATATATATATATAGAAAGTTAATCTAACCGAAACCAAATGTTGTAAGGGGTTTGTTTAACTATTAAAAAAATGCCAATCAAAGATTGCACGTAGAAGAAAAACCGCTTGTATATATTTTTGAAAGAATTAACAATCAAGTGATGAGGAGGTGCAGTTTCCAAGAGAAGATAAAAATCTTTTACAGTAAAACTGAAGCCAATGACCTTGCAGAAGGAGGAGGCGAGGGAGGCGCTGGTGACAGTGAGGTCTCCAAGATGATCCACCATCACCATTGAGATGATCTTAAAGGTAACTTGGTGATGACCACATAGTGATGAAGATAGGCTGCTTGAGTTCTTCTATGAATGATTGTAGCTTTGTGCAGGTCACTTTATCAGATCTGTAGATGTCTACCGGAAGTAGTTACCTATCCTTGGTGCTGTTCTCTGCATCCGCCATCCTAGGAAGAGAGAGCAAGAGAGTAGATAGAGAGCTGTGTTAAAACATTACATTTGGGTTATTTCTCTTGTTGATGTTGTGTGACTTTCCTGCAAGACTCCGTTAGAGGAGGCGTATAATGGTGAATAAATATACAAAGATTTCACCTTCTGAATCAGATGAAATCTATATATATATCTGAGAAATTCTTACCTGGTCTCACGTAATCTGAAAAAACCAAAATCGATTGCCTTCAACTGGGAGGTGTCTTCTTTAAAGGTACAAAGAGAATTCTGTTCCAAACCGTTTTAAGTAAACCTCAAGAAGATAGCGATGAAACATCAAATGTATAAGTTGAAGTAAAGAGCTTTGTACCACTTCGGGTTAGAGATCTCGGTGTAGGACACATTGGAGATGACAAAATGCAACCACATTCAATATTTGTATCATAACAGTCTTTGCATCCTCCTTCGTGTGCTTCATACCTCTGCATATAAAACACCACCATGTCCAATTATAAAGCGATCCAAAACAAAGACTAATAAAACAACAATCATACTTCTGAAATTTACGGTCCCTTTACCTTGAGAGTGTTCAATCCAAAAGCTCCCTCCTTCACATATTGTAAACAACAAACCACTTGGTAAGACTCTCCCAGGCTGATTTTGGAATAACATCTGAACTAAAAGAGATTTTACTCTATGTCTCCATCACTATATATACATTATCATGATCCCCATATACATCATAGAAATGAGGAAAGTTGTCATGACCAGAAAAAGCTCCCAATATCTTCACTTCTCTCTGACATCATCAATGGTCATCTACACAACTAATTACAAACAATCAATCAATTTGACACCAAACTGAAATTGAAAAGACAGGACCTTACATCTTTAAGATGTTATCACTACAAAGCACTTACAATTGTTTTCGGAATAACTTTATCAGCGACTTGTCGTCTTTTGTTATCACTTTTCTTATACTTAGCAGTGACAAGACCAGCCTTTAAATCAGACAGAACCAGTTGAGGAATGGTATAATCGAACTGGCCCTTAGAGAGAGCTTTGGAGTGGAGAAAAGTGAGAAACGATGAGATATGTGGATTCCTGCCCTCTAGTCCATATATATAGTCAATGTTCAAGAACTCGCTAGGCGTTCCTCGTACGTTCGGGCTGGGCCTAGCGTATAACGAGAAAATCGGGGATTAAGCGGAGATTAATCGGGGAGTAATTTTAGGGTATTTATGTAAATTTAAAGTATATATATCACATTTGTGAAAACTACCCTAAGGTTATTCCGTGGTCTAGTGGTTTGCCTACCACATAAAGCCGCAGAGGACCCGGGTTCGAAGGTAGGTGGAACCTTTTTAAGGCTTTTTTGGGAACTAGGTTTAATTAAACGTGAAATGACAAAAGTACCCTCTTCTTCAACCTCCATACCTGCGATTTTTGCAGCCGTTTTTTTACATATTCTTACGATTTCATAATGTTTTGGGTTGATAATTGTCGATTTGAACATATATTGAACAGATCTATGATATAATATGTGATTCTGGGTTTACAACCTACAATACAATGGTTTTAAAAAAAAATTCCGAGGAACAAGCCGAATCAGTGCAAATCGCCACAGTTTGCCATCGCCTCACGCTTTTCCGGCGAGTTTCCGGCCGCCTGGAACGCGTTTTCGAACAGGGTATATAGTGCAAAATTTGTGACGAATGAAGGGAAGATAGAAGGATTAAGAAGTCGGGTATGTTAGACAATAAGGTAGTCTTTTTTTGAAGGCGATGGATTATCAGGACACAAACCTTTTGATCAAGAAGGAGCATGTCCAATCCAATCAGCTCTCCTCCCTCTCGGTTTCCCAGAATCGCAGAAGACGCGTGACAACCGTGCCGGAACAACGACCGGTGCTAACATCAGAGAAAAAGGTCTGGTAAGTCACCATTGTTGTAGTTTGTGTTGTAACTTGTAAGAAATGGATGATAGTCTTTTAAAGCAGATTGATCCGTAGATTTCTTAAACGGTTTTTATAGAATGTTTTTTAGGGATTTCATCTGAACTTTATAGAAGAAGGTGATTCAATAAATCGTAGTGGGATAAAATCAAGGGAATATTTAATGGTGATAAGTAAAGACATACTCTCATCGTTACATATCCGAAACCGTGGTCTGAGGATTTCAGCGAACGTGAACGGTGCACAAGAAACGCAGCGGATAGTTCGAAGTAGATGGGTTCCGACGCGCGCAACAAAAAAGAACGTGTGAACTACACAGACGACTCAGCGCGCGACACGTGGTAGAGAAAACCCCTCCTCTCCAGAGCGATGTGAACGCAGGAGAAGGCAGATACTTCAACTTTATTTATAAAGATATCTTTTATCAAATACCATTTTCCAATCAAATGAATAGGTGAAGATTTTTTAAAAAAATTTTTTTTTGTTAATTCACTTATAAGCTGGGCTAGAGGTTACAACTTGTACACGTATCTCTATCCTCTCGGCATGATACAAACGTTTCGGCAAACAAGCTTAATCGTTTGGAAAAATATTTGGGCTTTTCAAAACGTAGTCGTAAAGCCTAATATTTAAATTTAGGCCCATTAGTCGAGATTCTCGGAAGCCAGACCGAGCCTAACGAGATTGCAATTTACTCATATACCCTGTACGATTAGGGTTTCTGGATCTCTAACGTGAAATTACGAAAAAACCCACCAAGTGGACCGACTTTGCCCGAGTCGGCGGATCTGAGTATCTTACACGTCTTTAAATACGGAACGAGGTTGCCTCTATCTCAATGTCGAGAGATAGGTTTTAGGTTGCTTCTCTGTATTTGGGCTGCAAAATCGAGAGCTTGAGCTGCAGGATTGTCTCGAGAACTTCGTACTGGCTGATTAGATCTGAATCGATTACATCCGCCCTCCCTTTACCCAAACCCTCCCACTCTCCCGATTCCATCTAAGAAAAGGGGAAAACATGCCATCGATTGTGATTGCTAGGAACCAGTCGAGCGTTGAATCGACTAAGGTTCGTCAAGCCACATATTCTGGTTTCTTGTTTCTTTTTGTTTTGAAATTGAATTCTAGGGTATAATTTTCGTGATTCTTGAATCTTGTTGGTTTAGTTGTGCTTAGATTCTCATTCAGTAGCTTTGAGAATCACATATAGCATCATGAACCCTAGATTTATTAATATCTCTATATAACTATGTTTTCAATAGATTAGTTTAAACCATATAGTTATCATATAGATATATATATATATATGTTTTGAATTAGTTACTAATTGACTTTATTAGCTATAAACCATACAATTATCCTATCCAATATGCATGTTTTCACTAATACAGCTATAAAACTACGTTTTTCCCAATGATTTAGTTACCTAGCATATATATATGTATATGTTATGTTTTCACTGCATTAGCTAATATAGTATGCATGTTTACAAACATATAATTTTCTTATATACATCTATATTTTCATTAGATCACGTCAAAGATCAGGTAAGCTTCATTGTTTTTTCCTCTGGTCTAGGATTCTATAAGTTGTATCCTTTGGTTTTCTGTTACTTGCTGTCTTGTGTGGTATATTCGTGTTTCCTCATTGAGTGGGATGGTTGTAACTGATCCTGTAAGACCTCTAGCCTAAAACCCTTTATTCTAATGAATTAAAGATCGAAAGAATCGTAATTGATTCCAAAACGGCTCTCCGGAAAGAGAAGCAAGAAAAGAAGGAGAGGAGAAAACACAAAGAAAAGCGTGAGAAGTCTCACAAACATTCGTCCAAGAAAACTGATGATGTGCACCAAAAACTCTTGTGCCCGTCCACTGAATCCCCAGGCGTGTCCGAGAAGAGTGGTGTGACCGAGGAGCTTGAGGGGCCTCAAAACCAACTCGGTTATCTATCTGATGGAAGCCAGAATAGTAAGAAGAGGAAGAGAGATCGCTCTCCTCCGGCTGTTGAAAGTCTCATCAAAGGTGTGTTTCAATATACTTTGATGGACACAGTCTATGGATATCTTGTGTTAGGATATTCACATGTAAACTTGTACTTGTGTTTTGCAGCTTCTCCTGTAGCCGGTAAACCTCTACGTATTCGTTTGACCTTCAAAAAACCACCAAAGGTCGAAAGTCCTTCTCTGCCCCGAGAGGATGTTGTTACCTGCTCCACTTCCGGTGCTGAGTCTCTCAATCATAAGGCACCGCAAGCTGTCGTATGTGAGCCTGTATTGAATGTGCCCTCCGCAATAGAAGAAGCAAAGAAGGCTTGTGAGCCTGAACTCAGTGTCCCGTCAACATCTCAGGCTGCAATTTCTGAAACAAAGAAAAGAAAGAAACATAAGCCGAGCAAAGAAGATCGATACAATGCATTGTTTGATGATTGGACTCCACTTTCCTCCATTGCCATGGAGGTTGATTCTTCCTCTGACGACTGGCTCTTTGAGACCAAAGAGAGAACAAACTTTAAAGCAGCAGTCAAGAATGATGAAGACGTGCGGACATCTAGTGATTCGTCTTGGCCTAAAGCTCAGTTTTTGCCTCAAGTCGGGATCTATTCTTTACCTTACACTGTCCCGTTCTAGTGTTCCAGTTTTGTTTACTCGTGTACAGTAACTGATTGTAACAACAGTTCTCTAAATCTAAACCCAATTTTGATACGGTTCGCTTCTTCTTCATAGCGTAACAAGTATGCATTATATTACTTTCATCAAATATATTTACAAAAGTGAAAAACTGATTAGTGTCGAGTGAATATTTCACCCTCCACAAGTTGATGAAAACAAGATTAATATTACAAAAAACTATAAGCATAATTACAACGATAAAACCTATATAATAAACATACAAATCATATTAATTCCGCAAATAGTCTACCTAATATAGGCTGATAATTGAGATTTTTAAATTAAAAGAAAACAAAAACCAAAAGATATCTAAAAATCGAAAAAGAAAATCTCGAGTCTATTATTCGTGGGCTCAACTGCTGACACAGGGAGGAAGAAGAAGATGAGGAGGCTCGCCGGAGTAGAAGACGAGGATAAGTGGCTGGCGGAAGGAATCGCCGGAATCCAGCACAACGCTTTCTTCATGCATCGCGCCTTGGTCCGTCCGTTACTCAATTTTTTTTTAAAAAATTTTCTCTTTTGATCTGATGAGTTATTTTCTCTTCGTCTCTTTCTCAGGACGCGAATAATCTCAGAGAAGTTCTCAAGTACTCGGCTCTCATGCTATCCGAGCTCCGCACCTCCAAGCTATCTCCTCAGAAATACTACGATCTCTGTTAGATTCCATCTCCCTCCCTCCCCCCCCCCCCCCCCCACGACTTTTGAATCTCTCTCGATTTCGTGCTTATTTGACCGTTTCTAATTGATTTTAGATATGCGAGCTTTCGATCAATTGAGGCAGCTGGAGGTTTTCTTCAAGGATGAGAGCAGGCATGGATTACCTGTGGTTGATTTGTATGAGCTTGTTCAACATGCCGGCAACATATTGCCTAGGATGTAAGCAGATGGATCTAGATATCGTTGACCTAGTTTTCTCTTGATTGGATTAGGATCTGATAAGACTCAGTTACTTAGCTTGATTGGACTACAGTTATAAGATTAGACTAGGAAAGGGCGATGATCTCGTATGATTTGCATTGATTTGGGTGTTACTGAGTTATTTTCTGCACTGCTGCCAGGTATCTGCTGTGTACAGTAGGGTCTGTTTATATCAAAAGCAAGCAAGCTCCTTCGAAGGATGTTCTCAAGGATCTCGTGGAGATGTGTCGAGGTGTTCAACATCCAATTCGTGGACTCTTTTTGAGGAGTTATCTTGCGCAAGTGAGCAGGGATAAGTTACCTGAGATTGGCTCAGAATACGAAGGGTGGGTCGTAACTATGTGTTTCACTCTCTTTTTCCCATAAAAATTTGGGTGTTGAGCTGTTTGTTTACTCTCCTTGTAACTCCCGTGCAGAGATGCAAATACTGTGATGGATGCTGTGGAGTTTGTGCTGCAAAATTTCACTGAGATGAATAAGCTCTGGGTTCGAATTCAGCATCAGGTGAATTTTTTCGATCTGTGAAGAGTTGGTGGTAGTTAGATACGCATAGCACCTCTGCACTTGCATGCCTCTGACTGAAGCATAAATGAACTATGAAGAGCATGCTTTTGGTCATGCAGGTTGTGTGGTGCTTGTGATTCATTGATATTGGTCAACCTGAGCTGAGGTGTTCCTTGGACTGCAGGGACCTGGAACAGTTCGAGAAAGGCAGGAGAAAGAGAGGAACGAACTTCGTGATCTTGTACTATCGATACCACTTCTGGACTGAATACATATTTTACTATGTCACTGTCCAATAAGTTGTATTTAATGTTTGTCCATCAGGTTGGAAAAAATCTGCACGTTCTAGGACAGATCGAAGGTGTTGACCTTGACATGTACAAAGAGACTGTTCTTCCTAGGGTCTTAGAACAGGTTCAGCAGCTCATTTTTGCATCTATCACCAGTTTCGTTTTGTTATAGATGATACTTCAAGTTCCTGGATAATCTGTTAAATCTGGAAACCTTGAACAGGTCGTCAACTGTAAAGATGAGCTGGCTCAGTATTATCTGATGGAGTGCATAATCCAAGTTTTTCCTGATGAGTACCATTTGCAGACTCTTGAGACTTTATTGGCTGCTTGTACTCAACTGATGGTGTGTACGCTGACAAACGATATTTCTCTCTCTCTTAATCTCCAATGCATTTGTATGTTATCTAATATGATCGGTCGGCTGCTTCCTGATTAACTGTTTCTCATGCTGCCATTGTCTCTTGAAGGGGTCTATCTGAGCTGTCTGTATTGCCATTTACTATTCTTGTTGTTTGCTAGTATTTGGGGTAGATTTTTGTTTAATTTTGGTGACTAGAGCTTTGGCTTACCAGTTAGATGTTTTTAAGGAGGTCCCTGATCTCTTACAATTTGACTGAAATTACAAAATTCTAAGTAAGGAATTCTCGACAAAGAGCACTTTGTTTTGTTTTCATGCTGTGCACTTTTGCCGCTTGAGATCTTTTACCCGTTTTCTTCCTCTCTGACCTTAAGAAATAACTTCTCAGCCAACAGTCGACACCAAGATAGTGTTAACTCAATTGATGGACCGGTTGTCAAATTATGCTGCCTCAAGTCCAGATGTAAGTGTCTACTGAGCTAACTTCGTGCCTTTTAATTTTTGTTCAATGTTACTGAGATGTCTCTCCTGTTCATTACATCTGGGCAGGTGTTACACGAGTTTTTGCAAGTGGAAGCTTTTGCTAAATTGAGCAATGCAATTGGAAAGGTTGGCTCCATGAAGGAATATTTATTATAAATGAAATTTTCTTTTCGCTGTTGGATATTCTTGAAACATAACGGCCCCTAAAATAGTTCTATGTAGGTCCCCAGTACCATGAGAAGTAGTCAGCTTGATTGTACTGTGTCATGATCTATTCCAATCTTTGGTTATCTTCTCCTAATCAACTCTTCTGTTAGGCATCGTCTAATTCTATCACATGTGATCAACAATAAGGCCACGATAGTCTGTAAATGTGTCCTCTACTCGTTAGATTTGAGAGATCAGTAATTAGAGGGGGAGAGCATCTAATCTTCCGCAGAACTTATATAAATAAAAAAAAACTAAAATATCAGCCAAGCTATGAAATTGCTAGATGATGAACTTGATGCTTTTTCCCCGGTCTGGACCCAACTGCCTAGGTCGATGGACTTGATGCTTCGAGTCTTTAGTTCTTCCAGCCTTCTGCATATGATGCTTTAATTTTCTTGAAATACATTTGTATGACTTATGGACTTGGCATGGGTTGCAGGTGATAGATACACAGATTGAGATGCCTATTGTTGGAGCTATGACGCTGTTTGTCTCTCTTCTGACTTTTACTCTCCGAGTTCACCCAGATCGGCTTGACTATGTGGATCAAATACTGGTACGGATTCCTTCCATGGCCATCTTTCCTAAACTTGTGCCTTAGTTAATATTTGTATGATGCATTGTTTAGGTTTACGATTAGTGGAATCTGGTGTAGCCATGGTGTTAAACTAACTCTTGATCCGCAAAATTTGTAGGGCGCATGTGTAGTTAAGCTTTCCAGTATGCCAAAGCTGGAGGACGCCCGTGCAATGAAACAAGTTGTTGCACTTCTGAGTGCCCCTTTAGAAAAATACAATGACATAGTTACAGCTCTTACACTGTCAAATTATCCACGTGTCATGGACCATCTTGATGATGGAACGAATAAAGTAATGGCGATGCTTATTATTCAAAGTATAATGAAAAATGATTCGTGTATATCAACTGCTGATAAGGTATACTTACTAGTTACTATTTTCTTCAACTAAGGACATATATATTATCTACTGTAATAGCATGCAATTTGTGTTCACTAGGTTGAGGTGCTGTTTGAATTGATTAGAGGACTTATTATGGATTTGGATGGAACCGACACAGAGGAGGTGAGGTCACTTTTTTCTTGGTTTCTCCCACGTGGGTTGCAATGAGTAGCTCTCGTCAGCTTTAATGTAGCGTCTTGGTCCTCATGGGTTTCTTGTGTTTGCATTTAGCTTGATGAGGAGGATTTTCAGGAGGAACAAAATTCAGTTGCCCGACTGATACATATGCTTGATAATGAAGAACCAGAGGAGATGCTTAAGGTGAAACATTATACATATACTAAACTTTCGGTTAAATAGTTATATGGCATTATGTTTCGGACCTACTGTCATTCCCATGATTTTAGTAGATAGCTATAGAGCTGTTACCGTGACTTTTTCATTTTAACCTGGACATGGTTTTTATTCCTTGGAATCGTGCTTCTGAGTCTGTTGCTCCACTCCCCTGAAGTTGCCTGCATCCCAAAATTGACCTGCAGGTCGGCGTCAGGCCCATTGGCGATCTTTAACAGAAGTCATATATATATATATATAAGCATGAGTAAGCACATTGTTTACCTGGGTGCTTTACTGATATGCAGATTATATGTGTTGTGAGAAAGCATCTTATGACAGGAGGAACTCGACGCCTACCTTTTACCGTTCCCCCACTTGTTTTTTCTGCACTCAGGGTATATCTCTTATTTTCCCTATAACGTGCTTGCATGTGTGTATATCCAGTGTCTTATATGTACCCCTTGCACTACAAACCCCATCCAGTTTCAAGGCAAACATTGCTTCGGAGATTTGTTGTGCAATGCTATAGATGCTCTCAAATGATGTTAAAATACTCTTATCATTGTTTCTTTCTGGCATTCTTCTTGTCAGTGAAAAGCAAGTTTTATGTATTTATTCGACGTGAATTACAGTATAATGCACGTTTTAACATATGCACATAGATATGTGGCATGCTTTCTCGTGTGATACTACTCCATGATCACTCCAATGAGATTAGATTCTCTGCGTTTAGAAATATGGTTGACTTGAAGAATGTCTTTAATGTTTCCGCCACAGTTGGTCAGGCAGCTAGAATCCCAGGATGGAACAGTAACTGGAGAAGATGTCCCAGCAACCCCGAGGAAGATTTTTCAGATTCTCAATCAGGTTCAGTGAGCTTTCTTTTTTTTTCTTGCCCATACATCTAAGATAGAGAAACAACTGTTACTTTACTGAGGCTGAAATTCCCAGGAGTTAAACATTTATTCTTGTGAATCGTTTATCTCCGTGATGAATTCAGATCATCATTTGATTATCAATGCAGGAGTACTTTCTCTATGTGATTGACTAAAAGCACTGTAGTGTGTATTTAACATATTAGATTCTTCGATTGTCCGAAACTTACACACACTCAGGCTATTTGTGTTAGTTTTGATTTTTCTCTAGGAGCTGCAGTATGCGATAAGTTGTTAAGACACATCATTTTTAATCCCCAATATTTTTAATAATCCATTGAACATGTGCTTTTTGTTCCAGACAATCGAGGTTCTCTCCTCGGTTCCATGTCCTGAACTGGCTCTAAGGCTCTACCTCCAGTGCGCTGAGGTAATATATATGGGGTCTCAACAAAATTCAAATTTACCTGTAGGCAAGGTGTAATCCGACATAGCATTTTCAACAAATTTGTATTGTTTTGGAATGATGATCAGGCTGCAAGTGACTGTGATCTTGAGCCTGTTGCGTATGAGTTTTTCACCCAAGCATTCATACTATACGAGGAAGAGATCGCGGTAGTTTATTTTCCTTTCTGTGTGAACTTTATCCAACTAAAAGCTCTCTTCCTCAATTTTTATATACGTTCGCTGTCTTGGGTGTGCTGAATCATTTTACTATAGGACTCCAAGGCACAAGTCACTGCAATCCATCTGATTGTTGGAACCTTGCAAAGGATCAATGTCTTTGGTGTTGAAAATAGAGACACCTTGACACATAAAGCAACCGGGGTACAATTTTTTCGCCAATGCTTTCTCATTTAAGAAAGCTTTCTTCTCAACTTCTATCTAAACACCTAGTTTTGTGTGTTTTCCTTGTGACCAGTACTCAGCAAGGCTTTTAAAGAAGCCTGATCAGTGTCGAGCGGTTTATGCATGCTCTCACCTCTTCTGGGTCGATGATCGAGATGGCATCCAAGACGGAGAAAGGTATCTACCTCCTCTTTCATTACTCTCATACTTCTCTTTTTTTCTTGATTACCATGGGTTAGTCAGTGATCTTCTTTGTTCTGCAGAGTTCTTCTCTGTTTAAGACGTGCACTGAGGATAGCAAACGCAGCTCAACAAATGGCTAATGCAACCCGCGGAAGCAGCGGACCAGTCACGCTGTTTGTCGAAATCTTGAACAAGTAAAAAAACATCTAAACATTGGTTCATACACAAAGAAGCATATCTCAATATTAACAATTGGTTTTTTTTTTCAGGTACATATACTTTTATGAGAAATGTAATCCACATATCACTCCGTCTGATATACAGAGTCTCATAGAGCTAATCAACACCGAGATGCAAAGCGACGACAACGGTAACAGAAGAATCCACTCAGATCCCTTCTTTACAAGTACATTGCGTTACATAAGGTTCCAAAAACAGAAAGGTGGGTTGATGGGTGACAAATATGACCTCATCAAGTTGTGACTTGTATCCTCCACACAGTCCTGAATCAAATCCATAAGAGCCAAACCCATTTGGATTTGATTTGCTTTTTTTTTTTCTGGAATTTCAGAAGGAATGGTGTAAAAACATGTTTGGTTTCGGGTCCATGACAAAATTGGAGAAACCTTTTTGTAATTTTAATCCTCTTTGTTACTAATACTACTCCCCTATGTGTATAGAATTCTCGTTTCTGAAAACCATTCTTTGAATCTATGCTGCAATTACGCAAAATCAAACACAATACATTGTTGGTTTTTTTTCTTGAAAAAATGATTTGTCATACAAGTAGACGGTATCACAATCACACATCTAATATTTTTAATCACACAATTCATAGGGTTGACATATAAGTAAACAAGTGTTGTGTGATTAACATCTTTCTGATAGTAATTGACTGAATGTAGTTCTTATCACATGTCAATACCAAAAGTAAAGATGGATAGAAAAGACAAAAAAAAAAAAAAACTTGAGCTTACAGTTTTAAAAAAGAGAAGAATTACGATGATAATATCAATTAAACTCGTCTGTTAAAAGTACAAAATGGATTCCAGCATCATTAAAAAAGAAAGATGTATTAAGAGATTAGTCTACAAAGCAAAAGTACAAGAAGAACAACACACCAAGAACTCATCAACTTTCTCTTAACTCAGAATCCTCTTGGCCTCACTTCAAATGACTAACAAGGCTGCATTTGATGCTAGACTCTCTTTTTGTTTGTCTCTTCAGCTTCGTTTGTTACCTACAAATCTTCTTGATTAAAAAAAAGGGATGAGGGTCACAATAAAACACAAAGACTCTTGTTCAATTTCTTCTTCTTTTGATTCGGTGGCTGAAGCACCATTTTTATAGCTGCGTCAAAGACTGCCTTCACGTTCTGCACAAACGTTTTTCAGTCTGTTAATACATGGAAAACCA
Source organism: Brassica juncea (assembly GCA_018703725.1). NCBI lineage: Eukaryota > Viridiplantae > Streptophyta > Magnoliopsida > Brassicales > Brassicaceae > Brassica > Brassica juncea. The sequence goes on from CM031937.1 coordinate 31,748,794, forward strand.
CATAACAAGCGTACATCTTAGATCCTATGAGTGTACCTGTTGAGTCTTTGAACTACACTCAATGTAAACCGGAGATCCTATCAGTTTCTTTAGTTCTTCTCCCTGCAGAGATACAGTTAAGACACATCTCATCTAGTTGTATCTGAAGGAATAATTGGATTGTGGAGGTTACCTACCTGGTTTGTAGTGATGGGCACTGCACCAGGATGGTCTATGAAGAACTGCTTGTCATCTCGAAGATCTGAAAATTTCTACAATTTAAGTATTTTTTTTTCTTGTTATCAGGGAAGAGTTTTTACAGAAGAAGAAGAGAGTCAGATACCAAGTTTTGTTCCAACGAGGATAATGGGAACTCCAGGGGCATAATGCCTGAGCTCAGGAATCCACTGGAATAAGAAACCAATTTCAGAATCAGCTCACCAAAAGTTAATATTTAAAGAGGAAGAAAGTTGGAAGAAAAAAGAGACAAACCTTCTTGGCTATGTTCTCGTAGCTAGCTTTGCTAATAAGAGAGAAGGCAAGAATGAAGACATCTGCTCCACGGTAACTCAATGGTCTTAACCTGTTATAGTCTTCTTGACCTGCACCAACCCCAAGAAGAGTTAGTCAAAAATGAAACAAGATTTGATGGGGTTGGTTTCAAAATGATGGTTCTTATACCAGCTGTATCCCACAATCCAAGATTCACTGTGTTCCCATCGACAACCACATTAGCACTGAAGTTGTCGAAAACTGTTGGTACATAGTCCTGATTAAATTCAATAACAACTAAGTCATGAGATTTGGCTTCAAAAAACCACTCTTTTATATGTAATAATCTAAACTAGTTCTCAAAACAAGTTTAAATGGATTATCATCATTACATTAAAAGGACAATTAATTAAAACACATTTTAAAATAATTTACCAGCTTAGCTAAATTCAAGAACATTGTTAAAGAAGCTTCAAGAACACTACTGAGAGCAAAAAGAGAACAAAGGAGGAGACTTTACCGTAGGGAAAGTGTTGCTGGTGTAAGAAATCAGCATACATGTTTTTCCGACGGCACCATCGCCGACTGTGACACACTTTATGAACCTCGAAGCGCTCATCTCCCCCCGCTAATTCCCCAAAAAAAAAAACAAATGAAAGTCTTCTTCTTTCTCAAATCTCAGCCATTGCCAAGAGTCAAGAATCAAGAATCAAGAATCAAGATACAAACCTTCCCCTAACTCTAGAAAAAAACCTTAAAACTCAAATGAGAGATTGATGAAAGAAGAATGATAAAAATTTTGTATTTTTTTCTCTTTTATTCTGGAGTAATATTTTTGTCTGTTTTATGGCAGCTAAACGGTACACCAAACAACACCTCTTATCATTTACACTCACCCCACTTTAATTTTCTATATATTATTTTTTTCTAAAAAAAATTCGAATTTGAATGACAAATCATATCCGTTGTAATTTACATTATGAAATAAATTTAATGTCAAAGATAGCCAACTACCACCAAAAGAACAACCTGACACACTAGATTATTTGTTAAAAATTTGATTATAATCCTCTAATGACCACGTATCGTCTAAATGAAAATTACAAAAGCAAGAAGACAGGAAATAAATTAATATTATGATTAAAAACTAAAGATAAAGCATAAGCGACAAAAGTATGGGGGAGGCAGGATTGGGATATTAATCATTTGATTGGGAACAATTCTCGTCAAGAACGTGCGACTTAGTGTTACAGCACCATTTCAACCTTTAAAAAAAAAAAAAAAAACCTCTTTCGAATTTATATTATACAGTTTTATTTTCGTGAGTATTTTGTTATTATAATGTTGTAAGATTTCTTCAGTTTTACGACGTATATAATTGATGAAAACTCCTTCAAGAACGTGCTTAACTCTCATTCAACTTACCCGCCAATGAGCCAATCATACGGTCCGTCGCATTATTGCATTATTTTATATAATAGGCAATCAGATGAAGCTAACTAAAGTGTTTAGAGACTTAGAGTTAGCTCTACGCTTCTACCTACTCTGCTTCACCAACAACACCTTCTCACATTCATTACATGAAATATATTCCAGAATTTTGGAATTTTTATTTTAAACTTAACATGAATAATCATGAATTTGAACGCTTGAAAATTTTATAATTGAGGCCACATATTTGGAAAAGATGTAGTGAAATGAATCCTTCATGAGTGAGTCAACATAGTCAAGGAACATCAATATTTTTTTGCTGGAGGATAAAAATTGCCAATATCGGAGTCCGTGGTCCGTGTTACACAAAGGCCACAAAACAATAAAACGAAGCCTTACTAGAGGCCTAGTATCGAATTTAGGCCCACTACTATACTCCCGAAATATCAATGATCATATGATATATTCATAACGAATGAGCATCACATACCATAATGAACGAGGGTTAGTCCAAAAGGGATAGTCACGAAGTCCTCATAGAAGAGCCCCCACTTACAGCTAATTACTACACATACTGTGAAGCGACTACGTGTATGCTTGTTTCAAAGGCATATACACTTTTTCTAGGTTATTTGTGATTTTCAATCTTTTCCCATATGGTTACAGAAATATGTAAATGTTCTATCTTGCTACGGATACTTGGCAAAATGTTCCGCAATTAGAAGATTAATAGGTGTGGACTAAAGTTTGTAGGCTTCTTATTCATTTAGCATTTGCAAAAAAAGGAGAGTGTTAAAGTATGACAAGTGCAAACAGTTTGCATGACAGATGGCCCATAATTATGTCCAACAAACAGGCAGTCCTGAAACTTAAAACCATGGTCGAGACATTGGGCATATATGTAATTTAACAGTAGAGGTTTTTCCATTTTGGGTAGAGATGGCAATTTGACCGCAGCCCGCGGGCCTGGCCCGTAGAAGACCCATGCGGGGCGGGTTTGGGTAGAGCTATTGTAGGCCCATTTATTAGCGGGTCTCGCGGGTTAAGTCTCATGCGGATTGGGCTTTAGCAGTTTGGGCATTGTGGGTCTTGCGGGGCAGAAAGAAACCCGCACCAATTCCTCTTTTGTTGTGTCTCCACCTGAAAAAAAGAGAGAGTGCGAAATGACGATTCATGTTCTCGTGACTCACGACTCCATCGACGAGCATCAGAGGAGCATCACCACGAACCGGTTCTTCTTCTCCTCGACTAAGGCAACCACCAGATCTATTAATCTTTTGCTATTAATCTTTACTAACTTCAACTATTGATATTTTCAGATGATGAAATTGGTGACGAAGAAGAGAAATTACCATCATTTGAATCCATTGTCAATGGTGAAGATGAAGAAGAAGAAGTTTGATTTTTTATTTTGATTTGGTGCTTTGCTTCTATCTACATTTAGAATGATTGTTTGGATTTGGTTTTTATTTACTTTTGGGATTCATTGTTTGGATCTGGTGTTTTGTTTAATTTAAATTTGGTTAAGACTTAAAATTTTTTGCAGTGTTTGTTTGTGCTTTTGGCAATGACTCGTAAAGGAGCTGTGGGAGTTGGTAAGAAACTCTCGGAGTTGACTGATAACTTGATAAGGGCTATATTGTTGATAACGAAAGAGATATACACATCTCTCAAAGTCTCAATTATATGTATACAATGAAATCTAATATGTTTAACACTTGACAAAACAGAACAACCAGTACTTGCTTTGTTTTTGTTGGTAATGACTTAATATAAAATATAATGCCTTTGTGTAGCTATGTTTGTTGATCAACGTAGGATAACATGCCGTTATATATTCATCATGACTTGTCTCTTGTTTGTTAGGTTCAGTGCTTTGCTCTTGTTTAGATTTTTTTTTAATTTTGATTAATGTGTTCTCTTGTTTTGATAGGTTTAGTGCCTTGCTTTTCAAACAACAACAAAGTCCTATGTAGCAGGCGGGACGGGTTTGGGCAGAAGTTTGAGAACCGCGGGTCACGGCGGGTTGACCCGCAAAGATCCGCCAGAGATAGAGACCGCAGCGGGGCGGGCTACGGCGGGGCGGGCAGTCCCAATTGCCATTCCTAATTTTGGGGAAGAGTTAGTTGACACATTCAACAAATGATTTGAATTTCTTTAACTTATATCCGCATCTTACTTCATATAAACTAAAGATTTTGTTTATATAAAGTTATAAACCTAAATGTACAAATCTTTGTTTCATACAACATAACACAATCTAAGCATTAACATTCTATCAGTCACGTAAACTAACACATTTTCTGCGGCAATATGCATATTCGGTCTATGCTATTCTTATGGTACATAAAACTATATTATAACCAAACCAACATTAATATATCTGGTACATGTCACAGAATCACTCATTGATAGTGACAGTCTTATTTTATGTAAAATACACACGATACAGACCAAAGAGTTTGTGGATAGATTAACAAGGGAAGTTGCATACACACTTATTAATTGGGAAGGCAATGTTGCAAGATCCATATCGTGCTTTCTCAAAGTTAATGCACTGATTCTTGCACGCTTTATTGTCTCGACAATTTCCTGATGACCATGTCCTACTTGGCTTCTCGCAAAGCTTATGTGCTTCCACCTTGTTGGTGCTTCTGTATATACATATACCTCACAAGGTTAACTATCAAATACTATGAAAAAGGAAAAAATTAAAATTTCCTTGCATGTGATAATTAGGTTATTACTCACCAAAAGCAACAAAAAGAACAAGAGCAGCGAAAAGAAGAGCGATGATGGAAGCAAACTTAGCCATGATCACTATTAATACTTTAGTTTTCAATGTATATATGTGTGTGAAGTGTGAAGGAATAAGCTTAAGAGCAACCTCTATTTATAGTAGAGTAAAATGATGACGAGTTGGTTTTCACTACTCGTGCATCTTACGATTAAGTGTTTAACCCCACAATTTAGGAAAAAAAACACCGTCTTCTAGTATACAATGTTAACACGCAAGTAGCCATGATAGAAGATAAGATGTTAACCAATACATAAACAACACATTGTCAGACTTTGAAGACTCAGGTACTCTTTGACTTATAATCAGTGCCTGGTTTTACTGCTAAACTGTTCATTTGCGATTCGATTCGATTCGGTGGGTAAAATGACAGTTCACATAGCCACCTTATTTGACTTGGTCAAGAAGTTATAAGTCTTCACCACGACCACATAGCATTAATTTAGGTTACACAAGTGTTAATGACTAGTCACGACCACATCGCATCTAATGGGTATTTTTCTTGCATTTCTTACAATCAACAAACTAATAACATGATTAATGCATGTCTCTTAGAAAGAGTCTTTTAACAAAAATAAGAGATAATCTCATAGCTTTTAATATTAAATTTTAATACTTTGAGAAATTTTATGAGAACCTTCTATTGGAGTTGTTTTTATATCCGTATATCTGACTATTCCTTTGGAATGGAATTTTTGATTATATAAACCTAATTGTATGGATCCTTGCATATACATTTTATCAGTCACGCTAAATTGACAGATTATAAAAGTGTTCCTTGATTTGAATACAATTTCACACTTATTTAAACAAAAATTGACAGATGTTTAGGCAGATATAAGCATTCAGTCTATGCTATTTTATGGTACGTAAAACTTTATATTATAACCAAGCCAACATAAACATATCTGGTACTGTGGTACATGTCATAAAGTCACTCATTGATAGTGACACATACTTATTTTATATAAGATACACACAATTAACCACCAAAGAGTTTATGGATAAATTAACAAGGGGAGTAGCAGATGCACTTGTGAGCTGGGAAGACATAGTTGCAATCCATGTCGTGCTTTCTCAAGGTTAATGCACTGATTCTTGCATGCGTTATTGTTTCCACAGACTCCTGACCACGCCCCACGTGGCCTCTTGCACAGCTTCTGTGCTTCCACCATTGGTGGTGCTTCTGTATATACACACATTTCACAACGTTTATTGTTATATAATATGAAATTTGAAATTATTTTAAATTACATGCATGTATAGTTATTAAGTCATTACTCACTGAAGGCAGCAAAAAAACAAGAGCAGCGGAAAGAAGGGCAACGGTGGAAGCAAATTTAGCCATGATCGTTATTTATACTTAGTTTTCAATGTATATATGTGTGTGAAGTGTGAATAAATAAGCTTAGGATCAACCTCTATTTATAATAGAGAAAAATGATGAGGAGTAGTTTTACTCTAAACATGCATGTTAATTACGATTAAGTGTTTCACCCCCACAAATTAAACAAACACCGTCTTCTAGTACACAATGTTAACACGCATGTATCTCATGATAGAAGATAAGATGTTGACAATACAAAAACAGTGTGCTGATCGGTGCATGGTTATAACTGCTAAATTGTTCATTGCAATTCGAATGGCTGGCTATAACTACTGTTCACATAGGCCAAGAAGTTATACTTATATGTCTTCACCAAGACCACATCGCATTTAGTTTGGTTACACAAGTGGCAGTGATTTGTCACGACCACATCGCCTTTAATTTGACTTTGGATATTTTTCGTGTTATTGAGCTTACAATCATCAAAGTAAAATTCAAATGTAGAGTTAATCTTAGCTAGATGGTGTGGACTAACGCATTCCGATATTTTGTGTAAAATATTTCAAATGACTATTATTTTGTTATGTAATTTGTAGTTCCCACTCTCAAACTAAACTTTTGTTTAATTCGAACCACCTAAGAGAAATCCAATTTAAAAGAAAATAAAAAATATAAAAAAATACGAATTGAAAGAAAAATTATTTTCAACTTCATCGCCTTATCTGCAAGCTTTGATAATAAAAGCCACGTACCAAACAACTTGCTTCATTGCCCTACTAAGACCATCTCCAACCATAGATATGGTGTTAGAGTTCTAAATCAAAATTTTAATTGAAAATAATCAAATTACAAGTTTTAGATACTTGTTTAGTTTTAATCCCTCCAATGGTAAAACCGATTAAAGGTTCTAAGTTTCAAAAATTTGTAAACTTGTATTAATAGATTACTTGCATCACATTCTATAATAAAGAAAACTTATAATTATTGAATTACATAAAATTTAAGTGAACTTGACATAATAACATATAACATAGATTGACAAATCATAAATAAAACTAAACCATTAATAGTTGTTTTGCCTTGTACCAAATTTACTCCATATATGCTCAACCAAATCATTTTTTCAATTGTGCATGTATGTTGCGATCACGAAGTTGAGTTCGAATTGCCATCAAATTGCCAGTATTTGAAGGCGAAGACGTGAAATCCACATGAGAAATTCTGTTTGATTCTACTTGTGTGAATTTTGATACGTCAAATTGAGTGTACCCATCTCGTTCGTCTTCAACTATCATATTTTGTAATATGATACATGCTCTCATAATCTTTCCGACTTTTGGCTTATCCCAAATAAGAGCTGGGTTTTTAACAATGGCAAATCGAGCCTGCAAGACTCCAAAAGCACGATCGACATCTTTACGGACAGATTCTTGTAGTGTAGCAAATAAGGATGCTTTCGGAGTTTGTGGAAGTGAAATAGATTGGATAAAAGTTGACCAGTTCAGATAAATACCATCGATGAGATAGTAAGCCAAATGATACTCATGTCCGTTGACAAAGAAATTCACTTTTAGAGCTCGACCTTGTAATATATCATCAAAAACTTATCAAGAACATTGATATCGCTTGAGGTACCTGGAGATCCAAAAAACGCGTGCCATATCCAAAGATCGTGTGAAGCTAGTTCAAAATCAGAAGAAGAATTAGTAACCTAGTTAATAAATCAGAACATTTTTGGAACACAAAAACAGGAACTACACTCTACCAAGCAATTACTAACCTAGTTAAAATCTAACAACCATTTTCATACTGAAGAAGAATTGATGTAGACAGTCATACTTTAACATCAACCAAACATTTTCAGAGTTAAATAACGAAGCATTGATCACAGCTAAGGAGAAGTGATCCGATTTAACAGCCTACAACCATTGATCACAGACTAAGCTTTGATCACAACCACTTCTCAAATGACACAAACCAAACATTGAAGATCACTAGCAGAACGAGATATATGATTATCATGATTTTATAAACTCAGTAACAAAGATATAGCAAAATCAGAAAACTATAAAATACAACAAGAAATCATATAATGCAAATCGGATTCAAGAATCAACAAAACCAAATCGTACCATGAGAAGAATGATGTTGATAATAGCTAAAAACAAATAAATATCCTACTTATTGATGTTAATAACCCTAATTTCGCAGTTAAACCAAGAACTCTAATTTAGAATATTATGAACCCTAAAATCAAAATACCCTATTCTAGATTCAACAGATTAAATAGACGAATCTACACATTATAAAGCTTCAATCGTACCTAGAGAAGAATGAAGAAGCTCAGTGCATCGAAATCTCTTCGATTTCAAGTCATAAATCTGAAACAGTCAAGCCTCAGATTCCACCAATTTCTCCGTTGATGAAGCCGGTGGTGGAAAGGATGCTTCTGGCGTTGGATTCTAGGCTCAACCGGCGGCAGATTCGATATACAACCGGCGGTTTCATGATTAAGCGACGATGATTCGATTCTCCGTCTCAATCGTGAATTGTGGGAACCGAAATTCGCCTGTCAATTTTAGTTGATTTGGAGGAAAGCCAAGTGAACCTAGCCTTCCCTGAAGGTCCCGGTTATCTGCTGGGCCACACACGACACAATCAATACGACGGAAAGATAAAGAAATATGAAAATCGTAAGAAAAAGATAGAGCAAAAGATCTTATTTCCGAATCCGCGTTTGAGCGTGAACAACAGGTAAGAGCCTCGGCTACAAGGGCTGTCGGCAAGTTCGCTAGTCTAGCAACCTAAGTTCTAACCTAGTTGAGTCGCAGCTCGCTAGTAAAAACGGAAAAAGTGCCTAAGTTGCTCTAAGTGCTATATTGCTCTCCAAAAGTTCTCCTCTTGCTCCTTGCCCCAAGCTCTCCTTATATACTCCTCTTAAGACGGTCTATTTCTCCTTTGGGCCGAATCTGTCGTGAATCGGGCTTCTTCCATTTTCGTCGGTCTTCATGCTTATCGGGAAACTTGACATTTATCTTCAAGAAATCTGACATTTATCTTCGGGAAACTTGACATTTATCTCTTTATGTAAAGATAAACATGGACCGTTAATTCCATTTCGACTTGATCTCCTGGAAAGTCGTAAGTGGGCCGCTTGGTCGCGTTTGGGCCTTCCAGGGCTATTGCTTCGACCGTGGACGCTTTACGGTTTCGCGAGAAACGATCCTGCCATGGTACTTGTTTTACCAAAGGAACCCCAACTCCTCGTATAGTCTAGATGACTTGGTATTTTCAGAATAACCGTGATCGTTTTATACGATGAATCGAAATCCATTCGTCAACCGAACTTTTGGTGGTCTTCCGAAGCCTTCCCGATCTATTTCGACCAGAGCGAAATGGGGTTCTCAGGTTTCATGTCTTCGAGGCGTTGAACGGTGAGTCTTCGAGCAAAGATACAAAATATAGAGTTGGACTAGTTGTCGAGACGGTTTTGCGGGGAGAAGGTCGCACCTGTCGAGTAGTCCGTATGCAGGCGCCCGTGACAGGATGGACGAGCTGGCACCCGGCACCCGTGACCAGCACGGGTGAGCTGGCGCCCAGCGCCCGGGACCAGCGCGGGCGAGCTGGCGCCCGGTGCCCGGGACCCGCACAGGCGAGCTGGCGCCCGGCGCCCGGGACCCGCACGGGCGAGCTGGCGCCCGGCACCCGGGACCAGCGCGGGCGAGCTGGTGCCCGGCGCCCGGGACCAGCACGGGCGAGCCGGCGCCCGGCGCCCGGCGCCCGGGGCCAGCACGGGCGAGCCGGCGCCCGGGGCCAGGCCGTGGCCGCTCCTGCTGGTGTCCGGGACCACGATGTGATCATCCCTCCGACGTTTCGTCGAGTAACTAGTTTTTCTTGGTTTTATTCGTCACTTGATCCCTTCCGAGGACTTTCGGGTGTTGATTGCGTCTTTGACCGATTTTGACCTCAACACGAATCCAAGATAGAGGGAGCAAAAAAAAAATTGTTCCGCGAAAAAGAGAGAGAAGTCGACAATTTTTTTCCCCTTTTCTTTATACTCTCAACCAGTGAATGACACGTTTCTTTTGGATATAACTCCAAAAACATCTAGAATTAAAGACAACTTTAAGTATTTTTCATGTTTTTGATTTTATTAAAACTCAATTAATTAGATGGATACTCACTTAGAAGTGGGTTGGATACCCTTTTGGAGTTGCTCTAAGAGAGTTCCAGAACGAGACATAGACAAGTAGCAAACTCAGACGAAGACCACAAACTAAAATGGTTAACTCTAATTAAACCAAGGATGACGCTAACCGGTTTTGTGAAGTTGCTACCTACTTAGGTGCTACAAAAAGATTTTTAAAAATTCACATGGTTTGGGTCTCACAACCAAGGTTTATCCCTCTTGATGCTTTTTAACAAAAATATTATTTGAGCCTTTTGATACACGAGAGTAATCTCAAACATGATATAAACTGAGGCACTAAAAACACCTAAAACCATATGCACTCAACATTAACACGAAAAACAACCAAATGGCATGTCACAAAATGTCTAGAAAACATTAGTTCTGTACTTGATCTCTAAAAATTATAAAATATTCCCATGATAGATTCAATCCGAGTCAAGTTTGATGAAAATAGTCAAGTGCCAATAAGCCATTGATTTTACTATATTGATCCGATCTTCTTCAGTAACATTCAAATAAAACATAATTCATTTTTCTTTCTTATATGATAATGGGAGATTAATCAAACGCTGGGAAATCGGTCAGCGGATATCATATAGTTCGTTTTTCTATCTTATGATATTTTTGCATGATCTTTATCTTCATTTGCATCTTTGCTTCCAAGTATTTCATTTTGTCTATGTCTTTCGACGTACCAACATACTATTACCGTTTTGTGTAAATCATTTTTCTAACATTTATAGTTTTACATCAAATTGTAAAGGTTTAAGAGAACAAAATAGAACCAAGGAAAGAACAGAACAATATACAACTTTTTGTGGTCAACTAATCAAATCTTCAAGTATTGAGAAAAAAGGTTATGAAGGGATTACAACATGTAGTTCCATATGTCTTTTTTTTTTTTGAAACACAGTAGTTCCATGTCTAGCATAAAAAACCCCATTTATATATCAAGGTATAACACCAACTATACTCCCAAAGTAAACGGTAACCTAACTTAAAGGTGAAGGAAGCTCGACCAGGAAAGCTTTAATACTTCCTACTAGTGACTCGCAGTAGAGTAGGAGCACATCGCTACATATTTGATACTAAACTCCAAACTCTAGATACACGTTTGATGCCCAAGAGAAATGTTTGATTTTCGACATGCCAACAGTTTATAATATTATTAAAAACAAACCAACATAACATATATGCTACATGTCTCATAGAGTGAGTAACACAGACTTATTTTACGAAAATAAGCACACAAGAAACGGTAAATAAGAATTCAAGCACCAACGATGTTGGTAGATTAACATGGGAAATAGCAGATACACTTGTGGGCAGGGAATACATAGTTGCAAGATCCATGTTGTGCTCCTTCAAGTCGAATGCACTGATTCTTGCATGCGTTATTGTTTCCACAGACTCATGACCATGTCCCACTTGACCTCTCGCACAACTTTGCTTCCACCATTGTTGGTGCTTCTGCATATATATATATGATGTTAAAATATCAAATAATCTGAAATGGAAAAAGACTCATTATTTCGTGCATAAGATAAAATCGTTACTCACCAAAAGCAGCAAAGATAACAAGAGCAGCAAAGAGAAGTGCGATGATAGAAGCAAACTTAGCCATGATTTGTGATGTATGTATGTGTAATGTGTGAGGAATTGAGCCAAAGATGAGCCCATATTTATAATGATATGATGATTAGCTTAGCCTTTTACTTTTCATCCTGCAATAAAAGTTTAACCCCATAAATGGAACACATACTGGTATCTCTTTTTCTTATAGAAAAACACATACTGGTATCTAGGTCATTGGAGACATTTATTAAATCGCAAGTGGCTAATAATAGACGATAAGATATTGACTAATCAATAGTTGATGCCTATTTTCTCCACCACATATATTTACATAGGATGCATGATCTATCTAATGCAAAAAAAAGATCTATCTAATGCAAGCTAGGCGCTAAGCGAGTGATTTGCCTTTGGGCCAATCGCCAATGCTACATTAATTGTTCACATGTGCGGCTGTTTAATTTGTATCGGTCAAGATTCAAGAAGATAGGAACACCTCACAGAAGTTCTAATGACATAAATTTTTTGATATACTGTGATTGTATATTATTAAATTTTGATATATATATAATTTTTAGATGAACCACTAAAACGAAGAAAAAATGCTTTAAGTAACTTTTATGGGGTTCTCATAAATTTATCTGAGAATTCTTTTTTCTCCTTGTGATATTGATAGAATACTCTCTAATCAAAAAGTAAAGTTACACAATTTGTAGTGTTCAGATTTTTTTACGTTTTGTTGCATTAGCGTAGATGTGGAAGAGGATCCAAAGAAAATATTGTTGCATTTGCTTGAGTCGCAAGAAAAAAAAGGAACTTCATGCTATAGTGATTTTGTCATCGGTCTATAATTAGTCTTTTTTTATAAACCTTATTAAATAAAATAATGTTATACGCTGTTGTATTGAACTGTAAACGACATATATGTGTGTGGATGTCGTTGACAACTCCATACTATATGTGTATCTAATTTTTATGAACACGAATATACGTCGTGTATAAACGTTTAAATTATAAGCAATGCAACGTAAACATAGGTTTACATGTCATACGGCCACCACTAATGGAGTGACACAGACTTGTTTTATAAGAATACACGCACTATTAAGCACCATAGAGTTTCGGTAGATTAACAGGGGAAGTTGTGAGATATAAAATAAAATCTCACATTGTAAATTAGATAAAAAGAGAGTCTAATATATAAATAGATGTCTAACTCTAATAGTACGAGATATTTTGAGAAGGAGTCCAAAAGTAAATTCATGCAGACTTGTTTTTTGGATCAAAAGTGGACAATATCGTACTAATCGGATAATAAAGAGTTGGACATGAGATTTCGCAATCCCAACAATTGGTATCAGAGTTCCAGGTTTGACGAAGATCTGCAAAAAGACTAAAATATCCTTCGAATAGGATTGAGATCCTTTAAAGTGAAAGAGGAGGTATGTGGCAGAAACGTCAGAAGATCATGAAACCTGTGTGTAGTGGGAAAAACATTCTCAAAAGAACGAGAATGTGAAACGCATTCTCAAAAGAAAAAATACACGAGATGAGTGTGGTCCTTAGTTTGAGGGGGGAGAATGTAAGATATCAAATAAAATACCACATTAGAAATTAGACAAAAAAAAAAGAATCTAATATATAAAGAGATATCCAACTCTAATAGTACGAGACCTTTTGAAAAAAAACCTAAAAGTAAATCCATGCGGACTTGCTCCTTAGACCCAAAATAAACAATATCGTACTTATTAGATAATACAGAGTTGGACATGGGATTTCGCAATTCCAACCGAAGTAACCTTGAGACCAACACTCCGGAAAATGATGGTGAGTTTTTTACTTGTGCAATCAATCAATAACATGGCAACCCCACAAATTAAACACATAGGACCGTATTCTAGCAGCATTAACACGCAAAATATCGTAGATAAATTGAAATCTTGACAAATTCATAAACAGTGTGCTGGCAATGGCTGCTTTCAACGCTACGTTGTTCTTTATCACTTTTGGGGGGGGGGGGGGGGCTAGTTTGACTTGGTCGTAGAGGATAAGAAGTTGACCAAGTCATAGTTTACACACTTAATTTACTTTCTCAACCAGATATTTTCTGTGGGTCTTTTTCTTGTCCATTCATATTTTTTGTTATTTAAACATAGATCTGGACACGAATCGGATATCTAGGTTTTTGAAGGTATTTGTGATTTGTTTCGAATGTCACGGATATCTAATTTTTCGATTTGTTTTGCTTCGGTAAAATACGGATATTCGGAAAAACAGATATTCGGAAAATAAATAGATATTTGCGGATATTTACGAATACTTACAGATATCTAATCTGTTTGGATTAATACAGATAATCTTAAAAATTTGATACAAATTTGTTTTGTAAAATATTTTTTTGCATGATATAAAGATAAAAAATTAAAAGAAATAGCGAATCTACATATTTTGTAAAAATTTTAGACTTGGTTAACAATTATAATAACACAAAACTTAATAAAAATTATAATTGTCATAGATTTTTTCTCTTCTTTTTATTTAATATTTTTATATAAGTAATAATGTGAATAGAATTTGTCAAATCATATGTCATAATAATAATTATAAATTTTTATACATTTAAAACTTTAAATATAATCAAGATATACATGTATTTATATATTGACGGATCGGATATTCGCTTTCCAAAATTTTAGTCTTTGTGATTTGCTTCGATTTTAACGGATATTGAGTTTTAGTATTTGCTTTGCTTCGAAAGTTTACGGAGATTCGAAATTTTCGGATCGAATCGAAACGAATAACGAATCGAATCAAATTTAACGAATAAAATGTCCAGTCCTATTTAAACATAAGAAGCTCACCTTTCTGATGATCAATCTACTAAACGCCTTGTTGTTATAAAAAAAATTACTAAACCCCTAACCTGATACTTAAAATCTTAGACTAAGAGGATTGTATATTAGTAAATTGCATCGGATAATGTTTTTTAATACGAGTTTATAGTATATCGTTTTCAACCTCATTGCAAGGCTTTGTTCTATCAACAGCCATGACCGGAGCTTTCTTGGTCTACTAAGAGAGCCCCAGCCACAAGCCACAGACAAGTAGCAATTAAAGAAGACACAAATAAGTGGTTAACTCTAAACCAAAAATTACCAGAGCCACATTCGGTTCAGTTGGATCTCACCGAAAGATTTCTTCTCCCACGACGGAAGATCATTGTGCATACTTCTACACAACTGAAATCGCTTTAGAAAATGGGGTTTTGGGTTTTTATAAGAAATGCAAATACTAAGTGGCTAAATAGTTTCACTGAAAAGTTTTTTGATTGTGTATAAACACCCTTGACCGAGAGAAGTTAAATTAATAAGGTAATATCTGTCTTTATTTTAGATGAAATTCAAAAGGATATCCTCATCCATGAGAATACAAGTGTTTTGTGGGGTTTTATGGGTACCATTTTCATCCTCTCTTCGTTTTTTCACTACTTAAAAATAAGATATTCATTTGAAATCTCTTGAAAACTTTTCAAATGACATGTTCTAAGAACACCATTATCCATAAATCTATGTAAATGAATATATACATATATATATATATATCACTATGTTAAGATTTTAAGATTAACTAATTATATAATTAATTTTTTTAATTAAAATAAATTCTATCATTTAGAATGAGACAAGTGGTATCAGAATCTCTCAAAATTTGATGAAAGTCTCTCCAAATAGAACCATTTTTAATTTTTCTAAGTTTTATTCTCTTTATCTTTGTACTATTATTTTTATTTTCTAAAGAAATATGGGCTTTATATTCTCTTTTAGCTCGATGTAAATTATTTTCCTCCTATATTAAGTTATCAACTAAGGGGTTAATTTTAATTTAATGGTGGTTAAAGTAGGACTAATATAATTTTCAGTGATAAAAAAACACCAAAAGATTTAGATTGTATTTTATTATTTCTAGTAAATTAACGAATAACAAATGCTGACACGTGTATTAAATTTAGATGATTTATTACCATTATTTACAATATTGTTGATTAAATAATGTACACAGATGTACATTCTAAACTCAGTTCTCTGCATTATTTCTTTATTTAATTTAAAATTAGTTATGATACTTACACATCCGCAAAAGTAAAGCTACAAATGACAATATTCCCTTTTTAATATAGTAAAAATTTGTCAGCTAATTTGATATGTTGTCTCATCCTCTATTTATGATTTTGGGTAAAAAATGATATCAACACATGTCAAAGTCTTATTGTATATTTTACTGATATCCACATCAAATCAATTAAAACATAAGCATTTCCTTGTTTGATATAACACATCAAAATTTAATTGACAAAGCCATGATCATTATGCAGTCCACGAATATTCGCCCTTGCTATGCATATATAACTTCAATTCACATGTTTCACTAGAACACTATCACAAAGTATATCAATCATAATGCAATGGAGACGTTTCACTTTATTTTATTAGGCTTCTTAATCCTCTGTTTAAAACTTGTGTTTAGTAGAAAACACATAAGATATAACCTACCTCCTAGTCCAGCAAGACCATTACCAGTGATCGGACACCTCCACCTCCTTAAACTGCCGCTGCACCGCACATTCTTGTCCCTTTCTCAATCTCTTGGTGGTGCTCCAATTTTCAGCCTCCGCCTGGGAAACAAACTCACGTATGTCATCTCCTCCTACTCCGTTATTGACGAATGCTTCACCAAAAACGACGTTGTCTTAGCCAAATCGACCAAAGTTTCTTACCTCGAAACAATGTAGAGTACGTACAACTATACATCCATGGTCAGTGCCCCTTACGGAGATCATTGGCGCAATCTCCGGAGACTTGGCACAATTGAGATATTCTCGTCTCACAGGCTTAATAGCTATTTATCCATCCGTAAAGACAAAATCCGACATTTGATCTTGCGACACTCAAAAAACTCTCAATATGTATGTGAATCTTTAGCCAATTTACTCACAAAACTTACGTAAGATTATAAATATTGTCATATGGATAACTAATGGTCTTTCCTACGGATTATCATACTTATTTCTTGCTTTTTCCAATTTTAAATTTTGCGTAGCTTAATCCACCCTGCCTTAGTGTATGTTTTTGTTACATACACAAAATAAAACTGAGAATTAACCATTTGTGATTCCATGATCAAAATCATCAAGGAGTTTGTGAAAGTGGAGATGAGAACATTGTTTGTGGACTTCATTCTCAACAATGTTATGAGAATGGTGGCTGGAAAGCGATTTTACGGGAATGGAACAGAACACGATGATGATGCAAGATGCGTTAGGCAGTTGATTGCTGAGGTGGTGGATTGTGCCGGCGCTGGAAACGCTGCTGAATATTTTCCGGTCTTGTGTTGGGTCACTAATTATGAAAGACGTGTCAAAAAGGTGGCAGATCGATTTGATGAATTTTTCCAAGGACTTGTTGACGAGAAACGTGCGGGAAAAGAAAAGGGTAATACTATGATCGATCGTCTGCTTTCTCTCCAAGATAATCAACCTGATTATTACACAGATCATGTTGTCATCAAGGGAATCTTTGTCGTAAATATTTAGTCATTAATCTTTTTGTGTTTAGTGTCTTGTGATTTTTTAATTATTTTGACTGGATATGTTATGATACTTTCGGGGACTGATACCTTAACTGGAACCCTAGAATAGACGATTTCAAATTTGCTAAACCATCGAGAGATATTGAAAAAGGAAAAAAAACCGATATCGATAACCAAATTGGTTTAGACAGGTCAATTGACGAATCTAATATTAAAAATCTCCCTTTATCTCCAAAATATCTTATCGGAGACCCTACGCCTATACCCGATAGCTCCAACTCTTCTACCCCATGTGGCATCTGAGGATTGCATGGTCGCAGGATATGATATTCCAAGTGGGACAATGTTGTTGGTGAACGTATGGGCCATGCATAGTAATAAATTTTCTGGACTCCCAGCTTAATAATCTCGCAGAATCCATCATACTTCTTCCGAGATAATGCTCTTTTTTTAGCTATTTCAGTGGAACTGAACCTTTTATAGGCCATCAGCTATGGGATGATCGGGCTACTTTCTAGGCTGGATTAATGAGTCAGGATGTGGGCCCGATCTGATACCATGATAAGTTTCATGAACTTTCAACTTAAAACCAATTGGCACTAAGTGGATTGGTCCAAATCCCTTATATATTACTCAAGTCTCTTTCAAATTTTTTATGTGGGATCTTCTCTCTAATACATGGAGATCTATATATATTGGAAGACCCGGAAAAGTTCAAACCAGAAAGGTTTGAGAAAAAAAGGTGTGGACCAAAGTTAGTTGATATCATTAGAGATCGGACGACGAGCTTGTCCTAGGTATGGGTTAGCTCATAGTTAACCTGGCTCTGGGATCGTTGGTTCAGTGTTTCGAGTGGGTGAAAGTTGGAAAAGAATATGTTGACATGAAAGAAGGAAGCATGATGCATAGCGACACCGATGCATGTCATGTGCTCGTCCCATTGTTAACATTCTCGATGCTTCCATTTGAGTTTAAGTCTCTCATGTTTTCATTTATATTCGAACATACCTATCCTTTCTTATGCATTTTTTGTTATTATTATTACTAGACAATGATGTTCTTAATCTTTGTGTCCAATTGAGGGCGTGGTGCAGACAGATAAATAGACTAAAAGAAACAGTAGTACGTAGTACATAAAACTTTATAGTATCACAGAAAACATACATAAACATACTTTTTACTTGGTACATGTTATAAGGTCACTCATAGTGTGACACAGACTTATTGAATGTTAGCACTACAGAGTTTTGTTAGACCAATGAGTTTTGGTAGATTAACATGGAACATAGCAGATACACCTGTGATATGGGAAAACATAGTTGCAAGATCCATGTCGTGCTCCCTCAAGGTTGATGCACTGGTTCTTGCAAGTATTACTATTTCCACAAAATCCGTACCATGTCCCACTAGGCTTTTGGCACAACTTCTGACCGTCCACCATTGTTGATGCTTCTGTATATAAATATCTATCATGGCGAAATCAAATATTCTGAAATAAAAAATTTAAACTAATTTTGCCATGCATATGATAAGATCACTACTCACCAAAAGCAGCAAAGAGAACGAGAGCAAGGAAGATAAGGGTGATGATGGAAACAAACTTAGTCATGACTATTAGTAATTTGTTTTCGATGAATTTGTGTGAAGTGTGAAGAAATAAGCGTAAGATGGACTTCTATTTATAGTGAAATGCTAGTAGGTTAGCTTTTACTTGTTCATCGCACAACAACGTAGTAACCCAGCAAATTAAACATATGTTAACTTCTAGACTGGCCCAATATTCAAAGTTAATGGCTGGTTTCTCCACCGCATATCTTTTACCTATGGAAGGCTGTCTCTGTAAGCCTCTATCTAGTCTAACCCAAGCAGCTACTTTGACTTTGAGCTAATGCTACATCGTTCACGGGCGCTGGTTAATTTTACTTTTGAAGACTCAAGATATTAAAGATCGTGACCAAGTCATAGCAATTATACTATTTTAGTGATTAGTCAGAGATTTCAAAGTTCGTTGCATGAGGGTATAGAACTAGAATAGGAAATTATGAAATAGATGTTAATTAACCATTCTTCATTGATAAATCGATAATATGCAATATGTCCTTTTATCCTTAGAATACATGGTAATTCTAAGAATTCAAAATCTTTTGCAAGATCATGGATGACTCTAAGATAGGCGACCTTTTTCGTGTAATGACGAATCTGTCATCGTGATATTAATTTGCAAGTAGTACGTTTGTAATAGTTTTGGTTCATGTCTATTCCTAAGAGACTGGTTTGGCAGAGCTAGTGTTATTTAATTTGACTTTATCACATCTAAAGAAGATAAATTTGTCCATAAAAAACAATCTCGCGTTTTCAAAGGGCATACCAAAATCTAATTTATATTATATAAGAAACCAATCTAAACCATATCTTATATGAATTAAGATTTCTAGAATGAATCAAAATTCATAGTCATTGTTAGGGTTTTTTTTTCTCATTCTTAGGTTTGGTTCTGGGTTGTTTGGTTTTTCAGTACAGAGTTGGATCGAGATACAGAAGAAGAGCAGATCAAGGTGGCTATGTCAAGAAGATAAAGACTTTTCACCGTTGGTTCAGTTTAGTATCCGAATGGGAGAAAAATGGGAAAGGAACTCAGTAGCTATCTGATGCACTTGGTGACATTGATACAAGCCTTGTATTGGGTTGGTATTGGGCTGGTATTGAGTTCATAGATTTAACGATTCAAATTGGAAACATGAATCTTGATTACGGAAAAGGCCCAAGGGCCCAACGAACTTGACTTGAGAGATAACAAGTATGGAGACAAAATTGCCAAGTTCTTGTTCTTTTTTTTTTTTAACTCAAGTTTTTGTTCTTTAACCAGAGCAAATCGTATATATTCTCGTCAAATGAGGTGTCTAAAACAAAACCAACAATGGATGGAGTTTCGTACCTGATGAGATTGACTAGGTGTCTATACGAAAAATATCTCACCACTCGAACGCCGGGCTTCTAGACCACTACTATCTGATTAAATGCCAATCCTAGCCATATTAATTGAACCTCTTTGATTGATCGGAGTTCGTTTGTTCAGCAGAAAAAAATTATGACATCAGAGGTTTACGGTTTAAATGATTACGTGTTGTGTCACGTCGATCACATATCAAGTGTTAGTTAATGGACAACTAAGAAAACAAATCTTACCAAAGAGAGGTTTGAGATAAGGAAATCCCCTTTCCCCCTATCCTGTGTACAGATGTATTGATCTCTCTTAAATGGAACAGAAGTGGAGAAAAAGATTGTAGGTCTCCATGTTGCTAGGGCGAGTTCGAAGATCTCTCATCTTTTTTTCGTAGATGATAGTCTTTTCTTTTGCAAGGTAAAATTAAGCCAATGCAAAGAGATCATGGACATTCTAGATATATATGGGAAGGCATCAGGACAAAGACTAAATGCGTCTAAATCCTCTATGTTTTTTGGAAATCGAGTAGAGTATTTTCGAAAACAAGATATAAAAGATGTCTTAGGCTTCTCCTCTGAAGAAGGTATGGGGATGTACCTTGGATTACCTGAAAAAATTTGTGGCTCGAAGATGAAAGTGTTCTCCTTTGTACAAGATCGGCTCAATGGACGAACCAACACTTGGTCATCAAGACTCCTCTCCAAATGAGGAAAAGAAGTTCAAATTAAATATGTGGCTCAAGCAGTTCCAACATTTGTAATGTTGAGTTACTTGCTTCCACAAGGCATTATTGATAAACTAAAGAGCATAACTTCCAACTTTTGGTGGATTTCAAAACAAAACAGCAGAGGCTTACATTGGATAGCATGGGACGAGATCTGTACCCCCAAGGATGCGGGGGGACTAGGTTTTCGAGATCTCCATGACTTCGAAATAGCGCTTCTTGCAAAACAATTGTGGAGACTAATTCATTATCCAAACTCTTTATTGGCATGTGTTTTAAAAGGAAGGTACTACAATCACTCATCTCCCTTGAAAGATCGTCGAACATACTCACCATCTTATGGATGGCGTAGTATCATTGCAGCAAAACCTCTACTCATACCGGGTTTACAAAAAACAATTGGCACGGGTCGAGATACAAGAATTTGGAGTGAGCCTTAGGTTCCAGACTCAGTGGCTCGACCACCTAGACCTGCTGACCACATTGTATACAGACTCTCCAAACTTCTTGTTCAGTCCTTTATTAGGAATGATACCAAGGAGTGGGATATCCAGCTTTTACGGGATTTTTTTCAGCCAGAGGATATTCCATTGATACTAGGGTTAAAACCTTCTCGCTCTTTTGCTCCGGATGGATATGTTTCGAACTACACAAAATCAGGAGTGTATTCAATTAAAACCGGTTATGACTTACTCCGATCGACCAAGCTGAATCTTACACAGGAAAGGGCTATAGAACTGAGTATCACGAATCTTCAGAGCCATGTGTGGAAGATAAAGGCCCCGAGTAAGATGAAGCACTTCTTGTGGCAGGCTATCTCGGGATGTGTGGCGACGGCAGAAAGGCTCACTTATAGACACCTAGGCACCGATAGGAGTTGTCCTAGTGTGCTAGCCCAGTGGATTCGATTAATCATCTTCTTTTTGAATGTCCCCCAGCCTTACAGGTTTGGGCTTTATCGAACTATCTGTCCCTTCCGGGTTACTTCCTGAGTACATCTATATACCAAAACATGAACTTTCTGTTTTGGAAGAGAAAAGAGGTGGCTCCATCGAGACCACAATTCGATACCTTCCCATGGATCTGTTGGTACATTTGGAAGGCAAGGAACGACAAACTCTTTATGGAAAAGTCGCTTCTCGATTGACACTCTCCAACACGCATCTCTCGAGGCAGAATGTTGGAGGAAGGCTAATGAGAAGGAGGAAGCAAATGAAGATCATGGCGATCCTCTTACTACGGAAGACTCTCCAATGCCCCCTTGGATACCCCGAATCCCTGCATGTCAAATTGATGTGTCATGGATCAGTAATGGCAATGTCAGTGGCTTAGGGTGGAGTTTTAAGGATCAAATGAGTTCTAAGTACTTTGGACTGTGGGCATGCAGTAGGAGCCTCTCAGCTCTGCATGCTGAGATGGAAGGTTTACTTTGGGCAGCCTCATGTATGAGAGACAGGAGGATAACCTCGGTACGGTTCGAGATAGACTGCTCGGACCTAGTGGACATGACTACTAACCCGATGGAATGGCCTACATTCGCGTCAGAGATTGAGATGTACCAGAGATTACAGGAGGACTTCGAGGATGTGAGTTTGTCTCATATTCCTCGGAGTAGGAATAATCGTGCAGACGCACTAGCAAAGAAAGTAAGGAACAGAGGTTATATTTTTTTCATATATATCAGATCCGGACAGACGGAGGTGCTCCTCGGAGGATCGGCTCGTCTACCACCACTTGATCTAGTTTAGATGGATAGCTGACAAAAAAAATGATTGCTGGAAAAATACTAGTATTATACATGTGTTACATGTTTAGGAAAATTAAGGAATTGGTCTCAAATCTTATACTCCCTCCGTTTCTGAATAAGCGTCACTTTGATATTTTTCACGGAGATTAAAAACTTTGTATAATTGACTAGTATATCACTATTTAATGTATGAAATCCATAAGGATATATCTTCATCCATGAGAACTATTTCAAACAAAAATACTATTATCTTGTACTATATAGTTATACAAATAAATTATAACTAAAAGTTTTCATGCGCCATACGCAGGAATACAGATTTTAAGCATAAAATTATTTTATTTTTCATAAAAAATAGTTTATAGTGATATGTAAATTATTAGTTATTGTCATATTTTGAAAGCCTTTTCAGAAAAATAATTTTTATCAAAAAAATTATTTTAATGGTGATAAATGAGTTATTACTCATCAACATATTTCATAAACTTACCAAAAATATAAATGTTTATTAAGGAAAATTTACATGTCACATTAATTAATTAATTTCATGTCGCATATTTCAAAATACATGTCATTTTTAAGAGTAATTAAGCTGATGACAAATAAACAAATCACTTATCAACTAACGTTTAGGAAATTTTAAAAAATTGACCAACTTATAAAAATATAAGTGTTTTGTGTGGTTACTATGAGTATCATTTTCATCCTTTCTTTTGTTTTTTTTTCTTTTCTAATATGGGTTTTAAAATTCTCTTTTCGCTCTTTGATGTGAATGCTTCTCCTCCTAAATTAACTAATCAACTAAGGTTAAATTTTAATTTAATGTGTGGTTAATGTAGGATTGTCATAATCTTTCAATGATAAAAAAATCATCAAAAGATTTAGATTGTATTTTTGATTATTTCTGGTAAATTAATTAATCTTATATATAATGAGGCACTTTCGTCTCTCCTAACGCTGTCTACGTGTCCATTTTTCAACTCTGGGACCCACATATTAATCAAATTTGCCTTTTTCAAACGTACATAACAAGATTATTAATTAATTGGATCAATTAATAATTAGTCTAAAAACCCATAATGATACAACACCTTTGAATTCATCAAAGTGGTCTCTCAAGCCCAAAATAAGAAAACCCTCCGATTAAGCCAAGTGAGACTCCCTTTACGACGAATGACTCTTTGTCTGAACCGCTGTGAACAGTCTTCGTTAAACTTTCTATCTCCTCTGTCTCTCGATCTCCCACCCTTTGTTAACCTCCGATGAATAGCTGTGGGAACCGAAACTCACACCGTAGAGTTCTAATGAATAAGAATGGAGGAAGGCCAAGTGAACCTGCCTTTCCTTGGAGGTCTGGATTCTCAGCGTAATTACACGAAACCGAAAAAGAGATAGATAGCAAGATATTGAATGAGTATTGCTCAGAGGCATTTTATTGGTTGATAAAAATAGGATGATTACAAGGTCTTTCCGAGAGGAAAACGAACAGAGATTTGTTAACAAGAAAAAAGTAGAACAAAAAGTAGAAAAACGTTATAAGTTTTGCTTCGCTAGTTTAGCCACCTAGGTTCTAAGTTCCCTAAGCTAACATGATTTTTCTAGGTCTAAAAGTTTCAGATCCCCCCCTGCCCGCATCCTTTGCACTGGTTCTCCTTATATAGATTCTCATGTAGGCAGCCTTTTTACCTCTTCGCCTTTGGGCCCAAGTTTATCCCTTTGTAGGAATATTCCATTTTCATGATTATCATGGAAACCTAACATTTATCTTCTCGCAACAATTAAAATAGACCGTCATAATACTTTTGGACTCAATCTCGCTGAAAATCGTAAGCGGGCCTCCCGCCGTGTTTTAGACCTCTTTGGGCCATTTTTTGGCATAGGACGTTTTTCCGATTTTTCGAGAGGTTACCTTTTGTGCGACGCCGGTTTTGTAAAAAAATCCTTAAATCAACCGTATAGTCAAGACAATTGGTGTTGTAAGTTAACCGCCGCTGTTTTATACGATTGATTCGAACTTTTATACAAAGACAATTTTTTCTCGGTTTCTATCGTGAAGTTTCGACGATAACTCCAATCGAGGTGGAACGGGAAACATTGGATTCATGGTTCGAAGTACGAAATCACGAGAACTTAAGCGAGAATGCACGGCATTTGGCTGACGGACGGGACGGGAAAGACCGCACTCGCCCTAGGGCGAGCTGGACAGGTAGGACTGCACTCGCCCTAAGGCGAACGGGCTTAAATGAGCCGCACTCGCCCTAGGGAAAGCGGGACGGGACGGACCGCGCTCACCCTAGAGCGAGTGGGCTTGGGACGGACCGCGCTCACCCTAGAGCGAGTGGGCTTGGGACGGACCGCACTTTGGCTTCCCTTGGGTCATCGGTTACCTCCTTTCGTGCCTGTTTTCCCGAGAAGCATGGCCAACTAGCCATTTTGGCGAGTTGGAACACTCCCAACTCGCCAAAATGGCGAGTTGGACCAAGAAAAATGGCCAACTAGCCATTTTGGCGAGTTGGACCAAGCATGATGGCGAGTTGGATTGCCCAATCCATCTTCTTCTCGTCCTCATAGCTTTTTCCTTCGCAGTTGGATCGAACTTGCTCTTGTTCCATCTCTATCGAATTCACCATCGAAACCTTACGATGAAAACCGGAAGAACTTGTTTCCGTTTATGGAATTGGAATTGATTGTATAAAACGGCAATGATTAACTGAACACCTTGAACTGCCTCTACTAAACGAGAAATTTGAACTTTCTTCGGAATCGACGTCGGTTCTTAAAAGCACTATTTCAATAAAATCGTAGAAACTCTTAAGTCGGAAAACGGCCCGAAAGGGTCCAGAATACGGTGAAAAGCCCACTCTCGATTTTGTAAGAAATCAAGCCCAATTGTTATGACGGTTTATATTTTATTATGTAGGAAAAGATAAATGTCAAGTTCAGAGGATAAATGTGAAGTTTCCAAAGTTAAACAAGAAGATCAGAGAGAAATGGAATATTTCCGCGAAGCGATAAACTCGACAATGGGCAGAAATGGAAAGAGCAAACCGCCTTTAGGAGGAGTATATAAGGACGTCGAGTTGAAGATGCAGAATGACGATTTTTAGACTCTAGAGGACGACTTTTTACCCTTGAAAACTGTAGACTCTAGAACTCTTTGCACTTAGAAACCCTTAGCATTATTCTCGCATGCATGTTTCTATGACTTGCACTCATACTAGACGAACTCGTTTAGGCAGTTCGATCTCTTGTTCAAATCTTTCTAATTGAACTACGTTCGACTTGATCCTGGAAAGGGGTACGTAGGCAGCCTTCCATAAGGTCCAGTCCCAAATCTTCAAAACCTTTTTCGTCTTTTTTTTCTATTGCTAAGCGAGTTGCGGCCACAGGTTTTGTCTTGACAAAGGTGGTACTACTGATAAACTTAGTCTCGTTTTATTGCTTTTGTCATACAATTTCCTTTGTAAACCCGTTTCTAGACAAGCTTCTTGTATGCTTTTGCTTCTGGAACACTCATATCAAATTCTAAATAATGATCTACTTTTACCAAACTCGATTTATTGTCTTTACATATTTTCCGTATTTATTTGATCACTTTTCGTTGGCTCTCGCAGAGAATCCGGACCTCTAGAAATTACGGTTTTCCTAATTTAAACGGAAATCGACGGTGTGACTTTCGGTTCCCACATCATTCCTTCCCCTCAGACGATCACCATACCTATCATTTGTGCAAGGCGAGAGTTCTTGCAGTTTCTTGTTTATGCGGAGGCTCGTTAAACGTACAGACAAATTTTGGGATCACATATCGGGCTGTTGATACTATGTCTTTGAGATGTCTAGACCCAGCATGGTTGGGTTTAGGGCAAGACCTAGATTTACTCTCGGCCTAAGGCTTTGCGATGACAAGTCGGCATTTGTTTTGCCTGTTTGGGATTTTAACCTGATTTGTACTGTTTTAAAGTTCGTGAATTGTTATCGGCTTATATGACTTGTCTTGGCAAGAATCGAGCTACTTCCAAAGGCTGTTTGGAGGTGCTAACCAAAATTTTGGATTTCTTGTATAGCGCGCTATGTTATCCTTGTCGGATGTAAGAGAGCATGTCCTTTCAAGGGCGGCTAATGTCTGTTTAGGACGTTAGGGTCCGTTTGTTGTGATCAGCAACAAAGAAATGATGCCATTTTTGAGGCATGTTAAAGTTTTTGAGAGGTGTTTTTGATTTATTTTGGGCTTTGAAGACGAGAACGTCGTCTCGAGAAGGTCGGAAATTGTTGTCTGAGCACTTAGCGATGTCTCGCAGTGTCGAAAGTTGAATTTTTCTTATGTCGTATTTTTCTTACGAGCTTCGAAGAATTACTTATGTTAAGGCTTGTTTCGTCCGAGGGATGCTTCTTTTGAGAGCATTCGGGGTATTCGTTGTTTTTTGTGCGATGACCGTTTGTTTTTTACTTAGGCGCTTTAGCGAATCTGGGATTGCTGTAGTAGCCGTTAGTTAGTAGTGGGATTGGCGATAAGAGATTGATCGCGTTTTAAGATTTTTAAAAATATCGGGACTTTTGAAAGTTTTAGAAGTATACGAGTATATGAATACGTACCCACTCCCCCCCCCCCCTTTTTAGAGAGGGATGGCTGAACACGTCGGTTGACGAGTTGCCTACGTATCCTTTTCGGGGATCAATTCATCTCGTAGTTCTTGATTACCATGTTGCGGCTAGTGATAGTATTTTTTGAGGCGCATTGCATTCTAGGTTCTTTTGATTTTTACGTCTTGCATGTTTGCGATCTGATACGAACATGATCGGACCACCTTTATGATCTTGTACGGTCCTTCCCAGTTAGCTCACAAATTTTCTGTGTTTCGTTCGCCAGTGTTTTGGAAGACTTTGCGTAGAACCAGATCGCCTTCTTTGAACCTGCGATGGCGCAGGTTTGAGTTGTAATATTTGGCGGCAGCGTGATGGTAATTTTGGATTCGGATGAGCGCTTGGTCTCGTCGTTCGTTGATAAGATCGAGGTCGTCCAGCAGCATTTCATTGTTGAGATCTTCTCGTTTGGGAAGGAATCTTCTCCGTACTCCAGGGAATTCTACTTCCGCTGCAATCATGCATTCCGTTCCGTACACGAGGGTGAAGGGAGTTTCTCCTGTAGCTCGCCTTGGGTGGTACGATGTGACCAAAGAACTCCTTCTAGTTCCTCTGCCCATCGACCTTTCTTGTTTTTTAGGCCCTTCTTTAACCCGTCGAGGAAGGTTTTGTTAATGGTCTCTTCCTGGCCGTTTACATTGTGTATATCTAGGAGTTTATTTGTTTAATCGTATTTTCCACTTCTCGCAGAATGCTTCGAATCGGGTAGAGATGAATTCAGATCCGTTGTCTGTTACAATTTCGTAAGGGACTCCATGTCTACAGATAATGTTCTTCCATACGAAGTTCTTGACTTGGAGGTCTTTGATACTCGCGTAGGACTCTGCCTCTACCCATTTCGAAAAGAAATCTGTGAGGACCAACTGGAAACGCTTCTGGTTTGAGTTGTGTAAAGGTCTGATGATATTCATGGACCATCGCATGAAAGGATATGGAGACGTGATGGACGAAAGGACCTCTGCGGGTTGATGGATCGTCGACGCATGCCTTTGGCACTTTTCACATTTTCGTGCGAATTTGTCGCAGTCTTTGATAGTCAGCAAGTAGTAAACGTGGCGTTTTATTTTGACTGCGAGCGACCTTCGGCCGGAGTGATTTCTGCCGGAGCGATTTCCGCATGATCTGGAGTAGACCTCTTCCATAACTTTTCTCGCTTTGTCTCCTTCCATGCTGGTCATGAGCGGGCTGGAATTCCCCATTTGTAGATCTCCCTGTCTACCGTAACATATCGCGCGGCTTGAGCTTTTATCTTGAGGGCAGCCCATTTTTCGGCGGGCAGTATCCTGTCGACGATGTAAGCTCGAATTGTTTCCAACCATGGCTTGTCACAGCTGTATTCAGATTGATCCAAATTTTCTTCAGGTTGGTTTTCGGCTTCGGCCTCTTCAATCTGCACCCGAATCTGGTTGGCGATGACTGGCGGTTCGATGCTCGGGTATTCTATGAACTCAACGGCGATTATTCTCTTAAGACCCGGGTCCAAGCTTAACGTGAGTGTGGCCAAGGCATCAACTTGGGCGTTTTCCAAGCGTGAAATCCTAGTGAAGGCGAAGAGATCGAAGCCTTGGGCAAGATCTTGGACGAGTTTAAGATATGTGTCTTCGTCCATCGCTTCGTATTCTATGCTGTACTGGTTTTGCGACTAGTTGAGAATCGCAGTAAGTTGATATAACGAATTTTTAATCCATGGGCTAGCCGTAAATCTGCAACGAGCGCCTCATATTCCGCCTCGTTGTTAGATGCATGAATATCGAGACGAAACGATTGTTCCAGGATTTCCCCGGTAGGCGAGGTGAGACGAATTCCGATCCCAGAACCCTGTTTGGAAAATGACCCGTCGACGTGAAGGAGCCAGGTCGAGTTCGGCTCCTTGTTAGTCATGTCCCCCGTAGGTAATCTACTAGAAAATCCGCCAATACCTGGGATTTTGCACAGGTTCTTGGGTGATACTCCACATCGTATTCGCTCAAATCGACTGCCCATTTGGCAAGCCTTCCCGACTGGCTCAGGCTATGAAGGATTGTCCGCAAAGGGAAGGTCGTGAGGATCACGATGGTGTGAGATTGGAAATATGGTCTTAATTTTCTTGCTAATGTTACTACGGCGAATGCCAATTTTTCCATCAGGGCATACCATGTTTCGGCGTCTAGCAACGTTTTACTTACATAGAAGATTGGTTTTTGTTCACCGAATTATTCTCTGATCAAGACGCCGCTCACAGCCGTTGCTGAAACGGCGATGTATAGGAACAGAGGCTCCCCTTCTACTGGTTTTGCGAGAACCGGGGGAGTGGCCAGGTAATTTGAAGTCAAGGTTGGATTTAGTCGATATATGTGATCGTTCTAAACTTCACGTTGATGAGAAAAGTACGGTCCCTTTTTCCCATTTATCGGCTGGATGGTGCTGGAAAAGAAGAGTTCTTTGATTGGATTACAGATAGAGTGCAATTTCCAGACGGTTATGCATCAAATTTGTGGAACTGCGTTGATAGAAGCGAAGGAAAGTTTACTGGTTTGAAGAGTCATGATTGTCATGTAATTATGCAGCGCCTCCTTCTGTTTGCTTTTTCCGCACTATTGCCACGTAATGTTCATGAAGCAATTGCAGGTATCTTATATTTTTACATTTTAACTGTTTATATTTAACAATTATGCTTATATCATCCAAATACTTAAGAAAATTTTGTCTTCTTATCTATGCAGGGATAAGTATTTTTCCGCGATTTATGCACCATAGCAGTGACTGAAGAGGGTATTAGTAATCTGAAGGCAAACATACCAGTCAGCATGTGCAACCTCGAGATGATATTTCCTCCATCATTCTTTGATGTAATGGAACATCTTGCCATTCATCTCGCAAAAGTATTGGAACTTGGTGGTCATGTGCAGTACCGATGGATGTATCTTTTTGAGCGTTATATGCATCATCTGAAGAAGAAGGTCAAAAATTTAAGCAAGGTGGAAGGATCTATAGTCGCACAGGCGATCAATGAAGAAACTGCAATCTTTGCTGAAATCTATTTTCCATCAGAAGTGCATACAAAAAACCGAAGACCTGCTCGGCATGATGACAGAGGGGAGAGAGCAACATATCATGTTACTGTCCCAAGCATGTTCAAGGAAATAGGACGACTTAGTGGAAAACCCACGAAGCAGAGACTTACGGAGAGGTACAAATATTTATTCATTTAAATTGTTAAATTGATATTCAATAATTTTATTTCATATTGATAATATCTTTTTGTATAGTGTTTATATGGCAGAGTTGCGTATGACTCACAGGCATGCGACAGAAGATGAGCTTCAACAACTCAGACATAACGGATTTGCTGCATTGCTTCTTAGTTATGTGAGTCATATATCATATTACCCTATATATGCATATGATTAGTTTATAATTAATATAAAGTAATTAACTTTTCACTCATATATGTTTTTAATTTATAGGTGAATGATGGTTTGGCCAGAGGTTTTGTGTTCGATGATTGGATACGCGAATTTATGCGGGGACCAAACTATGTGGTCAGATCATATCCAAAATATTGTACACGAGGATATGCATTCACAAGGAAAGGTCATTCTAGGACAACATATGATGCTGGTGTTTCGTCTTGTTCCGGTGACGATGTCTATTACGGCAACATAGAAGAAATATTGGAAATCCAGTTTCCTGGTATGGTTGGATTGCGGTGTGTAGTATTCTATTGTGATTGGTATGACACCACCCCAGATAGAGGAGTGAAGACTGATGCGTTTGTTGTTACATCGGTTCATTCGCGGCGGAAACTTCAATATTATGATCCCTTCATTCTTGCTTCGCAAGCTGATCAGGTATGTCAATTTCTTATATAATTAATGGTTTATCAAATACTAATACGTTGTATAATTGATAGGTGTGCTACATCAGTTACCCTCGGGTGACGTACAGAGACGATCCATGGGTCACTGTAACGCAAATCAACCCAAGAGGACGAGTGGATGGAACTTCTGATAATGAACCATTACAACCAGACTCTACCACCAACGTGAGTGCAGTTGAAGATTTGGAAGATGTTGAACTCGTTGAGAATTTTACCGAATTTGGACTTGATGTTGTTGTACATTCAGAGTCAGAAGTTGAGGTTGGGGAGTTTGATGAAGATTCTGAAGATTTTGATGAGGAATTCTTATTATTTGACTTGTATTTATTAGTTGTTGTACATCTTACATAAGTTGTATTTTTTATAAAAAAAAAAAACAAGTCTGTCGGTATTTCGTCAGTATATACCGACGACATAGCGACGAACTGTGGTTTCACTGAAAGTGGACAAGTTCCTCGGAAATTCCTCGGAATATACCGAGGACCTTCCGACGAACTAAGCAAGTTCGTCGGAATTTCCTCGGTATATTCCGAGGAATTTCCGAGAACTTATATTTTTATAAAATTTCATATCAAAAATTATATAAATTTTGATACCAAAACTATGAAAATAACACATATTAAGTGTTTAATATAGTATTAGATCGCAATCGTTCAAATATAGCAACTCATTAAAATATTTATGCATGTATATCATTGTTTTCATAACATCTCATCTAAACACTCATATACTTATACAATCATATTCATCTAATCTTACACTACAAAAATGTTTTTGTGTAAAATCACGTTGTGAATACATTTTTATAATTAAATCATTATGCAAATACTATATATATTATCAAAGATTTGGATTTTGCCCCCTAAACACTAAGTCATCGGAATTCCGTAGGAATAATTCGTCGGTAATCCGTCAGAAAAAACTGACGACTTTCCGACGGATTCAAATTCCGACGGAATTCCGACGACATTACTAATTCCGTCGGAATATCAAATTACCCGGGAAAACCAAACCGCGTGAAAATTTTCGCGAACCGCCAATTGGTATATATTTAATGATTCCGACAGAATTCCGACGAACACGGGTCCGTCGGAATCCTAAAAGATAGAAGCCCTTCTTCTTCCTTCTTCGTCATTTCTGCCTCTCTCTCTACAAGCTCTCCTGCGATTTGCGACCTCCGGCGACTCCGGCGATATCCAATCTCCCATCTCTGGCGACTCCTCTTCCCAATCTCAGATCCCTTCCCCCACACCACAAATCATGTAAGATTTTCTATAAAACCTTTGTATTTTTCAATTTTTTAGGGTTTAGGAAGTTAGATCTTAGGATTTGAGGTTGTTTGATTGATTGAATGGATAGTTTGTGATCTATTACTTAGGATTATTGTTTGGATTGTTATTTTAACTTTTTTGTGGAATTATATTGTGTATTTGTTAAAATTTATAACGTTTTTGTATTTTTAAAACGTTTTTTGATTTTTAAAAATGTTTTTGGGATTTCCAGTAATATATAATATATAATAAAAAGTTTTTAAATTTTTATAAATATATTTAACAACCTTTTCTATATTTATAAACGTTTTATAAATATTTTTATATAGAAAAAACGATTTATATTTTTTTATATAGATAAAAACGTACATAATTTTTTATATATTTAACAAACTGTATTTATAATTTTCTATATTTATAAACATTTTTGAAATTAATTTTCTATATTTTTGAAAATAAGTTTCTATATTTATAAACATTTTTGAAAATATTTATAATTTTTATACATACATATATATAAAAATCATTTTTAGATGTAAAAATCATTTTTAATATATTTAACAACCTTTTCTATATTTATAGTTTTTTAAAAACATTTATAATTTTTTATACATACATATATAAATCATTTTCAGATTTTGATGTATTAAAATTTGTTTTCTTAGATCCGAGGATGCACGTCGTTCCGCAGCCCGTCGTTCCGCATTTCGTGGCGGCCGAGGTAGTTCGGTGAGCAGTTCCCGTGCATCGGGATCGTCTCACGAACAAAACTCGGTTCCCGCATATGTTCCCGCTCCAGCTGCCGATCCCGCTGCTGCTCAGCAGGATCCGGGGGTCATGTCAGTTGAACTATTGCAATCAGGTCGAGAGCATCTCCCGGTTCTCCATCCCAACCCACGACCGGGACATACAACTTGGTTAGTATTTTTATTTTATTTGTAGCATTATGTTTTTTCCATTTATTAACTTTCTAACATGCATTTTTTAAAGGTTCGACAAGTCGAGCAATGGCATTAGCAGGAGCATCAATAATATGATGTATTACATGCTCCCTACCGGATATTCGAAGTGGAGTGTGATCCCTCGCGGCGAACGGAAGCTGTGGTTTCGTCAGTTTGCGGTAACTCTTCAGTTTTTTTAAAGCATTTTTCAAATTTTTTATATATATCTACTTATTAAATTAAGTGTTTTTAATAGCAACAATTCACTTGGGAGTTAGGTCTCACGGAAACAGTCCGTCAGAAATTCAACGAAAAGGCCATGGACTCTTATACGAAGCAGATCAACGCGTGGAATACAGTATGGCAGAAAAACAAGAGGCCACGGTGTGGGAGCAGTTGATAGTCCATTGGGAGAAGGACGACACTGCAGCGACGTCTCGTAAGAACTCCAAGAACCGGAAGAGCGATCGTGGCGGGAAAGGTATGTATGTGCACAACCTCGGCGCTTGCTCTATGTCTTCTAAGGAGGATCAACTTGTAAGTTCTTTTATTTTAATTTATATTTATATTTATTTAAATAAATATTTTTATATATTCCATGGCTAATTACTGTTTTTTTAGATTGAAGCAAACGACGGTAATCCCGTTGACCGTCTCCAACTCATTAAGGAGGCTCAAACTAACAAGAAGACGGGTCGAATTCAGGACACCGTGATCAGAGAGGTCGTTGAGTTGGTGGAAACTCAAAAGGAAGTTTTTCTAGCTTCTCAGCCTCTCTCTGATGACGGCGATTCTACGGGAGCTTCAACCAACTTGTCCCGATTGCAAATAGATGAGATGGTCGAAAAGGTAATTTTTTTATTATAATGTAGTTTACTAACTTTAAATATTTTTGTAGGCGGTTCCCAAAAGGAAAGGAGGCCGTTTAGTTGGGTTGGCCCGCTGTACTTCTTCGTTTCCGGCGTCTTCTTCGCAAGTTCCGTATGCCGATCCCATGATTCTGGAGCAACTACAGAACAAAGATGAACGGATTGTGGCATTGGAGGAGCAGAACGCCACTATCATTGCTGAGCTGGCGGATCAAAAGAAGACCAACGCCGAGATATTAGAGAGGCTAGATCGTTTGTTTCCTTCGGGTTCTTCTTAGTTTTTTTATGAATTTTAAAACTTTCTGAATGTTTTTTTTTCTATTTCAGTTTGTATGAATTTAAATTCTATAATATTATTATTTTTAAATTTTAGATTTTATTTATTTATTAATTTTTAATATAAAAATATTTAAAAAAGTAAAATTTATTCATATTTAAAAATTGCATAATTCCGACAAACCATTGGTTCGTCGGTTTATTCCGACGAATCTTGGTCGTCGGCATATACCAACGAAACAAGGGTTCGTCGGAATATAGTGTTTCCGATGAACTCTGTTTTCGGAAGATGTTGTCGGAGTGTCGTCGGAAGTTCGTCAGAATGTTGTTTCTCGGTATTCGTCAGAAAGTCGTCGGAATTTCGTCAGAAATTCCGACGAATTTTTTTTTCCGACCAAATGATACCGACGACCACTTTCGTCAAAATATGTCTATTCTGACGAATTTCTGACGATTTTGTCCGTCGGTATACGCCTGTTTTCTTGTAGGGACAAGCACAACAGATTTTGATAGACCCATGAGTTTTGGTAGACCAATAAGTTTTGGTAGATTAACATGGGAAGTAACAGATACACCTGTGATATGGGACAACATAGTTGCAAGATCCATGTCGTGCTCCCTCAAGGTTGATGCACTGGTTCTTGCAAGCATTGTTATTTCCACATACTCCTGACCATGTCCCACTAGACTTCTGGCACAACTTCTGCGCTTCCACCATTGTTGGGGCTTCTGTATATTTATATTTATCATGGTTAAATCAAATAATCTGAAAAAAAAAATTAAAATTCATTTCGCCAAAATTCATTTCGCCATGCTGATGATCATTACTCACCAAAAGCAGCAAAGAGAACAAGAGCAGCGAAGAGAAGGGCGATGATGGAAACAAACTTAGCCATGACTATTAGTAATTTGTTTTGATGTATGTGTGTGAAGTGTGAAGAAATAAGCCTAAGATCATCCTCTATTTATAGTGAAATGCTAGTAGGTTAATCTTTACTTGTTCATCGCACAATAACGTTGTAACCCAGCAAGTTAAGCATATATTGTTTCTAGTTAATTACGATATGGAAGATAAGACTGGCCCTATATTCAAAGTTGATGGCCGGTTTCTCCACCACATATCGTTTACATATGGAAGGCTGTCTCTATAAGTCTCTATCTAGAGTAACTCAGGCGGCTGCTTTGGCTTTGAGCTAATGCTACATCGTTCACAAGGGCGGCTGGTTAATTTGACTTTGTTAAGACTCAAGAAATTAAGATCTTGACCAAGTCATAGTTACACAATTTTAGTGGTTCGTCAGATATATTCAAAGCTCGTTGCATGAGGAGTTACTACGGTATTGTTCAAGACTAATCCACTAACATTCCACTATTTTGAAAACAACGAATAGAATCGAAATATATGCCATTATTTGAAATTGATACAAGTTATAGCCATTCTTCATTGATACATCAATAATGTGCAGTAGAGTCTTTTTCTCCTTAGAATAGAACAAGAGTTTCCATTTTGTTAGAGGCATAGAGCTTTGACTCAAGAATTACGTAGAATCAACTTGTAATTGTATTGCAGGCGAAGGAAAAATCCTTTCAGCTAGAAGAGAATGCTATAATTAGCTAAGGTTTCTTATCATCCTTATGAGCAATTTTTCCTCTCATTATATTATTAGTGTCCACTTTTTTTAATATAATTTTTCAAGCTGTAAAAACGATCACCAATTTTTTAAGCTGTAATCATATGTTTGTTAACATTGTCCTAACCCTTACATGCCATACTGGAAATCAATATGCTTATAATAAGTGGAAAAAAAAAATTTAAGAAATTTTAAGCATTATTCAAAATGTTTCAATTGTACGTGCTAAATTAAAATGCTAAAGAACGCTCTATCATATATTATAAGTTTGTAACCCATTCAAACATTGAAATATAACACATACATGTCATAAGAGCACGAAATTTTCCATTAAGTTTCACATAAATAAAATATTAATATTTTGATATTATTTACTTACATAATTGAATTAAAAATAACTAATTTTATACTATAAAAATTTGAAGCAATTATATAAGAATAATGTATTCAAATGAGTTTGAAGTAAAATGACAAATTTATTATTATTCAAAAATGAATTTTTGAAAAATAATTCATAGTGTTATTGAATTTGTTATTTGATAAAGTATTTTAAATCAATTGTTTCAAAATATTTTAAATTACGAATTTTCTAAGAGTGTTTTAGTGTAGTTTCTTCATTATAAATAAATATAAAAATCTAAATCTCACTGTTTTAGATGAGATTCTATAGTTGTTTAACAAAAAAAAAATAGTAAGTTATTCATAAATTTAAATTCATCTAAAATTTTACCTAAAATCGCTTTGAATCTTAAAATTGAATACACCTTCAAATTGTTTAAAATTTAAAAACTCTTGTCAATCTTTCCTTTCAAAATGTTATTTTATTAGCTTTTAATATGAAAAACTTATTGAGAAACTTCCATTGAAGAAACTCTTATTATAGACTTATTTATGGCCACTAGAGTGACACAGACTTATTCATGTAAAATAGACATACAAACACCAAAGACATTTTGGAAAATCAACATGGGAAGTAACAGACACATCTGTGATATGGGAAGACATAGTTACAAGATCCGTGTCTTGCTCCCTCGAGTCGCATGCACTGATTCTTACATGCATTGTTATTTCCACAAACTCCCCACCATGTCCTACTATGCCTCGTGCACAACCTCTGTCCTTCCACCACTGCTGGTGATTCTGTATACATATATTTGTCCCTTGAGGTTAATTAACTAATCAAAATAAACGAAAGGAACATTTTAAATACATTTGACATGCATATGGTACGATCATTACTCACCAAAAGCGGTAAAGAGAACAAAGTAAGCGAAGAGAAGGGTGATGATGGCAGCTAACTTAGACATGAGTAGTATATTGCCTTGTTTTTCAATAGAAGTATGTGTTGTGTGTGAGGAAATAAGCTTACGATCAATCTCTATTTATAGTGCAATGGTATGGTGAACCTGTCATCGTGTTATTAATTTGCAAGAGTACGTTAGTAATGGTTTATGGCTGATTTCTCCACCGCCTATCTTGACTAACTGCTCTATGTAATATAACCTAAGGGGCTGGTTTGGCTGAGCTAGTGCTGATTAATTGGATTTTATCAAGAAGATAAGATCTTCACCAGGCTGGATCTTGTTCTTGGGTTTCATGAATTTGCATTGAGTTCCCTGTTTATAGAAAAGTGAAAACGGGTAATAAAATACTTTCGATTGATATTTCAATATTCTGAAACCCAGTGCTAGGGTACTCTGTATAATATTCATCCTAGATTAGTAGATTCATTCTATCATGTATTCATATGTTTTGCATATATTTGATTAATTATGTCCCTCTCTGTCAATATATAACCCTGGACACTTCTGTTCAATACAATAACAATATATGGTACCAGAGCAAACCCTAACCAAAAAAGATGATTTTCATATCCCTGGTGATTTAATTAGACAATGTATAGTCTTGTTGGAGATCATTACACATATGGATGACAAAATTTATCAATGCTCATTGCTGAATGGTAATACCAAAATGTCAACTAAATACACCATATTTTTTCTTATTTTAATATTTTAGAGTTGACTTAGCTAGGTAAGCAGCGTTCTTATCAAAACGGAGATGTAGTTGGTTATGGACTTAATGATCTTTATTTGTCGTGGTTCTCCTGGAGAAGTTCTAAGCATATTTCCGACAGATACTTTTCATCGTTGGTTCAAATCTATATCAAACTAGCTATCTGATGCACCTGGCGACATAGCTTGTCCTAGTTGATGGGTTTGTATTGGGTTCACGGATTCAAACTAGAAATATGAATCTTGATTACTAACAAGACTCGAGGCCCGACGGCCCAGTAAATTTAACTTGAGTGGTAACATATATGGAGAGCCTTGTGCTTTGACCAGAGCAAATCGTGTTATTCTTGTCGAAAGACGTGACCAAAACAAAGCCAACAGGGGAGGAGTTTCATATTCGATAAAATGGATTAGGTCCATACGAAAATCTTCACCACTCGAACCTCAGGCTAATAGACCCACTACTATCTTAGCCGCACATTAATTAAACTTCTTTGATTAATAAGTTAATAACTCCTGAGACTAGAGTTATTTTCCCTCTGGTATAATAAAACCAGAGTTTCCACTTTTTGATATATCAACGTTGTAAATAAAACATAACTTAATTATATACAATAGAAACTACATCTACTCTATTAAAATAGAATTTTTTTTATAGATAGTTTTTTGTGACTATCAAAAAAGTTACGATGGTCCAACTAAAATTAGTAACACTAATAATATAAGTCCAAAAAAATATGAGAATAATAGCCAATAAAAAAATTTAAGTTTTAAACTAATATTAAATTATTTAGATTGTTATTCATTATCCTAATATTTCTCAATTCAAATAAGAGGATAATATTTCTCTATCAAAACAAACAAATTTTGAAAGTATATTTTTAAATTCTTATATCTAGCTATTTATATAAAATTTTGAATTTATATTCAACATAATTAAAATTTAAAGTTAAGATATTTACAAATAAAAATGGTTTGCCAATTTTATGAATTTAAATAATTGAGTTTCTCGATTCTATAAAAATATTATAATGCATATTGAATAAAATTAATTTATTTTTAAATGTATAAAAAACATAATCTACATTTCAACACGGATAATATCTTAGTTGCTACTTGAAAATCTCCAAATGTATTTATCTATTTTTACCTTTAAAATATAAAAACTCTATAATAGATGTGTGATATATTCTAATGTCTTTTTCCTAAAATAATAATTTTAAAATATAGAGTAAAAATAGAAAAAATGTTATTTCTTCCTCTATAATTAGATGAAAAAATAACAATTTCTATTGCACATAAAAAATAAAAGTGGGTTAAAGTAAATTTACTTTTAAATACTATTATAGAGATAAAAATATCAATAGGTTAGAAATGCTTTTATAGATACTTGCATTGCCTCTTCATAATGTATAGAATAAATAATTATATATTTAAATATCAGCCGTGCAATCGAACAAAAAGTGAAATGTGAAGGGTCATGGATTGAGAA
Source organism: Brassica juncea (assembly GCA_018703725.1). Taxonomy (NCBI): domain Eukaryota; kingdom Viridiplantae; phylum Streptophyta; class Magnoliopsida; order Brassicales; family Brassicaceae; genus Brassica; species Brassica juncea. The sequence continues at coordinate 31,788,580 of CM031937.1, forward strand.
GTTTCTTCGTCAAAAATCATTGCATGTGTTGAATAGATTTGGGACTAAAGCTGCCAATATGGACAGGGAAAAATCGGTAGTGACTGAAGCAAAAGCTCAAAAGGCCATTAGGCATTCCCCAGTTTCCAAGACAGGTAGTGTAAGACACACTTGTGACACAACTTTGTCGTCGTTTTCATCATTGTCTTCTACTAGCTACTTCTGTAGCCTTTCCGTTTAATTATTAACTTGATTGACAAGACTATGACCTATATGTCTTATACAATTATCATTGCTCTCTATTTGTTTCTTTTAATGATTGCTTTTGAAAGGCTTATCCCAAAATGATTAGTGCGTTGATTATATGTGAAACAAACAAGCTTATCACGAACGAATCATGTATCATTTTCTAGATGTTTACTCCCAAAAACGTTTACTAGGTTTTGGAGTACAATAACACATTGATTGCCCCACCTCACCGTTCATGACATTCAATAAATCTCCTCTAAATTTATGAAGATGCCGTTCTTATAATACTGAACGATAGTTTTTGGTTAGTTGAGTGTGTATGCGTAAGAAAGCATTTTTTTTTTTTGAGAATTGAAATAAAAACATATTTTGCCGGGGCAATATCCGTATGTAAAGTTTCTATTGTAAAGCTTTTATTTTTAAATTTTTGAATGACTATACCCCCATTTTAATTATATGTTTTTTATTTTTTTGTATTTAAAAGGTTAATGTCTTATATCTTAATTAGTGTATTTAATTGAAACTATATATATATGTTAAAATATAAAAAATGAGTCGAAATTATTTTATTAAAAATAAAACAAATTAAATAAGTGCAAATAAAATAAAGTATACATGTATGTATGTATATAATGTTTAGAATGTGTGATAGATTTAAAACATTAACTGTCTTAAGACAAACTTTTTAAACAGTAATTAACTTTCAAGTAACAAGTGAAAGTAGCATATGATGCAAATTGTACCATTGGAACTTTGGAAGTGCAACTCCAGAATTCTTTCGAAAATGTGAATCAAGCTTCTACAGTTTTACTAATTATGTTTCTCTTTCCTATAATTAGTTTCGCAAATTTATTTATAAGCATTCATCTAGAAGCTAGCCCTAAAGTTCATTCAGACATTCACCATAAATCATTAATGATAAATGTCTTACATTATGCTCCTAAGTGTATTGTCATATTATATCAGCAAATGCCCAAAGTTCATATATTCCTCTCCACATAAAGAAAATTTCTAATTACTAAGTAAAGCTCTTTTTCTGCTGAAGAGAACATAAACCTTTATTCCCCAAAGTTCACAAGTTTGGGCATTTTCAGCGAATAACAGAAAAGATGCTTTTCTTCTTCATCACATATTGACATCTCCCTTTGTTCAATACGTACCGGTGGCTCTGATTGTGCAAACCGTCCAATCCACTTGAACCGGTTAACAGTATTAACCAAACATAACACGTGAAAGCATATATTTATATGTTGTTAGGTATGTATGGCGTTTACTTTCTTAAATCTAATGCATCAAGATCAAATCCAAAAGAGAATACACAACATCCTATAAAATGAGAAATTCGCTGCGCCATTTAGGAAAGGGCCTTTATACCAGTATACCGCATATTTTTAAAACATTGGTCCCCCAGTGTCTTTGTGTGTCTATGTCAACCCCCAAGTGTATAGATTTCTCAACAAATCAAAGGCCCTTTGTTGGTAAAGCTCCTCCTGATATTTAATCGTATAAAATATTGTTAGCGGGGTTAAGATATATTCGCCAAAAGCCTAGTGCTTGTATAACCGGAAACCAATAATTTACATATATCATTAGCTTTTATGTTACAAAATGTTGAGAGAAATACATTTTAATTCTGGCAGAATCGATTCTGCATAAAACTTGTTTAAACTATAGCATGGCTTTTATAACTAAGAAAAATATTGGAAATAAACTGGATATCTTGCGGATCAAAATTGTAAAGTTCTTAAAATATTTTAAAACTGTGAAAAATAAATGGAAATACTTGAAAATGTGAATCAACGATCGATAGTGATAATATTAAAGTAAGATACACATTTTGCCATCCAGTTTATCTATGCTATAGTGGTGATCCAATAGATATTTTGTTCTGTGTTTTGCTACCGTCACACGAATAGTAATCGCGATCCTAAACACTAACAATCTTTAGTTGTTGATTCATCAACTCATTTCAGTGTGTGGCCATTGATAGACTAGCTATGTCAAAGTAGCTTAGAACTTTCAGAAATTCTAAACTAACGACAGATTTTTTTTCTTACAAAGATCTAAGTGTGATATTCGAGAGTTTCCACTACGATTTTATTTATGATTAGCCACTGTTAACAACCAAAACTGTAAGAATATTCGAAAATTTCCCACATATTCCGAAGTTAACTCGAGCTTGTAATCAAATCAACGATTTTCAGAAGGTAAAAACACCATAATCTTAGCAAAAAAAAACAAAAACATAACTTTTAAAATGTCACAAGAGAGAAGATAAGGGTAAAGTCAGACAGTTTTGCAAAACCAAAGGTAAATAACATAGAACGTGGGGACCCTGAAGCAGAGCAGAAGAAGGTCTACAAGAAGAGTGAGTGTAGACAAAGACAAGAAAAGGAGCGTTGACTATTAGATGGAAGCCAAAATAGAAGGGGCAGATTTGTCTCTTTTGGAAAGGACACAGACAAACTTTCTCTACGGGCCATTTAATAACTAGGCCCTACTTAATAAGCCCATTAACTCCCCTCTTTGTCTTTTTAAGTTTTTAAAATACATTTTCCATTTTCCTAATCACGTGACGATGAAAACAAAATGTCGTCGGATTAAACTGGTTGAGATGACAAGAGGGCGATAAAAAGAAAGAAACCACAGCAGCTATAGCCAGGGAACGTAAAGTTAAGTCCTGTCTATCGTCTATAACGGTCAGTTCAGATCATAGACATTACTGTAGTAGCGTTTTCTTTCTCCCGTTACATTTTAAACGCCGTGAAGATAGCCACTTATTTTGATATATATAGCCAAAAAGATAAACTTTCTCGATTTAAATCGTGTCAGAAGATTTAACAGAGGAAAGAAGACGACGACGACGTTTCCCGGTTATCCATGTCTAGTGTAGTGGCGGCTACTAACCAAATAACTTTTGTATATAAACTGTAAAAAAGACTATGATAAAAGTTTCTTTAAAGCACAATACAGTGGTGGATTTTTGGGTTTGCGGTTCAATTCCAGCAAATGTTATTTGAGCACTAAACGTTAGTTAGCCGAGAAAAAAATCATAGATATGGTTTAGAATTCACATGATTAAATGAAATTTGACACGAAACTGATATTAAATATCGTAGTTTCAGGTTTAAAATTTACTAGTAACTGTAATAATTCAAAGAAAAATATTAGAAAAAATCCATGTTCGGAAACTCGGTAGGCACTACGCGTGCGATCGGATAACGCCTAGCACCTAATCAATTAATCAACGATTACTCGGAAATTAATCGGTGATCTTATTTATGTTGTTTATAATATATCTCTATCATAAACCATAAAATTAGTGTGGTGCAATGGTAAGTGTTCTTTCATTTAACACATGATTCCGAGTTCAAGTGCTAGGATGTGCACTTTAATAGTTTTTTATATTTTTCTTTAATGAAAGGTAAAACCGTTATTTATATATCATCTTCCTATTTGGGTTTTTAGATCTCTGCAATTGTAAAAACGCGATGGCTAAGAAATTTTGACGGGTTCTAAACCAATTTTCTTTGTTTTTCTTGTTGTTTTTGTCAAAATTTCACAAATTTAAAGTAGATTATTAGATTTACAGGTTCAAATAAGTAAAAAATGTTGTTGTTTTTTTTTTGAATCTGATTTTCTAAGCGCATAGCTCCAATTCGCCACGGTTGCTCACTGTATAGCGATTTCTCAGCCGCTAAATCAGCTAGGCGGTCGAGTTTTAGAACATGGGAAAAAATAGAATGCGAGATATAAAAAGACAATGAACGATTGACACATGAATGTTGACTGCTAGTCGTAGTTCATATCTAGAAGCTGAATGTCCTTTTAACCATTTATAACTTTATATCCGTATGATAATTTCATAAATCTACCTCGATAGAGAGTAACCATCACAATTTTTTTTCCAGTAATTACGAGATTCATTGGAGAAAAAAAAAGGGTTTTTAAAGCGCAATATTTCTAGTGGTATATTTATTCTCATTCAAGGTCATATAAAAAAAGATTAAAAAAGCAATAATATTCTCTCTGAAAGTCTAGAGGTATTTTAGAACAGTACTGCTACGAATCTCTTCTTCATCTTCATAATATGCCATTGTGATTGTTCATATATATCTGTGCACTCATCCTATCGCATAAAACTCACGCTAACTTCTTATTCTCTCTCTCTTTCTCTGAGAAGACAGCTTTGAAGAAAGAAAGAAAAAATGGAGATGAGACTTTTGAAAACACACCTTCTGTTTCTGCATCTTCACTACGTTATCTCGATTTTGCTTCTATGTTTCTCACCATGCTTCGCTTCCACTGACATGGACCATCTCCTCAACCTCAAATCCTCAATGACTGGTCACAACGGACACGGTCTCCACGACTGGGTTCACTCCACTTCTCCCACGGCTCACTGTTCTTTCTCCGGCGTCTCATGCGACGCCGACGCTCGTGTTGTCTCACTCAACGTCTCTTTCACTCCTCTGTTCGGAACCATCTCACCGGAGATTGGGATGCTGAACCGTTTGGTGAATCTGACGTTAGCCGCGAATAACTTCTCCGGTAGGTTGCCGCTGGAGATGAAGAGTCTCACTTCACTAAAGGTTCTCAACATCTCCAACAACGTAAACCTCAACGGAACCTTCCCCGGAGAGATTCTCACTTCCATGGTCGACCTCGAAGTCCTCGACGCCTATAACAACAACTTCACTGGGCCGTTACCGCCGGAGATTCCCGGGCTGAACAAGCTCAAACACCTCTCTCTCGGAGGAAACTTCTTCACCGGAGAGATTCCCGAGAGTTACGGAGATATCCAAAGCTTGGAGTATCTCGGCCTCAACGGAGCCGGACTCTCCGGCGAATCTCCGGCGTTCTTGTCACGTCTCAAGAATCTCAGAGAAATGTACGTCGGCTACTTCAACAGCTACACCGGCGGCGTTCCGCCGGAGTTCGGCGAATTAACGAAGCTAGAAATCCTCGACATGGCGAGCTGTACTCTCACCGGAGAGATTCCGACGACACTGAGTAATCTGAAACACTTGCACACGCTGTTCCTCCACATCAACAACTTAACCGGAAACATCCCACCAGAACTCTCCGGTTTAATCAGCTTAAAATCTCTCGATCTATCAATTAACCAGCTAACCGGAGAGATTCCTCAGAGCTTCATCTCTCTGGGAAACATCACTCTCATCAACCTCTTCAGAAACAACCTCCACGGGCCGATACCGGAGTTCATCGGAGAAATGCCGAACCTCCAAGTCTTCCAGGTGTGGGAGAACAACTTCACGTTAGAGTTACCGGCGAATATCGGCCGGAACGGGAATCTGAAAAAGCTCGACGTCTCTGAAAACCATCTCACCGGACTCATCCCCGTGGATTTATGCAGAGGTGGGAAGCTGGAGGTTCTGGTACTCTCCAACAACTTCTTCTTCGGCTCCATCCCGGAGAAGCTAGGTCAATGCAAATCTCTAAACAAGATCAGAATCGTCAAGAATCTCCTCAACGGGACCGTTCCGGCGGGACTATTCAACTTACCACTCGTTACAATCATCGAGCTCGCGGATAACTTCTTCTCCGGGGAACTTCCTACGGAGATGTCCGGCGACGTTCTCGATCATATCTACCTATCTAACAACTGGTTTACCGGTTTAATCCCTCCGGCTATCGGTAATTTCAAAAATCTACAGGATCTGTTCTTAGACCGGAACCGGTTTAGCGGGAATATTCCGAGAGAAGTTTTCGAGCTGAAGCATCTCACGAAGATCAACACGAGCGCTAACAACCTAACCGGCGATATCCCTGACTCATTCTCGCGATGCACTTCCTTAATCTCCGTCGATCTCAGCCGTAACAGAATCGGCGGAGATATCCCGAAAGACATCCACGACGTGATTAACTTAGGAACTCTCAATCTCTCCGGGAATCAGCTCACCGGCTCGATCCCGATCGGAATCGGGAAGATGACGAGCTTAACCACTCTCGATCTCTCCTTCAACGACCTCTCCGGGAGAGTACCACTCGGCGGTCAGTTCCTAGTCTTCAACGACACTTCCTTCGCCGGAAACCCTTACCTCTGCCTCCCTCACCACGCCTCCTGCCTAACGCGTCCAGGACAAACCTCTGATCGCATCCACGCGGCGCTGTTCTCTCCGTCGAGGATCGTCATCACGATCATCGCGGCGATCACGGCGTTGATCCTCATCAGCGTCGCGATCCGTCAGATGAACAAGAAGAAACACGAGAGATCCCTCTCGTGGAAGCTAACCGCCTTCCAGCGACTCGATTTCAAGGCGGAAGACGTCCTCGAGTGCCTTCAAGAAGAGAACATAATCGGCAAAGGCGGAGCGGGGATCGTCTACCGCGGATCCATGCCGAACAACGTAGACGTCGCGATCAAACGGTTAGTTGGACGCGGAACGGGGAGGAGCGATCACGGATTCACGGCGGAGATTCAGACGTTAGGAAGAATCCGCCACCGTCATATAGTGAGACTACTCGGATACGTGGCGAACAAGGACACGAACCTGCTTCTATACGAGTACATGCCTAACGGGAGCCTCGGCGAGCTTTTGCACGGGTCTAAAGGCGGTCATCTTCAGTGGGAGACGAGGCACAGAGTAGCCGTTGAAGCGGCGAAAGGACTGTGTTATCTTCACCATGACTGTTCGCCGTTGATCTTGCACAGAGACGTTAAGTCCAATAACATTCTCCTGGACTCTGATTTCGAAGCCCATGTTGCTGATTTTGGGCTTGCTAAGTTCTTAGTGGACGGTGCTGCTTCTGAGTGTATGTCCTCAATAGCTGGCTCCTACGGTTACATCGCTCCAGGTTAGTTTAAACGTGTTTTATATAACAAACTATGCCATGTTCTTTAAATGTTACTGAGACTAATCATATGTTAGAGTTTGTTGTCCGTTTTATTGTCGTATAGCTGATTACTATGATTTGTGACACACAAATGAATGTGACTTTAACAACTAAAATATGTACTAATCATTGTTTGTTTTGGGTTTGATAGAGTATGCATACACTCTCAAAGTAGACGAGAAGAGTGATGTGTATAGCTTTGGAGTGGTCTTGTTGGAGCTGATAGCTGGGAAGAAACCGGTTGGTGAGTTTGGGGAAGGAGTGGATATAGTGAGGTGGGTGAGGAACACGGAGGGTGAGATACCTCAGCCTTCGGATGCAGCTACTGTTGTTGCGATCGTTGACCCGAGGTTGACTGGTTACCCGTTGACCAGTGTGATTCATGTGTTCAAGATAGCGATGATGTGTGTGGAGGATGAGGCCGCGTCAAGGCCTACGATGAGGGAAGTTGTGCACATGCTAACTAACTCTCCTAAGTCCGTGACTAACTTGATCGCCTTCTGAGTTCTGACCCAATCAAAGGCTAATGAAAAAATAAGATTGTGTTGTGTGTAATGATAATATTTTTGTTTTTTTAAGTGGACATATATCGTTTTAAATTATTGCCGAGTTGTATGTATATTTGCTGTGTGTTGGATCTGTATATCGCCTCTTATGTGTTTGTTATCTACTCTTAAGTCTGTAATGAGATTCTTATGCTTATTGATGATGGCTTTTAAATTTTAGCTATTTCTTCTTTCAGACAAAGTTGCGTAAGTAATGAAAAGAGATAAAAACCAAGAAGCATATGTTCATTACAAGCAGACTCATCATTTGTATTATCAACAAGAGCAGACAAACATGTGTCTTAGATCAAAGATGATGATGATGATCTGGAGCCAATCCAAATGAGATCCACTCCACTTTTTCCTCTCACAAACAATTTCATCTGCTAGATTCTACCAATATCCAACTCGAAATCTAAATATAGATTCACATGTTCATTATGGTAATAGACCCAAGATCCTCCATTACAATGTGGGATGTTCTCTCTACACCAACAAGCCCATACAAATTACACTCAAATCCTTTAACACAGCTCTTAAATTCAAAATCATTTTTTATCAAAAAAAAAAAACAAGAACATTATTCATCATCGCTATAACACTAAAAAAAGAAACACAGACATAATTTTCATAGCTACAATAAATAACACCAATGACTAATTCCTCAATAGCTGTTATATACTTAGAAAGCACCGTAAGGTATGTGTTGAGGAAGCGTGAATCGAACCTGCGAAGCTGGTAACCGAACCGCAACGCCGTGCCAGCAAATCCCTCCTTTACAAATTTCACCACCTTGGTGATGCTGAAGGTGACTAAGATTCTCAACGCCTACGCGATTGTACCGCGAAACCGCATCCGCCGCCCTGCGAGTCACGTCCCAAGCCAGCGTGACCGCAAGCAAAACTCCGACCGTCGTAATCGAAACTACAACGACGAATCCAGCGCCGAGACTCGTCCCGGAGACAATTCCGTAAACCTTGATCGCGATAACAACCGCCACGTAAATCGCCGCGAGGTTACCGAGAACCGCGTCGGATAACGCCATTAGACACATAGAGATAAAAAGAGTTTCTTATTTTCGCCGTCGTGGCAACTGCGCCGGTGAGAGATTAATAAATAAAGCGATGTCGTGGTGGTAGATGACTCTGAGGCGTGATCCTTGCCAAAGGGGGTTATTTTGAAAACTACGGAAACACCCTTGGTGAGAGATTCTTGGACTCCGATGACTAGTGAGTGACGATGACAAAGTGAGAGAAGAGTTTGCTGGTACCCTCGTGTAAATGACGCCGTATGTGGAAGGGGGAAGCAACGTCGTGAGACTGGCCACGCATGTCATGGTCATTTATGACATTCACGCATGTTTTAATCGTTTATAAATGTCCTATGATATTTTTTTTTTTTTTAATTTAAAAATGTCCTATGATATTACGAATAAAATTCTTCCAACTTTCACATAGGCCTTTTGCAATGGTTTAAAATGGATCTCTGCAAATCGAAACTGGGCTTTAGTCTGGACACATCTTATCCTTTTGTTATCTTACCATCCATGTGGTTAATATGTGTATATATTCCAGGATGACTTTACTAATGGATAATTTTATCAAATCTTAGGTAGCAAAACGGACACTTGGTTATATTTGCAAATTTCCCACTCTCGCTATCAAAGACCTCATCATCATCAACTCACCCTTAATCTATATTATCTATTTAATCTCTTCCTCAGCTAGTGGTTACCACATCACTTTCTATGTTTCTATGAATACTTTTATCCTTTGATAACAGAGATGAATTTCTTATGGCTATCTGCGCTTAGAAAGTCAGATTATAACTGTTTGATACAATAACAAAACACGTATAAAATAAGAGTATTTATTCATCTCAATGTTTCAAATGGCCAACGCAGATCACTAGATAACAAACAAATGAAATATTCCCCCATTTCTCCAATATATTAACTAAAATTTTATAGATTACTTAAATAAATAAATAAAATTTATAGATTACTTTATAAAGTGTAGATTATATTATAATCCTAATTAATAATTTTATTAAAAATTAAACAAATATGATTCCCGTCTTTTTTGAAGTCCACAAGCCGCCCACTTTCTTTGCCCACATGTTCCTCACCAAAAACAAGAATCCTTTGTAATTTCGGTAAGGAGCTTTTCGCTGTAACTTTTTCAACTCTGACTCATTCCGACGTCGTTCAAAGTAAAAAAGGTCACATGGCCCGGGAAGAGATAAGGCTTTAGTGAGGGCCCACATTGTCCTGATTCAGTGTTTACCGCGGGAGACAAAATAAAAGTTAGGTCAAAAGAGCCACCACATCCGACAAAACGCCAGCGCAAATGTCACTGTGATTCCATATAACGAAAGATGATACGACGACGGTGATGCTTTGCTCTGATCTAAAGCTCCTTCGTATATCATCGATGTATCTTCCGGCGTCCACGTCGTACCTCCTCCGACTGGAGTTGTCGACGTCCCTGTTGGTGTCGTCGGTTTCGTGTCTGGGCTCTGATCTTGAGATGATTTTTGACTGCCATGGTAAAAACAAAACTTAGACGTTAGGTCAATATATATTAGTGCTTTCCCACGTGTCGCCCTGATCTTGGATAAATATTAAAAATTTGTTGATGGGCCGTTAAGTATCCACATCCCGATAAATCTATCTCTATGCCCGATGCCCATGTCCGATGGTAAAATAAAATAATTTTGGAAAAATATAATAAAATAAAATCATAGTGAACACCCATCTCTTTTCTTTTTGCAGTAGAAAGCCAAAGAAAAAAAGATTCTAATATACAGTGACAATAAATGACAAGAAAACAATCTAACAAAACGTAAGTGACTTCGATAGCAAGGTACGCAAAAGGTTATTCAATGATTCATTAAATGTCAATGTAGTAAATATGAAGTCTGTTCTATTTCGACAAAACTACTCTCCGCACCTAATCTTAATCATAGGGAAGTACCAACTAACTCATGCTGAATGGCGTAACAGTGGTGATAATATAAATTACCGGTTGTATTTGACGGAAATACCCTCCCCGACAAAACCTGATGTTCACATGAGTAATGAGACATTAAGGGCATAAACGGAATTTTCACCTGGTGTTCGGAGCTGGGCAGAAGGTGATGACGTAGTTAGGGGACTTAGCGCATGTGAAGGTACTGCTCTGATCATCGTAAGCGTAGCTGTACGCACGTGGACACGCGTTCTTGAACATCAACGAGTACGACGACGGTTTACACTTATCAGGCGTCCCGAACGCGCCGCTGCAGCAATACTCCGGCGTCCGAAACGCCTCGCACGCGCTTTTGCATCCCATGGACTGTTTCGCCCCGTCGACGCTCGTCACCCTCAGCTCCGACGGACACGACCCGTTCAGATCCACGACGCAGCCCGTGCTGCTGCAGTTCTGCCCCCGAGCCACCCTGGGGGACGACGAGCATCGGGACGTTGTACCCGTCGACGAGGCTGACGTCGTAGAAATCGAGGCCGCCGGATCCGTCGAGCGTGAACTCGGCTAGCGTGGCGGGCGGGGTGGCGCCGGAGCCGGAGCACTCGAGGGTCCCGGAGCCGCAGTCTCCTGTGGCGCAGGAGAATCTGCCGTCGGTGTCGGTGGAGCAGAGTGTTCTTCCCCAGAAGCGTCCACCCCATGAGGCTGGGGCGGTGATGGTTCGCTCTTCGCCTTTCTGGAGGACGAAGCCAGTCGTCGGAAGTGGAGGAACTCCGGCGTTGGAGAGGAGTCCAGGCCAGACTGTGTATTCGCATTTGTTCTCCATGATAAAGCTCGTTGATTCAATCCCTGTTAATAACCAGGACATGAAGAAGATCAATGGCAGCGCTAGAGCCATTGGGTTGAGAAGAAGAAGAAGAAGAAAACTAATGTTAAGCTTTTTTAGTATTTTATACTGCTCTGTTTCTTCTTCTTCTTCTTTTTTTTTTTTTGTATAATAGAAAGGATTCTCAGAGCTAAAAAGAGATGATGTATGATTTATAGAGAACTAGTGGTATTCCGGCGCTACGCGCCGGTTCGTATGTTGTATTCTTACTTAGATTTATAATTTATTATATGATCTTAGTAAAGAAAATATGTTGAAAATATGAAAATGAAAAAATATAAAAAATGATATTTTATCTAATCTTTTATAGTGGTTAGCGACCGTAGTATATTATTTTGTTTGAAGTTGTTTAGTTCAAAAATAGAATAGCATAAGTAGTTGTTACTAATCGATTTAATAAAAATAGAATAAAAATCGATAGTCGGAAAAAAGTTAATTTAGTTGGAATCTTAAATATTCATGTCATAGACTGAGTTTTCTTTCAAGAAATGTTTAAAGGTGTTAAAACTGAGAAAGTTGATTGACGCATGTAGAAGCACCATCTGAGAAAGGAGATGATGCATAAGAAAACTACTACTTTAAAAGTAAACAATCATTAACTCGTAAACTGAAATAAGAAACCGGTGTACCTTCTCATCAATAGACAACATATCAACCCCAACATCTCACCCCTTTCTTAACATTTCAGGATTGCCAAAAATTGTTGTAGCCTAGTCTGAACAACATCTCTAAACCGGCTTGTCTTCAACTCCGAGTAATAAACTGGGAATTTGACATGATTGAATTGAGAAAAGTAAAAGGATTATCTTCCGAACTCTCACACCGTCTATTCATATCCAATGAAACTTGAAATAAGAAACCGGTGTACCTTCCCATCAATCAACAACATATCAACCCCAACATCTCATCCCTTTCTTAACATTTCAGGATTGCCAAAATTGTTGTAGCCTAGTCTGAACAACATCTCTAAACCGGCTTGTCTTCGACTCCGAGTAATTAAACTGGGAATTCGACATGATTGAATTGAGAAAAGTAAAGGGATTATCTTCCGAACTCTCACACCGTCTATTCATATCCAATGAAACTGAGAAAGTAGGAACTAAAGAAGCATTCAATAGGAGATAGTGGGATGAGTGAGATTTCTGGATTGATTATATGGACAATTACGTCGATTGCGTTAAAGAAGGAGAATCGTAGAGGCTATATTCTCCATTGTCAACATAAAATACAAAGAAATCCTATAAACCAGTGTTTTGAAACCCGATCCGCACACTGAACCGGATGATTTACCGGATCACTGGATCATTGGATCAATGAATTAGTTTTATCATATAATAATATATTAGCTATGAAAATAAATATATAAAAACTAAAGTTAAGTATGTAAATGTACATACAAAATATTAAAAAATAGTTTAGACTATCTAAAAAAAATTGTAACATAAGAGCTATGACATCTAAAAAAATCAAGACATAAAATTCATATATATTTATTTCTAATGTGAACAATAAATTAAACTTCCAATCCAAAATAAACCAAAATTAAAGACATAACTTGAACTAAAAATAGTAAAAAGTACAAATTATCTATTGGTTCAACCAGTACTGCAACTTGTATCGTGTTTTAGTGAGTTTTTGTGTATTTTACGGATTTTCACAAAATCCAAACCCGATTTACATTGGGTCACCAGATTTACCGGTTCAACTGCGGATCCGGGTCAGATTCAAAACATTGTTATAAACGCTTGGTTTTGTATGAAGGAAAGTTTTAAAAAACTCAATTTATTTTACAATTAACACCAAAATCCATTAAATGTAAGTTGAGAAAATATTTTAATTATTAGAAAAAGAATGCCACATGGCATTTTTTCCCCCAAGGAGATAAAAAAGCCTACTTTATTAGTATAGATCATGTCGGTAGCAATCAGGTGTATACCGTACTTGGTGGCTTATAGAACGCCTGGTTACGTGGCTACACGTAATTGGATCATGACGTTTTAACCGTTGAGACTAAGAAAAGCACCTGCTGCATATAAAAAGATCTTACATAATGGTAAAATGACATGTTGAGCTACTTTTGTTATTTAGTCGGTAATGTGTTAGTCTAATGACAGGTTTGAAAATGGCTATATTACCACAATGTGTTGCAAAGACGAAACAGATTTTACCTAGTAAGGACATGTTGAGCTAAATTATTTGTTGATTATAACTATACGATAATTAATGTATTAGTCTGAGGTTTGGTTTGAAAATGATTTATATTACCACTTATGTGTTGTTAGTATTTGATTGATGTTTTTCAACGAATACATTCAACCACCTTTTGACCTCCACTTTTTAATTAAAATATCTACTTTTTGTGCACAAAATTTTAATAAAATATCTACAAAACGTAAGATAATTCATGTTTCAAGATTCTTTTAACTTTAATGAATAATAACGCAATTACGATTAATAGCCACGTAGACGTGTGAAACAATATTACTTTATCTATGTTATACGTACAGGAATCTCAGTAGAGACAAACATACATAATGTGCTTTCGTTGCAAGTAACAATAATCAAGTGCCTAGACTTATAGTACAAAAATGATGACGAACTTCAAAGTCTAAGACCATATGATTTATAAAATTATCATTTCATTTTCAGAACAACTAGGCATTGTACTCTTGTGGATGTTTCAACGTCTTTGGTGATAGCGGCGGGCCCTCTGGCTTATATTGGAGAATCCATATAATATCTTTGCGCTTGATTGAGCAACAATATATTCCCGGTTTCCACCAAAAAAAATTGTTGGTTCAACAATAAAAACAGTTTCTGTATAAGTATCTGCTAGATATTTTTGTTGTCAAGTGTGAAAATGTCGTCACTTTTAACTGTTTTTAAACGAGGTGTGACTGTGAAAGATAGAAAAGATATATAAATTTCAATAATTGCCTTACTAAGTTATTTATTTTGTGGGTCGAAGCGGCCATTTTTGTTACTTTGTTATCTTGTTATCAGACATGTCACATGCACTTTGTACTATATCATAAGCTATCCTCTTGCCACTCAATTTCTGTTTACCTTATCGTCCGTCGCATACAGTATACAATAAAATACTTAATGGGCCTCTAAGGGTTGGTATAACGAATAAGCCCATGATCGATTAAGTGATAAGAGTACAGATGGTTATGCTGTCTATAAATTTCCCAAATGCACGAGTGACCCCCAATCACTGTGTTATATATGACTTAACAATGGTCTCATTTTAGCAACTCATGGCGGTATTCTAGTTAGCAACTCATGGGCCTGGACACAATGAAGCCTTTTTGTAAAATATAGTCTCAAGATATCAAACGTGAGCCTCAAGACATACTTAAACTTCATGACATCGACTGGAATTTACAGCTCCTAGATTTTAGCCTCACCCAGTTCAGTCATTATACATTATCGATTCAGATTAAATCTAATATCCCGATTAACCACCATTGATCAGGTCGGAAAGTACAAGTCAACTCAGTTCTGTTATGTACTTAAAACCAGCGAAGTGTGTATGACAAATTTATAACTAATTAAATGTGTTTTGGGTTTAAGGTTTATCGATATTCATGAGCATCAATCCTGATAGCTATGGTCAATCAAGGCAAGCAGGTCAATGTTTCTTGATCAAGATCTAGAGATGAATGTCAGAATATGGAAATTTCATCAGTTGCGGCATAGCTCTCCAATGATAAATTAAGTTAATCATGTGTTTATGTGTTATGTTAAGAGTTTCATGATGGTTTATACGAAGGACTAACAATTTTAAAAATCAAAGTTAAACTAAAAACAGTACTACAAGTAACGGAGGATCTAGATGAATAGTATTATCATCATAGAATGTTAGGATCGGTACATCATTAGAATAAGACCACCGTCGTGGGAGTTTTAGATCCAATCTCATCATCTGAATCCTAACTAGAACAAGGAAAACAAAAGGGACAAAACTCGCCGGCTAATTCAAATCGCATCTAATTTCACAAAGAAAGAAAGGTTTATAATAAAGAGACGACGACTAGGGCTTTGGGGTTCGGGTGTGACTAATACGGCCACACGTTTACCATCCCAGCCCATTAGGTTTTGAGCATGGACCAGTTATGGCTGTGACGAGAACTCTAGTTGATGAAACTATAGTTTACTTTTTCTTTCAATAAATTTAGATACATACGAATTCATATGGATACAGCTAACGTGCTCCCATTTCGTTAACGTCTCCATCAGTAACATTTTTACAATAGGTTGGAAGCAGATGTAAAAAACAACAGGATCCTATTGACATGTTCAATTATTGATCTTGACGTACATAAAAACAGTAGATCGAACTTGACATAATAATAAAAATAAATGATCAAATCTCAGATCTCACTACAGTCTACATGTGCTATGACATTATTATTTTTCTACCTATAATTTTTTGGTCTTGTCTATAATGCATGATAGATCCAAAAAACAATCGGTGTGTGAGCAAAAGATAAACGATTATTCAAACAAACTTAATTATTGTGTTTTTTATCATTATCATAGAAATAGGTACATGTATTCAAGATCTCCAGATCGCTATTACTTCTTGCTACCATGTGATATGTCACTGAAACATCTCAGATACTAAATACAAGTTGTTTCAAAAAAAAAAAAAAGAGACTAAATACAAGTTGTTGTATTCGTTTCGCATTCATGTGTTTATGCATTTATGTAACTTATTTTTATCGTTCGCAATTGTTGTTGCCTTCAATCAAAATAAAATTAACAGGGGTTGAGCTCCAATGAAGTTTGAGTAGTAGCACTAGTACAACATTCATATTGTGGGTCAAGATTCAAAACACAAGTTTAATTATCTAGAAATATTATTGTATGTTTATGCAATATTTAATTGACAAGATTACATTCTAATATTATAATTTTAAAATGCTATTACATTGGCTATTAAAAGCTACTCTAATAATTCCACAATCCCTTTTATAACACAATGAATTTGGTGGGATATATATCATTCAGTTAATACTTTCTTGATTTTTGGTGTTAGTAATTAATTTTTTTTTTGACATTGTTAGTAATTAATTTAAAATTTTGATTTCGACGATAGAGTGCATAATTAAATACTGATACACTTTGACCAAAAAAATACTGATACACGTAAGTTAATTTTGCGACAAAATATTTGAAATTAATTTTGGTTTATTTAGAAGAAAAAATGCAATTTTTCAAAGAAATTTTGTAATCTCACATTTCATAAAACAATAATCTTGCATTACAAATTGCAAGAATACAACCGTCAATGAATTTTGTATAAAAGGAAGGGAACTTTTATGGCTTAAATGAGCTTTCAAGCCACTCTTCTAATCCATGTAAATATAGAGTTGCCAATTTAGATTTATAAATCAATTAAAATTTGTTATTTTATTAGAAAATAACTTAATAGAACTATAATTTGTTCTTGCTGAACATGTAAAATGGTACAAATAATTATTAAAATAAAATAAAACAAATAAAGAGAAAGAGTAACGGTTATAGCTGGCAAGATCCATCTTCCCCCACGCTGTCAATTTGTCCCTCTCTCTCCCGCGCTTCCTTCTTATTCTCCTCCCCACCATCTCTCTCTCCTTCCTCCACCATCTCTGTCTATCTCTCTCCACCAGAATCTTCCTTCAATCACGCCATGAGAGAGATCCTCCACGTCCAAGGCGGGCAATGCGGGAACCAAATCGGTTCCAAATTCTGGGAAGTCATCTGCGACGAACACGGCGTTGATCCCACCGGACGTTACAACGGCGACTCCGCCGATCTCCAGCTCGAGCGTATCAATGTTTATTACAACGAGGCTTCTGGCGGGAGGTACGTTCCTCGTGCGGTTCTCATGGATCTCGAGCCTGGTACCATGGACAGCATCAGATCGGGACCGTACGGTCAGATATTCCGTCCCGACAACTTCGTGTTTGGTCAGTCGGGTGCTGGTAATAACTGGGCGAAAGGTCATTACACGGAAGGTGCTGAGCTTATTGATGCTGTTCTTGATGTTGTTCGTAAGGAGGCTGAGAACTGTGACTGCCTTCAAGGTATATGCATGATTCTGATTGGTTCTCTGCTTTGATATGAACATTGATTGGTGTCGGATTATTCACTTGATCATCAACGTACATGTCACGTGTTGAGGATCTTGACTAAACGATATTTGAAACATTCTATATTATCGGTATCAACTTCTTTTATTTCATGATTTTCAGAGAGATTTACTAATTAGTATTAATTTGAGAACAAAAATTATAATCATAATTGATCATCATCTATTAACATTTCTTTTTCATTGATCTGTAATACTGTATTTGTTTGGTATTTGACCACCGTTTCTCTGTAGACATGATCTAGAGAAGAATTAAATCGCAGGTTTTATGTGCATGGATTAAGAGTCATGAACCTTATTTTAGGCATGTTTTCTGATTAATTAATTTTTTTTGTCTCTCTACTGTCAGTGTTAACCATGCTTTTTCTTCAATAATTCATTTTTTTCCCAAACCGACTAACTAAATTAAGCTATGAATCACTGTTAAGACTGAGCTGTTAGCACTTATTGATTTGTACCGCAATTTATTTTGTCGGCTAAACTTTTCATATATCAAATCGAATATTACAGTCATTACATAATTGCTGAATACAGACATATATAAGCGCAGTCATTAGATTGTAATTATATTGGAGAAAAAGTTAACTTCCTTTTAGTCTAAAAGACAATGTTTAATTTGGCTTTAGTGTGTATTGTGGCCTGATTTGTAGTAAATCACGTGAACCTTACCCACATGGAATATTTTAACTGATCACTACTACTGTTGTGTTGATACTATCGAGGTGGAACATACTATCATTTTATGAGATAATTGAACAGAGCAAGTGGGGTCAGGGTCGCGACTTATAGCAGCATGATTGTTGTTTGGATCTGGTCTCCTATGAACTACATTATTATTCATATTTACTCCACTGTAATGTAACATTGAAGTTCATTTGGTCAAATCTTTAATCAAGTCGTTATCCTCGAGCTATATCACACTAGGGGTTGTGCGTTAGACATTGGTTCACACCTGCTATCATGATGATATTTCGTGTCTGATTTTTCTTGATTTTGTAATTACAGGGTTTCAAGTATGCCACTCCCTTGGAGGAGGCACAGGTTCTGGAATGGGAACTCTATTGATATCAAAGATCCGTGAGGAATATCCAGACAGGATGATGCTCACATTCTCTGTTTTCCCATCTCCGAAGGTCTCAGACACCGTCGTTGAGCCCTACAACGCAACTCTCTCAGTCCACCAGCTCGTTGAGAATGCTGATGAGTGCATGGTCCTGGACAACGAAGCTCTCTACGACATCTGTTTCCGCACTCTCAAACTCAGCACTCCTAGCTGTAAGTACACCAACCACTATTCATGTTCATTTACTTGGTTCTTAAAATGAGTGTTATACCGAAACATTTAAAAAAAAAATCGTTTTCTGCGGAAATTGGTTAGAACCTTTTTAAATCGGTTTAACTCAATCTAAATTTACCAAATTAAACAATAATATTAGTGTAAATTCACAAATTTGTCTAACTTCTACTTTTTATATATTTTTACTTTTAGTAATTCATCAAAATAATTTTATTATTAAAAAAATAAATATTAAATATATAAAAATAAAACAATAATTCATTAAATATATCCCGCTTAGTCATTAGTCTTTTGCAAAACGCTTCTAATTACCCCTCACGATTTTTTCAACATTGCTAAAATCTAATATTTTTCGTATATGATAACATTTGCAGTTGGAGACTTGAACCATTTGATCTCTGCGACTATGAGTGGTGTGACTTGCTCTCTAAGGTTCCCTGGACAACTCAACTCCGACCTAAGGAAACTCGCCGTGAACCTTATCCCATTCCCTCGTCTCCACTTCTTCATGGTCGGTTTCGCTCCTCTCACATCCCGTGGCTCCCAACAGTACATCTCTCTCACAGTCCCCGAGCTCACCCAGCAAATGTGGGACGCCAAGAACATGATGTGCGCAGCTGATCCTCGCCACGGACGTTACCTGACAGCCTCAGCCATGTTCAGAGGAAAGATGAGCACAAAGGAAGTCGACGAGCAGATCCTGAACGTCCAGAACAAGAACTCTTCCTACTTCGTCGAGTGGATCCCAAACAACGTCAAGTCCAGCGTCTGCGACATCCCGCCGACCGGAATCAAAATGGCGTCTACTTTTGTGGGAAACTCGACCTCGATCCAGGAGATGTTTAGGAGAGTGAGTGAACAGTTCACGGCTATGTTTAGGCGTAAGGCTTTTCTGCATTGGTACACTGGAGAAGGCATGGACGAGATGGAGTTCACTGAAGCTGAGAGTAATATGAATGATCTGGTTGCTGAGTACCAGCAATACCAAGATGCTACTGCTGAGGAAGAGGGCGAGTACGAGGATGAAGAAGAAGAAGCTTACGAATCTTGATTTTTCTCTATGCCAACTACTACTATATAATATACATATCAAGTTGAACGTCTTTAAAAAGTATTTGAGTTTACTTTCTTATGGTTTTTACTTGTTATTGTATTTGCTATCTGGTTTGTTCTTTCCTTCACAATGCCTTGTCTTGTAATAATAATTTCTCTCCTTTAAGCTTTTATTTCATATTCAAAAGATGAAAAACTTGCAATGTTGGTTGCATATTCGCATATAAAAGCTATATATTAGCAACAAAATCTTTCCAGAAAGTTTTTTTCTTTTAGTTCCCCATTCCTACTTGAATTGGTATGAAGATAAGAATCTACTAAAACGCTTCTTAGATCTAATTAAACTTAATCTTCTTTGTCTCGCTTGAGCAGCTGCTTGAGCTTTAGTAGCTACACTCTGAAAATCAACAACCATTGTGGTGGCTATAAGGTTAGAGCATGTTTATTGGGGGAACCCTTTTAGGGTCTCTTAGTGATTTTTTAGTATTAAAGTAGAGTTAAGATACATTGTTAAGAGATTCTTAATTTTAATGGTTTATTGGTAGTATCTTAATTAGGGGTTCTTAAAAAATTATTAAACATAAATTTTTTTTTTAAAACAAAGTTAAAATACAAACATAAAAACAAAGATTACTGAAATAAACGATAATAATTTCGAAGAGACATCCAAGCTCAGTTGTTGTCTTGATCACGTCCAAATTTATGCCAAATATGTTCAACCAAATCACCTTTCAGTTGTTGATGCGCTTGTCTATCACGAATTCTTGTTCGAACACCCATCTGATTGGCGATATTTGTAGGTCTATCTGTATAATAGGTGAGATCGACATTTGAACTTCCGCTGCCTTCTCCTTGTTGGAAATCCGAAACATCATATTGAGTGTATTCATCTTGTTCGTCTATGTATTCATCTCGTTCGTCTTCTACTATCATATTATGGAGTATGATACATGCTCTCATAATCTTCCCAATCTTGACTTTATCCCAAGAAAGTGCTGGATTTTTAACAATGGCAAATCGAGCTTGCAAGACTCCGAAAGCACGCTCGACATCTTTTCGGGAAGCTTCTTGACGTTGAGCAAATAAAACTGCTTTCGGCCCTTGTGGAAGTCGAATCGATTGGATAAAAGTTGCCCATTTCGGATAAATACCATCGGTGAGATAGTAAGCCAAATTATAGCCTCTTCCGTTGACCGTGAAATTCACTTGCGGAGCTTGACCATTTATTATGTCATCAAAAACAGGTGAGCGATCAAGAACATTAATATCATTCAAGGTACCTGGAGGTCCAAAAAACGCATGCCATATCCAGAGATCATATGAAGCAACCGCCTCTAAAACGATTGTTGGTTTTCCCGAACCACGAGAATATTGCCCTTTCCAAGCGGTGGGACAATTCTTCCACTCCCAATGCATACAATCGATGCTTCCTATCATCCCGGGAAATCCACGAATCTCTCCAATATGAAGTAGACGTTGAAGATCAGCCGGTGTTGGTCTCCTTAGGTACTCATCGCCAAACAAATTTATTATTGCTTCCACAAAGTTTTCCACACATAATCGAGTAGTGGTTGCACCGAGCCTGAGGTATTCGTCGACCGCATCAAGCGCAGAACCATATGCCAACACACGAATAGCTGCTGTACACTTTTGAAGGGTTGAGAGACCAAGCCTTCCGATACCGTCCTTCTTTTGACGAAAGAATTGAACTTCATTGGAGAGGCGATCAACAATATGCATAAACAATCCCTTGTTCATTCTAAATCGTCGTCTAAATTGATTTTCAGTATATGTTGGGCTGTCACTGAAATAATCATTCCATAACCGGAGATGACCTTCTTCACGATTGCGTTCGATAAAAACTCGTTTTTTTCTTGTCCTCCTTTCATCTTCTTGATCACCTTGAGCGTTGAACATATGCTCAAATGTTTCATCAAACACTTGATCAAAATATTGATCGAAAGTTTCATCAATTGACTCGTCGAAAGTGTTTTGAGAAGAAGATGCCATGAGATAAGAATTTTTATTTGAATGAAAGAAAAGATAACCAAGTTTTCTGAAAAGATAATCAAGAAAGAGAGAATTGTTTTTCCCCCAAAGAGATAGAAAATTGTTTGAGAATTCTTGGTTACAAGTGAATTGTTTTTATAAAAAAGAGATAGAAAATTGTTTGAGGATTCTTGGTTACAAGAAGATTTCTTTCTTTTAGAAAATGGAGAGAAGATGCAAAGAGAATGGAGCGAATGGTGAGACAACAAAACCTTGAAACATACCAATTTATAATTGTGAGTGATGCGAAATTCAACAACTATTTTGTGCCAACAAACCCGTGACCACAACAAGACAACATGTTTTACACAATCTGTGACCACAACAAGACAACTCGTGACCACAACAAGACAACAAGACTTCAAGGACAATCTCTGTTTTACAACCCGTGACCTCTGTCTTCTTTGCTCCCAACAAACCCGTGACCTGCAAGATGCTCTCATCGCACATTGAACCTGCAAGATGAAGAAGAACTTTTAATCATAAGAAACAGAGACAACAACAACTTGAACATTTAAACAGAGACAACAAAAACTTGAACATTTAAACCAAGACAATAACAACTTTTAATCATAAACTTGGGTTGAACATTTGAGGATAACAGAAACATTACAAGAAACTAAAACTTAGCACTTAAAACACAACAAGAACCACATAAAACAGAGACAACAGAACATGAAACTAGAACTTAAAAGACAACAGAACATGAAACTTTAACTTAAAGGACAACAGAGCATGAAACTAAGACAACAACAACTCATTAATGAGTTTGTTCTTGAGGGCTTCTTCACACTCAGCTAGAGGTTCCTTTTTGGCAAGAAGACTGTCCAATAGTTTCATCTTAGACAACCGTTCTTTGATGGCCAGATCCTGTTGTTTTATAGACCACATAGACTGAAACTTTGACTCATTCTCCTCAACCACTGTCTTCTTACCACCTGCCTTTGAGGCTTTAACACCCTGTGGACGCTTTGTTTCAGATGGTTGAGAGCTTGAAGAATCTCCACCGTCCTCACACTTTCTTTTTTTAGAGTTTCCTTCATTTTTAGCAGACCATTGCTCACACCACTTCTGGTCGTTTCTGAGCTCTTTCCAAGCATGTTCCAAGAGGAATTTTTTCTTATAGTTGGCGAAGAATATTTGATGTGCTTTTTTCAGCACATCATTTTCATTTTCACCGCTGGTTTTCTCCCTGCTTGCAGCTTCGTAGGCTCCAGTGAACTTGCACACAACATCATTGATCTTGTGCCAACGTTGCTTGCAATGAGTAGTCCCTCTCTGTTCGCACCCACCATCTTGACGACTTGCTGCATAGTAAGCAGCTACTCTTGTCCAAAACGTGCCTGATCTTTGCTCATTGCTAACTACTGGATCTTTTGAAGTGTTAAGCCACGAGCTAATCAAGACAACATCATCCGTTGGAGTCCATTTTCTTCTTTCTCTACGGTCAGCAGGATTGTCTCCAACGAAGTTTGAATCTGCTGTACCTTGTGTGGCAAGAAAAGGAACTTGGGTTGAAGATTGCTCGACACTATCTTCATTGGATCCAAAGGCAATATCTTGTTGACTAATTAGTAGATCAACAAGCTTCGGACCCTGCCAATATGGATGGGAATCCATAAGGGAAGATGACAAAGAAGAGAGAAAATAAAAAACAAAGGGGATGAAGTGGGAAGAGATGAACAACTCGTGCGCTTGTTCAAGAAAGAGGAGAAGGACAAAGTTTAATAGAAGGAAGAGAAGCATTGATCACAACCGACTGGACATATATCTATAGCATTCATTCATCTCAATTTATTACAACCATATTAACACTAACCACTTAAATCTATTTATTACCAAACCTAACACAATGCTTTTCAAGACAGCAAAGCCAACCACTTAAATCTAGTTATTATCTAACCTAGCACAATGCCTTATCAAGATAGCAAAGACAACCACTTAAATCTAGTTATTAAAATTTACAGAGCAAAGAGATAGCTATTACCTTTATTAACAGAGGAAAGAGATAGCTTCCTTGCTGTGGTCATAGAGCAAAGTCTTCCGGAGTCATGTCGTCTTCAATCTACATTACAGACAATGCTTTATTCAACTGAAGACAGTAAAGAACCATATGGTTTTATCAAACTCAAAAGCCAGAAAGCTTTTACCTTTTATCAAACTCAACAGAGGGAAACCATCACTCTCGACTTTCTTCATTGTCCCTTAACCTTGATCAGAATCATCATCAATCACAGCATAAACGTTAACCACCATCGAATACACACAATGCCTTGTTCAATTGGACAGAGTAAAGATGAAAGTTTTACCCATAATGAACAATTGTAGGCCTTTTGTTCAAACTTCATACGATCCTGGATCATGACTCTTGATCCATCCATGTACTAACACAAAATAGAAACAAAAAAAAAAATTAGAGTTCTTCAGTTTACGGTTCACGCACAAGAAGGGGGACAATGACCGACATGCATACTTGAAAGAATCAAAGACATGCTTTACCTTTTCGATTCCCTTGACAAACAATCGCCGTTCTTCTTCGTCTCACAGAGCAACCACGAGAAAGAGTGAGCCGTTTTCCTTCCACCGAGAGGGAGAGAAATCGCCGTTTCATTCGTCGAGGCTAGCCACCGGTTGAGAGCTCGTCGTTATCCATCGTCGCCGAGAGACACCCCTACAGACGTCGACGACAACCACCAAGAGTCCAAGAAATCACCATTTTCATCGCCTTCGGAGAGGAACCAAAAAGGGAGAGAAGGAAGAAAGAAGCAAAAACGACTACACCGTTTCTTCTACCCATTGCCTTTGTGACACGTTGCACTTAAGAGACGTGCCTTCCAACTCCAAATTAAGAGACGTGCTTTCCTTTTAATTGCTTTTTTCATTTATTTTTTGGGTTAATTACCCTAAGAGACGCGATTAAGAGACAGCATTGAACATGCTCTTACCTTCTTCTTCTGCTGGAAGGTTCAGATCAAAGCCACGTCGTACCAAGTTATCTCTCTTGTTGGCCGTCGGATCACCAACGTAAATTAACGGTTGTAGATGACGCAGGTTTTCTCCAATGGGCTGGGCTAGTAGTAACCCAGCTTGCGCCCTCATTAAACTCGTCTCCGACTGTATATTCATAGAATATTTCAGAAATTGAAATAATATTTTCATATCTTTAGATAACAAAAAAAAAACAAAAACAAAATGGAGAAAATAAACAACCTCGAGAACCGAACACGATGATGCTTTTGTCTGAGAAGTAATCTTCAGCTCCGAGCTATGATTTCTCATAGAACCTTTTCTAATCTGTCGTTTAAATTTAAAAAAAACAATAAATCAGTAGTTACATAGAAAATAATAGTAATTTAAAATTCAGATAATATAAGAAAAAAAAAATAAGAATTACGCTTTGAGGATATGTTTTCTTTGCATCGCCGGTTAAACATGACGAACTCGAAGTACTTCCCATCTCGACGACCTCCGCACACGGCGGGGGAATCTTCGGCGGACGAGGGAAGACGGTGCAAGACCTCTTTTTAGTACGACCTCATTTATGAAAAAGAGGAGGGTCGGAAGAGAACACGACAGGGTCCGAGAGTTCCAATAAGATTGAAGAAACTTCGTAGTCGATTTCACTGAAGAAACCTTGTTTACCTTCCATGTTACGGTAAAGGAAAGAACCGTGATCTTCCATTGTTGTTGTTGTTGTCTTCTTCTTCTTCTGTAACATTCGAGTAATGTTCTTTTGGGGTCGCTTGAGAGTTTAGACGATTTGGGGTAACGAAGAAGATAAATCTTTTGGGAAGCTTTTTGTTTCGTTTTTATTTTATTTGATGGTCTAGGTTTATGACACGTGTCCTTATGTTTTCTTCTTTCTTGTGAAATAAATGTATGTCTTCTCTTCTTCTCTTTTTAGAAAATTCTTTTTAGAGTTTCTAGAGGCCTTTATTTTGAAATTTTTTTGGGCTTGGGTTCTACAATTTACAGAAATTTAAAAAATTAAAGGGCATTTATTGAAAATTCTAAGGAATAAAAATCTGATCAATACAAACTCTTAGAAAAACTCAAAACAGAAGTCACACTGAGACTCGGATTGAAGACCTCTTTAAACTATGCCAAATGCATCCTCAAAGGTGGGACTGCCCTTCTTAAGGGCATAGTCTTTGAGCTGAGTTTCTTATTATTGCCGCGGTGAACTAAGCCTGCTTGTGACTGCTGTTGACTTTGTAGTTGCACCACATGTACTTCATTGACTTTCCCAATATGATTTGCTTCATGATCTCCATCTCCAACATTACCTTCTTCGTTGACTTCCACACCATGATCTGATTCATCTCCATCTCTAACGTTACCTCCTTCATAGACTTCCACAATTTGATTCTCAATATCATCTGCTTCATCATTTCCACCCCTAATATTAACTAATTCAATATTGGCTATCTCTCCACCTTCATTCACGTCACGGTTTTGATTGGCTCCTGTGTTCGCTTGGCCTTCAGGCCCATCGCCTGGATGATTTTGTCCACCTTTATTGTTCTCTAGGTATCTTCTACCAGACAACATGATAGAAAGTAGAATTAGAGAGATGCCAAAGACAATCATAAATAGAGCCTGAAAGCTGCGGAGATCGAGCTGGATTGGAGAATCAGATGTGGTCCGGTCCACACAATGTTGTTCTCCAACGAACCACTTGGTCTCAATATCTCTCATGGTCTCTCCTTCTGTTAAGTTCAATATATGTCTTGAAATATCTGGCACCAATGGAGATCCCAAGGGAAAAGCCTTCCAAAAAAACATGAAGAGTTAATACTTCCAAAACCCTAGTTATATCTAATGCTTTACTTTACTCAAAAAAGAAAACTAATGCTTTACTTACAAAGCCAAAGCCATCGGCCTTATATCTAGGCTCGATAATGGTATACTCTGAGCAATATTTTGCCATGAAAAGTTTTACATAAGGGACTTCATCGAACGCAGCATCAATACCACCGTTGCTGCTAGTTTTCAGAAAAAACTCACGCATTTCTTCAGGAGAATTATAAATCTTCAACCTAGATTCTTGAAAACCCAGTTGCTTCAGCTTTTCGAATGTAAACGAACCCTCTTGATATCCAATTTTCGCTCCGCTTTTCCTCAGCTCATCCATGTGTTTCATGGTTGGTCGAAGCTCTTGAACCGTGAGCATCGATGTGAGTGTGGCTGTGTAGCTCTGAGTTAGTATTAGCACCACAAAGCACCAAATCACAACAAGAGCCCTTGTGCAAATGCTCTTTGATGGCTTCTCTAAAAAAATTTGCATAGGTGGTCATTATAGTTTGGTGTGATTAAACTGAAGTTGTGTGATAAAATAAACTCACTGTGTTCGAAAAATAGGGTTGAAAATGAGAAGTAGAACACGTTAGATATTTTTTCAATGGTCCTCAGTATCCTGAAATCCTCATCTTCTATGTTCTCAAAAGTCCAAACCATGATTCCAATGTAGATGAACGCAGCCGCAATGGTAAACCAAAGCTCCTTGGTTAAAGGCTTTAAGAAGACCCATTCTCCTTTCTCTCTCTCGTCCTTGACAGGAACCACAAATACAACACCCGTTTCTGAGTATGGCAATGCGAAATCAACATAGTTAGATCGGTTAGCCAAGATTGTGGTATCTCCTACAGCTCCATCAAACTCCTGTTAACATTATATTGAAGAAATAAAATAAAAAATGTCAACTCAATATTTAACTTTTGGATGCAAACGGAATGCTTTTTTTTTGGAATAATGTCTTCATTTACATTTCTCATATCACTAGTTAAAAAAAGTATTTCATATCATTCCAAAAAAAAAGAAACATTCAATTTAGAAAATAATTCCATGTTTTAAAAGTTTTGGAATTCATTATATTCCATAAATAACTATTTTAAAATTCTCATCTATTCATTTTACTAGTTATCAATTATAGCCTTCAAAAAGCCATTTTATCTAAGTTATAAAATAAAAGGTATGAACGATCTAGGGATCAATGTAACTTACCCCAAGAAACACTTTATGAACCATTTTGTCGTAATTTCCATCTGCTTTTCCATCTGGAGTTTCAAAAGAGACGTACTCGTAAGGGACAGCATATGGCATTTGTCTCATTACCGCGTCGAAAACATCTATGCAAAACCCGGTAATGGTTAGAGCATTAGTGTTTGCATCCTTTGTTACCTTCACAAAATTGTTGAAACCATCCTTTTTTGGAACTGCTATCCGCAGCTTCTTTCCATTTGTTGGGATCTCCCACCCTTTAGGCACAATAGTAGTGTCCCCAGGCCAAATTATTGGTCTCAGACGACGCGAGCTGTGTGAGATATTAGTGCCTATTTGATCCACTCCTAATCTCTTCACTAGTCCAACTTTAGACTTCCAGAATCCAACTGTTCGTTCCCCACTTTCCTCTATGTTGATTATCTTGAAAGTCGTTGGCTCTAGCTTTCTGTTTTTTAGCAGAAATCTCCCGCCGACGCCTTTGAAATTGACCGTTGATAACGCTTGAAGTAGCTTAGGACCAGAGAGAGCGACACCAAGATCATCAAGATCAGTCCCATTATCACCTCCCGAAATGTTTTTGGTCTGACTGAAACTCATGTTTACGTTGCTTATTTGCTCAAATGACATTGCAAGTGCTGTGGCAGTATCATAAGCCCAGTATCCAAAATGGGTTAGCTTTTCTCCTCCGAATCTTTTTCGCCAACGAGATTCAAGATACGCCAGCTCTTTTGATCTAGAGAAATATGTCTTGACACCCACGACGCCATGCATATCCTCCAAGCTTGATCCTCCCATGAGATCAGTTATACCATTTGTAACAATCCATGCATAACCCTTATTTATCATACCAATCTCCCGCGCTATCGAGAAAAGCCTCTTCCCGAGAGGATCAGGCAACATGTGCACGATAAAAACCCTAGTGGGCATGGTCATTAGTCTGTAAAGCTCTGTCTTGATTTGATCATCAGAGGCATGCAACGATATAGCGCTTCGGTATCGGATACGAACGTTAATCTCTTGAAAAGCATCGACTAGGTAAGGAAGAATGCCTTCTCCAAACTCATTGTCTACATAAATAGTCACAACCTCTCTCCATCGAAATGATTCAATGATCGCGCTAATGGCGTGGACTTGAGCTGAATCCTGATGTGTGGGCCTGATGAAATATGGACTTCGGAGGGAATCAAGAAGAGGACTTGTTGCGGAGAATGAAACGATTGGAACTTGAGATGGTTTCCGAGGTTGATTAAGAAAGGAGCTTGCATTGAGCTTCCTGGTCCAATTATGGCAACCACTTTCCTCCTATTTATCAGGTATAAAGCTGCAAGTTTAACGTTAACATTGCATTAGAAAGCTTTTATTAAACATTGCATTTAAGTTAAAAAAGTCTGAATATCTTGATTTAAAGGAGTTTAACTCCTGATATCCAGATCACTTTAATACACATATAAAGTTAAGATTAGCGCCTTTGCGCGAAATGAACATATTATATATACATTATTTTAATGTGTTATTACTTATTTTGCATGCGTTCTTTTAAATATTAGAAATAATAAAATAATGAATATATATATATATATAGAATAATTGTGAAGATAATAATTATTACATAAATAATTATTTTGGCACGAGGACATAAATCAAAATAATCTCTCTTGTTAATTTATAATCATATTATGGTAAATAGATTCAAACAATCATTTTGTCTATTTTATATTGTATATAATTAAATTTAAATGATATTAACATAGATATATAGTATATTTTATTATTATATATACATATACATATATATATATATTAAATTTGTATTTTTTATAAAACAAATTTTAAACTATTGATAACAAAATTTAAAAGTGAGACTTTTAATAGAATTATTAATTTATAATCTTTTTTAAAAAATTAATGTAAATTTTGAAATTTAAATATTAAATTCTCAATACTTGTTCACTGAAAATTTGAAAATAAATTTTTATGTATTTTTAAAATATATAGTTAATTTAAAAGATACAAAAATAGGCATACAATATACTTTGATCAGAATATTTTTAAATGAGACTTCACACTCATATGCTTTTATGATTATTAATATCTTGTTATAACAAAAATATTTAAACCATTGATCACAAAATTTTTAGGACTCTTAAATGTTTTAGCAATTTATAATCATTTTTAAAAATTCAAAATTTAACATTCATGAAAAAATCTAAATGTTATTATATGGTTAATATAATTGTTTAATTTATTTTAATAATATTAATTAAACAAAAATGATATAGGAATATAGGATACACATTGTTATCAAATCTTTATTATTTAAAACCGTTAATTATCATTTTTATTTAATCACTTAAGGTAATTTAGTAAATTTTGTTTAAGAAAAGAAAGAAGAATTTTTTTTTTTGCACATTAATAATTAATATTATGGTTTGTTTGATTAGAAGTACAATATATTTTTAGACGAACTAATCTATTTTTTCTAAATAGTCTAAAAATCATTTTTATTGATAATACATGGTATATCTTAAATGTCGTAATGTTTCTTAAATAATATATAAAGGATGTCATTTATAATAGTATAAAATTACATATAAAATTTATCTGATAATTATCATATTTGTTTTGTTTTTTCCATCATTTTCATTATGCTATTAGCTATTTTTCATGTATTTGTTTCCAAGTTTTTATGTATTGTTTTTTCCAAGTTTATCTATTGTTTTTGAAATTATTATCTTTTTCATAAATATTGTACCTTTTAGTTTTTTACTAAATCTTAATTATTTGACATTGCATATCTTAATATCCGTAGATATGCCGATTTTGCAAAACGAATACAACTGGATACATATATTAACGAATACGGAACAATAAATTCAAAATTTCTAGGTTTGAATCTTTGGTGTAAGAAGCTGTGTGTGTTGTGTGTGTGTGTGTGTTTTTTTAATGAAAAAGTTGTGTGTTTCACCTTTTTCATATTTTGGTTGGGGTCCGTAGGGAAAAAAACAATACTTAAAAGCTGCATTAACGGTTAAAATCGACAAAAAACGGTTAGAATCAGTGACAATTTCTATAAAAAAAAGTAAAAATATTAATTAACGTTAGAATTATTTTAGCTTCTTAAAACATGTTCAAACATTGTTCAAGTGACAGCTGTCTTATAAAGTTTGTAACTGAAAACCTCTTAGATTAAAATTTTTGTATGTTTTCTCTCCTAATTTTGTTAATTTGTTTTTTATTTTAAATGGTAAGAATCACTGTTAGAGCGTGCGTTGTAGCGCTGCTCTAAGCAGGGTCAGCCATAAGTCATGGCTAATAAAATATTTGTTAAAGGTTCCTAAAATTTTGAAAAAAATTACATAAATTTAAGCTTCAAAATATATTTTTAGACCTACATACTTGTAAAAAACAAAATTTTTACATAAAGATAATTTCAGATTCCAAAATTTCAGGACCGGCCCTGGTTCTAGGATGTTAAAATTGCGCTATATATTTTTTTCCATGTCAAACCGTTATCTCTGTTATGTCTCTTGTTCACATGTACTTTTTTGTGTGTTCATTGATTTGAGTTAAAAGAATTGCAATTAGATGAATCATATATGCGTTACGAATTATAGTCTGCCAAAGACTTTTTTTCTTCTATAATAGTTGAAGTTTTATGTTTACACCCTTGTATTTCATGAAGATATTATAGATTTTTTTGTTTGTCAAAATATTGCTGATTAAATGCCTTCCGCTTTCGAATTCATATGACTCATTTGCCGGTTTAGACAACACAGTCAGATCTATCATTGATCGATCATAAGTATTTTTCATATATATAGTTGCGATTGTTCATGTGTTAAATGTAGAACTTGCAACAGATTATGTCTGCGGCATTGACCGCAACCTGCCGTGACCGGCCTCTAATTTTTGATAAAGATTTTGGTAATATAAATAAATAAATATATAATATGTAAGAGAATGGAAATAATATATAGTATGGACACTAAATTGCAATAACTTCTAACGGATAATATAGTATATGTCGTGATAGATGAAGTTTCACAACACTATATTGTGTACCTGAAGCTGCAGCACCAACAACAGTTCCTTTGGAGTTTCGGATGTCGAGGACAATCTTTGTCTTGAAGCCATTATGAGTGTTATAGAATTCTGACAGGGACATGTTGATAGCTCGCAAGCTCAAATCTGTTAATGTCGAATTAGTGTCAAGAACTACTCCCACTCTAACTTGCAAAACTTCCTTTTGAGATTTTCCGAGTAATACTAAGAATATGAGGAAGATAAAAAGCCATATTGGAAGAGAACGAGACACGATGTGATTGGAAAAAGACATAGCTATGGTGATCTCGTAGCTAGAAAGGGAGAGACGAGTGCAATAAATAAGTCTTGAGCAAGAAATTTGCAAGTAGACTACTTAATAAATGATTATTCAACTTGTTAATTAATTAACTGATGGAATTTGCAAGTAGACCATTAATTTTATACATACCTTATAGATTATAATTAATACAAAAATGATGCAGAGAAGGCTTGTTTTGGATAAATAACGCGTTAGCCATTTGAGGCAAAGACGTTTTCTTCTAAAACCATACAATATCATTAAGGTGATACAAATATAGAATGTATATTCATTTGTTAGTTAATTAAGCGTATTAAAAAGGATGGGATGGCGACTACCGCAAGCTGCAATATTTTAATTTTGGTTTGACTTGGTTTGATGAGTGTAGAGCCAAGTTTATTGATCAAGAGTATGACGTTACAGAGCCGAGGCTGAGTAGCAATGCATTGCAACTGAGTTGCTGAAACATGCTAGCGTTGCTATCTCCTCTAGAGTTGCACTGTCCACGACAAGTGTCCACTCTCAAAATCAGCACGATATAACACACCAAAGACACTGACACTGACATTTACTTTGTACAACAATGAAATCGCCACAAAAGCTTTACGTGTTCTTCATGTTCCCACAAAATCGTAGTGATTATGGGATCTGTTCGTTTACTAGTGGTTACGACATGCAATGCAACTACAACTGGCATTCGAGTTATCATCCACGCAAGATCAAACATGAAGCACTTCAGGAACCTCCTCATTAAATGGATTCAGTGATCACCTCCTCTCACCTGCTTACACCTAGTTTCATTCTAGCTGTTCTATTTTGACTCCCTGTTTTTTTTTAGCTTTTTTTGCCAGGGAATTAAAGTATAGGATCATAGTTATATCCGAACTCTTTTCATTTTGAATAATATTAACCAGTTAGCACCCAAAAAAAACTACAACTGGCGACAGAATGTTGTTGGTTTACTTGCTGAATCATCATATGACTAGTCGTAGAAATTAAAATTTTCAATCGTTGAATTTTTCAGCTACTTGAATTAATTATTTGCGATTAATCATACAATAAAGAAACGAACAACAAGCTGTTTTATAATTAGAGTTGCATACTCACAGTTGCAGGACAGGACCATGGCTGTGACATAGTTGGATTTGTAATTGGGATAAGGCATGGACATTTTACCTGAATCCGAGGACCCAACCCGAAATCGACCAGAAAATACAGGTTTGGATCCGAAACTGGAACCGAGAATTTTACCCTGTTGGATCTAGCAATGGAAGACCCGTGGGTAGCAGGTTCGGGTCCAGAACCAACTCGGGACCCGATCAGATATTTTTGAAACCGATATTTACTAGACTTAATGGCTTATTTTAAAACTGATGTACCCTTTACGCTTCTCCTTGTAAATGGTTATGGTTTTATATTCGGGTAATATGCAGATTTATGAGTATATATAGACCCAAACTCATATTTTAGATCCG
Source organism: Brassica juncea (assembly GCA_018703725.1). Classification (NCBI taxonomy): domain Eukaryota; kingdom Viridiplantae; phylum Streptophyta; class Magnoliopsida; order Brassicales; family Brassicaceae; genus Brassica; species Brassica juncea. The sequence continues at coordinate 31,822,418 of CM031937.1, forward strand.
AAACTCACATTTTAGATCCGGAAATATGTGGAACCGACCTGAAATTCCAGGAACCAACCTGAAATATGTGATATCTACCCGAAAATAGATCCGCAATACCTGGAACCGATCCGACACCACAAAGATCCAAAAAATATGGGTATTAACGGGTCTGAGACAAATGGACCCGAACCGATCCAGACCCGACAAGACCCGACCCGACAAAACCCGACCCGAAACCAACCTGAAAAATTATAAGTACCTATTTTTGGGTCTTAATGTTTAGGATCCAAAAGACCTGAAAGACCCTGACGTGACAAGAACCAACCCGAACCCGACCTGAAATTGGTACTTTTGTATAAGGCCGTAAACCGTTTGAGAGGGCTGGTAGATTGTTTGGGGCAATCCAATACCTAGTTGGGCTGTAAAGATTTTGTAATTTATCCAGGCCCAAAACAATACCCACAAGGAGACAAGGCAGCGAGTCGTTAGCTCACCGCTAATCTCCTTTCCACCTAAACAAAATTAACTTTCAACACGTGGCACCGTCGTAAAGTGTCAAACCTTTTCGACTTCTTTTTGTTTTGTAATAACATAGATTTGGTTCGTACAAAGTTACCAAAAATCTCGACTTTTTACCGTTTCTATACTCGGAAAAGTGAAATCGGAGGAGATGAAGGCGGCGAATAAGCCAATCCACGCCGTGACGACATGGGTTCGCCGGCAACCACCGAAAGTCAAAGCCTTTCTGGGTGTTGTTACCGCCATGACTGCTCTCGTTCTCTTAAGAATGATTGTTCACGACCACGACAACTTCTTCGTCGCTGCCGAGGCTGTCCATGCCCTTGGAATCTCCGTTCTTATCTACAAACTCACCAAGGAAAAGACTTGCGCTGGTAAATCAAAATCTCTCTTTCTTGCCAAATTCTCGAATTAGGGTTGATAGATAGCAATCTTTTTGTTTGGACGACAGGGTTATCTCTCAAGACACAAGAGTTAACGGCTCTGTTTTTGGCCGTGAGACTGTACTGTAGCTTTGTGATGGAGTTTGATATTCACACATTGCTTGATTCGGCTACATTGGTGACTACCCTTTGGGTTATCTACATGATCAGGTTCAAGCTCAAAGCTAGTTACATGGAAGACAAAGACAATTTTCCTATCTACTACGTTGTAAGTTCTTGTGTCTTTGAAGAATGTGAATCATTTTTATTTGAATTTGGTTAAAGAATTAATTTTTCGTTCAATTTGAATATCAATTTGAGTTGCATTGTTGAAGTGAGTTGCTTTCTATAATAATGTCTGCAGGTTATACCGTGTGCTGTTCTGTCAGTCCTGTTTCACCCATCAACACGTCACCATATAATCAACAAAGTCTCATGGGCCTTCTGCGTATACCTTGAAGCTGTTTCAGTTCTCCCTCAGCTTAGAGTCATGCAAAACACTAAGGTGCTTTGTAAAAGCTTTTGAAACCGTTATCTATATTCTTTTTACGGTTTTAAACTAGTAACGCATGTCTTTTGTCTCAGATCGTGGAGCCATTCACAGCACATTACGTTTTTGCATTGGGGATAGCCAGGTTCTTGAGTTGTGCACACTGGGTCCTTCAGGTCTGGGACACTCGAGGGAGGTTACTGACTGCTTTAGGATATGGGTTTTGGCCTATAATGGTCCTCCTCTCTGAAGTAGTACAAACTTTTATTCTCGCTGACTTCTGCTACTACTATGTCAAGAGGTAAATGCTGTTTATTTGTTGTAATTATTCCATGCTATCTAATAATCTCTATACTTAATAATGACAATGATGGGTGTTCTAAGATCTTTTTTTTTTATGTTTTTCTTCGTGTTTGGCAGTTTAATGGGTGGCCAGCTCGTTCTTCGTCTCCCATCAGGTGTTGTGTAAAATGCGTTGAAGAGAAAGAGAAAAGAAGATACAGTGTGGTTTCAAGCTCCCATTATGGTGTTGGAGTTTGGCTCTACGTTCTTTTTTTTTGCAGGCCACCCTTCTTACGTTTATGTTTCTTGCTTTAGATTACTGTAAAACACAAGGGAGTAGATTAGAGATTTTGAACAGCCTCTCCAGCTCTTAAGGGCATCTCCAACTCCATTTTATTTCTTACTCTAAAATAGAGTTTAGAGTAAAAATGTTCTAGTACTACTCTATTTTTCAATTTATAAGTGCATCTCCAATTCCATTCTATTTTTCACACTTAAATAGAGTTTAGAGTTAAGTGTTTCAATGGTACTCTATTTTTTACTCTATAATAGGGTAAAAAATAGGTTTAATCTGTTATAACCCATTAAATTAGTGGATGTAATAACCGGTTGGTTTATGATTTGGTTCTAGTCGGCTGGTTATGTATGTTTTTTTTTTCTTTTCTTATTTAGATTTGTATTATTTCCATATTACAATGACGGTGTAATTTCCTAGGGATCATATGTTTATGAATAAGATATTTTTTTCTTCTTTATTTTATAACACGTTATCAGCACGATAGTCTCTAGCTGTAATCCCCACGAAATATTTCCTCAATTCACCTAAAAATCATCAAACCCTAAACGAAAAGGAAATCACCTTGGAACTTCAAAGAGGTCGTTCTCTCAAACCGTGAGGAACCACAAAACGATCAAGATATCAAATTGAAGCCCTCGACGAGACAAATCCATCAATGCAAACTGCTTGTCGATCTGACCACCGACGCGCCCTCACGCACAGATACAGTGCCCGCCGATATGCTTTGGAAACCAAACCCGATTCCCAACAAGGATTGATCTATGAATCCCTGAGCCAAAGCTTCGACATTAAACCTAGCTTTCCCCTAAGCTCCAGCCGCAACTTGATCTTGAATCAAAACCCTAATCAAAACCCTAAGCCGCAATCTCTCTATAAATTGTTCTTGTTGGCGATTTTGCTTTGATTCATACTAACCCTTTATTGAATCGTTTTGTTTAAGGTCTCTAAGCCACAAGTTGTTCTTGATTCATGACATGCTCCTCTTCAAATCCTAATACATGAGCTGCTCAAGAACCATCAGCTACGACATGCTCCTTGATCTAAACCCTAAAGCGCAAATCCCTCTCTCTCTCTTTTGTTTAATTTGCGTTTTGGTTTTGATCTCTATTCTAATTCTCTTTTGACTCTTGTGTTTAAAGTTAAACCAAGATCAAATTCCTGATTCATATTCCAATTGGAGGCTAAGGATTCTAAATTCGTGATCAACTCTCATACATATGTCCATTCAATCCAATTGGAGTTTAAAGGTAAGTAATTGATTGAAACCTAAAACTAAGATGAACCCTAATCGTTTTCTATGTTCTAAAACCCTTGATTCATGTCTTGATTGTCTTGATTGATGAGTCCTGATTATACCTTGCTAAGTTGATAGATTCAATCGCCTAGGTTGCTAGTCTGTTTTGATAGATAACCTTAAGATGAAATCGTTTTGTTTCTTACTTGTTTGGTACGTAGGGTTCAACCCATACACCATGAACCATGCATCTTTGTTTAGGTTGTTAGATAACCTCATGATTGAATGAATGATGCATGTTCTTGAGATAGAAACAAAGTTGCTAGGTTATCGGTTTGATTAAAATCCTTGAACTAGAAATCGATTCATATAATGTTTCCATTCAATTGGGAATTGATCAAAACATAAACCATCTTGGTTTTGGATATTAATCCTAATTAGTCTTGGTTATTAAACCTCGACCAGACTTGTTGTCAAAAATGTTTTGATCAAAATCATAAACCAAATAGGTTTTGGAAACAAAGATCTAACTTGTAAAACACATGTTTTCAGATGTCGAATATAAACAATCAATATCTAACCATTGATCCCTTAGAGCTTTGGAAAGAGCTAAAGATTAGATATGATCACCAAAGAATGATGATACTTCCAAAAGGCTCTATATGATTGGAGGAATCTCAGAATCTAGGACTATAAGTCCATGGACGAGTATAATTTGGCCCTACTTAAGATAGTTTTCGAAATGAAACTATGTGGTGAGGAAGTGAATGATAAATATATGTTGGAGAAGACATTCTCCACCTTTCACTCCACCAATGTGTTGTTACAACAACAATACCGTGAACAGGGCTTCACTACTTATGCATCTCTCATATCATGTTTATTGCAAGCTGAGCAAAACGATGAGTTGCTAATAAAAGATAGTGAAACGAGATCTCCGGGATCAACTCCATTACCTAATACACACCTAGAAAAAAAGACAAAATAAAGAAACCAACCATGTCCATGATAGCCAAAGAAGTAATAAACGTGGCAGATGACATGGACAAGGCCGTGGTAGAAGAAACCATGGCCGGGGTTCAAGATGGAACCCTTATGGACGTGACCATCAGTCCAATTCTGGACTTAGAAGAGGCACGTCCAAATCAGTGTACTATAGGTGTGGAACGAGTAACCATTGGGCTAAGATATGTAGAACTCCCAATCATCTAATTGAGCTCTACCAAGAAAGTCTAAAAGGGAAGAATCCAAAAAGCTCATATGGTTTATAAAAATGATCTTATGGAGTTTGAAACTTTAGATTGCCTAATTAGTCCAGTTGATTCGACATCAAAACACTTAGCATCTTTACTTAGTTTTCATGATCTCTCGTTTTCCTTTTGAACTTGTTTCATTTCCTTGTTTTCTATCTTTGAATGAATGAAAGCTTTTATCTCTAAAACAAAACGTCTATTCTTGTGAATATCATTATGGTGTATAGTGGATCAAGCCACAACATCTTAAGAAACAAATGCCACGGCCAAACTTATATCCTATGGCCTCAAGGGTACACATCTAGAAATAGATGGTGCATTGTATCCTTAATAGAAACTATGTGCATTTTATTCACATAGAGGCCGTGTACCATCAGAGACTGTGGTACAATACTAATTTGTCTAAATGAAAGAATGGATGGTCTCATATTGAAACCATGGGTAAAAGAGAACAAAGAATTTCTTTAAGAGAAATCACCCAAAGAAATAAGAAAGTGGCAAAGACTACATGTCTTGATAAAAGCTAATGAGTTCACGTCCAAGTGTTCGATAAATATGATATGTCCATGGGGGTAAGTGTTAAGCACTCCATGACACATGGACATACACAATATGGACGTGTCAATGAGTCCACAAGAGATAAAGATAGACAATCCTCATCCGGATGAAACAAAAGACAAAGAAAATATGTTACTTCAAATGTCCAAATGACTATATGTCAAAGAGTTCACGTCCCAAATGTTTAATAACCATTATATGTCCATGGGGTAAGTATAAAACATCCCATGGCAGAAATATAGATGTGGACATACACAAAGAATGAACAAGGACAAGAAGTAAACATAGATGAAACTAATGGCAAAGGAAAAGAGTTCCTTGAAATCGCTTAAAAGACTATATGTCTTGATATGTTCACATCCCAAAATCATTTATTACGTATGGTATGTCCATGGGGGGGGGGGGGGTAAGTATAAAACACTCCTTGGCACATGGACATACACACGGATCTAAGTGAACATAGATATTCTCCATCCCAAATTACTAACGGGTCAAGAGCCAGACATAACATATCCCATCTTAAGATATATGGATGTGCCGTTTATAACTTAATATATGATTTCCCCATGTTTCTAAGTACCTTTAGCCAACCACGGATGATTTGTTTAAAGGCCAGGTACACGGATAGTCACTTCAGTGAATCCGAACATCCAATATTAAGGGGAGAAAAGAATTAGCTGGGTAAAAGAAAATTACATGGAATCAAACATCCTCATATTGGCAAGATCCTCAGATTCTAGAATGAGATCTAGAAGCCCAAAAGATTATACAAAAGCTAGCTTAAACAAATTGCCAGATTCCAATGCAGACCCGAATATAATGACTAAGTCAACTATACCAGCTATGAATGCACCAAATTCGAATTGATGTTCAAGAGAACACAATCAAGTAGCTACTGAGTCTAAGACATGTTTGAAAACATGATAGACCAATGAATTCTAAAGATAAGATCCCTTGGATATTAAAGAAAGGTGCTAATCCGTGGATGAGGGGCTCCTAGACATAATCAATCATAAGATGTATAAACTTAAAAGCCATGGCCATGGACGAGGTTGTACCTAAGGTTCCTAGAATGATGCTTGGGACGCCTAGCATCAGGGTACTGAAGGTCATAATGAAACCTCAATAAGTTAAGTCATGTTTAGGACACAATGGAACAAAAGAGTACTCGACATCAATGATATACTAATACTATGCTTGCAATGTAGCACTTGAGATTATGAAATGAATGAGGATCATGAACCCACTTCTATATATGAGTGCACTCAACAATAAGAATAAGATCATATGGAAAGAAGCCGTGGAGTTAAACTTATTAAGAAAAGAGGGGATTGGTCCCATAAGTTCGGACACCTCTAGATGTTAAACCAGTTGGACAGAAATAAATCTTTGTGAAAGAAATGAACATGGCGAAATATGCTTGATATAAGGCACAACCATATACATGATATAAGGCATGGTCATATGCACAAGGATTCTCACAAAGATCAGGAATCAATTATAAGGAGATATGCTCCTTGTGGTGGATGCAACAAACGTTGAGATTCCTAGATAAGTCTGGTACATAAGAAAGAAACTTATACTTGCGGTTCATGGATGGAAAAACCGCCTACTTATATAAGTCCACTGGATAATGAATATATATATATATATATATGTATAAGTCCCAGAGGGTATTGAGTTGCCAAATGCAACAAGTTCTCGAGAACAAACTTGAGAGACATTTCCCAAATAAATGATCTAAGAATATCCTAGGAACCTCTGGAGAGACATTTCCCAAATAAATATCTAAAGAAAGAGTTTGAAATGAAAGATTTGGGAAAGACTAAGTTTTGGGAAAAACAAAGATTGTTTAGAACTACAAATTGAGTATCTTAAAGATGAAATCCTTGTGATCAAATGCATACATAGAAAGGTGCTAAAGTGATTAGCATGGACAATTGAGTAAGTCCTATAAGGTCCTTTGGTACTCAAACGTTTTATATGAATGACTCGCCCATTGTATGGTTACATGGTTCCATAGTTATAAAGTCTCTTGTCCGGACATAGACCCATTTGGTCACAGGAAGGACAAAGAAATTGTACATTGGTCTGGACATAAACCATTGTAAGTCCTATGGTCGTAAGGTCCTGTTTTGGCTTGGACTCAGACCTACTTAGTCCAAAGAAAAGACATAGTCTTGAGGACCCCTAAGCTTGGTCATAGATCCTTTTGATCCTAAGATTGGACAAGGCATATGTCCTTGGTCCAGGAAAGGCTTTACATAAGTACCATTAAAGCTTATGCACATCCGACCAAAAGTGCACTATATTGATATAATTGGCGCCTTGATATGGCAAGCCATACTAGGTCGGATAGTTTTATGTATATGTTTAGACCATAAGGCATTGGAACTAAAGCCATACACGTCCCTTGCCATAAGTACTATTGGCACCTTGCTTAGATAAATTTGGCATGTCTGAACATGAGGCAATGGGATAGGATTAATACATCCTATGTTACCTTCAAAGGAACTAAATGTTTAATATTGATTTATACTAACCAAACCCAAAGAGAAGTTTGTTTGGTTTTGATAAATAATGCAGGTTATAACATTTGATCCATACAAGATCTCAAACAGGTTATACACGTTTGGAAAATGATGAATAAGCTCAAAGTACTACAAGTTCAGTCATATGATATGTCAGCCGACTTCTTCACCATGTCTACACCAACTCCACGTCCATGAAACTTATCTATCAGTTTGGAACGTGCCAATTAAAGGACCAGTTCAAGACTTGGCGCACATGAAGCTAAACTATCAGATTGTCCATGCGCCAACTTGAAGAACATGCACGGAGGTACAAATCAAGGGGAGTGATACATGTTGTACTCTTTTTCCTTTACCTGGTTTTGTCCCAATTGGGTTTTACTGGTAATGTTTTAATGAGGCAACACCAATATTGGTAAAGTGTATCACGAGCTCTAGATGGTTATGACATCCAAGGGGGAGTGTTATAATCCATTAGATTAGTGGATGTAATAACCGGCTTGTTTATGATTTGGTTCTAGCCGGCTGGTTATGTATGTTTTCCTTTTTCCTTTCTTATTTAGGATTTTGTATTATTTCCATATTACTATGACGGTGTAATTTCCTATATAAAGGGATCATATGTTTATGAATAAGATATCCTTTTCCCTTTTATTTTATAACATAATCCAAATATAGAGTAAGTTGTTTATTTTTTGTTCATCACTCTATTTTTTATTCTAAAAAAGAGTACCATTGGAGCAAACTCCAATTCTATTATAGAGTGTTACTCTATTTTAGAGTAAAAAATAGAGCAAACTATTGGAGATGGTCTAATAGAATGAAAAATAGATTTACTCCAAATATAGAGTAATTTGTTTATTTTTTGTTATTACTCCGTTTTTCACTATATAATAAAATACTATTGGAGCAAACTTCAACTCTATTATAGAATTATACTATTTTAAAGTAAAAAATAGAATAAATCATTAGAGATGGTTTAATCTTTTTTAGTTTCTACTAATATGAAAAACTTAGAAGGCAATATATCTATTTAGATAATACATACTGTATTTACAAATGCTGAAAATTTAAATTCGATATTCAGTCATAAAATTAATTTAGGTTGCAAATACCATATTACCGATATAGTGGGAGTGATTAGTTGGGTTGCAACTAGTAACTTTAGCTTTAATTTATATCTACAACCACTTAAGTTACCAATCATGCTTTAACTAGTTTTTAAAGCTAAAGTAAATAAAATAAAAAATGGCTGTAGAAACCTTATTTTCTAAAGCAAAAAAAAAAGGCTGTAGAAATTTATTTTCTTTTTAAAATATTGCTGTAGGAATATATTTCTTTTTATCATTTTTCTCATTTAATTTTTACAGGTACACTAGGTATAGCTACATCAAAAAATTCTATAGTCTGAATTCTACGGTAAATTTCCTACAGCTTCAATCCAACCAATCGATCCCAGTATGATACTCTCTTGTAGGCTTTTACTTGAACAACTTTTTTGTTATACACTAAGGGAAACTAAACTTAGGAAATGAGAATCATTATATGGATATACATATGCAAATGACTGTAATGAGTATTGACGAATTACTATTATTATCCCTTGTACGAATTAGTTACTATCTAACACTTTAAAGAGTGATGATGATTGATTCATGCAGCTATTGTTTGTTTCTTTCACTTGTTTTAAACTCTTGTGCTCAAATTTGAGCTAATCCAAATTCATTTTCAATTCGATTTCGACTCTTTTGGCGGCGGCTACAGCTGGAAACTTTGTAATCATATCACCTAATATTCCACCAAATTACTTGATGTATATTACCAAATATGTTCGGATAACTTGGGTGCATATTTAAGATTTTTATCAGAAAGTTAAGAGATTTTCCGCAAATATTATTTGTGAAGAGTAATGTTTCTTGAAATTGAGGTGGAACTCGCATAAACAAATGTAACATTTAACCTCAATTGACAAGAATCGGCCCTGAATGTTTAGGGTTTCAAAGCATACAATTCATTTTACCCACAAATTAACAAACTATGTAAATATTTATAAACTTTTACATATATTGGACCCTATGTCCTCTTAATTCAATCAATATCCTTATAAATTTGGGAACTTTTACATATTTGCAGGTCCAAACACATGTTTGATCGATTTCTAATCGATTCTGCACATAACCAAAATATTAGTTACCTATCAATTTACATGTATATGTTTAAGTATTACTATTCACACAAATTGAGAATAATGACAAATACAAGGACGAGGTTAAAATTGATTTTTGGCTTTCTATTTCCTCAACTTTTTTTTTTAAGAAAAGAAAGCCAACTGAAAATATAAATACAAACCATCCATAGGATCTATTATAAATAGATTGGGATAGGAACAAAAGAAAGTAAAAGAGTTAACAGGCTGGCAATTAGCTACATAACAGTTGTAAGTGAACAACAACACTTCACAGCTGGCTAAAGAACTCACTACTCAATCACTTTTTCTCTTAATTGCGATTATACGTCAGTTAGTGTAATGAATACTCTTTCCGTTTCGTTTTCATTGTTATTTTAGGTTTATGCATACAGATTAAGAGAATTTTTAATTTTGTATATTTCCAAAATAAAATCTTCATTACCTATATACATAATCATATTTCAACCAATTGAAAAATTAATTGAAAAATATTATTAATAAATTTTATATTAAAATTCTAAACAATTATTTTGAAACAAAAATTTTATTCTACAAGATGACTAAACTAAAAGAAGATAGTACAAAGTGTCGCAATTCATGAGGACTTTATCTTGAAAAAACTCCTTAAAGCATATAAAATTGATTATTTTCGATAGCATGGCATGCTATAACCTAGCTCTGATCAGTTAATGGCGATCAAGATATTTAAGCAACTACAATTTAGGAAACTAATATAATGTTGCCGTTTACGTTTCATCGATTCTTGTGTTATGACTTATGAATCAATCATCAAACATGGTTCATACTCTCGGTTCTTTTCTAATATAGTAATATGCTCCTTAGAATTTAAATTGTTACCATGACAACAATTCTGCTTAGTTGTCTGACATGTTGCTGGATTTTTCTTTTCATGTTACTGGATTTATATGGAAGCCCTTTCTGTGATCGATCTATAAAACTATATATATTTACTATAGATAAAACCAAAACGTCTAATACTTACGAATTGGGACAGTACTCTAAGTTGGGTGCAAACTTGATTCGACTTAACGTAGAGTTTATTGAAGTGACGACTACCGAACGTGTGATATTATGTGTCAGACATGATAGTTGAAGTGACATTCCCATGCAAAGAAATTTATTAATATTAAATTAAAAGATTATGGTATACTATAGACTTTGTGTAATGTGCGTGCGGATGGTGGTTGAGTCGATAAGGTTGGTGAAAAGGCCAAACACAGAAGACAGACGATCCGTGACCTCTTCCTTTCCAGGGTTCGTTCCCTTGTTATTTTGAAACTCTGAAGCCAAGCCAACCGTTGCAATCGAGCTGATTCAACTTTTTGTTCACAAAGCTTACCCGCCAAACAATTCATTTTTAATGATATTTACAGTTTAGGAAAAAAAAAAAGCTTACCCGCCATGGACTGCTTAAAGGCATCGTCAGGTTAAATACACCTGCGCTTATTCTTTTGGTTCGTCAATAAAGCATATCCAATCTCCAACAAACGTCAAAAACTTAAAACAGATCATACGAATTACTTTTGCTACTCTTTATTTAAACTATTCAATAATACCAAGAAAACAGCGAAGAGTGGACCCTAAAGATACAAACGCTAATATTAAAACAAATAGTAAAGATTGATCCAGAACCCGGTTTAAAACAAAAGGAATTATAGAGGAGAGTGGGTCATAACTCATAACTCAGAAGAAGAAGTGCAAGCTCTGAAATGATGTATTCTCGAAAGGACCTCTCATGTCAACATCTCCTCATCCTTCTTGTCTCAGCGACATCAAACTCTTAAAAACATCTTCAGCTTCACTAAATATTTCACTCTAAAATATAGTTTTGAGTAAAAAATGTTCAAATTTCACTTCATTTTTAATACCATAAATAGAATAAAACTTTTATGTTTTGTTTATTACCTTATTTTTACTTCAATATGGAATACGATTGGAATAAAACCAACCACATTATAAAATTATTCTGTTTTGAAAAAAATGGAATTTTACATTGGAGATATTATAAGTACATTTCCAATACTTTCATATTTTGTAGTATCTTAATTATATATTTTAAATTTGATATTGAAATAGACTAAATTAAAATGAAAGATATTATAATTTTGTTTCATGGATATTTTGGATTGTCGAATGATTTTTACTTACCTATCATTTTTTTGTTTATTTGTTTCTCTGAAATACTTCATTATAACCTATGATTAAAGGTGTTGTAAAGTCCCTTTTCGTCGTGAGTTACTCACAGTTTCATCGTGTCCTCCCATTTTTTCTTAATTAATTTTCTCAATAATTGTGATCGATAACAAACAACGGTGATCAGCACACAATAAAACTTAAAATATGAAAATTAACATCACCCATCAAAAACCAAAACATACCACACGCAGTTTCGATTTGAATACATAGACGCTTAGCAAGTTCAACCTTTTTCTTTCTCAAAAAAAAAAAAAAAAAAAAAATTCTACCTTTTTCACCAGATAACGTACATCTGGAAATAGCAAAGATACTTCAAAACCGGAGTTAGTAGTCCGTGTATACTTCAAAATTGCATAAAACAAGCTCACTGTAAATATAAAATCTTGATATTTATATATCATTGAAGCCAATATTTCTGGTAGAACCAGAACGTACCAAACCCAAGCGAAACCAATAATAGAATTTACTGTTTAGCAGTTTCGGTGTACGTAGTTGATAGAAGTCTATTTTCTTGTCAACACAACTGATAGAAATCTATAAACTGATAGAAATCTATAAACTTATACAGTAGTCATAAATTGGTCCGTAGTTATCTGATCATTAAAGCGAGGTTCACCAAGCAAAACAATTCAAAATAATCTATAAATTAAATATGGTGGAGAAATACCGAATCATTCGATGAAATTAAAAACAAGAGACCACAAATAATACCCACCATCATATTCTCTTCTACGCGTACGCACAACTTTTATACGCACCAACCGACCCGTTTCGAAAAGGAAAAAAAGTATCTTATACATACACACGTAAACATCAATATGATAAACCATTTTTCATCTCTGAATTAACTATATATAGTTAACATATAGTTATTGAAAATTATAATTGGTACAAAATTACAAATTTATGACCTTCACAGTTAAATTAAAAAATGCGTTTGATATACTTAATTTTGTTCATGATCATTCGTAATTGTTGCAAAGTTCTACTTGGCTACTTCCTATCGTATCATATTCGAATTCTGAAACTCAGAAAGCCAATATTTTATTTTCCCGAAGGATTCTGAAGCTCAGGAAGCCAGTATCATATTTTCCCAAAAACTATTAATAAGAAATAATTAAAACAAAAGAATAGTCTAGACCATAATATGGGGTCGGATATCCATCAAAGGAGGGCTATAAATAGAAGCCTCAAAGTTTTCATTTAGACACAACAAAACTCAAAACACACATATTATCTTTATTGAGTTATATATCTCTCATATTATAATCATCTCCTTCGAGAAATATGGCGATTTCAAAAGCCCTTATTGCTTCTCTTCTCATATCTCTTCTTGTTCTCCAACTCGTCCAGGCCGATGTGGTACGTATTTTTCATCACAAATACTTAATACTTGGTTATTTGTTTATTATGTTTACAATTTATAATTTTCATTTCAGGAAAACTCAAACAAAAAGAGGGGTTACGGCAGAAGAATTAGTAAATATATTACCTTATACGCACAAGCATCTACGTACATAGTATTCATACATAAACCTAACGTTAAACTAGTAAAAATTAATAACGTTTGATTTTGTAGATTGTGGAAGTGCTTGTGTAGCAAGGTGCAGACTCTCAAGTAGGCCTAACCTTTGCCACAGAGCGTGCGGGACTTGTTGCGCAAGATGCAACTGTGTGCCACCTGGTACCTACGGAAACTACGACAAGTGCGAGTGTTACGCTAGCCTCACCACCCACGGTGGTCGCCGCAAGTGCCCTTAAGTTTAAAAAGCATACTCCCAAATTGCTGCGATGTTCAATACTATGTCGTTTTGTTTGATAATATTTGTTGGCATATATATATGTGGATCGAATAAGTCATAAGAGCCGTACGGCGTCTTTGTGTGTGGTGCTGTATTAATTGGTCTATTTGTTGCAAGTTTTTTGGTTTTTCATTCGTTGCGTGAAATAATCCCCTTGTATTATTTCATTTTCTAAAATAAAGTTATTGTTGCTTTTATAAATGAATTGATTATATAGTATGATTTTTCCTCAATGATCTTGACTTCAAGAAACAACATAAGAACAACTGGAGTGACTATTTTCTCAACAAAAAAAACAATTGGAGTGACTGATTATCATGTTACATATAGGTTTCTCAAAATTTTATATTGATTTTTTTGTTAGCGTCAATGATTATTTCGTAAATGTAGTAGATCCTATATGTAAAATTTTGGTCCACAGAATCCATTTATAGAGAATAGTAGCTGAGGTTAAAAGTGTTCCCAAAAAAATTAAGAAGATGACAAATCGGTAGATAGTAGAGTTGTAGTGTAAAACTAGCATGAAGGATAAGTTGGACAAATGCAACTTTCTGTAGTAACGCCGCGGGTAGACAAACAAAATCAAATAATAAGAGGAAATACAGCCCCCGGCGAGGATCGAACTCGCGGCCTTTCGCTTACGAAGCGAACGCAATACCACTATGCTACGGAGGCGTTTTTGTTTACTGATTTTATTTTACCCCAATTTATTCTAGGGAAAATTGTTTTTTTGGGTCAAAAGAACATATACATTGTCCTAACAGGATAAATCTAACATAAGATTGTCCCAATAATCTAATATTTATCAAAATCCCAAGTATGTCCTTTGAAAATATAATTATAAACTAATTATAATGTATTAAAATATGACAAAAACAATATAATAAATATTAAATGAAACCATGGCTTATTTTATTTTAGTTTTCTTGTATTATCCGACGAAACAAAACCCTCTTCCGGCGACTCTGCCGGTTTTCCCACCGGCCTCGTAAGCGACAGTGACCACAAGTCACGACGCGTGTACCAAGCAGCTCGATCACTACATTCTAGTGCTGTCAAAGATCTGCTATCTCTTGGGGTCTGTCATATGTATTTTCCAATTGGTATCCGTCGAGGTTTTTATTCCGATTTGTCATCAGTCTCGACGCCAACTCTACGGAGATGGCTAGAATCCGACAATGAGAATACTCCTTCACTGGAGTCAAGCTGTTCCAAAGTCTTCATTGTCTGTTTAGGTATATTGAAGTTCGTTTTCTCCGATGCCAACAAACGATATGGTGAAGCAGGAAGGTCATGAATTCGATAGCTTTGTGTTAGAAGTCTCTGTGCCATCAACGATCATGGAGAGTGAGCGTGCAGTCTTGTAAAGCTTTACTTGCATTTATGTTTGGCTTTTGGTTTATCAGCGTATTGGGTCTTAGAAAGTATATCACTTTTGCAATTTCTAAGTTTTTTTTTGTATGTGACATGTGTTGATGTTTCTACCTACAATCATGTGTTGATGTTTCTTCCTTTGTAGGTTAGACCTTAAAGGAAAGTATAACAGTTAAGGTTGGGTGCAGAGTGAAAAGATATGTGTAAAGGATGCCTTGAAAGTTCTAGTCCTGGATCCACGTAAAGCATCGTTGGTGAGTCTGTGTTCTTTTTTGTACAATTGTCAACTTTCTTAGGTTTTCACCTATGTTCTATGCTTGGTTTTTTATAGAACATAAAATTATAAACTGCCAAATATGTGACAAGGTAACAAAATCTTAGAGATTGGAGTCTTTGCATGTCGTCCTTGTTCAGAGTTTTGCAGGGATGTTGACAAAACAGAACACAACACCAAGATGTCTACTAAGCCTAATACGAGTCGCTGAAGTTTGCATGCTTTGCTGTGAAATCATCTTTCACGAGAGAGAAACGTAGTCTAATGTCTTCCTTGATACTTTTGAAACTGACTCGAATGTCTTTTGATCCGTAGACCCCGAAAATTGACCTAAAAGGGTTGTGTCTCTTAATGCGATCAGTGTGTATTGTTTATTTACTTCCATTCCTTTAGACTGTTGAAATGAAGAAGAGAATAACCAGAGGAAAGGAGTTAGTTCATGATCAAAGACAAGTGCATCAAGAGAAACTGATTTAGGCTTGTATGCACAATCTTGCTCCACAAGCTATCATATTGACCTAGCTTATCTTGCAAGGCAAGAAAGGAGTTGGGGAGACATAATATGGACGTGGGAGACTCTGAGAGGTCAAGAAAACATGTTTGAATTTAAATAAGAGGGGCTGGTTTGAATTTGAAAAGAAAAAGTCACATGGGTTGCTTTGGAGAAGCAGCTGGCCTGTCACTTTCACTCAAGCAGGCTGTGCCAACCTCTCTCCTGTCTCTTTCTCTGCTTCTGGTCGTGCCTCCCCTTGTCCATATCCTCCTTGACTCTTCCATTTCCCCATTATATTAGTTGTTTAGTGTTCCCTGATTTAATCTTTGTTTATTGTAAGTGATTGCCTATTTAAAGGCTGCACCATTCTTGTAACAAGTTATCCAGTATCAATACAAGTTCTTTCAGTCTAATTTCGTGGCTCTCTCTCCCTTGCTTGTGTCTAAACAATATTCACAATGTAAGGAGTTTAGAGTTATGGTTTAGAGGCTGCCTTAACTCTCTTTCCCTTAAGGCAGCCTAATACTTGTAAAACTCACTCTAAACTCTTCTTTATCTTCAGTTAAGCTCTAGATTACTGATTCTAAATCCTCTTCATCTTAAGTACACAAACTCAAAGTGTTGTGTTACTACAGAAGGATAGATTCAAACTAGAGATTCTTTGCCATACATAACCAGTTTACTGTCTAGGATCTTGGTTATTGTATAGGCTGTGTAAGAGGATTCAACTACCAGTTGGTTGTCTCCTCAAGTATGATGGTGAGTTCCTGTTGTATGGTTGAAGGGGATTCAGTTACAAGTTAACTGAATACTCTCTTGACATGAGACAAACACTCATGAATTTCAACATGGTATCAGAGCCTGGTTGCTCTTCTTTGGGATTAAACTCACCTATTTTCTCTCTGATTTTTGAATAAATCCTTTCTCTCCCACTCTGATATAGTGTTAGCTTGTTTAGTACTTGTTAGTATCATGAATCAAGCTTGAGGAAGAGAAAGATTTTAAAAATGCTTAACCATTATGCTTTATCCATTGGATAATAGCTTTTTCTTAATGGAGCATCTCTTTGACCAGTGGACAAACTGTTTTGATCCATTGGATTCATTGTTGTCTAAGCCACAGAAAACACTTGTTCATGTGTTATTCTGATGGTTCTTTTGTTGCAAGCCCTGGAAAACATCATTTCATGAGGTATTCCAGTGGCACATGTCTAAGATCAGTGGATAAAGTAATTGTCCAATGGTCTATTGTGTTTCAGCTGCTAAAGCACCAAACTCTTGATGAGTATTGGATGCTCCTGGCTTTTTATGCTTCCGCAAAACTCAAGAAAACAGAGCAAAACTCTGTCCATTAGAACTCTTGAGCAAATTCTCTATTATCTATTCTCTCATTCTCTGATTCTCAGGTTACTTATTCTCCATCATTCTCCTATTCTCTGGCTACTAAAACTCTGGTTACATCATTCTCTATTCTCTATTTATTCTCTGGTTACTTTTACTCTGGTTACTTAATTCTCTATTCTCACAGTCTCTTGTTTAAAATCTGCCTAAGGTTGTCAAAATGTCTTGAAGTTAAGCTGTCTTGAAAGAATTGTCTTGCTTCTGACCTTAGGAAAATTAATTTTCTTGTGCCTGAATGCTTAGTCTTGATGATTAGGATTCAGAGAGTGTTGCTAGGATAGAATCATGAAGATATCTGTCCATTGCTTGTTTAAAATGTGTTTTAAAGATCAGACTTGGTGAAAACCCATGTTCTGGTCTCTTGTTGTCTACTGATGCTTGTCTTAGTGTTGGTTTGACAGATTTTCCATGTTGATCAGAGCCTGCACAAGATGCATATTCCTGACCATGGAGATTGCCCACTGCCCATCATCACTTTTGGCACTGATTGTGTCCATTAACTCCCAAGATGGTTGAGAGGATAAATGGAGCAGTGGAGAGATTGCTAAGAAGTGACTTACCTGATTCCAAGAGGGTGGCAGGAAGTACACTCAAGAGAAAAGGCCACAATTCAAGCCAAGAGGGCAGTGGTCTCAAGGCATTGGTGATCATTGGCTCTTATCTTCCAAGCTTGACCATATACTCTCATTCTCAGGTCAAGCTTGAGGAGGGGTGTTAAATGGGAAGCCAATGTCCATTCTTCAAGCCATTGAAAGATTCAAGAAGACTCCAACCAGCATGGGATATTCTTGGCTGAGCAACAACAAGGCTGTCCATCTAATGTGCTTCAAGAGGAGGTGCTAAAGAGGCTGACCAGAAGGTTGCAAAGTCCCCCACAAAGTTTGAGACTCAAGAAAATAATGCAGTGGCTGTTTGTGAAAAGGAATGGAGTGAGGGATTCAAGTGTACAAGCAAGAAGGAAGACACACCTCACGAACATTCCACATATATGCAAGGGAAGTACCTAAGTTACTTATTCTGGTTTGAATAGGTTTTTCCCTTGAGAATTGATGCAAGTGTGTATGCATTGTTTGAATCAGATACTTGGACCTCATGAGAAGAGTCTGGTCGTTGATCAAACCTTTGATGATGGCAAGAGGTCAGAAGAAAGGGGGAGACAAAGAACCAGCCACATGGAGAGTTCCAAGAAGTTTTGAGTGTGAAGCAAGAAAGGCATTGGTGCCTGCTTGCCATTGAAGTAAGGCCATGATCCAGGGTTTATGAGTCCCTAAACTTGATCATAAGACACATAAACCCACTGGCCAATCCCTAAGCTGAGGGTAGTTGCACTCTTTTTCCCTAAGTGATGGTTTTTTCCCATGAGGTTTTCCACGCTTAGGTTTTTAATGAGGCAAGTACTCTCAGTTCCAAGCTTGCCCAAGGATCTCCTAGGGTCAAGCTTGAGGGGGAGTGTTGAAATGAAGAAGAGAATAACCAGAGGAAAGGAGTTAGTTCATGATCAAAGACAAGTGCATCAAGAGAAACTGATTTAGGCTTGTATGCACAATCTTGCTCCACAAGCTATCATATTGACCTAGCTTATCTTGCAAGGCAAGAAAGGAGTTGGGGAGACATAATATGGACGTGGGAGACTCTGAGAGGTCAATAAAACATGTTTGAATTTAAATAAGAGGGGCTGGTTTGAATTTGAAAAGAAAAAGTCACATGGGTTGCTTTGGAGAAGCAGCTGGCCTGTCACTTTCACTCAAGCAGGCTGTGCCAACCTCTCTCCTGTCTCTTTCTCTGCTTCTGGTCGTGCCTCCCCTTGTCCATATCCTCCTTGACTCTTCCATTTCCCCATTATATTAGTTGTTTAGTGTTCCCTGATTTAATCTTTGTTTATTGTAAGTGATTGCCTATTTAAAGGCTGCACCATTCTTGTAACAAGTTATCCAGTATCAATACAAGTTCTTTCAGTCTAATTTCGTGGCTCTCTCTCCCTTGCTTGTGTCTAAACAATATTCACAATGTAAGGAGTTTAGAGTTATGGTTTAGAGGCTGCCTTAACTCTCTTTCCCTTAAGGCAGCCTAATACTTGTAAAACTCACTCTAAACTCTTCTTTATCTTCAGTTAAGCTCTAGATTACTGATTCTAAATCCTCTTCATCTTAAGTACACAAACTCAAAGTGTTGTGTTACTACAGAAGGATAGATTCAAACTAGAGATTCTTTGCCATACATAACCAGTTTACTGTCTAGGATCTTGGTTATTGTATAGGCTGTGTAAGAGGATTCAACTACCAGTTGGTTGTCTCCTCAAGTATGATGGTGAGTTCCTGTTGTATGGTTGAAGGGGATTCAGTTACAAGTTAACTGAATACTCTCTTGACATGAGACAAACACTCATGAATTCCAACATAGACCCATTGTTGTGATCCTCGTTCTATTAGTTTAAAGCTCTCTTAATAAGGTTGTAAAAGAGATTTGAAAGATGTTTGGTTCTCTGTAACTTCCTTTTGTAAAACTTCTCAGTCTTGACGCTCTTTAATTCTAACTAATCTCTGCTTTGCTCACTTCATCCAAAAAAACATACAAGATGAAGCGTCATTACACAAACACCATGTCTGTTGCTCTTCTCTTGTTCTGTCTCCTCACCACATCCGCCTCTGCAAGATCTTTTAAACGACAGGTCACTAGTGACGTCAACACAAATGAGCAGCGTATGCAATATTTTTTGGCTTTTATCAAAATTCAATTTTTATATTCTTTTCGCTCATTACTTAATTATTACTGTATGTGTTAAAATATATAAGTTAATGTTTGGTAAATACGTAAAGCCCATTTCAGTCTACCGGTTAGTGTGAAGGAAAAAGGTTGACAATGTCGCGAGTTCGGTAGGTAAAGATGTTTTTTTTTTAAAACTCTTTGCCTGTTTGGTTAACAAATTCGTGGATTTCAGTTATGGAAATATAAAGATATGCAAATATTCTCATAAATGTACTTCCCATATTTTCGAAGATTTGTTAGATTATCTGTAGAACTTGTGATCTACTATGTGTAGAACGAAGACAACCAGTTTGAAATCCGTTTCTACTAATATTAGAACTATGAGTTATTTGTAGATTTTTATATTCTACGGAATTTAGATTGAAAGATGTAGAGTAGAATATAGATTCTAAATATATTTAGATAACAGTAATATCGGTAGATGTCATATTCTAATATAAGTAGATTGTTTAATAAACGTAGATATCAGTTTCCACTAAATCATTTTCTGTAGAACATACAATCTACTATGCGTAGAACTGAATCTTAATTTTTTATTTAACAAGTTTTAGAATCCTAAAAAAATTTCATTACATTGATCTAGGTATTTGTTTAGTTGTTAGTATTTTTCATAATTTTTTTAGCTTGTAAAACTATTTATTTTGATCTATTTTGATAAATAAAAAGGGTATTAAAGGAAAATATGGTACAAAATAGATTTTATCCTATTAGGACAATGTATGTATTTTTTTGGTCTAAAAAAACAATTTTCCCATTCTAGGGAAAATTGATAAGTTTTAATGCCTCTAATTTTTAATCGTAACATCCTTGACGGAGAAAAAAAAATTAACTATCAAGGTGATAACGTAGGTCACAATGTCACATGGGCGTTGCCTCAAGTTACATGTCTTTTCTAAAATCTTTATTTGCACAACTTACAACTGCACATTTTATGGGCCTTGACACAAATCGTAACAATGGGTCTTTTTCCAGAGCATGTTTCGCCCCAAATATGTAGTGAAATTGTATTCATTTACAATTGTTTATATATTATCAGTTCAGAAACCACTTGACTTGTCGATTTCAGTGTGAATGAAATGAAATGACCGAACATTGAGAAATAATGATAGCCGGTGATTTAAACATCGACAAAAATCTCTCTCTCTCTAGAGACTAGAGTTTGAGCTAGGAGGGGTCTCTCTACCTCTTCAGACACACTTCTAGTTAGCGCTGCCTTGATTGGACGAGTCATCACTACTATATTAAAAGGCGCTAATAAACCCCTCTTAGGCCATCCACGTCGGCATGTTAATTCAGCCAATAAAATGGTTTCTTTTTGCTACGTCACACCTCTCCATATCTAATAATCTTCGACGGAAGCGAAGATCAACTCTGGCTCTTCCACTTCGTCGGCACCGTTTCACATCCTTGTATATCTGAATTTATCACCCACTCTCGATCATCAGTTCTGTTTTTTACTCCTACACGTTATCGTTCTAACTCCTTTTATTTCTCACGTTATAGAAACCCCTTTCATCACCAATCTCTACCCCTCGCAAAATTCACCGGAAAAAAATATATATGTAAGAAAGAAGCTTGAATCGGAAGTTGCAGAGAAGCAATCAAATATCGATTTATTGAAGACGAATCTCAATGATATCTCGGCATCCGATATATTGATGTTTTGAATTTGAATCTTACCTACTGTTCAGATTCCATGTTTGACCTTAAGATCCGTACGAAACTATAACAAATACGGTGAATGAGCAGAATTGGCGAGCTGGAATCCCAACACCGCTGCTTCAGTATCGTCTTGATAATCATATGAAACACATCCACCGAACCGCCTTTCTCTGCAGTGGTAATGTGTCTGAAAAACTTAACGAACGGGTCTTTCTGATTACCAGGTATGCTCCCTTTTGTCCTGGAAACAAAACATGTAACAAATGCTTCAGAAGTTATTTCTGTATCTCTCGATTGGTTTTGTTAGATAGACTGGAAGACATACTTTGATATGCTATTCATCTATTCCTAATTCAATTACGTTAGCGGCATGGATATATTAGTAATTGTTTCCATCTATTTCCTATAATGCAGTGACTGGTGTGTGTTTGTGGGACTATTCACCATGAAAGATGATGCTGTTACACCAGACCCTAATGAGGAGGAAGATGATATCTTTTATTGCTCACTTTGTGATTTAGAGGTTTGCCTTTTCTCATAACCACATTTGTTATGAAATTTTGAACGGTTTCTTTGTGTTTTATTTAAGTTTAACGCAGTAGTAGCATTGCAGGCCATGTAAATGGGGGTGTTGGAGGTTTGCTCACAGTTGCAGGGTAAAGTTTGGTGGTTTAACTCCTGAATCTGAAACTCCGTTGTTTTGTTTGTTTGTTTATCGATAAGCTTTCTCTTTGGATATTTGGTGTAATCAGTGGCTCGATAACTGTGTGAAGAAAAGGAACTTGATAAGTATCAGAAACTTGATACCAGTTTCGTACTTCTAATGGGGTTTTGTCTTGCTCATGGTTTGTATTATCTCCTCAACTACTTAAAACAAAAACCCATAACTCATTCACGTAACAACATTGATTGCCTTTTGTTGCAACAGCTAATTATAGAAGGTGGAACATCCATCCATTGCCATATTTTCCAGATGTTTTTTGGGAACGAAAGGGATGGAAACCGAACTCAAGAGAAGGCTTCATGTAGTGTTCCCTAGATGATCCCTTGCTCCAACATCTGTATGCTCTTCACACTTGCTTATTTCTCATGAAATCTAATGCAATTTCTCTTGCCTTATGAAGTTTGTAATTTTTTTGTGTTCTTACAGGTTATGTTGGTTTTGTTAACGGCCTATGTTTCAGAAGCCATGGGGCAGCTTTTCATCTTCCATCTGGTACTCATCAGAAAGGCAACTCTTATTCAGTGTCCTAGCCATAAAGCTAGCAGAGCTACTCGGCTTCATATTTTTTTTCTATGAGAACATATTAGCAATGGGGGAAGGTAATCACCATAAACCCATCGAAGCTGATCACTTTAAGCTGGTATCCAGAATGCTGACATCTGTGGAAGAAGATAGGTTGTTCTATTTTAGTCCAGGAATCTATGGAACCAAAAACTCAGACAAGGCTCTGAAGTCCTTGACTTCTTGTATACTTCCCGAAAAAGTAGTGCTTCTAAAATCTGTGGATGCATCGGAGATAGGAGATATTAGCTTCTGATTTTTTTTTGTCAACCGATATTAGCTTCTTATAATCATTTGTTTCAGTTTCTTTTGGCGAAAACGAAAAATGTTTTCGTTTCTTGGCAGGACTATGTCGCTACAAGATGGTACCGTGCACCAGAACTTTGTGGCTCTTTCTTCTCCAAAATAAAATCTGATTTTTTACCTGTTTCGCTTATTATGACATCACAATCTGAAGATTGATTTTTTTTTCTTATGTTGTTCTTTCTCTCCTCCAGTATACTCCTGCCATTCATATATGGAGCATAGGGTGCATATTTGCAGAAATGCTCACCGGGAAGCCATTGTTTCCTGGGAAGAACGTGGTGCACCAATTGGATATTATGGCTGATTTGCTTGGTACTCCTTCTCCGGAAGCTATCTCAAGGGTCATTTGGTATTAATCAGTTTAAAGTTTTATCATTTTTTTTTTAATTTGTTTGCTACAATGTCTTAGCGTGGAGTTTCTTTGATGTCTTACTATTTATGTGTTAAAGTTTCTCCGTAAGCTATGAATATTTATTTACCTGTGCTTTCCAGCCACAGTTTTATGGCAAATAGTCTAGGCCTAGCTCGGGTTAGAATCATATTAATAGGTAGGGGACCTCAGGTCATATGTATGTCAGTTTGTGGTTGGTGGTACACATACGAGACATCAGTTTGCTCTTATCTGTAATAGTGATCAATCTTTTGATATGTTTTTGTACTTCTGTTGCAGATTCGTAATGAAAAGAGGAGGAGATATCTCGGCTACATGAGGAGAAAACCGCCAGTTCCATTCACTCACAAATTTCCTCATGTAGACCCGTTGGCTCTTCGTTTGCTGCCCCGCCTTCTTGCATTTGATCCCAAAGACCGTCCCACAGGCCACAACTGAAGAGGTAAAGCTCCTCTAATACTATTTTTTGCACTTCTTCAAAGTATCAGACCATTGAACATGTGTGAAATGTGTGTTTGTGTGAGTATAAACAGGCACTAGCAGATCCTTACTTTTATGGACTGGCAAACGTGGATCGGGAACCATCTACCCAAACGATTCCAAAACTTGAGTTTGAGTTTGAAAGAAGGAAGATAATGAAAGAAGACGTCAGGGAATTGATCTATAGAGAGGTACATTAAATCTCATAGACTCAGTACTGTTCTTTTTTTCTTCCACATGTATTCATCGTTTTAATTGTTGTTCTTACTAAACTTGCATGTGAAACAATGCAGATTTTAGAGTACCATCCTCAGATGCTGCAAGAATATCTTCGAGGTGGAGAACAGACGAGTTTCATGTACCCTAGGTACTTATATTATAACAGTTTACAATCTATATTCAAAATTTTCTATACGAGTTACTATAAGATATATAAATATCTTCTTTAAAAATCAAAAATGAAAATGCAGTGGTGTTGATCGGTTTAAGAGACAGTTTGCACATCTTGAAGAACTTTACAGTAAGGGTGAGAGAAGCGCTCCTTTTCAACAACGGCATGCTTCTTTGCCTAGGTAGTACACTATCTCTTTTGCTGTTTTGTTTATTAAATTTGCATCTTCACGTCTGTTTCTTTGTGTTTGGTACCTTTCTGTTTCAGAGAGAGGGTGCCTGCTAAGGAAGAGAACAGACCTGCAGCTTCTTTAGCCGCGACACCCGAAAGCCCTCAAAATTCTCAACAGGAAGGCTCAAATTACATGAACGGAATGAGCCAGACGGGTTACAGTTCCCGAAGCTTGCTGAAAAGTAACAGCATCAGTGCATCTAAATGCATAGGCGTGAAACAAAGAAACCAGTCCGAGGTAAAAAAAAATTCAAGAATCGCATTTAAAAGATGTATATATTATAAGTTTGTACTTATACAACTTATTCCTTCGCATTCTTGATTGTTTGTAGCACGGGGAACCGAACAATGATGCAGCTGATGCTTTGTCTCAAAAGGTCGCGGCTCTCCACACTTGATTTGTGATGTTGGGGGGGAGTGAAACTTCTTGCTAACAGTAGGGGCTGATTCATATACACATCTCTCACAGCGAAGAAAAAAAAGAAGAAAAGAGAAAGCATGTGTCTCTAGGCCCATGATCCAGAGCATTCTTCTGTTCCAATTAACCATCTTGGGATAGGAAATTATCTTCGTGCAGGCTCAGGCTACCATAGCATAATAAGAGCATAGCGACTAATAATATTGAGTTAAACGAAATCTCCACTAAGTAAAGAGGAGTTCTTTGTGAAAAAAGTAAATGGATACGGAGTACCTTCTTGGTATTCATTGGTTTAATTTTCTTTCTGGTTTGTATTTGGATAAATCAGTATAGTTAAGATGAATAAACTGGATAACCGGATATAATTTAATTCCAGCACTGTAACCAAAACTGGTACGAGTAAATAAATGATGAGAGTAACACATGATGAGTCCCTGTGGGAAAGACAGATTAGCATCTCCTTGCATGGAGAATGGTGTTTGCAGTAAGAAATTCCCCCGGGGGCAAGTTCGTTGCTGATACGTTGTGTACATGATTTTGTCGTTGTTTTTTTTCAGGGAGTTTATAATTGTGATGAATGAAATATTGAAAGTCACACAGCTTGATTAGGTTGATATAAGAATGACCAGGAATTCATATATGTTGATATTTTCATATCTTATCTTTGTAATCATTTGATCAACCATTATTAGCGCTTACAAGTTCAAAAGCCGAGGTTTATGATATTAGATAGTGTGTTACATAGGAAGTTGTTAGTTTATAAATCAAATAGTGTAAGGAAAATATATGAAATTCGGTTTTAAAAATTTAACAATTTACACGAACAATAAATTAAATTACTTTTCTTATTTTACCCAAAATTAATTTCAAAAAGATAAAATTTTAATAAATGGTATTTAAAAAAAATAAAAACTCTAGAAATCTATAAAAGTATATAGTTACAAAAGTTTTTATTTTTAGAGGTTTTACTGGACTTTGTTAAAAATGATTTGGATTGACAAAAAAAAAGCCTAAAACAGGTCAACCAAAAAATAGAATTTGGTATAGTTGTATGGCCCAATATAATGATTAAGTGAAAATTGGGTTTTAAAATGTTTGGACTTCAAAGATCTGACCTTTGAATCTGAAATTTTGTCTGATTCTGAGTAAAATGTTAGGTCGTCAATTCATGTTTTTTCGTTGTCAGAAAAGTATACACAATTTCCTCTGTATTTAGCATTTTTAGTTTGCAAGATCGAAAAACGAAGATTGTTTTCAGTGTGATTGATGAGATATTTGTTTACACCAGCTTCGTCTGCCTCAGGTGTAGTTGACATATTTCAGACTTTTTATGTCCACCACAAATTATTTTAAACAAAGTCCCGTAAAAACTTTAAAAATAAATAATTTTGTAACCTTATGATTTTATAAATTTCAAGAGTTTTAAATTCTCTTAAAAAATATAGTTTATTACGATTCTATATTTTTGAAATTAAGATTGGGTAAAATAAAAAATAGTTAAATTATTATTCATATAAATTATTAATTTTTAAAACCAAATTTTATATCATTCTTACACTTTTTATTATTTATATACTAATAACTACCTAAGTTAACACTAACCAACTCCATAAACCTCACCTTTTGAACACGAAATCGCTAATAACGCTAATGGCCTATCAAATCATTACGAAGATAAGATATGAAAATATCAACACATGAATTCACCAGTCATTCTTATATCAACCTAATCAAGTTGTGTGCCTACCAATATTCCATTCATCACCATTATACACAACACGGAAAAATAAATAAATAAATAAATCATTCGACAAAATCCCGTACACAAAACTACACAATGCATCAGCAACGTATTCGGCCTAAATACTTATAACTTAGCCAGAAATCTGAATCCTACTAAAAAGCAAACTTATCTAATATAATTCTCAAAAATACATGAATGGTACTTAAGAGCCAAATACTTCAAATATTAGGTAATACTAGAACTAGACCACAATTTGGTTTAACAAGTTCTTCATTCATTTCATGTTCTTCATTTATTTCAAGTTCTCTGAATAAACCCTATAAACCCGGGCGTAGTCCGGGCAAAACCTCTAGTTAAGATAAGAGAGAGAAAAAAACGCCGCGGCATTCTTTCTTCTTGAGTTCTCGTATTTATGGAAGACAGGCCAGACGTTTGAGTTACGGAGGAGACCCGTTATACGAAGTTATCATAGCTTTTGGGGGGTAATGTAACATTTTGGTTATAAATGGTTGCAAGTACTTACAACCTCCATCATCAATAGTAATTCTAAGTTAACCAATATAACTCAAGTACCTGATGTACGGATCCAGATCATATCTCATAGGAAACCCATGCAGGAACAGTACATTTTCAGCTCTTAAATGCTGACTTTGTCCGACACATGATCTGCTCAGCAATTACGTGGCGGAACACTTAAAACAATCGAACGGTTATAGTATCTTCGTTATCACACACCATTGGTTTGTGAGAGTGAAGGATAGATAGAATTAAGCGTTCAGTCATTTCGTGTGTGTGACAATTATAAAATACGATCGAGAGCGAAGCGACAGCTTCGGGTTATCCGTCTTTTCTTTTCAGAATGTGCAAACTTTGATAAAAATATTTTAGTTTAAATGAGGAGAGAGCTTGGTTTAATTTTCATTTGATCTCTTACGTTTGTTTATAGTATACCGATGAATCTAAGCGTAGAATAGCTATAGCTTCTGTGTGTTTGCGATAAACTTGTTCTGTGTTAAACCTGGTGAGACAGATAAAGAGTACCATTATTAAACCTTTTTTCGTCTTCTGTGTCAGTTACAAATTAATGCTTGATTAGATTGGAGAACACTGACTACTATAATTATTGATGAAGTTTTTTTTCTCACTATATGAAAATTGAAAATTTCCTTGTTTTTTTTTTCAAAAATTTAATGATGTGAGCGAGGTATATATCACGGGTTGAATGTTACAAATCCTCCTTTAGTATCTCCTTTTATTACATAAAAACAAATGATAATGTCTTTTTGGTTTCTTGTCTTTCTTTTATAAAGAAGAAGCTGATTCTTCGAGAGACACGAGGAAACGATCTTTATAACTTTTCTCTCTTTTAACATCTTTCTTTTTTTTTACTTTTCTCCCTTTTTCTTTTGTTCTTGTGTAAGTAACTAAAGTGCTGTGATACTTTTGTTTTGTTTTGCAGATGTGGAACTGAGATTTTTCTTTTTTTTTTCTTTTTCGAGTGGTGAAGGAGACAGAGTGAATAGAAAAAAAAATGGAAATGAGTCGTCGAGATGTGAGACGTGGAGGAGTAACCAATCGATTTTCCAATAAACTATCTCGTAAATTTACAAATCTTTTTTTCTTTTTTTCTAAAAAAAATCCAAAATTCTCTCTTATTGTCGTCATTTGCTCTGTTTTTTCATTTACTTTCTATATTCTCATGGAATTAGGAAAATTGAAGAAAGGAATGTTGAAGAAACTGGGTTTAGCTGATGTTGATGACAATATGAATCATGAGAAAAAAGAGAAGATGATTTCTAACGAATTTCCTGCTTCAGGTTTAGAAAACAACGTCTTCAAGAAGAAGAAGAAGTCTAGGCTTCCCAAAAATGTAACTTCTTCATCTATACGTAAACTCACAACACACAAGTCCCTTCATATTAATCTTTCTTTCTTTCTTAACTTCAGGTCACTCATGGTGTGGATCATCATGCCTCTGTACCAAGGAAGCTTCGTTCAGGTGCCTTGTTTTTGTCTCAGTGACATACTTTTACTCCACCAAATCTATATTTTTAGTAATTTTTTTTTTCACTATTATTTCTTTTTGTGAACTTTGGGTTGCAGCCATGAAGAAGAGGAATGTTGAATCTGTTTCTGCTTCCAAGAAACTCAACCGGTCCAGAACCGGAATTGAATCTTTTAACATTGATTTGGTTAAAAAGAAGAATCAAGTAGTGATTGTTTTTTTATTTTACTGATTACTACAATTTTTTCTTAAATTATTGTGTAAAATTTTATAGTCTAGTATAATGAGTTCATGAAATTCTGTATTGGTTAGGATGCAAAAGCTGCCGAGTCCATTTCAAAAGATGAGAAAGAAGTTGCAGAGACGCTATACGGTTTAGCTGATATGTTTACTGACACTAACTCCATTGATAAGAACACTTGTGATCCTCTCTTGTCTGATGGCAAAGAAACCAGCAAAGTTGACTCAACGTTAGTTGTGGAAACTGAATGTACAACCAGAGCTGAATCACTTGAACCTACAACTTCATTTCTCTCTTCATCCAAACCTAAGCAGATTGATGAGGAGCCGTTACAGCAACATCATAACCAGTGCAGCTTAACCGGGTTTGTACCTGACTTCTCCTTTAATAACTTTTCTTTTTTGATTTAGTGTTCTAATTACTTTTTTGATATAGATTGAAGCAAAGCAGCTCAGTGAATGAACCTGTAAGCACAAAGCCAACGCTGTTAAACTTACTCTCTTCTACAAAGCTTCCACATTGGATGATAGGTCAAGCTGTTTCTCCTACCAAGAATGCTTCACTCTTGAGTGAACCGTTAAGAGTCCGTCCGAGAAATTTGAAGAGATGTGCCTCTCACTTTTACATTTGTCGTCTCATCAAAGTGTTACAGAGCAGCAAAAGTAGTCCCGTGGCACTTCTTAACCAGACCGAAGAAAGATCTTTAGAAATGTCACAATGCAGACTCCCTGATCCTGTGACAATCATTAGTGATTTTAATACCATGGTTGCTCCATCCAAGAGCTATCAAAGTTCAAAACTGGTGCAAGAAAACATGACTCAGCTTTCTCTTGAGCTTTATGCACCACACATTGCACAGAAACAGGTAACAAACATAACTGTTCTTGTCTTTAGTTTATTGTTTGCCTCTCTGATTCTAGTCTCTTCAAATGAACAGAACTGCGACTTCCTGTCTCTTTCATGCTCTGGAGAAGCACAATCCCATCTCCCATTGCCAAACTTGTTTCCACAGTATCCTATCTCTGCATCTCACAATAACCAACAACAGGTGACCTAAATCTCTTGTAATCAAAGTTTTGATTGTGAGTAGTGTATTTTGTTGCATAATAGTGTGACTTTTCATCTTAATAGATGCAGCAAATGTCTCCTTATCTAGCTAGTCGATTCCAAACCGCTTACAACGCAAACCATCAGCAGCAGCAGCAACAGCTTCAGAAAAGGCTGTGGGCTGCTCAGTACAGACCACCAAGAAGTAGAAACACTGTGCCGCCATTATCGAACCAATACAGTAAACCAAACCTCTGCCTAAACCAGACTAGTATTCAACCATTACACATTGCTTCCTCCCCAAGGTACATCAACAATGTATCCCAACAGCCACACCGTGTCATGGCTGCTGCTGCAGCAATGTCGAGGAGTCAACACCATAACAATAACCATTTGCGCACAGTGATGAACAGACGAGAACACCATCTTCCACTAATCTACGAAGACACAAGAACACCATTGCAACTACTCTGCAGTGAGCAGTTGTGAAGATGTTCTGCTCTATAGTTAAAAACAGAGTTCTGTTTCTGTCCTCAGGTGATGAAAATAGGATGAACTAGGATTGTCAGAGAGAGAGAGAGAGATGACTGAACCCTACTTGTTTGAGAAAACTCTTTAATGTCTCTTTATGTAAACGAGCAACGTGTTCTGAAAAAGGGTAAAGTTCCAAGTAGATCTTTTAAAAGCATCTTTTTAGTTTCTTGTGCATCAAGCTAATAAAAATCCAACAAATCCTCTGTAAAACTTGTAGCATGTATTTTTATTCAGCAAATTCCTTAAATAACAAAAAAAATATGCTAAAAATAACATACAAAGAAAAAATTCTTCAAAATAGCATTAATTTAAGGTAAATGACTAATTACTCCAAACTTTAAACTTTTATGCTAAGTTCAGAACCCTGCCCCTGAAATATTAAACCCAAATCAATAAATCTAAACTCAAATATAAAACAAAAAAATATATTTTTCTTTTAATTAATGTTATTCTGAGATTTTTTTCTTTGTGCTATTTTGGAATAAAAAGATGTTATAATGATATTTTATGGTATTTTCTGTTTAATCTTTTTTTTTGTCAGCCTGTTTAATCTATAACTCACACACGTAAACTCTTATTTGAATCTGGGTGTGATGTGATATATCAAATAAACTAGTACAAGTTTACCAAAAAAACTAGTACAAATCCTTTGTTTTTAATGAACAATCTTATATATAAAATAGATAGTCCATAAATATATAAAAAGTGTTTGAAAAGAAGAGTATTCTGAAGAAGTGGAGATGAAGAAACTAATATGCTTTGCGTCTGTCTTTTACTCAATTCTAAGGCCACCATGCTATAAGCAAAGCTTATGTATCTCTCTACTTCTTCACAGAACTAAGCAGCAACCATATGATGGAGACTATGAAGAGAGCAGAGATCGATACAAGGGCACCGTTTAGAACCGTCAAAGAAGCTGTAGCTTTGTTTGGTGAGAGAGTCTTAGCCAGTCAAGTCTATTCCAACCATCTCAAAGTGGCAAGTCCTATTCTCTCTCAATATAATCTATTTGAGTTTCAACTTTTATTCATATGATCTCGAGATTATGGCAATACCATTGATGATGAAAACAGATGGAGGGTGAGAAATTTGAGGATCCAGCAAAGATTGAGACAGAGCTTGAAGAGACAAAACACAATCTCGAAAGAGCAAAAGAAGAAAGCATGCAAATGAGAAACTCTCTGTCTTCTCTCAAGGAAGAACTTGAAAGGACAAGACAAGAGCTTCAGAAGCTGAGAGTAGTTCCCGAGGAACCCTTAACTAAAGTCGATGATACTGTTTTCAAAACCAAGTTCGAAGTGTTGGTTCCACATGCTGATGATGGACCAGTTGGAACTAGTCCAAGGTTGAGAACGATGAATGAGAAGAGATACGTGAAATTTGTAAACCCTAAGACGGGTGATAATAATGGTCCGGTGGTGGATATGTTTCTTGAGAGACACCCTTCGATGAGAAAGAAGGAGAAGATGACGAAGACGACCAAGAAGAAGAGTTTGATCCCTTTGTTCATTGGAGGAATCTTCTCAAAGAAAAAGGTTTTGCAATGAAACAAGCTTGGTGTATAAATTTTTCTTCTCTTTTCTCTCGTGTGTTTTGTTGTGGTTATGATAATAATGTCATATGTATGACCTTCGTAAATGGTTCTTGAATTTCCTTCTTCAAATAAATAAAACTTAATATTGGAACGCACATATATTATTAAAACCAAGTCCGCATGGTTTTGATCAAGTAATATGCAAAATCTAGAAATGTGCTAAACATTTTCCATGTTCCTCCAACCTTCTTTTAAACAAAAACTATACATTTATGTAAATAGTGTGGACTTTAGCTTCGGCCAATGCAGTTTTACTTGATAATCTGGCAACATACGATCATGTTACTTCTATAACATTAGTTAGAAAGTATACAAATTCGGTTCACGCAGTGTAGTGATCCTTCGAATAGAAGTCCACACTGTAACAATAAATATGTTCTTACCGGAGCTATCAAATATATAAAACAAAAACAATTTTAACTAATCCATAATATATGTAAATATTCGTGTAACCTTACCATTTAAAACGTCCACAGGTTAATCATGATTGAAATTACAATTTGAAAACTCGAGATTCTGATATCCAAACCCCAATATGAATATTTCAACCTAGATGGAAATGCTAGAAAATCTAAGAAAACTAGACTCGTAAGAAATGTTCACATAGTTACATCCATTTCTTTTCAAAGTATGATAGTTTGAAAACTATGAAAATGCTAGAAAGTTTTAAGAAAACTAGTCCTAAAAATGACGATAGTTATAATTGACCATATAATATAAGTGTTTCAAAATCACAACAACTCAAATAAGCAAAACAAAAGCAAAGCCTCGAATCAGATGTTATAGCAAAACAAAAAGAAACATGTGAGCTTTTGAGATGTAATTAAACGTAAAAACAGTCACGCTGGTCTACATGACGACCTTCATGATCCGCATCACAAGACATAGTCGAAGACTTGTTGAAGAACTCTATGCAATCTGCGATAGCTTCATTGTAATGTACGTGAGAAGAATAGTACGAATTACTGCAAGATATCTTCGGCGGCTCAAACCTCTCTCCCTCGCCTGATTTCTTTTGTCGGTGGGAGGAGCAAGGAAGAGTGAAATCGATGAGCCTCATGAGAATCTTTCGGAACTTGTGGAAGAGCTTCATGATGATGATCCTTGTTTATAAAAACCGATCTTGCAGGATCTTGTGGGTTTGTCTATATGAATGGTGAAAGCTATAGTTCGTACGTTGATGTTTTTGATAGTTTAATCAAGATAGCATTCATTTTTTTCTTATAAAATAAGTCCCAAGTAAATTTGTAATGATTCATCAGAGAGGAAAATATGGGAGAAGAGAGTGTTTCAATGATTAAACCACCATAGAATTTCTTGAGATGTGTTTATCCTTTGAACATATGTAGGGTCCATTTTAACTATCAAGGCTCTTAATCCAATTTAATTGTCTCGATGTGTATTTAAAAATACTAGAGGTTTCAGGAGATGTCAAACATGAAATTTCTATCTAAGTATAACATCTGCAACATTTGAAAACAAGATCAATATCTTTTGCTATATATAAATGTTAATATAACATTAAGATAACACAAGGAACCATGATCTTGACTGAAGTTTTCTTTAGATTTAAAACTTTCAACGTATATAAAGAAAAAAGACGAACTAGGAATTGATCTATGTACGTATGATTAATCATAGGTTCATTTCACGCTATAATTAATGCATAATTAAAGCTGTAATTAGAGATTACATTCAGGCAGAGTTTTGTGGTCCTGCATTAAAACTTTTGACCTAGTTTTAGGGCACAACTAATTTTGGGACCAGTAAGCAAACATTAAGCGTCAAAAACATTATTCGTAGAACAAAACAAGAGTTTGACATACAAAAAGGCAGATAATGAGGAAATAAATTAGAGAGGAGGAGACATGGAGAGAACATAGATGAATTAGGAGGCTTTTGTTGAAATGATTGTTCGATTAGGATCTTTATTATAAATTTAAGGTTTTATGAGGGTTATGATTATGTCTTGTACTTTAGTTCTTCCTTAAACTTAAAACTAAACCACCTCGATAACTCATAACATAATTAACTCAAAATAGTTATATTAATTTCACAGAAATTTTATTTAAGTTTTGAAAAACCCTTTTGAATTTTATCATGTAATAAAAATATTATATTTTACTTAGCTGCAAAGCAAATTACAGGAAGCTCAGGCCAATTTGACATTTGTTTCTAATACTTGTATATAATGAAGAAGAAAAAAACAGAATCAGTTACTTAAAAATGCACAAATTCAACTGAAAAAAAATACAAAAAATGTAGCCAGTGTGTTTACCATATCATGTCCAGATCATCTTTAGAGTACATAACGTAAAAGACTCTTTTCTCCTGATTTGCGATACACAATTAACTCTTAACTGGCAATAAAGTGGTTAAATGAAACTCAGGAGCTCTCATGTTACATGCAAATGCTCAGGAGAGGTTATATTCTTCTTGTTTCTCTTACAAAGAATGTCCTCCCTTCCAAATTTTTAAACATCATGCTTTCCCCCTCCCAAATGCAGCGTTTTACAAAGAGGAGCATAAAGCAAGCCATTACTGATTCATATTCTTGCTTTGCAAGATCTTATGCATGATTGCATCAACATCATCTAAGAAAACAACACAATAAAGTGTTCCTAAGAATATACTTCTCAACCCCAAACTTTGTTGTATTCCCACGTTCAAGTATCTACTTAGCGTCTACTTTCTGCGTTCGCCATTGATCACAAAAGGTCTTATGACGGTTATGATTACGTCTTGTACTTTAATTTTTTCGGAAGGTTACTTAAATCTAAACCACATACATAACTCTTTAACATTTTACCCCCCAAAAAAACTCATAATAACTCAATATTCTATTTGATATATCGTCCAAAAGTTTGTCATTTTCAAAGAATTTTTGGTTACTTTCTAATTCAATTGGGCCATCACCTTTGAGTTTGGAAATATAATTCGTGTAAATAATATGTCACAACAACGTCAAGGACGTGTCTTAAGTGCTACCAACTGGGAGTCAAAGTTAATTGGGCTGGAGTTTAGTTTAATACCAGTACATAATGGTAGTTTGGGCTGCCATATATCGCTGATTGCAACTTCAAGGAGCAAAGGAGTTATTTACTTACTTATCATCAGATAAACAAACGTAGGCTAGCAGTTTCTGACAACGAGGAAAGTTCCAATGGCTGCCTCTCTCAGCGTGCAAACCCTTTACTATTTATGGGCTAATTTTGAACTTATCTGAGTAATACAGTATTTCTTTAAGTGAAAAAACAGCTTTGCATGGTTATCTAAAACAAATCAGCTTTCCCTAAAATCTAAAAACAAGCAAAAGAACTTGGGAGAATAAAACAATATATACTGAGTACGCATGTGGTAGCAATTATATCACTCTCTGCCACTTCCCACAGTATTTGATGCCCACCCAGTGTGGACGCAGCTATGAAAAGTTACTGTGGTTAAAAAAAACAGTACATATCTTATTTACGCTAACAGTGTTTTGAATTATTACTTTAATAAAACTAAAGTTTCACTATGTTACACTCGACAGTTATTAGTCAATAATAAGATGGGATTTATGATGCAGGTTTAAAATCCGAAATGATGATTAACCTAGTCTCCCTGCAATATTACAAAGTTAGAAGCACACACTACAGAAACAAAAAGAAAGAAAAAAAAAACATTATTTCTGAAGTTAAATATTACAAACTCAAGATTCTAAAACTTTGTAAATAACCACGAAGCAAGGTAAAATAGCTCTTGGGTTATAAACCACCAGCTCCTCCAAGTTAGAATAAACTCCGGCGTTGACCGCCACAGAGTCAAACACACCGCCGCTCGAAGAAACTCCAACCGTCGAGTTATCTTCCACCGGACACTTCTTCTCCTCCACTGAAGACTTCTTCTCCTCCGCCGGTAAATCGACGCGCTTAACTCTCCCAGCGATCACACGACACACAAGCATCACTCTCCTCGCATCATCGCTACACCTCAGCAAATCATCAGCTCTTCCGCTGCTTGCCGTCGTCCTCACACCGCCGCTGGAGTTTGCGGTGGCGGCGACTCCTCCGGCACCGGACTTTCCTTGGAACCCGTAGCGAATGACGTTGCAGACGCCACAGCTGGGGAGATTAGAGCAGAGAGAGGACGAGCCACGAGATCCGAGCGAGCAAGTGAGAGTGGTGCAGTGGAAGCGGAGAAGCTCGTTGCCGTCGGCAGCACAACGAGCGTCTTTCCTTGTGGTTTGAAGCGCACGCGCCTTCACTGCGTCTCGGCAATCTTCGAACCGCTGGATCGTGCGTTGAGTGTTGTGTACTTTTAGTATCCGTTCGATCTTACAGATTGGACTGTCCTTTTTAAGCCAGCTTGACTTGAATATGATCTCCACTATGTTTCGACCCGAATCTTCCGGACCTAACTCTGAAACTGCAATCAAACGACAACGTTTAAATCAGAGAAGATAATTAAAAAAAAAGTCAAAAGTTTTAGTACGGCTTGTCAGGTGAAGGTTTTAATTCTTGTACTAACTAGTAGAAATATGACACGTAATAGTATCATGTGTCAAAAATATTTAGCTAAGAACTGAGACAGCTGTTGTACAAATGGTCCCATTCGCACCGAAATGTTTCCAAGCAAAAATGACAGGTATGGAAACTACTGAATATATTGTTTCTGCATTAATATTCCTCTTCTATTTTGTATTTTTCTTTGAGATGCAGTTATGAGAATTTTAATATAGTTACGAACTGTAACATAATGCCAAATGTTCATAATATTATTTGATAGATGTTATCACCGACAATAGCATTGAGATCTTGATTCCTTTTAAGAAAACTGAGTCTAGGCTATAACATGAAGACATATTCGTTAATTATTGCTTAACATTATGGTAAATCTTATAATAAATCCTAGTGCTTGTTCACCAAAAACATGTGTAATCATCATTCATCACTATGGACTGAGATCTTAAACAAATTTTTAGTTCTACAAAATATAATCGTTGCTTTACGAAGCAAATTGCATTAGTAAAATGTCACCACAGGAATTAAAAGGTCTTCTTATTACTAGGGTTAACTTTAGTACCCTTTAGTAACGTGACTATACACATACCAAAGTAAATAGTGTAGCTAGAGCCTAGTTAAATACTACTACTTTAGCTAAGTGATAAAGTCCCAACTAAAGAACAAAAAAAAGAAGCATTACCTGCGTGACGAACCGCTTGATGAAGCTCTAAGCTTTCAAGCTTTGGAAAAACTTCTCCACATTGGGAACAAGCACAAACCCTTGGCGAAATCGGATACCTTATAACATTCCAAAAATTAATAAAGTGAAAATATACAAAAATATAACCACAGTTAATTTTATTTGTGTGGTTCTTTACCTGCTAGGGTCAACGATCATGTGACATTCGTAACATCCAGAGAGTTTACGGAACTGCATGGCTCTGAACGACGTCGTTGAGGACGACGTGTAACTTCCGCTGGCGTTAGATCTAGTTGAGCCAGATGTATGAGACCGAGACGAAGAACCGTGTTGACCAGGTTTCCGAGTCAGAAGACGAGTCTCCGAGTCAGCAGCAGTAGCCGAGTTAGCTACGTCTGGAGAGTTGTCTGCTCTGTGAACCACACGAGTGTTTCCGTGAGCCACGTCTCGAAAACTGCATATGGAGCTGCACGACGAGCTGAGCTTGGAAGGTGATAAGTCAGACGTCGTGGACGGAGCGGGTTGAGAGTTCTTGGATGGGTCGTGAACTCTTGACCCTTCGATTTGTTTGCAAGTCAAGAGATTCTTGATCTGGTCCCATGAAAACGGTTGCTTCTGAGGTGCTGCTTTTTGCTTTTGAGGTTTGCGTGGTTTCTGCGGTTTCTCGGTGGGATTCTCGCGTTTCTTGCGTTTGCTAGGCGGTGGAGTATGTTTTGGAGGCTCTGCGTTTTCCGGCAAGATGGTTAGTAAAGCCATTGAAACTGAGAGAGAAGCTCTTGAGGTTGTGAGAGTTTCTTTATGGTTCTTTAATTATAAGCTTTTTATTTTGGTGTTGAAATCGAAGATGGATCCAAGATGGGATAATAAGGAGGGAAAACTAAAGTGGTGGGCTCTATCTTTCTTTAATTCTTTATTTACTGTTTTACTTTCTTACCCTTCATTAATTTTTAATTATAAGCTTTTAATTGCAATATAGTGTACTTACCTATACTCAGATATCATATTCTGTCAGAGCAAAAAATCTTTCTAATTAATTTTGGTATCTGGTTAATGCTTTGTTAGCTGTGGTGCAGTTAATTCTGTATTTTTCTCAAAAGAAAGAACAGTATTTAATATGCGGTTTTGAGTTATGAATTGCTTTTTAAACCATAAGAAAATTCGTTAGAGGAACTCCTATTGAAATTAAATCTTTTTGGACGAGCTTGGTTGGCTTGGTATGTGCTTTTAACAGTTAACTGCTTCCTTGCATATAATCTCCCTATAATCTTCCATTACAGTTGTTGACCTTCTTAAGAGCTGACTTGGTCAACGTCATTAAAGCTATTATTGGTCGAAATGCAGAAGAAAAAAATGTGACGCAAGCATCCCAACTCTTTAATATTGCATCTGTTTGGTAATATCATTATACTCAATTTTTTATTTAATATTTGTTTGTGTAGATTATTATTAAAATTTTGGAGATTCCATGCATGTACGCCAGAAAGAAAATGATTTTAGTACATCAAATATATAATAATAATCCTGCTAAAATAATGTTTTGTATGTATGGACAAAACAATTGTTTAAACAGATCAAGATTACACGTTAAACAACAGACAAGGTCTTTGGAAACTTCGTATTTGGAACTGTGATTACGAATTTCAAATGTTCTATTTGTCTCGGATTGAATTTTTCAATGTCTTTAAATTTTTAAATCTCCTATATATAAATTCTGCTAATTTTACTTTACTTACATATACTAATTTGTGTTAAATTCGATATAGGTATAAGTATTCTATAGTTGGACAATGTTGTCCTTCGTGTTAATAAGAATTTGATTTCGGGCAAGATAACTTAAGGGTGTCAGAAATTAATTTCACTACTGTAGATAGTGGGGGAGTTACACTTGAAGTTAGTGTAAGAAGTTATGGGACACTGCGTTTATTAATATAGTACTCCAAATAAAAGAATACCATAGTAGTAATTCACAAGACAATGCAACTCAGCTTAATAATTTTTTATTTTTTTAGGTTGTTATATTAATTACGATTAAACTCACCACACAAAAATTTGAGTAATTTGTATTAATCATTCATCAAAACCATAAAGTAGATTAATCACAAGTGTTAGAATTGACTGTTGACCGGATGTAAAAATCGAAGACCTTCACATTCGCCGCAATATTTGGATTTATCACGCAGTCGATTTGGCCTTCTCACTTGTCGTGTTCCACATTTGTCCCTCTCTTTTGCCTCCACTCTAATAAACCTAGTTGTAAAATTCACAAGAGATCATTTGTAAAGTCTTTTCATTCAACTTTATATAATTACATTTTATAATTTATATAGCAATGTAGGCATCGTTTGACAAAGAAAAGTAGCGCGAGACCTTTGAGAATGTGTTTGTATGTTAACAAGTTTGAAATTCGAAACCAATTGTTACGTACATATATCATTTAAATACAATTGTTACTCCGGTGACAATGGAATTTATTGGACTGACAGAAAATTTACTCCACCTGCATGCATGTTAAAGAATCTCTAATAAGCACGTGGATGATCAGCATTAGTCTCTGGTTAATAATTTTCCCCATATGTAACTTTAAAACTGATATAAATATTAGTATTACCCATCTTGTATTGCAGTAAAGAGAACTTCCAATTCCCCGTTTGTATTATTTCAAGTGCTTTTAATATGCATTAAATATAGAGCCACGAAAGATATAAGATTTTTAAAACACGACAGAGAGATATGAAAACTTTGCATGTACACAATATTTTTGAATATAGCTATGAATTATGGATCTTGTAATGAATTTCTTCAGTCTTTTTTTTTTTTGTTTGATAGATTTTAGATTTTATGTGACAAATAGGAGGAGATATTTCTAGATACAAAATGTTTGTTTACTCTCTTGATAATCTATTCTTTTACAGTGATATAAACTTATAAAGTGCACGTGTTGGTTAGTGGTTTTAAAAGATTTGGCGACACGGTTCAAATAAAAGATTAAAAGATGGAGACAAATGTGTCCCCATTTCGTATAATCATAAAGTTTATGAACCAAATCAAGCCCCGCAAGGGATCCCTTGCGTAACGTTTGTAATTGAATTACATCTCCCACCCAAAAATATTGAAGATCCCTCGTACTTTCAATAATTTACAAACTATATCATCATATTATAATTCATAAACACTTTAGGTTTCAACTTGATAGAATATCATTAGGTTAATCATAAATGTTAACATATTAACTTATTAAACAAACAAACTAAACAATAATGCGGTCGAACATTTTGTTTACGAATTTCAAATAAAGTTCAGACATAACGTCTCTTGACGCTGTTAACTTTGTTTAACTCGCTTTAAGTTTTGAAGAGCCTAAGCATGAGACGGGAAATTCTGTAATGAAATTACAATCTATTTTGATACAACAAACTTTTAACAACTGCAATGTATTTATCTTCGCTCGCACACTCTATAACCAACTAACTTGTTGAAAATTTGATGTGAGAAAACGAGACCAGTCTTGGAACTGACTACCTAAAAATTATCTCATTATTTGTTGTGTTGCTCAGAGAGAATCAAAAAGAGTGATGAAATATAAGATGTTCATTTAGTTCAAAAAAAAAAAATAAGATGTTCTTGCTGACACTCTTTTAGTTTCACACTGAATCACACACCAAACTTCATATCATCAATTAATGCAATTGATTGAGAAGATAGGATATACAATAACTTATATTCAAAAATGGTCCCTAACACTTAATAGTGGCTTCACCTATCATTCGTTTCCTTCTTAAATTATCGGTCTCTCGACAACTCACTGTTTTGGGACTTTCTTTACATGTTACATCAAATTAATTTGGTTACTTGTGCGTACATTACATTATGAAATATCTCTAGAAAATTGTGTAAATATTGATGTGCTTAACAATTCATCGATGATATGTCACAACTTGTAACCGTGTGGTCCTATGGTTGTGTATCGTTTTTTACTTTAAGCCCTTTCATTCTTTTTTTTTTTTATCACAGCCCTTTCATTCTTTACATTACTTTGTACAGTGTTTTAAAATAAAGATACGACCATGGTGACATGGACGGGCAAGTGACTGGGCCAATATTGGGTAGAGAAGGATTTAGGTCTAGGCCCATTATAAGCCGGGTTCTAATAATGATAAACCAACTTCAATACCATTCTCATTCCATTTCTAGAACCTCAAAGTTATTATTATTTTTTCTAAGCCATTTACATCTGAATATGATGAAACTTGCACGAACCATGTATGATATTAAAATTATTCTTTATTTATGTTTCAATATTATTTGTTCCTATTAAATGTTAATAAAAAGGTAAAATACAAAGTTGCATTGAACCATGTGTAAATCCTCAATACTTTGCCACCTAAGTCAGCCTTTTAATTAGTCTTTCTTCGTGGATGATTCTATCTCAGGTAACTTGTCTTTGTTTTGTGTCATCTTCAGAGTTGGATCACCAAGTTCAGGTGTTGCTGTCTCTTTCTCTTCCTGTTAACAAACAGAAAAAATTGATTACCGTAATCAGGACAGCAAAACACATGAGACGTAGAGGTGAAGGAACTAAATTAGCATTAATTAATACCTTAGACTGACGTTTGGGTGATGATTGTTCAGCAATATACTGCAATATCTCAAAGAATCTTGTATGTCCATGATTGATTGCTCTGTGGAGATATATCATTGCCATAT
This sequence comes from Brassica juncea, assembly GCA_018703725.1. Lineage (NCBI taxonomy): Eukaryota > Viridiplantae > Streptophyta > Magnoliopsida > Brassicales > Brassicaceae > Brassica > Brassica juncea. The sequence goes on from CM031937.1 coordinate 31,864,718, forward strand.
CTCCAGCTTTGGTCTTTACTTCAGTCAAGCTACGGTCAATTTCGTTTTCATGCTTTGAGACATATGGCTTGAAGAAAGAGTCGTAAACGTATGTGGTTCCCTGAAATTAGAGAGTATATAAGGCCAGTAGAATCAGAATGATTTTTAAAAAATACTTCTCAATCTCAAAAAGGGCTTTTACTTACTTTGGTTTTTGGGAACCAGAGGTAAATAAAGAATGCCAACTTTGCTTCGCTGTACATTGGTAACCTTCATCAAGAAAAAAAAATGATGGTGAAAAGAAAGATTACAACAACATGATGCAACTCTTACCTAGACTCAATAAGAGATTCTTACCAGGAAACAAAAGTATCACCAACTCTTTCAAAGATTGTCAAAGCAGCTACAAGAATCCTACAAGATGTACAATAACGTAAACCTCAAGGTACTACGCGGACGGTCGAGAAAAGAAATACATGACTGAACCTATCTCATATGTAGACATTACCAATATTGGCACCAGAACTGGAGCTGTTGAATCTCAGGCTTGTTCTGTTCGACCGTTTTGAAACACTCATAAGCAGGATATGCATATCCAAACACCATTCTGTCAGCGGTTAAAACATTTATCATTAGTCAGTTTCAAACCACTTTGGTTATTAAAAACTCAAAAAGCAAAGATCATGGGTTTTGAAGAAGTATAGCATACAGAAGGCCTCTTGTCAGAAACGATCCAATCATTGTAGCCACCCTGGTAATAAAAAAAAAACGTTACGTCTCAACTACAATTCATATAAGGGATTGTTTCAAGTAGTGCATAGTTTGATGACTAAAACTTATCATATGATGTCTAAGTTCATAGACGAAAAAGCCGTCCTATAAAATTTTACTACCGAACACAACTCGTGAAAACATATGGAGAAGCAGTTGTCTAAACGGTTGATCAATTAACTTACCTTATATGAGAAAACGTCAAGAATGATTAGGAGATCTCTAAGAAGGAACGATTTGAACAGCGACGTTTACGTTTCTCGGCGTTGAAAGCGAGAAGGAGAAGGGGGGAGATATGATAAGGACAACAAAACTTAAGTATAGAGAAAGAAAGGGAAGAGGAAGAGGAAGAGGCAAAAGCAAACGGTTGCGTTTCGTATCGATCGTGACTTGCGAATCCTTTTTTATCAAAAATAGATTTTGTTCGCTACTTGTAAGTTGATACTTGAAACAGTGCTCGGTTTATACTTCAACCGTTGGTTTAGCATTTGATGACGGTTACGATCTTCTACATTTTTGAGCGGGTGTGTACCGGATAAGGCGATAATTACTAAATTTTTTAAAAGAGAAAATCTTTAAAACTGAATAGGCCACGTGGACAAATCATAGCCGCAGTGAGTAATCGAGTGGCTGAGATCAACCCAAAACCACTGGTTCTTCTTCTTCGTCTTCCTCCTCTCATCTTCGCGCGCTCACGCGAAGTTCTGCGTAGCTTCTTCACACCAAACAAAGGCGAAAATGCCAGTATCATCTCCATCTCTGCCTCGTCTTCAATCTCCGTTCATCCACCGTCCAATCAATGCCACTCCGTCTTTTTCCCGTTTACTCTCGGCGAGGAATCTCCGGCCACCGGCAACATCTTATCCACGAATCAAATCCGAAGTCGATACGAACACGGTTAGATCCACATCTATTTGCTATATACAGAATACCTTCTCACACTGTCTTCAAGTGATTATCGATTTTGATTTTTCGTTATTAGGTAATCGCAATCTCTGTTGGCGTGGCGAGCGTCGCACTGGGAATCGGAATCCCTGTCTTCTACGAGACGCAGATCGATAATGCCGTGAGTCTTCACGTTCCCTTCTCTGTGTTCATCCATAGCTAGGTTTAGTTAAGCTTATGCTTCTGAGTGAGTGCATTGGTGTGAAATGAAGTTTAACATTGTTTAGTGTTTATCTTTCTACATAGGCTAAGAGAGAGAACACTCAACCTTGTTTTCCTTGCAATGGCACTGGAGCTCGTATGTGAATTCGATTCTAATCTCTCCTCTCTCGACCTGTTTTGTGATGTTTATGAGCTGAACGTTATGTGTGTTCTTGCTGATGGAGCAGAGAAGTGCAGGTTGTGTGTGGGAAGTGGTAACGTGACGGTGGAGCTTGGTGGAGGAGAGAAGGAAGTCTCGAGCTGTATCAACTGTGATGGTGCTGGTTCTTTAACCTGCACTACTTGTCAAGGCTCTGGTGTTCAACCTCGATACCTTGATCGAAGGTACACGACTCTGTTCTTTTTTTTTTTGGCACATTGTATTGATCCTAACACACATTTTGTTGTTCTTTCTGTTCTGGTGGTCAGGGAGTTCAAGGATGATGACTAGATATCTTGCACACCAGATAACCATATCAAAGAGTCTCTTCTCCTCCCTTTCTTCATTGTGTGTCTACATTTGTACAATACTGTATTTTTTGTTCACCAGATATGTGAGAAATCATGACCTTGTAACAATTGAAGGAGTAAGCTTCCTGCACTGAACTTGTCAAGCGTGTAACTTGTTAGCTTTAAGAGAGAGATAAAGGTCTCTCTCTGAGACCAGGATTCTCAAACAGGTCTAAAGCGGCAAAGTAAACACCTTCATTCAAGCGCGTTGATGAAGTTTGTGTGATACTAAACCTGTCATCTTCCGTTTCCAAATCAATTATCCCTGACCTCAGAGCAGTCAACAGAACTGACATGGACCTGTTACGATTTCCATTGCTGCTGGATCAAAGAAGTGTTTGAATCCAGTTCTCTCTGCCAACTTGCGATACATTTGCAGTTGTGTCAGAACATCAAGATTTTTCCTCAGTTGATTGTTGTTGCAGTTGAGTTCCGTCTGCTCGGTGAACTCTCTCCGGGTGTTATTCCTGTCGAATACATTGTTGAGTGAACGGTGTCAAACTCCTTCTCGATGGTCGCTTTTTTGCTTTGATCGTTGTTGATCAGCTTCAGTATCCAACATCATCATCCGAGACGCAAATACAAGACAAGTGACTTTTACACCAGAGAGTGATCAGAAAATGACGTACCACCACTTTTGTTTTTGAATCATATAAAAGAATGAGAACAAGATATCGAAATTAGCTCAGGAAATGCATATTTGCAAGGGAGCCAACTTTTTAGTCCTAGTCCCAATAATTCCAAAGTTAACTTGCTTTTTTAGTTCAGATTAATACTACTACTTATCAGGAAAATGAATCAGCTTTTCTCAATTATTATTGTTAAGGATCACTTGGTGATCGACCCATGAACAAGCCCAAGTCATCAAAGCCCGTTCATCCATCCAGCAGGTCCAATCTCTAATGTCTTAGAAGATTGGGATATTTCCATATTTATCTATATGTTAATGTTTATCCTTTTACATATTGTATAAGGAATATATATGTACTATTTCCTATTACCATTAGGATTATGATTTATCTCATGTATATATATAGACCTCTAGTCGAATGGAATAAGTAGAATAAAGATTTACACATCTTTCACACCTTCTATTTACAACACGTTATCAACACGAGCCTCAAAAACTCGAGTTAACCTAAAAATCTCTAAAACCCTAGTTCGGCCGCCACCTTCAATCTACTCGTTCTCCTCAACCACAAGGAACCAGTAGACGAACGACCTACCGAATCAAAGCTCTTGAAGAGAGGAATCCAACGCCGCCGACCTCGACTCCATACGATCTCGGACGCGACCTCTAGCCCCTGTTCTTTGAAGCGCCGTCAACTTGTACCTGCGCAAGGAACTAGGACAAATTCAATTCCATCACTTCTCTATCTCGGTGGTCCAGTTCAAATTCTTCAAAGTTAAGGTAAATAAAATCTGAAACTCTACAGAGAACCATAATCGAATTTGAGATTGATTGATTAAAGGATATGACTTCTAAAACTTTGCAAAACCCCATAAAAACCCTAGTTTTAATAAGTCCAATCTCTTCCATGAGTAAATCGGAGCTCATTAACCATAAGTTCGATTAGAGATTGGGAAACCAATTAAAATCAAAGCAATATTTGCTTCTGAATCTCGAAAAACAATTGATTTGAGAAAACTCAATCAAACCCCAAACCTGAAACCAAAAAGAAATCGATCAAACCCCTTAAAAACATAAATTTTGATCGAATTTTTCAAGAACCCTAATTTATTTAAACTTGATTTTGTTTTTTTTTTTACTTTCCTGATTGCTTGATTTGATTTCTAGAATTGTTAATTGAGTAATTTGGAACTGTTTAAATCGAATTGGAAGTTTAAAATTTGACAAAGTTGATTAAAATCGAAATTTTCCTTTTTTTTTTTAAATCCGATTTTCTATTTTTTAGCACAATTTACATATTGTTTTGCTGATTGATTAAAAATAGAAATTTGTCAAATCTGAGGTTCTAGTTTCATATTAAAATTTCGAACTGATTAAAATTTGGAAATATGGTATTTTATTTTTTTTCCATATTGAGACTATGTGAAATTGTTAAATTTCTGAAATTGCTAGATTTTGTTAAATTGCAATATGCTAGTCCTGAAATTAAACCAAATTTTCGAAAACCCTAAAAGAGTTTTTAATATGGTTCGAATTTTTTCCTTGATTTGCATCTAGTATTGTTTATTTTTTTCAATAACTTGATTGCATAAATCACCTAGAAACTGTTTTGCTAAGGTTGCTTAACTAAAATCAATTCCTCTTGATTGTTTGATCATATTGTCGAATCACCTAGATCATGATTGAACTCTGAATTGCATCATTGTGTATTTGTTTGCATCATTCGACTAAAACCATAATATGATCCGAGTTTTGCTAAGGTTGCATAAACTATTTTTTTGAAAATATTGGTTATATATTTCGAAATTACAAATCACATCTGAATTGGGATTGTATCATTCAGATAAACAAAACCATATTGTTTATAAACTAAAGCATGAAATCTATCGAAAACAATCTCTAACTGCCAAACCCGGGGCTTACCCGGGGTTAACCCTCGCCCTAACCGGGCCTGACCCTTACACGGGCTTATTGAGGTTTAACCTCCGACCCTGACCCGGGTTTATCCTCAAACCCAGGCTTACCCTTACCCTGGCTCGACCCCGACCCTGGTTTAACCCTGAACCTGGTTCGACCCTCGACCCCATGCGGACCCTAAAACCAAATATCACCCGATTTTACATGTTTGATATTTTGTGTTGATTGCTCGCATCCTGGTCGACTTAGTAAATTATTTTGCTTGATCTGAATAATTATTGAGATTTTTATTGATTGATTCAAGCATCTTGGTCATATAGTTTGATTTATAAATCTATTATTTAGTTCTAGATTGTTTAAATCACTTGCTTGAAATCTCATATTGATGAGTGGCCATGGGAGCCTTGATTATATAATGGCTTTATAATCAAACGACATTTATTGTCTATATGGCCGTGGGAGCCTAAGTTTCCTTACATAGCCATATGGCATGAGAAACTAACTGATCATTGTTTAATATGATTCAGATGTCGAGATCAGACAACTCGGAATACAGTGTCCTAAATCTCTCCGGAGACAACTATGTTGTATGGACCATGAACACTTCTGGCACATTAAAGTCTAGGGGACTGTAGGAGTGTGTCAAATTCAACAATGATACCATTGCGTGTGAGAGGCAATGGGCCCTCAGAATCATGAAAAATCATCTCTGTGAGGAACTGAGAACGATGTACAAGTACATTAAGGATCCTCATGATCTCTGGTATTCATTGAATAACAAATACTCAGAATCAGTAGTACATGAAGCTGAAAGAGAATGGCGTGAGCTCAGGTTCCAGGATTATGAGTCCGTGGGAGACTATCATTCTGACCTTATGAGAATCTCTTATACTCTTAATCTGTGTGGTGAATTGATAACCAACGAGGACAAGCTCGTTAAGACTCGTGAAACGATCCATCCGCAGGATGTGAGGTTATCATATCACGCCAGTATGTGCACCACTTACTTCGACTTACTCAACATCCTATTGGCGGTTGAGAAGAAGGAGCAGATAAGAGCAAAGAACATCAAGGAATTTGATGAGATCATGTACATACACAGGCTGAGACAAGAATTTGATCAGATATTTCCTGAAGCTGATGAAGCTGAGGAGGAAGAATCCGAGTGGACTCACGTGGATAGTGATCTTGATTTATTCATCGAATAAAGGGATTTCGATGTTCTGAATTTTATTTTATGATTTGGTGTTGTTTTCATTTTAACTTGTCATTTACAAAGCATTAATAAAAGGTTTTTATTTATTTGCTTGATGGAAATTTTTTTTTTCTTATGACAAATGAAAACATGGGATCAGCTTCTTGACCAAAGATTTTTTTTAACCACACATATAAGTCCTATTGAGTATTGGGATCAGTATGATCAACTCAAGAGAAAAATGGTTTCCATGGACTAAGGGAAGAAAAATCCTACAGATTTTTCATGGATTAAGGGAAGAAAAATCCTACAGATTTTTTTTAAGGAAAATCGCCAAAGGGGTCAAGATTTTACTCTCCATATTGATCTAGACTATGCAAGGGATCAATATGATAAGGAACAAGTGGTTTTAAGGTAACCTGAAAGGTTGACCACGAAATTATACTTAATGGTACGACATAATTAGTCATTCTGATCGAAAAATAAACTTGATGCAAAGTTTAAAGGCACAAAAAAATTATCCCATAAATCTCACATTGTGAAACATGTACACAAGGGAAATTCATAAGGTTTGATTGTCACAAAGCATCACGAAATGGCATATTATCTTTGTGTAAGGGACAAACGATTTTATAGCATGTTCATGAGGGGGAGAATAGACACTCCGTGTGGCACATGACCATACTATATAACCATGAACATGATAGCCAAAACGTGATAACTTGGCCTATAGAGCCATAACCTATGAGGTTTAGACTATAAAAGTCATGAGAAAAGTCATGAGCATCCGCAGATCACAGTATGTTCATGAGGGGGAGAGAGGATAACCCTATGATACATGAACACACCATAATCTAGCGGCCAAGTTAAACTCAGACATATTGTCCTTTAAAGACAATCAGATATATGAACTTCTAGTTCTCTGACTCTCCATACAGAGGTCACAAAGATATTTGATTAAGGACATATTAATCTTAAAGACTAAAAGTCTATATGCTTGGAGACATCAAAGTATTTACATGTATGAAAGGAATGATGCATCAGACCATTAAAGTAAAGCATAGATATTCCCATCTAAAGTATGATAAAGGGTCATAATCCAGACACCATCCTAAGAGATTATATATAGACCACCACAAATATATGTGCCGTCTAGAATGGAACCTCATAAGGAAATGAGATAGAATGGAAATATATGTTGGATAAGGAAAATATCTTTCTCCCACGAATCCAAAGGAACCATGAACCTAACATGGGTGATTAGATTATGGTTAAAGGACACGGATTGTATATCCGTATATCCAACATTAAATGGAGAAAGCTATAAGCTGGTAAATAATATATGAAACGGATTGGTATGAACCATCCATGTCTTGGCAAGATCCTCGGACCATAGATTATAAATCATGGACGTCCATACTAAGAAAAATCATATTAGATGATAGCCAGACAGATTAGACCCAATGACTAAGTCATTCCAGCTTAGCACCACGAAATAAATGTCCTGGTAGAGACATAATCAAGTGCTATAAAGTCTAAAGGATAGACGAGTATGTTCCATAAGAAAAGGAACCTCAGATAGAAAGATAAAAAGTGCTCATAATAAAGGATCCGGGTTCACTAAGGAAACCAGAACAGACATTGAGAAAAGGCTGCGCAGCTAAACATCTAAGGTACCAAACCATATAGTCTTGGGACGCCAAGCTATAAAGGTAAACAAAGGTCCTTGATAAGAATCTCAAATTGATCAAGATCATGTCTGGAACATAATGGAACAACATAAGAGTGTTAACACCAATGATGTATATATACATAAAGCTCATGAGAAAGAAAGCACTTGACTAAAGAGAGGATCATTAACCCACGTTAGAGTACTCATAAAATCATAAAGGGAACGTGAGGTTTTTAAGGTTAAATAAAGGAGAAGGGCGTATGGGACATATATAATATGGAAACGCCATCTGACCAGTGACATAAGAGTCTTGTGATACCGTGAGATGTAGGACATAACCGGATAGGCAAAGGGTCGTCCATGTCCATACCTAAAGCATTCAATGAATAGCTTAATACACAAGGTTATCCAAAAGGACTAAGGAACATGTTACAAGGAAATAAATTCCTATGTGGTGGATGCTACTACAATCCAAAATTGGATAAGGTCTGGAAAGAAATAATGAAGTAGTAAGCACTATGATATTCACTGGATAAAGGATATAGAGGTACCTATATAACTTATGATCCAAGAGATCTTAAAGGATGAGAAAAGGAATTCTCATAAAACAGTGTCGTTCCCGAGCTGTTCATGGACTGTATTAGAAACAGCTGTATATAAAGGACTAAGTTATACTTAGTAAATAAGTTCTATCAAGAACAACCAGTCCATAAATTATGAAGGAAAATCCTTGTGTATATACTGGACAAATCCATAGAAAGTTTGAATGGTTCAAACCATTGGATAAACAGACCATATTTATATGTGTTATGACTGCAATAAAATTGCAGCAAACCATAGGCGTGTTTATAAGTGATAACCACGTCCTAAACCATATAATGAGGTGGAAGATGGCCACAAGGGAAGGCAAAGAAAGTCATATGGTCCACGCCATTAAGTCCTTGCCGACCATGACCATGTCCGACTTAGTTTTCAGCTCAAATATTCATATGGCAAAAGGATATGAGCTTAGGTCATGGAATGGACTTAAGGTACTAACTATCAGTATAGATAATCTGAAGTATAAGTGATAGAAATAAGGTTCTAAAGGAAGCATAGGTTGTATGCAAACCTCACTTATATAATCACCACGTATAAGCCATGTTGTTACAGCAACATTGAGCAATGAATACCTCGACCATTGATTGGCGAGATGCAGGCATGAATGGACTAAGTCCATAACCTGACCCTCATGCATATGCACGTGGTTTGATCTAAAATAAAGAAGGTCATGGGAAGCCATCAAAGGAAAACTTTGGATCACTTTGTTTTAAATAAAGATTATTGTGTGGGATTATAAAGGAACCCTTATATTTATCAATGGATAAAAGAAATCCACAATGGTACAAGAGTGTAACCAGAAAACATATTTAGTTAAAGCTAAATAGATCCATAGTTTGATGACCAAGTATATATTAAAGTGTCAACAGTATGGCTAAGCCATATGACCTATATATATACATATGTATGTGGGACATAACAGAAACTGCAGGTACAGTTTGATCAAGGATTGAAAATCTATCCAAGTACAAGCCATTAGCCGTCCGACCATCACATGGAGTGACCAGCTATAGAGAGACCAGTTCACGGAGTGATTAGCTATAAGGGCTACACGTCTTGACCATGTCTCAATGGAGTTCCAGAAGATATGGGAGACATGTTACAATCCGACAAAGGAACTATTGCTACATCAACAAGCAAGAAGATCATCTACAAGAATGGAGTGCACCAAATAGAAGGATCTTCGAAGATGTAGTCATCAGGGGGAGTTCATGTGTTGTACTCTTTTTCCTGTCCTTGGTTTCCCTTTTACCACATTGGGTTTTGGGTTTTTCAGGAGAGGTTTTAATGAGGCTACATCAAAGCATGAATGAACCTTGAGCCTGGATGTATCGATCAATGGGGAGTGTTAAGGATCACTTGGTGATCGACCCATGAACAAGCCCAAGTCATCAAAGCCCGTTCATCCATCCAGCAGACCCAATCTCTAATGCCTTAGAAGATTGAGATATTTCCATATTTATCTATATGTTAATGTTTATCCTTTTACATATTGTATAAAAAATATATATGTACTATTTCCTATTACCATTAGGAATAAGATTTATCTCATGTATATATATATAGACATCTGGTCGAATGGAATAAGTAGAATAAGATTTACACATCTTTCACACCTTCTATTTACAACAATTATCAACTTACTCTAATTTTTTTTCTAGAAATTTTACCATGTGATGATAATAATAAATTAACGCGACTGTAAGTCGTAATAAATTATACTTTCACACTCTAAGGCCCAGAAAAGCCCAATAATGATTATATAACAGAGAGAAAAAAAAAATATAAAAAAGGGGGAAAGGGAGGGGAAGATCTGAAACAAGCCCCCGCTTAATACTCCACCGACATAACAACCACCACTGGGTTTGAAGTAGTGACAGTGACATGTCTCCATCAAATTCTTCCTCACAATTCACAAACACGAATCCATCTCGCTGATTCCACAGATCTTGCGAGCTAGACTAGTTCCTCTACTCCAATCGCCGTACGCAGCTGCATTGAACCGGATCTAACCGATCTCTCTGGTGGCAGTTCTTATCACACAATGGGGGAGAAATCGAAGTCGAGAGGATGGTTCGGTTGGTTCGTAGCTCTCATCGTACTAGCCGCCGTCATCCTCGCCGTCGTCTACATGGTCAAATCCAAAATGAAGAAATCCGACGACGACGACGAGGGAGCTGGTCCCGTCCCTGGACCTCCCGGCGCCATCGATAAGAAATACGCCGACGCTCTCAAACTCGCCTTACAGTTCTTCGACATCCAAAAATGTATCTAAAACCTCTCTCCTTCATGATCCTTTTTTTTTTAACCATTTTCTATTATCGTCGTGCTTCCACGTTTCCACGCTTCCTCATTGTTTTTTTTTTTTTTTTTTAAGATGAATTTGATTGTTTGATGATGTAGCTGGCAAGTTGGTGAATAATACGATACCTTGGAGAGGAGATTCAGGTCTTAAAGATGGAAGTGAAGCGAATCTTGATCTCTCCAAAGGTTTATATGACGCTGGTGATCATATCAAGTTTGGTTTCCCTATGGCTTTCACTGCCACCGTCTTGTCTTGGTCCATTCTTGAGTACGCTGATCAAATGGATGTTGTGAACTTATTGGATCCTGCTAAAGATTCCCTCAGATGGACCACTGACTACTTCATCAAAGCTCATCCTTCTGATAACGTCCTCTACATCCAGGTGGGAGATCCGGAGGTGGATCATCCGTGCTGGGAGAGACCTGAGACAATGAAAGGGAAGAGACCACTCATCAAGATCGATGCAGACACTCCAGGGACTGAGGTTGCTGCGGAGACTGCTGCAGCCATGGCTTCAGCGTCTTTGGTGTTCAAAGACAGCGACCCGCAATACTCAGCCACGCTTCTGAAACACGCCAAGCAGCTGTTTGATTTCGCTGATGCTAAACGAGGCTCTTACAGTGTCAACATACCGGAGGTTCAGAAGTTTTACAATTCCACGGGGTATGGTGACGAGCTTCTATGGGCTGCTAGCTGGTTGTACCACGCGACGGAGGACAAAACTTATCTAGATTATGTCACTAAGCATGGAAATGAGTTTGCTAGTTTTGGAAACCCGACTTGGTTCAGTTGGGACGACAAGCTTGCAGGAACACAGGTTAGATTTGTAAGAAGGAGAAGAAGAAAGCAATCTTTTTATATATATTCAGTTAACATTAATGCTTTCCATTCCAGGTACTATTGTCAAGGCTACTCTTCTTTAAAAAAGACTTATCAGGAAGCAAGGCACTTGCAAGTTACAGGGGTACAGCCAAAGCTGTCATGTGCGGTCTTCTACCAAATTCTCCAACAGCTACAGCTAGCAGATCGAACAGTGGTCTTGTACTGGTCAGTGACTGGAACCCGCTGCAACAATCCGTTTCCGCAGCGTTCTTAGCCTCACTCTTCAGTGATTACATGCTCACTTCGCGTATTCATAAGATATCTTGCAACGGGAAGATCTTTAAAGCAACAGAGCTCAGAGACTTCGCCAAATCACAGGTAACAAACAACAAGAACATAAAGAGTCTATATACATAACAAAAAAGAAGAGGAGTCTTTACTATATATAGTTTTTTTTTGTTTCTAAGGCTGATTACATATTGGGGAAGAATCCGATGGGAATGAGCTTCGTGGTTGGTTATGGAGACAAGTACCCAGAATATATCCATCATAGAGGCGCTTCGATACCTGCAGATGCAACAACGGGATGTTTAGATGGATTCAAGTATTTTAACTCGACGAAACCAAACCCAAACGTAGCGTATGGTGCACTCGTGGGTGGACCGTACTTGAACGAGACGTTCAGCGACGCAAGAGAGAATGTGAGGCAGAACGAGCCAACTACGTATAACAATGCCTTACTCGTTGGTCTTTTGTCTAGTCTTGTCACTACCTCTTCTGCTCTACAATCATTAAAGTGAGCCTTTTCATTAAGAGCCTACCCTTTGTTAAAAATACACATTGCTTCATTTTTTTTGTCCTCCTGATGCGTGTGTGTATGTTTGTTCATGTTGTGTATTGCTTGATCTGTTGATGAGTGTATTGTTGTATTGTAAGTTCGTTGTAATCAAGGTACAAATACGACACTGCCGACGTTCACTAATTACTTTTGGCTATTGGAAACGGTATGGAACAGTCCTGTTAGTTTAAAATAACCAAACTGTTTAGACCTGTTTCAAATTAAAAGAAGAAAACCCTAACCTTCTAACACGACGAGACGACAGCATCTTCTTCTTCTTTCTCTCCTCTGCTCTGCTTAGGATTATAAACCGTCAGTTTAGTTCTCCGGTATTACAGTTTCGTCGTGAGGTTAGTTCTGTTTCGGTTAGTTTGAGACTTGGAACATAGCTTAAGTGTACCATCTTGTTCAGAATGTATTATTGGGTAAACATGCTATTTTCCCACGAGAACTATCGTATAGCATCAGATGTCCACGGAACTATGACTTCATGCTATATATACATGAACTGAATATTGCAAATGTATTTCTCCCCGATTTAAAAGTTACAGTCTTATTTCTCCCTGAACCGTTAGTTCAAAACTTAATTAAACATAAACCATGATTTCGATTGGTTGATTATTTATTAAACTATATAAACTAACTAAACCAAACAAAAAACCCAATTTTAGTTAAACCAGAACTTTTGACTCAAAAAAAAAATAAACCAGACCCTACCCGAACCAACCTGGCCCATTGTTCTCTTCTTCTTCATCCGACAAATTGAACCACACACATTCTCTCTCTTTCTTTCTTTTTCTATCTCTTGAACAGAGCACACAAGAAGTTAGAGGAAACTAAGGTGAAGACATGTCGGAAAATGAGAGAGGTGAAGACTTTGTCGTCGGCAAATCCAATCTCCTCACCCACTACGCTCGCAACATGTTCAACACGTACTCAAAAGCCACCATCAGAGCATGCTCATCGACGATAAAAATGTCAAAACTCAGATTTGGGAGACTGTCGGTCAAGAATGCTTCCGCGCTGTCACTCCCGCCTATTACCGTGGAGCCGTCGGAGCACTCGTCGTTTATGACATCACTCCATCTCAACAGTAGGTGGCTCGATGATCTCAACAGTGGGTTCTTTTCTCTGTTTCGATGCAAAGTTCAAGTAAATTGAGTCTTGATTTCGATTGAAAGTTTCAATTTTTATGAGTGAAATCTGTATATCTAGTGTTGATTATGATGATAGTGAGAATTTTTGGTTCTGAAACAAATGATGGCTTTGATTGAAGTTAAAGTCAAAAGTGTCTTCTTTTGGTTTATTGTTGCAGTTCACCGTGCGACAGTAGCAAAGATGCTTATTTGAAACAAATGTGATCGACGAAACGTCGGGTGAAGAAAAAGAGAAAATGGATCGGGTGGGGTCTGGTTTTTTTTCTTTTTGAGTCAAATGGTTTGGTTTAACTAAAATTGGGTTTTTGTTAGGTTTAACTGGTTTATATTATTTGGTAAATAATAAACCAATCAAAATCATGGTTTATGTATAATTAAGTTCAAAATCAATAGTTCGGATAGAAATAAGACTGTAACTTTTATTTCGGAGAGAAATACATTTGCAATATTCAGTTCATGTATATATAGCACGAGGTCATAGTTCCGTGGACATCTGATGCTATACGATATTTATCGTGGGGAAATATCACGTTTACCCTGTATTATTAGTTTATAAGTAAGTGAAGCATTTTAATGAACAGGGGTCGATGATGGAGGGGTTAAAAATGGCAGACACGGAACTGATGGTTTACATTCATCCTTCCAAGTGTGGAAACGAGTTTAACGCCGTCTGTCGCGAGCTCAGTTCCCTTCTATTCCAGTTATAGTTCCTTTTCTTCTCTTCAAAGTTTCCTTCTTTTGAGATTAAAATTTCAGAAGAAAACCTAAAGTTTCATGCCTTTTTCAGCTAAATCAGATTTTAGTAATACGTAGCTTTAATCTCTAGAATTAGATTAGTTTGTAGCGTAAAGTTTTATGCTTTTTGAGCTAATCAGATTTATTAGTAATACTTAACCTTTGATAGATTCCTATCAAAGTATCAAGAGCCAAAATACATAACTTTTTAAGTTTCAAGCCAAAAATTTGCAAATGTTCTTTCTGTTTTTTAGAGGGAAGTTAGTTTCATTCTTGATTATTGGTAATAATAGGGCTTACTTGATTCTTGGTGACTACTTGTTAATGTTCCTTTTCCTTAATAGCTTTTTTTTTTGTGTGTATCCATATTTGTGTTTTGAAGGTATGATGAAACATTCGATGGGGTTCTATTGGCTTTTGATTTTGCTGTGAAAGGCAAAGGAGCTAAGGTCCTTGCAGGACTTAACCCTTACTTTGGCGTCAAAGTAGAATCTAAACTACTTCTGTTTAATCCCAAGCCCAATAGTCTTGTAGGTAAGAAACAGAAGTTCTCATTATACTTTTTGAGACTATTCTTCTTCTCTGCAGTTTTTGTTTGACATTTACTCTTGCTAGTGATATCTAATGTTTTGGGTTTAAATCGAAAGCAGAAGGGAAAATTGTGAAGATATCTCCAGAGTCAATCCATGTGATTGTTCTTGGTTTTTCTGCTGCGGTCATAACTGATGTTGATATCCGTGAAGAGTTCAAGTACACAATGGTATTTGTACAAGTCTTGAATGTTTTGATCCAACTTGTTAAAGAGACTATTAAATTTTATTTTTTTGTTTCTATTCAGAGAAATGGTGAAGGTTGTTTTGTGAGCAGGTCGCATAAACGGCATGTACTAAAAGTTGGAACTATGTTACGCCTTCAAGTCCAAAGATTAGCTTCTCATCTGCTCGAATGTTTTACTGTTGGTTCATCTGTTGTCTAATGCTGCTGGAAACACTCTGATCTGATTGTGTGCAGTTTTGATGAAGAGGTGATGCATATAGCTGGATCACTACTTCCGGTTAACACAGGATGCGTCAAGTGGTTGGAAAAACAGTCTGAAGAAGCTCTTAGGTTGGTTGATTTGTTGTACACTCTCTTTTAACCTTGTTACCATCATGTTTAATAAGAAACCTCTTTTATTTCTTTCTTCAGGGAAGATCATAAACGGAGGAAAACCACCTGATGTAAAACTTTTAAAAAAAAGTTGAAGAAGAGCGCAACAATGAATAAATGATTCTCTGAACATTTGTTGTATTAGATCCTCTATAGAGGATATTACTTCTATTTCATCATTAAAACTAATATCCTATTGTTGCCTTCCACATTTTCTGATCTAATAAGAGATTTAGATTCCAAAAAACATTGTGTACTGTGGAACACGACTGACGCTCCTTATCTGAGTAAGGTGAACACAAAAGCTACTAGAATTATAAAGCATAGGAAATTTAACTTTGAAATCATTTAGTCCAAATAACCACTGTTTAGTTCATTCAAAGATAAAAAATTGTATAAAAACAAAAGATAGAATACAACTAAAAATTGTTGCAAGCAAAACTAATGTAACCCTCCACCTATAGTTGTCCCCCAGCTGCTCTTATCTCCCTTTTTAAACCAAAGAAACTAAGAGCAGGGCCCAATTCTAAATGATACAACAAACCAATATAAAACGAAGCTCAACACTACACCTGATGACGACTCATACGCTCTTAGCGGAGAGAGAGAAAGAGAGGAGGTTAGTGTTCTTAATAACGATCACGATGTTGACTTCCTCTTCCAGCTCCTCCTCTTCGGTCGTGGTGGCCACCTTGCTGATGATGACGGTGATGCTGATCACCATACTCTCGTGGAGTATAATGCTCAGACCCACCTTGACCATTCCAATGCTGCTGCTGTTGTTGGTTGTAGTTACCAGCATACTCACCTCCTCTGCTGCCACGGTGGCCTCCCCGTGACTGGACCGGGTAAGGATCAGATGGGAATCTCCCAATGGTTCCACGAGGTTGGTACCCGCCTCGACTTTGGTAAGGAGCCTGTGGCTGAGCATAGCCTTGCACGCCAGGTGGAGCCATATAGCCACCATGTTGGTAAGGAACTGGTGGAACATAAGGCGGTGGTGGTTGATTGTAGCCGTAGCCAGGATGATGATGCTGAGTATGTACGTCTCTTGTCTGATACCTGTCCCGGTCTGTTCTCCTATCTAAGCTGTTGGTGACTAGACGATGCGCCGCGTCTCCAATATGCCTCCCTTGATGATTACTATTATTGTTGTTGTTGTTATAATAATTGTTATTATGATTATGCATCGGTCTCCTTCCATTGTCCTCATGCCACAGAGCAGGTGGTGGTTTTAAGTCACCTATGTTCACAATCTGAAAGACAGAGAGAGAAAAAACAAACCAACTTAAGCTACCTATTGATGAAACGTCACACAAACGTGATGACATTAATAGACAAGAAGACATTGTGGTATCATGTACCTTCTTAGGGAAGATGACACCGGGAGGAGGTCTGGTTATGTGTTCATGTGCATCCGGAAGTTTGTAAATGCAACATCTAAGGGAAAAAAAAAAAGATAAATCAGTTTTGAATGTTTTGATCAAGTTTAAGGTTTGTTTGTGATCTCACATGACTTGGTTGTCCAAAATGTCCTCCATACCCTCCACTGGGGACCTAAACACAGGAGGGTGAGTCTCCCCTGAGCACGGAGTCAAGTAGCCGTTCATAGCATCACTGCAAGTAGTTCTAAGCACATCAGAAAACAGATTGGAAAACTAACTAGCTTACTTCATATTCATCTACCATGGAGTCAATAAAAAATAAAAGATAAACAGAGTTATGTTTTCATTTGATTTACAAACCTGAGCTCAGGTCTGATCTTAACCTTAAAGTCTAGTCTCTCCCGTTCACTCAACTGCCGACAATGGTTGTCAAGCGAAAAGATGAGTTCAGCAAGTCGATGAGACGTTGCAATGAATAGCATGTCACACATCATGCTGTTTCTACGCTTCTCTTCATCCTACAGATTGAGAAGAAAACATACTTAAACAAGTTCATCTTTTTAATAACACACATCATGATCTGAAGGAATGGCAAACTGGCACCATACCGTCAACGTGAATTCCACTTCGGAAACAGCTTCTAGAAGGCGTTTTTCATCAATGAAAGGCAGCTTAGCAATACCCTTTAGGGAGAAAGTTACAACACGTCAAAAATGCCATTCAAATATAGTAATTGTGTTTCCAATATAAGAGTCAGTAAGAGATCAGGAAAGATAGAGAGCTTACCTGCCAGGAATAACGCTTTCCATTCATGTCAACTTCAAAATCTGAAAAATGAATAAAGAGAGATATACATTTATAATTTGTTCCAACAATACACACTCAGTGAGAAGATATTATCTTTCTGAGGGAAGGAAACATTACCAGTTGGGTAAAAATCAATGATGGGTGAGTTGGGATCCGTCATCAAGGTCCTATAGCGCTCTGGAAGAGCATGCGCACTGACCAAACGAAGTAATAGTTACATATATATATATATATATATATACCATGCAAAGGAAAAAAGAATGTGAAAAAAAAGAAACGGAATGTTGCCAAACCTTGCAGCTGGGAACACCCCAAGAAGTTGATTGAAAGGCTTAAATGGAGTTCCTAACTCAAACTTAATATCCAGCTCTCCGAGGTCCTTCAGATCAGAAGCAAATGGTGCATAATGGTAAGGATAAAACCTGTCACATCAAAGCACAGAGGCATCAGTATAGATAACATCATAGTAGGCCACACTAAAGAAAGCACAATTCAAACGAAATATTAACGTGTAGGAACTCACCACTGCCAAGAGCAAACACCTTCCATGTAGTAATGCATGACCCAACAAAGGCCTTCTGTGTACTTCAAAACCTGCACAAAATAATCTTTCACGCATTAGAACCACCTCTCTAGGAATGGGAAGCACCAAACCTCGAAAAATATATACTGTTCTCAAACTCACAACATCCTTCCGTAGTCTCTCCATGTCTTCAACGGTTACAACTGAGAACTTCTCTTCATAATATCTCTCTCTCCATCCAGGTTCCCCTAGCTTCACCTGTGTAAATATAGACCACATTCAGAATTCTAGAGAGACCCAAAGATTGACAACCAAAGGGTAAATTACAGAATCTAATCTACTTTACTAGAACGAACCTTATCCTCTTCATGATTATCCGAGTTGAAAGCATCAGATTTCTCACGGATTACCTCCTTGAGCTTTGTCTTTAACTCTTCTTTGTTCTCGTTTTCCTGATTTAGTAATACAAATTAAACCACATTCAGCTCCAAAGCGACTAAGGATTTTTTTAAAAAAACGCATAAAAGTTCAGAGAGAGGAATGCATACGTCAGGTTCAAGACTGTCCTCCACGTCGACAATAGCAGCACCAATACTAGATCCTGAAGATAAACGTCTAACTTTTTGGGGAGGAGCAGACCTTCCACCATTAGACTGAAACGGTGAAGGTGCAGGAGCAGAAGCAAGTCTAGAACCACTAAATCTTTCAACCGGAACAAGAGACTCTGGTTGAACTGTCGGAGCTTCGTCATCCATTCTTTTCTTCCGAGCTTTATCGCCCTTTATTCTTTCCGCTTGCCTCTGATATAAACCAGAGTAATAAGAACCAGTCAATACTTACAGAACAGTGTGGAACCATGAAAATCTAGTTTAAGTGACCATTGTGCAGCAATGAAGATACTTGACAAGATTCAAATGATGTACCTGGTGTAACCTGGCTCTCTTCTGAAATATCTTATCTTCGTATGACCCTACAGCCTGGATAAACTGTTCCACCCTCTTTAAGTTTGGCTGGAGAGGATAAAAGTAAATGATAAAGTCAAAACCATGTCACGTAAGGATGAATCAAAATCTGCTAACTAGTCTAATTCTAATATCAAGAGAAAATAAGCACCTTGCACCCATCAGTTAAATAGCCGTCCAGTGACCTGAATTCCTTCTTGTAAACAGCCATAAGCAAGTTAATAGCACCCTGAAGATATGAGGAAAAATGTTTCATCAAATAATATTTTCTAATGCTAGCTAACAAAGATATGTCATACATTATATTGAGTACTTCAAACTAGGGCATCACTTAAAGGTTCTTTCAAAGACAATTAACTATCAGATCCAAATCCTTAGAAGACAAACCTCTCGAATCTCCAAGGTTGGCATATGTGGTAAGAAATCGTTGCCAACAAAGAAACATATGAAGATGAAATCATCAACAATACGCTCCAGATCAATCTCGAATGGTGGGTTGGGAATCCTCATTTCAAACTCAAGGTATTCTCGAAGAATCCAGATATGAAGAAACTGAAGAAAAAAAGATAAACAAGGACATGAGAATTGACAGTATTATCACACTTTAAAGACTGTGTATCCTATAAACTCGGTTTTGATACTGAACCTGATATGGCTTTTTGACAAAACCATCGCCCTTCTCATCGAATTCTCCTGCCCTCTTCTTTGCTTTTCCTTCACAGTCTGAAGCCATATGACCCATTTGACCACACAAGAAGCACTTGTCTTGCTGGCCAGGGGTGAAGACAACCTAACTCATGGAATGACATTTAAGGTTAGCTAAGAGAAAGTATCAACACATCATTAAACGTTAGTTAAGAAGGGTGTATCACAGATTCACAAACCTCTCGAAGAATTGAAAAATGAACTTCATGGGTAGCCAAGCCCAACATAATCAGGTCAGCGTCCTGTCAATCAAAGCAGGTCAAAGTAAGAAAAGGAACTAACACAAATAAGATCTCATAATAGTCTTCCCGTCTAAATATAAATCAGAAGATGAAGAATCATACCAATCCGTACAAGCAATGCCGAGTATTAGGGTCAAAACCAGGAAGATTCCTTTGAAGACGAATGTATGACATGATTTTGTGCTCCCCTTCACCTGGAACATTTGCGTCTGAAAGGATAACCTTTTTCAGTACAACAGGTAAGACCAAATATTAGCCACAAACTCAATCAAATACATGAATCTGCATAACCATGTCAGGAAGCGTTAAGAAATAATCAGCACAAGTACCTTGATATTTTTCCAACCAGCATCGTAGTTAAGTCTCATGTGCACATAATACTGCAGGGCGATGGACAGAACATCCATGAACTCTGTCCCAGGTGTAATAACGTTAGAATCAAACACTTGAGAGTCAATTTTAGGAGGGAGTCTTCTACCCTCCCTCTCAAACTCCTCTCTCAGCTTCTCTTCCTCAGCAGCCTGTAAGATTTAACAACATCAACTTACTTCCATTTTGAAAACCAACGGTACAGAGAGATAGGAAACTCGTTTAGAAAGAAGGAAACAAATTAACAAATATGGCTGGATAAAAATAAAGAAAAAAAAAAAACTAAAAAGGTTTGGTCTGGATGAGGAAACTACAGAGTAGAAACCACATGGGGGCATAGAAGGACATACAGCATCAGATGCATCTTTAGCAGATCTAAACCGTCTAGATCGTTGTTGATTCATTTTAGCTCTTGGAGCAACACCATCTAATACCCAATTGAAACATACATCATGATGATTAATTTAAGCTTTAATCTACAAGAACTCTACTGAATTTATATTGACAAATATTAAAAAAAAAAAGAAGAAGCTCTTTTGTAAATCCCCACTTACCAATAGCCATATAGAGTAGCTTCCTCGGCCGTACCATCACGAAAAGCCTATCGATATAGTCAAACATACACTGAAACACCTCCTCAAAGGTAGTCGGTGATGGCTGCAACCCAAAACATAAGTCATTATAAGCAAAAAGAGGTACAGGCAAAGAACAGTTTAATCAGTGAAACAGAATCAAAGTTTGGAACTTTAATGTCTGACTAGAAACTCTAATTGTCGCCAAAGATCATGTCTACACGAGAACACTAAACCCATATCAAATCGATGGTAAAAGTTTGAAATTTTAATGTGAATTTGATTTAAGGAATTGCAAAAAGTGAACCAAACACGTACCCTGTCTTCAGGGTGGAAGCAAGGATGGATGATACCGTTCATGTCAAGGTAAAGATTATCGTATTCGAGATTGTTAGGGTTAGGTTTACTAGTGTCCACCGGGATCTTGATGCCCTCGATTTCCACAGCCTCTTCCTCCACGACGTCTGACACTATCAGCGGATACTTCTCCGCTAACCACCGGTAAAACGCAGGGACTCCCATTCTTCGAAGATATTTAATGAAAATCTCCGGCGGCCACAAAAACTCAGAGAAAGAGAGAGACCTAAGCACGATACGAAGAAGAGGAGAAAGTAATTAATCGAATCAACGGTGTTTGTCGACGGCGGGTAAGGTCACAAACGAAGCGATTATATTAATTGTTTTTGTTTTTTTTTATACCTATTTCCTTTTTTGGATGAAAGCAAACGAATATTTGACGGAGTCAAACTTATTTGGGCTTAAGACAAAACATGCATATGATGTCCGGAAAAAAAAAAAAGACAAAACGCCATATTTTTTTGGGCGTTGGTATTCTCTTTAAGAACTTACTCTAAAGCCCAATAGCCCATTTATCTGATTACTGTGAGAGTGAAAAACGTACGAGTGCTCTAACTGTAATGAAATTACTGGTCAACTAGTAACAGCCACAGGCTTATTAAAACACCCAAAAAAATACAAAAATCTCCGTTGCCGGGACTCGAACCCGGGTCTCTCGGGTGAGAGCCGAGTATCCTGACCAGCTAGACTACAACGGATTTGTGATGATGATAGCCAAAACACTGTATTAGACTCTACAGTTTGGATGTTAAGAAATCAAAAACAGAGTCTAGTACTTGATTAATCTCTTTCGGCTTTATGTCTTCTTCTGGTGGTCCATCTATTCCGGCAGAAATTATGATTCTACGATTAAAAGATCATTCTTTTTATATTTTTTTTGTTAAGTTATTAGTATATATCTTTGTAATATACTCTAAACGGCTTTTTATGCTATTTCTTTATGTCGACATTATCTTAAATTCTTCTCAGTCTGAGTGTGTTTATGACACTTCTGATCGTTAGAAAACAAGAAACATTAAAAACCTAAAAGTTAAACTAAAATTATTCAGAATTTACGAAGTAGCAGAAGTAGTCCATAGATTCAAGTTCAGCCTTGGTAATAATTACATAGACTTTGGTACTTTCTGATCATCTGATTGTACCGGCCATGAGAGATGCAGAGTTGGTCGTAACATTTGTCACAACATTGGTAGCTACAAACATAACGACTAATCCAATATAGTAAGAAACTATTATGCAATTACTCTGTCATACAAGCACATGTATACACACATACATCCACACCAAATAAAAACTATATGCACATAAGATGTTACTCCCTTGCTCATAATCCACTGACGACATAAATAAGAAAACATTTTTCTCTTTATATAATTTGGTTTTGGGAAACAACGAAAATTCACACGAAACGATGTCGTTGCACTCTCCCTCCATACGCTCCTCTCTTATATTATAGACCAAAGAAACTATTCTCTCTGCAAAAAAAAACAAACTTTCTCTACTTCCTTCCTCATGGCCGCAACGGTCATTTTCTTCCTCCACTTCACATTCTTCGCCGCCGTCTTCTCCCACCTCCCTCACGCCTCCGCCGTTTCACCTGAGGCACAAGCTCTCACATCATTCAAACTCTCCCTCCACGACCCTCTAGGCGCTCTCGAAGGCTGGAACGAGTCCTCTCCCTCCGCCCCATGCGACTGGCACGGCGTCTTCTGCTTCTCCGGCCGCGTGCGCGAGCTTCGTCTCCCCCGTCTCCGCCTCACCGGCCGCCTCACCCCTCGACTCGGCGAGTTGACTCAGCTCCGCAAACTCAGCCTCCACTCAAACGACCTAAACGGCGCCGTACCGTCTTCTCTGTCTCGCTGCGTCTTCCTCAAGGCGGTCTATCTCCACTACAACTCCTTCTCCGGCGAGTTTCCGCCGGAGATACTGAACCTCCGGAACCTCCAAGTCCTCAACGCCGCTCACAACTCCCTCACCGGGAGTATAGCCAACGTCACAGTCTCTAAGAGCCTCCGTTACGTCGACTTGTCTTCCAACGCGTTATCCGGAGCCATTCCGGCGAGTTTCTCGCCGGGATCTTCTCTCCATCTCATCAACCTCTCGTACAACCGGTTCTCCGGAGAGATCCCTGCTACTCTCGGCCACCTACAAAGCCTAGAGTATCTCTGTTTAGACTCGAACGAGCTACAAGGAACGATCCCGTCAGCATTATCTAACTGTTCGTCGCTTAAACACTTCACCGCCGCCGGAAACTCACTCACCGGCCTAGTTCCGGCGACTCTCGGGAAGATTCCGACTCTCCAGGTGATCTCACTCTCGGAAAACTCCTTAACCGGTACAGTCCCCGCGAGTCTTCTCTGCGGTTACTCTGGTTACAACTCCTCATCCATGCGAATCGTTCAGTTAGGAGTTAATAACTTCACGGGGTTATCCACGCCGTCAAATCCAGCCTGCGTGAACTTTAAACTCGAGATTCTCGACCTTCACGAGAACCGCATTGGTGGCGAGTTTCCCACGTGGTTGACCGGTTTGACTTCATTAATGGTTTTGGATATATCTCGAAACGGTTTCTCCGGCGAGTTTCCGGCTAAAGTCAGGAGCTTTACGGCGATTCAGGAGCTGAGAGCAGCTAATAACTCCTTCGTCGGAGAAATCCCGACGACCATCGGGGAATGCAGGTCGTTGCGGGTCTTGGACTTCGAAGGAAACAAGTTCTCGGGTCAAGTTCCGGGTTTTCTGAGTCGGTTACGGTCTCTAACGGCGTTATCTCTCGGAAGAAACGGGTTCTCGGGTCGGATTCCATCGGATCTTCTCAGGTTAAACGGACTGGAAGCGTTGAGTCTAAACGAGAATCATCTCACCGGAGATATACCGTCGGAGATAACAAGGCTAGCTAATCTCAGCGTCCTTAATCTTAGCTTCAACAGATTTTCCGGCGAGATTCCGGCCAATGTAGGCGACTTAAAGAGCTTGAGCGTGTTAAATCTTAGTGGATGCGGGTTAACGGGTCGGATTCCGGTTAGCATATCCGGGTTAATGAAGCTCCGGGTTTTGGATTTGAGTAAACAGAGAATCTCCGGGGAGCTACCAGTGGAGCTCTTTGGCTTGCCGGATCTTCAAGTGGTTGCTTTAGGACACAACGCTTTAACCGGCGTCGTCCCGGAAGGTTTCAGCAGTTTGGTTAGTCTACGGTTCTTGAATCTTAGTGACAATTTATTTTCAGGACATATCCCTTCGAACTATGGGTTTCTCAAGTCATTGCAAGTGCTTTCCTTGTCTCACAATCGTATCTCCGGCTCTGTCCCGGCGGAGATTGGGAATTGCTCAAGTCTTGAGGTTCTTGAGCTCGGTTCGAACCGGTTAAATGGGCATATTCCGGTTCGTCTGTCGAAACTATCTCATTTGAAGAAGCTTGACTTGAGTCACAACAAGTTAACAGGGGATATTCCGAATCAGATATCTAAGGACTCGTCTCTGGAGACTCTCCTGCTTGATTCGAATTCTCTATCTGGTTCTATACCGGAATCGTTATCAAGATTGAGGAATCTAACCGGATTGGATCTTTCGTCAAACCGGTTGAATTCCACTATACCATCAAGTCTCTCCCGGCTTCATTCTCTTAGCTACTTGAACTTGTCAAGAAACAGATTAGAAGGAGAGATTCCACAAGCTCTAGCTGCACGTTTCAACAACACATCCGTCTTCTCCAATAACCCGAGACTCTGCGGTAAACCGCTCCGTTTAGAATGTGAAAACGTTAGGAGAAGGAGAAGAAGAAAACTGATTCTACTTGTAACACTAGCGGCAGCTGGAGCTTTGTTGTTGTTACTCTGTTGCTGCGGTTATGTCTTCAGTCTATGGAGATGGAGGAAGAAAATAAGACTGGGTTTGGGTTGGGACAAGAAAGGAACACCATCACGCACCTCAGGTACGAGCTCCGGCGGCACGAGGGGAGACGACAACGGTGGACCTAAGCTTGTGATGTTCAACAATAAGATTACCTTAGCTGAAACCTTAGAAGCCACGAGACAGTTCGACGAAGAGAACGTGCTGAGCAGAGGAAGATACGGGTTGGTTTTCAAGGCCACGTTTAAAGACGGGATGGTTCTATCGGTACGTAGACTCATGGACGGCGCTTCCATAACCGACGCAACGTTCCGTAACCAAGCGGAGGCGTTAGGTAGAGTGAAGCATAAGAACATCACTGTCTTGAGAGGATACTACTGCGGACCGCCTGATCTTAGACTTCTTGTTTACGACTACATGCCCAACGGAAACCTCTCGACGCTCTTGCAAGAAGCGTCTCACCAAGACGGGCACGTGCTGAACTGGCCGATGCGTCATCTCATCGCGTTAGGAATCGCTAGAGGGCTCTCTTTCTTGCATTCTTTGTCTATCGTCCACGGGGATTTGAAACCGCAGAACGTCCTCTTCGACGCGGATTTCGAAGCGCATTTGTCGGAGTTCGGGTTAGATAGGTTAACAGCACTGACTCCAGCGGAAGAACCGTCGACATCATCGACCCCGGTCGGGTCATTAGGCTACATTGCACCTGAAGCTGCCTTAACAGGTCAAACGAGTAAAGAGAGCGATGTATACAGCTTCGGGATTGTGTTGTTAGAGATCCTGACGGGGAAAAAAGCGGTGATGTTTACGGAGGATGAAGATATAGTGAAATGGGTGAAGAGACAGTTGCAAAAGGGACAAATCGTTGAGTTGCTTGAACCGGGTTTATTAGAGCTTGACCCGGAGAGTTCAGAGTGGGAAGAGTTCTTGCTGGGGATTAAAGTTGGGTTGCTATGTACCGGAGGAGACGTCGTTGATCGGCCGTCTATGGCTGATGTTGTGTTCATGCTCGAAGGGTGTAGAGTCGGTCCAGCGATTTCCTTATCCGCTGACCCTACTTCACCTACTTCCCCAGCCGCCGCCGCAGCTTCTTGAAAATGTTTCGATTTTTTCATTTCATAATAAATTTTTCCCTTTTATTTGCATTGTAATCTTGTCACGAGTACGACAATCAAAAAAATTCAAGTTGTCAATTCAAGGAATGTGAGTGAAATCTATCAAGTTCAGTGTTTCATCTCTTTCGTTAGATATCAAACATGTATTATTTCCGGAATTCTCGTATAAAAACCATATCCTAAAAATTAAATTAGAGAATATAATAACAATAGTTAATGTGAAGTGGGTCCAGTAAATAGTGTGTTAACGTTGAACTTGGCCCTACGGCGCTAAGCATTGCGTAATCTTATTATACACACTGAGCTTTGTTGGTGTTTTTTTGTTTTGAAACTTGAGCTTTGTTGTTTAGACAACACTTCCGTGATTTGGTCAGTGGGTTGAGAAGAAATGTGGGGTCCTCCACAGTGTCCTCTTTCCGTTTAGATTCCCGCCAAATAAGTATGTGACAAGTGGGTGTGAATGCCACGTGTTAGTTTCCCTAGGGAGTTAAAAGTAGCCGTTGAAAAAGTCTTGGATTTTCCTGTACGGGGAAAAGTGAAGTTTAGCCGTCAGACTATGAGAAGCTTTTTACGCAGAACCTGTTGTCTGAAACTCATAGCCATGTCGGATTTTACACTGTTTGTCTTTTTGGCTCGTTACTTATTTTTCTTTTGTTCAATTATGATTTCTGGTGGGGTAGCATGTTATGAATGGAGAACTCCGCCTCAAGCAATAACCATTGAGGGAACATTTATTTTCCATTACATCTTCGAGGAAATGAATTTTGAGTGACTTTGTTTACTGAGGATAAGATGTTATTGAATACATATATGGTAGTCATGAAGAAAGGATTGGTGTAACACAAAGAAAGTAAGGAGAATAAATGCATAAGGGATGCATAAGTTGTGTGAGAGTTTAATGGACATTTTGTTGTTGTGGACATGATTCATCCCATTATTAAATGCGCCATTACTATCTTCACTGGTGTCTTTTAAAGAAGTCATGACAATTATTTGACTGGGTTGGTATACTCTCTTGAACTCATTGACTACTCTTGCTTACCCCATGTAGTGAACCAGAATAAAAATTATTGAAAACAGCTATTCCTTCAGTGAAAACAGTAGCTAGTGTGTTAATTAGCAAAGGGGAAGAGTATTATCACAGAACAAGATTTTCAGAGTCAAGTCATAGGGTGCTAGAATCATTGATGATTAGTTTTGAGATTGAATCTGACAAATATTCGTGTACTGATCATTAAAGATTTTGTGATGCAAGTAGAAACTGAGATGGTTTTCGAAACCAAGATAAAATGATTACTGTTTCTAATGAGAGAACTAAGCTCAAAAGCACAAAAGAAACTGAGATGGAGAAACCAAACGTTACAAGAAACTTCATATATGAGATAGATGTGACAACAATAAATCCCTGCTTGGTACTTTTTTTTTTATAATTTCACTCAGCTCTAGACTGTCCAGCTCGAGATGAGAGGATGATACCGACAATGAGACCATACAATGCAAGAGCTTCCGCGAAGATGAGAATCAGGATCATTCCTACAAACAGCTTTGGTTGTTGCGCATTCGCTCTGATATTAACAAAGAAGAGCTTTGAATCAAATGGACATAAAAGTGAAGAAAGATCTTATCATGTGCATACTACTGAGAGTTTATCCTATTCTGTTTCAAAGACTCAATCAAGGCAGTTCTTAACCAACATAGCATCTATACCAAATGACGTAATGATGAAAAGCAAATCCACAAAGAGCCTTCTATAGGATGTACTGTATTACCAAGAAAAACTATAGATGTAATGATGCGACATCTCTTCTTTTCTATTCAACCAAACATAAGTAAAAACTAAATGAACTTGGAGTCCATCAAAGCTACTTGTCTAAGAAGAAGCAAGAACCAAAAGATGCAGACATCTCTTCCATTCAATTTCACAAGCTGGCTCATAAAGGAAGAGTTCTTTATAACTGAAAAAGAATCAAGGTACCGATCACGGAACAACAAAGACCTCATAAGAACTGAATAATCATTCACATTCAACGATCTAATTAACAAACACCAAACCAAACCCTACATGATCATATCTCAGAAATTCGAAGGCATCGTTAGTGTATCAATTAGTTAGTTATTACCTAACACCGGCATCGCCAACGATTCCAATAGCCATACCAGCGGAGAGACCGGCGAGACCACAGGCAAGACCAGAGGAGAGATGAGCATATCCATCGAACAAGTAATAAGACTTAGCCTTGGGGTTAATCCCAGTACTGATGATAACAGCGATAATTAAACCATAGATACCCAAGACACCAGCCATAACCACAGGCACAATCGATTTCATCACAAGCTCAGGTCTCATCACCCCCATCGACGCAACCCC
Source organism: Brassica juncea (assembly GCA_018703725.1). NCBI lineage: Eukaryota > Viridiplantae > Streptophyta > Magnoliopsida > Brassicales > Brassicaceae > Brassica > Brassica juncea. The sequence goes on from CM031937.1 coordinate 31,893,396, forward strand.
GACTCCGCTCTTCGCCGTCCCGTACGCAGCTCCCATACCTGAATTAAAAAACGTTAAATCGGAATCCGATTGGACCGGATCGAACCGGGAAGAGTTTTGAGAGGAGGATGTGAGATGATCTTACAGGAGAAGACGAGCGCGGCGGCGGCGCCGAGGAATCCGAAGAAAGGAGCTGTTTCGTCGCCGCTGAAACCTGAAGCCATGGCTCTGATGATGATTCTGATGAGATCTGTGAGAGATTTTGTTCCAATTGATTGGTTGGTTAAGGAATGATTATGGACTTGGTTTAGTTCGGTATGGGTTCGATTGGTTGGTTTACTGTAGCTAAGACTAGCCAAGAATTCATTCTTGCTATTGGGTTTCATAATCATTCAACGGATACAAAAGCCCAACTATTTTATTGAGTTTGACTCGGCCGATTGTATCTTTCCAAGATAAATAAGAGGAAAACATATTAGCATGTCACACAACTCATTAGAGAGTGAGTGCTAATATGTTTTCCTCTTATTTATCTTGGAAAGATACAATCGGCCGAGTTTGATATAAAGACAAAATTACTCTTAAAATAATTAATTGCTTAAGCATAAACCGTTCATGTACGCGAAATCAAAAGTAGAAAACCATGCATAGCCACCTAGAAACAGACTAATTAACAGACTAGCGAGTAACGAACCTTTTGTCTTTTCAGTTATTCCGAATGCTCGTAAAAGGGTAAAGCTGTGGCATGTAACCCGTCTATCACGTAAAACTACAGTCTACACGCACACACCGTCTACAGCTCAACTAGAGATATATATTCTTATTAGCTTTACAGTTTGTAAAATAAAAAGATATACTTAGACCAGTATGTCTTGCCCCTCATATCTTCCAGAGTCGAGTTCAGGATTTTGATACTTTATCCCTTCTAACAATCTTATGTTATAATTCCAAGTTAATTTAAATAAAACACCAGCTCTTCGACGTGGTTTTAGAGTAATTCTCAAACCGATCAGATAAATTAAAATCATTTTTTTTCTCGACGAAAACATTGATTCAATCTGGGATACATCTTTGCAATCTCATTACAAATCTTTTATTTGCTGTTCTGAATATTTTATCTGGAAGGACAGTTGTCCCAACGAGACAGAATAAAAATCTTCAACTCCGTATCAAATCAATATAAACACGGGTGAACATTTGAAAAGTACTTTTAAACATGCTCCACGCATTTGTTTGTTCATTTTTGTATATAGTACAGTTTCATTGAATATCTTCTAGTGACGGTGGAGTTGAAAGGCATATTATTAAAAGAAATTACCACAGGGACAAAGAGAACCTTGACTTGCTTAATTATATTTATTTTGATCATAGGACTATTCGATGTTGATATAATCATGATGGCACGAACAAATGAGCAAACCATCAGGCAGAAATATTCAACCCCTCACGTACAGTGTTATAACCAACAACAGAAAATGTTCCTTCGACGACAATCGACATTTATTAATGGTACATTTTCAGGTTGGTACCACGTCTTGTTAATTATTGTTTATTGACCCAGCCGAAAACTTAGATACCTTGATGTAATTGTTTTTCTTGAGATCATTGTGTAGAATCAATTTATATTATATATAAAACCATGATTAACCCGGGGTTCTGATGATGGGTTTTTAGGAAAATATAAGAAACTGTTTCTTAACTTTTAACCTAAAAAACTAAGAACCGGTTGTTAAATAAGGTTCTTAAGAACCTATTCTTAGTTTTTTTATTTAAAAATTAAGAAATAGTTTTTATATTTCTATAAGAACCATATTCCTAAGAGCACAATTATCGGTAGTCAGAACATGGTTTCTTAAGGGATGGGTACCACAGTGGCCCCACAAAATTATTAAAAACCGATCACAAAAGGCGTGAGATAAGGACTGATTGTGGTGGATTTTTTGCACTGTTCGCGGATCCCACCGACACGTGGCGGCCCGCAATTAATGCGTTTTTTATTTTTTTCGTCAGACAAACAAAAATGTAAGAAACTTTTAGTGGGTTTTAGGGATAATCATGGTCTAAGAATCTGATTAATCGTGCTCTAAGTTATTTACGCGATGTGAATATATATATATATATACACGAAGACACGATCATCTAAATACTGAAGCTTTCTTTGTGGAATTGGTATTTTTGATGCGAAAGCTTTAGATGGCTTATTGGTTATTCAAACGTTCCATACTTGCATGGAATTTCAGTTAGAGAATAAACCCCCCTTTTTGACTGAGAGAAGAGACCTTTTAGGATCTCATTTTCTATTTTATACGCAAATCATATAACTTCAAATTAGTTCAAATGTTTCTTCAGCATTCTAAAACTTTACTATTTAAATATTGGAAAATTTGACATAGAATTAGCTGTGAAAAGTGGAGCGTTTATATAGGTCGTTAGCGTTCAGTTTAGCCAGCTTTTGTTAGATTAATTTCCAAATTTAAAAATAGAAAATGTATTACAAATACAGGAAAATGTAACAGTATAGCACGACCGCTTATATATTGTGGAAAAAATAAAATTGGTAGTATTTAATTTTCAACGTGGAAAACAAAAAATATGACTAATTACTTCAGTTTTGAAGTAAAGTTATTTTTTTGAGAAAAAAATGAATTAAAGTTACTAAAATTCCATATTTCAAACTAAAATTTTAACATAAATACAGGAAATTTGGTATAATGATTTGGGAATAATGGCGTGAGTAATTACTATGCTTCATGACATTAATTACCGATATTTTCTTCCATGCCTTCCATTAAAGTAGATCTCAATCTCATGGACAGTTTACAACTTTACATATGTAACACACAAACATAAAAATATACATATAAAAAGCCAACCCGTGACATTAACTCCCTATTACAACCAACAACAGAAAAAATGGCTTCTCAAGCCAAACCTCAAATCCTCTCCTACATCAACCGTCTCCTTTACTTCTTTCTCATCCTCTTCCTATCCATTCACGTGGCATCCGGAGCCGGAGGAACATGGAAGCTTCTCTTAAACAACGTCGGAATCTCGGCGATGCACTCACAGCTCCTCATCAACGACCGTGTCATAATGTACGACCGGTCCAACTTCGGCCCTTCAAAAATCTCTCTCCCTAACGGAACCTGCCGGGACAGTCCAAACGACTCCGTTTCGAAGCGAGACTGCACCGCGCACTCCATCGAATACGACGTCGCTTTGAACCGTGTCCGTCCTTTGACCGTGCAGTCCAACACTTGGTGCTCCTCGGGAGGAGTCACTCCCGACGGAACTCTCCTTCAGACAGGAGGAGACAAAGACGGAGAGCGTAAAGCTAGACTGTTCTATCCGTGCGACGACAACTCTTGTGATTGGTCCGAAATAGATAACGCACTTAATGTTAAAAGATGGTACGCTTCGAACCATGTACTTCCCGATGGTCGTCAGATCGTAGTCGGAGGTCGAGACGAGTTCAACTTCGAGTTTTTCCCCAAGACGAACGCTCCAAACACATACAGCTTACGGTTCTTGTCGGAAACCAACGATCTTGACCAAGAAAACAATCTTTACCCTAACGTGTTCCTCAACACCGACGGAAACTTATTCATATTCGCTAACAACAGAGCCATTTTACTAGACTATTCGAAGAACACCGTCGTGAAAACATACCCGAAGATCCCTGGAGGCGAGCCGAGAAGCTATCCGAGCACTGGCTCCGCCGTTCTCCTCCCCATCAAGAATCTTGAAGCTGAGGTTGTCGAGCTTGAGGTTCTGGTGTGTGGCGGTGCACCGAAAGGATCGTACCTTTTTGCCTTGAATGAAAACACTTTTGTGAAGGCTCTTGACACGTGTGCGAGAATCAAGATCAACGATGCTAACCCTAAATGGGTGCTTGAGAAGATGCCGAGACCGAGAATAATGGGAGACATGATTGTTTTACCTAACGGACAAGTTCTGTTAATTAACGGTGGTTCATCAGGCTCAGCTGGTTGGGAACTTGGCCGTGAACCGGTTTTGAATCCTGATCTTTATCATCCTGATAAACCGATCGGTTCAAGATTCCAAGTTCAGAACCCAAGTACTATACCGAGAATGTACCATTCCACCGCGACTTTACTTCGTGACGGTAGAATTCTCGTCGGAGGAAGCAACCCACACGAGTTTTACAATTTCACCGGCGTGCTTTTCCCGACAGAGCTCCGGCTAGAGGCTTTCTCGCCGTCGTATTTGGAATCTCAGTATAGGAATATACGTCCAAGGATTATGAGTCCTTCGTTACACTCGACGGTTAATTACGGTGGAATCTTGAGGTTGAGGTTTAGAGTATTAGGAGGAGTGAAAAGTCCGGTTAAAGTGACAATGGTGTTTCCTTCGTTTACTACGCATTCCTACTCGATGAGCCAGAGACTCCTGGTTCTTGATCATGTCACGTCTTTGAGAATAGGACAGTGGAGTTATGAGGTTAGGGTTAAGACCCCAAGATCTACTAATCTTGCACCGCCCGGTTATTACATGGTTTTTGTAGTGAACCAAGATATACCGAGTGAAGGTATTTGGGTAAGGTTACAGTGAAAAAAAAAGAGTGAAATGTGATTGTCAACGTTATATAGTTTGTTCTATGTGTGATTTTTTTTTGGTTATTATATAACTGAACCCAACTGACTGAACCAACATACTTTTTAATTTGAGTTAGTCAAATTTTATTTCGCGGAGTTGTATGTAACAAGATTCTTGTTTAGATACAAATTACTAAAAGGAATCAGATACTTGCGTCTTGTTGAGTTGGTAAAGCTTCATGTTTGATACTTTATTGCTACGTGAAAGTTTCATGATTAAAGGGACACGAATCTGTATTTCTGTTATTTACTTTAGAACATATGGAACTTATATGTCGTCGGTAAGAGAGTTATGCTAAACTTAATCTATGATTGCCGATTTTTGTTTGGACATCTAATCTATTAAAACAGGAGTACAAAAAAGAAATAACCCTAAGATTTCCTCAATAATTACATATCTATGCCACTGAATTAATATTTTCATTTAAAAAATCAGAATAAAACCAAACCGTTGAGTCATTAATTTTAGTGGAGCTAATAACTATGTTGCCATATATATTCCTGTTTCGAATTTATTCCTAAAAATTCTTAACCTTTCTAACGTGAATCAACATAAAGAATCTTCAACATTGTAATATTTTAACCTCAAATTACAGTACAAGAGAAATATTGCTATTTCATTAGTTTAATTCCAAAATATCTAACAAGATTTTAGGAATGTTGCATAGAATATCTCAGATTCACCCTACCTAGAATCTCTCCAAATCTCATTATTAACTTCAAAAATAAAATTTAACCTAAATCTTTTCGCATGTCAATATAAATCTTTACTAAAAAAATTAAATCACTAGATCTCAGCGAAGCCCATTAATAATTTCTGCCATTGGAATTAAAGACGTGAAAAGTGTATATGTTTTTCAAAATTTAATAAAATTTCCTTTTAATTTTAGTCTCCGTTGTGTTTTATTTCCCGATTGATATCTTTTCTGAGGGCTTTCTTTTATTAGCACAATCTTTCATTTTAAGAAGTTAGAATGATGAGACTGCAAGTGACGTTAGTTTGTTATGTCTTCTATGTTTCTTTTAATATTTGATATTGCAAATAATTAAATTGTCAAATGCTCTGTTCCTAAGATAAAGAATAAAAGTATCACATGTTCTTCTTTCACGTTAAGTATTTGCTTAGTTGCTTCCCAAATTGTTGGAAAATGTAGCTCAATATCTTACTTTTTCAGTTTTTAAACCTCTTAGGCTCTTAACCACAACTCATAAAGAAGATGGTAAATTTGTGGAGTGGGACGGGTGACATAGTTGGTATGTAAGTTACATTATTTTGGAATCTTGTGATTTTTTTCCTGTAAATGTATCACACTTCAGTCATCTGAAATGCATTCACACAAGCAAGTGATTAATCTAACATCCAACACATATACAAACATATATAAATCGAACACAATATAAACATTTATACAAACATCTAACCATAATATATACAAATCGTAACTAAATTATAATACTATTTATTATAAATTATAATACCCATGCGGGCGCACGGGTTAAAGATCTAGTTTATACTTATGAAAAAAGGTAAAGATGTGATTAAAATGGAAGATTCCATAAATAGAAAGTCGTGGAGAAGTGTAGAAAGTTTGGATACCAGAAATAGAGAGACATGATCCAAAAAGCTACTTAATGAATTACGTTGTATGTAACTATATGATCCAATCAGATTCTTACTGTCTAGCACGTCTCCACATGTAGCGCTCTCTTCTTTAACTACTTGTACAGTTGTACGCAATTTAAATACTAAATCATTTTGAATATTGATGATATCTCTAAATTCATCTGTTTGGTTCTTGGTATATTTAGCCACGCCTATGACGAACCATCCAATAATGATGAGACAATTAATTCAATACAGGAAAACAATAGTTAATAATGGTTTGTCATATAACAACAATAATAACCAATCCACCTCTGCTCTTGGTTCAAAGAGCTTACGACATCATGTATTATGATTAAGAGTAGTGGTTTTTAGTTCGAAGATTTCATAAAAGGAACGTTGTGAAGAAGAAGTGTAGAAAATTTCGAAGAGACCATAAATAGAGAGACAAAACTATTTCACTGCGTTTTAAGCAAAAAAAAAAAAACTACTTTACTGAGTTGCATTGTGTGTAGGCGATACGATCCAATTCAAGATTCTTAGTTTCTTACCGCCTTGCACGTTTCCACTTGTGTCACTCTCTTGTTTATATATTTTCGGTAATGTGAAGAGCAATCCAAGAACAAAGGTGATCAAACACAATCAATTCGGCATATAGAGAGACAAGAGTTAGTAATGTTTTTTTCATAATGGTGATCAAACACAATCAATGGCGTGAATAGCACAGAGATTTGTATATTCCAACAAACCGACCAAATATGCCTCTGCACCTTCCTGAATCGCTAACACTGCTTGGCTCTGGGATATGTTAAGTATCTAACTTCACTTAGATAACTAGAGATGGAAGCGCATATAAACTTGTATTTAAAATGATTAGTGTGTGAATAGAGAATACAGCTAGTATGTAACTCACTTCCTCCTCAGTTCGATTTCTGTTTGGGATAACTATGTTGCTATTTGGGTAGTGGGTTATAGCCTTATAGGTTTCAGCCCTAATATGAAACGTGATTATACCCAACCCAGCTACATTGTCCACGGTCCACCTCTAGACTAGTCGGACTTCAACCTGGATTGTAAGGAATTAGTTAACGGATTGAATAACTTAACGCCTTAGTTCTTTAGCTTATTTGTTTGCTAACTTGATCAATTAACCTCAATACGATTTTGTGTTTGATGTTTGTTTGTTTGTTTGTTTGTAGAGATAAGACACAGTAAGTTTGTTTACCCAGTTTCCGTCGAGGTATGTCTGGGGGAAGAACAGAGTCTTCCAATTTCACTAACTCAAAAGTAAGAAGTAAGAAGTAATACAAGAGTTGTGACCTTAAGCTTCTAAACACCAAAGCTTAATCAAGAGCTAAAACACTTAGCTCTCCTCCACCGATTGATTTACACCTTCAGGTAAACACATACGATCTTTCAACCAAGATAATTTGCTCATACACCTGAACCTCATAAGCTGTTGTTGTTGCCGTCAATCTCAAATTATCAACGAGCTTTCCTTTTTATACTCAGGTTTGGAAGAAGGAAACCTAGAAGATGTGGGCCTCGTATAGTGATTTCTTTAGAAGACACACCATTTCTTCTTTTCCCTTTTCTATGAATTCCTCAGGTAGATTTTCTCATCAAGAACTCCATGTAGAAAGGCTGTTTTCACATCAAGCTGTTCTAACTCCAAATCGTAGTTAACCACTATAGATAGCATGATCCTTATTGACACATGTTTCACCACAGGTGCAAATATTTCATTGTAGTCTATCCCTTCAATTTGAGCGTAGCCTTTCCCTGCTAGCCGAGCTTTGAACCTAGGATCTTCGATTCCTGGAATCCCTTCTTTGTACTTAAAGATCCACATGCATCCAATCACCCTTTGATTATCTGGTCTTGGAACCAATTCAAGTGTATCGTTCTTGTCAAGAGATACTTTTTCTTCTGTCATAGTTTCTTTCAACTTCTTCCAGTGCTTGCTTCGTTTAGCCTCTGCAACTGTCCTTGGCTGATCGAGTTCAATGATAGTAGCACAAGCTAGTGCATAAGCCATGACAGAATCCCCATCTTCATATCTTGATGGAGGCCTGATCACTCTCCGTTCTCTATCTCTTGCTAATACATAATCATATAAATCTAGATGTTCAGATTGTTCCAAGTTTTCTTCCTAGGTTCTTCATCTTCATCTAATTCACTTGAGGACTTAGAGCTTTCTTGTTCTGAAACTGCTCCACCTTGACCAGTAGGCACTGTATTATCAGCATCGGTTCCACCTTGACCAGTAAAACCTTTAGTTGTTGGAGCTTGTATCAATTCGGTTCTGAAAGTCACTTTCTTAGGTTTCTTAGGTTTCTCAATCTTCTTCTCTGAATCATGAAACAACTTGTCCTCATCAAATACAACATTTCTCCTGTTAGAGTACTTACCATCTTCTGGTATCCACACTCTATAACATTTGAATCCTTGAGGATATCCTACGAAAACCCCTTTAATAGCTCTAGGACTCATCTTGTCTTGTGTTATGTGAGCATACGCCGCACATCCGAACCTCCTTAGGTGGCTGTAGTCAACTTTCGACTCTGTCCATAACTCTTCTGGAATTTTAAACTTCACTGCTGCGTTAGGAGATCAATTTATTAGATACACTGCAGCACACGCTGCTTCAGCCCAGAAAGATTTCTCCAATCCAGGCTCTGCTAGCATACATCGAATCTTCTCAGCTATAGTCCGATTCATTCTCTCTGCAACCCCGTTCTGTTGTGGGGTGTAAGTGCACGTTTTGTGCCTTTGAATCCCAGAATCTCTGCACAAATTATCCATCCTAACATTACAGAACTCTAGACCATTGTCTGTGCGAAAATATTTCAGCTTTCTCTTAGTGGTGTTTTCAACAAGAGCCTTCCATTCTGAAAAGTTCTCATATACCTCATCTTTGCTTCTCAGAAACCTGATCCATACTTTTCTAGAGTAGTCATCGATGAAAATTAGAAAATACCTGCAGCCTGATAAACTTGGTTCATTAGAAACTGAACCCCAAAGATCACTGTTTACGTAATCAAGCCTCTGCTTCGATGTGTGTCTGCCTTCCAGGAAACTTTGCTTATGAGCTTTTCCAAAGACAATTTTTCACAGAAATCCAAAGTGTGCACTTCTTTAGAATTCAAATAACCTCCTTTAACCAAGAGATTCACGTTCTTCAAACTCATATGTCCTAGTCTGGAAAGCCATCTGTTTGTTAGGTTTGTCTCAGCTCTAGCCACTGATACTTCTCCTTTTATGACAGATCCTTGTAGATAGTATAAGCCATCTTGATATTTTACAGATAGTACTTTCTTACCTTTTCGATAGAAAGTGACTGTAAAGTCCTCCCCTTCGTATTTGCAACCATTTTTCTTCAATTGACCATAGGAGATAAGATTTCTGCCCATTGATGGCATGTATCTCACATCGCTTAAGATGACTTGAGCTCCTTCAGAATTTATAATTTTTATTTTTCCAATGCCTTTGACTTCACATTTAGTATTATTTCCCAATAAGAATTTTCCACCGTCTACTTCCATAAAGTCAAATAATACATCCCTCTCAGGTGTGATGTGAAAAGTGCAGCCTGAATCCATTACTCATTCCTTCATAGGATCGTGAACGCTTTCAGTTAGGATCATAGGTTGTTCTTTGTCATAAGCAACATTGGCAGCTTCATTAGATTTCCAGTTCTTCTTGTCTGGGCAATCTTTCTTGTAATGACCCTCTTTGCCGCATGTCCAACATTCTCTGGGTTTTCCTGGACCTCTTGGTCTCGACTTTGATCTGTTTTTTCTGATTTTAGATCTACCTTTCCATCAATCCTTCTGCATTTGATCTTGCTTTACCAATAAGTCCAGCTTCTTTTAACTCAACTTCTTTTGCATATGCAGATGTGGTAACTTCTTGCAGTGTCAGAGTTTCCTTGCCGTTTTCGTACTTGAGCGTTTGCACTAAGGAATCAAACTGTTTTGGCAAGCTTGACAGAACCTGTATTGCCTGATCGTCGCTGACAGTGATGTTCAAGCTCTCCAGATCATCTACTAACCTCAAGAAAACATCTAGGTTCTCTTATACACTAACACCAGGTTATTAAAACTAGCACATATCATATTTTTAGCACGCTTGTCCATCTCTTTTCGAGTTAGATTCCCTGTACCAGGTTTTGTATCTTGTTCGGCATCCTTGTCTTGCTCTGACGTAGAGCTAGTGTCTTCTTCATTAAGCACACTATCAAGGTCATCGTTCTCAAGTTGCATCTGCATCTTGAATTTCACATGCCAAAATCCCCTTTTCCATCAAACTTCTCAACCTCAATCTTAACCTTTGTTTTCTTCGTCTGTTGTTAACACAACCGTGAGAACAATAACACCTCATATTAGGTTTAGGTGCACCACTTGCAGACAAGAAACTGTGAACTGTTCCCCTAGCTTAACTTGATGCTTTGATACCATTTGTAAGGAATTAGTTAATGGATTGAATAACTTAACGCCTTAGTTCTTTACCTTATTTGTTTGCTAAATTGATCAATTAATCTCAATACGATTTGTGTTTGATGTTTGTTTGTTTGTAGAGACAAGACACAGTAAATTTGTTTATCCAGTTCCCGTTGAGGTACGTCTGGGGGAAGAACAAAGTCTTCCAATTCCACTAACTCAAGAGTTGTGACCTTAAGCTTCTAAACACCAAAGCTTAATCAAGAGCTAAAACACTTAGCTCTTTTCCACCGATTGACTTACACCTTCAGGTAAACATAAACGATCTTTTAACCAAGACAATTTGCTCATACACCTGAACCTCTCAATCTGTTATTGTTGCCGTCAATCTCAAGTCACCAACAAGCTTTCCTTTTTATACTCAGGTTTGTAAAAAGGAAACCTAGAAGACATGGACCTCGAATCTACAAAATATTTTACCGGCCTGTTTTACTTTTTTATAGGCTTTAGACACTTTAGTCCATTATGACGATGGAGACAACAAGCCCGACATGAATTACATAAAATTTTGGAGTATGTAACTGCAGCGTTTGCTTGTTGGTGTTAACCAAAAACAATTAACCTCTAAATTAGTTAAAGGATAATTTGAGAATATTATTAAAAAGTGTACATATTATTCTTTTTTTTTGGAGAAATGTTAAGATATGTACATATTATTCTTGCCAATATATATATATATATATTACTATTTTTTTAGTAGACAAACATTTTTCATGAGCTGGTGTATGGGTAAGGGCTTATCATTTCGCAGTATAAATTGGATGCTAATTATTATATATTTTCTTAAGTGTCTTTAATCAATCAAAGACTATCTTCGTTATTTAAATAATAAAAAAAATGTTGTATCACGTACCATAAAATTATCAATGTTCAAAAGTCCCTAGCTAATATTAAGTTATTCCAGATTCACATACGTACGCCACTGCCTACTTATTCCTTTGGTCCATAACAAATATCATCTCTACCAGAACCAGTCTTATATGATAAATTATCACTATATAATTGCAATGCAAGGCTGTGTTCTTTGCTTTTCTTTTTATACTTAATATACTTAAATCGTATTATAAACTACAAGCTTTTTGCCTCTTTTGTTTTCATTCCAACACCCATGAGGTAACCAAATCTAGTGTTACACAAAATTATATAAATAACTTTGATGTCTTTTGTCAAAACTTTATTGAATTTATTAATACATAGTACCCACAGATTGTATCAAAACTCCAATACCATTTCAAGTTTTGGCATCGCAATTAGAATATACATATAATTGTCCGACCATGCTTAGTTTTACCAACCAGAATGGAAGCTTAAAACTTCACCAAATTCGGATTTGGGTATGGTATTGTGCATGATTACACTTTTTAAAAAACTTGCATGATTACACTTTCGCATGTATTATCAATAGCTAGCTCATCTCTATCCACAATACCAAATACTAAAACCTTATAAATTATTTTATCAAAAAAAACATATAAATTTATAAAAATGCTAACTATACAAACTCGTTTCAGCAATGTATATACAAATGGGTGATATTATATAAAAAAAAAAAGAATGTTCATTCCTTGCTTAAATTTGTATTGCTGGATCTAAAATCAGAAACAAAACATAAAATCTGAATATTAATTATGTTAAATTGTATTTATCAATAAATCATGTGGGGGAGATGGAAACGTGTCGAGATTCCATAAGATGTTAGAGATGCCGAAAGACAGTTTCCTAAATTAATCCAAGGCATAATCCTGATTAGCCTCTCTTTTTATGCATTTACTAACCTAAACATTGCATGTGCATTTCTATGTCTTCACACTGTACATATAAAATACGAACGAAACTTAAATCTGATTAGTTCGACATAAAGATATAAACTTAATTCTATGATGCAAATGAATTAAACTAAAGATTCCGAGTAGGCTTTAATAAAGTACAATAGCATACTATTAACCGAAAACTTATGTTTTTGTGTTTTACGCGTCATTTCATAACTTTTTCCCCTTAGAAATACTTTCTTTGAGAAGTGAGTGGAGAATGACAAATTTCACTCCAAAATAGCTACACGTCAAAGCTACATTTACATGGTTTAAAGAAATGTTGCGGAAGCCAGACTTTTATCAGGTTCATCCCTTCTGCTTGCGGCTCATCACTGCCTAGTACATAAAATAAGCTAAAATTTAGACGTATTTAATTTAGAGAAATTAGATGAGATAGCCAGAAAAAAACCATAATTCACTAATTAACCGAAATCACACCCTCTCTTCTCTTTTCTCTTTTTATCTTTCTCTATTCGTTTTCTATAAAACTTAATTTTTTTGGTTATTTCACAAATAAGCTCTTTAATTTATATGAAAAGAGGGTACACCCTAAAAGAGAAAGAAAAACAGAGAAGAGACGAGAAAAATGACGGATTGTTCCGTGGGTCCGTAACGTTGAAAATGTACAATGGAGTAGGTAGGGCTGGACATTTTATCCGTTAAATCTGATTTGATTCGTTATTTGGTTCGATCCGAAAATTCCGAATATTCGTAAACTTTCGAAGCAAAGTAAATACTAAAAATCAATATCCGTTAAAATCGAAGCAAATCACAAATATTAAAATTTTGGAAAGCGAATATCAGATCCGGTCCGGCAATATATAAATACACGTATATCTTGATTTTATTTTAAAGTTTTAAATGTATAAAAATATATAATTATTATTCTAACATATGATTTGACAAATTATATTCATATTATTACTTATATAAAAGTATTACATAAAAAGAAGAGAAAAAATTTATGATAGTTATAATTTTTTTCTTAAGTTTTGTGTTATTATAATTGTTAATTAAGTTTAAAAAATTAAAAAAATATATAGATTCACTACTTTTTTTAATTTTTATTTTATATATCATGTAAAAAATATTTTATAAAATAAAATTATATCAAATTTTTAAGATTATTTGTATTAATATCAAAACAGATTAGATATCCGTAAGTATTCGTAAATATTTGCAAATATTTATTTATTTTCTGAATATCCTTTTTCCGAATATCCGTATTTTTCCGAAGCAAATCAAACCGAAAAACTATATATCCGTGGCATTCGAAGCAAATCACAAATACCTTCAGAAATTTGGATATCCGATATGTGCGAAACCTACAATGGAGCGCCGTATCTTTCAAAAAAAAATGGTCAACGAACCCTTGGAACCGAAGAGAGTATCTCCTCTAATCAGAAAACGCCAGGTCATCTTCTGGCACTGACATGTCATCGGCTCATCGCTAGTGACACCATTAATCATCACAATTCAGCGCCTCGTAGACGATTCCACTTAAGTAAACTTAGCTAATTATTATTTTCTTTTTGTTGAACATTTGGTTAAACAACGTTTTTTGCTGCCAACTATTACAATATTGCTTTATTATAATCATGTACACAACTTTTAGTAATCAAAACAAAACAAAGATTGCGTACATCGAATTTTCTCCTAATTACGTTATGGAGGTGATTAATGATATTTTTGCAGCTTCAACATATGACATTATACCAATAATTTATTTGATAGGATTTTGTGTCATAGTAAAAACAATTTAAGCGATCAGCTAATTAATTGTTTGATCTCAAGTAGTATTTTTATTTGCTCATATCGTACGTGCATATTAATGCACTGGTCACTGGTGCATGGATGGCAGAAAGAGACAATCCCCTATGCCGATTCATAGCATACGATACGATCGATTTTCTTGTTATCTATCTATGAAGACAAACTATACTATTTAATTGTGTTCGATTCATGATATATAACCAATACTAATAAAACCTGCAGAGACATTAATGAAGATTTGCTTAGGCATATAACTTAAAAAAAAAATTTGCTTAGGCATATGAAATTAATTGAGAAGATCCTTAAACCGGGACAAGTGGGGTGAGACGTAACGTCGCATGGGGAGGGGGATGCATCCTTGCTTCCCTAACATGCATTTGGACGCATTTTTATTTGCTTGAATTTTGTATATTTCTACTTTTAAAATTGTTATATATCAATATTTCGATTTAAACAAGGCCTCAATCATCGCTTCCATTTTTATTATTTCAGTATAATGTATGTACATATATGCATGAATATTCGACTAAATTAAGATGATAAGTGCATTATATTACAAGGTTTATCATGCCACATGCGGAAAATGTGATATGTAGGAGTGATAGGAACTCGAGGTGTGGACATTGGATTATTGATGAGCGTTTTATATGTGTTTTCGAAATCAACAATTTCTGTAAGGGGCACAAAAGTCTTATTTTGATTGGTTACATTAACTGCACGCAAAATACTATATATGTAACTAACAAATAGTTCATATAGAAGATATACTGTCTTTGTTATATTTTAGACTCCATCTTGAATTTAGGAAAAATTGAATAAATGAATACTTCAGATTAGAACTGACAGTTACAATGATCCAAGCATTTGAGCACAAGAAAATGTGTGAGGTATATATGGATAAATGTAGAGATTATTAATTAAATTTACACAATACATGAAAATTGTTTTTGGCTGCTTGTTAAAATAAATAATTGTAGATGAGACATTCGCGCACATGGGGGCATGGACAAATATATAAACTACAAGATAAGTGATGTTTTGGTGTGGTGCGCCGTATTACATTATTGTCCATTTCGTATGCCAAGTACTAAATTAATTTGCTGATTAAACAAAAAAGCATCTTCAGTTAATCTTAACTGCGTCTGGTAACAGAACCACTATATAATTTTCTATGTTATGATTATAGTATTGAATCACATATAGGATTTTAAATTACACTGTTTTAAAAACATATATCTATACCTTTTCTCAGCTACCCATGTGGTGGTAATTATTTATATATATTGTTTAACATAAATCCTCCCACTTTCCGTGCGCCGAAACTAATTTATTAGTTTAATAGTATATCTGTATTTCATTATAATAATTTTAAAAAACTTTACTTATTATATATAGATATGTGAAGGCTTTGACCCTTCAAGCGGCCGATGTAGCTGACGCGATGCCCTTTGCCACAAACATGCACGGACTATCTTGAAGCAACAAATTATATACAGTATACATAATTTGTTGTTAAGAGCACTTTAACCTTATTTTATCCAAATAGTTTCTTTCTAGTTTGCTCCGTTAATGTGGCAATTAACTGTAAACTTAACCTCATCCAATAATTAATTAACATAAATTTCGAATACCCTTAACACTAATGTCCCTAACTTCTAAGCCCCCATGCATATTCCTTGTTAACTTTTTTTTTTAATCCGGGGATATCCCAGACCCATGGAGATGCCCAGAATAATCTCTAAGTGGAAGTGTAGTCCACGGATAAACTCTTTCTCCGGGTATTCAAATGGATCATAAAGCATTGACCCATATCCGTGGTAGATGACCAGAATAATTGTGACTTAGTTTCGCGCAGCAGATGGATCGAACCTGAAACGTGTTAGCGCCCCAGTCCTGCCTCTTTACCACCCGACCACAATCACCCGGTTTATCTGATAAATTGATTTATCAGATTTCTCATATTCTGTTCCGAGATTTGACTCGTACAGTCACTGTAACTGAGATATTGTAATTCAAATTGTCTCAAAGGACCCTAAAGTGGTGATCTATTGGTTTAAGCAGACTTTGAGGAGCTAAACAATCCAATATCGGAGACATTCCGTTACATATTATCTCGTAGGATTGTATAGATATAACGACATGTTTTAGTTCTTATGTAAATATTCGGAAAGAAAATTCATCTATGAAGTGTACTTTTTTGTATTAATCTGAACTCTTCCAATAAATTTAGAATACCCTTAAATGAATCAGAAAAATTGTCTCAGAGATAAATAAATTACAGGCAAATGAAATATATAGTTTTAACATTATTAAAATGATACGATCATATTTACATAAGGTCTAAAACATGAAGTTATATCGATACAATCCTACAAGATAATGTGTAATGAAATATTTAATACAAATATAAACTTTTAATACAAAAAGAAATCAGATAGACAATATGAGAGAACTAATTAATTAGCCGAATTTGCATGTCCACTTATGTTAGATATGAACCAGTAAGCTATGCGTGAACCTTTTTTTCTTTTTGAAACTTATGTGTGAACCTTGTTAGGAGATCAAAACATAGGATCTCATCAGCTTTGCTTCTAACGTTTGAACACTTTGGTTATAAGTTATAACCAAACAGAACATGCATGAACATTAAAAAAAAAATTGACTCTAATATGCCCCTAATCAAATCCCAAAGTGATGTCTGAACTCTTTCCAAAGACTGGTCGTCTTATCCAACACTACCACATGCTCTTACTTCCCTACCATTTCTTTTCCTTTAAAGTGACACTTATTTATTCAATTAATAGAATTCAATCCTTTATCATCGCTAAATTCATTAGCGTAATTATTAAGACCATCAATAATCAACGGATAGTTTTCACATGTCGAATCTATCACCCACGAATGCTTCGTGCACATCCAATGCATGGAGAAGAAAAAACATACTAAATTTTTTGATTCTCTCTTTCTAAACAAATTATTTAAAACTAATTTCCCCAATCACCTGATCAGCAAAATTAATTTCCCGAATCTTAACCCATCCCACTAATATAACTTATCTATACCAAAAATAATAGAGCAAACATAAGAGTATCTCTAAGTCTATTCCGCTTTTTTTCAAGTTTTATTTGAAAATGCTTTTAGCTCTATTTTGCAAAAAAAAAAGAAGTAAAAATATAATTATTCCAAAATTCGAGCATAGTCATCAATTTTTTAAAATTCATCTCTCTAATTTAATATTAAAATAAAATATAATTAAAACATACTTCGATTATATTTTAGGATAACTCTGTTTTGAAAATAAAAATGGAATGATAAATTACAAATATTCTTAGGACTATGGAGGCAATGTCGTAAATATTTAGAGGACCAGTGGCATTATGTTACTTGCTTTACTATATAAACTTCGTTCCTCGTAAACTCTCAAAACCCCCTGACTTTCTCTCTCTTTAATCACTTACTTAACCAGAAAATTTTACTTAAGCTGAAAAAATGGCTGGAGGTCTCGGGAAATGCAGTAAGATCCGTCACATTGTGAGGCTGAGACAGATGCTCCGACGATGGCGCGACCAAGCGCGGATGACTTCTTTCAGACGCAGTGTACCGTCCGACGTACCGTCAGGACACGTGGCGGTGTACGTGGGTAGCAGCTGCAGGAGATTTGTGGTGCGCGCGACGTACCTGAACCATCCCGTCCTATGGAATCTTCTGGTTCAGGCGGAGGAAGAGTTCGGTTTCGTTAACCAAGGTCCTTTGGTTTTCCCTTGCGAAGAATCGGTTTTCGAGGAATCGATCCGGTTTATTTCCCGGTCAAGAGGGTTTACTTGTCCTGATGATTTCAAGAAGAACTGCCACGTGGAGATCACAACTAAGCTTGATCGGTGGATTGAATCTCGGCCGTTGCTTAACGGCGTCTCCGAGAAAGCATTATGGTGATAATTTTGTCGGCGACGTACATAGTAAAATAGATAATAAAATGAGAGCCGGTACTGACTCGGTTTGACTCGGACCGAGTTTACTCGACCTGGTAGATCGTAGCAGACAATGTATTGAAAGCCGCTTTGACTCGGTGAGTGAGGCGGTGGCTTTGCTGAGCTGAGATAGACGTGGTGGCGATACAAAGGAGATGGTCGTGGAAGGTGGTGAGTCATTCTACCGAGTCGTCCCGTGTCTGAGGACGAGTTCTACGAAGTACTAGGAAAAATGCGATTTAAATTGGTGTTGGTTCTATCTCCTCCCGGTTCAATTAAATTGTATAGATCATTTTTAATTATTTGAGAAATTTGATTACTGATTCCAAAAATTTATCTGTAAGATTCAAGTCATTAATTTAATGAACATTATTCTAAGTTTTAGTTGGAGATAAAACTATAAAACAAATGACTATATATGAATCTGTCATCAATTTATTTATAACCAGTATTAAGCAATTATAAGGAGTTTTGCATCATTATAATTGTGAATTGTCTAATCGGCTGTATAAAATTAAATATAAATAGGATGTCAAGGGAATATTATTATAATTGTCATTTTAAGCCGATTAATAATTTACGTCTTTGTAATTTCAGAATAATTATATATGATTGTCAGGACTAATATTCAGCTAGAAATCTAATCAACTTAACAAAATGACATTATTTTTACTGTAAATAGGTTTTATGGGGTTTATGATTATTTAACATACTTCTTTATCTAATGTACTACTAGTAGTTCTCTAAATTAAAACATCATTTACTATTTACCTATACACACAATTCAACAAATAGCAAAATAAAGTACATCATAATTTTTAATAGTAAAAAATAATTAATATTGTATTGTAACCTGAAAATATTATATTATCTGATATATTTTCCCTAATTATATCATTATTGTGATGTGGAGGTAGTTGTATCTAGTTTCAACGTTTCAATTTTGAACGTCTAAAGTTTAAATATAAATATGAGTTAGTGACTTAGTGTGCATTTTTTTGACTGAGAGTTAGTGTGAATTTACTACCAAAAAAATATTTACCTCTTTAACTTATTCGAAATTAAAGTAGTTTATATATAACTGGACCATAGTGATTGGAAAAAAAAGGAAAAAATATCCGACCAGGTCATGTGATTGTGTGAAGGATAAGACTATCAGTAATAGCCACTTTGCTCTGTTTTCACTCTCATCAAACTTTTTCGCACGTTCTTCGAACAGTGAAAAGTACAGTCTAAGGTACATGATATTGTCATATTGGTGTTTTTCTTTATTTCGCCGTAATCTACTTTAGAATGTTCAGACAGCCTAGATTTGTGCTAATAAGATTGTTTAGATTTTGGTCTGATTCATTTTCTTCCTGTGCTTTGCTTATATGGAAGAAAGCATGGCTAGGTTTATCTAACAATGACCAAAAAGATATATTTATGAACGGCCAAGTAAAGCTGCTTGTTTTGAACTTTGAAGACGTGAGGGCATAAGATAGATCAATGGTTGAATTTAAAGTTAAAGGGTAGTGAAAATATATTGTAGGCTTGTAGCCAAAGTGAAAAGGAATCTAGCATCTCAAAAGAGTTACACTAGCGTCAACCTATATAGTAACAATCACCTATAATAGCATAAATAAAAATACCTATGACATGATCCTTTTTCTTTTGCATCCACAAATATAGGACATTTAGAACACGTCATGTACTTAATATTCTATACCCACATAAAACTTCACATTACAAATGATGAATACATAAAGGACCCATATATCCTTAAGCATATTATTCTAGGAATAGTGTGCAGCTTGAATGTGTTCAAAAAAAAAAAAGTGTGCAGCTTGAATTTTAGTACGAACCGAAAGTTGAGTTGGGGTAGAGAAAGAGAAATGACGCCATGCACGTGGATCTACCACAATTGTTATCTACGGTGAATACTGTGTTAGAAAAGACTATGTTTAAAGCCCCTTTTAATATGGTACGAGTGAAAGCGAATCTTGGTCTAAATCTGATCAACGTGATGGATATAGTCTTCTCCAAATGGTTAAAAGAACAATGTCGGGTAAAGATAGTTGCATCCAGGAAGGAGATCATTAACGAGGAAGATAGCACTTTTGATACATCAATTATCTAGAATAAAAATGATGAGAGTCGTGAAAACAAAGAGAAGATGAGAGGTTCTTTCGAAAGGACAGTGAGGTGAGGCCAAATGGCATTGAAGCATTGGCCTTACATATTTATCCTTTTTCTTCTAAGAGCACCTCCAACAATAAGTATTAAAATAGGTTTTATGTATTTAAGAAAAATAAGAAAATAATGAAACTAAAAGAGAGAAGACAAAAATTTCTAATCTTGAAAGGTTTTAGAAACCACTTAAATAACCCCAAAACACATGTCATCTTGTAAGAGAAAATTAGTTTATTTATTGATTTAAAAAAATAAACCATAATTCATTAACTATAATACTAATATTTTTTTTTCTTTTAGAAATTTATATGGTTTCTTATTGTTGGAGTTGCTCTAGTGATCAGAAGATCAGCTATACCCCTGGATTGATAGACTTATATAATAAGTCATTTATTGGTTAGAACTAACTCTAGGTTTTTGATTTCTGTATGAGGAAAATAAGAAACAAACTTGATTTTGTTTTTAAGTATTTGAAAAATCTGAGTATACGTCCAATTATATTTTATTTAATTCATATTTTTCTGTAACTAGTGGCAGAAGAAAACATGTTCCTGAAACCAGCTCAAAATGTGAATAAAGTCGAACGCCAAATAATTTCTCCTTCACTCGTTTTAGTGATATACCTTTGCCAAATTCTTTTTGAGATCAGGAATTTCCCTTGGAAAAAGGAGTAAGACCATCTCCATCGGGAGGTGTTAGCAAGGGGTTCTTCAAAAAAAACTAAAAAAAAAATAAATCAAAAATATATAAAAAGAGATAAAATCATAGAACCGCCTTTTAACAAAGAGGTTTTGGAACCGCTAAAAACCTCATACCTGTCTTGTTGGTATTGGTCGTCTCTCTCTTCTCTCTCTTCCTCGATGCTTTTTGTGTTTGAGAAATCTCTCGTCTTGCTCTCCTTCTCCAGATCCGTAGCACCTAGAGAACCTCGGCGAAATCAGATTGGTGGCCAGGATTGTGCTGGGACTCAGGTCGGATATCGTGACTCTACCTCCGTTGTTGAAATCGCCGGCGATCGATTCCCACGGTTCCGCTTAATCAGACTCCTGGGTAAACTCTTTTCTCTCTTTATAGCCTCGATAGTTAGAGGATTTGTTCACTAAGAAACCAAAAGTGATTCTTTCTTCCCGTGTTCGAATCGGACTTCACGTGATTTCATCGGAGATCAATGGAGAAAGGGTTTCTTGTTTTGGCAACTCATAAGCATAAATATCGATTTGGAGCTTATTACAAGTGTTAAAGTTGGAGACTTTCTGCTTTTGCGACAATCCTCGTGTTTGTTTTTCAGGTGCTTTGGTCTCTTCTTCCTCATTTGGCCATGGACACCGTAGAGCAAGAAATATATTACAGAACTTGGAAGTGATGATGTTTCGTTAGTAGAGATCAAAGTTTTGTTATTCGCTAGATCTGACACTGAAGATGCCATCAGGTAGCACAACGAAGTCATGTATGGACGAGTTGGTGATAAAGTTTCCGAGGTTAGAGGAGGTGCGTGGCTGTGTGGTACTTGCTTTGAACGAGGAATATACAAGGGATTCAGCCATTGTTAAGCACATAGATGAGTTAGCCATCATACCTCCAATAAGTGGTGGCTAATGAGTTTGTTAATGGAAAATCACTTAAACTTGGGTTTGTTGTTTCATTGGCAGTAAGCATAAATGTAATAATTAAGATTTGAAACTCGTTACTTTTGTTCTAAATAACAGAAGTAGAAAAATGTTAATCACCATTGCTCAAAGTTTAAAAGTCTTTGATCTGAGTAGATAACATATATGTTCTTACTTGCAGCTGCTACAAAAGGTCTTGGAGAGCGAAAGGCTAGTGATTCAACTGAAGGCAAGGGTCATGATGACCACCATAAAACACTCTTCCCTCTTACATCTGTATAAGATATGTTCCATGTTTGTTTCTAATGTATTCTGAATCAGTCTATTTACATGTTTTTTTACAGTGGCAAGTAGGAAAAGTATGGTTGATGCTATTGAACGTGAGTTTGAAGGTACTTCAATACATTCCTCTCTATGAGTCTTGACAAAGTATATAAATCCAAATCAGAATGTTATAGAAAGAGTTTGCCTATGTATTCTTTTTCATATTTCATGTATCCAATCATTCAACTTTAAGATTTAAGAAAAAAAAAACTTAATTTTTTTTTTAGAACCTCAATGAAGTTCTCTCATTGGATGATGAAAAATTAATTATATTACCAAGGGTTCTAAACTTTTCAAATCACAAAATTAACTACTAATTTATTCATTAAAATCCATAAGGGTCTCTAACCAATGGACTTGCTCTAAGGTAGCTAAGTGATGACACTTGTCAATTTCTGTTTTATGAATCATTCATTACATCTGGAATCATTTTGATTCATATCAGACTATCAGCTATAACGATAATTTGATAACGATAATTTGAGGTAAATTGGTAATGATGAAATGTTACGTTTTTCGTTTCGTTATTATTATTTTTCTTGTTAAAACGGATCTCTGCATCAGTCACTACATTTAGTCGTTGAATACATCAACACTAACATAAACTTGTGTACGGTCACTATAAGTTTAGCTGGAACTGATTTATCGTTGTTATAGATCATGGGTTGTATTTGAAAGGATATTGATAGGCAAATTTTGATAAGATTTAGCCTTTAGTGAATGATAAGCTCGGTTCATGCAGAAACATAGATATTTTGGGGATGTTTCGAAGGTGCAAATCCGTAGTTATAGTCAAGGTTCGAGAACTGTAAAACCAAATTAGTTTAACTAATTTAACAATACTTAACAAATCCAAAGTTTTGTACATATATATATAATCAAAATTCAAGCACAACCACATTGTTTAAAACCGGACTTCTAGTCGTTTAGGTAAATTGATGAAAATTGAAAAGAGTGTCTCTTTAGACAATTCTGGTTTTTTTTTGAACACACGAGACAATTCTGGTTTCTATTTTTATATAAAAAGCTTTCGAATAACCAAAAAAAAAACTAAAATAATTTTATTGATCTAAACGTTTTTTTCTTCTAATGCTCTGATAATTTGGAGAGTGGAACATATAGCCCAAGTCCAATTAGGAAATACCTCTAACGAAATCAACCAATCATTAAGATAGACCAAAAGAAATAAATAACCAGTTCGGTATGGCCGAGGTTCGACTTCCTCTTTCTTTACCGAGATTAATGGTGGTGTTTATATATCATCATGCAACAACCCATACTCGTATAATCAGAGCTTAAGACCATGTTTAACCCGAAATTCTTAGGGTGAAATTTTTAGGAAAATATAAGAACATGTTTCTTAACTTTTAACTAAAAAAGTTAAGAACCGGTTCTTAAATAAGATTTTTAAGAACCGGTTCTTTTTTTAGTTAAAAATTAAGAAACAGTTTCTTATATTTTTCTATGAACTTCATCCTAAGAGCTCCGGGTTAATCATGCTCTTATATAGAAGTATAAAATAGCCAAGTAGGTCCAGGAATCGATTAACCAATGTTTATTCATGTGGAAGTTCTATTTAAATAACTAGTCGGTGATTTTTTTGCTTTAACTTTAAGTGCCACCTAACAATTTATCTGGTTTTAGTAAATTAGCTACCTTGTCACATTCAATCAAATTTATAGCTCATGTAGTTGTAGTTAATATTGAATAAATGTATATAAAAACAAATCGAATTGTGACTCGTCGTTACTCGTAATCAGGCAATGATATGCTATAACTAGTGGAGTTGTAGCACTTTCGGACTTGGTGGGATTGTGATCTCTTTACCGACCCTTTGTCATGCATGATATAAATATTTTGATTAAAGAGTATTTTTTTTGGTTAAAAAAGAGACAATGTCTAAGAAGAAATTTGTCGATCAAAAGAAAACGGATAATAATTCTAGCAAATTAATTAAATAAAAAGAGAAGAAAAGTATACCTTCAACAATTAATCCGTATAAAACCTTGATCAAACAAAACTAATGGATACGGTGAAAAATTGACCTATGAAAGCGTAATATTATGAGCCTATGGCATATCAATTTAGTAATTTACGAGCAGTTTATATATGCCAGTCCACATCAACAAAACGTGGAGAATTACAAATTTACAACTGTCGTATTTGTTGGAAATAAATAATCAAAGAATGTTCTTTTATAACAAAAATCAACTAAACTCTATCTTATACTACCGACCATTTTAATGAATTTAAGATTTATTTGACCCAAAAAGGTTTTACAACCAGATGCAGCTGTTTTCTCGATGAATTACAGACACCATCTTTTAAACTAATAACTATATCAGAAACTTTTACAAAAAAAAAAAAAAAGAAAATCTATTAAACCTTTAAGTTGATTATGAAAAAAATTGTTCATTCGCTCGAACCTCCCGTTAAGTACCGTACGGTCAGGACTAGGGAGAATGGGTGTCTACGTCAAAAACATCTCTTAGGAGTGCATTAGGCGATCCGGTGAATCTTATCATGATCACGAAGCCCATGATCAGACAAGTTTATCGTTATAATCGTAGCCGTCCAAATAATTGAAGTAGGTCCACCACCTACCACGCTCTGTTCTAGAGGATTATAAACCCGTCAGAATCTTGGGTAGGGACTTCAACGATACGAGAATTCTTTGAGCTTTTGGTCCCATCCGCATGTGCTTATCCCTCTGACGTTGATTTTGACATCTCCAAGTTTTCTTTTCTGTTTTTAAGACTAACTTTCAAACGCTCCTTTTACTCTTTCACATTATATGCTTTTAGAGTATGGTTGTTTTTTTTTTTTGTTTTTTTTTTTTGAAACAGAGTATGGTTGTTTTTACTCACGATTTTAGGAGTATATGTTTGAACTTTGAAGTAAAGTGTGTGCGGTTTTATATAGTAACAAAACTAAATTCCATATTGCAATAATATCGAAATTAATTTTGCGGTTGAACATCAACATCTAAGGTTAGCTAATTAGGAGTTATGGGTTGTTTGCTTTTAATTCTTTGGTACATAAATAGAGTAGTGAAAGTTAATAATTCCTGAAATTTATCTTTTTTTATTATTTTTTATCAATTCCTGAAATGTATCGATCTTTTAGAAAATATTATCGCAGTTAGGACTTTTCATCCAACCTAGCTAAACAGAAATTTAAATTAATATTTGATTTCAAACAAGTATGGGTCCAGCAAAATAATGGTAACCAAATCGTGGTGATGGTCTAGTGATTTCCACTAGAGGAAGAATTGTCCTATTGATCCAGACCAGGGATCGATTTTTCTCTAGTGCGAGATTATTAGTTCACATGAGGCCAGGCGGATATGGATCCATGCTTACGGTCTATTTGAATATCTGGGAGAGGATCTATCCGTGTGCTGCACCTTCCACCTGAGAATTAGGTTTGTGTCTTTAATAGATCCAGGTTTAACTTTTTTTTTCTAAAAATAAAATAGCTATATATCCTAGCTTCTAATCTCATAAATTATTACATCCCGTCTATAAAACTTTTTAGCTAGTTCAACAGTTTTAACGGCTAAAACTGCCGGCTAAGAAAGAGACACCATAGTCTCTATTTTTTTAACCTACATAGAGAGAAAAAGAAACCTTGGGGGTCTTTTACAAATTTCTTAAATATAAGTCACACATTGCACAATAATTCATTAACTCTTTTCTTTGAGCAACTAATTCTTTGTTTATGCAAAAAAACTTATGCAAAAAGAAAAAAACAAAACCAAAGAAAGATGAAGATTAGCTAATAATATTAAAAGTCTCATTCATCAAATAATAAAAATCTCTCACAGGGTACACATTCAACAACACACCACCATGAGAGTGATCTTCATGAGCATCTCTCTCTAAGGGCTAGGTCTCACTCCAATACAACACTAAACCCATATTAGCCAAAACATGTAAAAAATAGTTTGCTAAAACAGAGAAGCATTTACTCAGCAGCTTCCACAGTTCTCATCCTAATAAAACCATCTCAAATATATAACTAAAAGAAAAAGAAAAAGCAAAACCCTAAAAGATATGTTCATCCGAGCATGGAGGTGAGAGATCTGAAAACGGCTTCTTCACAAGGGATAGTGAGACCCATGTCGTGGTCAAAACCAAACTCTTCCTCTGCTTGTTGGAGAAGTAGCTGAAACTCGGGTCGGGTCAAGAACGAAATGGGTACAACGTACCTGACCCGATTCTCTCCAACGTAGACAACGAAATGTCCTTTAGGTACGTCAAGAGGATGTCTGTTCTCGTCTTCGCTGTATACATTACTCTGTTTCTTGCCCAAGCTCGAGCATCTCTTCAAGATTTGCTTGATCATCGCCGTTTGTGTCAGCTTGTTTGCTTTTTTCATGGCCATTCTCTTCGAATTCTACGGAAATGAGATGGGTATTTTTTTGATTTTTTGTGGATCCTTTTTTCTTTTTAATTTGAGCAAGAGCTTTCCTTATTTTTGATGTTCACAGTGAAGGGAAAGTGTGAGGGGAGGGCTCATGGAATTGTGGTTGGGGGTATTTATTGAAAACTATGGTGAGTGGGATCTTTTTTTATAAATATAAAGTATGAATATAACAGAATTTAAAACGTACATACACGAAGTTATGCACACTCACATGCGTGTGTATAAAACTATAAATATATAACATAGAGAGAGGGAGATTATGATGTGTTTGCTGTCTGAATATGAATTTGCGTGTTTGTTACGGGTAACCACTTGTTGTGCATTAAGATGTGATACAAATATTTTTAACTTGTAGAATTGATAGAATGTAGAGACTCGAAAGCTAAAGATTTGGTCGTATCATCTGGTTTGGCCTCAAAATACTTTCTCATCAAACGAAAAAACAAACAAACCGTGGCGTGATTTAGATTAATTAATATTAAATTTTACTAGTTAAAGAAATGTGAAAGGTATTTCTAAAGCATGTGAAGTGGGGTCTAAAGTGAGACGAGTATGTGTGGAGTATATTTGAATATCTAACAATTGATTTTCTTTTGGTTCATGCATGCTCAGTTGACTGATTTCGTTAGCTAATTAGGGTTTCATTCTCATCCTTCGAGGTTGATTAGGGTTTTATTCCAATATGTTGTATAGTTCTTTAAATTCGCATGTATTATATCCTTTACATTGTCTCCCCTTTTGTGTAATCTTGACACATTCTCCCATCTACTTGTCTCGATTCCGTTACATCGAGCGTAGGGCTTTTACGATTATATCCAAGTTGTTAATGAATTATTCAATACTCCAAGGAGTATCACACACCGTGTTACTTCATGCACGTTGTCAACCAGTAAGATAGAAACTTTAATACTTAAAAAGAAATCATCCATGAATGTTTCTTTCAATATAATTTATAAGTATTATCATGTGTGAATTATAGATTAGTGCGTGTGGGAAAATACAAATGTTTTATAAAACTTATACAAATATTATCAAATGATTGTAATAGGTCCTCTATCAGTTTTATTGAACTGTAATTAAATTAGTCATTAACAATATCGAATTTGATAATGTATGCTAGTTATATATTATATATTAATAAATTACTTAGAATAATATTATTTAACTTTATGAAACTATTTAATTGATATAGTTGTAGTGAAATTTGTTGGTCAAAAAGATGGTAAGTGGTCAAAATTATCATGATACCTCTCAGAAATTAAATTTGAAAATTGATCACACTTTTTCTGTATATTTCTCCAATGAGAAGAAAAGTACAGAAGAGTACCACGATCTTGATTATTGAACCCGTGAATCTAGAGGAATAAAGAAAAGGCATGAAAGCTGAAACTTCACAAGGATAAAAGGAGAGTTGTTGTACCCAATGCGCCACCAGTGGGTAAAATACAAATATTTATATAGAGAACTAGAAAATACGATAATCCTGCAAGTGTTAACGTAACACGTATAACCGAACTTCTTTCCACTTGGAAAACCACATACGGTGAATCTTTATACTTATATTAAAATACATGCAAAAACAATAGAAAAGAAACAAAGAAGCAGAGGGAAGGGGTCGATGTTTCGGACCACAAACTGAAACCAAAAAAACTGTAGTAATCAAACTTGGACTCTCCAACTGTTTCAACTGACTCACATGCCTTCCTAATTACATTATGCGCGCTGCTTCTATAATTTACATACAGTCTTTAAATTTCAAGACTAAAAAGTGACGATTTTACAACTGTCAACTAATTTTTGGGGGAAAATTACAATTTAAACGTATTACTATACTTTACAGTATATTTTTACCACCATCATAACTTCTTAAGTCAGGTAAACTGAATGTTGATGTACATGAAAATAATTTATTAATTCATCCTTGTTTTCTTCCAGTAATATATTACATTACGTTCTTATTTTGTTGTGAGTTGGTATCGTACGTGGCCCACTTTTAAAAAGTATATAAATAATTTTCCATTTAAAGCTAAAAGTTGGAGTAGCAATCAGCAAATTATGCAACTTAATCTATACACAACATAATATAAACCAAGACAACTTTTTGATAATTAAATACAGCTCCAAGTTGCAGTAGTAGCCCCGCCCTACCCCAAAATTACATTTACTTCCCGCGGCTAAATAACTATCCCGCAGAGCTATTATAAACACTCACATGGTTATTCGTATTTTTCTGAATCCATAATTTCATATACAAATAATAATCTGGCAGGATTCTAAATCATGTAACATTATTTTTATTTTTAGTGGCTTGTAAGTTCTGTGCAGACGACTTTATATCTTGACATCACTAAGGTCCAAAATGCATGCCCACACACAATTACGTACAAGAAATTCAGAAAACAGTAGAATTTTGTTTGCCTATATAATTGATGTATTACAAATACAATGTAGAAAAAAAGAACAAAATATCGCGAATATTTTAGGAACATAAATAAATATTAGTAAACGAGAGGGAGGGAGAGACAAAAACAGTGGAAGCCGTGACGGGTTTGTTGTTTGTACAATAACAACGAGCCTGATCCATGAACAGTTACCAAAGCGGCAACGTGTGGCTGAGAGGCTTAGCAATAAGGACATGATCTAAATTTATATAAAAGGAGATAATGAATTAAAGGTGTCTCGTTCGTACAATGACAGTACTCGAACCCGTTACGGCTTCTCGAATTTAATATCTTCGATAAGTCTAACAAGTGCACATGCCAGCCGTATATTTTTTCTTGAAATTGTATGGTGTGTTATACACTTATACTTCTTCTTATGGTTTCTAACGATAAAAACAAAGGATGCTAACGAAACATGAATCTCTTCTTTAGAATGAAACCAGACTCGCATGTTCCATCAATGTGATTGGTCACATGAAAACTGAAACTCATCAATCTTTTCAAATTTGTCTAGTTTTGATGGGTCCTGCAACAGAGGAGTAGGTGTGGCATAAACAGAATACCTAAAGGACCATTATGTTTATTTTCGATGGAACTTACA
Source organism: Brassica juncea (assembly GCA_018703725.1). Classification (NCBI taxonomy): domain Eukaryota; kingdom Viridiplantae; phylum Streptophyta; class Magnoliopsida; order Brassicales; family Brassicaceae; genus Brassica; species Brassica juncea. The sequence continues at coordinate 31,923,221 of CM031937.1, forward strand.
ACACAACGACTACCCTTTAAATCAATTCTGGCCAAGTTAGTACTATTTTGTTGTTCTTAAAATATATACTATGGGACATAGAGTATATAAAGAATTTAGTCGAAACTAATGTTACGAGAAGGAACTTATTTCCTAACTTCTTATCATAATGCATAAACTACCCAATCGCCTACATAACATCAAGTATAAACCGTCCTATACTACAATATCTTATTTATTAAAGAGTCGGACTTGCATTCACCCCTGTGGTGAATTCTATCATTCACCCCACTCCTCTCTACCAATTAAAATGCCATGTTGAATCAGTTAAAAAAAATTAAAATTAAGAGAAAAAAGGAAAATGGGTTTGGTAAAAAAAAGAAATAACGTGAGAAGCCGCCATTAACAGTTCTGCGATGTGATCTGATTTTTTTTTCTTCATCATCCATCGACTTCATCTTCTTCTTCATCTCCTGCAGAGACTCCCAAGTAATTCTCAGAGTATATGTAAGTACGAGCTACATTATCACGTCAATTTGTTAGAAAAACATAATTAACCTCAAGTTTAGTTATCGTTTGCTATGCTGTGATCATATAGCTATAAGCTTAGGGTTGTTAGATTTTCTCTAATCACAGTGAATATATGATCATTTTTGATAATTTTTTTTTTAGATTTTCTGATTATCACGTCTAGTTATGAACATAGTTAACATGAGATTGAATTAATTACGTCATGCTAGGGTTTTGTTGCTTTATTATGATCATATTCCTTAATCACGGTGAAGTCATCCATATTATCATATTAGGTGTGCTTTTACGGGGTTCCATTAATGAATCAAAGTTATTATTGAGACATTTTATTGCTTAGCTTGTCACGAGAGTCAAATCTTAAATTATTTTTCATCACTTCCCACATGCTTCTATGCCATCTGTTCATTTATTTCAGTTGTTAATTTTCAAATTTTTATGGTTTTTTTGACATGTATAAGAGGATAGAACTAGACAAATATCTTGGATATTTTCTTTACGATATGCAACATAGAAACAATCTCAGGCAAAAATAAGATCAAATCGTGATGTATGAGCCTTTTTGTTTTACCCCTAATTGGTCTATGTTATATCTACGATAATCTCTAAATGGTGTTTGTATTTTTCTATGTAGTTGCAATGGAGAGTAGTCATTTAAGTGGTCAAGAAACTGTTCCTGCTAGTCAGAATGAATCTAGTTTGCAAGTTTCAGGGAAAACCAGTTTGTTAAGTCAGAATTCAGATGAGTTTTAAGCCGAGGAAAAAGATGTTACACTCAATGATGATGATTTAGTCAGCGATGATGATGCTTCAGTCAGTGATTTCGATGAAGAAGAGGACATATGCAACGACGAGGATTATCTTCAGACTGAAGATGTTGATGCTTTAGAGGCAAGTAATGAAAATCAGAAAAAATCAGAACTATGTATCGGAATGGAATTTAGTTCTGATGCGTCTGCATATAAAGCTTATAAAAAGTATGGAGGAAATCATGGTTTCGACGTAAGGAGACAACGGACTTCGAAAAGAAACAAGAAGCTAGTTAGGATGGTTTATGTATGCTCAAAAGAAGGACATAGACAGGAACCTAAGGTCAAGATATCATATTCACGACCAATCACAAGGTGTGGTTGTAAAGCTCGCAAAAGATTGTAATCACTGATTGGTTAACTAATTTCGTGATTAGCAATATAATTTTATTATAAATTAAAGTTAATTAAAATAAAATTATATGCTATATATTATAAAATTTATTATAGTTTATATTGTATTAAATTAGGTATGCTATATAAATAAATATAACAAAATTATATATATTAGTAAAGTAACCTAATTTTTTTTATTTTTTTTTTCATTTAAATAAATAAATATCATCCGCTGTTAAAACGAGTTAAAAGTTGTAAATCATGTAATATTTTTTTTTTAAAAAAGAAAAAACATTCTTAACATAAAGTTTTGTAACTCATAACAATATACTGTCTAATAATCTATTCTATTAAAATAGAAGTTATGACTTCTGTGTTATATTTTAATTTAGACCATCATTTAGAAACTTTATTAAATGTATTTCCTTAATACTAATATAATATAATATTTCTAATTACCTAAATTATAATATCTTTTGATATCTTTTAAATTAAGACATAAATATCTATATTTAAAATTTTAACAAATCTGTTGAAAAAAATATTATAACAAGATCTTAACTGTCAAAAATTGTAAATAAATATTTACATTAATTTCCTAATTAGTAATGAAAGTTATTATACATTAATATATATATACAATTATCTTTTAAAAAATGAAAAATCAAATAATATCCTATTTTATCTATTTATAATAATATCTACCATTTTAAAAGAAAACCATTATATTGAACTAAATATGATAAAATTATTTTAAATTGATAAGTTAATATATTTTATTTTCATAAATATAAAACATTTATTCTAAATATATAATATGTTGTTAGAACGGTTTAACATTAGTAACTATATAATACATGTATTAAATTAACTTATGTTAAAATTTTATATATGCAGTAATTTATTATCTAAAATGAATAAACATAAATATTTGTTAAAAGAAATCCAACGCTTTGAATTACGGGTCAGGATCATAATAAATTAAATATAAAATATTTTTTAACTATACTTTTTCGTGCATAAAAAATTTTGTTTTATAATCAAACGCAAATTCAATAGGACAAATATATAATAAAACTATATATATGTGATGATTTGAAATAATTAATTAATTAATTTTCAGCATGAAAAATAAAAATTATTCTATTTGAAAAAATTATATACACATTTAAATATATAAGTAACCTTAAAAATATATACTAATTATATAAAACAAATATATATATATATATGCATAAACTTGAAAATAAATACCCGCACAACCGTCTAGTTCACAATTATTATTCGTAAAACGATTTCAGAGGACTGACGAGCTGTGATCAAAACAACTCTAGGGATTGAAAAGGATGGAGGAGAAGGAACTTATCTAGGATTACCTGAGTGTTTCAGTGGTTCCAAGAGGCAGCTCCTGAGCTTTCTACGAGGGAAGCTTCAAGGTCGTTTAAATGGCTGGTTCTCTAAATCTCTTTCCCAAGGAGGTAAAGAGATCCTACTTAAAAAAATTTGCCTAGCACTACCTATCTATGCTATGTCATGTTTTAGGCTTCCTAAAGATACTTGTACGAGCCTGAGAAGTGCCATGATTGAGTTCTGGTGGAGCAGTGGAAACAACAGGAAGAAGATTGCGTGGGTAGCATGGCAGAAGTTATGTAGATCGAAGGATCAGGGAGGCTTGGGTTTCAAGGATCTAGAAAAATTCAATCAATCTTTATTGGCCAAGCAAGCAACTAGGATCTTGGAAAACCCGAATTCTTTGGTCACTCAAGTACTGAAGCAACGCTACTTCCGTAACGGCACCTTCATGGAAAGCTATGTTGGCTCCAGACCTTCGTTTGCCTGGCGTAGCATACTTTCATGGGCGTGATCTGCTACATCAAGGGTTAGTTACAAAGATTGGCAATGGTTCTGCTACGAAAGTGTGGTGGGATAAATGGATTATTGACTCTGTCCCTCGGACACCGAATTACAGGCCAGACTCCACCATTGATCTTGCGCTGAAAGTGGAGGATTTGATAGATCCTCAAAGAGGTACATAGAATCAGGAGTTAGTCTATCAAATATTTAGTCAGCAGGACGCAGAGATTATCACTACAAGAAAACACAAGATTAACGACAGCTGAATTCCTCGTGAATTCGTCGTTAATGAGGCATTGCGAGGAAATAGCGAGGAAAAACGTTTGGTCGTTAAACGCTCGTCGTAACGCGTATTTCCTCGCCAATTCCACGTCAATAAGCGAGGAACAGTTTTCGTCGTAAAGACCAAGTACAAAAATTCGTCGTAAAGATCACGTAACCTTTCCACGTAAGGAACTCGCGTAAAGACCACAAAAAATTTCCTCGTCAATATCACGTAAATATTTTATCGTTAATTACATGTAAAAATCACGAAAACTTTTCCTCGTAAATTCCACGTTAATTTTCTTCGTCATTTCCACGTAAACTTTCCACGTGAAAGACACGTAATGTACTCGAAAGATAATCCTCGTAAAGACCACGTTAGACTTACCAAGTTATTTCCTCGTGAGTTTTAACGAGGAATTTACTTCGATTTTTATATACAGAATAAAAAAAATATAATTAGAAAAATATTTATAATTTTAATTATAATTATAAAATTTGAATTAAAAAATACACAACCAATAAAAAGAAAAATATATTTATTCATAAATAATTAGAATTTATATTTACAACGAATAAAAAGGAAATAAAAAACTAAGGCTCGTTCATCGGCCGGTAGAACTCATCACTCCTCCTCTCTACATCCGCCTCGTTATGGGCCTCGCTTGTCGACTCGCCTGGAATTGGATTTTGTCGTCGCAAGTTCCTCAACAAGGACTCCCATTCCGGATTTGTGGCCGCTATGACGTCCAAGAAGCCCTCGACTACACCCTGTCGAGCTGTGAACGCAAATGTTGTCGAGGCCAACTCGTTACGCAGCTGAGTGACCTCGTCTTCCCGTCTCTGACCATAAGACGATGTCGCTCTCGGAACATCGTTGACGGAACCAATCCCCAACGTACGTCCCTTTTTCTTAGGGAAAACCTTAAAAACCAAAAAAGAATTATTGTTAGTAAAAATTTAAAGTTAAATTAAATGAATAATTTAAAAATTATAATTTTTTAAAATTTTCCTCCTCGTAAATCCTATCCACTTCAACTGTGGATAAGGTGACGGATAGTCCGTCGGTAGACTGCTGTGTCAGCTGGGTCTGACGCTCTTGAACCCGGTCAGCAACTTCATTGAAGATTTTCTCGGACCTAGGATCTACGAATCGACCCGACTTGTTCCTGTGGGTCTTCTCGTAAAGTTCCATAAGAGTCGGGAGCTGTCCCGTCTCTTTGGCCTACAAAACATTTTAGAGAATTAGTATATATAAATATATTATATAAAAGAAATTAATTAAATTCAATATTTAATTACGTACCATCTCTAAACGGATAGCGGCGTGGGGTTTTTGGCCCGTAGATTGAAGCATCGGCCCGTGACCATGCTCATCTACCGTGTTTCGGGAGGCAGAGCAAGCCTGGGCGATTCTTATGGCGTCAGGAGTTTGCCAATAATGGATGAGGCCATCCCACACCTCCGTGGTGAGCTCAGCGGGTTTACCACGGTCATATCCCTTCACGATCCACTCCCCCTTCCAGTTGGAGACCGTGTCCAACATGCGAGCTTTCACCTTACTGTTGAACGCTTTCCTCACCTTCTCATTGACCCCCAAGAACCAATGATACTTTTGCTGTAACAGAAAAAAAAAGTTAATGATTAGTATTAAAAAAATTTGAAATATAAATTAAAAAATAATAGTATATATATATATATATATATATAAATTAATAGTAACTTACAGCGAAAATCTTGATCCACGTCTTTCTGATGTAGACGAGCGTCTTCTTCCAGTTCAGATGTGGCATGGAGAAGTAACCCTTCATCGTGTCGGTTACGTCTGATGCGAGACATCTCTCAACCCCAAACCTAAAAAAAACAAATTTAAAGTATAGATTATATACTAATGTTATTTAAAAATTTTAAAAGAATCTAAAAAAATGTAACATACCACAAAGTTCCGTCTGGTCGGTCGGGGTCTATGACTGGTAAACCTTCTCTGCCTGGCTGAACGAGAATGTCCTCGACAGTGTACTGGGAGTAAGGAGCACTCGGCGGCACCATCAGATCGGGATGAATCTGAGCCGGCATCTCCGCAGCCATCGGTGGAGGCACATGAGGTGGCACAGGAGGTGGCTGATGCTAGGAGTTTTCAAGGCTCTTAGGACAAATGTTGTAGTATGAGTGAATGTCGAACCAGTTCTGAGGGATTCAAAGCACCAAGAATACAAGTACCTACTTAATCTAAGTGCAATCGATAATTTGGATGGTTTTAAACTATTACTAATGAGAGAATGCAATAACAGAACAGTAAAACAATAAATGAAGAAACTTTCTTTGATATGATAAAAGAGAACTCATGGGTATAGGAATTAGATCTTGGATGATCAAGTTTCGAACTAAGGATGGCAAATGATCAATCAAACTATCAACCTTAAGCTTAGACACAATTTTAAACAAACTCTATGTCTAGATGGATGTTCATTTGCTAACACATTTCAAACATCAAATGTCTTTGGTTGAATAATATGAAAGCAATCATTACTAGCAAGTCTATTAGCTATCTTAACACCTTTAACAACAAATGTCTTTGGTAAAGTATGTTAAAAGCTTAGGAGAGTTGTCTCAGGCATTTCATTGAACACTTTGTGGGTGGGAAATGCCTAAAAATCAACTTTTGAGTGGCCAACTCAGAAGATGCATTATGAATACTCTACTAGCAAGGAATGAGAATGTTCTACACTTAAACATCCTAGATCTAGCCTAATCACCCTTAATCTCCTAACCCATGAATTCAAAGGAGGATTACTCACTAATCTCCATGATTCCTCTTAAACCCATATTGGATTTCAGATTAATCATGTAGATATATACAGAAAATAGATTAGAAATCAATAAGATAACAAGAACAATGATCAAATAAATCCAAGAGATGAACTCCCCCAAATGGTTTTTGGTGGTTTTCTCAAAAGTAAAAGATCCTCTAGCCTGATGGCTTACACAAAACACTTAAACTTAGGTTTTCAGAGTCTAAAACGTAGAGGGGCAAAATGGTAAATAGTCAATAAACAGGGCCTCCAGCGGCCTGGATGACGCGCCACAAGGCCGCTGGGGCACCTAGGCCGCTGGGACACTTAGCCGTGTGCGGCTTCTTGTTCGTGGCGCGGCTTCGTAGACCGCGGGATGAGGCCGAGTGAGCTTACGTGCGTTTTCAACTTTGCAGCGGTATAGGTGACGGGGACGCAAGGCCGCTGGGGCACCTAGGCCGCTGGGACACTTAGGCGTGGTGAGCTTTCTCGAACATAAATCATCCTTTTGCTCCAAAATCATCTCTAATGTCTCCAAAGTCACCAACTAGCATCTCAAATACCTGAGAAGGACAAATGCAATGCAAATGCAACCTATATGCATTCTATATGGATTCTGAAGATCAAAAAGAAGCTAAAACAAGGATTAAAATCATGCAAATACACAAGATATCAACTCCCCCACACTAGTCCTTTACTTGTCCACAAGTAAACTAGCAAGGACAAATGAGGAGAGGTTTGAAAAGAGAAACTCATAACCAAAAGAAACACACATAGCACTCAAATCAACATCTAAATTCAGCATGAGCACACTCTCTCTTATTATACTCTAGCTTCTCTAGGCCTATCTTAACTCTTTTTGTCCCTACACTCATCATCATGCATTCACACATACAAATCAGCCAACTCTCATGTTCATTAAGCATAGTATCAAGTGAATTCTTGCAAATGGTCAATTGGTCCAAATCATTTGGGTAAGGGTAGGCTTTTTATTCAAGTGAGTCAAGAGGTTCAAGAAATATGATCTTTAAGATGGTATACTCTCAAGACTAGTAACCTTGACATTGCACATAATATATCTAAGAAAGGGATCAACTCATGCATACAATGCTCAATCTCCATTGTTCTACCCTTTTCCCAAACATATATGATACACATTCATTTCCCAATACCAATCTCAACTCACATCTCTCACCCAAAGATCTCAAGAACACTTCTCAACATAAAACTCTTTATTCTACAAGGGATTCATCACACTTTTTAAACACCTCTTAGCTCATACTAACTTTGCTAGCCCCCTTTCTTTAATTTTTTTTTTTGTTATTTTTTTTTATATATTTTATTTTCTTTTTCTTTTTTTTTTATATTTGGGGGCTAAAACTTTTCACAGCTTGAGCTAGAGGTTTCTCTACTTATCCCATAAAGACTAGTCAATTAAGCACAAAGAGTTTATTCTTTTCCTTCAACTTTTTCATATTCCCAAATCAAACTTTACAACACTCACCCCCATCCTATGGCTAGACAATAGTGTGTCTAATCTAGCAAGAATGAAGATCAAGCATTGTCGTTCCCAATACTCTCAACATTATGTGCATGTAAGACTTTCCGAAAAAATGTCTCACTCATCAATCAATGAAGGCTTAAAAGGAGGAAAGGGTTTTGGGAGAGGTCTACCACTAGAGGTTGTCAAAAAGATTGGCATAAAAGATGTGACAACTCAAGTGTGTATAGCCATGATTCAGTACACAAGGGACCATGAGCAAGATGCATTAAGTTCGTCCAGTGCAAATAAGGTTGTAGTTGGCTTCAAAGACTGAGTTTCAGCAATTAACAAGTTTCAGGAAGAGTTTTCAAGGCTCGAAGCATACAAGTCTTTTTGAGAGGTGCATAAGCTACTCAAGCGCGAGGTCTCCCAATGCAAGTGAATGCAGCCTATATGCTCTAGACTCTCCTAGAAATGCAAGTGATGCAAACTAAATTATTCTTTTTGTGCTTTTCGAATTTTTCAAATTTTTATGGGTTTTTCTATGCAAATAGATATGTAAAATGCAAGACTCAATGCTCAATGCAAAAACATCAAAGCAAACATGATCAAATACTGGTACCTCCCCCAAACTTAAGTCACACAGTCTCTGTGTTGTTAAGTTGAAAAAAAATACCCAAAAGAAAGCTAATATGCAAAAAATAACTGGTATATACAAGGGAAATGTGGTGGAGTGGTACCTCAAATGGAGAGTGGAGAAGGGGGATCCTTCCCACCTTCAAGAGTTTCTTTCTCACTAACAACCACTGCAGCCTTGATCTTCTCAATGGAGGGGTCTCAACAAGTGATGGTTCCACAATACTCAACATCCAGGGGAGACTGAATTGGGTAAGAGACAGCTTTGTTGACATTGAGGAGTGTGACCTTTTTGTTGGCAAAATCGATGCAAGCACCCACAGTAGTAAGGAATGGTGTGCCCAGGATCAATGGAACTCTCTTCACAGTAGCCATCTTCAAGATAGTGAGGTCTATAGGAATGGTGCAAGATCCAATCTTCAAGGGGAAGTCCTTGATGAGACCCATAGGGATAGTAGAAGAAGAATCCCCAAACGTGAGAGAGGAAGTATCTGGCTCCATGTGTTCAATCTCAAGACTCTTCACCATCTCCATTGAGATCACATTCACACTTGCACCAGAATCAACAAGAGCATCATCAAAGGTGAGCTTACCAAGGGAGCAAGACAAGGTGAACTTCCCTTGGGATTCTAGTTTAGGGAGAGACTTTGGTGTGACTAGTGGATCAAGTTTCAAAGTTGAGATGTTGAGAAGCTCTGCTACTTCTGCTTGGTGGTCTACAATGTCCTTGATGAGCATCATTTGGACATGAGCCTCACGCATACCCGAGATCTCTGGAAGCTTAACTCCAATAGCACCTAGGTCTTTTCTGAACTTGGAAATCACCTTCTTCTGAGCTTTGGTGAGGACCCTTTGTGGAAATGGGAGCTTGTCATAGGGTGACTGCTCAACCTCAGTGGTGTCCTCCAGCTTGACCTCTTTCAGATTCTGGATAGCTCTCTTCGCAAGTGGTTTGTCAGCCTTGGGTTCAGCTCCCTTTAAAATCTTTGCTTCAACCATCTTGTCAGTTTCCTCCACAATCTTTGCCTCAGCTGTTGCTACAATCAGATGCTCAACCTGTCCAATCTCAGTTCCAAACACCAATTTTTCAATTTCATCTACCTCTTTCTTGTGGTTACTCTATTCAATCCCCGAAGAAGTAGTAGAGAGGACAACATTGCAATACTCCTTGGGATTTTTCTCAGATTTTCCAGGTAGAGATCCTTGCTGGCGATTCTGGTGAGTGTTCATGGAAGCAAACTGGTTTTCCAAAACCCTGAACTTGTTGTTGAGCTCATTGTAACTTCCATCAATCCTGGAGTGAAGGTTCTTCAACTCATATCCAACCTGCTTCTCACTTCTAGTCTGAGACTCCAAGATCTGTTTCAGTAGAACATCAGTGCTGCTTTCCTGAGGAGTAGAGGTAGGAGGATTAGCTTGTTGGTGAGAAGATTGATTTCCTTTGTTGGAGAAACCAGGAGGAGGGCTTTGCTGAGGCTGATAGTTGCCTTGCTGGTTGTTCCTAGGCTGATAACCACTTTGTTGGCTGTTAGGATAGGATTTCTGTTGGTAGTTGTTGTACTGAAAGTTGGGCTCTTTCTTGTACCAACTGCCATTGTTGTTGATGAAGCACAACTCTTCTTGACCTTCCAAACCTTCAACCTCATTTACCTTAGGTGGTGGTTCTTGGGTTGGGTTACCAACAAAGTTCAGCTGCTCCTGTGTAACTTTATCAGCAATCAGTATGTCTATCTTCTCCTGAAGAGCCTTTAGCTCCTTCCTCGTCTGCTTATCATCAGTTCTAGTGCCTCTGTCGTAGTCTCCATTGTAGACTGCGTCACTCTTCACCATGTTGTCAACCAGCTCCTCTGCATCTTCCTCAGTTCTTCCCAAGAAGAACCCATTGCTAGCAGTATCCAATCTGGCTCTGTACTTAGGGAGAGCACCCCTGTAGAATGTGCTTAGCAAGCTTTCCTCGGAGAAACCATGGTGTGGGCATTGAGCTTGGTAGCCTCTGAATCTCTCCCAAGCTTCACTGAATCCTTCCAAGTTCTTCTGTTGAAAACTAGAAATCTCATTTCTCAGCTTAGCAGTTCTTGAAGTAGAGAAGAACTTCTCCAAAAATGCTCTCTTGCAGTCATCCCAGGTGGTGATGGAATCGCTGGGTAGAGACTTCTCCGACTGATGTGCCTTATCCCCCAAAGAGAAAGGGAATAACTTGAGCTTGAAGGCATCCTCGGACACACCATTAGTTTTTGACAACCCACAGTAACTGTCAAACTTGTCCAAGTGATCAAATGGGTCTTCTACAGCCAAGCCATGATACTTGTTGTTCTCGATCACGTTGAGGAGTCCTGGTTTGACCTCAAAGTTGTTGGCTTCCACAGCTGGTGCTCTGATTCCCAACCTATGCCCATGAATGTTAGGGCGGTCATAGGTTCCAATGGCTCGAGCTGGGCGCTGTGGGTGTTGTGGTCCTTGTGGTGGAGGGTCGTCAGCACCTTGACCGTTCACATTTCCACCTTGTGGTAAGTTTTCCATATCTGTTCCAACCTCTCCAAGTGAGCCTGTTGCTCTTCTGCTTGTCTCCTTCTTCTAGTTTTCCTTTCAAATGCTCTAATGTCTTCAACTCTTGGAACAAGGTTTGTTGTGCCTCTACTCCTCAAGTTCATACACCTGAAATACCAAGGAAGATGAAGATGGAGAATCAGTAACAAGATAAAAGAAAAAACGACTTAGTCTCAAGCAAGTGACTAAATCTCAATGTTTAAATCTACTCAGAATTTGGCAACGGCGCCAATTTGATGCTAGGAGTTTTCAAGGCTCCTAGGACAAATGTTGTAGTATGAGTGAATGTCGAACCAGTTCTGAGGGATTCAAAGCACCAAGAATACAAGTACCTACTTAATCTAAGTGCAATCGATAATTTGGATGGTTTTAAACTACTACTAATGAGAGAATGCAATAACAGAACAGTAAAACAATAAATGAAGAAACTTTCTTTGATATGATAAAAGAGAACTCATGGGTATAGGAATTAGATCTTGGATGATCAAGTTTCGAACTAAGGATGGCAAATGATCAATCAAACTATCAACCTTAAGCTTAGACACAATTTTAAACAAACTCTATGTCTAGATGGATGTTCATTTGCTAACACATTTCAAACATCAAATGTCTTTGGTTGAATAATATGAAAGCAATCATTACTAGCAAGTCTATTAGCTATCTTAACACCTTTAACAACAAATGTCTTTGGTAAAGTATGTTAAAAGCTTAGGAGAGTTGTCTCAGGCATTTCATTGAACACTTTGTGGGTGGGAAATGCCTAAAGATCAACTTTTGAGTGGCCAACTCAGAAGATGCATTATGAATACTCTACTAGCAAGGAATGAGAATGTTCTACACTTAAACATCCTAGATCTAGCCTAATCACCCTTAATCTCCTAACCCATGAATTCAAAGGAGGATTACTCACTAATCTCCATGATTCCTCTTAAACCCATATTGGATTTCAGATTAATCATGTAGATATATACAGAAAATAGATTAGAAATCAATAAGATAACAAGAACAATGATCAAATAAATCCAAGAGATGAACTCCCCCAAATGGTTTTTGGTGGTTTTCTCAAAAGTAAAAGATCCTCTAGCCTGATGGCTTACACAAAACACTTAAACTTAGGTTTTCAGAGTCTAAAACGTAGAGGGGCAAAATGGTAAATAGTCAATAAACAGGGCCTCCAGCGGCCTGGATGACGCGCCACAAGGCCGCTGGGGCACCTAGGCCGCTGGGACACTTAGCCGTGTGGGGCTTCTTGTTCGTGGCGCGGCTTCGTAGACCGCGGGATGAGGCCGAGTGAGCTTACGTGCGTTTTCAACTATGCAGCGGTATAGGTGACGAGGACGCAAGGCCGCTGGGGCACCTAGGCCGCTGGGACACTTAGGCGTGGTGAGCTTTCTCGAACATAAATCATCCTTTTGCTCCAAAATCATCTCTAATGTCTCCAAAGTCACCAACTAGCATCTCCAATACCTGGTAAGGACAAATGCAATGCAAATGCAACCTATATGCATTCTATATGGATTCTGAAGATCAAAAAGAAGCTAAAACAAGGATTAAAATCATGCAAATACACAAGATATCAGTGGCACCTCTGGGACATGATGATCATGAGGAGCCGGTGGTGCAACCGATTGTACACCAGAAGGAGAGACTCTCTGAGAAGACTGAGTCTCTGGGACGTTATCCAGACCCAAAGAACTAGGTGCTGTAGAAGAAGAACCGAGCTGTAAACGACTACCCGGCTCACCGAACATCTGTCTGTAGTGGGCAGTAAGTTTGTTCTTTCGTACCTATTAAAAAAAACATTCAAAATTAGCACTCAAACTTCAAATTTTTATAGACCAAATTCCTAATTAATCACCTAATCAACACTAATTAACCTAAAATCCATAAACCTATCTAAATTCCCTACACTAACCACCTAAACTACCCTAAACTAATCAAAGGAAAGAGAGAGGACTTACCATGTTTTTAGATAGGAAGTGGAGAGGAAATGAGAAAGTGAGAGAGTTCGTGGGTATATATATAGGATAGATTACCACGTAAAAACCACGTAAGTTAACGAGGAAATCGCGAGGCCCGTGTTTTCCTTTACGAGGAAATCGCGAGGCCCGTGTTTTCCTTTACGAGGAAATCGCGAGTCCTGTGTTTCTCAGTAACGAGGAAATAACGAGGATCTTTCTTAAATCCCTAAAATCCAAAACCCTAAACCCCAAATTATAATTTTAGGATTTATGTAATTGCTGGAATCGTAAGTGGGAAGAGCCCGTGTCTTCCCACTCGTGATTCCAGATATTTCTTCTATTTTTAAAGAATTCTTCAAAGAAAGAGAAGAAAGATACTGGAATTACAAGTGGGAAGAGATCGTGTCTTCGCACTCGTGATTCCAGACCTTTCTTCTCTTTTTTTTAAGAATCTTTCTTCTTCTTAATATTTATGAATTCTAAATTGTGACAAAATGGTCTTGGTATATATAGATGTAGTTTTCCTCGTTAATTCCTCGTGAGTTAACGAGGAAATGACTAGGCCAGTCTCTTCGTTTCCCGTATTCCTCGTCAGTTCCACGTGAACTCACGTGGAAATCGCGAGGCCCGTGCTTATTTCCACGAGGAAATAACGAGGATTTGTTCTAAATCCTTACAACCCAAAACCCCAAACCCCTTCTTCTTATAACTTTATAACTTCAACCTCTACTTCTTATAACTTCAACCTCTACTTCTTATACAACCCATCAATCTCTAAGGAAGATAGGGTTTAGGGTTTAGGGTTTAGGATTTTGGTTTAGAATTTGGGGTTTGAAATATATGAAGTAGAAGATAAGGAAGATAGGGTTTAGGGTTTAGGATTTTAGGTATTTAAACATAAACCTCGTTATTTCCACGTAAGCTTACGACGATTTGTGCTTACGTGGAATTAACATGTTTCCTTTTTTTTAATAATTAAATGTTTCTCGTTATTTTCACGTAAGCTTACGAGATCTTTACGACGAATTCTGCTTACGTGGAAATCGCGAGGCCCGTGTTTTTAATTCTCACTTTCGTCGTAAAGACCACGTTATATTACGTGGAAATAACGAGGTTTATGTTTAAATCCCTAAAATCCAAAACCTAAACCCCACACCCCGTCTTCCTTATCTTCTACTTCATATATTCCAAACCCCAACCACAATTCAATCTTTTTATTCTATTCCACAATTCGAAAATCACAATTCCTTAAGTCTGAAAATCAATCATACACTTAAAAGAAATACATCAATACAAATACATCAATCGGATACATCGACATTCTCGTCATCACTAGAAACATCATCATTTTCATTAAACTTGTCTTCAACAGCTTCGTCCGTCGCATCGTCGGTAAGATCTTCGTACTCATGATTATGCGGATCAGTGAGAAGTATGTCGTCTGTGGCAGCTTCAGGTTCCTCGACTACATTTATCTGTTCTTCTTGCAATGGTGGTTCTTCTCTACTTATGATTCGTCCACGAAGTGTAACTTTGATCACGGATAACCAATTTATTCCTGATTCTCTCATCCGAGGGTATGGAAGGAAGCTAACTTGGTCTGCTTGTGAAGCTAAGATGAAAGGCTCAAATTTGTTGTACCTTCGTCCACCATTGACATCAACTACACCAAATTTGTTAAACCGAAAACCTCTGTTGACGACAGGGTCGAACCATTCACATTTGAAGAGGACGCATTTCAGCTTCAATATCCCTGGGAATTCGACTTCAATAATCTCCGTCAAGATCCCGTAGAAATATGTTTCCCCTTTCACACATATTTCATAGTTACTGGTCGCCCGCTGTCTACCATACTCATATGTGTGAAAAGTATAGCCTCGTGTGAAATACATCTGTGATGTGGTGACCTTTACATGTGGAGATTGAATTACTTCGTGTAACCACTTAGGATAATCTGCATCGTCGTCATAATCAACCTTAAAAAAAAGAAAACGTTGAAATATTAGTACATATAATGTATGAAAAAATAATTTGATCGAGCAGTAAAAATTAATACATGATTCTTCAACCACTTAATAAAGTGTTGATCTTTCCTTTTGTCTACGTCACTTGTGGATATACATGGGAATGTTTCTTCGACTTGAGAAACAAAGCTGTAAAATCGCATTTTATATCAATTAATCTTAATTTCACAATTATATAAGTAATATTTATTATGTGTGTTTAGAAGTGTCCATATGTACCTTTCAAAATAACGCATCAATGGATCCTCACAATTGAGTAGAATATAGGTGTGTGCACTATGGACGTCTTCTTCACTCGACCACCAAACCTCTTTTGATTTTCCACCGAGTCGCCCAATCTGGCTAAAGATGTCTGGAACACCAGCAACTGCATATGTTGGCGCGACACCACCATAATCATATCTTCTAGGAGCTCTTTTCCGAGTACGTACTTTTGACCCAAAGTAGTACGATGTGAAGTGAGAAGTTTCTTCCGTCAAACTTCCAGCAATTATAGAACCTTCAACTTTTGCGAGGTTTTTGGCTTTTCCTTTCAAATATTTCATGGCTCGCTCATACTGATACATCCATCCGTAATGTACAGGTCCACGAAGCAATGCCTCATATGGGAGGTGGATAGCTAGATGCTCCATGACATCAAAAAGTTCCGGAGGAAATATTTTCTCCAAGTTGCACAATAAGATGGGAATATTCTCCTGAAGCTGTTCCACAACTTCTTCTTTAAGAGTGCGTGTGCTCAGATCCCTGAAAAATGCTCCGATGCCTAATTCCAAAAAAAAAACACATTAGTCATATATTATTGCAAACTAAGCCATTATAAAATTACTGGGTTATAATTTATTACCTGCAAGTGCTTCATGTACGTTTGTTGGAAGTAGGTCCGCAAATGCAAAGGGAAGTAGTCGTTGCATAAATACATGACAATCATGACTCTTCATCCCAGAGAACTTTTGACCCTTTTCAACACATCTAGAGAGATTTGAAACATATCCATCGGGGAACTTCACTTCTGATGCCACCCAGTTGAACAACACCGACTTTTTTTCTGAAGACAATCTGAATATCGGAACGGAAACTTGTCCATTGCTTTTTATATGTAACTCACTTCTTGAGCAAATATCCGGCAAGTCCATCCTCGATTTTATGTTGTGTTTTGTCTTCCTTGGGAAATTCAATATTGTATTCATGATGTTCTCAAAGAAATTATTCTCTATATGCATCACATCGAGGTTGTGGCGCAAAATAAGATCCTTCCAATATGGCAACTCCCAAAATATACTCTTCTTGTGCCAATTGTGCTGAACACCGTAAAAATCAGGCATTCTACCGGGGACATGCCAATTACCACCACGAGGAACTGTTTCCAGAGCTCCATAGTAATCGAGTTGCGCTTCAATTTGTTGTCCAGTTAAATATGGAGGATGAGTGTCTCTCACAACTCTTTTGTGCCTAAACAATTTCTTGTTTCTTCGGTACTGATGGCCAATGGGAAGAAATCGACGGTGACAATCGAACCAACTTGTCTTCCTACCATTCTTCAGTTGAAACGCATCTGTTGTTCCATTACAATATGGACAAGCTAATCTTCCATGTGTAGTCCATCCAGACAACATCCCATAGGCAGGAAAGTCACTTATGGTCCACAAAAGCATCGCTCGCATCGTAAAATTCGTCTTCGTCGAGCAGTCATACGTCCTCTTCCCTGTTGACCACAAATCATTCAACTCTTTTATTAGTGGTTGTAGGAAAACATCCAGAGACCTTTTTGGATGGTTCAGACCAGGTATTAATATGGTCAAGAATAGCAACTCCCGTTGCATGCACATCTCTGGTGGCAGGTTGTATGGCGTAAGAAAGACTGGCCACAATGAATATTGTCTCCCTGACGTTCCAAATGGACTAAATCCATCTGTGCATAATCCGAGATACACATTCTGGCTATTGCTAGCGAATTCTGGATGTACTTTGTTGAAATGTTTCCAGGCTCTTGCATCTGATGGATGAGTCATCTCACCATCCGTCTGAGTGTGCTCGGCATGCCATCTCATCTTCCCAGCAGTCTGTTCTGAATGGTACAATCTTTTCAATCTGTCTGTAATTGGTAGGTACCACATCCTTTGGTACGGTACCCTATTACGTCCCCGTCCTTGCGGCTTGAATCGTGGCTTCTTGCAGAATCGACATTCTTCTAACTTCTCATCATCTCCCCAGTAGATCATGCAATTTTCAATGCAAACATCTATTATCTCCGAAGGCAAGCCAAGACTATAAACAAGTTTCTGAATCTCATAATAAGAATCAACAGACACATTGTCTTCCGGAAAATACTCTTTAAACAAGTCTGCCCATTCATTCATGCAACTTTCAGGTAGATTGTGATCAGTTTTAATATTCATCATTCTAGCTGCCAACGACAATTTAGAGAGACTTTCTCTACAACCACTGTAAAGTGGCTGATTCGCAGCATCTAACATTTCATAAAACTTTTTTGCATCTATATTAGGTTCTTCATCTTCATCATGAGCTACGAATGCATCAGCTACCATATCATGAACCCTATCAAAATCTACCATCTGCTCTTCTTGATGGTAACTATGTTCATTATACAAATGATGATGATCAACCAGTTGTTCTTCCTGAAAATTGCTATTACTACTACTAGCTTCATAATTCTCATCATAATTATAACTTTCTCCATGTTGAAACCAGATATAGTAATTTGGCGTGAAACCCCTATTTATTAAATGCTTCCAAACATTTTCACGATTTGCCAATTTCGAATTGTTGCATTTCCGACAAGGACATAACATCTTACCGCTTTCTTGGGCCAGCGGTGTGGAATCTGCCTGATGCATAAATGTCTCTAGCCCCGCAAGGTATTCTTTCGTCACTCTCCCGTTAGCATCCCTATGCATATACATCCATCTCCGCAACTCAAAAATATTCCCGTAGCCCGACATTTTTTTTCTTTCACGTTTTTTTTCTTCTTCTTGGTGTGTTTAAAATGATCTTCAAAGGTTCATATTTTTAGGAAATTTTCGAATCTGGTAGTTGAGATTTTGCTGCGAAATAACCACGAAATTTTGTTCGGTAGCCGAAAAAAACGTGTTACACCTACAAAGTTGGTAGACTCGAAATTTTGTCGTTATTTACACGCAAAGGTTTTCCTCGTAAAGGACACGCTAAATTTACGTCGACATTACGAGGAACATTATTTTCCTCGTAAAAACCACTTTATCTTACGTGTTTTTTACGTGGAAATGATTTCCTCGTTAATTTACGACGAACTGATGTTGCTTTTTATTTTCCTCGTAAGTAACTCGTAAAGGCGACGTTATTTTACAAGGTTTTATTTTCCTCGTTAATATTATGAAAATAAAACCGAACTTGTCACAGACTGACTGTGTGGTGTGGGGTTTTACTAAGAAAGGAGTGTATAGCTCGAAGAATGGGTATTCATTACTTGAAACTATAGAGGATTTGGACTCTCCACCTGTGATTCCTATCCCTCATGTGGAGAAGCAATTATAGAAATCTATCTGGAAAACGAAAACCACTCCGAAACTGCGTCACTTTCTGTGGCGTTCTCTCTCAGGTGCTTTGGCTGTGAAGGATAGGTTGCATACAAGAGGAATACAGATCGATCCCACGTGCTCCTCCTGTGGTAATGGCCGAGAAGATATCAATCATGTGCTCTTCAACTGTCGGTTTGCACAAGATGTCTGGTCTCTCTCCTCGGTTCCTATGCCTCCGTCGGGTTCTTGGTCTAATTAAGTTTTTCTGAATTTGTACCATTTAATTCAATGCAGCAAGAAGGAATCCTTACCTCCAGAAGCAGGCTTAGCTTTTCCCCTCGATATTGTGGCACATCTGGAAAGCTAGAAATGCCTTCTGCTTTGAATACACTAGATTGGATCCTGTGAACATCTTGGGAAAGGCCATTGTGGAAGCAGAAATTTGGCGAGAATTGCATAATCCCCCACGTTCTGAGGTCCCTCAAGATCATATTCAGCCTCAAAGCTCTGCAAGATGGACCAAAGCCCCGATTGGCTGGCGTAAATGGAATGTAGCATCATCATGGGTTTGTCAATCAAGAAACAGTGGAGGTGCTTGGATAGTTCGTGATAGCAATGAAGTGGTTCTTTTCCACAGTAGGAGAGCCTTCTCTAATGCTCACAATCCGGTAGAAGCTGCTATGTTATCGCTGTTATGGGCTATTCAAGAGCTGCAGAGCTTGTGTTTGGACAAGATCATCTTTGAAACATCTTCGTATGGTCTCAGAGATGCTTTCCTATACCCATCTCCTCATTTTCCAAGGCAAATGATATCAGATATTATGTTGAGTTTGAATGGGTTTAGTTATGGGAAAGTGGAGCACACGGAACCTGACGGCAACAGAGCGGTGTCTTTGATCGCCTCAAGTGTGACTACTGGCCATTGCTACCAGTCCTATGTTGCGTCAGGAGGCCCTTCTTGGTTGCAGGCTCTCTTAAAGCAAGAAACTGGCTCCTCTCTACGTTAATTAGCTCCTCTCTCTGTATGAGAGCTTTGTGCTGCTGTACCACCTACTGGTGGCTTTCTTTTCTTTTATCTTTATTCTGCATTTTTTATGTCGTTTTGTTTGGTTGCTATTGGAACCTTTGTACTCTCCTTGAGGCTTGCCTCGATTTGTGTTTTTTTGCTCAAACCTTTGATTAATATAAACCCAGCGCTAAAAAAAAATATACACAAATTGAGAACCTAAAGGCTATGGATAACTTAAAGGCTAAATTAAAATGATTTCATAAATATATACAAACTGATTAACGCAAATCGTTGTAGTCTAGCTGGTCAGGATACTCGGCTCTCACCTGAGAGATCCGGGTTCAAGTTCTGGCAACGGAGATTTTTGTTTTTTTTAAAAACTTTTTTCTGATGTTTTAATAAGCCTGCTTATTGACGAGTAATTTCATTATAGTTAGAGCATGACCACTCGTACATGTTTTTCACTTCTCACATTAATCAGATAAATGGCTATTGGGCTTTAGAGAAAGTTCTTAGAGAGAATACAAAAGCCCAAACAAACATATGTTTTGTCTTAAGCCCAAATAAGTTTGACTCAGTTAATATCCCCACCGTCGACAAACACCGTTGATTCGATTAATTACTTTCTCCTCTTCTTCCTACTTTAGGTCTCTCTCAGATTTTTTTTTTGTGGCAGCCGGAGAGTTTATCATATCTTCGAAGAATGGGAGTTGTTGGACCCAAAAACAGACGTTTAACGAATGGGCCGAGGCCCATCGATGTCAACAACACAGTTCTGGCTAAAGAGGTCGACCAAGGATCTCTAAAGCCTGTTGGGGTCAAAACCAGTCACGACGGAATCAATGCCCGAAAGTTCTCGGAAAACCAACTCTTGTTTAGTCTTTGAAAACCAAACGTTCCCGGGAAACGGTTAACCAAATAATAGACGGTTTTCCGCGGACACGAACTAGAGAGCATCGAGAATTCATTCAGTCCGGATTAGGTCTCGAACATAAACAAGTATGGATCGGACCGACAGGACACGAGCCACCTCGCCCACGGGCGAGGACGGCCCGTGCCGAGGCCGCCTCGCCCACGGGCGAGGACGACCCGCACCGAGGGCGTCTCGCCCATGGGCAAGGATGGTCCGTGCCGAGTTCGTCTCGCCCACGGGTGAGGCATCCCGCACCGAGGCCACCTCGCCCACGGGCGAGGACGACCCGTGCCGAGGTCGTCCCGTCCTAGGGCAAGGACCGTCCCATCCCGAAACCGTGCCTCCTTGTCCAAGTTCCCATAGCTCGACCATCAGGTCTACAGACACAACACTCATGTACCATCTCACTCGGGATCATCAAAGAAGGACTTCGGGAAAAGTTATGAAAGATCCGGTCGTCGAGATGGATCCTACCCTATCGTATTAAACGGATGTGGTCAGCTTAAACACCGGTCGTCCTAACTATACGAAGAGTTGGAATTCATCCGGAAAGACCAGCGTTAAGCCGAAAGCGGTCTCTTACGAGAAATCGTAGAAAAAACGTCTAAAGTCTGAAAACGGCCCGAAGTGGCCTGGATCACGGCTAGACGGCCCACTTACGATTTTAAAATAAGATTGAGCCCAAAGCTGGTATGACGGTCTATTTTTATTTGCAAGAAAGGATAAATGTCATGTTTCCAAAAGATAAATATGAAGTTTCCGAAGATAAGTGTCAAGTTTCCGAAGATAATCACGAGAGATGACAAAAAATGAAAAAGCCCGCCTCGCGACAAGTCCGGCCCAAGGGGAACAAACCGACCTAGAAGGGAGTATATAAGGAGAGCTTGGGGCGAGGAGGAAGGGGGGAGCTTTCTCAGAGCAAATTTAGCACTTAGAGCAAATTAGGCATTTTTCCGTTTTTACTATCGAGCTGCGACTCAACTAGGTTAGAACTTAGGTGGCTAGACTAGCGAACATACCGGCAGCTCTCGTGGCCTAGGATCCTACCTGTTGTTCACGCACAAACGCAAATTCGGAAATAAGATCTTTCCGCTCTTCTTTTGTTCTTACGATTAACTACTTCGCATTTTCTATCATATTGATTGTGTTGTGCGTGGCCTAGCAGATAACCGGGACCTTCAGGGAAGGCTAGGTTAACTTGGCTTTCCTCCGATTAACAAAACTCGATGGTGTGAATTCCGGTTCCCGCAGTTTGGCGCTAGAAGGAGGGGGGGGGTATGGATCTATCTCTCTCGCAACCACGCACGCTCAGTCAAGTATGACAACCGACACTGACAAAGGTCAGCAAACGCACGATGGGGCTCCCGTCGATGCCAACTGTTGGGGTCAAAATCGGTCAATGACGAAATCATTACCCGAAAGTCCTCCAAAGAAAAGCCAAGCGACGATCAAAGCCAAGAAACGGGTCGTCGCTCGATAAAACTCACGGGAAGGCTCGTCCACTCCCATCTGGCACCAGCGGCGAAGGTCCTGGCGCCCATCCGTGCGATCATCTCATGATCTCGGGCAATGGCCGCATCTTGGTCCCTTGAAACCCATGTCCGGATCGTCCGAGATCTACAATGAGTCTTCCGTAAAGCCTTCCTGATTGTTTAAAAGATTCATCTTTTAACACATCTAAAGCTCGAAGCCTCGTTGCTCACATCCCTGAAGACGGAAAGTCTACAAATCCAAGTCCATCGCAAAATCCCGATACTCGAGGAGTCTTGTTGGATTAGAAATGATTATCTCGAAATCTACGGCTAACGATCTTCCCGAACTCAAAGATTTCCCGCAAACGACTAACGGGGAAAGATCGAACAAACCCACAGATGGCAGGATGGCCTGGCGCCGGCGGCACCCCGGCCTGGCGCCGGCGGAACCCGTCACGCGGGCCGGCCTGGCGCCGGCGGCACCCCGGCCTGGCGCCGGCGGCACCCGTCACGCGGGCCAGCCTGGCGCCGGCGGCACCCGTCACGCGGGCCGGCCTGGCGCCGGTGGCACGCGGGACGCGGGCCAGCCTGGCGCCGGCGGCACCCGTCACGCGGGCTAGCCTGGCGCCGGCGGCACCCCGGCCTGGCGCCGGCGGCACCCGTCATGCGGGTCGGCCTGGCGTCGGTCCGCGGCCCGCGTCCTGGTCTCGGCCCTATCATGCCCGGTTCAATCCCATCTTAGCTTGTTCGGATCAATCTACGCAAATTTGGTACGATCACGGTTATTCTAGAACACCAATATCTCGAATATACAAGGAATTGGGGTTCCTTCGGAAACACCGAAACCTTCAAAAACCGTTCTTTCGAAAAACCGTAAAAACGCCTAAACGGCCCAACGTGGCCAAAACGGCCCGCTTACGATTTTCCGAAAAAGAAGGATAACTATGACGGTTTATCTTTATCCTCACATAACAGATAAATGTCAAGTTTCCAGAAGATAAATGTCAAGTTTCCAGAAGATAAATGTCAAGTTTTCCGAAGATAAATGTCAAGTTTCCCGATAAACACGAAGATGGACGAAAATGGAAAAAGCCCGATAAGGGGAGTATATAAGGAGAGCTTTGAGCAAGAAGCAAACCAGATCACAAACTTTCAAGCACTTAGCACTTAGAGCGATTTAGCATTCTTTTCTGTTTTCACTAGCGAGCTGCGACTCAACTAGGATAGACTTAGGCGACCAGACTAGCGGACTCCTCGACAGCTCTTACGGCCGATTCCTTTTCTTGTTGTACACGCTCAAACGAGAATTCAGAAATAAGATCTCTTTCGCTCAACTTTTACGATTTCTATTTTCGCAACTTTATTCTCTATTTTCATTGTTTCGTGTGCGGCCCAGCAGATATCCGGGACCTTCAAGGAAGATCAGGTTAACTCGGTTTTCCTCCACAAATCTTTATCGGAATTTGACGGTGCGAATTTCGGTTCCCACACCAACGCTGATAGAACTCCAGCTAGAAACGTATCGACGGTCACCACTGACACCGCGATACTAGACCAGATGAAGGAATTGTTGGCCTTCATCATTAAAAATCGGACAAACAAGGAAAACTCGTGGCCTCTCTCGCAAAATAGGTGGAAACCTTAACGGCGAAGGCCAAGAGCAAAGCCCCGCGCGGGGCCAAAATAGCTCACAGCGGTAGAAGACTCGATATCGAGACTCCGGGCAATCGAGCTGCACGTATGGACAAAACTTCTTCAGGCCAAAACCCTGACGAAACGCTCCCGCCAGGTGCATAGCCGACTACGGAGAACCTTCCACCTCCCGCCGGGAGCAACGAAGAGGACGATATCGAGCGGATCGATCTAGACATAAGCGACCAGTCCGACCGCTCGGACGAAGGTGCTGACGTCCACCCACGAAGAACGCGAAGCCAGTTAGCTCGGCAGGATGCGTCGTTCGAAAAACCTATGACAAAGGAAGAAGAAAACCTCTATTGGGTAGAGCAGGAAGAACTGGCCGAGAATCAGGCTCAGATCCACCGCAACCAGCCGCGGTAGGCTCGGAAGGCTGCCACAAACCATGACGAGATCCATGATCTCCGCGAGTATATCGCAAAACTGGCACAGTGGTCAAAGCGGTAAAATCGCAAATCCACCACGCGACGAGCGCTGCCTCCGAGATCGACAGACTTCTCGAGGAAGCACGCAAAACTCCATTCACTGTCTGGATTACGGAAACTAACATCTCAGATCTAGGGAAGATCAAAATTCCCATCTAAGATGGCACCCCGACCCGAAGGCGCATCTGTAATCTTTCCAGATTGCGATGGGAAGGTGAAAACTCAAGGAAAGCAAACGAGACGCTGGCTACTGCCTCCTCTTCGTTGAGAACCTCAAAGGAGCCGCGCTCGAGTGGTTTTCTCGCCTGAAATGAAACTCTATCGGAAGTTTCCGCCAGCTCGCCTCGGAGTTTCTCAAGCAATACTCTATGTTCATGGACAGAGAAACCTCAGACGTCGACCTATGGAGTCTGTCTCAAAGAGAAGACGAACCACTCTGCGAGTTCATGAACAGGTTCAAGCTAGTAATGGCAAGAGTCACCGGGATAAGCGACAAAGTGGCAATCGATGCTCTGCGGAAAACTCTCTGGTATAGGTCAAAACTCCGTTAATGGATATCTCTCGAAAAACCGAGAACAATCCAGGACACCCTTCACAAGGCAACAGACTTCATCAACATGGAAGAGGAGATGAAAGTCCTCTCCCAGAAGTACAACCCGCAAAAAGCATCCACCAGACGGAGAAGCTCTCGTAACGACAAGTATGTCCACCACGAGGGGGAAGACGTCCAGGGCGAGCACAACTATGCCATCCACTCCGAAAAAGGGAAAACCTCCGGAAACACCTGGACAAGGAACCAGTTCAAGGATAACTCCTACTGCGAGTTCCACCAGACCAGAGGGCATTTCATCATGAACTGCAAGGTTCTCGGAGCAAGGCTTGTTGCGAAGCTCCTTGCTAGCGAACTGTCGAAGGTCACGGGAATAAAAGACCTCATTCTGGAGTACGACCGCCCTACCAAGCCTGACAAAGAATCTCCCGAGAGCAACGCAAACCAGTCCGGCGAGAAACGCGGAAGAAGGCAAGATGACCGTGGAAATGACAACAACCATCGCAGGGTAAGCATGATCATCGGAAAATCGCAATTCTACCGCGACTCGGTCTCATCAATCAAGGCCTACGGAAGAAAGGCAGAAACGAGTTCTAACTGGATGGCTTGGTCCTCCACCGACAACGCTCCTAAAGACACGATCGTTTTTGAAGAGCGGAAAACCATCGGAATCGATAAACCTCACTGCGACCCGTTGGTCATCGATTTAGTGATCCGAGATCTCAAAGTAGGAAGGGTCCTCATCGACACAGGCAGCACAGTCAACGTCATCTTCCACAACACTCTCCAAAGAATGAACATCGAACTCGGGGAAGTCGTCACGGAACCAAAACCTTTGACTGGTTTCTCGGGCACAACGTCGATGACTCTCGGATCGATCAAACTTCCGGTCATGGCTAAGGAAGTCACGAAAATCGTTGACTTCACCGTAGTCAATAACCCGACCATCTATAATGTCGTCATGGGAACCCCCTGGATCAACGCCATGAAAGCGGTACCGTCGACTTACCACCTTGGCATCAAGTTCCCAACACCAAACGGAACAGCGGTAATCTGGGGATGCCAGAAACAGTCTAGGCTCTACTTCTTGGCCGAGCACAAACTACGACAAACTCGGAACACCCCCATGGTCAGCCCGAAGCGAGTCAAGAAGACTCAGAGTATTCCCGAGAACCCCGTAAAAAGTGATTCAGAATCACTCGACCAGGCAACGACTCCGGACAGCGACACAGTCCCGAAGTCCATCGCCTTACCAGCGGAAAACCCGACTCATTAAACGACCTCCGACATAACTAAAGCCTCAACGGCGGAAGTAACAGGAACGGTCCCATCCAGCGAGTAGGAACGCCCGCAAAAACAAGCAGAACTCCGAGATGGCTTGATCCTCGAAAGAGGTACGTAGGCAGCTTGTCTTATCGACAACTTAAGCTATCCCCCTTAGCTGACAAACCCAAAAACGTTCTCCAAAAAAGAACTCGTACTCAAACCTTTCACAAAAACTAAAGGTTCTCTTACATCCGACAAGGATACCTTAGCGCGCCATACAAAAAAACCGAAATTTTGGTCAGCACACCAGACGTTCTCTGGAGAGTGCTCGGTTCTTCCCACACAAGTCGTATAATCCGTCACCAAGCCGCAGACTTTAAATCGGAAAGAACCAGGTAGAAATCGCCAACAGGCAAAACGAAAGCCGATTAGTCGTCGCACAGCCTTTGAGCCGAAAGTAAACCTAGGTCTTGCCCTAAGCCCAGTCCTACTGGCCTGTTAACATCTCAAGACATGATATCAAAACTGATACGAGATCTTAAAACATGTCTCCTCGTCCACATCTAAAAACTGCTCACGAAACTTCTTAAAACTTCTAAACATTTTCGAATACCCTCATTCTTAAAAGAGCAAGCGAACAGGACGACAAACCAAGAGTTAAGATACGAAGTGACTACTCGTACCTTTCCCTCTAACACTTAACAGAAGTATAAACTAAAAATTGCAGAATGATAATAAAATATTCGTCATATATATAAAAGCCGCAGAGCGGCTGGGATTCAAAGCCACTAACGGCAAGTCCCTCAAATATAGTCAAATGGCCCCATAAGGCCATAGCACACTCATATAATCAACAGCCACACTCGGGCTAAAAATACCACATACTACGATAAAGATAAAGATAAAGATTAAGGAAAGCAATCCCGACGATCCTCAAAGGTCAAGGTCAAGGTACCCGGACATCGACACGCCAAACAAGCTCACGGGCTGATCGACTTCTCCTTCCTCGTCTGCGGCACCGGCTTCCGCTTCCGCCGTGTCCTCCGAGACCACGATGGGATCCCAGAGTTCCCGGTTCCTCCCCTCGATCGGAGTAACCGCCGACCCAGCATGGGCACACCCTTCCATAAGGCTCGACATCTCAGTGACCTCGGAAAGAAAGGAAAAGTTAGCGTCCTGTGACTTCCAAAAGGTACCACCCGAGCCGCGGCATTCGCGGAAGTCACCCAAGAAGTCCTGGGCATCCTTGAAACTCCTGAACTCAGCATTGAACAACGAGGCTCTCTGTTGGGGTCAAAAACGGTTATCTCGAAATCTACGGCTAAAGATCCTTCCAAACTCAAAGATTTACCGCACAAACGGCCAACGGGGGAAAGATCGGGCAACGGAAAACCCACGGGCGGCAGAGAACCCATGGCACCGGCGGCAAGCCGACCTGGCGCCGGTGGCAAGCGTCCGAAGACCGGCCTGGCGCCGGCGGCAAGACAGCCTGGCACCGGCGGCAAGCGTCCCGCAAACCGGCCTGGCGCCAGCGGCAAGCGGACCTGGCGCCTGCGGCAAGCGTCCGCAAGCCGGCCTGGCGCCGGCGGCAAGCGTCCCGTAAGCTGGCCTGGCGCGGCGGCAAGCCCCCTGGCGCCGGTCGACGGTCCTCGTCCTGGTCGTGGTAAAAAAGAAGAACGGCAAGTGGCGAGTCTGTGTCGATTTCACGGATCTGAATAAAGCCTGTCCGAAGGACTGCTTCCCGCTCCCACACAATCGACCGACTGGTCGAAGCAACTGCGGGAAACAAGCTTCTATCATTCATGGACGCTTTTTCCGGATACAATCAGATCATGATGAATCCCGACGACCGCGAAAAAACTGCATTCATCACAGACCGCAGAACGTATTGCTACAAGGTAATGCCTTTCGGTCTTAAAAACGAAGGTGCAACGTATCAACGCCTCGTCAACAGAATGTTTGCCGAGCAACTCGGAAAAACTATGGAAGTATACATCGATGATATGCTCGTAAAATCTCTTGAAGTCGTCCCGGAACCAAAACCTTTGACTGGTTTCTCGGGCACAACGTCGATGACCCTCGGATCGATCAAACTTCCGGTCATGGCTAAGGAAGTCACGAAAATCGTTGACTTCGCCGTAGTCAATAACCCGACCATCTATAATGTCGTCATGGGAACCCCCTGGATCAACGCCATGAAAGCGGTACCGTCGACTTATGTTGGTGTCAAAATCGGTCACGACGGAATCAATGACTGAAAGTATCTGGAAAGTATTTCTTAAAACAAAAAGTCTCGGATAATTTGAAAAGAAGTTATACGAGATTTTCTCAAATTAGAATATCCACTCTCTTTTGAGGTCGAAAACGGTTATCTCGAAATCTACGGCTAAAGATCCTTCCGAACTCAAAAGATTTTCCGCACGAACGACTAACGGGGGAAAGATCGGGCAACGAAAAACCCACGGGCGGCAAAGAACCCCTGGCGCCGGCGGCACGCGTCACGCGAGCCGGCTTGGCGCCGGCAGCACCCCGGCCTGGCGCCGGCGGCACCCCAGCCTGGCGCCGGGGGCAAGCCCCCTGACGCCGGTCGACGGCCCTCGTCCAGGTCTCGGTCCCATCATGCTCGGTCTGATCCATCTTGGCCTGCTTGGATCAATCCGCGAGAGTTTGATACGATCACAGCTATGGAGCAAACTATTTTTGATTCGACTCGATTGGAATCATCCTCGATTTTTTACGACAAAAAATTGAAGGATTGGATTTCTCGTAGAAGATATCGCCTAAAACAAGATCGATTAACTCGAACATCGATCCTTTAGGCTATGCGGTTTATTTTACGAGAAAGATAGTCTTTCCGAGAAATCGTATAAAACGTTCAACGACTTAAGACAAGTCCACGGACTTACTTACGATTTTAAGAATTCAGGCCCAATCAGGCTATGACGGTTTATCCGATTTCCTGAACATCGGATAAACATCAAGTCACCGAAAAATAGGGGAAAACTCGAGGATAATTACAATGATCGACGAAAATGGAATACTTCCTTAAGAGATAAACTTGGGCCCAAAGGCGAGGTCCATCATCCTAAGACAAACCGACCTAGGAGTGGGTATATAAGGAGAGCAAGAGCAGATTTGAAGAGGATCCGAAAATTCTAGATTGGAGACCTAGAGAGCTCCTGTTAGCTGATAGAACTTAGAATTTAGGCGGTTAGACTAGCAAGGCAGGCCCTAGAACGTCTGGCCGCCTCCTGCTCGCAAATCTCCGCTCCTCTCGGAAGGATCGGACAATTCTTTTACTTCAGAGCTACGCACATAGAAACCCTAGGCAGTATCTTCGACATGCCTGTTTCTATGACAAACGCTCATACTAGATCGAACCCGCCCAGACGGTTCGATCTCTTGTTCAATTCTTTCTAAACTGAACTACGTCCGACTTGATCCTCGAAAGGGGTACGTAGGCAGCCTTTCTTAAGGTCCAGTCCCAAATCTTAACAAAACCTTTTCCGCATTTATTCGGCCACTTGTCGTTGGCTGTCGCAGAAAATCCGGACCTTCAAAGAAAGTCGGGTTAACTTGGCTTTCCTCCGGTTTTATTCATTACAATCGAAGGTGTGAATTTCGGTTCCCACAGTTTGGCGCTAGAAGGAGGGGGGGGGACGGATTACTCATACGGCCGCAAAGCGCTTGATCGAACCAATATCCGGAAATATGAAAGAAAAAGTTGCAGTTTGCGTCAACGATGGTAAAACAACTCCAGCAGAGACTGTTCATACGGCCAACGCTTACGCAAACGCCACGGTGCTCGAGCAAATCAAAAACCTAGCCGCGGCTTTCCGCCACAGGAAGAGCACGAAAACGAGCTCGCAATTCTCTATCTAAATAGAAAGGGCAACGATAAAATCTATCAAACCCCAAAAATTCATCTTGTTACCAAGTTAGAGAAATCACAACTAGCAAGGTTTCTACGAAAAACGTTTCTTTCGAGAACCTCTCAGAAAAATAAAACTTATTCTCCTCGAAACCTTGGGGAAACCCTATATTACTCGCAGAACAGAAGCACGGCAAATCGGTTCACCGATTCCCACTGCCATACTTCTTACAAACAACTCTCGAGGAACAAACGGGAAAACGAAAGGAGGTCGGAGCTTGATCTTACTAGGAAGACTTGCCATAGGGCAAGATCAGTCTTCCCAGTCCGCCTTAGTAAGAGCCCACTTTGTTCTCCTTTGTGTCTACGTCAAAATGGCTTTCGTTTCATCTCAATCGGAGTTTCCGTTGAGATTTTACGAAGAGAACAAAGTCACTGTCCCGGCCACCTCGCCGTGGGCTAGGACAAACATTACCGAGGTCACCTCACCCTCCGACATGGCTACCTCGCAACAGGGCGAACTCACCTTCGTTATCCTTTGAGTCTAGATCAAAGTGGCTTTCGTTTCGTCTCAATCGGAGTTCCCGTTGAGATTTTACGAAGGGAACAAAATCACTCTCCCGGCCACCTCGCCCGTGGACGAGAACAACCATCACCAAGGTCACCTCGCCCATAGCCACCTTGCCTGTGGAAACCTCACTTTGCTCTCCTTTAAGTCTAGGTCAAGATGGTTTTCGTTTCGTCTCAATCGGAGCTTCCGTTGAGATTTTACGAAGAAAACAATGTCGCTGTCTCGACCACCTCGCCCATGAGAAGGATCTCTCTGTCCCGTCATAGGACGAGACCGGTCCTGTCTCAGTACTGATGTACCCTGGGATAGCGGACCGAGCAAAACAAACATGCATGGCTTGATCATGGGAAGCAGCAATGATATATGTTCATTGTTTGACTCATATATTCCAAACCACGATGCTTCTACGCATGAAATTACTTGGAGAACATGCTCAACTCAATTCCGGAGCTCCTCGAAGAAGAATCAGCTCAAACGGAGTTCAGATGTGGGAGTTATGCCATTTTCAAATCAGATGATCTTCGATTCTCGCGAATTCAGACATGGCGCATTTAATGAAGGGATGTCTTGACCAATCTTCCTAAAATTCGACAACCTTGACCAGTCTTCCTCAAAATCACCATCCTTGATCAGTCTTCATCAGATTCCACACCTTTGACTCATTTATCATGTTCTAGCCAAAGATTTCTTTTTCTATGCATTGTTTTTACATAAATATATTTATTATCTTTTATCATTTCATCTCTTTGTAATCCTATAAATAGGAACTGAATTCATTCAATAAAATTAATCTAAGTTTGAGTTATATTTGTGTTTCTTTTCTCTGAGTGAGAGAGATAGTTCTTTAGCTAGTTCATCGGTTTGAACCGGCTTGTTGATTTGGTGGTCAGCCAATCATCTTTGTGTGTTATTTGGTGGTTAGCCAACGCACTACATCCGTTCTTTGGTTGTTAGCCTTAGATCGTGGGTATATCAAGAGTCATTCCACACCTCTTGACGATCCATTCAATCCATCCAGTTCCAGAAGTGCCTTTGCCTTCTCGGTTCATATCCAACACCCGGCTAAAGTGATCCTTCCCGATTTGGGGTGCATCATTTGGTATCAGAGCCACTTTGGCTGGTTTGTTTCTATCTTTTCATCTTCTTATAAATACTTCTTCTTCTTTCTATCTATCTTAAATCCGGGTCACCTTCTTACCTAGGCCATAAAAAAAAACAAAAAACAAAAAAACAAAAAAAATTCAAAAAAAAAAAGATTTGATTTTTTTGGCTAGGTGGTGGAAGAGTAATCCTGCTGGCTGAAGAGAAATCCAGCCTTGGGGTGGTTAAAGCGGATTTCACATAAAATTCTCTTTTCTCTCTATCTATCTCTTACCATTGTTGCTTTGGGGTTTTGATTGCTGAATTTTGACTGCCTATCATCCTTTGAACCAGTGAAAAGAACTCCGAGTGATCACCTAAAAATCGTGAGCTAAACACTTTGAGAGTGTGAGGGATTTTATTTGCTAACTCTTTTGTTAAGTGTTTTTCAGGATGTTTGGACTTCTCAAGAAATCAAAACCACAACAAGACGTTTACTTCCCTTTTAAAACTGTGTTAGAAAAAGAGCAAATGATTTTTGGAAATAAGAAACAGTTTGCTTCTAATGGGTTTGATTTTGTGCAGAAACAAAGAAACCAAAGGAAGAGGCAAAACAGGTTCGAAGATGATGAGAAGAGAATCAGAAGTGGTGATTGTCCCTTCACCAAAACCAGGAGAAGCAACCGTGATGTGTTTGATCAGAATGAGCTTCAGACTTATGCCAGCTTGGAGAAGATGTTGCATAAGGCAATTCATGCTATCCGACAGCTCAAAAGGAAGGGAAACACCAACACTTCTTCAGCATCAAAACAGCAATGTAAGTCTTCTTATCTTTCAAATTCTGATTTGAAAACTAATGAGATCTCCTCTGATAAATGCAAAGCTGTGAAACCCACAAGCAAAGCTCATTTTACCAGGTGCTTCAAATGCCATAGGATCGGTCATTATGCTAACAAGTGTCAAAAACAGAAACTGTTGGTGACTTTGGAGAATGACAATGTTGAAACCAAGCGAGAAAGGGAAGAACTTTCAGTCCCATTGACAATTTTTGATGACTTCACACATGAACCAATGGAGGTGCTAGATGAAGAACAAATCCATGATCATCGAGCAAACCAATAAGGGTCTTCTTCCATTCAAGAGCCGGACCAAAATCAAGGTAAGCAATGTGTTGATTATGATTCATGTGCTTATACCCCTTTTCCTTTTAATGTTTCAGATTTGAGGACAAATCTTTTTGAAGAGGAAGGGAATGATGTACCCTGGGATAGCGGACCGAGCAAAACAAACATGCATGGCTTGATCATGGGAAGCAGCAATGATATATGTTCATTGTTTGACTCATATATTCCAAACCACGATGCTTCTACGCATGAAATTACTTGGAGAACATGCTCAACTCAATTCCGGAGCTCCTCGAAGAAGAATCAGCTCAAACGGAGTTCAGATGTGGGAGTTATGCCATTTTCAAATCAGATGATCTTCGATTCTCGCGAATTCAGACATGGCGCATTTAATGAAGGGATGTCTTGACCAATCTTCCTAAAATTCGACAACCTTGACCAGTCTTCCTCAAAATCACCATCCTTGATCAGTCTTCATCAGATTCCACACCTTTGACTCATTTATCATGTTCTAGTCAAAGATTTCTTTTTCTATGCATTGTTTTTACACAAATATATTTATTATCTTTTATCATTTCATCTCTTTGTAATCCTATAAATAGGAACTGAATTCATTCAATAAAATCAATCTAAGTTTGAGTTATATTTGTGTTTCTTTTCTCTGAGTGAGAGAGATAGTTCTTTAGCTAGTTCATCGGTTTGAACCGGCTTGTTGATTTGGTGGTCAGCCAATCATCTTTGTGTGTTATTTGGTGGTTAGCCAACGCACTACATCCGTTCTTTGGTGGTTAGCCTTAGATCGTGGGTATATCAAGAGTCATTCCACACCTCTTGACGATCCATTCAATCCATCCAGTTCCAGAAGTGCCTTTGCCTTCTCGGTTCATATCCAACACCCAGCTAAAGTGATCCTTCCCGATTTGGGGTGCATCAAGTACCATGCATCTTTTCCTGGGTTTTCGTAACTCGATCTTTGAGTCTGTGAGCCACGGGGATCGACGAAGGCGAGCAACAGCAGCATCGGCGGACGCGGGACACGACACGGGCGGCAGGGCGCCTGGCGCCGGCGGCAGACCGACCACGCCGCGCCTGGCGCCGGCGGCAGGCTTGTCCTCTCCCGTCTGGCGCTGGCGGTAGGCCCGTCGTTTCCCGTTTGGCGCCGGTGGCAAGGGTCCTGGTGCCCATCCGTGCAGTCGTCTCGTGATATCGGGCAACGGCAACATCTTGGTCCCTTAAACCCATGTTCGGATTGTTCAAGAAACACGACGATTCTTCCGCAAAGCCTTCTTGACTATTTAACAAAGTTCATATTTTAAAATCAAGCTCGGCAATATTTTACGAAACACCATTCGTAAAGTCATACAAGATCATATGAAACGATAAGGACCTAACCAGTTCGCTCATAGCCAGACGAGCTAAGAGCCTCACTCGAGTGGCGTCTTGCCCGATGTCTCCATTTGTCTAAAGCACCCACCTTAGCCTTCTTCGAGTTGTCGCCTACTTCTCCTCCCTTTGTTTCAACGATTCTGTAATGTTCCATCGGACACATTGTCAATTTAACCAGCAGTACGAAGAAACGAGAACAGGAACTTGGGCGTTCATATCTCTCTTTCGCTCCGATATTCTCGTCAGAATTTCATCAAAAAACCGATTCTCGTTCGGTATCAAACTTTTCAAAGTCCTTTGACGATGAACCGTTAAAAGTCACGAAACAAAGAGGAACGGGCAAGAGGCAGCCTTGAACGATCGATGAGACTAAGGCAGAACATGCAAACCGAGCTAGTCTCTCGAAAAACCGAGACACGATCGCCCCGCGTTGTAAAAGCATACTCATCCCGCTTCCTAAAAAAAAAGAAAAAACGTACACAAGCCTTCGGAAGAACGCTAACCCGTTTTTTCTTTCGTAAAAAGAAAAGGAAAGTAGGTACGTATAATCCCATCTTCGAAAATTTTTTGCTTCAGCATCAAGACAACGCTTTTGACAAAGCAAACTCTTGCAGCAATAAGATTCGTCTAAAAGACGCTAGCGGCATAGCCCAACCGTTACAAACATAGTCTTCAAAACTCTACGTCGTCTCTCGTCGCAAACTCGCGACTAGAAACGTGTACCAACGTCAGACTAATAGCACAACGGTGAACTACAAAAATAACGAAATAACCTTCGGTAAAACTCCATGAGTAGTTCGAAGCAGCTTTCGTCCAAAGGTCGAAATCATAGCGGAAACATCTCCCGTGTAATCCGTGGAAATATCGCTACTTTAACAATCTGCGATTTTCTATCTCCATGAAACCGGTCATCCATTACTTTCGTATAACAAGAACATTTTTAAAAAAACAGCCTATGGAAAAAACATGATCGGTCTCATGCAAAACGATTTCGCAGTACGCAAAAGTGAATGAGGAAAACATAATCCGTGGTCGCGAATATCGCAAGTAATTTGTGAGAAACACTCTCCGGTTACCTTTGCGAAAACCCCCTCTTACATCACTTTTACGAAAAATCCTCTGGATGGTAGAGTCAATTCATACAAAGCAACTTTCGTAAAATAAACATAATGGGTCCAACGAGTAACTGTCATAGACAGTTTTTGCTCCACAAGGTTTCTGGCTCCTGCTTTCACTCCCTGCGGTTACGTCCGAGCAGGAAATAATCACGCAGGCAAACCCGCACATGTCCTGCGTCGATCCCTTAAACTTTTTCCCCCCAGATAAAATGATACGATTTTCATGCAACAAAAAAGAATTTATACGAGCCATAGTGGAAGATCGTTTCTAAAAGCCATCAGCCATAACTCAGAAAACTCCGCTATGCTTGGCATGTCTATCTCGGCAAACGCTATTTGGCCCTCGGCCAACTACGCCCTTCCGTAAAGCCCGGACCTGAATTCGGCATCCCCATTAAGGACAATCGTAAACTAACATGACCTTAATAAGGGTCATGGTCTGATCGTTTACCAACCACTTCCTTGGCGATACGGCTGAATCTAGCCTCCATGCCAATCCAAAGCTACTGAGCGAGCACCGCTCCAATCACTTAACGGCTAAAAACAACAATCCACGATTTGTTCATAGAACGCCAAGTGACTATTACGCAAGCAATTTGTCGCATAACCCAGAATTGGAAATCATACGATAAACTCTTCATACCAAAACTCAGTCCTAACAACCATATGGTTAACGGAAGATTTAAACTCATCTTCAATCGATTAAGTTCTATACGCCCCGTAAACACGGCATGAAAAGAAACACTCGTGACAAGGCTCCAAGAGTTATACGAGTCATCCTTAATATATACAAACAAATCCCGGAAGGCCAACACTTCACGAAGCACTGTGAATGTAGACGCTTCTCCCTGGGTCGAACTTACGTGACCTCTTGGTCCTGCGTCCAAACCGAAACAACAGTTTCTGGCTGCGAACATTCGCAAAACATCTCCAAAGCCCGCGAACATTTCAACCACGAAATGCGGCACAAGGGAAACTCGACCTTCAGCACTGCGAGACGTCGCTAACGCTCGAAGGACATTCTTTTCCTTAAAACATACAAACACACCTCTAAACGGTAACATGCCTCTTAACTGGCATCATGTCGTTGTTGCTGATCACAACAAACAAACTCTAACGTCCTAAACAGACAAATAGCCGCCCTTCAAGGGGTAGGCTCTCTTGCATCCGACAAGGATAAACATAGCGCGCTATACAAGGATAAACATAGCGCGCTATACAAGAAATCCAAATTTTGGTTTAGCTCTTCGTAAAGGAAGTAGCTCGACTCACGCCCAGACAAATCATATAAGCCGACAACAATTCGCGAATTTTAAACGGTACGAGTCAGGTTAAAATCGCAAACAGGCAAAACGAAAGCCGATTTGTCATCACAAAGCCTCAGTCCGAGAGTAAACCTAGGTCTTGCCCTAAACTCAGCCACCCTGGATCTTGACATCTCACAGACATAGTATGGTATACGAGATCCAAAAATTTGTCTCTTCACTTAAGCCTATTCGTTTCACGAACTTTTCGCGTAAATCGGTAAACCGCGGATTGGAATCATCCTCGATGTTTTACGACAAAAAATAGAAGGATTGGATTTCTCGTAGAAGATATCGCATAAAACAAGATCGATTAACTCGAACATCGATCCTTTAGGCTATGCGGCTTATTTTACGAGAAAGATAGTCTTTCCGAGAAATTGTATAAAACGTTCAACGACTTAAGACAAGTCCACGGACTTACTTACGATTTTAAGAATTCATGCCCAATCAGGCTATGACGGTTTATTCAATTTCCTGAACATCGGATAAACATCAAGTCACCAAAAATAGGGGAAAACTCGAGGATAATTCCAATGATCGACGAAAATGGAATACTTCCTGAAGAGATAAACTTGGGCTTAAAGGCGAGGTCCATCATCCTAAGACAAACCGACCTAGGAGTGGGTATATAAGGAGAGCAAGAGCAGAGGAGAAGAGGATCCGAAAATCCTAGATTGGAGACCTAGAGAGCTCCTGTTAGCTGATAGAACTTAGAATTTAGGCGGTTAGACTAGCAAGGCAGGCCCTAGAACGTCCGACCGCCTCCTGCTCGCAAATCTCCGCTCCTCTCGGAAGGATCGGACAATTCTTTTACTTCAGAGCTCCGTACATAGAAACCCTAGGCAGTATCTTCGACATGCCTGTTTCTATGACAAACTCTCATACTAGATCGAACCCGCCCAGACGGTTCGATCTCTTGTTCAATTCTTTCTAAACTGAACTACGTCCGACTTGATCCTCGAAAGGGGTACGTAGGCAGCCTTTCTTAAGGTCCAGTCCCAAATCTTAACAAAACCTTTTCCGCATTTATTCGGTCACTTGTCGTTGGCTGTCGCAGAGAATCCGGACCTTCAAGGAAAGTCGGGTTAACTTGGCTTTCCTCCGCTTTTATTCATTACAATCGACGGTGTGAATTTCGGTTCCCACAACTTACCACCTTGGCATCAAGTTCCCAACACCAAACGGAACAGCGGTAATCTGGGGATGCCAGAAACAGTCTAGGCTCTACTTCTTGGCCGAGCACAAACTACGACAAACTCGGAACACCCCCATGGTCAGCCCAAAGCGAGTCAAGAAGACTCAGAGTATTCCCGAGAACCCCGTAAAAAGTGATTCAGAATCACTCGACCAGGCAACGACTCCGGACAGCGACACAGTCCCGAAGTCCATCGCCTTACCAGCGGAAAACC
Source organism: Brassica juncea (assembly GCA_018703725.1). Classification (NCBI taxonomy): domain Eukaryota; kingdom Viridiplantae; phylum Streptophyta; class Magnoliopsida; order Brassicales; family Brassicaceae; genus Brassica; species Brassica juncea. The sequence goes on from CM031937.1 coordinate 31,961,145, forward strand.
CGACTCATTAAACGACCTCCGACATAACTAAAGCCTCAACGGCGGAAGTAACAGGAACGGTCCCATCCAGCGAGTAGGAACGCCTGCAAAAACAAGCAGAACTCCGAGATGGCTTGATCCTCGAAAGAGGTACGTAGGCAGCTTGTCTTATCGACAACTTCAGCTATCCCCCTTAGCTGACAAACCCAAAAACGTTCTCCAAAAAAGAACTCGTACTCAAACCTTTCACAAAAACTAAAGGTTCTCTTACATCCGACAAGGATACCTTAGCGCGCCATAAAAAAACCGAAATTTTGGTCAGCACACCAGACGTTCTCTGGAGAGTGCTCGGTTCTTCCCACACAAGTCGTATAAGCCGTCACCAAGCCGCGGACTTTAAATCGGAAAGAACCAGGTAGAAATCGCCAACAGGCAAAACGAAAGCCGATTAGTCGTCGCACAGCCTTTGAGCCAAAAGTAAACCTAGGTCTTGCCCTAAGCCCAGTCCTACTGGCCTGTTAACATCTCAAGACATGATATCAAAACTGATACGAGATCTTAAAACATGTCTCCTCGTCCACATCTAAAAAATGCTCACGAAACTTCTTAAAACTTCTAAACATTTTCGAATACCCTCATTCTTAAAAAAGCAAGCGAACAGGACGACAAACCAAGAGTTAAGATACGAAGTGACTACTCGTACCTTTCCCTCTAACACTTAACAGAAGTATAAACTAAAAATCGCAGAATGATAATAAAAATTTTCGTCATATATATAAAAGCCGCAGAGCGGCTGGGATTCAAAGCCACTAACGGCAAGTCCCTCAAATATTATCAAATGGCCCCATAAGGCCATAGCGCACTCATATAATCAACAGCCACACTCGGGCTAAAAATACCACATACTACGATAAAGATAAAGATTAAGGAAAGCAATCCCGACGATCCTCAAAGGTCAAGGTCAAGGTACCCGGACATCGACACGCCAAACAAGCTCACGGGCTGATCGACTTCTCCTTCCTCGTCTGCGGCACCGGCTTCCGCTTCCGCCGTGTCCTCCGAGACCACGATGGGATCCCAGAGTTCCCGGTTCCTCCCCTCGATTGGAGTAACCGCCGACCCAGCATGGGCACACCCTTCCATAAGGCTCGACATCTCAGTGACCTCGGAAAGAAAGGAAAAGTTAGCGTCCTGTGACTTCCAAAAGGTACCACCCGAGCCGCGGCATTCGCGAGAGTCACCCAAGAAGTCCTAGGCATCCTTGAAACTCCTGAACTCAGCATTGAAAAATGAGGCTCTCTGTTGGGGTCAAAAACGGTTATCTCGAAATCTACGGCTAAAGATCCTTCCAAACTCAAAGATTTACCGCACAAACGGCCAACGGGGGAAAGATCGGGCAACGGAAAACCCACGTGCGGCAGAGAACCCCTGGCGCCGGCGGCAGGCGAGACGGAGCCGGCCTGGCGCCGGCGGTAAGCCCCCTGGCACCGGCGGCAAGCGTCACGCAAGCCGTCCTGGCGCCGGCGGCAAGCGTCCCGCAAGCCGGCCTGGCGCCGGCGGCAAGCGTCCCGCAAACCGGCCTGGCACCGGCGGTAAGCCGGCCTGGCGCCTGCGGCAAGCGTCCCGCAAACCGGCCTGGCGCCGGCGGCAAACCGTGAGCATTTTTCATCTCCTCATAAGTTTGGACTTTCTGCTGAAGGCGGCGGACTTCCGAGGATTTGCTCTTCTTCTCCTTCTTTACCTTGAGGAGCGAACTCGCGGTCTTCCCAAGGTCACGCTTAAGGTCGCTGATACGAACCTCAAGCTGGGACGTCTGGGCAGCATGGGTGTCCTCGACGGTCTGCAGTGTAGCCTTAGTACGCTTCAGCGCTTCCTGCGACGACTCCAGCTCCTTTGATAGACAAATGACTTCCGACCCACACTCGCCAAGCATTCCGTCAATCAGCGACACAAACTGTCCGCAAAAGAAGGGGTAAGTATCATCATAAAAAGAAAAAGAAAGAGAAAAGCGATACAAGAATTGCAGATAGATTGAAATCGAACCTTGGAACGATGGCGCGCCAACGGCTGTGAAAGTTCGCTCTCCTCGCTCTTCGCACCCCGCTTCCTTTTTGCTCCGGATGCCGCACCAGCCCTTGCCCTTCCCTTGGGCAATGACACGGCGCCAGCCGCTGGCAGTCCCAAGACGAGTTCCCTCTTTGCCGGGGGAAGAGGTGTAGATTCTATTGCATCCTCTCTCCCGGAGATCACGATCGGAGTAGTCGAAGAACCCGATGGATGAACCTGAACATCAGGAATCTGCTCAAGAATCTGTTCTGGAACAATAACCCCTTCCGCAGGCAGGAGGACCTCGGATGGGACTTCGGGGCTGGGAACCGGAAGAACAGCCGAAGGGGCGGAAGGAGCGGGCAGAGAGATCGGAGAAACAGGCAAAGGAGTCGGAGCCACGGAAGGAACATCGGGCGGCCATCAATGAGGGACAGAGTAGCATCCTGAACGGCCGAAACCGACGGAGCTTGGCTGGCCTCGCCCATCTCAACATCAGAATCATTCTTTTCAACTTGGGATGAAGAAATTTTCTTTTCTTGAGAGAGAAGAAGAGAGAATTTGAAAAGATGTGAAGAATGAGAAGGAAAGGCTGGCTATTTATAAGAAAAAGGGGGATGATGACGTAGGTTTCCTACGCAAAAGAATCCTTAGCCAAAAATTTCGATTTTCAGAAAACTCGAATCATTGCCCGCAAAATCGTATCTGATCTTACGAGCTGGGGGGCAAACTGTTGAGGTCAAAAACGGTTATCTTGAAATCTACGGCTAAAGATCCTTCCAAACTATAAGATTTCCCGCACAAACGGCCAACGGGGGAAAGATCGGGCACCAGAAAACCCACGGGTGGCTGAGAACCCCTGGCGCCGGTGGCAGGCGAGACGGAGCCGGCCTGGCGCGGCGGCAAGCCCCCTGGCGCCGGCGGCAAGCGTCACGCAAGCCGGCCTGGCGCTGGCGGCAAGCGTCCCGGAAGCCGGCCTGGCGCCGGCGGCAAGCGTCCCACAAAACCGACCTGGCGCCGGCGGCAAGCGTCCCGCAAACCGGCCTGGCGCCGGCGGCAAGCGTCCCGCAAACCGGCCAGGCGCCGGTGGCAAGCCAGCCTGGCGCCGGCGGCAAGCGTCCCGCAAGCCGGCCTGGCGCCGGCGGCAAGCGTCCCGCAAGCCGGCCTGGCGCCGGCGGCAAGCATCCCGCAAACCGGCCTGGCGCCGGCGGCAAGCGTCCCGCAAGCCGGCTGGCGCCGGCGGCAAGCGTCCCACAAGCTGGCCTGGCGCCGGCGGCAAGCCCCCTGGCGCCGGTCGACGGTCCTCTTCCTGGTCTCGGTCCCATCATGCTTGGTCTGATCCCATCTTGGCTTGCTTGGATCAATCCTCGTGAGTTTGATACGATCACGGCTACGAAATAAATATCTTTCGATTCGACTCGATTGGAATCATCCTCGATGTTTTACGACAAAAATTAGAAGGATTTGGATTTCTCGTAGAATATATCGTATAAAACAAGATCGATTAACTCGAACATCGATCCTTTAGGCTATATGGTTTATTTTACGAGAAAGATAGTCTTTCCGAGAAATCTTATAAAACGTTCAACGACTTAAGACAAGTCCACGGACTTACTTACAATTTTAAGAATTCAGGCCCAATCAGGCTATGATGGTTTATCCGATTTCCCAAACATCGGATAAACATCAAGTCACCGAAAAATAGGAAAAAGCTCGAGGATAATTACGAAGATCGACGAAAATGGAATACTTCCTGAAGAGATAAACTTGGGCCCAAAGGCGAGGTCCATCATCCTAAGGTAAATCGACCTAGGAGTGGGTATATAAGGAGAGCAAGAGCAGAGGAGAAGGGGATCCGAAAATTATACTTAGAGCATTTTGCTAGCTTAGAAGAATTAGGGTTTAGGTGGTTAGACTAGCGGAGCAAGGCTTAGGACGTTTGGCTGCCTGCGACTCTATCTTTTTCTTTAAATCGCAAATCTCTCTGTCTTTCGGAGAATCCTTGTATTCATATCTTTCATTTAATAAAACGCCTTCGAGCAAACATTACAATTTTTATTTTTGTCATCTGTTAACTTTCTCGATTTCGTGTGGCAACGCAGAGTATCTGGACCTTCAAGAAAAGTCGGGTTTACTTGGATTTCTTCCGCAATCTTTTTCATTAAAATCGACAGTGCGAATTTCAGTTCCCACACTCTCCTCGCTAGCTCAGCAGTAACTGCCCTCCTCCCTTTCCTCTCCGCACGAAGGAGAGCTCGGGAATGAGATTCGGCCCGCTCACGATCTTTTTCCGCGACTTCGTTCTGGAAACGGACAAACTTCCTCTCGATCTCTTCGGCTTTGAAATGCGAAAGACGCGCCTCCCTGAAACCTCCGTCGAGCGCCGCGTTGAAAACCCGCATCCCCTGAAAAAACCAAGGATCAAATATGGAAACTACGAACTAGTATTTGAAGAGTAAAGAATTATCGGGAACCAAACCTCGTTGATCAATCGAGAACCTTCCGCGACCGCTCCTATCCTCGATACTTGGTCCAGCGACGCTGGAGTAGTAAAACCAGGAGGAAGGTTAGCAAAGAAGTCGTCCGGAAGAGGAGCCTCGCTAGTCCCACTTCCATCACCCGGGGCGAACCCAGGAGTCCATTCGGGTAGCAGAAGGTCCTCCGAGATGAAGTTCCCATCGTCAAAAGCAACTCCCTTATCCTTTCGAGGCTTAACTCTCTCCCTCCGAACGGGTGCGACATCAGGATTTGGCTCGTCATTATCTTGCGCACCTAAGGGTCGGGGGTGTGGAAACCGAAATTCGCACTGTCAAAATAAGTTGATTTGAAGGAAAGCCAGGTGAACCTAGCCTTCCCTGAAGGTCCCGGTTATTTGCTGGACCACACACGACACAATCAGTACGACAAAGAGAATAAGAAAACGGAATGAAAATCGTAAGAAAAAAGAATAGAGCAAAAGATCTTATTTCCAAATCCGCGTTTGACCCTGAACAACAGGTAAGAGCCTTGGCTACAAGAGCTGTCGGCAAGTTCTCTAGTCTAGCAACCTAAGTTCTAACCTAGTTGAGTCGCAGCTCGCTAGTAAAAACGGAAAAAGGTGCCTAAGTTGCTCTAAGTGCTATGTTGCTCTGAAAAAGTTATCCTTTTACTCCTCGCCCCAAGCCCTCCTTATATACTCCTCTTTGAGACGGTCTATTCTTCCTTTGGGCCGAATCTATCGTGAATCGGGCTTCTTTCCATTTCCGCCGGTCTTCATGTTTATCGGGAAACTTGACATTTATCTTCAAGAAACTTCACATTTATCTTCGGGAAACTTAACATTTATCTTTTGTTAAGATAAACATGGGGCGTCATGTCCGTCTCGACTTGGTTTCCTGGAAAATCGCAAGTGGGCCGATTCGGTCGCGTTTGGGCCTTCGGGGGCCGTTGTTTCGATCGCGGACGTTTTACGATTTTTCGGAGAAACCAGCCTGTCATGATACTTGTTTTGCCGAAGGAATCTCAATTCACCGTATAGTCTAGATGACTAGTGTTTTTAGAATAACTGTGATCGTTTTATACGATGAATCGAGATCCATTTGTGAACCATTGGTGGTCTCCCGAAGTTTTCCCGATTTATTTCGACCAAGACGAATGTGGGAACCAAAATTCACACCGTCAATTTCTGATAAATGATTTGTGGAGGAAAATCGAGTTAACCCGATCTTCCTTGAAGGTCCCGAATATCTGCTGGGCCACACACGATACTATCAATGGAGATAAAAAGTTGTAAAAATGAAAATCGTAAAATAGAGCGAAAGGAGATCTTATTTCTGAATTCGCGTTTGAGCGTGAACAACGGGTAAAGAAATAAGCTACAAGATCTAACCTAGTTGAGTCGCAGCTCGCTAGTGAAAACATAAAAGAATGCTAAAACGCTCTAAGTGCTAAGTGCTCTGGAAGTTTGGTGATGATTTGCTCCTCGCCCAAAGCTCTCCTTATATACTCCTCTTAAGACGGTCTATCTTCTTGCGGGCTGAATCGGGATTTTTTCATTTTCGTCCATCTTCTTGTTTATCGGGAAACTTGACATTTATCTTCGGAAAACTTGACATTTATCTTCTGGAAATTTGACATTTATCTCTTATGTGAGGATAAGGATAAACCGTCATAGTTATCCTTCCTTTTCTGAAAATCGTAAGTGGGCCGTTTCGACCACGTCGGGCCGTTTAGACGTTTATACGGTTTTTCGAAAGAATAGTCTTTGAAGGTTTCGGCATTTCCGAAGGAATCCCAATTCCTCGTATAGTCGAGATGTTTGGTGTTTAGAATAACCGTGATCGTACCAAACTCACGAAAATTGATACAATAAGCTAAGATGGGATCAGACCGAGCATGATGGGACCGAAACCAGGACGAGGGCCGTCGACCGCGGGCCAGGGAGGCCGGCCTTTCGGAACGCGTGCCGCGGCGCCAGGCGGCTTGAGGAAACGCGTGACGAAGGGAAGGAAGGGGTGAAGAAGGCGACAGGAAGGACGCGGAAGCATTGGCAACGGCAACACCAGGTCGGGAGAAGGAGAAACGGAAGGCGAGTGGCGCGTGCCGAAGGGAAAGGCCGGGGTGCCGCAGGCGCAGGCCGGGGTGCCGCCGGACAGGCGGGGTGCCAACGGGCGCCAGGCAGGCCCGCGTGACGCGTGCTGCGGCGCCAGGCCGGGGTGCCGCCGGCGCCAGGCCGGCCCGCGTGACGCGTGCCGCAGTGGCCAGGCCGGCCCGCGTGACGCGTGCCGCAGTGGCCAGGCCGGCCCGCGTGACTCGTGCCGCCGGCGCCAGGCCGGCCCGCGTGCCGCCTGCCCCAGGCCGTCTTGCCATCCGTGGGTTTTCCGTTGTTCGATCTTTCCCCCGTTAGTCGTTCGTGCGGGAAATCTTTGAGTTTGGAAGGATCTTTAGCCGTAGATTTCGAGATAACCGTTTTCAAGGGTTTGAGTAATGTGGCTTTGCGGAATAATCATTGTTGTTTGCGGACAATCGAGAAGGCTTTGCGGAATAATCATTGTTGTTTGCGGACAATCCGGACATGGGTTTAAGGGACCAAGATGCTGCCGCTGCCCGAGATCACGAGACGATTGCATAGATGGGAACCAGGACCCTTGCCGCCGGCGCCAGACGGGACAGGGCAAGCCTGCCGCCCGTGCCGTGTCCTGCGTCCACTGGTGCCTGCTTGCCTTCGTTGATCCCCGGGGCTCACGGTCCGTTCATGCCTTCTTGTGAGTTCATTGAGTGACGACCCGTTTCTTGGTTTTGATCGTCACTTGGTTTTTCTTTCGAGGACTTTCGGGTGACGATTTCGTCGTTTACCGATTTTGACCCCAACAGTTAGCCCCCCAGCTAGCTAGGAACCGTAGTGCCTTTCGGGTCCTTGCTTGCGGTATAGCCGTATGGGAAGGTGTAAAGACGTAATCGTTTGCCGAAAGTCGGGGTAAATAGTGATTTTACCTCCTTTATAAGGAGGGAGTAAGAAATCTCATTCATTCTTACTTCACCATAAAAGATTCATCTCTCTCAAGAATCCTTTCTCTCTCTTTTAAGAATAATGTCTTCAAGATCCTCAAAGAGAAATTCTTCTTCCCATTCATCCTCGGGTGACTCTCCTGCCCATGTGACGGTGAGGAGTTAGTCGAGGAGGAAACGAAGAATGTGTATTACCGAGCCCTTGTGGGTTCACCCCCATCACTGCCAGATATCCCTGTTCCGAAGAGACCTTTGAGGCAGCCTGGTGCTCCCTTTACGCCGAGCCTGGTTTCGCGTAAATATCTCAGGACTCTTCGAGATTTTTACCAGATTCCTGATGGAGTCAAATTCCGGATTCCCGTCGGTAACGAGAGTGCGAGGAATCCTCCGGAAGGTTTCTTTACATATTACGAGGCTTTCCTTACGTATTGCCGCATGTGGTTCCCGATCCCCGGCACCATTGTTCGTGCGCTTCGTCACTTCGAACTCTCGATCAGCCTGCTCAGCGTTCCTGCCTTAGAGAGTTGGCTTGGCGTACTGATCTCAAGTTATGAGCTCGGGATCGATCTCAGTCCTGGTGATTTCGAAGGCCTTTGGAGCACTCGGCCGACGGGGAGCGACGGTTACTACTCCATTCTGCCCAAGAAGGATATGGCCATAATTCAGGGGACTACTTCGAACCCTAAGTCGTGGCAAGAACGTTTCTTCTTTGTCCGAATAGATGGTGATTCTGTCGAGGAGAGCTGCCTCCATCTATTTCCGCATGCATGGAACTTCAACCGAGGTAATACGATGAAAACTGGTATTCTTATTTTGTTATTTCGGAAGTGTGAGTTTTTAATGAAAACGTTTCGCTTTGAAGAGAACGGGGCTGTTGCGCATTTGCATGGCAATCTTTTCGTCAAGAGGGATCTCCTTCGTCAAAGTCCGTTCTTCTGGAAGTCCTTCACTCTTGAACGAATTCGAGACACAGTAAGGCTTTACCGGTCCCGAGACTCTGTCCCGACATATGACGCCGAACCGGTTATCGAAGCCCCGACTCGGAGGTGTAAACAGAGATCCCGTAAAGGGAAGGAAATTGATGGTGGGGAAGGTTCGGATGATCCTTCACCGTTGGGGGAAAACCCTAGTTTTGTTCCAACGGAAAAAGATGGAGCCAGTGATTATCCACTTCCCAGCAATTTCTTTGACGGCCTTCCTCCGGAGTTTGTTACTGACGAGTCGCTGGAAGAAGAGAAGAGGCAATGGGTTTTTGCCGAGGGTTCCCAGCGGATCAATGAGGTTTTGTTCTTTGAACTTCTTAACCGTATTCTTGATTCCGCATATATGTATGTTTATTGATCTTGAATTTGTGCAGGGACTAAGAGTGTTTGGCAATGCGCTCGACTCAAGTTTCCGCAAGGCTAGGATTGCTAACTTCAAGACCAAGGAAGCTGAGCGAGAGCTCTTCCGATTCCATCAAGAGGTTAAGGCGCAGAACGAAAAGCAAGCTGAGCTTTATGCTCGAGCTCTTGTTCGGGCAGAAAGGAGAGGAAGGAAGATGGTCGCAGCGGAGGTGGCGAGACGGGCGGAATCGTTCGCTGCTGAGTTTCAATGTTTTAAAGAAGCTCAGGAGTTTGTTGGCGATTTCCGCGAGTGCCGGGGCTCGGTCGTAAACCTTTACAAGTCTCAGAACCCGGATTTCTCTTTTGATTCCGAGATCGCTGAGATGAAGGACTTTATGGCCGAGTGTGCTCATGCTGAGTCCTTGGTTCCTCCAGTCGAGGAAAGAGTCCGGAGACTATGGGAACCTATCGAGGTTTCCGAGGATACGGTGGAGGCCGGAGCCGATGAGTATGCCGAGGGTGGTGGGAACGCTCAAGGTGTGAATGAGGAAGTGGACCAGCTTGCAGGTTCATTCGGGATTTCCGCATCCTGATTTCTCGATGTTGACTTCCTTTTGTGAATCGATTGGCTGTGTGTGGCCGTTTTTAGGAGTTTTATCCTGCGACCGTCGGAGGTTGCATCTTTATGTTTTGGGACTGGCCGTTGGTGGCATAGAATCCCGCCGTCTTTTGCGGACTTTATAAATATGAAAATTTGCGAAATTTCGTCTTTTGCTTTGATTTATACTTTCATCAAGTGTAGAGGAAAGAATGTGAGTAGTCACTTCGTATCCTAACTCTTTTTCGTCTCTTGGTCCGTATGCTACTTTCTAGCGAGCGTTTTAGGTGTAAGCGATAAGAGACATGTTTTGGGATCTCGTATACGATACTATGTCTGTGAGATGTCAAGATCCAGCAAGACTGAGTTTAGGGCAAGACCTAGGCTTACTCTCAGCTTTAAGGCTGTGCGATGACTGATCGGCTTTCGTTTTTCCTGTTAGTGATTTCTTCCTGATTCTTTTCGTTTAAAGTCCGCGACTAGTCGCCGGCTTATATGACTTGTATTAAAAGAATCGAGCTATCTTCGGATTTTATCCGAGACGCTAAACCAAAATTTTCGGTTTCTTGTATAGCGCGCTATGATATCCTTGTCGGATGTAAGAGGACCTTGTAGGTCTGACTACGAGTTTGTATTTGAGTGAAACGTTTCTGAGTGCGTCCGTCGGGGCCAATCGACGGGCATAAGTTGTTTTTAAAGTCGCAGGTGGACTGTTTTAGCGGATGATACGAGTTTTGTTATCTTTTCCAGAAGTTGCGATGTCTCGCGTTTCTTTTGAAGATATGATTTTCGTTTTTTCGTAGTGTTTACGCGTTTTCTAAATTAAGTGAGCGTAAGAAATAGATAAAAAGAATTTTATTTGAAAAATTTCGAAAACATTTTGAGTACATGTGCGGATATTTCGCGTTTTTTGTGGGAGTATAGGAGTATACGTACCCCCCCCCCCTTTTGGTGAGGAGGATAGCTGAACTCGCCGGGTTTCGACGAGCTTCCTACGTACCTCTTCCGAGGATCAAGCCATCTCGTAGTTCTGGTAGTTGCCGCAGATGTTTTTACTCCCTGTGCGTTGCCGTTTCGATCGTGCTGGTCGGATCGACGGTTTGTGCGGGGGTCGAGCTGTCTGCTTTTATGGTGGTGGACTCAGAGGCTTTGTCGCTGTCTTGAATCGTTGCCTGTTTGGATGATTCTGGATCATCTTTTTTTCGAGTTTTCAGGAATGTTGTGTGATTCCTTTGCTCGTTTCGGTTAGGCCGCTGGGGCGTTCCGATCTTTTTGCAGTTTGAACTCGGCTAGGTAACAGAGTCTCGATTTTTTTTGACTACCCAAGATGGCTTCGATTCCGGTTGGAGTCGGAAATTTGATGCCGAGGTGATATGTGGATGGTACTGCCTTCATGAAGTTAATCCAACGGGTTCCCATGATGGCGTTGTAGATGGCCGGGTTGTCGACTACTGCGAACTCGACGATTTTTGTGACTTCTTTCGCCATGAACGGGAGCTTGATTCTCCCGAGGGTCATGGAAGTGACGCCCGAAAACCCAGTCAAAGGTTTTGGCTCAGGGACGACTTCTCCAAGTGGGATCTTCATCCTGTAGAGGGTGTCGCGGAAGATAATGTTGACCGTACTTCCTGTATCGAGGAGGATGCGGCCGACCTCGAGATCCTGGATTACCAGGTCGATAACCAAAGGATCGCATTGAGGCTTGTCGATTCCGACAGTTTCCTGTTCGTCGAAAGTGATCGCGCGGTTAGGAATATCGCTATCCGGAAACCAGTTGGAACTTGTCTCGGCTTTTCGCCCGTAGGCTTTTATCAATGAGACTGAGTCTTGGTAGATCTGTGATCCTCCGATGATCATGTTTACCCTCTGGCGACTGTTGTTGTTCCCTTGGTCGTCCTGTCTCCGTCCGTGTTTTTCACCCGATTGATTTTCGGTCGCGCGGTCCTCGGAGACAGTTTTGTTGGTCTTTGGGCGGTCGGAGTCCAGGAGAAAGTCCTCTATACTCTTGACCTTTGATAGTTCGCCGGTGAGGATCTTTGCGGCTAGCCGGGCGCCGAGAACCTTGCAGTTCGCAGTGGAGTGACCTCTGGTTTCGTGGAACTCGCAGTAGGAATTATCCTTGTACTGGTTCCTGGTCCAGGTGTTTCCAGAGGTTTTGCCTTGCTCCGAGTTGATGGCGTAGTTATACTCGCCTTGGGCGTCTTCCCCTTCGTGATGGACGTTTTTGTCGTTACGAGAGGGTATCTTTTTCGAGGACGTTTTCTGTGGTCCGTACTTCTGCGATAGAAGCTTCATCTCTTCCTCCATGATGATGAAGTCCATTGCTTTGTGGAGGGTATCCTGGATTGTCTGCGGCTTTTCCAGTAGTATCCACTTTCGGAACTTCGACTTATACCGGAGGGTTTTCCTCAGGGCGTCGTTTGCGACATTGTCGCTGATGCCCATTACTCTGGCCATCACCAGTTTGAACCTTCGCATGAAGTCGCGGAGCGACTCGTCCTCCTTCTGAGCTAGACTCCATAGGTCCACGGACGTCTCTCTGTCCATGAACATGGAGTATTGTTTGAGAAACGCCGAGGCCAGTTGGCGGAAGCTTCCGATGGAGTTCCTTTTGAGCCGGGAGAACCATTCGAGCGCAGCGCCTTTGAGGTGCTCGACGAAGAGAAGACAATGACCCGCGTCTCGTTCACGCTCCGGGAGTTTGCACCTACCCATTGCGATCTGGAAAGACTGCAGGTGCGACTTAGGATCCGTCGTACCGTCATAGACCGGGATTTTGATTTTCCCTGGGTCTGAGATGCGTGTTTCCGTGATCCGAGCGGTGAACGGTGTTTTCCGTGCTTCCTCGAGAAGTCTATCGATCTCGGGGGCGGAACTAGTCGCCTGATGGATTTGCGATTTCACCGCTTTCACTTCGGCCACAGTCTTCTTGAGATATTCGCGGAGATCATGGATCTCGCTATTGCCACCGGCGTTCCTCTGAGTTTGTCGGCGCTGGTCGCAATGGATCCGAGCTTGATCTTCCGCGAGTTCTTCCTGCTCCATCCAGTAGAGTTCTTCTTCCTCTTCTGTCATGGGCCTTTCGAAGGATACCGTCTGCCGAGCGGACTGGCTTCGGGTCCTCCTAGGGTGGATGTCAGCATCTTCATCGGAAGGATCCGATTGGTCGCTGATATCCAGATTGATGCGCTCGACGTCGCTTTCCTTGTTTCCCGTAGCCGGGGGTGGAAGGTTCTGCGAGGTCGTTTACTGTCCTTTCGGAGCCGTTTCCTCGGGAGTGGGCTCTTTCGAGGCATCTTTTTCTCGTGCTTCGGGAGATCCGAAGTCGATTCTTCTGCCGCGGCGTGCCTTCGTGGATCCATGCGGCAACTTGCTCCTCGCAGTTAAGGTGTCGACCTGTTTTGCGAGCGAGGTTATTAGCTTGTCCTGTTGTTCCGCCCGTTCTTGGGCGGAGGTAAACAGTTCCTTCATTTGTCTGAGCGCCTCAGTGTTTGCATCAGCAGTGACTATGGACGTATCTCCAGTTGGAGTCTTCTCAACGTTGGCGTCGACGGGTGTTCCGTCTAGCGTTGGCTGGTCTTTGGCAACGTCAGTAGACATGATCGAGCGTGTGCAGTTGCGAGATAGATAGATCCGTAACCCCCCCCCCTCCTTCTAGCGCCAAACTGTGGGAACCGAAATTCACACCGTCAATTTCCGATAAATGATTTGTGGAGGAAAATCGAGTTAACCCGATCTTCCTTGAAGGTCCCGGATATCTGCTGGGCCACACACGATACAATCAATGGAGATAAAAAGTTGTAAAAATGAAAATCGTAAAATAGAGCGAAAAGAGATCTTATTTCTGAATTCGCGTTTGAGCGTGAACAACGGGTAAAGAAATAAGTTACAAGAGCTGTCGAAAGGTCCGCTAGTCCGGCCGCCTAGATCTAACCTAGTTGAGTCGCAGCTCGCTAGTGAAAACAGAAAAGAATGCTAAAACGCTCTAAGTGCTAAGTGCTCTGGAAGTTTGGTGATGATTTGCTCCTCGCCCAAAGCTCTCCTTATTGTTGGTGTCAAAATCGGTCACGACGGAATCAATGACTGAAAGTCTCTGGAAAGTATTTCTTAAAACAAAAAGTCTCGGATAATTTGAAAAGAAGTTATACGAGATTTTCTCAAATTAGAATATCCACTCTCTTGTGAGGTCGAAAACGGTTATCTCAAAATCTACGGCTAAAGATCCTTCCAAACTCAAAGATTTCCCGCAATAACGTCTAACGGGGGAAAGATCGGGCAACGGAAAACCCACGGGCGGCAGAGAACCCCATGCGCCGGCGGCACCCCGTCCTGGCGCCGGTGGCACGAGTCACGCGGGCCGGCCTGGCGCCGGCGGAAAGCCGGCAGCACGCGTCACGCGAGCCGGCCTGGCGCCTGCGGCACGTGTCACGCGGGCCGGCCTGGCGCCGGCGGCAAGCCCCCTGACGCCGGTCGACGGCCCTCGTCCTGGTCTTGGTCCCATCATGCTCGGTCCGATCCCATCTTGGCTTGTTTGGATCGATCCTCGTGAGTTTGGTACGATCACGGCTACAGAATGAACATCTTTCGATTCGGTTGGAATCATCCTCGATGTTTTACGACAAAATCTAGAAGGATTGGATTTCTCGTAGAAGATATCATATAAAACAAAGATCGATTAACTTGAACATCGATCCTTTAGGCTATACGGTTTATTTTACGAGAAAGATAGTCTTTTCGAGAAATCGTATAAAACGTTCAACGACTTAAGACAAGTCAACGGACTTACTTACGATTTTAAGAATTCAGGCCCAATCAGACTATGACGGTTTATCCAATTTCCCGAACATCGGATAAACATCAAGTCACCGAAAAATAGGGGAAAACTCGAGGATAATTATGAAGATCGACGGAAATGGAATATTTCCTGAAGAGATAAACTTGGGCCCAAAGGCGAGGTCCATCATCCTAAGGCAAACCGACCTAGGAGTGAGTATATAAGGAGAGCAAGAGAAGAAGAGAAGGGGATCCGAAAATCCTAGAATCTAGACTTATAGAACTCCTGCTAGCTTAGAGAACTTAGAACTTAGGCGGTTAGGCCAGCGAGGCAGGACTTATAACGTCTGGCCGCCTCTTGTTCTAGTTTTATCTTCTCCGCAGACCCCTGTTCCTCTCGGAAGGATCTAACTATACTTTTACTCAGAGCTCCGCACATAGAAACCCTAGGCATTATCTTCGACATGCCCGCTTCTATGACCAACGCTCATACTAGACGAACCAGGCCCTAGAACGTCTGGCCGCCTCCTGCTCGTAAATCTCCGCTCCTCTCGGAAGGATTGGACAATTCTTTTACTTAAGAGCTCCGCACATAGAAACCCTAGGCGTTATCTTCGACATGCCTGTTTCTATGACAAACGCTCATACTAGACGAACCCGCCCAGACGGTTCGATCTCTTGTTCAATTCTTTCTAAACTGAACTACGTCCGACTTGATCCTCGAAAAGGGTACGTAGGCAGCCTTTCTTAAGGTCCAGTCCCAAATCTTAACAAAACCTTTTCCGCATTTATTCGGTCACTTGTCGTTGGCTGTCGCAGAGAATCCGGACCTTCAAGGAAAGTCGGGTTTACTTGGCTTTCCTCCGCAATCTTATTCATTAAAATCAACAGTGCGAATTTCGGTTCCCACACTTATATACTCCTCTTAAGACGGTCTATCTTCTTGCGGGCTGAATCGGGCTTTTTCCATTTTCGTCCATCTTCGTGTTTATCGGGAAACTTGACATTTATCTTCGGAAAACTTGACATATATCTTCTGGAAACTTGACATTTATCTCTTATGTGAGGATAAGGATAAACCATAATATTTATCCTTCATTTTCGGAAAATCGTAAGTGGGCCGTTTTGGCCACGTCGGGCCGTTTAAACGTTTTTACGATTTTTCGAAAGAATAGTCTTTGAAGGTTTTGGCATTTCCGAAGGAATCCCAATTCCTCGTATAGTCGAGATGTTTGGTGTTTAGAATAACCGTGATCGTACCAAACTCACGAAAATTGATCCAAACAAGCTAAGATGGGATCAGACCGAGCATGATGGGACCGAGATCAGGACGAGGGCCGTCGACCGGCGCCAGGCCGGCCCGCGTGCTGCCGGCGCCAGGCCGGCTCGCGTGACGCGTGCCACCGGCGCCAGGCCGTCTTGCCGTCCGTGGGTGTTCCGTTGTTCGATCTTTCCCCCGTTAGTCTTTCGTGCGGGAAATCTTTGAATTTGGAAGGATCTTTAGCCGTAGATTTTGAGATAACCGTTTTCAAGGGTTTGAGTAATGTGGCTTCGAACTTTAGACGTTTAAAATATGAACTTTTAAACAATCGAGAAGGCTTTGCGGAAGAATCATTGTAGTTTGCGGACAATCCAGACATGGGTTTAAGGGACCAAGATGCTGCCGTTGCCCGAGATCACGAGACGATTGCATAGATGGGAACCAGGACCCTTGCCGCCGGCGCCAGACGGGACAGGGCAAGCCTGCCGCCCGTGCCGTGTCCTGCGTCCACCGGTGCCTGCTTGCCTTCGTTGATCCCCGGGGTTCACGGTCCGTTCATTCCTTCTTGTGAGTTCATCGAGTGACGACCCGTTTCTTGGTTTTGATCGTCACTTGGTTTTTCTTTCGAGGACTTTCGGGTGACGATTTCGTCGTTGACTGATTTTGACCCCAACAACGAAACGGGGTTCTTGGGTTTCTTGTCTCCAAGGAGTTGAACGGTGAGTCTTCGAGCAAGGTTACAAAGTGCATAGTTGGACAAGTTTGTTGAGACGGTTTTGCGGGAAGAAGATCGCACTTGTCAAGTGGTCCGTACTTGGGCGCCCGGGATTTGGACATGGGTGCTGGCGCCCGGCGCCTGGGATTTGGTCATGGGTGCTGGCGCCCGGCGCCTGGGATTTGGGGATGGGTGCTGGCGCCCGGCGCCTGTGACCAGCACGAGCGAGCTATCACCCGGCGCCCGTGACCAGCACGAGGGAGCTGGCGCCCGGCGCCCGTGTCCAGTACGAGGGAGCTGGCGCCCGGCGCCTGTGACCAGCACGGGCGAGCTGGCACCCGGCACCCGTGACCGACACGGGCAAGCTGGCGCCCGGCGCCCGTTGCCAGCACTGGCGAGCCAGCGCCCGGCGCCCGGCTCCAGCACGGGCGACCGGCGTTCGGCGCCTGGTGCCGGCACAGGCGAGCCGGCACCCGGCGCCAGCACGGGTGAGCCGGCGCCCGGTGCCAGCGCGGGCGAGTCGGCGCCCGGGGCTTGGCCGTGGCTGCTCCTGCTGGTGTCCGGGGCTACGATGCGATCATCCCTTCCAACGTTTTCGTCGAAAATAAATAGTTTTTTCCTTGGTTTTATTCGACGCTTGATTGTTTCCAAGGACTTTCGGGTAGTGATTGCGTCTTTGACCGGTTTTGACCCCAACAGGGGGATTCCTCGTGATTGGTGAAGCGCCACTGCGTTCCGGATCCTGTCTAAGGGTGAAGGAGGCCCAAAAGAATGGACCGTTGCAGAGAAGATCGTGCTTAGCGTACAGTTCCCTAGAGGTCGTGGGGAGGATGTTGTTCGCTACAAAATAAAAAAATACGTTAGATACCTCCGAGTATCTGTAAAGACCAAATCTCCAAATATGGTACCATGATGAAAGTTCCATTTGCACAGATTAAAGGGAGACAGCTTTCCTCGACGGAAGCACCCTCAATTCGGACGTAGAAAAAACGCTCGAACCATCTCTTGGCGTTTGAAGTATGCCCCCAGATTATCGACATATGTTTCGTAGGAGCCATGCGATACGATTAGTCGATCGAGGTCTTCCGTGTCGACCACAGCCCTTCAAAGTCGCCGGGGCTGAGATCCATTCCGAGCTCGTAGCTCAGGATCAACACGCCGAGAAGGTTCTGCAGCACCGCAACGTTCAGTTGAAACGGTCTAGTGCACGGACAATGGCTTCAGGGATCGGGAACCACATGCGAATGCGTGTCAAGAAAGCTTCATAGCATGTGAAGAATCCCTCTTGAGGATCCTCCACACTCTCCCCACGCATTTGGGATCCGAAACACCACCTCCCTCGAAACTCTGTAAAACTCCCGAAGGGTTTTAAGATAGACGGGAGAGGTCCTACTCGGAAGGGTAGCATCGGGCTGCGTCGCAGGCCTGACGGGGTAAAAGATTTCGGGTGGAGGAGGTATCGAGCTGCAAAAAGCTTCAAAGAACGCCTCCTTCTCTTCTTGCTCAACCTCGAATTCCTCTTTGGGAATAACCTCCTCCTCTGCGCAAGGATTGCCGGAAGATAATTGGGGGGGGGGGGGGAGTCTGTTTCTTAGAGGATCTCTTTCTTGAAGTCATTTTGACACAAAGATAAAGGGAGAGAGGATGAGAGAAGTTTTTTACATTGAAGAAATTTTCTTGTGGAGGAATGTGAGCAAAGACTTACTTCACCCATATATAGGAAAAAGAGTTACTGTTCACTCTCGAACTTTTGGCAAACGATTACGTCTGGTTCTACCTAGACGAGCCGTACCGCAAGCTAGGACCTCACACTCAGGTCCACGGATCCTAGCTAGCTGGGGGGCTAATTGTTGGGGTCAAAACCGGTCTCGACGGAATCAAAGACCGAAAGTTCTCGGAAAACCAACTCTTGTTTAGTCTTTGAAAACCAAACGTTGCCGGAAAACGGTTAACCAAATAAAAGACGGTTTTTCGCGGACACGAACTAGAGAGGGTCGAGAATTCATTCAGTCCGGATGAAGTCTCGAACATAAACAAGTATGGATCGGACCGACCGGACACGAGCCACCTCGCCCACGGGCGAGGACGGTCCGTGCCGAGGTCACCTTGACTACGGGCGAGGACGACTCGCACCGAGGCCATCTCGCCCACTGGTGAGGACGACCCGCACCAAGGCCATCTCGCCCAAGGGCGAGGACGGTCCGTGCCGAGGTCGCCTCGCCCACGGGTGAGGACGGCCCGCAACGAGGCCGCCTCGCCCACGGGCGAGGACGACCCGCACCGAGGCCGCCTCGCCCACGGGGGAGGACGACCTGCACCGAGGCCGCCTCGCCGACAGGAGAGGCGACCCGTGCCAAGGTCATCTTGCCCACGGGCGAGGATGGCCTGCATCGAGGTCGCCTCGCCCACGGGCGAGGACGGCCCGCATCGAGGCCGCCTCGCCCACGGGCGAGGAAGACCCGTGCCGAGGTCGTCCCGGCCTAGGGCAAGGACCGTCCCGTCGGGAAACCATGCCTCCTCGTCCATGTTCCCATAGCTCGACCATCAGGTCTACGGACACAACACTCATGTACCATCTCACTCGGGATTATCAATGAAGGACTTCGGAAAAGTTATGAAAGATCCGGTCGTCGAGATGGATCCTCACCTGTCGTATAAAACGGACGTGGTCAGCTTAAACACCGGTCGTCCTAACTATACGAAGAGTTGGAATCCATCCAGAAAGACCAGCGTCAAACCGAAAGCGGTCTCTTACGAGAAATCGTAGGAAAAATGTCTAAAGTCTGAAAACGGCCCGAAGTGGCCTGGATCACGGCTAGACGGCCCACTAACGATTTCGAAATAAGATTGAGCCCAAAGCTGGTATGACAGTCTATTTTTATTTGCAGGAAAGGATAAATGTCAAGTTTCCAAAAGATAAATATGAAGTTTCCGAATATAAATGTCAAGTTTCCGAAGATTATCACGAGAGATGACGAAAAGTGGAAAAGCCCGCCTCGCGACAAGTCCGGCCCAAGGGGAGAAAATCGACCCAGAAAGAAGTATATAAGGAGAGCTTGGGGCGAGGAAGAAGGGGGGAGCTTTCTCAGAGCAAACTTAGCACTTAGAGCAAATTAGGCATTTTTCCGTTTTTACTATCGAGCTGTGACTCAACTAGGTTAGAACTTAGGTGGCTAGACTAGCGAACATACAGGCAGCTCTCGTCGCCTAGGATCCTACCTGTTGTTCACGCTCAAACGCGAATTCGGAAATAAGATCTTTTCGCTCTTCTTTTGTTCTTGCGAACTACTTCGCGTTTTCTATCATATTGATTGTGTTGTGCGTGGCCCAGCAGATAACTGGGACCTTCAGGGAAGGCTAGGTTAACTTGTCTTTCCTCCGATTAACAAAACTCGACGGTGTGAATTCCGGTTCCCACAAAGCCCGGATCAGCCAGAAGAGAAGTTCGAGTTAAAAGCCCACCAAGAAATCAATAAATATTTGGTCTTAGCGACTTCAAAGGGAGGAGAAACGGACTCCATAGATGAAGGAAGAAGTTGGACGAGATCGCGGAGTCAAAGAACTATAAGAGGAGAGCTAAGCTAAGAAGGAAGGACACGGAAAAACCCTAGAGAGAGAACTAGCAATAGATCGATCTCCTTTAGCTCGCTTTAGTTCTGTATTCATTTCGATCTCGTTTGTAATTCTCGATCTCATTTCTTCATTGTATTAAACTTATTCAAATCAATAAAAGTCCATTATTGTCAACCGGAATATGCATAAATCGTTGTGTTCTAAAGAAGTCATTGCCCACATCCTTTTTCTTCCCTAGTTTAAACACCTCAAACACTACAAAATACTTAGTGTAGATTTTAGGATCTACATTTTGGCGCCGACTGTGGGGAGAAAAACGATTAACATCTTTGCTAAGAATCCGATCTAAGGTTCCTAAGCACGATAATTGATATACCATGGATTTTACCCATTTTCAGCCATGGTATATATATGTTTTAAGCTTAATAACTATTATGTTTTAGAGTCTTTCAAGTTATTTATAGGTTCATGAGTGTTTTGGAGTAAAGTGATGATTTTGGAGCATTTTGGAGATAATTGAAGATAACACCCGAGATGGACATCGACCAAGCCTTGAGGTCGACACGGAGCACTCACCGTCGATCGACATGCACCGTCGATCGACATGAAGCCATGCGAAGACCATATTTGGCCCAGCCGACTTGAAGCCCAAGACTTCACCAAATTACGGAATTACCCCTGACGAGTTTTAACCTAATACTAAATACTCTGCCAAAGTGGTTAGGCAAGAGGGAGAGCTTTATTGTATTCATACTTTTCACAGCAAAGAGGGAGAGATTGAGAGTTGGAGAGAAGATCCAAAGAGATTTGTGATTGGAACTCCATCGATTTTATTCTATCTATTTATGCTTTCTCTTTACCTTGCTTGTGCTATGTGTTACTTGGGTATGTCTGAGTAATCTACTTGTTAGATTTAGGGTTCAAATAGGTTGAAGGGATTAGCCCCAACTATAGATTGCTAGTTGTGATATTCATCAACTAGGTTGTTCTTAAAGCTTTATTCTAGATTAGCTAACTAGAATATTGATCTTAGGAGTTTGGTAGATTTAAGCATCCTTAAAGAAAACGATAGTCGATCTAGGAAGTTTAGTGGGCATTATCAATTCGTGCCAAGGCTTAGCTAGAAGCCGTCGATCGATATCCCAACTGGACAATCGATCGACGTTGCGAAAGGTGTATCGATCGATATCTCTAAAGGATCATCGATCGACAATTTATTGTGATCAACATACGACGGTTTAGATCAAAGATCTAGATAATTAACCAGTGAGACATCACTGTTGTTAAGCGATTGAGCTCTATTTTATCATGCAAGCAACTATCAGGCATCTATAGCATTATAATCTCTAAATCCTGAATAGAAATCCTAAGTCTAGCGCTTGTTTAATTATAGTGTCCACCGCTTCATTCTTTGATAGTAGAGCAACTGCCTTGCTCAATTTGGATTTTATTGCTATTTCACATTTAAAACTGAAACTACCTAGAATTAATAGTCTGATTAGATTTAATTGGTTCCCTAGCTCCTTGTGGATTCGATCCCTAAGTACTATATCTGAACCTCTTATTTGATGTGGGAACCGAAATTCACACCGTCAATTTTAATGAATAAAAACGGAGGAAAGCCAAGTTAACCCGACTTTCCCAGAAGGTCCGGATTCTCTGCGACAGCCAACGACAAGTGACCGAATAAATGCGGAAAAGGTTTTGTTAAGATTTGCGACTGGACCTTAAGAAAGGCTGCCTACGTATCCCTTTCGAGGATCAAGTCGGACGTAGTTCAGTTTAGAAAGAATTGAACAAGAGATCGAACCGTCTGGGCGGGTTCGTCTAGTATGAGCGTTTGTCATAGAAACAGGCATGTCGAAGATAACGCCTAGGGTTTCTATGTGCGGAGCTCTGAAGTAAAAGATTTGTTCGATCCTTCCGAGAGGAGCGGAGATTTGCGAGCAGGAGGCGGCCAGACGTTCTAGGGCCTGCCTTGCTAGTCTAACCGGCTAAATTCTAAGTTCTATAAGCTAACAGGAGCTCTCTAGGTCTCCAATCAAGGATTTTCGGATCCCTTCTCCTCTGCTCTTGCTCTCCTTATATACTCTCTTCTAGGTCGGTTTGCCTTAGGATGATGGACTTCGCCTTTGGGTCCAAGTTTATCTCTTCAGGAAATATTTCATTTTCGTCGATCTTCGTAATTATCCTCGAGTTTTTCCCTATTTTCCGGTGACTTGATGTTTATCCGATGTTCGGGAAATTGGATAAACTGTCATAGTACGATTGGGCCTGAATTCTTAAAATCGTAAGTAAGTCCGTGGACTTGTCTTAAGTCGTTGAACGTTTAATACGATTTCTCGGAAAGACTATCTTTCTCGTAAAATAAACCGTATATCCTAAAGGATCGATGTTCGAGTTAATCGATCTTGTTTTACACGACATCCTCTACGAGAAATCCAACTTTTCTAATTTTTGTCGTAAAATATCGAGGATGATTCCAATCGAGAGATGTTAATTCCGTAGCCGTGATCGTATCAAACCCACGAGGATTGATCCAAGCAAGCCAAGATGGGATCAGACCGAGCATGATGGGACTGAGACCAGGACGAGGACCGAGACCAGGACGAGGACCGTCGACCGGCGACAGGGGGCTTGCCGCTGGCGCCAGGCCGGCTTGCGTGACGCTTGCCGCCGGCGCCAGGCCGGCTTGCGTGACGCTTGCCGCCGGCGCCAGGGGGCTTGCGTGACGCTTTCCGCCGGCGCCAGGGGGCTTGCTGCCGGCACCAGGCCGGCTTGCGTGACGCTTGCCGCCGGCGCCAGGCGGGGTTGCGTGACGCTTGCGGCCGGTGCCAGGGGGCTTGCCGCCGGTGCCAGGCCGGCTTGCGTGACGCTTGCCGCCGGCGCCAGGGGGCTTGCCGCCGGCGCCAGGCCGGCTTGCGTGACCCTTGCCGCCGGCGCCAGGGGGGGCTTGCCGCCGGCGCCAGGCCGGCTCCGTCTCGCCTGCCGCCGGCGCCAGGGGTTCTCTGCCGCCCGTGGTTTCTCCGTCGCCCGATCTTTCCTTGTTGACCGTTCGTGCGAGAAATCTTTGAGTTTGGAAGGATCTTTAGCCGTTGATTTCGAGATAACCGTTTTGGACCCCAACAGTTAGCCCCCCAGCTCGTAAGATCGGAGACGATTTTGCGGGCGAATGATTCGAGTTTTCTGAAAATCGAAATTTTCGGCTAAGGATTCTTTTTCGCATGAAATCTACATCATCATCCTTTTTTTTTTGATGATACTTACCCCTTCTTTTGCGGACAGTTTGTGTCGCTGATTGACGGAATGCTTGTCGAGTGTGGGTCGGAAGTCATTCGTCTATTAAAGGAGCTGGAGTCGTCGCAGGAAGTGCTGAAGCGTACTAAGGCTGCACTGCAGACCTTCGAGGACACCCATGCTGCCCAGACGTCCCAGCTTGAGGTTCGTATCAGCGACCTTGAGCGTGACCCTGGGAAGATCGCGAGTTCACTACTCAAGGTGAAGAAGGAGAAGAAGAGCAAATCTTCGGAAGTCCGCCGCCTTCAGCAGAAGATCAAGACTCATGAGGAGATCGACGCCCATAGATCCTCGGAGGTTGCCGATGCTCGTGACGACTTCTTTGGTCGTCTGACGAGGATGTCCATCCTGTTTGAGTTCTATAGCTGTCCGCAAGAGGGACTTGGCTTTAGTGGGGATCGAGGGGAGTCTGAGCGAGCTCGAGTTGCTTCGGGGTAACGAGGCCCCGTCTTTGGACTCGGAGGAGGCCAGACTATCGTCCTGTAAAGGAGAGTGGGCGACCTCCGAGGGAGACTTCGATTCGATCCTTGCCGGCCTGCAGGCCGAATGCACCCTCGTGCCGACCTCCGAGGAATCAGAAAATCAGGAGCGCGCGGGAGAGGATTGCGAGGCTGGCGCGGACGAGGCGGGTAGTGGCGGTGCGACCGAGGGAGGCGACGGCGAGGCTGTCCCTATCGCGGGTGAGTTTGAGGATGAAGGTGACGCTCCTGGGAGCGTCTAGGTTTATCAATCCCTTCGGGGATTTTGTTTTATATGTGTTTCGGCCGTTAAGAGGCCATGATGTATTTACCGGGACTGGCCGTTGGTGGCTTCGAATCCCTGCCCCTTTTTGGGGTTTTGTTTGAACTTTTGCGGTCTCAATCTATGAAACGCTTTTCGATTATTTATGAACTTCAGTTTTTTCGAAGTATGAGAAAGAGGGTGTGAGTTGTCGTCTCATTCCTAGTTCCCTGATGATCACCGTACCTATTGTTTGCATAAAGCGAGATTTTCCGCGGTTTACCGATTTACGCGAAAAGTTTGTGAAACGAATAGGCTTAAGTGAAGAGACAAATTTTTGGATCTCGTATACCATACTATGTATGTGAGATGTCAAGATCCAGCGTGGCTGGATTTAGGGCAAGACCTAGGTTTACTCTTGGACTGAGGCTTTGCGATGACAAATCGGCTTTCGTTTTGCCTGTTTGCGATTTTAACCTGACTCGTACCGTTTAAAATCCACGAATTGTTGTCGGCTTATATGATTTGTCTGGGCGTGAGTTGAGCTACTTCCTTTACGAAGAGCTCAACTAAAATTTGGATTTCTTGTATAGCGCGCTATGTTTATCCTTGTCGGATGCAAGAGAGCCTACCCCTTGAAGGGCGGCTATTTGTCTGTTTAGGACGTTAGAGTTCGTTTGTTGTGATCAGCAACAACGAAATGATGCCAGTTTGGAGGCATGTTACCGTTTAGAGGTGTGTTTGTATGTTTTGAGTTCTAGAGACGAGGATTTCGTCTGGAACGTTTTGAGGAAAAGAATGTCCTTCGAGCGTTAGCGACGTCTCGCAGTGCTGAAGGTCGAGTTTTCCTTGTGCCGCATTTCGTGGTTGAAATGTTCGCGGGCTTTGGAGATGTTTTGCGAATGTTCGTAGCCAGAAACTGTTGTTTCGGTTTGGACGCAGGACCAAGGGGCCGTGTAAGTTCGACCCAGGGAGAAGCGTCTACATTCACAGTGCTTCGTGAAGTGTTGGCCTTCCGGGATTTGTTTGTATATATTAAGGATGACTCGTATAACTCTTGGAGCCTTGTCACGAGTGTTTCTTTTCATGCCGTGACTACGGGGCGTATAGAACTTAATCGATTGACGATAAGTTTAAATCTTACGTTAACCATATGGTTGTTAGGACTGAGTTTTGGTATGAAGAGTTTATCGTTTGATTTTCCGATTCTGGGTTATACGACAAATTGCTTGTGTAATAGTCACTTGGCGTTCTATGAACAAATCGTGGATTGTTGTTTTAGCCGTTAAGCGATTGGAGCAATGGTCGCTCAGTAGTTTTGGATTGGCATGGAGGCTAGATTCAGCCGTATAGCCAAGGAAGTTGTTGGTAAACGATCAGACCATGACCCTTATTAAGGTCATGTTAGTTTACGATTGTTCTTAATGGGGATTCCGAATTCAGGTCCGGGCTTTACGGAAGGTCGTAGTTGGCCGAGGGCCAAATAGCGTTTGCCGAGATAGACATGCCAAGCATAGCGGAGTTTTCTGAGTTATGGCTGATGGCTTTTAGAAACGATCTTCCACTTTAGGTCTCAGTTATACGATGAATGGTTCGTATAAATTCTTTTTTTGTTGCATGAAAATCGTTTCATTCTATCCGGGGGGAAAAAGTTTAAGGGATCGACGCAGGACACGTTCGGGTTCGCCTACGTGATTATTTCCTGCTCGGACGTAACCGCGGGGAGTGAAAGCAGGAGCCAGAAACCTTGTGGAGCAAAAACTGTCTATGACAGTTACCCGTTGGACCCATTATGTTTATTTTACAAAAGTTGCTTTGTATGAATTGACACGACCATACAGAGGATTTTTCGTAAAAGTGATGTAAGAGGGGGTTTTTGTAAAGCTAACTGGAGAGTGTTTCTCACAAATTACTTGCGATATTTGCGACCCCGGATTATGTTTTCCTTATTCACTTTTGCGTACTGCGAAGTCGTTTTGCATGAGACCGATCATGTTTTTTCCAAAGGCTGTTTTGTTTAAAATATTCTTGTTATAGGAAAGTAATGGATGACCGGTTTCATAGAAAATCGAAGATTGTCAAAGTAGCGATGTTTCCGCGGATTGCACGGGAGATGTTTCCTCTATGATTTCGACCTTTGGACGAAAGCTGCTTCGAATTACTCACGGAGTTTTACCGAAGGTTATTTCGTTATTTTCGTAGTTCACTGTCGTGCTATTAGTCTGACGTTGGTACACGTTTCTAGTCGCGAGTTTGCGACGAGAGACGACGTAGAGTTTTCAAGACTATGTTTGTAACAGTTGGGCTATGCCGCTAGCATTTTTTAGACGAATCTTATTGCTGCGAGAGTTTGCTTGTTTAAAAGCGTTGTCTTGATGCTGAAGCAAAAAGTTTTCGAAGATGGGATTATACGGGTATAGTATAGGTACCTACTTCCCTTTTCATTTTACGAAAGAAAACGGGTTAGCCGTTCTTTCGAAGGCTTGTGTACGTTTTTTCTTTCTTTTAGGAAGCGGGATGAGTATGCTTTAGAACGCGTGGCGATCGTTCCTCGGTTTTTCGAAAGACTAGATCGGTTTGCATGTTCTGCCTGGACAATCAAGGAACGATGGAACAAGACTGAAAATTTTGCCTAAGACTTAGCTTGCTAGACTATCCACCTAGGTCCTAAGTTTCCTAAATTCTACGGCAGTTTTCAAGACATTTTTGTTCCTGTCGTACGAAGAATTAAAACCTTTACAAAATTTTATAAGTCGGACATACCTTAGTCTCATCGATGATTCGAGATTGCCCCTTCTTCCTCCTTCTTCTTCTTTTGTCTTCTGAGCTGTGTTTCACCTTCCGTAGTGATAGTTTTTACGAGAAGGAATGTGTATTCCATCGAAGGTTTTCTTAGGCGTTTCAGAATGGCCACTTTCGATTCTACGTCAAAGGACTTCGAAAAGTCTGATACTGAATTTCGTATGAATTGATTTTCGATGAAATCCTGATGAGAATATCGGAGCGAACGAGAGATATCAACGTCTAAGATCATGTCTCCGTTTCTTCGTACTTCCTTAAATTGACAGGTGCGCTTTGTATATTGTTGAAAAGTCTATCAAGCGTTATGAATAGATGTTTCCGACTCAACGTGGCAGAATCATATTGCGTTTTATGTACCAAAGGGATTTTACGAAATCTTTGAAACAAAAAAAGGAGAAGCAGGCTAAGAGGGAGCAATGGACAGGATGTCATTCGGGTGAGGTTCTTAGTTCGTCAAGCCATGGGCGAACTGGTCAAGTCTCAGACCTTGTTGTTTGATATGATTTTGTTTGACTTTACGAATGATGTTTCGTAAAATAATGCCGAGTTTGATCTTATGGAAGTTGTTTCCGTAAGATGTTACCGAATTTTAATATCTGACACTCTCGCTGCGGAGAGCTGTAATTTTGTTCTTAAACTTAATCAGAAATTCTCTCGTTTCCGTAGGATTGATCCAAAGGAGTTTTGAGTAGTTTTCCGAAAGTAAGCTTAGCGGATAAAAGTCGAGAGTTCGCAATGGCGCGAAAATTTTTAGATTTCAGAAAACGTCTTAGTTAACCGGTTTAGGTTTTGAGTAGGTTTATAGAAATAAACTCTGTTCTTCTCAAACTGGACAAGAAGGACAAAGCTGGCCATATTGCAAATTGGTCGAGAGAGACCGAGCTTGTCGTACGGCGAGCTGGTCGGGACAGTCGGAGTTTTAGCCTCACTTGGGTGGTTCGGACGGTTGGGAAGAATTGGTAAGCTCCTTTCCCTTTTCGTCAATGGCCTCCCTAGAGTTGTTCAGAAGAAGTACGGCAGTGGGAATTGGTGACCCGATTTGCCGTGCTTCTATTCCGCGAGTAATCTAGCGTTTCCCCAAGGTTTCGAGGAGAATAAGTTTTAGTTTTCCGAGAGGTTCTCGAAAGAAACGTTTTTTGTAGAAACCTTGCTCGTTGCGATTTCTCTAACTTGGTAACAAGACGAATTTTTGGGGTTTGATAGATTTTATCGTTGCCCTTTCTGTTTAGATAGAGAAATTGCGAGCTCGTTTTCGTGCTCTTCCTGTGGCGGAAAGCTGCGGCTAGATTTTTGATTTGCTCGAGCACCGTGGCGTTTGCGTAAGCGTTGGCCGTAGGAACAGTCGCTGCTGGAGTTGTTTAACAATCGTTGACGCAAACTGCAAGTTTTTCTTTCATATTTCCGGACATCGGTTCGATCAAGCGCTTTGCGGCCGTATGAGTAAGACTAATCCGTCCCCCCCCTTCTAGCGCCAAACTGTGGGAACCGAAATTCACACCGTCGATTTTAATGAATAAAAACGGAGGAAATCCAAGTTAACCCGACTTTCCCTGAAGGTCCGGATTCTCTGCGACAGCCAACGACAAGTGACCGAATAAATGCGGAAAAGGTTTTGTTAAGATTTGCGACTGGACCTTAAGAAAGGCTGCCTACGTACCCCTTTCGAGGATCAAGTATGATGTAGTTCAGTTTAGAAAGAATTGAACAAGAGATCGAACCGTCTGGGCGGGTTCGTCTAGTATGAGCGTTTGTCATAGAAACAGGCATGTCGAAGATAACGCCTAGGGTTTCTATGTTCGGAGCTCTGAAGTAAAAGAATTGTCCGATCCTTCCGAGAGCAGCGGAGATTTGCGAGTGTCTGGGAGGAACTACTTTCTCTAGAATCCTGATCGATACCGGGGGGGGCAACGAATATCCTTTCACAAGAAGCATTCAAATCGATCAAACATCCCCCCCCAGACACTCTCGAGAAAATAGCCTTTGCAAGCCTCGGTGGTCAAACGATACAATCGCTTGGAAATACTTCGATGAATCTCGAAGCCTGCGATCTCGAACTCGAAACCAAATTTGTCGTGGTTCAGAATTTTGTCCCGTTCGATGCCATAATGGGGCGCGCCTGGCTTCACCAGATGATAGTTGTTCCTTCCACATACCATCAATGCATAAAGTTTATCTCTCCTACTAGAGCAAAAACCATTTATGGGAGCCAGAAACAATCCCGTACTTGCTACATGGATGGATTCAGAAGCTCGCATCCCCAAAACTCCGCTAGCAAGAAAGGGATCGGATCCCCGATCAAAAATGCCAAAATGGAGCTATCTAGTATAGCACCTTTAGACGAGTCATCCCCAGAAAAGGTCGTTGATATCAGGAATAACCTGTCTCAAAGGATTAAAACCGACCTCATATCTTTCTTAAAAGAAAACATTCAAACCTTCGCATGTTCGGGCGAAGATATGTCCGGAATCGACATTAACATTGCCTCACATAATCTGAATGTCGACGCAACTTTCAAACCAGTAAAGCAAAAACGTAGGAAACTCGGTCCCGAACGAGCCAAAGCTGTAAACGACGAAGTCGATAAACTCCTCAAGATCGGATCCATCCGAGGGGTTCAATATCCGGATTGGCTAGCTAATCCCATCGTTGTGAAGAAGAAAAATGGGAAGTGGAGGGTATCCATTGATTTCACAGACCCCTGTATAGCGTGCCCGAAAGACAGCTTCCCATTGCCGCACATCAATCGGTTAGTAGAGGCCACAGCAGTACACAAGTTGCTTTCATTCATGGACGCTTTCTCCAGCTACAATCAGATCTTGATGAACCCCGATGACCAGGAGAAAACCAGTTTTATCACCGAGCGAGGAACCTATTATTTCAAGGTAATTCCTTTTGGGCTAAAGAACGCTGGAGCGACATACCAAAGATTGGTAAACAAAATATTCTCCAAACAGCTCGGAAAAAGATGGAAGTATACTGTTGGGGTCAAAATCGGTCAATGACGAAATCGTCACCCAAAAACGTCCGCGGCAACTATCAGAACTACGAGATGGCTTGATCCTCGAAAGAGGTACGTAGGCAGCTCGTCGAAACCCGGCGAGTTCAGCTATCCCCCTCACCAAAAAGGGGGGGGACTGGGTGCGTATACTCCGATACTCCCACAAAAACGCGAAAAATCCGCACATGTACTCTAACTTCTCGAAATTTTTAATAAAATTCTTTCTATCTTTCATGCTCACTTAAACGCATCTACGCTTCGGAAAAACGAAAATCATATCTTTAAAAGAAACGCGAGACGTCGCAACTTCTTAAAAAAAAGATAACAAAACTCGTATTATCCGCAAAAGACAGTCCACCAGCGACTTAAAAAATAACTCACGCCCGTCGATTGGCCCCGACGGACGCTCATAGGAAACGTTTCACTCAATACAAAATCGTAGTCAGACCTACAAGGTCCTCTTACATCCGACAAGGATATCATAGCGCGCTATACAAGAAACCCAAAATTTTGGTTTAGCATCTCGGGTAAACTCCGAAGATAGCTCGATTCTTTTAACACAAGTCATATAAGCCGGCGACTAGTCGCGGACTTTAAACGAAAAGAATCAGGAAGAAATCACTTATAGGCAAAACGAAAGCCGATCAGTCGTCGCACAGCCTCAAAGCTGAGAGTAAACCTAGGTCTTGCCCTAAACCCAGTCTTGCTGGATCTTGACATCTCACAGACATAGTATCGTATACGAGATCCCAAAACATGTCTCTTATCGCTAACACCTAAAAACGCTCGCTAAAAAGTAGCATACGGACCAAGCGACAAAAAAAGAGTTAGGATACGAAGTGACTACTCGCATACTTCCCTCTACACTTGACGAAAGTATAAATCAAAACAAAAGACGAAATCTCGCAAATCTTCATATTCATAAAAGCCGCAAAAGACGGCAGGATTCAAAGCCACCAACGGCCAGTCCCAAAACATAAGAATGCAAACTCCAACGGTCGCAGGATAAAATTACTAAAAACGGCCACACATGGCCAAAAAATTCAATTCACAAAAGGAAGTCAACATTGAGAAATCCGGATGCGGAAATCCCAAATGAACTAGCAGGCTGGTCCACTTCCTCATTCACGCCTCGAGCATTCCCACCATTCTCGGCGTTCTCATCGGCTCCGGCCTCCACCGTATCCTCGGAAACCTCGATAGGTTCCCATAGTCTCCGGACTCTTTCTTCTACCGGAGGAACCAAGGACTCAGCATGAGCACACTCGGCCATGAAATCCTTCATTTCAGCAATCTCGGAATCGAAAGAGAAATCCGGGTTCTGAGACTTGTAAAGGTTTACGACCGAACCCCGGCACTCGCGGAAATCACCAACAAACTCCTGAGCTTCTTTAAAACATTGAAACTCAGCAGCAAACGATTCCGCCCGTCTTGCCACCTCCGCTGCGACCATCCTTCTTCCTCTCCTTTCCGCCCGTACGAGAGCCCGAGCGTGAAGCTCAGCTTGCTTCGCGTTCTGTGCCTTCACCTCTTGTCGGAACCGGAAAAGCTCTCGCTCCGCTTCCGTGGTCTTGAAGTTAGCAATCCTGGATTTGCGGAAACTCGAGTCAAGCGCCTCGCTAAACACTCTTAGTCCCTGCATAAAACTCAAGATCAGCAAGCATGCTTATATACAGATTCGAACGCAAGGTTAAGAAGTTCGAAGGGCCAAACCTCGTTGACACGTTGGGAGCCCTCGGCAAAAACCCGTTGTTTCTCCTCATCCTCCAGCGATTCGTCAGTAGTAAACTCCGGAGGAAGGCCATCAAAGAAGTTGTTAGGTGGAAAACCGCTGGCTCCGCCTTTTTCCGTTGGAGCAAAACAAGGTTTTTCTCCCAACGGAGAAGGACTTTCCGAGCCTTCCCCATCATCGATTTCCTTCCCCTTACGAGACCTCTGTCTGCGCCTCCGGGTAGGAGCCGCGGTGACAGGTTCGGCGTCGTACGACGGGACAGGACCTCGAGACCGATAAAGCCTAACCGCATCTCGGATCCGTTCGAGGGTGAAGGATTTCCAGAAAAACGGCCTTTGACGAAGAAGATCTCTCTTGACAAAAACGTCACCAGGCAAATGCGCGGTAGGGTTGTTCCCTACAAAACGAAAATTCTTCACTAAAACTCGCACTTCCGAAAAGGTGAGATAAACAACAGGGTTTTCGTCGTATTACCTCGGTTGAAGTTCCATGCTCGCGGAAATAGATGGAGGCAGCTCTCCTCGACAGACTCGCCATCTATTCGGACGAAGAAGAAACGCTCCTGCCACGATTTTGGATTCGAAGTAGTCCCCTGAATCACGGCCATATCCTTCTTAGGCAGCATGGAGTAGTAACCATCACTCCCCGTCGGCCGAGTACCCCAAAGACCTTCGAAATCATCGGGACCAAGATCAATCCCGAGTTCGTAGCTAGCGATCAGTACGCCAAGCCAACTCTCCAAGGCAGGAACGCTGAGTTGGCTGATCGAAAGTTCGAAGCGGTGAAGCGCACGAACAATGGCACCAGGGATTGGGAACCACATACGGCAGTACGTAAAGAAAGCTTCGTAACATGTAAAGAAACCTTGCGGAGGATTCCTTGCACTCTCGTTACCGACGGGGATCCGTAATTCGACTCCTTCAGGAACCTGGTAAAAATCTCGAAGAACCTTGAGATATTTACGAGAAACCGAACTCGGCGCAAAAGGAGCACCGGGCTGCCTCAGAGGCCTCCTCGGAACAGGGATCTCTGGCAGTGTTGGGGGCGAACCTACAAGGACTCGGTAATACGCATTCTTCTTTTCCTCCTCGACCGACTCCTCCTGCTTTACCGTTACATGGGCAGGAGAGTCATCCGAGGATGAATGGGAAGAAGAGTTTCTCTTTGAGGATCTTGAAGACATTGTTCTTAAAGAGAGAGAAAGGATTCTTGAGAGAGAGAGTAAAAACCTTGTGATGAAGAAAGAATGAGATTTCTTACTCCATATAAAGGAGGTAAAATCACTATTTACCCCGGTTTTCGGCAAACGATTGCGTCTCGACACCTTCCCACACGGTTACACCGCAAGCTAGGATCCGACAGGCTCTACGGTTCCTAGCTAGCTGGGGGGCTAACTGTTGGGGTCAAAATCGGTCAATGACGAAATCGTCACCCAAAAATCCTCGAAAGGAAAGCCAAGCGACGATCAAATCCAAGAAACAGGTCGTCGCTCGATAAAACTCAAGGAAGGTTCGTCCACTCCCATCTGGCGCCAACGGCGAGGGTCCTGGCGCCCATCCGTGCGATCATCTCATGATCTCGGGCAATGGCTGCATCTTGGTCCCTCGGAGCCCATGTCTGGATTGTCCGAGATCTACAATGAGTCTTCCGTAAAGCCTTCCCGATTGTTTAAAAGATTCATCTTTTAACACATCTAAAACTCTGAGCCACATTGCTCGCATCCTCGACGACGGAAAATCTGCAGATCCAAGTCCATCTCAAATCCCGATACTCGCGGAATCTCGTTGAATTAGAAACAATTATTTCGAAATCTACGGCTAGAGACCCTCCCAAACTCAAAAGATTTCCCGCAAACGACTGACGAGGGAAAGATCGAACAACGAAAAAACCCACAGACGGCAAGACGGCCTGGCACCGGCGGCACGCGGGACGCGGGCTGGCCTGGCGCCGGCGGCACCCCGGCCTGGCGCCGGCGGCACGCGGGACACGGGCTGGCCTGGCGCCGGCGGCACGCGGGACGCGGGCTGGCCTGGCGCCGGCGGCACCCTGGCCTGGCGCCGGCGGCACGCGGGACGCGGGCTGGCCTGGCGCCGGCGGCACCCCGGCCTGGCGCCGGCGGCACGCGGGACGCGGACTGGCCTGGCGCCGGTGGCACCCCGGCCTGGCGCCGGCGGCAAGCGGGACGCGGGCTGGCCTGGCGCCGGCGGCACGCGGACGCGGGCTGGCCTAGCGCCGGTGGCACCCCGGCCTGGCGCCGGCGGCACGCGGGACGCGGGCTGGCCTGGCGACGGCGGCACGCCGGACGCGGGCTGGCCTGGCGCCGGCGGCACCCCGGCCTGCGCCGGCGGCACGCGGGACGCGGGCTGGCCTGGCGCCGGCGGCACCCCGGCCTGGCGCCGGCGGCACGCGGGACGCGGGCTGGCCTGCGCCGGCGGCACCCCGGCCTGGCGCCGGCGCCACGCGGGACGCGGGCTGGCCTGGGGCCGGCGGCACCCGGCCTGGCGCCGGCGGCACCCGTCGCGCGGGTCGGCCTGGCGTCGGTCCGCGGCCCTCGTCCCGGTCTCGGTCCTATCGTGCCCGGTTCGATCCCATCTTAGCTTGTTCGGATCAATCTACGCAAGTTTGGTATGATCACGGTTACTCTAGAACGCCACTTTCTCGATTAAACAAGGAATTGAGTTTCCTTCCGAAACACCGAAACCTTCAAAGACTGTCCTTTCGAAAAACCGTAAAAACGCCTAAACGGCCCAACGTGGCCAAAACGGCCCACGTAAGATTTTCCGAAAATGAAGGATAACTATGACGGTTTATCTTTATCCTCATATAAGAGATAAATGTCAAGTTTCCAGAAGATAAATATCAAGTTTCCAGAAGATAAATGTCAAGATTTCCGAAGATAAATGTCAAGTTTCCCGATAAACACGAAGATGGACGAAAATGGAAAAAGCCCGACTCAGCCCGCGAGAAGATAGACCGTCTTAGGAAGAGTATATAAGGAGAGCTTTGAGCAAGAAGCAAACCAGATCACAAACTTTCAGAGCACTTAGCACTTAGAGCGTTTTAGCTTTCTTTTTCTGTTTTTGTTAGCGAGCTGCGACTCAACTAGGTTAGATCTAGGCGGCCGGACTAGCGGATCTTTCGACAGCTCTTGTAGCTTACTTCTCACCTGTTGTTCACGCTCAAAACGCGAATTCAGAAATAAGATCTTTTTTTCGCTCAACTTTTACGATTTCTATTTTCGCAACTTCTATCTTTATTGATTGTTTCGTGTGCGACCCAGCAGATATCCGGGACCTTCAAGGAAGATCGGGTTAACTCGGTTTTCCTCCACAAATCTTTATCGGAAATTGACGGTGCGAATTTCGGTTCCCACATATACATCGACGACATGCTCGTAAAATCATCAAAAGCCATGGATCACGTTTCACAACTTCGAGAATGTTTCGCCATTCTCAATAAATTCGGAATGAAACTAAACCCGGCGAAGTGTACTTTCAGGGTAGCCTCCGGAGAATTCCTAGGATACCTGGTAACAAAGAGTGGAATAGAAGCCAACCTTAAACAGACTGATCGACACACCCCCTCCCAGGTCAATCCGAGAGGTTCAACGACTCACAGGAAAGATATCAGCCATAAACCGACTCATATCAAGGTCGACCGATAGATGTCTCCCGTTCTATAAACTCTTGAAAGGGAACAAAAAATTCGAATGGAATCAAGAATGCGACCTCGCTTTGAAAGAATTAAAAACCTACATAAGCAAGCCACCCGTACTCGCCAAACCCGTCGAAGGGGAGACCCTCCTCTTATATGTCGCGACTTCGGAATGCGCGGTAAGCAGAGTACTCATTCGCGAAGAAGGGAACGAGCAAAAGCCCATATACTACGTAAGCAGATCTCTAGTCGACGCCGAATCGAGATATCCTGTGATGGAGAAGCTCGCGCTAGCAGTCGTCGAGGCAGCACGAAAAATGAGACCCTATTTTAAGTCGCATTCTATAAAAGTAATGACTTTGCAACTTTTGCGAACGATCCTCCACAGCCCCAGCCAATCAGGAAGGCTAGCCAAGTGGGCGATCGAGCTCAGAGAATATGACATCGAGTACAAACTTAGAACAAGCTCGAAGGTTCAAGTACTCGCCGACTTCGTCGTAGAGCTCGTTCCTAAAGAGACCGATAGAGAGTCAAAGACCGATAAATGGAAACTCCACGTTGACGGTGCGTCCTCCAGACAAGGATCCGAAATTGGTATACAACTCGAATCTCCAACAGTCGAGATGATCGAACAGTCGTTCCGACTTGGTTTTCATGCATCAAACAATGAAGCAGAGTATGAGTCTCTAATAGAAGGACTCCGCCTCGCCATAAGCATCGGAGCGAAGAAGATCAGCGCGTTCATCTAATTTTTTTTCTTTCAAAGTAGGACTCCGCCTCGCAATATGAAGCCAAAAACGAAAGGATGGAAGAATACCTCGCGGTTCTGCAAGAAATCGTTCGACAATTCGATCAGTTCGAGCTCACCAAAATCCCAAGGGGAGAAAACTCCTCAGCAGACGCCCTCGCCGCTCTGGCATCAACCTCAAACCCAACCGTTAAAAGGATAATACAAGTCGAGGGAATTGAAAAACCAAGTATAAACATCCCGCTCAAGGATTAAGACCCCCCGGAAAACGAACCTCATCAAGTCAACGCCACCATAACAAGGAGCCAAGCCCTGAGGGCAACTCTGGATCTTGAGGATGAAGAGCTCGATCTATCACAAATCAAAAGAACTCAAATCAACCTCGAAGAAGAAGACGATGATAACTACAACACTTTTCAAGTTGAAGGCGAAGATGTTCGACCTGAAAGAACTCGAGCACCGATCTTACCAACGCTACCGTTAGAAGACACCGATCACGAAACCAATTCGGAAGCCCACGAATCTTTCAGAACCGAACTCGAAGCACAACCCGACTGGAAAACACCGATCATAAACTACATTAAAAACGGAGAACTCCCATCAGAGAGATGGAAAGCTCGAAAGCTAAAAGCAAGAAGCTCGCGATACTGCATCATGGAAGATAAACTTTACAAACGAAGTCTAAGCAAACCATATTTTCTCTGTGTAACCTTCAGGGAAGCCTTCACGATCATGAAACAAACTCACAGTGGGTCATGCGGAAGCCACTCCAGAGGAAGGTCACTAGCGATCAGAATCAAGAAGCACAGATATTTCTGGCCAACAATCGCCGGAGACAGTGAGCAGTTCTCACTCAGATGCGATAAATGCCAACGACACGCTTCCATGATTCACCAGCCAACACAAAAGTTATCATCCGTATCATCACCTTACCCTTTTATGAAATGGTCCATGGACATAGTTGGCCAATTCGTGCAATCGAGCTCGTCCAGACTTCGATTCTTATTAGTCCTAACCGACTACTTTACAAAATGGATAGAAGCAGAAGCATACCATAAGATCACAGCAACAACTGTT
The DNA here is from genome assembly GCA_018703725.1 of Brassica juncea. NCBI lineage: Eukaryota > Viridiplantae > Streptophyta > Magnoliopsida > Brassicales > Brassicaceae > Brassica > Brassica juncea. The sequence goes on from CM031937.1 coordinate 31,997,930, forward strand.
AAGAACTTCGTGTGGAGAAATGTCGTTTGTCGAAACGGTCTTCCATACGAGATCATAACCGACAATGGACCTCAGTTCATTTCTATAACTTTCAACGAATTTTGTGATAAGTGGAGGATCAAACTAAAAACCGCGAGCCCGAGCTATCCGAAATCCAACGGTCACGCCGAAGCAGCCAACAAGACTATAATAAACAATTTGAAAAAAAGACTCGACCTGAAAAAATAAAGATGGAGCGAGGAATTGCATGGAGTACTATGGGCATGTCGAAACACTCCCCATAAAATAACCCAAGAAACTCCATTCTCCCTATCTTACTGAGTCAAAGCCGTAATTCCTGCAGAAATCGAAATCCCGAGTCAAAGAAGAACGACCTTCCCCGAAAACGTCGAACTCAATGAAGAAATGTTGGTTGATCGACTAGACATGATAGAAGAACAGCGCGAAAAGGCAGCAATTCGCGTGCAAAACTATCAACAGGCCGCGGCCCGATATTACAAAGCCAACATACGAGACTGATCGTTCTCCATCGGCGACCTCGTCCTAAGAAAAGTATTCGACGGAACCAGAGAACCCGGAGAAGGAAAACTGGGAGCCAAATCGGAAGGACCCTATAAAGTAACATGAGAAGTACGCCCCGACGTTTACGAGTTGGAAAAGTGAAAAAATGAACTCCCCGTAATGAGACCTTGGAACACTTTCAACTTGAAGAAGTATTAAAAGTAAAGCCCGATCGACCTCGAAACGTCAAATACCGACCTGGGGGACTAACCTACACAATATCATACGACATCGACCCAATATGCTGTCACAAAAACAAAATTTTACGAACTACGAAAGGAATGATCCCTGGAAAAGGGTACGTAGGCAGCTCGGAAACGAGTACAGTCCCAAACAAAATTTAAAACTTTTTCAAATACGTCCTCAAACCACTCATCGGTCCGCGAAGCAGATTCCTGATCAGTTTCTGACCTTTGCACAACAAACACACAAAGGACAATCAATATATTAAAACCCTTTATCCTAAGATTACAAAGGTAAATTCCAAGTTAATCCGTTGATAAAATTAATTATATGTTCAACACCATTCAAAATATAAAGGAAAATAAAAATAAGAAGAATAACAAAAACACATTCTAGGATAAACTTCAAGAGTCCGCCTGGTCGACCACATCGTCGACCTCCTGGTTAGTCGATTCACCAGACACCTGAGGAAGCTCGAGACTCTGAAGGGAGGAATCGGATACCTCAGCCATTCCAAGATTGATATCGCAGCTGATCTCCTTTTGCCGAAGACGCTCCAACTCCTCCTCGAGCTCAAAATCCACCATCTTGGTAGGACGAAAGAACATCGATCTTTGCCTTCACTTCCTGCAAAGAAACTTCTACCGCCGCCTCCATCTTCTTCTTCTTCAGCTTTTCCCTTACACTTTCAAGAACCACGCCGTATTATTCGGCAAGAGCCAGACGAGCTCGACAACTTTCTTTCCGACAGCCATGTCCCGTCCTTCAAGCGCCCTCTTACACTTCAAATTGATCGCCTCTACATCACCCTGAGCAGCAACCTTCTCCTGCTCCGCAACAACCAATTTCTCCCTCAAAGCCTCTACCTCACGGAGACTCTCCTAACCTTTGACGTTAGCGGCTTGAAGCTCGATGCGAAGCTTTTGGATAGTCAGTAAATTGTCTGTGACCTCCTCTTTATCCGGGAAAGCTGCCAGATGGGCCTCCATCACGGCGGCATAATGATTGCTCGCCTTCATATCCTGCTCAAGACCATAGCAATACGAGCAAGATTTATAAATAGAGAAATTATGTGTGCCTATATTAAAACGAATAAGAAAGAGCTTTACCTTGGCATTAGCCACCGCCATCCTGATATACGCATCACGATCCGACATCTTATCGAGATCGGGGAGGACACAGTCCATTTCTCAAATTTTACGCCACATAAGGGCCAAACTTTCCGGGTCTTCGAAGATAGGGACGTCCTTGTCGTACGAAAAAGAAAACGAAGAGCGAACTCCATCTCGAGCACCTTCTCCCGATCCAGCCTTCGGAGATGGGGCCTTTGGACCGGCCGAGCTCGAATCTCCAGAATGAATCGGCGTTAGACGTCTCCTTTTGGCCTTCCGCACCGACGATCAAGCCCCAGATCTTTGAGGAAAGTTGCCCGGCGATCCGTCCAGAATTATCAAAGCCAGTTGGTCCCCATTAGGCATTAGGTGGGATAACCATAAAGACCAGTGTTGCCGCGATCCCCGGAGAATTAGCAGTCGACATCGATCAAAGAACCAGACCTCGAGTCTCTTGTGTCTTCTCCGAATGTGTGTCCTCGGAAGACTCGTTAGAATTCCCTGACGAAGCCTCCTTTTCCTTAGGCTCTGCAAAAGCAGGAGCAAACATTAATCCTAGCACCGAAGGAAACCATCTTGTAACAAGGAAGGAACTTACTCCTGGTTTGACGAGCTCTGTTCGGTCTCACCGGAACCACCAGGGCCAGAGGTGGAGCATGATTCTGTCTAGGGGGGAGAGCATAGGCACGTTGAATTCGCACCGGGTTAAAATCAAGCCATCGAGGATCACCTCGACGCAAGACCGCCATCATCCCCTTAAGCTTCAGAGTCATCGGCGCGCTCCCGAAAAGCTCTGCAAACTACATACATGGGTCAAAACAAAAGCAACCCAATTTGTACAAAGATCCCAAACGAAAGAAAACGTACCAACGTCGTCACTTCATTCATGCGGGATCCGGCTAAAATCAAACTCTCCGACCGAAGCCCGGTCAACCTTGAAAATGAAAAATTGGGATCTCCATTTTTCATCTTTAGCCGGGATCGCTTCAACAATCATTCGACCCCCCAGAGGAGAAAGAAGTATCGTACCAGGGAAACGACTGTTACGTTTCAAAATGCAGAGTTGTTTCAACTCGTTTAGTCCAAACTCAAGACCTTCCTCCCTCGCTCGAACCCACGAAGTCATGTAGTAACGCTAGAAGTTCGGACACATCTGAGTAAAAGCCATTCCTAGCTCCGCAAGGGCTTCGAGGATGAACGACGGGATCAGAAATGATAAGAACCCTTCTCGAAAGTGAGTCAAGTAAGCCCCACAGAAACCAGGTCTCACGTTCTCGGGAGTCTCCCCATCTTCCGGAAGAGAAATTAGTCAACCCCTAGGAGCTCGAAGAAATCGTCAAGGAGCTTGCCATCGAGGATCGTGGGACATGCGGACCGTATTTCTCGTTAGCCATTTAGAGAAAATAAAGACAAGGACCCAAAGCAAAGAGAACGAAGAAAAGCAGAAACAGATCGAGTTCAAAAATGAGAAAATACCGTAGAGAAGAAGATAAGGGCACTTTAAATAATGACAAGAAGGAGACAGTTCCCAACGGTTATAATCATAACCGAGCACGAAGTGGGGATCTCAACCGCACGATCCGCAAGTGGCCGACTGCTCGAGATATACTTCGACACGTGGAGACTTTTCTTCCCGAGATGTGGAATAGTAACGGTAATTAAAACGCTTCACCTTTTTGTGTGCAAATCCCACTAAAAAGGCTGGGGAACAAATATTGGACCCAAAAACCGATATTTAACGAATGGACCGAGGCCCATCGATGTCAACAACACAGTTCTGGCTAAAGAGATCGACCAAGGATCTCTAAAGCCCACCAAGAAATCAATAAAGATTTGGTCAGCGATTTCGAAGGGGGAGAAACGGAGTCCGGAGATGGAGGAAGAAGTTGGACGAGATCGCGGAGTCAAAGAACTATAAGAGGAGAGCTAAGCTAAGAAGGAAGGACACGGAAAAAACCCTAGAGAGAGAACTAGCAATAGACGATCTCCTTTAGCTCGCTTTAGTTATGTATTCATTTCGATCTCGTTTGTAATTCTCGATCTCATTTCTTCATTGTATTCAACTTACTTAAATCAATAAAAGTCCATTATTGTCAACTGGAATCTGCTTAAATCGTTGTGTTGTAAAGTAGTCGTTGCCCACATCCTTTTTGTTCCATAGTTTAAACACCTCAAACACTACAAAATACTTAGTGTAGATTTTAGGATCTACAGGAATCCCTGCATTTTACCGGTGGTTAGCGGAGAAGTATCCGCTGATAGTGTCCAACGTCGTCGAGGAAGAGGCTGTGGAAATCGAGGGCATCAAGATCCCCGTGGATACTAGTAAAAGTCGGAGATTTTTTAATTATTAAAAATGTCCTGAATCAAGAAGAGGATTTTTTTGCGCCCATTTGCGAGGTATAACTCGGCCATTCAAAAGCCCCAGCCCACATAAAACACCATGTAAGAGATAAATAGATAGAGGATAGATAGATTAGCTGATTGTTCGCTGTGTAGCGTGCGGAGAGAGAGCAGCTATTCTCCTCTACCCAGATTTGGAGCTAAGGTTCATGATAAGTACGTTCTTCAATCATTCAAGTGTTTGTTTGTCGATATGTAGATCTCTGTTTCGATTTCATGTTTGTGTTCATCTACATCGCTATTCACGTAAATTATTTCCGTCGAGATGCCTCTACGGGATGGATTGATTTGCTTTCGATTCATAATGTGTGGTAGAATAATTGTTTGTTAGGTTGTCAGATCTGATTGTGTATTGCCGTTTAAAAAAATTAGATCTCGTGGAAATCAACCCCATGAGGCTGACAAAAGTTTCTCAAGTTGTTGGGATGATGGTGATGGTGGTGATGATGATGTTCAAAACACAAGAACTTGTTTTTTGGGGGGAGGGGGGGGGGGAGTTGAGAGTGTGGATTCTCAGATGAAATGTTTGCTGGGACGTAATCAGATCTTGTAGATTAATTGATTGAGCAATGTGGTACTTGAGAGATTATGTGTTGTTGATGTATGGGAGTGAAAGGAGGTGGTAATATTGGTGTGTGTGGTTGAATGTTAGCAGGTGTTGTGGTTTGTTGAGTGATGAGGTGGTGGGAATGAGTTCAATGAGAAGAAGCAGGAGTCCCAGTCGTGACAGGAGCTGTAGTCGGAGCCCCAGAGACAGGAGAATGAGATCTGAACGTTCTTCTTACCGTGATGCTCCTTATCGAAGGGGGGACCGTGAGGCACACCATGCTTTCAGGTTTTTGTTTTTGTTTGTACTGCAGTAGCACTCTGGTCCTCCAATACCATAACAACATCCTGAAATGTCCTCTTTATCCTTCTCTTCTTTGTAACTTTCTTATACTAACCGATCTAGAGGCTGGAGATGCAACCAACAGTCCTTTGCTAACGTGCTTATGACTTGGACTTGCTGAGCAACTTCTCTAGTCTCAAGCTTTCTTTTCTCTTCTTGTTACCAAGATGATGAGATTAAGATCATTGTTATTTGCAATTTCTTTTATCTACAATTGTTTCTTTGATTGAATTGATATTGTTAGTTTGGTTAAATTCAACTGTTTGCTTGCATATAATTTTTTCATTGTGGATTTTGATTGTCAAAATATCTTGATCTTTTTTAAAAACATTTGTTCAGTCAAACGAATCTGTGCAACAAGCGACCTGGTCACTTTGCAAGAGACTGTCCTAATGTTTCCGTATGTAACAATTGTAGCCTTCCAGGGTATATACGCCTCCTCCCTAACTTTATTACTGTATTCCTATCTATTTATATCGTTTTGGTTTTGGTTCTTACAGTATTATCTGCAGGCACATTGCAGTGGAATACACTGCATAGTCACGATGCTGGAACTGCAGAGAACCGGGTCACGTAGCTGGCAACTGCTCGAACGAAGGAATCTGCCACTCGTGTGGCAAAATTGGACATCGAGCGAGAGACTGCTCGAACCCGGTTTCCCATGCAGGAGACTTGAGGCTGTGCAACAACTGCTTCAAACCGGGGCATCTCACCGCCGAGTGCACAAATGACAAGGCGTGCAAGAACTGCAGGACATCAGGTAACATAGCTCGTGATTGCCAGAATGACCCAGTCTGCAACATCTGCAGCATCTCAGGACATGTTGCCAGAAATTGCCCAAAAGGGGACAGCAGTTACTCTGACAGAGACAGAGACAGAGATAGAGGAAGCAGGGTTCGAGGCGGTGGGATGCAAAGAAATGGTTTTGGCAGGATGGGCAGAGACGGCGGTATGCAGAGAGATGGTCAAAGCCGAACGGGCAAAGACGATGGCGACATTGGCGCTATGATAATATGTCACAACTGTGGTGGCCGAGGACATATGGCTTACGAGTGCCCATCTGCTCGACTTACTGACTGTGGATCCCGCCTTTACTGAATTTACCAATGGAAGTTCCATTCTTCTTCATTGTTCTTTTTTTTGTAAACTATTCTTTATTATTCTTAGCTTTATGTTTGATGGTGATTCTATAGCTCTGGTCTCTCGTTTTAGTTGCTACTTTGTGTTGTTGTTTTTTTTGTGTGTTTTTGACTATTGCAGTGAATTGTCTGTTTTTTGGGTAAAATTTGAGACATATGCTTGTGTGTTGTATGTGTAGAAGCTAGAAATCGGATTGATACAAACGATATAAAGTAATGAAACGTTAAGGAAAGAAACGGAATATAAACGTAAATACACATGGAGGCGAGATATGATCTCTTTCTTTAACTCTTAATATTCGCTCCGTGGTGAGACGGAACTGTACGAATATGGAGTCCCAGGATACAACCATGGCGAGATGATTCACGCTTCACTCGTGAACGCCCTATCGAACTATAAATTCTACGAAACACTCTCGTAAAAGACTTACGCTGAGAGATTTTTTGTTGGTTTGTTTGCGGTGAAAAACTTGTTCCATGAAATGAGAAGGAGACGAGATTTTAAAGAGGAGAAGACGAGCCACTTTCCGTAACTACTGCAGCACGTGCAAACGTTGGCGAAAATCTCGCGGAGATCACGGGAGTTGAGTTTCGAGAACTTATTCCCCAAGACTCTCTCTTATATCGTTTAATATCTGAGAGAAAGAAATGCGTGACGTTTCTAATTTTTTAAGACAAACTACTTGTCGTTTTAAAATGAAATGCATGTTGTTTTTGGAAATTAAAATGCCAAAAACGTTGAGCTTAATTGGTCCCAAAAAAAATCTTATTGGGCCGGAGGCCCTCCACCAAGACCCAAGACCCAAGACCCAAGACCCAAGACCCAAGATCCAAGCCCAAGCCCAAGCCCAAGCCCAAGCCCAAGCACAAGCCCACGCCGAGCTGAGCCGGCCGGACGGACAGACGCGCGCGCGCGTGGGAGGTCTCCTCTCTCTCTGACTTGTTTAGAACAATGATATCATGTGAACATATATATATTGCTCGATCTCATCTCTCGCTTCCGATGTGGGACAAACGAAAGTCACTTCATTATTGACTTGTCCTGGGCTTTATAATCTCAGCCCAAAGTCATATTCTTTTCACCAATCAATAAAAGCCATGGGCTTAATAACATTGATCCAACAATCCCCCACATGAATAGAAATGACTCTAAACATATGCAGACTATATGCAGACTCGATAGACTAAAAAAAAACAAATTACTGACTAGACTTATGCTAATGACTAGACTAGACAGACTTATCGAGAGTGTTTGCGAAAAATTCGCTGTTTTTGAGTAGGTGGCACTTTTAAGCCTTGAACCACTCATAGTTAATATCTGTCGGGTTTACTTTACCAGAAGGTGAACATGATGTCTTGAATCAACCGGTGTTTTATGTAAACCGAGACAACAGGCATAACACAACTTCATTTTCTTGTAGAACTTAGTTCTCTATTGTGTTCATTGTGGCCCTGAACTATTCCTGATTTTCATGAGTGAACTTAGAGAATATAGCCTTGCATTCATTCTCCTAGAAACGGTCCCATTTCACATTCATTAGGTGATTGACCATGAAAATTATTGAGTAATACACCGCTTAAGAAAGCTATGGAATCATTAAAAGCTGATGCTTATCCTTTTCACTCTTGTTAGCACTTTTATCATCTTAGGAGCTGGGATGAGACTACTCTGTCTCAAAGTGCTTTGGTTAGATTCTGGTTGATTTTGTTTTCCCTTTGAACCTACGTCTTGGGATCTCCAGTCATGATAGGTAGGGTTGCAATCAAGCATCCTCATTCGTTATAGGCTTTAAACCCATTCCTTTTGATGATTTAGCAACAACATCTCGTGGCAAACCTTTAGTAAATGGATCCGCTAGGTTGTCAGCCGATTTGATGTAATCTATTGTGATTACACCATTTGAGATTAGTTGTCTAATGGTTTTATGTCGTCTTCTGATGTGACGAGATTTACCATTGTAGAGATTATTCTGAGCCCGAGCTATAGCTGATTGACTGTCACAATGTATGCGTATAGCTGACACAGGTTTATCCCACATAGGAATATCTTCCAAAAAAATTCTAAGCCATTCAGCTTCTTCTGCTGCTTTGTCTAAGGCTATGAACTCAGACTCCATAGTAGATCTGGCTAACACTGTTTTTTTGGTAGATTTCCATGATATTGCTGCTCCTCCTAATGTAAAGACATATCCACTTGTGGATTTTGAGTTTTTGGAATCTGATATCCAGTTAGCATCACTGTATCCTTCTAAAGTTGCCGGTTCTTAACCATAGTGAAGCCCAAAATCTTTGGTGTAGCGCAAGTAATTGAGTATTCTCGTTATAGCTTTCCAGTGTGTATGACCTGGATTACTTGTATATCGACTCAGTACGTTTATTGCATGCGCTAGATCTGGTCTGGTACAATTGGTCAAGTACATAAGACTTCCAATCACACGTGCATACTCGTTTTGTGAAACCGCTTCACATGAATTCTTTGTCAAGTGCATTTGGGGATCTAACGGAGTTTTTGCCGTAATATTAGAGTAATTTTTAAATCTCTCCAATATTGTTTGAGCATAATGAGATTGGGTTAAGATAATTCCATTTGAATTTCTTGTGACTTTAATCCCGAGAATAACATTTGCTAATCCCAAGTCCTTCATCTCAAATTTCCCTTTGAGCATGTTCTTTGTTTGATTGATTATGTCTTTATTGCTTCCAATAATGAGCATATCATCTACATATAGACATAGCAAAACATACGCATTTTTGGTAGTTATGTAATATATGCATTTATCACATTCATTAATTTTGAACCCATTTGATATCATTGTGCTGTCAAACTTTTCGTGCCATTGTTTAGGGGCTTGTTTAAGCCCATAAAGTGACTTTACAAGTCGGCATACTTTGTCTTCCTGTCCTGGAATGACAAAACCCTCAGGCTGTTTCATGTAAATTTCCTCTTCTAAATCACCATTTAGAAAAGCGGTTTTTACATTCATTTGATGAATTTCTAGGTCTCTTAAAGCTGCGATTGCTATCATCAGCCTTATTGATGTTATTCTTGTTACTGAAGAATATGTGTCAAAGTAGTCAAAGCCTTCCTTTTGTCGGAATCCTTGAACTACAAGCCTAACTTTGTGTTTTCCACCAGGTGTTCCATCAGGGTTTGATTTTTGTGTCAAAATCCATATATTCCCTAATGCTTTGCAGCCAGGTGGTAAATCCGTAATGTACAATGTATAATTTTTCATAATAGAATCGAATTCACTTCTAACAGCTTCGTTCCAAAACGGAGCGTCTGGTGAAGACATAGCTTCTGCCAAAGTTTTTGGAACATTTTCTACTAAAAATGCCATTAGGAAATCTTCACCAAAAGATTTTTCCTTTCGAGCTCTTTTGCTCCTTCTAGGTTCATCTTCTTTTTCATTTTCTGAAATATTGACGTTTGTCTCAATTACTGAGTCATTATCGTTGTCTCTTTCTTCTCAAGTTCGTTTACAACCTTGTTTTTCCTTGTATGGAAAAATATTTTCGAAGAAAGATGCATTTCTTGATTCCATGACTGTATTTTCATGGATATCTGATATTTCAGATTTATGTACCAGAAATCGATAAGCAATACTATTATGTGCATATCCGATGAAAATGCAATCCACAGTTTTAGGTCCAATAGTGACCTTCTTTGGTGGCGGTACCGCAACTTTTGCCAAGCACCCCCACACTTTGAGGTATTTATACAAAGGTAAAATACCTTTCCATAATTCATATGGAGTTTTGCCAGTTACTTTGTGTGGAATTTTGTTGAGGATATAATTAGTGGTAAGCAACGCTTTCCCCCACATGTTCTGGGGTAACCCAGATTCCTGCAACATTGCATTCATCATCTCTTTAAGAGTTTGATTTTTACGTTCAGCAAGATTCTGGTGAGTAAGGAGCTGTAGTTTGATGAATAATTTCATGCTCTTTACAGAATGCATTAAACAGTCCATCATACTCACCTCCTCTATCGCTTCTAACTACTTTAATAGTTGTTTTAAGCTGATTTTCTACCTCGAGTTTAAATTCTTTGAATTTTTCTAAGGTTTCATCTTTGCTATGTAATAGATATACATAACAATATTTTGTGCAGTCATCTATGAAGGTCACAAAGTACTTTTTCCCACCTCTAGTTGGCATGTATTTTAAATCATATAAATCGGTGTGAATTAAATCTAGAGGTTTATTAGTTCTTTCAACACGAGGTGAGGGCATTTTTGTAAGCTTAGCCTGTACGCATACTTCACATTTTTGTTTACTTGTTTTATATTTAGGAATTAGATTTAAGTTCATTAATCTTTGTATGGATTTGTTGTTTACATGGCCTAATCTTTCATGCCATATATTAAAAGATTCAACCAAATAAGCAACTGGCTCTTTCTTATTCATTGAAACTTTTGGAGCTACAACTTTCGGGAGGACTGTCATTACATTCAACTTGACAAGTCCTTCCTTAACATACCCCTTTCCCAAATACATCCCATTCTTTCTAATCACGAACTTGTCCGTCTCAAAACTTGTGGCGAATCCATTCTTGCTGAGAAAGGTTCCCGAGACCAGATTCTTTCTCATGTAAGGCACATGCTTCACATTCGTCAGAGTGACCTCACGTCCAGATGTCATCTTCAAAATCACATTGCCGCGTCCTTCAATCTTGGAGACTGCAGTGTTCCCCATTTTGAGCTTCTTCTCTGTCTTGCTTTTCTGATAGGTGCTGAACATCGCCCTATCGGTGCAAATGTGAGTGGTTGCACCAGTGTCATACCACCATTCCTTGGGGTTGTTGCTTTCAACCATGTTGGCCTCAGTCACCACAGCAACGAGATCCTCCTTAGTGAGATTTGCCTGAGCCTTCTCATGCTTGATCTTGCTGCGACACTCAGCAGTCTTGTGCCCCACTTTGCGGCAGTAGTGACATTTCCCCTTGAATTTCTCCACATTCGCATTGATTTCAATGCCTTTGTTCTTGAAGTTTTTTCCAGTAGCCTTTAGGGCTGCAGCTGCTTTGGAAGGCTTAGCAGGAGATTGAGCATGTGTCTTTCCTTTGCCTTTGTGCTCAGCCATGTTGACACTATGCTCCTTAGCATTTGCAGTTTCAGCAAGTCGGTTCCTGGATTCCATCTGAAGCCTCATGATGAGATCCTCGAGCCTCATCTTCTTCTTCTTGTGCTTCAAGTAGTTCTTGAAATCCGCATAGCTTGGAGGAAGCTTTTGAATGAAGCTGAGAGTTGTGAATGTCTCGCAGATGGACATCCCTTCAGCAGCGATTTCATGGCAAATGAGCTGAAACGCTTCCACCTGATCCATGATGGGTTTTGAATCCACCATTTTGAAGTCATGGAATTTTGCAACCACATACTTCTGGCAGCCAGCGTCCTCACCTCTGTACTTCTTGTCCAGTGATCTCCATAGCTCCTTCGCAATGGGGATATCACAATAGACCCGGTACAATGGATCAATGAGGCGACTCAAAATGTACCCTTTGCAGATGAAGTCGGAATGCACCCATATGTCAACACTTGCGAGAGTGTGCACATCACAATCCCGTAAGGGATCAGGGGCTTGTCCTCCTGGATGAACTTGTCCAACTTCAATGTTGTCAGGAAGAACATCATCTTCTTCTACCACGTTTTGAAGCCTTTGCCATCAAACTTGTCGGGCATCAATCCCTGAGTGAACACACTAGGTACTGTCGGAGGAGTTGAAACTGCAACCGGAGCATTTGAGGTTCCTTCAATTGAGGCCGTTTGATAAAGACCAGCACCGAAAAGGCTACGGCGAGTGGTTTCATCAGCACCATTACCCACTGGTAGGGTAGTTGTTGTTGTTGCAGCAATGGTTCCAACGTTTGTCAACGTTGCATCAGTTGCTGACACATTGAGTGGAGTTTGAGTGATAGTAGCCTCAATGGGGGTGGTGTTGCTAGGATCCGTCATTTTTCTGTTTGCAAAGAAAACATGAAAGCGGATTAGTACTCCATTCAATATACAACATATAGCATATTATTTTAAAGCAAAAATAATAGTTTAAAATCGATTTTCATTTTTGGTGTTTGAACCAAATCAAATCGATACAAGTCTGAGAAAACGTTTTGCAAACTCGCTTAAAAGCGTTCGCAGAAAGCATTTGTATAGACTTAGAATGTATCTAAAAACGTTTCACGGATGATGCTATAAGCAAACCGCAAACCCGTTTTGATTAGAAGTAAGAAACGTTTCGCGGATAAGCGTAAAGAAAATCGCAAACATCGTTTTTAAAGAACGTTTTGATCTGTGTAGAACAAAAAACGTTTCGCGGATAAGCTTTAAAAGCAAATCGCAAACCCGTTTCAATGAGAAACTAGAACATTTCGCGGAAATGCAAAGCGCAAATCGCAAACACCGTTCCGTCTGATAACCAAAAACCGTTCGCAAATCCTTATTAAAACCGTTTCATAAAACGTAATATCAATCCGTAAAGCTTTTGACAGAAAGCGATTAAGAGTTAAGATTGTAGAAGCTAGAAATCGGATTGATACAAACGATATAAAGTAATGAAACGTTAAGGAAAGAAACGGAATATAAACGTAAATACACATGGAGGCGAGATATGATCTCTTTCCTTAACTCTTAATATTCGCTCCGTAGTGAGACGGAACTGTACGAATATGGAGTCCCAGGATACAACCATGGCGAGAAGATTCACGCTTCACTCGTGAACGCCCTATCGAACTATAAATTCTACGAAACACTCTCGTAAAAGACTTACGCTGAGAGATTTTTTGTTGGTTTGTTTGCGGTGAAAAACTAATTCAATGAAATGAGAAGGAGACGAGATTTTAAAGAGGAGAAGACGAGCCACTTTCCGTAACTACTGCAGCACGTGCAAACGTTGGCGAAAATCTCGCGGAGATCACGGGAGTTGAGTTTCGAGAACTTATTCCCCAAGACTCTCTCTTATCTCGTTTAATATCTGAGAGAAAGAAATGCGTGACGTTTTTTATTTTTTAGATAAACTACTTGTCGTTTTAAAACGAAATGCATGTTGTTTTTGGAAATTAAAATGCCAAAAACGTTGAGCTTAATTGGTCCCAAAAAAATTTTATTGGGCCGGAGACCGGAGACCAAACCCGAGCTGGACAGACGGATGCGCGCGTGGGAGGTCTCCTCTCTCTCTCTGACCTGTTTAGAACAATGATATCATGTAAACATATATATATTGCTCGATCTCATCTCTCGCTTCCGATGTGGACAAACAAAAGTCACTTCATTATTGACTTGTTGTCCTGGGCTTTATAATCTCAGCCCAAAGTCATATTCTTTTCACCAATCAATAAAAGCCATTGGCTTAATAACATTGATCCAACAGTATGACATTGAATAGATTCCTAGTTCTGATTTTCAAGAGTCAATTTTTATTTGAAAACTATTTGCTTACTAATCTCGAGTAAATGAAAGGTTTAGTTTAATGCGAGGATGATAATCTTGTTTTTTTTTTTTTGTCACTGAATCTTGTTTAATTATGCATATGAATGTCTTGCTTACAAGACATTCATAATCAAACTCCATTTTGTAGCGGATGAAATAAACTGTGAAGTGTTAGTTGTGTACATAACATAAACTCGAAAAAGTAAATGTATTTTTTACTAATGGTGGGAGAGAACTGGTGGTCCGTGGTCCAGTTAATCCATATAAGTAGATGAAATGAAATTGGAATAACGTAAAAGTGAAGTATAAACAACCGTAACAAATACTCCATAAATACCAACTTGCAACAATGGTTTGATTGTAATTTTATTAGAAAACTAATATTAGCATGCGAATTTATAATAATATTCAAACATGTAGAGGAGATGGATTGATGTACACTCTTTTGATTCGTTGTTTCTGTACGCATAAACTGGTAAAAAGGGTTAACATGCGTTAGTGGCATCATTGCGTAAGCTTTCTTTTGTAATTTTGACAAAGAAAAAAGAGTCTTCATTGAAGGAGAAGACTTGCAATGTTGATTGGTGGCGACTACCTCCACTAGTAGTGTTAGCTAAGGGATCTCTCTTTTTGTTTAGTTTATAAATCACTTGATTAATTAGTTAACCACCGAGAATATTTTACTACTATTAATGTAAAGTTTGATAAACCTAATAGGTTTCAATAATAAATATCTAAAAATAATGATGGATCAACTATGTAGTCTGTAATTGTATAAGTACTGATACCAATGACAACTAACAAACTCCAATCTTCTTATACTAGGAATATTAAATAAATTAGTTATGTGAATCTCGCTTTATAAGAAACCTTTTTCTGTTGTATAATTAAGCTAATTAACTTTGTCAATATCCGTTCCCAAAAACACATAATAAGTTGACAAAGAAAAACATAATTATGACAAAAATTTTATTCTTGGTAGGACCAAACCTAACTGTCAATGAGAATTTTCGATTTATTTAAGGGGACAAGAACAAATGGATTATAAAGAGAGACCAAACCGAAGAAGTGATCGTATCAAATCAAAGAAAACAAGTCTACTTACAAAATTTGTGGAGTGTGTCAAGAAAAAATGAAGACAGTTTCATCATTGGTGATTATTTTTCTTCTCGTACTGATCTTGCAAACTAACATACTAGAGAGTGGGCATGTCCGTTCAACTGATCAAAACACGGTCGAGAACAACAACACTGTCATAAACAACACAACCACGGGAGTAGTTCTCAAGGACAAGAAAAGAAGTTATGGTGGAGGAAGCGGAAGTTTTAGATGGGGATGGGGTGGTGGTGGTGGTGGTGGAGGAGGAGGAGGAGGAGGTGGTGGTGGTGGTGGTGGCGGCGGAGGATGGGGATGGGGAGGAGGAGGGGGTGGTGGAGGATGGTACAAATGGGGTTGTGGCGGAGAAGGAAGAAGAAAAGGAAGAGAAGGAAGAGGAGAGTTTGTGAAAAGAGAATATGCCGAGTGCAAAGGAAACGGGAAATGTAATGGAAAGAGATTAGAATGTCCTCAACATTGTGGAGGTTTTTGTTTCTACGATTGTCTCTTTCTCTGCAAACCACATTGCCGTCGCTAGAGAGATATATTCATGCATACTTTTTTTGAGGGTTTTACTATACTTTTTTGGTTTGTTTGTTTGTTTTTTTTTTTTTTGGGTTCTTCTTTACAAATATTTTTGAACTTCTTGAGTGCTAAAAACGAAAAAAATAGCCATTATATTAGGTCTTGATTCATCTAATTTTTTTTCTTTGTTTGCTTTCTATGATGATCTAAAAAAGTTGATAAAGGAACACACATGTGAGACCTTTTTTTTTTCCTTTCTATAATGAACATCTTTTGAAAAACAAATCTTCTGCTTGTACTAGTGTTTTTCAACGACAATTTTTGACATAAGAACAGTTATAATTAATTTGCTTAAGATAGAGATTATTTTAATTAATTTTGTACTTTTTTGGTCAACGATTAATTTGTATTCTTAATAACCGGGAATCTCAAATTGAAGTTCACACTAGTATCCGGATTCCCGAACATACAACTGTAGTAGTGCATAGCAAACATAAATTAACGTTTATAGTTCGTAGAGCACAACAAGAAGCCAGTGTATCTCTTGGTTAATTCTAACGAGTATATCATCTATCTATACTATTATTTGCGAAGTGAATTGGCTTATGTGTCAACTCCTCCATGATTTTAGATTTCTTTGTTTATTTGTCAATATTGTTCAATAAATTTAATTAGTAGTTTTACTTATTTATTATGTTTTAATTGTTTTTAGTTATTAGTAATTTTACTTATCTGTTATATTTTAAAATTTATCTGTAATATTTTAAAATATTTTTAGTTGGTTATTGTAAATTGTTAATTAATATAAACCTATAGTTTTAAATTTGGTGGTGGTTTGTTTATGGATTGCCAACGTAGTTTAGAAGATTCAGCTGAAGCTTCCCAATTTGGTTGTGGGGAAAGATGGAAATCCTAAAAAAGTTTAAGAAGAACAATGAATAATTTTTAAAAATTTGGATTTTTTTTCTTTAAATTTAGAGGTTTTTACGTTAATTATTTAAATTTGGATTTTTTTCTTTAAATTTTGAAGTTTTTAAGTTAAAAAAAAAATTAGATTTTTTCTTTAACAATGAATCATTTTTAAAAATTTGTGTTGGTCTTTTCAATGTTTTAATTTATTCCTCTTTAATTATTGTTATTTAATCATTCAAATTTATATTTTATTAAGTATTTTTTATTTGAGAAGTGAATTTACTTATTTATCGTATTCTCCATGATTTTAGAATAAGTCATTAATTTTATTATTTAAAATTTTATTTTAATATATACATATACTTATTGTGTTATTTAAAATAATTAATAAACAAACTTATTCAACCGATATATATATATATATTATTTTAGAAACCATATTGTAATATCTATACTTATCATGATATTTAAAAAAATTAATTTATTAATAAATATTAACAATTGATATTAACAATATATATCGATAATATTATGTTTATCTTATATTTATTTTATGTAATGACTAATATTATAATCAGTTTCTCTCATTTTATTGGAGATATGATCTAAATAATTATTACAATATTAAAATCAAGATTAAATATAAAACATCATTGAGAATATGTCATAAAATATAAATTATATACTTATGTTAAATATTATCAAGCAGGTCAATTTATTTAATTATATATTAAATCTTCCGTATTTTTGTTCCTTCAAGTATTGACTAAACTACCGCTACATTCATTATTCCAGAAATCACTCCAAATTTACAAGTTAATTTCTATTTAACACCAAATATAAGTCAATAAATATGATATAGTTAATTAGTAGAAACTCTTTGCTATGAATACTACAAGGCTATGTTAGAATCAGAAAACAAAACCTTTTGCATTCTTTTATATAACAAAACTGAATTAATAGCTACTCAAAAATCAAAAACTAATAATTAAATAAAAACTAAGATAGCATAAATTATTCTTTGCTTTATAATCAAATAAATGTTTAAGAATTTGTCGTTTGAATTAATTTCCCTCAACATCTTGATAATAAAAAAAGCCCATAAAGAATATAACATAAGATAGTGCAATAGGCCCAGATTTCAAATGTTAAACTTAAGAATAACACATTAATATTTTAATTAATTATCACCCTAATGAAAAATTAAAATACAAAAACATATGTTAGATTTAATATCGTTGGATATATATATCAATATCGTTGAATATATATCAGCCGCACAAGGTGCGGAAATTACCTAGTTGTCTTATAAAAAATACATCTCGATACATCCTGATAACTGGACCACAATGGTCACATGAAAATATCTCTTAAATCTTTCTCGAGAGCAAATAAACTTAACAATTCATCTTTTTAAGCACGATTTTTGGCTGACTGTAATATAATGCAGCGATATAATACATGGATACTCAGTATTTGTTGTTGTAGATATTTTGCTACTGCCGGTCCAAGTCATTGGCCTATGGCCCCAAAATTTTCAAAGAAAATTATTTAGAATTATGTTTTTAAATTTGTAAGAAAATAATTTTAAATTGAAATCTTTACTATATCGCCTATAATTTCTAAAATCTCAGGACATGCAATATCTCTATAATATTATTTGAGAAGTCAATTTTCTATGTGTCGCGCTCACGTTAATTCTCACGATGGTTGTTTACATTGATACCCTTAATGAATTAAAAATATTATATTTATATACTATTATTGAATTCTTATTTAGTTTGCTTTATAAAATTTTCCAAATAACATATATAATAAAAAGGAAACGTTTATAAAGTTAAAAAACGAATTTAAAAACGAAATTATATGTCTAAATAATAAAATTTCATTAAAAAGAAAAGTTCACAAAATTGTAATATTCCATTTAAAAAAAAATTTTTGATAACATAAAATATACTAATAAAATACTTTCTTTATAATTATATTTTCACAGATTTATAAAAAGAAATAATATTCTTATAAAACACAATTTTAAACAGTACAACAATATATTTTCAAAGTAATAGACATATTTTTTATTTACCTATCTATTGTTTTAGATGATTACATAAAATAATTAGGTAACATAAACTGATATATGTTTAGTTGACTAAAAATAGTTTATAATTAGTATTATTGAAATGTTATTTTTTATATTTAGTTGATTGTAATATCTTTCATTTACAGAAAAAAAATATAATTTAATAAATATTCATAAAATTATTTAGAAATTATAAAAATATTTTAATTTTTTGTAAATATTGATGTCTTCATGAGCTTCCAAAAAAGTATCAGTTACTTATGTATGTAATTTCCTATAGATCATCGCTTTATTTTCTAATATCTTTAAAAATAACATTTAATTTGATATATATTATGAAAATACATGCACATTTAATGATAAATAAAATTAATTTGACTTGGCTTAATTATAATAAAAATAATTATACTTCTATTTGAATTTAAAAGAATATATGTAACTCAATATACTCATAATATGAGTCACTCGACTAATCCAATTTAGATCTAAAATCATAGATTTAACTACAATAAGAAAATATAATTTTGTAATAATAATAATGATTTATTTTATAAATATAAATTATAGGAAGACTCAAAACACATTAACAAATGAAAATAAAATATTAATTAATTGTTACAATTTAGTTCTTTTGTAAAATTTATATATATGCATGAGACTTCAGAATGATATCATTATACTAATTTACGTAATTTTGAATCAAACATTTTGGTTTATTTTTTATTTCATTCTAAGCACAATATATCTTAAGTTATACATAATTTTCCTAATATATATTTAAATATCTAAGAAAACAACCAACCTAAATGTAAATAAGAAAATTAATCAAAATTTTAATAGATTTAGAATTAAAAATATTATAGTTGAATTCAGATAAATAGATGCAATTCAATATATCCAAATGATAGTTAAATCGACTAGATCTAATCTAACATATCTAAAATCATAAAACTAATTAAAGTAATATAATATTATTAATATATATTATGCATAAAAATTATAAATTAATTTAAAATCAAAATTAAATAGCAATAAATTATTATAATATATTTACTTTATAAATATTTATATCCGTGCATGAGCACGGGAAAATTACCTAGTATTATGCTAAATAACATGCTAATATTTTAAGGGAAAAAAAAGATTCAACAACTGATTGAAAAAGGGGTGATGGAGCATTACCTTGTTTCTTTTGTGAATAGAGTTTCACATTCTCAGAGTAAAACTGGTAAACTAAAATGGAACTAATGGAACAAAAAAAATTAGAATAATAGGAATGAAATACTGTATATAATGGATTGGAATTCATAACAATTGTAAAATAATATATGGAACATTCCATTCCACATTCTAATTCCAAATTTTGTTGATTCCATTAAAAAAAAAGTAATAGAACAAATTAAGAAACCTAAAGCGAGCTATTAAAGGCATCAACTCATTCACTCTCAAAGATTTCTTGACGCCAAAACGATTGTAGTCTCCTTTCGCAAACCACACTTGGAGCAATTTCAAAAGCTCCTCCTATTAAAGTAAAAGTAAGCTCAACTTTACGTTCCAACCGTGTTTATGAAGAAGATGGTCATTGATTTGAGAGTGTTCATGATTAGTTTCATTTAAACTCAACTCAATTCATAATACTTTCTTACTTTTTTCCTTTCCGTTTATAGATTGGTATAACGAGTTTAAACAAAAAAAAAAAAAAGAGTTAACGACCTGTCGGTACTTTACTTGAATAGTTTCGGCAGCCATAATGAAGTGTCTATATAGTTATCAGAGATTTGGAGGCATATTCAATCAAAAACAAAAATATACCGATGGTGGTGGGCACGTTCTGGTGACTTTGTCTCCATTATATGGTTCTTTTTCTTATCTTTATTTCTCAATAAATATTAAATAAATAGCAACCAAATCCAAGAACAATCCTTTCCCCATATGGGAACTGGAGGAGCAGAACATGAAAATGACTCTTCGTCACATGCAAACATATACCGCTAGATTTCATACAGAGAATTTCAAACAAGCTTTGACTTACAATAATGCTGATGACAATCGAAAATAACTAATTTCTTTCTATGAAATGAAGTCTTGCTTCCACAAAAAACGGAGAAATCTTGCGCCGTGATTCACAATGTAAGTCATGGGCTTTTATTACACGAAAACTTGCAATACAGGATAAGAAAGAACATTTGCAATCACACTAAAAATTTACAAAATACAGAACCAAGAAGTAAACCTAGTTCTTCTACAAAGAACGAAGTTCAGAGAAATCAAGAAAGATCAAAAGGCCAGCAAACAAACAAAACAGAAAACACCGGGTAGATTACCAGAAGGATCTGGACTTTTTATTAGAAGTAAGAGGAAGAGGATGAGTAAAAGTAGTAGTCGTAGTCATCTGTGGGACAGTGAAGCCACCATCATCATACCATCTCTTGTTCTGTCCTTGTTGTTTCATGTTTTGTAATGGAGTATAAGCCTGTACTTCTGGTGATGTGTCTTTGTTGTTGTAAATCCCAAACTGAATATTGTTGTCCTGAGAAAAGTACTGGTTTGTGTATGAGGAAGGAAGAGTTTGTGGAATCTGAGGGACCCAAATCCCCATATTCTTAGATGGAAGTGACACTGTATTGTTGTTGTTTCTGTTAGTGCTGTCATCTTTTGCTTCCATATATGGTAACACTCCATCATCATCACCACTCTGTAATCACAAAAGCACACCCACCAGAAAAGGAAAATAATTCATCTCAAAAGTAGAAAAGATCTATCCACATCTATAAAGTTTGGTACTAATTATATATCAAAGAGATCTGATATAATCACGTAAAAAAAGGAAATGAAAGCGATGAAATTTTCAATCACCAATGGATCTTTGAAGTTATTATAATAAACAGGGCTGGTCACAATTTAAGATGAATCTTAATATAAAAAAAATTCTATATTTGATGATGTATAACAACTCTTTAAAATTTGATGAATCTTAATATAAGAAATTCTATATTTGATGATGTATAACACCTCTTTAAAATTTGATGAATCTTAATAAACAAAATTCATAGCGTATTATCTAGGACAGGCCCTGCTAATAACTATCAATTTTAACTGATCAAACTTGATCTTTCTTCATTAGAGAGAAGAAGATCAACAAACCTTAGAGAAACCATAAGGAGGAAGCGAGGAGTCAAGAAAATCTTCAACGTGCCAACCAGGTAACGTATCGATCAGATACTCTGAAATCGTGCTTGTGGATCCCCACTGATTCATCCCTACGTCGCTACTGATCTTGGACGGTTGGATCCTGGAGTTCTTGATCTGACTCTGAGGAGCTGAGATGGGTTTCTTGAAAGGAGCAGGGACAGAACAATCTTGACTACTTGAAGGAGATTCTGTAGTTGGTTTGTAAACAGATGATGTTGCAGATAGCTTAACCCCTGTGAGAAGAAACCTATCGTGTTTCTTGGTGTGTTCGTTCGCCGAGTGGATCGATGAATCACAGTCTTTGCATAAAATAGCCCTATCTTGTTGACAAAACAACAGAGCTTTCTTCTCCTAAAGTTCACCAAAAAAGAAAAATCAAAGGAGTCAGACAAAACCCATGTCCAAAAATCTTGACAAGAACTTGAAAGAGACCTGACAGATGTCGCAGATAGGAGAGGAGTTGGAGGAAGAAGGATGGAGGAGAGAGAAACGGAGATGTTTTGAGGCGAGTTTGTTAGCGTGGTGGACTCGGTGATCGCAGCCGTCGCATAGAGACGCTTCGTCGGCGGTGCAGAACACCGAGGCTTCTTCTTTATCGCAGACGTCGCACCTGATCTTCATCAGTAGATAGATTAAGAGAGATAAAGCGAGACTTTGCTGAAAATGATAGGAGAGAAGAATGGAGACTTTGTTATGAGTTCTGTACTAAAAGGGAAAGAGAATATGAAAAAATAATACAAGAGGGTGCTTAAGTAATATCATCATCATCATCATCATCTTTTTTTAGAAAAAATCATATCTCTTCTCTCTTTCTTTTATTTTTTAACTACAAAAAGTAGTTATTGTTTTATACGAGTCCATGAAGTAAACTTTTTAAAAATGAAATAAAATCTAATAGCGATCCAAGAAAAACATTATTACTTTGTTACATCATATTTCATTTCATTTTCCAGTCACCTTTTAAGTAAAATACAAACGGTGATAATATGAAAGCTTGACTTGAGTGTAGGTGCCCACGTTAGTTCTGCCCATCCAAAACTACAAATTTCGAGAAGAAACAAAAATATATAACTAAAGGAACTAATGGTGTATGATATATTTCAACAAATTATTATTAGAATTTTACTTGTAACAAAGTTATAGTTACCACATTTTTCACTAATTTACTTTTAACCTTTTTGGCTTTTTTACATCTCTAATCAAACAAACTTTATAGATCTATAGACAACTTGACAAAATATTACTTGTAACCGGATCTGAAACCCCGTTTTACAGGTTAAATTAATATATATATGTACGTTTAAAAAAAATCTTGACAGAAAATTATTGTACAAAACTATCTTTATAAAATGAAACAAAAAACTGATGAAGACACTTACTCCTACACCTTCAAGATTAAATCAATGGCTTACATTGTATGCGAACACAAACTTTGTTAAAAAAAAAATTAGACTGGCCAGGTAGAATACATTGAGGACATTAATACAAACCAACTGACCAGATGGTACATTATATTAACACAAACCATTAATTAAATTACATATTACATTCATAAACAAAATGATAAATATATTAGAAGCATAACATTACGAGACCTAAGAGACATAACTCTTTAATATGAAATTCCTGTTTTGAATTTTATTGATCATACCAAATTTGAAAATTTAATGGTGTATTAAAATTTAAAGTTTTGTAACTAAAACTCGTTGATAGTGGATGGATTGATTGTTTTTCTAGAGATATGTGACTCCTTTTTTTATGTTTTCAAATCTCAACAGTTTATAATCACATGTGCGTACTATAAAATTTACCAAACAACATTATATATTTTAAATGTATATATATTTGAAACACTGCATGTGCATTGTCCATAACATCTAATAAGTTTATATGGAAGATAATACTACGCTGTTTTCCAGGAAGTGTCCCCAAAAAGCATAAAATTCAACCAATATTTATAGGAGAAAATACAAAGCTATCTTTGTTTTAGCGGATTGGTCGACTCTGGTTGTTTTCGCCGAATGGCATTTTGGTTATTTGAATTTATTTATTTATAGTAAAGCTTATGCAGTCATGCACCATATATAGGTCCAAACAGAGAATGAAGATCAAACGTGGTTACAATTCCAGCTATATGTTAAAGAGTTGCCTATATATCACCTTGTTACCAAAATGTTTGCAATGTTTTTATGTTATCTTTGTTTTGGCAGATTATGGTTGAAGCCATCGAAGAACTTTTCCTTGAAGGTGGGTGTGTGAAGCGGGGGTATTGAACATAGTTGACCGGTGATGGAGGGTTGGCCTAGTAATGGATCTTTCCCTTACAAAAATATATAAAATACCCCTAAAATTTCAAGTATATCAGTCAAAAAATATATAGAATATGTTTCAGCCCTTTTATGAAAACTTCAGATTTCACATTTTTGTTATCTTTTGATTTTGTTTTTTTTATTGAGTTCTAGGATCTCATTCCATCATTAAAATATCTAGATGAACTAAATGATAAAATGCTATATTTTCAATATTTTCTCAAATTGGCTAGCTAGTTTTATAATTAATAAAGTTGATAAGAATAATTCTTAGTGTGAAAAAGAAATATGGAACGTAGCTTGTAACTGGAGACAAAACTTTAAAGGGCTGTACCCATATTAATTGCTTTGCATAGATGCCAAGGATAAGTTTCAAAATCTAGACCCACTACCAAGTAGTAACCAAAGATTATAACGAATATTTTAATTATCAGGAGTGTAATCTAGTAGCACCGTATCTTGTACATTCCTAAATTCTAATCCTGAAAAGTAGGCAAGTAGCATATAAAAGACTGGACAATTAACTAAAGGCGTATGCTTAAAAAAACTTCAAATTCATATAGAACCCTGGCAAGTATCAAAATAGTAAAAAAAATGTATCACAATAGTAGTTTGTTTTTGTTTGGTGGAAAGTATAGTCATAGGCTCATGGGTATTAGAAAATCTTATTAAGTTACAATTTCAAGAATACATGTACCTAGCTCATACTATTTTGTTATGAGTCCACATAATAGAGAGTTTTCACTGCAAGTCTGCAACCTTTCTTATCGATCTCAAAAGTTGTTTCATAACCACTAGTAGTTGTAAATAAAAAACTAAAAATAAATAACTAAACCACTAGTAATCGATATTATAGAGAGCACATAATAGAGAGCCTCATGTGACCAGCCTCTGAAGCAAAGCTTACTTTAGATTAGTTTAACTGAGAATGTGAGTTAGGGAACAAAATGGACCCCTCGCTTAAGTGTCATGTTCTATATTTAGCAACTAGCAAGAGGATAATCATGGCGAAAAGCATTTAAATATCATAAGATCATGTCGAATAAAAATTAGGTCAGAATCGATTATTTATTGTTTTATATATTATGCTTGGAAACCTGGTCGATGTTAACAAATCAAAGGAAGTTGCTGAAATTAGGTGTGTTATGATGTCAATTATTCATCATTGAAATTTTTTATTCTTCGTTATGATCAAAACATAAAACTTTGATGCTAGTCCCAAATGAAGGTGGACGAAGGGGTGGGAAAGAAGATAGACAGCACGTGGCTAGTTGGGCTGTCGTGTCTCTCGTACGTTGTTTGAAACTCTACACTTTGATTTCGACTCGGTCACCACCTCATCTTCTTCACTTCATTTTCTGATTCAAATTAATCTACACGTAACACGTTCTTTGTTCTTTTTTTCGACTTAAGAAAGATCGAAATTAAGTTTCTAAATCATAACTATATGGTCAAAATAATTTACGATAATTCTCTTTTATTTGTGTAATTATGTTCATGACACTTATATAACCACACCATTGGTAATGAGTATTTATAAAAATTGGAATAAAATAAGGGAATTAGTTGGATCTGTATGGGAAGGTGGGGAGGCCAATATCGAAACCCATCGAATCTTAACAGCGATTCAATATGGGTTTTTATCAAGCGAATTTAATGATTTTACTAGGTGTTTTGTCCATATGCGGATATAATCGTTTTACGATATTTATTAGTTTATATCTTATTAATTTAAATGTTATTAAAAAATTTAAATCAAACATAAAATTATTTATGTTTGATAGTTTTACATCACAATATATATGTTTATTACTGAGTCGAAAATGATAAAACACTCACATATGTAAAAGTAATTTTAAATATATCTTAATAGAAAATTTTTTATTTAATACTTAATTATAAAAATTTTATCTTAATTTTAAAATTTTATAATATAAAAATATTATTTCCAAATAACAAAAACATATATATATAAGAATTATCTTATTTTTTCAAAATTATGATTTACAATAAATAAATAATTCCACCAATGTTTTCAAAGTATTTAGTAGATCTCTTATGTTTTTAAATATTTATCTTTTTTTTTTACAAGTTTGTTTTTTCTGAATTTGTCATATGACATGTAATCGAGTGTTGATTTGGTAGAAAGTGAACATAAAATTTTGTAGTATTCATATTAGCAAAATTTACAATTGTTAGAAAACATATTTTAAAAAATAAAACACTAAAATTTAAATAATAAATTGAATATAATTTTTAATACCAAAACTGTAGATATAATCCATTAATATCATATGAGAGAGGAATTGTTTTATATAATATTAATAAAATAATATCAAATAGTTGTGTAGATGATAATTATCATATTAAAAAATCTATTTATTATCTAATATATAAATATTATTAAAATAAATTATTAAAATCATTGAGTCACTTAAAATCAAATGAAACTTTTATATAATAAAATAATAGATAATATCAAATATTTGTATAGCTGAAATATTGTAATTATCACGTTTCTTAAACTCTTTATTATTAAAATAATAAAAATCTTTAAAAAAATTATTGATTAAATCAACAAATCAGCAAAATTATTTCATAAATAATAGTATAGATATATATATAGATATTATAATTATTATGTTTCTAAAACTGTTTATTATTAAAATATTTAAAAAATATTTAAAAAAATTATTGACTAAACTTAAAATCACAGAGAAGATGACAAATCAGCAAAATCATTTAATAAATAATAGTATAGATTGGTCCACTTTGGAATTCACTAAATTAAAGTATACGAATAAGCCCCACATTATTTTATATAGAGTACACTGCCCATTATTTGGCATCAATACACTCAATATAGATCCTCATCGAATTGATTCGAATTTTGTCCTTCTCACCTTTTCTTTCACTGTTTATTGACTATTATACGATGACTATTTGAAAAACTAACGAAAATCCACCAGCTTTTAAATCATCCAACTTTTGATTGGATCAAATGTCAAGTGTTACGTTTAGATGATCATACAAGTATTTTAATATAATGTCTCAACTAGTTCAGCCCAAAAAGTCTCTACTAATACGAGTAATAGCTATACATATATAATCTCATTTGTGAATTCCATCCAGATATCTTTTGACTGCTTTCTCGTTCGTATCGAATACGAACGACATTTCTCGTATCTGCAAACACGTAAAGAGATCGATCAGCTTCTTTTGAACCTAATACTGAAACATAAAGTAACAAGAAAAATAACCTGGATTAAGCTATTGTTCCTGAGATTAACTATCTCTCCATGTTGAACTTCCTTCTCGTTTATCCATATCGAAAACTTCCCAAGATTCTTAATTACAAAACACCCATCTTTCTTCAACTTGATTATAGCCTAAAATCAAATAAAACTCAACACTTCGAATCTCTCCATCGATCAAAAACGTAATAAGAACAAATCAATACACCTGATATTATGAATAACGTAATTACCTGTCGTCTAGAGACTTTTTTCCAAGACCCTGACTTTGCTAAGTCGATATCCACTCGGTATTCTCCAGTTGCTCGTCCAAGTAACACCTGAATAATATTATAAACGTTTATTAAAATGATTAGTAACTCTAGTTAAGCACCATTCAAAAGAATGTTTCAATAACCTCAGGTTTATTAATGTAATGCTTAGAGCTTCCGTATAGCATAGCAAAAGCTTCATGAGAAGTGATGTTACGGTTAATGTAAGACTTAGAACTCTGCTCTAATCTCATAATCATTCGCGCCACTTCCTCATTTCGATATCTTGACGCTACACACAATCATCATCACATCTTTGTTAAACAAAAGGCAAGAACCGGCAAAAAAACAAAACTACAGATTGTGTGACAGCTTAGTTACCTTCCAACTCGTACCGATCTTGACCAATCGGTTCAAGGTCCATGTCAAGAATCTGATTTTTTTTTAAAAAAAAACAGAAACTCAGTTTCAGAAAATTAAAACAAGAAAAATTAAACAATAAATTTCACAGGCTTGTAAGAGTTTATATACCATAGCTTCAACATCTGAATAGGAAGGCAAGTCTTCATCACTCTCAATCTCATTGTTGTCTTCCTCTTCTTGTAACATTGGATTGTTTATATCCATCACTGAACTTAAAGTCTGTTCATAGTGTTGTTGTGATGTTGAAGTTGTTGTTGTAAAACTAGAAGTCGCTTTCTCGGTATAGCTAGCCTTGAATGCATTAGAACAACTTGCTTGTTCTGTAACAACACTACCTCCAGTACCAGAACTGTGGAGCATGTCATTATTACCTCTGGCTTTGGATGGTGATGATGATGATGATCCTCTGTTTGGATACGGAGGTGGTCTCATATGCTTCCTCTGTGATGATGAAGAAGACGGGTTTCGAGCTTTCTTTGTGTACAGAGTAAAGTCAATATCATCGTTATCTGGAATCTCATCGGACTCTTTGTTTAGAGTGCATATGATAGCACCGTTGATGACTTCTGGATGTGGATCCCAGTCAGGCAATGACGTAGCACTATGACAGTATATCTCTGGTTGGCTTGGCAAAAACTCTGGATCAATCCAAGTCTCTGCCTGATCATGTGACACTGATGTTGTCTCATTGAAGGATTGAAACATAGGATCTTCAGAGTCTTGTTGAAGCAGAAACTCTTCTAATGCTTTTGCTGCTGTTGTTGTGTCTGAAACATCACAATCGTTGAATAACTGATTCACCATTCCACCATCATCATCATCAATACCTGGGAAAGAGTTTTGAATAATTGCCAAGTCCACTGCATCCAACTCCAAGTCGAAATACTCAGAGCCTTCAAACGCGTGTTCTCCAAACGCAACGTGATCAAGATCTTCGTTAATGACGTTGTTATCATCGTTACTAGGAGGATACATCTCCTCCAAACGCCTCCTCTTACATGCTGTATAATACTGAGACCTGACTGGTGTTCTGTGATGATGATGATTATGATGATTTTGTGGAAGAAACTGATCCGAGTACATGTGATCGAATGCGACTGATGAAGATAGAGATGTGACATGAGGGTTGTATAGAAGAGAATGCCATCGATCTCTTAGTTCAGAAAGTGTGAATCTCCTAGAGAACTTGACTGCTCCTTTAGCTAGCGACTCTAGAGAAGCTCCATTCTATATTATAACAAGAATAATGATTAGAAAATTGCAAATCCTGGATTAAAATATTCACGATTTGTATCATGTCCGTAAATAATCAATAATAAACTCGTAAGAGTCAATCTCTAATCAAGTTTTGATTGGATGACTTGGGACACAAGCTAGCATGTTGATTATAGGGCTCAAACGCTGCATTGATCTAGGGCTTTAGTTCAAGATTCACTAACATCAACATGTTACAGGAACACTAGATACGAAAAGACAAGAACATGTAGTAGAAGATCGATCACAGAAAAAAAAAACATAGTGGAAATTAGGGTTTCGTGAAAACTAAAACCTCGATGGATTTTCTGAGACGAAAGTCATCTTCAGGGATCCAGTGAGAAGCCATCGGAGACGCAAACAAGAAAGCTGTCTTCTGGGGAACGACAGAAGCTTCTATTGAGTCGACGAGATATTGAGAAAGGAAATATTTTCTAAATCAGCCACCGAATCTTAATTATCTATAATTAACGTTTTTAATTAGCCAAATAAAAAGAAATAACTCCTAGTCTTCTCGTTTTCTCGATTTAATTTTATTTAACCCAAAAAGAAAATCGATATATATCCTTTTACGGATTGGTTTTATTATGTTATTTCTCGTGAAAAAATAGTTTTTATTTTTTATATATAATAAATGTCATTGATAATATGTGCAGCAGT
The DNA here is from genome assembly GCA_018703725.1 of Brassica juncea. Classification (NCBI taxonomy): domain Eukaryota; kingdom Viridiplantae; phylum Streptophyta; class Magnoliopsida; order Brassicales; family Brassicaceae; genus Brassica; species Brassica juncea. Next base: position 32,027,599 of record CM031937.1, read on the forward strand.
ACAGATTAACTACCAATAGTATTAATGAATGAAATTATGAAGGTAATATAAATAAACAAAAATTAAGCAAACCGACTAGCGGTTTGATGATTAACTTAATTAATTAAAATGAATATAATGTAAAATATGCGTTAAGTTAGGCGTTTTAAACAAGGAAGCCTAATCGAATGGAACGATTAAAGTCCAAAGCAGCATTGATGCTCATACCTCTTCTATTTTAGAGTTTCAAGCCAGCAATGGATTCCACACAACTTTAAAAATTGTTACTCTTAACGCAAAAATATCCTTCTTAACGCAAAAAGTTCCAGATGTGTAATGGGCTATAAAGTTAAGCCCATTATCTTGGAAGTCATGCGAAAGTACACTTCGGTTGTAATGCCCAAAGCCTTACCCACTAACATACACAGTTTTGGGCCAAAGCATATTGATGCTGAATGCTTAACTACTAAATTCTATAGATCTTATAGGCCAACTCGCTTATTTAACCTGAAAAGGGCTAAAGATTCTTGAATGGTCTACAAGAAAATACAAAACTATCTAAATTCTTTGAATAAGTCTATTCATATGAGCTATATATCACACATATTATTAGACTCTGAAGAATAGTGGTGGTCACGTGACAAATGACAATGAGTCTTATTGTGTAACCTTCGTGGAGACCACAACGCTGCTTTTTCTTCGGCCGGTTTCTTCTCCTTAAAAGGCACATATAGGCCTATTATATTATACGCTTATATGTACTTAAATATGCGTATTAAGACTAGTATTTTTATATATACACACATTAACATAGCTAGAGCTTAATGTGAAGCATGTGCATGGATGGGAAAACGGGCCCCACAGGCTTTTATGAGGCCCATGATGCTAATGCAGGGGGACCACGTGGCATGGGGCTAGTGCCTACAAGTGGAGGGATCCTAAGAAGTAAAGTACGTAGAAGTTTGATCTCGTGATCGTACGTACTGTTTCTACATTGGCATGCAGTGTTCGTCGCCTAGGGTTACAGAATTAGACTTGCTTATTATACTTAACTTGCAATGTATTCATGAACCACAGTTACAATCACGTCACCTTGTATATCGTTTTTTTTTTTGTATATTGTTTTCGTTTTCTTTTCTTTGTCTTTTATACATATAAATATACGTACGATGGGAAATTCGTATAAAGTAGGTGACTACACAAGAATTTCAAAAATTCTTAGTAACAGTTGGGACATCTTCAAAACCAAATATTAGTTTTTTTTCTCCCTCGTTTTGTTTTCAAAGTATATTGTTCGCGTAAGTCGAATATCTTAGCTTTAGGAAGACGCTTTGAGTCACTTCATCCTTTATTTCCAACAAGACATAACCCGTTTTTAGCGGAAAGAGCATAATTATAACTTAGCTTTAAGCAAAAAAATGATATGGTCATAAAAGCGCAGTGCAGAAAATGTTATTTAATTACAAAAAATGCTTCCATTCGTTCAAATCTACTTCCATGAGTCATGAGTGTATAGTTGTGAGAGTAACGCGATTCATATTTACTGATGTACACAATTTAAGTTAATATATTAGCATATAGAAGATGAAGAGATTAAAAAAAAACTTTTATAGGTATTAAAAAATTAATTACTACTTGCTGAAAAACACTAACTAAACAGTTCTGAAAACATAACTTGGTTATTTTTATGGTGAGTACGTTATATATGCGAGTAAGAAAGCAAGCCTTTTCAAGAAAAGAGCCGACAAATCAATGTTTTAAACCAATATGCCACCCGTTCATGAAACCACAAGATTAGGTGATAAGTAACAGATTTATCATGCTGCTTCCAAAGCTAGCGTAATATATACTTTAACGAGTGATCTAACGTTGAGGACATAGCTAGGGTCGAGTCTATTTCATATAGTTTTACTTATGTTTGATAGAAATGAATGCATAATAACAAAAATACTCAAATTTTCACATGTTTTGGTAACTAGCTTAGATTTTGGCTCGAACCTTATCTGTTATAATGTATACAAACATTATACTAAGATGGTAATCTAAGTTCTCGAAAACCAAAACAGTTGATAGTCAACCAAGTAAACGTGTTAATTTATATCAGAGGTGATTCGTTTTAATTAAATATTGAATTATATCAAGGTTTTGCTAATTTTGTAAGGTCATCTTATTGGGTCTGGCGATGAATATTTAAATTATGCAATCGGGTTTCCTAGAGTTTTCATATTTCGTAATTTCTTAGGATTGTTCTCAATTGTTATAGGTTACAAAGAAAATTTGTTTTTTATGTATAAAAGTTTGTTCATAATGAAATATGTAGCGGCGGAAATGAATGTAACACTTCACATTGAGAGCATCTCCAAAAAACGATATATAACTTCAAATACGAAGTTTTTTGCTCTCCAAAAAGGAACTTCAAAACTTCAAACTTTAAATTTAAAGTTTTTTTAGTATTGAAACTTCAAAGATATAGTGTCACTACTCAAAACTTCAAATTTGAAGTTTCATATTTTTCATTGTATTTTGGTCCTTAAATTTACATATTATATATATGATTCTTAAATATTTTGTCTTTTTATCTTTTTAATCCTTCAAAATTTTATAACTCATATACATTTCAAATTTGCTTTTATAACTTTAATTTTTACAAATAAAATTAAATAAAAACTTTAAAATAAGTTTTTCTCAGAAATAGGTTTAGATAACAATAATATTAGAAAAGAAACTTAGCAAAATGCACTAATTGATCATATATGGAAGTATTTTACTTGTATTTTAATATTTAATTATGTATTTCTATGTAAAATTTTATATTTTACTGTATCATTTGTTAATTAATATTTATATATTATTTTTATATATTTGCTATTTATTTATAAAGTTTTATGAATTTAAATAAAGTTTCAGAAATATAAGGATCATAATATAAAATATAAATTTTTTGAAATTAAGTTTGAAATTTTGCTTTTGGAAAAGACTAGTTTAAAACTTCAAAGATGAAGTTTCGTAAACTTCAAAATAGAGTATCTTTTGTAAATTTCAAAATAGAGTGTCTTTTTGGAGATGCTCTAAAATAGAACATGAATCTTCTTTTTACTTAATAACATCTTCTAAATATCAGATTCAAATCTAAATCCTTATACTAACTGCTTAAACGAGTCTCAGCTTAAAAGATAAGAGTAGTTTTTTTAACCCGCCGTATAGTAATAGATGTAATCATTGAGAAGATTGTCGGGAAATACTGTTAGTGAGAAGAATGATTGACAAGCATACATAGAGAGAGAGAGAGAGAGAGAGAGAGAGAGAGAGAGAGAGAGAGAGAGAGAGAGAGAGAGAGAGAGAGAGAGAGAGAGAGAGAGAGAGAGAGAGAGAGAGAGTAGAGAGAGAGAGAGAGAGAGAGAGAGAAGAGAGAGAGAGAGAGAGAGAGAGAGAGAGAGAGAGAGAGAGAGAGAGAGAGAGAGAGAGAGAGAGAGAGAGAGAGAAGCACAAGGCTCGAGAGTGATGGACATCAACATAATAATAACTGGAGGTGATCCTTATTCTTCAATCTTTGCTCCTTCTTCACTCTCTGCCGGACTTGTGGGTGGTGACAAAATCGTAATTGTATTTTACTGAAATACAATAATCCTTGGATCACCTCGACTGAAAGAAAAAACAGAATCTCGGATCACCTCTTATATCATTAATTCCAGTGCACACAATTTGATGATAAATATTATTCCATCGTTTCATAAGAGATACTCCTCTGTCCCACTTTAAGTGGTGTTTTAGGTTTTTGCACAAATATTAAGAAAATATAAATTTTTATGTATTAGTATTAAATTAAACTAATTCAACCAATAAAAAAAAGATGTAGTATTTTGTAGTTGGTCAAAATTTTAAAACAACAATAAATTGTATCTAGGATAAAGAGAACATCACTTAAAATGAGACAAAAGAAAAACCCTAAAAACCCACTTAAAGTGGGACAGAGGGAATATATTTTAGAAGATATTTTGATATTATGTTTAATTTTACTGAAAACTATCTGATCAATTAGATTCTGTTGTCATTTCTATAATTAGTTAAGTATTTTTTAAATTATAATTTTTATAGAAAAATAATTTTTTTAATCTTTATGCATTAAAGTAAAGGTATCATATATTATGAAATAGAAGGAGTAGTTTCCATCACACAGATTTACGATATTGATTCAGCTTTATGTTAACTTACATTATTTTTTTCGCAAAAGTATTTCACTTGGTTAATAAAGTGATAAAATATATCATCATTTAAAAGGGTAAAAAAATTATATATGAAAAATTACATTGAAAATGTAAAATGAAATTTTTTGAAACAAAAATAATGTTAAAATGATACCTTATTCAAAAGAAAGTACATGGTGGATTGAAACTTGACTCTCCGGAATATATAAATAGTTTTATAAATTATTTACAACTGATATATATATATATATACACTTTCCCTTTTAGCATATAACGTTTTCTTAAAAAAGTGTTTCAAATTAGATGATGTTTTAATTTTAAAACAAAATTTATTAATTTATGTTATACGACCATTTGTGTTCTGCAGTTTATATTATTGTTGAAGTGTGTGCATTAAGGGGAATAATTAATAAAGTTATGTTTTAAAAATACGAAATTAGATGCTTTTTTAATGTATATGCATATCTTTTTTTTACAACATAAGGAGTATATATCTATAATATAATAACTCAGTGGGATCTCATAAGAGTATGACATTTAAGCAACCCCCTAACTGACACATCACCTAAAAAATTGTGAGTTTATGTTTTTACCAACTAATTTTATCGAGTTCTTCAATTAGTCAAAGTATCTTCGAAACATTAAAGGTTCTTTTTAAATACTATTGTGAAAATATAAGTCAACAGTTTTCAAAGCAACACCAATTAATTTTGAATGTTTCTTTAGCCAACCTCTTCCTATATATCACTCTTATCACTCTCAGGAAGAGTAAGTAATTTGGAAGAAAAAAATAGTTTAATTTTGAACAAATTTTGTGCTGAGCGGTGGCGTGTCTCTCCCTTCTCCGTCGTCGGCGAGATCTCTGGCGCGCTGGATCTATAGGAAAGCTTGTGACTCTAGTGGCTCGTCAGTATTGATGGCCGACTCACTGCTCGAGGACGGTGATGCGGCTTTCCGGAGTCACAAGTCAGTTATCGGGGTTGGAGGCTTGTACCGACTGTTATGAGGCGGTTCCAGCGATGATAGAGCTTTTTGGAGATAGCGGTTCTCAGATCTACTCTCCCGCTTCGAATTGGTGTTCCTCTTGACCGGATTGAACATGTGATGTGCGCGGGTTCCGAGACCTGAGTTACGGCGAGGCGCTTGCAGTCTGTAGAGTTAGGGTTTGAGAATCGGTCCTTGATTGGTATCGGCGTTTGAGGCCCCTGGACTGCTTTAGGGGCGGTGGATCTCTGACGGTTAACCGTTTACGGATCAAGAGGTTGGTCACAAACACGCCGGCTTTAGAGAAGTGGCGGGGACATCTGCTTTGCTTTACGGTATGTGTTCGTCGGGGATGAAGCTTCTACTTCTTTAGTCGTCTTCCCTTCACTCTGTTCTCTCCTTTCCAGAACCGTATTAAATTTTGTCTGTCACGATCTTTTTTGATTTCTGGTTTTGCTGTATCACCGTTAAACACGATCTTTCGTGTACTGTTCCCAAATTTTAGGGTTGATTTATTTTAATGAAGTAAAAAAAAAGAACCAAATACAAGAGAGGAGGGAAAGAAGTCTGTTTCGTGGCTGCATAACTCCAAAACTGAACTTATAAAATGGTATTTTTTTTCTTTTTTTGTCAACTAACTTATAATATTGTATATTGCAGATATATGTTAAAAACTAAGTCCACAATTGGTTTGTAAAATACTAAGTTTGGCTTTAATTTTTATTTATTTTGGTAGATGACTATTTTCATATCTATTATGTTCAGTTAATAAGATTTTAATATTTTTTCTAAAATCATACAAATAAAATAAATCCGCGCATTTGCGCGGGACATCACCTAGTATACCTAAAAGTCTGGTGATTTATGTGCTTTTATAAAGTAAAGAGAATGCTGGATGATGCTGTTAATCATTTGAACATGTTGTATAACCTCATTGGCTGCCTGACTAAATAGCATTTGCCCGTTGCTGGGGGATCTATTTGATATAATTGAAACATATAATTCGAAAACACTTTTTTTTTCTTTGTCTACAATTGAAAAAATATATATCAAACTTAGCGGTTATATATATACTAGGTGATCATCCACGTCCATATGCAAAAATAAATATTTACTGAAAGAACTAAATTGTAATAGTTTGTTAATATTTATTTTTGTTTTGTTTTGTTTTATATTATATTATCTTATTTAAGACTGATATTTTTGAATTATTAAGTTGTGACCTTTTAATATACTTGATTTTTGAAAATATCAAACTTTGCAATATTATTTGTTTCTAAAGTTCTAATTTGATTTTGATTTGGTATAGTTAGTTTCTTATCTTTGTATAGTTATTTTAATTATAATTCCTTATTTTGTTTATTCTGATTTATTATTGGGGGGTTTGTGAATTTTTGAAAACTCAAAAATCATTTGTTGAATGTATAAAATAATAAAATTCTAAGATTAAAAAATTATTTTAAGATTAGGCTAAAATTATATTATTTAAAATATAAAACGACATTACAAAAGTAATCAATTGAAGTAAGATTTATCATTTTAATCAAAGTTGTTAATCTAAAACACTCATTTAAAAAAACACATAAACATAAATTCTAATAAAACACTTAAAGTTTTGGAAAAAATTCCTTGTAAACAATATATTTTATTTTCTTTTATGAATGTAACACTTAGTGGAAATTGTATGCGATGAATTTTAATTAAAAATCTGGTTTCTGCCAGATTAATAAACATCACAGGTATTAAAACCTTCTAACCGACTTTATTTCATTTTATAATTGTTGTCACGATAACATGTATAGCCAAATGAGTTATTTGAAGCCTTGATCTATTACATAGTTAATTATGATATTCATTTTAATCTTTCATCTATTCAAAGAGTGAAGGAATATCTCTAACAAAAACAATGAGTGTGACTTTTAATAGAAAAACACATGATATTTTATAAATAAAAAGTAGAATCTTACATACTGAAACACTTTTAATGTGCGGGTGCATATTTTACTGTGCATATAGACTGTGGAAAACGAAATATTTGACGATTCCAGCTTAAGTACTTTAGTTTATTGTTTAAACTATGTATTTCATTATTGTACTGTGTAACAGGGACCCGTAAAATGTTGGGAGCCGTAAAAATCTTAGTAAGAATTTTACAAATATATATACATTTTGTAATATAATAATTTTTCAAGTCACGAGGTGGATTATTTAAGAAATTTCAGGGAAGGTATTAAAAATATACAAAAACAGAAACTAACAATACAAAAAAAAAATTTTTATAAATAATATTTTGTACTTTATTTATTCAAAAAAACTTTAAAATGAAACTCTAATAATTCTAATAATTTTCCATAACAATTTAATAATAATCATACAAAACCCAAGAATAAATTTCAATTGTAGTTTGGGTCATAGAAATCTATGATTGAAGTTAAGAGCTCATTAGGTTTCTGTTAGGTTTTTTCCAGGAAATACACAAAGTCTCGTGTAAAAAAAATGCTTTGTTTCTATAAGATCTTGATTTAAATGAGAAGATTTTCGTGGGAAATAAGTTTGAGATCTTGGTTTTAAATGAGGATATCTCCAACGCCAGATCAATCTAAATTATACTCCCTACGTTTCTTAATATAAGTCGTTTTAGAACTATGTACATGGATTAAGAAAAACATTAATTTCTTATATTTTTTTAAACAAAAACATCATTAATTATCTACCTAACCACAAATCAACTAATGAAAAAAATAGAAGATATACTATGATTGGTTATACTACATTAATTGTTAATAAATTTTACAAAGAAAACCAAAAACATCATATAATTTGGAACAAAAAATTTCCTCTAAAACGACTTATATTAAAAAAAATGGAGGGAGTAGGAACAAATAGGCTAATTAATTGAATAAAGTAGAATATTCCTGTTTGATAAGTAATTAAGATGACAATATATGTGGGATATATTTACCTTGCATTTAAAACCGGTATATACAGACTAAATTATAGGTACAAATCGGTTTTTTAAAAAATCAATCGATGGAATATTAAATTTTTTTGGTCTGCTGAATAATCAATATAACAATGACTGGTTGGACGGTTCATAAAAAAATATGGTTTGTATCTGGTTTATACATGACTCTAGTGGATTTATATGGTTATATGCGTGTATGATTTGATCCTTTTATGAACAATCATTGGCATTTGAAATTTTTATAGATAGAATCCCACAAATGAAAATTTATTGGTTATATGTGTGTCCTTTTATGAACAATCGTTGGCATTTGAAATTTTTAGGTGTCTATGCCATGGATTCTTGTCTAATTATCATTGGACCAATATAAAAACTTGGCTAAGATATAAACAAACTTACATGGCCATTGTCGTGTATGTTAGGCTCAATCGTGTATGCTATATATTTTATTTAGGCCCACTCGAATAAATTTAAGATAGATTTTATACATGTTTCCAAACAACATTTTAATTTTTTTTAACTCTGCTATTCATGTAGCCAAACAAACCTAAAAAGTACTTCTACTTTAATAAGATAGATTGTTTATTTATTTAGAGATATTTACATCTATATATTATTAGGATTAAAAAAACTTTGATTTCAACAGATATATCATCGGCCACAGAAACAAGCCACGGCTATCTACTAATCCCGCAAATTATCAAAACCGATTAAGAACAAAACGTGTTAAAAATAAAATCGAAGGAAGGAAAAAAGGAGAATAAACTAAATATCAAGTAAAGAAAAAAAGACAAAAGAGTCATTAAAGAAACTAGTTTAATCATGACGATCCCGAGTCATCAAAGTTAGGAGCTCCTTTGTTTTTTAATTAAAATCAGATAGTTTAAGCAATTACATTATTACAAATGAAGACAAAATAGTAATTTAGTCAACAAGAAATTTTAAAATATAAAAGACCATGTCTCGGGCCCCTAAATACGATTAAATTCTGTCTTTTTTTTGTAACAATTAAGTAGGATCAGCCATTGAGATATGGGGGTCAATGACAATAAGTTAACTAGAAGTATTAACGAAAATCCAGCCTTTTCTAGACATGGCTTATTCTTGTTTGATGTTCTACTTTCTTGGTTTGAATAAGCTTTTCGTTTCTTACAAATAAAAACTATGGACCGAATTCTAATTGTTATTTTAAACTGTAAAATACATGTTTTTGGATAAATCGAATGTTACAAGATTCCTTTAGAATATGTATGTCCAATTTCTCGTCACCTTTTCAAGATTCTTCAAGACTTCAAGGCAAATAGGGTTTTGTTAAAAGAAATTAAAGGGCAAGTTTCCCATCAAGATTAAATTAAATACACTAACAATCAAGGATGATCTTCGAAAATCAATGTAACTAGATGGTTGCTCGCGATTTCAAGGATAAAAAAATTGTATGAAAATTATATAAAATGTTTACAGTTTTGTTATTTGAATAAAAATCATCACTATTAAAAATTACTTTTTAACTTTATATAGTTTGAAAATCAATAATCTTGTATTATATAATATTAGAAGAGTTTTGAGATATAGTGATAATTCTATAAATTTTACTTTAAGTTTCCTAAAGTTTATATTGACATAGTTATGATTAATAAAAAATCTAAGATTAGTGAACAAAAATATTTTACAAGACTTTCTATTTTCTGAATTATTTTTTCTACCACTTTATCTTATTTAGAACAAAATAGTTAGTAAGTTTATATAATTTTTTCAACTCACAAATCACTCTTTTTCACACATTTTTTATTTAGTGTTTAATATAAAACTCATAATTGGTTAACCAAACAAATTCATCTTTAAATTCTCTCCAATCATCACACTATCTTATCAAACATTGATTCATTTGACCAAAATTCCCATTAAAAGTAATTACAATTTAAATATCTTATAAAGGTATTGTTTTCATTTTAAAAATACTTTAATACATACCTATTTTAACTAAATCTGATTGACTAATTAAATATCACAAAAAACAATATCTAAAATTTTAGACATATATACTTAATATTAGTGTGAGATTCATTTTTATTACATCAAAATAACATTTTTTATCTGAATAAAATTTGTTAGAACTTTGTTATTATACCTTGTAAACGTTTATTATACCGCAAAAATACATTTATGTAAATAATTTATTTTTACATTCAGTTTATGTTTTATTTTTCGTCTTCGACTTTATCAATTTTAGAATTTATCATATATGTTTGATCTTCCTTACTCAATTTGTCTTCATATTTTAAAAGCACATAAAACTAATTAATTCACAGTTATATTGTATTTTTTTTAATTTCTGTTTTTCTTTTTCTATTAAAAAATAAGCATGACAATTCTATTATAATCAAAGCTATATGAGTTATATGAATCAAGTATTAACTCGAGTCTCGTATTAATATAATGTTCCAATTATTCAATTTTATATTTAATAAACTTTTCATTTATTAATATATTTTTTAAATACTTACCATATATTTTTCTGTTTATATATATACATATACGTTAATAATTTCTGAAAGTAAAAACTCAACTATACTATCAACATTTGTCACTGAAAAATAATTAGATTATTTTAAAATTTAGTATTTGATTTGCATTCATTGGACACATTTTTAGAAAATATATATATAGTGAGTGAGTATTAAATTACTATTAGGTTTAGGCTAATTATTTTTCGGAAATCTATCATTTATTATATTCATTACTAATAGAACTATGTTTTAAAATCGTTTATATAATTATTTTTATAATATCATATGTATTTATATGTATATTCTAAGTTTCTATAATGTAACCTATATTATTTAATTGTTTCTATAAACTAAATATGTTAATTCAAATAATAATTAAGTTAATATATCTATATTTAAGATGTTTAGTTGTTTTTTTGGTAATATAGATTACATTAGATAATTCTAGAAGTAGTTTTCTTTTCAAAAATTGAATTAAATAAATAAAAATTCAAATACAAAAAACTAAAAAAATAAGAGAATTAATTATAAATTTGACCTATGAATGACAGATAAGCAAAATTCACTTAAATGATTTGTCTATTTATGTACAAGATGATTTTTAATATTATATACATGTATATCAGTATATGGACACTACTGATGGTATTGGTAAGACTTTATCTTGTGAAGTTGGGTTTGTAATAATTGGTCCGTTGATACCGAAAATCTGCTCAAATCTGGCTATAAGAATGAGAAGTCAAATCTCACTCGTGACCATGTATGAGCAATTTAATATACATGAGAACTGTCAACAAATTGCAAGAGAATATGAGAATATTGATTCGTAATCTTTTTTATTTGATGAGAAAAAATATTAGTATGGATTTTTGATATAGCCATCTACCACATTCGTAACAGGATATATTTTTATACTCTATATCCGGTACGTTATAATTTTTCAACAAATTTGCTTTCATTATATAATAATAATTCATATTTCTGATTTTTTTTGAACCCATCTAAACTAGATATAAGAAACAAACTAAATTATTTGTAAGCCACGAGACTTAAAAGGAGTTCCACAAAAACATAAACTTTAAAATTATTATCAAATGCGCTTAATTATCATTATCAAATGAAAGTTGCGCCGCTAATTCACGCGGTTTCACGTGATCGAAGACACTAGAGTGGGTCTGCTTGCTTCCGTTCTAATGTCAATCCAAGATATGACTGAAAACGTAATCTTTAGTGGTTTTCATTTTAAATTTGTACATATGTATAACCAATTGCCACGTACTGTTATAAAATATTTCAGAGGTGATAATCAATAGTAGCTAGTTTCAGATAAAGCCACTGACGGTTCTAATCAATCCAATTATGTATTTTGCCATGATCACAGACATAACCGTATATCTATATACGTCTATGGGTTAAATGTGGCTGGTTTTTCCTTTAAAGATGTGTATGGGTTATTGTGGTGTTTTTTTGTTTGTTATTGTGGTTTTTTTTTTTTTTGACTAATTGTTATTGTGATGTTACATTGCTTTATTTTTTATTTGTAAGAAAAAGAGCAAAATATTCCTGATATCATTTTCAATTTATATTTTCTCAGTTTTAAATATGAACGTGAAAGCTAAGTTTTCTACTTCAATTGGAACTAGCTAGAATTTCTAAATACAGAACATGATAATATTCACGTAGTACTTTGGGTAAGAATGGAAGATGATCACATCCATTCATCGGCTAGTAATAATAATGACTCGTGAGCTAAACCTTAGACTAGGGTTTGCTTTTTTTTTTTCTTTCAAACCAAACATTTCATTCCATCAGATAAAGCAAAGATAAAAGTTACTGAGAGTTCATACATAAACGAAGGGCAGACTTTGCTGATCCATCGGCCAAAACATTCTCGGAACGAGCAATATAACAAAAGGAGATAGAGTTAAGGGAACTACTCAACACGCGGATGTCGTGGAAGATCCCTTGAAGCTCAACAGATGACGAATTCAAAGTGAGCATAGAAACAAGACTACGGGAGTCGGAGAAGCACCTCAGGTCAACGAAACCCTGCTGCTTTGCGTTTTCCAGTGCAGCTTTCAGAGCTAGAGCCTCAGCCATCAAAGCAGAGCCAACATATCTCTTTGCATAAGCATCTTGGGAGTCAATAGTACATGTAGCATCCTTAAAAACTCAGTCCATACCACTTGTATATGAAGTCTTATCCCAGGCTCCATCTGTAAAGCAGTCAATGGTGAAAGGCGTAGTACTGGAGCCTTGAGCTGGGGGAGCGTGGTTGACTTTTTCACCCCGAAAGGTTGGGCTAGACTCCATTCTTTAGCATCTCTAATTACCTTATTTAGGACTTCCAACTCAAAAAATCTTTTATCTTCAAACAGGAGTTGATTCCTACTAGTCCAAAGGTTCCATAACAACCAAGGAAACAGAGGGTTAGAGATACATGTAGGGGGAGAGTGATTAGCTTTTTAATGCTCTCCATCAGGTTCAGGATCGAAGAGGTTGTGGTACAAGGTTTGTGAATCGCTGGAAGGAAATTCCAGACTTTTTTCGCGAAAGGACAGTGAAAAAAGGTGTGGATTTCACTCTCTGGAGTGTTACACCTCTTGCAAGTAATTGTAGCATTGATGCCTCAACGTGCTAGCGCCTCACCAACTGGGAGGGCCTTGTTTGCAAGCTTCTATAAGAATATTTGCAGCTTCGGTGAGGTCTCAACATTCCAGACACAAGACATCCAGCCGAACTGATTTAGGACGAGTTGTTGTCTCATTTGCTCGCCGGCGAGCTTTGATAAGGCATAACCAGATTTTGTGGTATAACAACCTGTCTTTCCCGGTATTCGGACTAGATCATCTTCCATGTTATAAGAGCTGGGGTGAAGCAGCCGAATTGCCTCATACTGAGGCAAGTGGGCTCGTATAGCCTCTACATTCCAATCTGCTGTGTCGGGAGATAAAAGATCTTTCACTGTTAACTCTTGATCTTCAAGAGGTAGGGGGCCAATGGGACGTTGAGCTTCTTTGGTTGATTACCAGTTTTCATTCCATATGTTAACATCTTTCCCATCTCCTATTGCCCATCCAATTCCAAGTTTTAAAACTTCACGCCCTGCCAGAATTCCACGCCAACCATGAGACATAGCACCAGTAGTAGGACAGTCAAAGAGGCTTGTGGATTTGCAGTATTTCCCGAGGAGAGTCTGTCCAAACAGGGAGGACGGGTTCTTCAGGAGTCTCCATGTGAGCTTAGCTAAAAGGGCATCATTGAAGTGCTCTATATCTACGAAGCCGAGAACTCCAACTGATTTGGGCAGTGTGAGCTTATCCCATGACACCCAACACATCCGCTTATGTTCCAGTTTGAGGTCCCACCAGAAACGGGTCAGGACCGTCTGTATCTGTTTGCAAAAAGAGAGTGGGAGTTTGAAGCAAGACATGGCATATGATGGCATAGCTGCCAATATAGTCTTGAGAAGAACCATCTTGCCCGCACCCGATAGGAATCTAGTTGTCCATCCATGAGACTTTTGTCTAATCCGGTCCACAATAGAGGCGAAGGTGTCCCGTTTTCTTCTACTAAAATACTCTGGTAGACAAAGATATTTACCAATACCACCTTCTTGGCCAATCCCCAAAGCAGTCTTGACATTGATCTTAGTAGCATAAGCGTTTTGGAAGAGAAGGTGATGGCCGATTTGTTCCTGTTAATAAACTGACCAAAAGCAAGTTCATATCTAGAAAGGATCCGCACTAACGCCTCGCAACTATCTCAGTCAGATCTACAAAAGAACATGGTGTCATCCGCGAACAAAAGGTGGTTTATAGGAGGACACCCTCGCCCTACTTTGACTCCCAGAAGCTCGCCTCGTTCTTGCGCTTCGTTACAAAGACCCGATAAAACTTCAGTGCATAAGATAAAGAGATACATGGATAAGGGGTCGCCTTGTCGTAACCCTCTCGTAGGTGAGACACTGCCTTGGGGAGCACCGTTTATAAGAAATGTGTAAGAGACTGAAGAGACGCATTCCACAATCCAAGAGACCCAAACACTGTGGAAGCCAAGGCTCACCAGTACCTCTCTGAGAAAATCTCATTCAATCCGATCATATGCCTTACTCATATATGTCTTCACAGCCATAGAGCATCATTGACGGGCTGCCGACATGCGGAGATAGTAAAGAATCTCGTGAGTGATAAACACTTCGTCGGAGATGGCTCTTCCCGGGAAAAAGCTGATTGATGATCGGAAATGAGATGAGAGAGGAGGGGCTGAAGGAGCTTGGTGAGAATCTTTGCAATAATCTTATAATAAGTGTTGCAAAGAGCTATGGGTCGATAATCCGCAACCTTTCGCGGGCCTCTGATATTTGGGATCAGACGTACATGGGTCTCGTTGTGGCGTCTATGGAGCTCATCTGAGGAGAAGAAGTCTCTAATTTAATTGGATATGTCAGCACCAATGATGTCCCAAAAGGATTGGTAGAAGCCAGCTGAAAATCCGTCTGGCCCTAGAGCTTTATCCACATTAATTGAGAAGACAGCAACTCTGATTTTCGAATCCGTGGGTAGGGCCATAAGAGCCTGGTTCATCTCAGGGGAGACCTTCAGGGTGAGTATCTCCCGAACCACCCTTACATCACCAACAAATCGAGAAGAAAAGATATCTTGATAGTAGCTTGCCACAGTTTGTACAATTTGTCTCTCTTCCACAAAGACATTACCCATATCATCTTCAATGACTGCAAACTTATTCTGAGCTCTGCGACCCCTAGTGACAGAGTGGAAAAAACTCGAGTTTCTGTCTCCACAACCGAGCCATTGAATACGACTCCTTTGACGCCAATATTGTTCTTCCTCCGCATATGCTTTATTCAACTTATCTTGGAGCGAGTCAATGAGGTCCGGGTTTGGTGTGGCATCCGAAAGGGCAGCTTCCAGATGCTCTTGAGTGGATTGAATAAGCTCCCTGCTGTTCCGGTTTAGGAGCTTAGTCCATTCCACTATCTTTGTTCTAACACGACAGATCTTAGTGAGTACTGAGTCAAGTGGATGTGAGCTCCAAGAGTCTTCCACCAGTGCTCGGATTTCTTGTTTCTCGCGGAGACTCCTATCAAAGCGGAGGATCCCTTTCTTTTTTCTCAGTAGGTTACTATCAAAGAGATTGAGCACTGGTTGATGGTCTGATCCTTCAAAGCGATGGTATTCACAGCGACCCTTTAGAAAAATTTCACTCCAAGCAATGTTCGCCATTGATCTATCTAAACGGGATTGGATGAAGTGGCTATAGCGAATGCCTCTCCAAGACAAGGAATTACCAGAATGTTGAAGGTCCCAAATCCCGTATTGAGTGACAAAACTACAGAAAGATAAGAAGGAGCCTTCCCACCATATAGGCCCACCAATCTTTTTTCCGAGTTATTTAACAGATCATTGAAGTCACCCATGATCAGTCATGCTTTGTTTTGTTGTGCTTCAAGTTCTGATAATTTATTCTAGAATTCCGATCTTTCTTCCTTCTCGGGGCACCATACACATACGAAACAAATATCATTTTATTCTCGTGCGTGATACAAGTATCAATTATATTAGGAGAGGAGTACAAGACTTCAAGCTGTATATCTGATTTCCATGAGAGCGAAAGTCCTCCACTAAGTCCAACGGGAGGAACAATATAGTGGTGAGAGTACACAGAGCCTCAATACATATTAAAGACAGTTTCATCTTGATTTTTTGTCTCCAACAGGAATAGGATGTCTAGGGAAAGCTTTGAGCAGATTTCCCAAAGACGACGAACTGTGAGAGGGTTCTTATCTCCTGACAGTTTTAGCTCATACTCGCTAAGGAAGAGAGGGTGGAGCGGTCCGAAAATCCGCTCTCTTCTTCGAGATTCCAGGGATCAGTGTAGTAGACGGCCGATCACCAGTAGCTGCAGCTTTTCCTTTGGCATTTGGGTCTATCACTGTCCTCCGTTTCGGTGAGTTTTGAGTCTTGACAACCCTTCTCTTATTTAAACTAAGTCCTTTTGCTGGACTTCTTAGGATTTTTTTCCTTGGAGGAGCTCGAGGTGCTTTTTGTTTCCCTGCAGGTTTCGATAAGGTTGTGAGGGGAGGGGATGTAGAGGGAGGTAATGGTCCTAGTCGAAGGGAGACATGAGCTCTATCCTCACTTAAAATCCTTATCGGGGAGCCCTCACCCTCAGCTTGAAGTTCAGAACTTCCAGCACCAACAGCTTTTGAGCTAGAGGGTCTCATGTGATCCGGCTGGGTCTGATAGGGCAGAGCATCTTTCAGATATTGTATGTTTACCTCCTGTAATCTGCCAGAGTCAGAATTTGCTACCCCATTGTGTAGGAGCGGAACTCCATCGGGTTCTCCTGAGAGACGTTCTAAAGCAGATCGACATTCTCCAGAAGGTCCACTATTCGCACCTGGAGTATGTGGAGAATTGAGTTGCAGTCATCTTCCCATCCCCATCGATTCCCTTTGTATTTTTGGAGATGGAGTGTAAGAGACTGGAGACTGAACAGAGTGGGATTGCCTTCCACTCCCATTTCCCTCACCCGATACAGGTCTCCAGTAGGTCTTAGCGGTGGGGTTTGCAGAACGCATTTCTCTTGACCTGAGGGAGACCGGGGAACTTTCTCTAATAGAAGGTAGAAAGCCTGCAGTTTGGTTACGGGATATGTCCCTACCCCTGTCCTCTGAGGAGGAGTAGGAGCGATCATGGTGATCCACCTTCTTATCATCTCTGCTACTTGCATATCTGTTATGATAGTTATTTCTCTGTTGCAGATTTTCACGAGGGTGGTGGTCATTGCGCCTATTATGCTGTGTTTCACCATTACTTCCATATGGTGAGAAACGAGAGAATTTGCGATTATCAGTTCTTTTCCTGCTCTCAGCAATGCGATCCAGAGTATGTTGTTGCGTAATGACAGTAGTGAAGAGGAAGAGTCTGTCATAGTAGCTTTGTTGGGACAGCTTCCTGCTTCATGGGAGAGAGAGCGACACGAGAAGCAATGTTTCTCTAGTTTCTCGTACTCAAGCTCAACTTGCTTGGTCTCTCCAGATTTTAGGCTTATCTCCAGGTACTTCTCTAGAGGTTTTAAGCCGTTAATAGTAACGCGGATCATTCCTTTCAACTCATCGATAGTTTCTACTGGTCCTAGCGCCTTACCAATGGCTCGAAGCGCTGCATCTGTCCAGTAGTGTAAGGGTATACCATGAATTGTCACCCAAAACTGTAAGTTTGCTGGAAAGGAGTCAGAGACGATAGATTCCCAGCGTTGGAGATTACAGATCCACCTCTTGAAATGGTATGGCCCTTTAGAGAGAACCGATTGAAGATCTTGTTCTGAGGTAAAGGTAAATTGGAATAACAGTGGCCCCAAGGCTCTTCCAGTAAAAGTGCCTATCACCTGCCAATGTTGCAAGAAGAAGTTCACTAGAGCTCTAGTGTTTTGCATTGCAGGGTTTGTGACTCGCCCAATCAGAGTAAATCTGTGTTCATCGGTGAGGCGAGAGCAGTCAGACTCAGGAAGAATGACTGGAGCACGTTTTGGCGGCCGAGAAGGGTCAGCAATCCATTTTTCCTTTTCTCGGTTAAAGTATCGACGAGCCATAGTGAAGCTGAGAGAAGCGGTTTATGTGAAAAATAGTTCAACACAAACACTCTTAGTCTCAAGAGTCCTCAGTAAGAGATAAGGCTTGTATCAAAAACATAAAAGTAACGAAAGTAACAAGCTTCACTCAGACAGTAAACCAGGATCCCTAGCGGCAGGTAGGCATGGGCATTCGGTGGACCATTCGGTATCGGTCCGGTTGATTCGTATTTTTGGAATTTTGGTATTATGCTCAGAAGTACCATTTGGGTTTTACTAATTATCGGATCAGGTTCGGTTTGGATGTAACCAATGTTTAAAATCGTCCAAAAAATATTTTTTAAACCTCAAAAATTGACAAATTTTCTTTTCAAAATATATAAATTATTGACAAATCTAGTTAAATATTAGTTAAACTATCCAAATTAGCTAAAAAGTATTAAAAATAACAAATAAAACAAAATACAAAAATATTACTTTAAAATATCTAAATCACCTTAAAATATATAAAAATATTAACATATTTAACTAATTTCGGATATTTTCGAATCCTAGTTCAGATTTCGGTTCGGTTCGGATTATAACCAAACTCCAAAGTACTAAGCTCATAATTTCCGTTCGGATATTTTTGTATAACAGTTCGGATTCAGTTTCGGTTTTTCCGGTTCGGGTTTAGGTAGGTACTTTGGGTTGAGGTAAAAACGCCCAGGCCTAGCGGCAGGGTAAACAGAGCTATCCCAAGCCCCGAAGAAGAGAGAGTGCCCAGGAAGCTCAAGATCTAAGTCAGAGTACCAAGAGAGTAGAGACACCAGAAAATTCTGAAATTTTTTCAAAATTTCCGATCACCACGGCGGTAAACCAAGTAGTTGCGGTGGAAAACCAGGTAGTGGGGGAGCAAAACCAGGTCTTAACAGCAGGAAACAAGGTAGAAATATGTCTCTTTCACACCTTGAGAAATGTGCCTGTGTGAAAAAGACTTTCGCCTTTGAAATTCCAAATCAGACCAGGGTTTGCTATCCAGCAAAATCCCTTTAAAATACATCAAGCAAATGACTAGGGGGTGTCAAAATGAGTTATAGCTAATGAGCTGGCTCAGTTCGATTTTTCATGAACATGATCTTTATTTTTTAGACTCATTTAATAAATTAGCATAATGATCGAACTTAAGTCAGATCACAAGTTATATGAGCGATCTTTAATGATCATGGGCTAACTCATGAGCTTGGTCGTTTTTATACTTTATACATATATATAGATGACTTCTATTTCTTAATGTAAGAAAAGATAGTTTCTATATTGATTGTATTTATCTTCAAAAATTAAAATGTAAAACCATAAAGTTATATATATACAAATTTGTAAGATAATATTGATATCAGTCCTCATATCCTATATCTTTAAAATTAAAATCTAAAACAAAATTTTGCTAAGACTCTCATACATAATATATATCTTTACGATTTGAATAGATGAAAATTTTGAACATGAACTATCTCAAGACTCTTTTGTGGAATAGATTTTTGGATTAATTTTAAACTATATTATGTTTTGGACTAATTTTTTAAATTATATCATGAAATTTATTTAATTTTATATTTCTTTTATTAATTTTTTTTTTATATATTTGATCGTGAGTTGGCTCATTTAACTCATGATCTGAGTTCGGGTTTACATATTGAAGCTCATATAATAAATGAGCTGAGCTGAGCTAACTCATGAAATATATGAGCTCACTGTGAGCTGAGCTGAGTTGAGCGAGCTAACTCATTTTGACACCCGTACAAATGACATATGTTTACTAGCTATTTCTTAAAACAATTTTTCATATCTATTGCACCGGTTTGAGGTTTAATTATGGAAACACATCTCGCTGGTTTTCTTCAAAGAATAAAGTACCAGGTAGTTATCCATGCCATACGTTGGACTAAGAGACTTGCCGTATAACTTTTTTTAGGGATAAACATTCAGATATCCTTCGGATTTAGTTGATCTATTCGAATTTTTGATTTTTAGAGTTAGAAATTTAAATTCGATTTAAATATTTACAAATTTTAGTTTAGATTTGGTTTGAATCATTGTTGGTTTGTTTCAGATTCGGGTTCGAGAACCAATTTTAATTATGTAGTTTTTTTAACAACATCCAAATATACTTAAATCCTCAAAATCCGAAAATTAAAATAATATAAAACATAACAATTTAAATAATGTAAGACTAAATACTTAAATTTACATAAAATTAGTTCAATTTAAATATGTGGATGGGGAACAAATACACATTTTCAGTATTTTGAACATATTTTGTTATTTTAGATGTTTACGTGTGATTTTAATAATTTTTAGATATTTTTATATTTTTGAATATCTAATAGATATAAAATTTAAAATAATAAATATATTTAAGTATATAATTGTAATTTAGATATTTTTGATATCCAAAATATTTCAGTTTGAATTGGATTCAGATCTGGTTATTCGAATATTCAAATTTTAGATGTACGATATTTTCAATTTCTTAAAACATTCACATTGCAACATTTTAGCTGATGTGTATTTTAATGATTTTGTAAGTTTTTTCTTTTAACAATAATATTATTCAGTAGTTGCATGAATAGTAATTTAATTCACTAATACAAATGTCAAAAATGCAGGAATCAAAAATGAAATGATTAAAAAAAATTAGTGTTTGAACGCATTATATTATCTATGCTTGAGTTAAGAAAATTTGTGGTAGGACATATTAATTTTTAGATGATTATAAGACTATCACGTCAACATTCTAATTTTTAAATAAATGTGATGACGTCATTTGTCAATGTCATTCTTGTACATTTATTACAAATTCATCTATTTTAATACTTCCTCTGTTTCAAAATGATATATATTCTAAGATTTTCACACTTATTAATAAAACATATTAAAGCTTAATTATTAGTGCATAGTTTTTTGTAATTTTATATTTCCTATATTTTTAAACCAATAAGATTTTAAAAAATGCAATTAATATTTTTGAAAGACACAATTTTTCATTATTAATTGATAAAAAGGAAATTGAAAATGTGAAAAATACATCTTTTTGAAACAAAATTTTTTACTAGAATATGGATCTTTCTGAAACAGAGGGAGTATATGAGATATTGTATTGTACAATAAACCCCTAGTTTGATTATTCTATACAGTTGTTCACAGAAACCTACTATTTTTTTTGCAATAATCTATAAAAACATGAATTTCAAACCTTTTGTTAGTAGTAAAATTGATAAGTTGATGAATTCGACCACATATAATTGAAAAATAATACTCCATCTGTTTCTAAAAGATCCATATTTTATAAAAAAACTTTTGTTTCAAAAAGATACATTTTTTACATTTTCAATACATTAATTAATGAAAAATTGTACATTTCCAAAAATATAATTGTATTTACTAAAATCTTATTGGTTCAAAGTTATGGGAAATTGTTAATTAAGAAAAACAATGTATTGGTGAATAAAATTTTATGTTTTTTCTTAATAAGTGTGAAAAATCTAAAACATGGATCTTTTAGAAACAGAGGGAGTACTTTCAACGGTAGGAAACCTGTCTAGTAAATTTTAAAATTGTTTGGTATTATTATTACTGTTTAAAAAATAACAAGGTTTCCTAAGCGAGGGAATGAATGTATCAATTAGCTCAATATACTGTATACTTGATTAATACCATCGCCAAAAAGAAAAAAAAAGTGTAGGTTTCAAAAAAAAACAAATGTATACCTTTATCAGTGCCACGTAACCCTGGTTCGACGAATAAACATAAGATTACAGAGAAATTAGCGCACGTAGGCTTTGTTGAAAAAGTTTATGTTTTCGACTGTGTCAATGAATGTCTAATCGCCGTGATTAAGCTGTAAACCTCACGATAAGACCGTCCGTGACGATAAAAGGTCAAAGCAATGTGACGTTAGACTTCCCAAAGTCTTTCAGAAAAGACTACCAATAAACTGTTTTTTCATTTATGAAATTCCTTTAATGTTTTTTGACGCCAATTCTCTTTAATGTTTGCATACTATTTGGCTATTTTTATATTGTTTCACATAATTCTAATTCAGATTGAAATGGGAAGAAAAGATAAATAAACGGTGGAGAGGATTTTGCGGGGGAGGGACAAGTGGAGATAAACTCCCTGTTTTAACACGTGGCAGTTTACTCACATTTGACAAAAATTGGCATAATGAGATTTGAATTATTTCTTCTATTTTAATTTTATTTTAAATACATTTTTGCTGTTTTTATTTGAACCACACTTCCTAAATTTATTGTAAAATAAATGGTCTCAGTATTCTAAATAAAATTTAATATCATTTAAAATGTGTAATTAATTACAAAATGCTATGTTTTTTTATTGGTTGAAATAATTTAGTGTATTCTACTTTTATATAACCAAGACAAAATGTATAAAAATTTGTATATTTTAACCTTTGTATAAAAACTTTAAACATCAACTAAAACAGGGATGGAGTACTATTTTGCATCTTAAAATAATTTAGTGTACTGTTTGTTTATATTAATCTCAAATAAAAGACTATGAAAATAATGATGAACTAGATTTTGACCCGCGCTTCCAAAGCGCGGGTTTGTTGGATTATAAACAAAAACACATTTTGGTATGAATTAGTATTTTGGGATTGTTTTCAAACGTTTAGATGTTATAAATTCATATTATATCAAAGAAGAAAAATTATTTAAATCTAGTTAATTTATTTGACATTTTGTATGTATATTTTATATAAATTTCTATTAGATATATATATTTTATCTGCACCCAAAACCCGAACCAAAACCGACCATGAAATATATATTTAATCTGGGTCAAGGTCCAATACAAAGTATCTATTGGGTAAATAATTGGACCCGCGGATCTTGGTTCGATCTAATTTCTATCTGACATCCGGACCTGTTGTCGAAGCCGTAAAACCGATGACCGGTACATAATCTGGTTCAGATTTAATGAAAAAGTGTTTAATTAAAAAATTCAAACACTTAAAGTTTGATATTGACTTATAGAAATAAATTGGTATTGATTGTTTAAAAATTTTAAGTTTGATATTGACGATTTTTATGAAAATCATGAAGATATTTCAAGAAGTTACAAAATTTAGAAAGTAATAAATGCTTTCTAATTTTGTAAGGTTATTTTAGTTTGTAATTTGGAAAGTTTGGTATTGAAAAAATTAGTTAATATTAGTATTGACTGCTTAAAGATCTTCCAAAAATATTTTATCTTGTTCCTTAGTTTGTTGCTAAAAATATGGAAGATATTGGAATGTGATTTTGAAAATTTATGGAGATAAATAAATTCAAACCGTAAATGCTACATATGAAAAGTAAATAGTTAGTTTTGTTACGATTTTGATAGCTAAAATCATAGCATGATTTGTATCTAAATAGTTGAGTTTAAACATTCTGGAATTTAAAATCATAACATGTATTCGGAATATATTATAAGTTGACATGTTTAATAATAATTTTTTTATATAATATACTATTTATATTTCAGTTTGTGTTTTTATTTTCACCATAAAAAATGTAAATAAATGTGTAAATAAAAAGAGTTTTAAATATGTTATTCATGTTTATAAACAATTCTCATTTGTTATTAATTTATTGAAAATACAATGGTTAAATGTATAAATAAAAGGAAATACACATCTCTACTATCCATGTTTCCAAACATATTTTATTTATTCTACTATCTTTGTTTCCAAACAATCCAATTGTGTACTTCAACTTTAATAATATAGATGATGTAACTTTTTTATCAAAAAAAATGTAGAGAGTAAATATGATACCTCAAACTAGTAGTGCATATCTCGTGAATTCCATTGAGACCAGAAAATAAACTTACATAATGGCATGATTACTCTCCAATAAAATTACTTTAAATAATACCAGCTTATATTCCTTTTTCTTTTCCCTTGACAAAAAAAAAATATTCCTTTTTCTTTTCTTTTCTTTTCTTTTAAACATATACCCGAGAGAGTGATATTTATGTGATGGGGATTCACTCAAACAGGAAGATAACTGTAGTGAAGGGCCCAAAGCAAAAGATCTTCATGGGACTCTCTATGTCTTAAACATTTTTCTCTCTCTATCCACAGAAAACCCAGCAATTTCCACTTTGAGATATCAAAATTGTTGTCTTAAATTCTTTTTGAAGAGAGACTAATTCGATGAAGGCGTTTGAAGTCTCTTAGTTTATTCAGTATCTCCAAGCAAATAAAAGATTTGGCTCTTTCTTGGATCTCTTTGGGGTGTGTTGTGTGTGTGATGTTGATTATCACTTGGAAGAGAAATGGCAGGATTTTTCTATCTAGGAGGAAGAGACAACAACAACAACAACAACAACAAACAAGATCATCATCAAGTTGACAAGGATCATCATCATCAAGACAAGAGCAACTATCTTTATCTTTACAAAGACGAGATCTATAACACCAACAAGGGTTTCGAAATTTGGCCTCCTCAATACTTCCAACAACAACAACATGTCACAGCTCCTCCAAACTTTTACTCCTTTGGCATGGTCCCAAGCGGAAGCAGCAGCAGCAACCACAACAATAACCGGAGCCGAGGTTTATACTTCAACGTAGTCCCTGATCATGAACCGGGAGGGTTCACTGTAACGAGACAAGGAGGTATGAATTGTCAAGATTGTGGGAATCAAGCTAAGAAAGATTGTCCTCATATGAGATGTAGAACTTGTTGTAAAAGCCGAGGCTTTCACTGTCAGACTCACGTTAAGAGCACTTGGGTTCCTGCTGCTAAACGCCGTGAGCGTTTAGCTCAACTTGCTTCCTTGCAGCACCATTCATCCTCCAGCCGTGAAACACAGAACGCAAACGCTAAACGCCTACGTGAAGTTAACGGTGGTGATAATGATGATAAAGACCATAGTGGTGGTGGTGCTGGATCGGCTCTTGCTACCCGTGTGGTGAATACTAATAATTCTAATTCAGGTAAAGTTTTATCATTGTGTGTGTGTTTTCCAATTAATGATACCGAATTTAGCTTACAAGATTGGTTGAATCTTCAAGAAAAGTGTCAAGGTTTTAATTATGAATGTTTGTGGAGAAGTACAACATCATTTGCGTGTGAATGAGGATGTCCGCCGGATATTGCTGCTTTATTTTGTCTAAGTTACTGTTTCTTAGTAAACCTGACGACATAAAAGGGTTTATAACCAAGATCGATTTCATGTATGTTAGTCAATAAATATTTAAAGATTTGGGTTTTCACTGGATATAAAATCACGAACATGTTACTAAAAGAGGCCTAAAAAGCTTATGTATATTTTTTATTATTCTTAATTATAATCGTTAATGAAATTTAGGGTTGGAGGCGAATCAAAACTTGCCACCGGAAGTTAGCTCACCGGCGGTTTTTCGATGCGTTCGAGTAAGTTCGATAGAAGAGGATGAAGATGATCAAGAATATGCCTATCAAACGGCTGTGAACATTGCAGGACATGTCTTCAAAGGCATTCTTTATGATCAAGGACCAGATGAAGATCACCATCACCAACTTAACTTCCTTGCATCCACTGCCACAACCACCAATGCCGAAGAGACTGCTGCAAAAACTGCTGTGACTATTGCCGGAAATAATAACAATGGATTAATTCTAGATCCTTCGTCGCTTTATCCGACTCAACTCAGCTCCTTCGTCGCCGGTACGCCATTCTTCACACCTCCGAGGGACTAAGTTATTGAATATTATTTCAGCTTTACAACGTTATAATAATAAGAGGCCTTTCTTGGTTGTTGTTGTTTTTGTATTCATCTTTCCCTTTTTGAAACTTCGTGCAAATTGATAAAACTCCCCTAGCTAGGTTGTTACTTAGTGGTGATTAACATGCACATCGTACGCGTACGCCTTTTTAAGAACATCAATGACAGTTAAATTAATGTTTCAGTTTCAATTTTTGATATTTTACTTTACTGTTTGGTTTACTGCACCTTCTCAGTTTCCTCTTGTGATTATTCGTTACATGAAACCGCCTCTGGTACAACTCTTTTTGGTTCATTGCGTAGTATCGATCTCTTTGTGTCAATTTCAATGTCGTTTAGTTGGAATTTTGTGTAGTACTGATTATCTCTCTTTTGTAATTGGTGCACGAGATATAGTACTTTTTAAGTAAAGGTCAAATCAGAAACTAATAAATAACAGTATTTTTGGGGTTTGATATTGAATTAGCTTTCTGGTTGGTGTTGAACTCGAAGCTGCTTTTTCCCCCGTTTATCCGTTTGCTTGCTGGTTCCAAACGTGAGTTATAACTAGGTTTCGTGTTCCATTGATCAAAGATTTGAAAAAAAAAACATATTTTAAGAAAACTTTGAACAGCTTTTATATTACCCGATGGAATTCCTTCGAATTCGCAATTGGAATATATCTAGCATCTGGGAAAGATGGGAAAAAATCATAAAAACTGAGTGACCTTAAATCACATTCCTGCATTAACTTTAATCTACTTTTTGTACAAGTTTGATCTAGTTTATTTATATTTTTCTCTGGTTTGAGCCTAAGAGCATCATCAACGGTAGATGCTCATTTTAGAGTGCTTAATTTTTTTTTTTGACTAAAAAAAAAGGACCAAACACGGACTACCGCGTATCAGTGGGACCCGCGAAAAGAGCAAACACCGACGCTTAAACAAGCACCAGAAACACAGCAACTTCCTTTTTTCCTGGGATCTACTCATTTGTTTAACATTTTTTTAAGCATTCCGCCTAAGCTCCTTGCGTTGAGGATGCTCTAATAATAGTTGAATTAGCTTCCACATATTTCCTTTATTCACTTTGTTTTTGCTTAGAAAATATCGTGTCATTCCAGTAGATTCAACCCCTATCAACAACATAGGACGGTAAGGTTAAATATTTCGAGAATGTCAATTAATTGTGAGTCCATACGGAATATGTGATTTGTTAATCGGCGTAGCTAGATGAATGTAACTGGATAGTAATGTAGGGTATTTATACTAACTATGTGCCCCTGCAGAACTACGAAAATTTTAGCTATTTGATCATTACTTGCATGGATGTGGCTATTATTCGTCTGTAGCCAATCCTCTCATTTGGTAACTATTTTCCCCTTACAGTTTGTAGTTTTATATAGACGTCTATAAATGACTGATATAGATACATAATTACATATAGATTACGTCTAAATGGGTTTCGTTATCCTAATAAAATGATATTTAATTAATATGACAATATATGTATGTGTGAACTGATCTACTATATGTCTATCTTATTGACAATAATGATTAGCTAATACTGTGTATAGATTGCTTGATTTAGGACAGGTTAAAATGACAGAGGAGAAGATGGAAGTTACTAAAAAACTGTACATGTCTGACTCATGACATGTGATCTCTTCTTTCAGTCTCTCTCGATCAAATTATTTTATTTAGTTTTTTAAATATATCAATTTTGAATTTTCAACTAACTGTAACACTTCCAAAAAATCACGATCATCCCCTCTGATACTTTGCTTAATCAATAATCAGTCTCACTTCTTGTTTCGCCAAAGCTCTATTATCCCATGGCTTTCCATTTGGAATTACCTTTTCGCAGCCGTAATTTTCTTAATTAATTCTTGGATCTCTTTATAGTATTATGCATTGGTGAGTCACATGTGGTTCCGATGGTACGTATACTTACCTCACAGGTCAAATGTTAGGCATCATCATTAATTACCATTAAAACGTTAGGTTAAGTTTGAGGATGGTTATTAGAGAGTAAATTGTTAATTAATTTTGTTGAAAAGGGAAACTAATGGGTCAATAAGCAAGAAGTGTCCAAAGACTCGGCACATCATATCATTGTAAATATTGTAAAGTCTATGGTCAAGGTGAGAGACTAATATCCAACAAAGATTTGAAATGCATTCCCAACTCCTGTTAAGCACATGCCTAACTCGATTATGATTCATAAAATCATAGAAACCATCAACTCGTATATATCAAATAGTGACCATGTGAGCAAAATTCGAAGATGGATAAAAGAAGAATTTAAGGCCCATTTGCGCATCTATACGTAAGAAACAAATTTATTTGTTCATTTCACTTCTCTCACCTCCTTAAAACCAATCATGAATATAAGCAAATATCATGTTGGAGTTGTTAGAATACGATATTTCATTTGTACTTATTTAGCTTATAGTATATTTCATTAGTCCAGTGTAAATCTCTAGCTTCCTAGTTATAGGAACCGTGCGATTATTTGATTATATATAGTGTGTGGCTATTGCCTGATAAAAATACAAGTAAATTTCCTTTTTACACGCCATGTGATATACTTAAATGTCGTCTTATATAAAAACGATGTATATTTTCAACTAGTTGATTTTCCCGTGCTCATGCACGGGTATAAATATTTATAAAATAAATATATATTATAATAATTGATTGCTATTTACTTTTAATTTTAAATTAATTTATAGTTTTATGCATAATTTATATTACTTTAATTATACATATAATTTTAGATATGTTATATATAGTCGGTTTTGTTGTTTTTACAATCGGATTAGTTATCATGTGGATATATTAGGCTGCATCTATTTCTCTGAATTTAATTATAAAGTTTTTTATTCAAAATATATTAAAATTTTGATTAATTTACTTATTTGCATTAGGTTGGTTTTTGTCTTAGATATGTAAATATATTTTAGGAAGATTATTTATAACTTAAGATATATTGTGCTTAGAATGAAATAAAAAATAAACTAAAGTGTTTGGTTCCAAATTACGTAAATTAATATAATGATAATATTATGCAATCTCATGCATATATATAAATGTTACAAAAGAACTAAATTAAAACAGTTGCTTAATATTTTATTTTCATTTGTTAAGGTGTTTAGAGTCATCTTATAATTTATATTTATAAAATAAATTATTATTACTATTATAAAATTATATTTTCTTATAATAATTAAATCTATAATTTTAGATATAAATTTGATTAGTCGAGTCACTCATGTTGTGAGTATCTTATGTTACATATATTCTTTCAAATTCAAACTGAGGTATAATTATTTTTATTATAATTAAGTCAAGTCAAATTAATTTTATTTATCGTTTAAATAAGCATGTACTTTCATAATATAAAAATATATATATCAAATTAAATGTTGATTCAAAAAACAATTAGGAAATAAAACAATGATCTATATAAAATTACATAATAAGTAATTGATACGTTTTTGGAAGCTCATGAACACATATCAATATTTACAATAACTAAAAAATTTGTTATAAATTATAAATGATTTTATGCCTTTTGGTTATGGTTATATTAAGTTCCACAAACATAATAACATAAAATTTAAAAGAAAATATAATATTAAGAAAACATATTATTTTAATAATGAAAAATATAATTTATCTACCTCATTAAAGTGTACAATGTGATTTTAAAATATTTTGTTATTTGATCAAAAGATGTTTATTGTTAAAATTTATTTTTTTGTTTTTAATATCTCTTAAAAATAAGCAGTTAAAAATTGTGATTGTATTTGAGAAATCTTATTAAATAAGTAAAAACAATTTATAGATATTTTTTTCTATAATTGAAAGATATTATGGTCAAATAAATATAAGAAAATACAAATAACATTTCAATAATACTAATTATAATTTTAGTAATAAAACATATATCAGTTTATGTTACTTAATTATTTTATATAATTATCTAAAAAATAGATAAATATATTAAAAATATTTATGTTACTGTGAAAAATATATATTGTTGTACTGTTTAAAATTATTTTTTTAAATAAATAATATTTTTTTCTAATATCAAGATTATCTGTGAAAATATAATATAAAGAAAGTAAATTAGTATATTTAAAAATATTTTAAAATGAAATATTACTATTTTGTGAACTTTCCTTTTTAATGAAATCATATTATTTATACATATATTTTCGTTTTTAAATTCGCTTTATAAACTTTATAACATTTCCTTTTTATTATATATGTTATTTGGAAATATTAAAAAGTAATTTAAATAAAAAATCAATAATAGTGTTTAAATATAACATTTTAATTCATTAAGGGTATCATCGTAATCAACCACTGTGAAAATTAACGTGAGTGCGACACGTATGAAACTGATTTCTCAAATAATATTATAGAGATTCAGAATTTAAAGTCAATACTAAAACTTAGATGAATCATGTTATTAGCTGAATTTTTTTTTTATGTAGATGTATAAACCAAATGAAAGACATAAAAAAAGAGTTCGTCAAAAGAAAGAGACTGGTCCCCCCCACTGTAACTAAGTGAAAGTTGTGGTTAGGGTTTCTCTTGGATTTAGTTTAATTCGTAAGGATAATCACTTGTCTGTCGTTTGTCCTATAAATGGCATCTATTTCTAATCTCGGTGTCTTTATTAGCACAATCGTGGTCCAGACAATGTGTTTGTATTCATTTAAATAACACGATACATCAATGCATGTTAAATGTACAGATCAATTATTGTAAACGTAGTACTAAAAATGAACGAATTATAATTTTAATGTTACCCAAAGATACTAAATTATATTAAGTATAGCCATCACAACCAAAGGCGTTATACCCATATGGGAATACAAATATATATGAGAGAAAAGTGGCATGATCGATAACATGAGAAAGAGCAATCAAACTTAGCTGCTGGGTTTGATGCATAACTTTGTTAGGATCTTAAGAATGGGTAGTGTTCATATTATCTCACCTGTGTGTGTTTATACATACTATTTTTTTGAGGTCCATAGATCTATATGCATTCACCTAAAAACGACAAACAGTTATGTAGTTTTGTTCCAAAAATATAAAATTTCCATAACTTAGAACATGGAGAAAACAAATATTGAAACCATGAACTTTCAAATTAAAGCAAAAAAAATCTCCAAATTATATTTAAGCCAAAATTTTTTTCAATTTTCAAATATTGGCTGTTTTAACTATCATATTTTGTTGACTCGACCCTTTAAGAAACGCGAATAGTCAACTTTTAAACTTGATTGAAAAACGAGACATATGTTAACTCTTTAAACAACGTTGTTTTAAAAACTGATAAAAATTTATCAAACAACATAGTTTTGCTTTTGTAAACACTAAAAGCATCTTTTTACGAAATCAGAACCCTAAATCGACTTCATCTTTCTCATTTTCGAGTGAGGAATATGAAGTCGATTTGGATCTTTAGTTTCGCGTAAGAGATTCTTTAAGTGTTTAAAGAAAGCAAAACAATGTCATTTGACTAGTTTTTTAAAACGACATCATTTAGAGAGTTAACAAACATATATTTTTATAATCAAATTTAACAATTGACTATTCAGTTTTCATAAATGGCCAAGTCAACAAAATATGAGAGTTAAAATGATCATTATTTGAAAGTTGAAGATTTTTTTTTTCTTAAACATAAGTTGGAAGTTTTTTTGGTTTTAATTTGAAAGTTCGGAATTTTAATGACTGTTTTCTCCTTGAATATGTGTCTTCCAAAATGTATATTAGGCAATATAAAATTTTATCCATTAAGTCAATTAGTCATTAATTCATCGTTTATGTTTGTGTAGGCTTAGAGCAACCTTAACGGTTGATACTCTTTTTCTAAGTTTCTTATTTTTATATCAATATTTTAATTAACTTTTTATTTTGCAATTACTTTTTAAATGAAAAGAAAATGTAGACCAATCTGAATCATCTATGTGGAAGTAAAGTGTTTTATGGGATTCTAATATCTATCTTTTAACAATCTGTATCTTTCTCTCTCATAATTATTTTCTTTTTTTTATTAGAATTTAATGTTTGGAAACTGCCTCCATCTCTGCGATGGAGGTGCTCTTAGAGCAAGAACATCGGGGTATCTAGCCCACATATCTTGTTTAATTTCGGCCCAAAAGAAAATGTTTAATGGTGTAAAATAGCAGAAACGTTTATACAATTAGAAGCTTTCAGCAAAGTCCCGAGGAGCACGTGGCAGGTCCGGATTGGCAAACCGAATGGGAAGACGAAACACGTCTTTGGTCTCGATTCATTTGGTCCGCCTCGTTCTTTTCTCTCTCGCGACAAGGCGATTTCGATAGGGTTCTTCAAATCGAATCAATCCGCGCCGATCTCGCGTTTAATCAAGAGGGCGACCGCCGAATCTAATCTACAGCAGGTTTGTGTTCTTCCTCGTACCTCTCTTTTGCGATTTTTCGGAATCAATCCGTGTTCTAATCGATCTGGGTTTGATTAGTTTTGCATGTCCCGTGTTCGTAGGGGGAAAGTCGAGTTTCCATCTCGATTGTCATCATCTCCTTATTCTCCACGATTGTCATCATCTCCTTATTAGTTACCTAAGAACTCTCTAAAAAGTCCCACCAATATTCAACACTTTTCCAAAAACTTCTTAACAAAGTCCTTGATGATAACTTAATGGTAAAATATTCTAAGAACCGTTAAAAAAGTCCTACCAATGTCCTTGCTCCTACATGCTATGCCACTCCGCTGGTTCTTCTGTTGCCTTCATTAGTTGCAATAATGAATCGTCATTCAAGTGTATGCCTGGTTGGTTATAAAAAGCACATCCAGGGAAAAGGCTTTTGCAATTAGAAAATGGGCCACTAAACTAGGTTTCTGGACACATGGGCTTAGCTCGATTAGCCTAGGAATTTAGTGACGGGTTGGGTCCCTCACAAGATTTTTCACCTCCGCTTCAAGTAAGATGAACTTAGGGTTATAGTAAAACATAAAGACATAACAAAAACAAACGAAACGGAGCTTAGATTCAGAACTAAGTAGAATTAACTGTGAGAAGAAGAACAAAGATTTGAATTTGAGAAGGGAGAAAGTATCTGAGTTAACTATGTAAGACGATCGAAGTAACGTTCATGAACTTGATTTGGAAAAATCCGATCGACATGTTTGGTTGATAAAGAGCCCTGTAGTTGTCGCCAAAGCTTGGAACAAGCAGACTCCTCCTCCTTCTTATTCGTTTTCTTCCTCGGCATTGAATAGTTCGGCGAAGGTATAGGGTTTCGAAAACCCTAGATTGTTGAATCAGTAAAGACATGATTAATAATGCTGAAGGGTTTATTTATATTCTTGAAATGACATTACTTGGATAAGGAGGGACTAAAGTTTGAATCTTTGTTGAGTCTCTGAATGTAGCTTAGGGGAAGATCTTTTCTGTTGAGTGCTGTTCGTCATGTTGTTCTTATCAACTTATTGTAATGGATGGTATATATATATATATATATCAGTTCAACATGTAGATGGTTGGTGCTGAGGCCCATGCCTAGAATGCTTGGTTTAGTTTCCTCCAATTCAAAGGTAGCGTTTATAATCTCTTCTCAATTATTTTTTGCATATATGGAGTAATCCTTGAGATATGGTAAGAGAGTTAATGAAGCAGACATTCTTCTGTCAGGTTAAAAGATGATTCAGGATCTACATACAAGAAGACGATACAGGTGGGTGGGCAGTAAAATCAATCAATCAATCCCATGTGTAACACTATTTCCTATACTACATGTGCCATAGTCGCAATATTAATATAATACCTGAGTCATTTTGACGAGAAGAAAAGTAATTTTAATGTGTATTATTAAAGCCAAATTATGAAAGTGAGTATGTTTGGTTGTGACAAAAATTATGTGACCGTTTGGTTGTGACAAAAATTATGTGGCCGTTTGGTTGAATATAAAAATATAACGAATATGAAGTCTTGTCTTAAGAGACGATACGTCAATGTGTCTTCCATAGTTCCATTGCTTGAACATAAGCGTGATTGATCGTTTTGAAGATTCCAAGTTGTGCTATTTGAGCCGTAGAATGGGATGATGAACATTAATGACCTAGACAACATTATTGAAATGGTAATGTACTTCACTCCTCTTTTTTGTTGGTGGCAGACACACTAATCGCGTTTACATTTAATTTCTTCTTCTAACGTTAACATTTATATCAATTTTTCGATCACTTCTTTTGGATAACTCGAAAGAACTGCATTTTCTTTGACCGGGAAGATTGTTTTATAAAGATTCAATTCACTACCTTTACAAAAGCGATTAATTTTCAGTCATATTTGTAAAATTTTAAGGTGAGTTAGTGGTCAACGAATATACGTTAATTGGTCAGAAAGGTACAGCTTATGTAGCACAAAAGCGTAGCTAGATAAAAGAAAGGGATTAAATGATCATGTCTAAGGTGGGAACTGTGATCCTTTGATGGAAACTTTAGTGTTATTGAGAAGACTATAGAAATTAAATTGTGACAATTATATCAGTAGTTTAATCATGTCGGAATATCTGTAATAAGAAATCCTACCAAATTTCATGTAATATATAGTGGATTTCCTCATTATTAATTCATGCATGCATGCCAAACAAAAGCATTTGAGTTGTAAAAAATAAAATAGAAAATAGAAAGTCAGTATACGTATGTTTTGGACATAGAGAAAGATCTCGCATGCAAAAAGCCAACCCGCGAAATAGTTGCAGAAACACTCATAATTGCGTAATAGGAAGAAAAAGTTTTAATTTCTCTTTTTCCTCAAACAACTGAATGAGTTTTTATTATTTTTAACTGACATAACAAGTTTCTGAGTCATCATTAGTAATACAAATAAAGAAATTTCGAGTAGAAGTTTTATGGCCTCTCACTCATGTGTGTGTCACTACGTGACAATATATAGGTTCTATGACTTCTATCATCGTCAAATCATGTGAATCTATAACAAGTAACAGCAGGTCCCAAAACGCAAATGTATCGGCTCTTAGTAATGACCCGTTTTGGTTGAAAAATAATAATGCTGAACGCATTTCTAGCTAAGCTCTAAAGGAAGCGTCAAGCGTGTGAACTCTTATTTTTACGCTGGTTAGTTAGCTTATTTCCCGGTAGCCATCGCCCGTAGTTTGTCAATTACAATTGCTTTATTTTTCTATGAAGAAAATATAGTTGTTTTTTTTTTTGAACAAAGAAGAAAATATAGTTGTTTTCTGTTGACATACGTATTGAAATTACGTTAGTGGTTTAAGTGGCATAAGTCTTATACTAATAATATGTTGAAGGGTAGTTTAAAAAAAATAATGTTGAAGGGTCATATTTGTCTCTTCCTTATAGTGTTGTCGCACGTCAAGGTGTACTCCTAGTGACATCCACTTATCATCACAATTAGCAAACGAATCTAACGACCCTCTTTCAAATATCAATTCAACCATCGGAAAATATTTTTTTCTTTTTGTTAAAACATCGGATGAATATTGAATAGACATAAATCTATCTATCACAAAACTAGAGCTCGATCAAGTATATATAGTGATAATTGTTTCATTTAATCCTATCTCATACCAGAACTCAAACTAATACCTTGATTTATACAAAGCTGGGTGTTTTTTCAACTTCAAACGTGTAAAGTACCGCAAGCTTGTAATTAAAGAGATTCGATCCCTTGTATAACAATAACCAAACACCATTCAATTGCATGTACACCAGTACACTTACGAGGTATACACAGTCCTTAAATGTGATCCGTTTTGGAGAAGAACTGTGTCTACGTTCTTCAGACAATATGCTTTTGGTTCGAACAGTTTTTCTTTATTATAGTCACACGTGTACTATTATGAAGTATTTTCGTAAATACTTGAAGGTCCTTGTGTTGTCGTGAATAAGTGTCAGCGTTTAGTGAATTCGATGATCATCGAGGTAATACTAGAGTTTATAGCTTAGTCATATTAAGAGCATCATTAACAGGGTTTCTTAAACCCCGTCTCTTAGTGTTATTAGAATTATATAAAAAAATAGCAATTACCTTGGCAAAATGTCTCTTAATCAAGCAACGGAAGAGACGGCTCTTGTAGAACACTTATTCTTCTTCTTCTTCTTCTCATTCTCTCTCCTCTCTTCTCTAGAGTTTTCAGTTTCGATCTATCAAAGTTTCGAACTTTAAATGGGAAGCGAAAGAGACAGAGACGACCCTTTAACCTTCACTAGCAACCCTTCATCAGTGTCGTCTCCGGTCACTGTATTTTGGATTCGGCGGAGGCGGCGGAGACAGGAGTAACGACGCTGATTTCAGATTCTCTCGTCCCGACTTCCAATTGGAGCAACTCGCTGGAACCATCCAGCAGCTGGGCAGGATCGAGGCGGCGGAGCTCGATCGGTTGCCTAGGCTTCTCTCTGCCGCCGTATCGGCCAGGAAAGGCAGCATGAAGAAAGTATGAAAGTTGAGAAAAGATGAAACTTTGAACTCTGAATGTTATTATTTTTGGATGCATTACAATGTAGCTATTACAACATATTTATACTCAGCTTAGGAAGGATCTAGAAAGACTCTCAACCTTATCCTTAGCTAGCTGTTAAAGCTATCTTGGTCTTGATTGACAGACTGTAAGATGCCAAATCTGTTACTAAGGAGAGATTGGTTTTGTTTTACTCCAACGTCTCTCTCTTTTTCCTTTGTAGGTACATACTGAAGTTTTCTTGTTTTTACTTGAGGAACCGAAGTGGACTTCTCAGCTGGGCATGTGACAACTGAAGTTGGGCTTGTAGCATTGGGCTTCGTTACATGATCATCTACAGCCCCCCTCAAACTCGGGGTGGGTGGCCCATCAACACCGAGCTTGCCACGAAGGTCAACAAACGGACGACGAGAGAGAGGCTTGGTGAATATATCGGCGAGCTGCTGCGATGCCGGGATATGTTGTGTTTCGATTAGACCCAATGCGACCTGCTCACGGATGTAGTGAAAGTCGGTATCAAAGTGCTTCGATCTGCTATGGAGAGCTGGATTAGCACTGAGATAGACCGCAGAGAGGTTGTCGCAGTGGAGAATCGTCGGTCGGTACTGAGGGATGTTGAGATCCCGGAGAAGTGCAGACAGCCATGTGAGCTCCTGCGCAGTAGAAGTGAGAGCTCGGTACTCCGCCTCCGTGGAGGACTTTGAAACCGTCGCCTGTCTTTTTGCGGACCACGAAATCAGATTCTGACCAAGGAGAGTGCAAAATCCAGTCGTCGACCGCCTCGTCTCCTTACACCCCGTCCAGTCACTATCACTGTAAGCATTCAACACCAACAATTGATTCTTTCTGATGTGAAGACCGAGGCTTAACGTTCCTTTTATGTAACGCAGAATCCGTTTGAGAAAACCAAAGTCTGTCATTGTCGGAGCATGCATGCGTTGACAGATGAAATTTACAGCATAATGTATGTCAGGACGAGTAATGGTGAGATACTGGAGCTTACCAGCAAGGCTCCGGAAGTAAGTGGGCTCAGGGAACAAAGTGAGGTCGACATTCTTTATGCGTTGCGGAAGTGGTGTCGGCATTGGGTTGCAGTGAGACATCTGCGCTTGATGCAGGATGTCTTCTGCATAAGCTGACTGATGGAGAAAGAGAGAGTCTTCACGGGTGACAATCTCAATACCTAAGAAGTATTTCGGAGTGCCAAGATCCTTCATGAGAAACCGGTTGTTTAGAGCAACGAGACTGATGAGTAAGTCGTCACTCCCTGTAAGTAATATGTCATCAACATACAAGAGGAGAACCATCATCTTGTTGTTGTGATGATATGTAAAAAGAGAAGGATCTGATTTGCTGCAGGTGAAACCTTGTTCGAGGAGGAAGTTGCTGAACGTATTGAACCAAGCTCTGGGAACCTGCCTAAGGCCGTATAGAGCTTTGGTTAACCGACAGACGTGATGAGGTTTCTCTGGATCGACAAAGCCCGGAGGTTGTGTCATGAATACTGGTTCATCAAGTTCGCCATGAAGGAACGCATTGGACACGTCGAGCTGTCTGATCTTCCAACTCTTAGCTACTGCGACATCAAGGACCAGATGAATTGTCGCAGTCCTCACCACCGGACTGAACGTTTCAAGGTAGTCCCAACCCTCTTCTTGATCATTGCCTTTCGCTACTAACCTGGATTTACATTTTTTGATAGTGCCGTCAGGATTGTATTGGATTTTGAAGATCCATCTACAACCGAGTACATTCATGTCGTCCGTCTGAGGAACTAGAGTCCAGGTACGGAGCATGTGAATATTCGTTATCTCACCTGTCACCGAGGAGTTCCATAGAGGATGCTGAAGAGCAGCAGCAATAGACTTAGGCGCTTCAGTGTCATATCAAGAAGCAAGGAGTACATAGCGAGTGTATTCCTGCTAATCATGTATTCCTGCTTTTGCTCTAGTTGTCATAGGGTGAATGTTATTCTCAGCATTCTAACCTTCTTAAGCAAACATGATTAGCGCCACTGCCAAAACTAACACAGTGAAGCAAACAACAACCATTTGAAACAATGGTTTCTTCTCACCTAACTAAGCAACAAGCCTCTCCAGGTTCACCAACCTCTGCTCATAATCAGGAATTGGTTCAGCTTGAGCCTCCTCTTCAGAGCCGGTGTATCCAACCTCAGCAAGACCAAGTTGCAGAGCATAGTAACTGCTATCAGCCTCGTCTTCAGAACTATAGTCTAATGGGCTGTTTATTCCATAGTCGTGAAGACGAGGCTCAACTACCATGACTATGGAATAAACAGCCCATTAGACTATAGTTCTGAAGACGAGGCTGATAGCAGTTACTATGCTCTGCAACTTGGTCTTGCTGAGGTTGGATACACCGGCTCTGAAGAGGAGGCTCAAGCTGAACCAATTCCTGATTATGAGCAGAGGTTGGTGAACCTAGAGAGGCTTGTTGCTTAGTTAGGTAAGAAGAAACCATTGTTTCAAATGGTTGTTGTTTGCTTCACTGTGTTAGTTTTGGCAGTGGCGCTAATCATGTTTGCTTAAGAAGGTTAGTTTTGGCAGTGGAGCATAGTAACTGCTATCAACCTCGTCTTCAGAACTATAGTCTAATGGGCTGTTTATTCCATAGTCGTGAAGACGAGGCTCAACTACCAAGACTATGGAATAAACAGCCCATTAGACTATAGTTCTGAAGACGAGGCTGATAGCAGTTACTATGCTCTGCAACTTGGTCTTGCTGAGGTTGGATACACCGGCTCTGAAGAGGAGGCTCAAGCTGAACCAATTCCTGATTACGAGCAGAGGTTGGTGAACCTGGAGAGGCTTGTTTCTTAGTTAGGTGAGAAGAAATCATTGTTTCAAATGGTTGTTGTTTGCTTCACTGTGTTAGTTTTGGCAGTGGCGCTAATCATGTTTGCTTAAGAAGGTTAGTTTTGGCAGTGGTGCTAATCATGTATTCCTGCTTTTGCTCTAGTTGTCATAGGGTGAATGTTATTCTCAGCATCCGGAATCACTGGAGAAGCTTGCTGCTGAACAGGAACCACTTGCTCTGTTTGTGCAGGTGCTGGCGGTGGAGGGGTTGGTGTTGGTGGTACACTCGGAGGAACAAGAGCTCGGGACAACTGACTTGGAGACGAGACAGGAACCACAGTAGGGGGAGACGACATTTGCCAAGCTTTCAGAAGGGGTGAATCATAGCTTGGAACGAGGTGTTTGTACTGACCTTTGAAGGGTAAGGTTTCTTCATCAAATACTACATGTCGAGAAATGTAGACTTTTCCTGTTGTAGGGTGTAGACACCTGTAACCCTTGTGATGATTCCCATAGCCGAGGAATACACACTGTAGAGACCTTGGTTCTAGATTATGCGCAGAAAGCGGACGGGGACACGGGTAGCATGCATAACCAAGAACTCGCAACATAGAGTAGTCTGATTTGGTGTGGAACATGGTCTCATGTGGGGTTTTGTCTTTCAGGGTAGTAGACGGAAGCATGTTGATGACGAAGTTTGCGGAATTGAAAGCTTCAACCTAGTACTTGAGAGGGACGTGACTGTGGAAGATCATAGAGAGCCCGAGTTCCACAAGGTGTCTGTGTTTTCGTTCAGCAGTGCCATTTTGCTGCGGAGTGTACGGACAATTGATGAAATGCTTGATTCCATGTTGATTGAGGTGAGTTGCTAGAACTTTATTTATGAACTCTCCTCCACCATCACTCTGAAAAACTTTTATCTTCTTGGATAGTTGATTTTCAACCAGTTTCTAGAACCCAACGAATACAGAGTAGAACTCAGACTTAGCTTTTAGTGGGTAGAACCATGTGTACTGAGAATAGTCATCAACAAAGACTGCGTAGTATTTAAAACCTTGGTTGGATACAACTGGTGATGGTCCCCATAGATCACAATGGATTCGATCTAAGGGACTTGTTACTACATAACTAGAAGTAAAAAATTGAAGTCTTGAACTCTTCCCCATCTGGCAAGGCTCACAAACGGAGGTGGATCTGCTCTTATTGACTAATATTTCCTTGTTTTTTTGTAGTTGTTGGAGAATCCTTGGATTAGCAAGTCCGAGACGGTGATGCCAAACACTGTCTGAAGCTGCCTACTGACGGTTTGAGAAGAAAGCAACATCACCAGGAGACTCCAACACATAGAGACCATTACGCCTGTTTCCCTTGGACACAACCTTCTTAGTGGTGAGATCAATCACACAAACTTTATTAGCATCAAAAAAGACTCCACAAGGGTAGTCATCACAAAGTTTGTATACTGACAATAACGATTTTTGTATTGCAGGGCAGACCAAGACTTCAGAGAGTGGGATAGTACCTGAAGGTGATGTAAGGGTTGTAGAACCAGTGTGATTGATGGGGACGTAAGTGCCATCAGCTACCATGAGAGTATCAGTACCTTCATACGGAGTGACAGACTGCAGCGCATTGGTGTTAGATGTCACGTGAGCAGTGGCGCCTGAGTCTGGGTACCATTCTTTCCCGTCTGAGGCTTGAAGAGAGGCAAAGGCCTGAGCAGCATCCCGACTCTGGTAATTGTTGTCGAACCTGTTGTAGCATTTGAGAGCAGTATGCCCAACTCTTCCACATATCTGACATGTGGGACGATTTCCAGGGTTTGCAGGGGCGGACTGATGCTGTGTGAAGCCTCGTCCTCGAGTTGTGTAACCACCTCTTCCTCTGTTTTGTGGATAACCACGACCGCGACCTCTCTGGTTCAGACCATAAGCCTGTTGTA
The DNA here is from genome assembly GCA_018703725.1 of Brassica juncea. Classification (NCBI taxonomy): domain Eukaryota; kingdom Viridiplantae; phylum Streptophyta; class Magnoliopsida; order Brassicales; family Brassicaceae; genus Brassica; species Brassica juncea. The sequence goes on from CM031937.1 coordinate 32,068,841, forward strand.
GAGACTGAGTGTTGAAAGCTTTGTGTGGAGTGACCGTGGGAGTTTCTTCGTAGGAGAGCAGCTTGGAGTCATACCCTTGTCTGACACAACATCATTGAAGGTAGGAGCCGGAAACTTTGTCAGTGAGCTCTGTATCACCGTAGAGATAGGGTCATATTCTCCACTTAGACCATTTAGAAACCCAAAGATTTTCATAGTGTTGGTGTCAAAATCGGTCACGACGGAATCAATGACTGAAAGTCTCTGGAAAGTATTTCTTGAAACAAAAAGTCTCGGATAATTTGAAAAGAATGTATACGAGATTTTCTCAATTAGAATATCCACTCCCTGGTGAGGTCAAAAACGGTTATCTCGAAATCTACGGCCAAAGATCCTTCCAAACTCAAAGATTTCCCGCATGAACGATTAACGGGGGAAAGATCGGGCAACGGAAAACCCACGGGCGGCAAAGAACCCCTGGCGCCGGCGGCACCCCGGCCTGGCGCCGGCGGCACGCGTCACGCGGGCCGGCCTGGCGCCGGCGGCAAGCCGGCCTGGCGCCGGCGGCACGCATCCCACAAGCCGACCTGGCGCCGGCGGCAAGCCCCCTGACGCCGGTCGACGGCCCTCGTCCTGGTCTCGGTCCCATCATGCTCGGTCTGATCCCATCTTGGCTTGTTTGGATCGATCCTCTTGAGTTTGGTACGATCACGGCAACGGAATGAACATCTTTCGATTCAGTTGGAATCATCCTCGATGTTTTACGACAAAAACTAGAAGGATTGGATTTCTCGTAGAAGATATCGTATAAAACAAAGATCGATTAACTTGAACATCGATCCTTTAGGCTATACGATTTATTTTACGAGAAAGATAGTCTTTTCGAGAAATCGTATAAAACGTTCAACGACTTAAGACAAGTCCACAGACTTACTTACGATTTTAAGAATTCAGGCCCAATCATGCTGTGACGGTTTATCCGATTTCCCGAACATCGGATAAACATCAAGTCACCGAAAAATAGGGAAAAACTCGAGGATAATTACGAAGATCGACAAAAATGGAATACTTCCTGAAGAGATAAACTTGGGCCCAAAGGCGAGGTCCATCATCTTAAGGCAAACCGACCTAGGAGTGGGTATATAAGGAGAGCAAGAGCAGAGGAGAAGGGATCCAAAAATCCTAGATTGGAGACCTAGAGAGCTCCTGTTAGCTCATATAACTTAGAATTTAGGCGGTTAGACTAGCAAGGCAGGCCCTAGAACGTCTGGCCGCCTCCTGCTCAAAAATCTCCGCTCCTCTCGGAAGGATCGGATAATTCTTTTACTTCAGAGCTCCGCACATAGAAACCCTAGGCGTTATCTTCGACATGCCTGTTTCTATGACAAACGCTCATACTAGACGAACCCGCTCAGACGGTTCGATCTCTTGTTCAATTCTTTCTAAACCGAACTACGTCCGACTTGATCCTCGAAAGGGGTACGTAGGCAGCCTTTCTTAAGGTCCAGTCCCAAATCTTAACAAAACCTTATCCGCATTTATTCGGTCACTTGTCGTTGGCTGTCGCAGAGAATCCGGACCTTCAGGGAAAGTCGGGTTAACTTGGCTTTCCTCCGTTTTTATTCATTAAAATCGACGGTGTGAATTTCGGTTCCCACAGTTTGGCGCTAGAAGGAGGGGAGGGCGGATTACTCTTACTCATACGGCCGCAAAGCGCTTGATCGAACCGATGTCCGGAAATAGGAAAGAAAAAGTTGCAGTTTGCGTCAACGATGGTAAAACAACTCCAGCAGCGACTGTTCTTACGGCCAACGCTTACGCAAACGCCACGGTGCTCGAACAAATCAAAAACCTAGCCGCGGCTTTCCACCACAGGAAGAGCACTAAAACGAGCTCGCAATTTCTCTATATAAACAGAAGGGGCAACGATAAAATCTATCAAACCCCAAAAATTCGTCTTGTTACCAAGTTAGAGAAATCGCAACGAGCAAGGTTTCTACAAAAAACGTTTCTTTCGAGAACCTCTCGGAAAAATAAAACTTATTCTCCTCGAAACCTTGGGGAAACCCTATATTACTCGCGGAACAGAAGCACGGCAAATCGGTTCACCGATTCCCACTGCCACACTTCTTACAAACAACTCTCGAGGAACAAACGGGAAAACGAAAGGAGGTCGGAGCTTGATCTTACTAGGACGACTTGCCATAGGGTAAGATCAGTCTTCCCAGTCCGCCTTAGTAAGAGCCCACTTTGTTCTCCTTTGTGTCTAGGTCAAAATGGCTTTCGTTTCATCTCAGTCGGAGTTTCTGTTGAGATTTTACGAAGAGGACAAAGTCACTGTCCCGGCCACCTCGCCGTGGGCAAGGAAAAACATTACCGAGGTCACCTCACCCTCCGACATGGCTACCTCGCCACAGGGCGAACTCACCTTCGTTATCCTTTGAGTCTAGATCAAAGTGGCTTTCGTTTCGTCTCAATCGGAGTTTCCGTTGAGATTTTACGAAGGGAACAAAATCACTCTCCCGGCCACCTCGCCCGTGGACGAGAACAACCATCACCAAGGTCACCTCGCCCATGACCACCTCACCTGTGAAAACCTCACTTTGCTCTCCTTTGAGTCTAGGTCAAGATGGTTTTCGTTTCGTCTTCCGTTGAGATTTTACGAAGAAAACAATGTCGCTGTCTCGACCACCTCGCCCATGAGAAGGATCTCTATGTCCCGTCATAGGCCGAACCCGGTCCTGTCTCAGTACCATGCATCTTTGCCTGAGTTTTTCGTAACTCGATCTTTGAGTCCGTGAGCCCCGGGGATCGACGAAGGCAAGCAATAGCAGCATCGGCGGACGCGGGACACGGCACGGGCGGCAGGGCGCCTGGCGCCGGCGGCAGACCGACCACGCCGCGCCTGGCGCCGGCGGCAGGCTCGTCCTCTCCCGTCTGGTGCCGGCGGCAGGCCCATCGTTTCCCGTCTGGCGCCGGCGGCAAGGGTCCTGGCGCCCATCCGTGCAGTCGTCTCGTGATCTCGGGCAACGGCAACATCTTGGTCCCTTAAACCCATGTTCAGATTGTTCGAGAAACACGACGATTCTTCCGCAAAGCCTTCTCGATTGTTTAACAAAGTTCGTATTTTAAAATCTATGTTCGAAGCCTCATTATTCAAACCGTCGAAGACGGGAAGTCTAAGAATCCAAGTCCATCTCGATCCCGACACTCGAGAAATCTCGGAAGACCATAAGAGGTTCGAATGATGAATGGATTTCGATTCATCGTATTAAACGATCACGGTTATTCTAAACACCAATCATCTCGACTATACGAGGAAATGGGATTCCTTCGGAAATGCCGAAACCTTCAAAAGACTATTTTCTCGAAAATTTTTGTAAAGGTTTTAATTCTTCGTAGGACAGGAACAAAAACGTCTTGAAAACTGCCGTAGAATTTAGGGAACTTAGGACCTAGGTGGATAGTCTAGCAAGCTAAGTCTTAGGCAAAACTTCCAGTCTTGTTCCATCGTTCCTTGATTGTCCAGGCAGAACATGCAAACCGATCTACTCTCTCGAAAAACCGAGAAGCGATCGCCACGCGTTCTAAAAGCATACTCATCCCGCTTCCTAAAAGAAAGAAAAAATGTACACAAGCCTTCGGAAGAACGGCTAACCCGTTTTCTTTCGTAAATAGAAAAGGGAAGTAGGTACGTATATTATACCCGTATAATCCCATCTTCGAAAACTTTTTGCTTCAGCATCAAGACAACGCTTTTGACAAAGCAAACTCTCGCAGCAATAAGATTCGTCTAAAAAACGCTAGCGGCATAGCCCAACCATTACAAACATAGTCTTGAAAACTCTACGTCGTCTCTCGTCGCAAACTCGCGACTAGAAACGTGTACCAACATCAGACTAATAGCACGATGGTGAACTACGAAAATAACGAAATAACCTTCGGTAAAACTCGAGGAGTAATTCGAAGCAGCTTTCATCCAAAGGTCGAAATCATAGCGGAAACATCTCCCGTGCAATCCGCGGAAACATCGCTACTTTGACAATCTGCGATTTTCTATCTCCATGAAACCGGTCATCCATTACTTTCCTATAACAAGAATATTTTAAACAAAACAGCCTATGGAAAAACATGATCGGTCTCATGCAAAACGACTTCGCAGTACGCAAAAGTGAATGAGAAAAACATAATCCGTGGTCGCAAATATCGCAAGTAATTTGTGAGAAAAACTCTCCAGTTACCTTTACAAAAACCCCCTCTTACATCACTTTTACGAAAAAATCCTCTGTATGGTCGAGTCAATTCATACAAAGCATCTTTCGTAAAATAAACATAATGGGTCCAACGGGTAACTGTCATAGACAGTTTTTGCTCCACAAGGTTTCTGGCTCCTGCTTTCACTCCCCGCGGTTACGTCCGAGCAGGAAATAATCACGCAGGCGAACCAGCACATGTCCTGCGTCGATCCCTTAAACTTTTTCCCCCCCGGATAAAATGAAACGATTTTCATGCAAACAAAAAAGAATTTATACGAGCCATTCATCGTATAACTAAGACCTAAAATGGAAGATCGTTTCTAAAAGCCATCAACCATAACTCAGAAAACTCCGCTATGCTCGGCATGTCTATCTCGGCAAACGCTATTTGGCCCTCGGCCAACTACGCCCTTCCGTAAAGCCCGGACCTGAATTCGGCATCCCCATTAAGGACAATCGTAAACTGACATGACCTTAATAAGGGTCATGGTCTGATCGTTTACCAACGACTTCCTTGGCGATACGGCTGAATCTAGCCTCCATGCCAATCCAAAGCTACTGAGCGACCGCCGCTCCAATCACTTAACGGCTAAAAACAACAATCCACGATTTGTTCATAGAACGCCAAGTGACTATTACGCAAGCAATTTGTCGTATAACCCAGAATCGGAAATCATACGATAAACTTTTCATACCAAAACTCAGTCCTAACAACCATATGGTTAACGGAAGATTTAAACTTATCGTCAATCGATTAGGTTCTATACGCCCCGTAAACACGGCATGAAAAGAAACACTCGTGGCAAGGCTCCAAGAGTTATATGAGTCATCCTTAATATATACAATCAAATCCCGGAAGGCCAACACTTCACGAAGCACTGTGAATGTAGACGCTTCTCCCTGGGTCAAACTTACGCGACCCCTTGGTCCTGCGTCCAAACCGAAACAACAGTTTTTGGCTGCGAACATTCGCAAAACATCTCCAAGCCCGCGAACATTTTCCACACGAAATGCGGCACAAGGAAAACTCGACCTTCAGCACTGCGAGACGTCGCTAACGCTCGAAGGACATTCTTTTCCTCAAAACGTTCCAGACGAAATCCTCGTCTCTAGAACTCAAAACATACAAACACACCTCTAAACGGTAACATGCCTCTAAACTGGCATCATTTCGTTGTTTCTGATCACAACAAACTAATTCTAACGTCCTAAACAGACAAATAGGCGCCCTTCAAGGGGTAGGCTCTCTTGCATCCGACAAGGATAAACATAGCGCGCTATACAAGGATAAACATAGCGCGCTATACAAGAAATCCAAATTTTGGTTTAGCTCTTCGTAAAGGAAGTAGCTCGACTCACGCCCAGACAAATCATATAAGCCGACAACAATTCGCGGATTTTAAACGGTACGAGTCAGGTTAAAATCGCAAACAGGCAAAACGAAAGCCGATTTGTCATCGCAAAGTCTCAGTCCGAGAGTAAACCTAGGTCTTGCCCTAAACTCAGCCACGCCGGATCTTGACATCTCACAGACATAGTATGGTATACGAGATCAAAAAATTTGTCTCTTCACTTAAGCCTATTCGTTTCACGAACTTTTCGCGTAAATCGGTAAACCGCGGAAAATCTCGTTTTATGCAAACAATAGGTACGGTGATCATCAGGGAACTAGGAATGAGACGACAACTCACACCCTCTTTCTCATACTTCGAAAAAACTGAAGTTCATAAATAATCGAAAAACAAATACATCAACAGCATCATGCTCGAAAGTCTCTCATGACACATAACCAGACCATATAAGTCTCGCTGGAAAACAGATCACAAGGGTCTTAAACTCCAAAACGAACTACGGAAGGCTTGATCCCTACAACAAGGGTAAGTAGGCAGCCTTCGAAAGGCGCAGCCCCAATCTTACCACTTTCAACGGAGCCTTTCTACCATTAATTCCGCCTATCTTACCTAACATGTCTTATCGCTCGCAAGAACATCACGAAGGTTCTAACGAGCTGGGGGGCTAACTGTTGGTGTCAAAATCGGTCACGACGGAATCAATGACTGAAAGTCTCTGGAAAGTATTTCTTGAAACAAAAAGTCTCGGATAATTTGAAAAGAAGTTATACGAGATTTTCTCAAATTAGAATATCCACTCCCTGGTGAGGTCAAAAACGGTTATCTCGAAATCTACGGCCAAAGATCCTTCCAAACTCAAAGATTTTCCGCACGAACGATTAACGGGGGAAAGATCGGGCAACGGAAAACCCACGGGCGGCAAAGAACCCCTGGCGCCAGCGGCACGCGTCACGCGGGACGGCCTGGCACCGGCGGCAAACTGGCCTGGCGCCGGCGGCACGCGTCACGCGGGCCGGCCTGGCGCCGGCGGCACCCCGGCCTGGCGCCGGCGGCACGCGTCACGCAAGCCGGCCTGGCGCCGGCGGCACGCGTCACGCAGGCCGGCCTGGCGCCGGCGGCACGCGTCACGCAGGTCGGCCTGGCGCCGGCGGCACGCGTCACGCGAGCCGGCCTGGCGCTGGCGGCACCCCGGCCTGGCGCCGGCGGCACGCGTCACGCGAGCCGGCCTGGCGCCGGCGGCAAACCGGCCAGGCGCCGGCGGCACGCGTCCCGCAAGCCGGCCTGGCGCCGGCGGCAAGCCCCCTGACGCCGGTCGACGGCCCTCGTCCTGGTCTCGGTCCCATCATGCTCGGGCTGATCCCATCTTGGCTTGTTTGGATCGATCCTCGTGAGTTTGGTACGATCACGGCTACGGAATGAACATCTTTCGATTCGGTTGGAATCATCCTCGATGTTTTACGACAAAAACTAGAAGGATTGGATTTCTCGTAGAAGATATCGTGTAAAACAAAGATCAATTAACTTGAACATCGATCCTTTAGGCTATACGGTTTATTTTACGAGAAAGATAGTCTTTTCGAGAAATCGTATAAAACGTTCAACGACTTAAGACAAGTCCACGGACTTACTTACGATTTTAAGAATTCAGGCCCAATCATGCTGTGACGGTTTATCCGATTTCCCGAACATCGGATAAACATCAAGTCACCGAAAAATAGGGAAAAACTCGAGGATAATTACGAAGATCGACGAAAATGGAATACTTCCTGAAGAGATAAACTTGGGCCCAAAGGCGAGGTCCATCATCCTAAGGCAAACCGACCTAGGAGTGGGTATATAAGGAGAGCAAGAGCAGAGGAGAAGGGATCCGAAAATCCTAAATTGGAGACCTAGAGAGCTCATGTTAGCTGATAGAACTTAGAAGTTAGGCGGTTAGACTAGCAAGGCAGGCCCTAGAACGTCTGGCCGCCTCCTGCTCAAAAATCTCTGCTCCTCTCGGAAGGATCGGATAATTCTTTTACTTCAGAGCTCCGCACATAGAAACCCTAGGTGTTATCTTCGACATGCATGTTTCTATGACAAACGCTCATTCTTGACGAACCCGCTCAGACGGTTCGATCTCTTGTTCAATTCTTTCTAAACTGAACTACGTCCGACTTGATCCTCGAAAGGGGTACGTAGGCAGCCTTTCTTAAGGTCCAGTCCCAAATCTTAACAAAACCTTTTCCGCATTTATTCGGTCACTTGTCGTTGGCTGTCGCAGAGAATCCGGACCTTCAGGGAAAGTCGGGTTAACTTGGCTTTCCTCCGTTTTTATTCATTAAAATCGACGGTGTGAATTTCGGTTCCCACACATAGATTCATCTATAGGTTTTCCAATGGCACTAAGTGAGTCATAGATTGCCTTAAAGTCTCTGTAGTAAGCTGACAAATTTTTGTCCTTTTTGGTGAGGAGTTGCAAGCTACGACGGAGGGAGAACTCTCTGGCGAGGGAGCTTTTTTGTTGAAGTGATCCGCCAAGTAGATCCACACGTCGCGAGAGCAGGTCAGCGTGTGAACAGAGCCGAGGACCTCTTCAGATAGGGTTCCAAACAGCCACGATTGGACAAGTTGATCAGTGCAGAACCAGTAGTCATACTGTGGGTTTGGTTCTTCTATAGGGATCTCATTGACGACGACAGTACGGGTTAGAGCAGGAGGAGCAGTAGCACCGTTAACAAATCTGAGAAGCTTCTGGCTGTAGAGCAGGGACTCGATCTACGTCTTCCATAACAGGTAATTACTATCAGTAAGCTTGAGAGTGACACAACTTAGGACATGAACGTTGCTAGGTAAAGGATAGGGGTTGAGTGGATCGGCCATTGTGATTACCTGTTAAGGCTACAATGGCTCTGATACCATATGAAAGTTGAGAAAAGATGAAACTTTGAACTCTGAATGTTATTATTTTTGGATGCATTACAATGTAGCTATTACAACATATTTATACTCAGCTTAGGAAGGATCTAGACAGACTCTCAACCTTATCCTTAGCTAGCTGTTAAAGCTATCTTGGTCTTGATTGCCAGACTGTAAGATGCCAAATCTGTTACTAAGGAGAGACTGGTTTTGTTTTACTCCAACGTCTCTCTCTTTTTCCTTTGTAGGTACATACTGAAGTTTTCTTGTTTTCACTTGAGAAACCGAAGTGGACTTCTCAACTGGGCCTGTGACAACTGAAGTTGGGCTTGTAACATTGGGCTTCGTTACAGGATCATCTACAGAAAGAGGTGAGCTTTTTTCTAATTCCTAGTCTATCGATTTCTCTGATGGGGGCTCAGCTTGTTAGCTGTTAACTTTGAATCTAGATTCCATGAGTATTCCTTGATTCTTATTTATTTAGGTCTGATTGGGTCCAGTAGTTTTGATCAATGAATTGTGATTCGAGCTCATTATGATAAAAAAAACACTTGCTTTATGTTGTATTGGCTTAGTTTAAAGTATCTGTTTGATATCTCATTCTTATTATGGGAGTGTGTTGGGATTTCGGTATGGGCTAATTAAGGTGAAGTGTGCCTATTTATGGGAGGAATATATAGGGTAACAACATTAGATAACTTGTCTATACGGTTCAGTATGGGATTATATAACACACAAATCCGCTTTCGAGCTTTATGTGCAGTGGTGGTTTTACTCTTTTTTCATGTGCTTATGTCTGTGGTTGAATTTATGTGGAAATGGTGTCTTTGATCATGTTGGTGGACGTTGGTGGACGAAGAGGAAGTGGAAGTTCCTGCCACTGTTGCAGCTAATGGGAATGCGGCAAAGGTCTATTGATAAAAAGTTTTAAAAGACAAGTTCTTTGATTATATTGTTACTGATTGTTCTGTAAATCATGTTTGAATGAATACTTGCTACTGTGATTGTATGGAAGATGGTAATATGGAAGATAGATAAAGCTCTGTTTCTTGTAGTTGATGTTGATGAAGTCAAGGTAAAAATACTATGTTGTTGAATCATGTTTGAATGTATACTTGATACTCTAATTTTTTTTAAAGAATCTCTAAATAAGAAACTAGCATTGGAGTTAAAAATCAATGTGTCTCTTAACTAGAGTTCTTGATTACATTTAATTACTAAAGTACTCATTAAGAGACTCTAATGGGATTTATGGGTTAATGATGCTCTAAGACTCTGAAACTATGCATGATCAGTTGCAGATCAGTGAATAGTTTATATATATACTAGCGAAAAACATAAAATGGGTGTCAAAAATAAAAACGAAGGGGTTCAGAGTTAACAAATCCAAAAGCAATAAGAAAATGAAATTATGGGATGTCACTTGAACATACATGGTTCCATGTAAGTCATCTGTACGTGATCATCTCAAATATCTCTAAAAGTAATTAAGTTATTTTATTTAGAAACTTAGGTTAAAAAGATAATATTTGTGTATTAACATTCAAAAGAGGAGTGAGAAAAGGAGAGAAATAGATCGGCGAAAAGAAGATTCGCTCGTGGGCGAGCAAAGATGATAGAAATGAAATAAAGTGACGAAGAAAGAAGACAAAGCAATTAAATATCCCAACTAAGATTGGCCTCCCTATTCTTCTTCGTCTGCTCGTCATAGACTCATTGTTACCGTCTTGCTGGGTCCTAACCCCAGCCGTTACTATCTCGATGGGTCCTTACCCGACCCGGTTTTGTACCCTTTACCCGTTGAGAGAATGAGACGATAAAAGTATAAACTTTATATATTATGGTTTATTGTCTTCTTTTTTCAACATACAAGGGGATTTGTCATTTGTTTTCATCTTTTTAAACTAAAAAAGGTTTATCCTCTGTCGCAAAGACGAAAAATGTTAATTAATTCCATTAATGGTTTTTAAGTAAAAACTTTGTAAGCACTAGTTCCGGAAATTTGGGCGAACTAATAGTGGACCTTCAGTCTTTACTCTTTTCCATCACTAATACGCCCTTCTTAAAAAATAAAAGTGGTGTTTAATCAGGTATCTTTCCTAACAAGATATTATTTTGGCGAGTGAACTTTCGAATAGATTACTAAAAAGGAATACCGCCATATACTCCTTTAAACGTTTTATATAAACTTGATGCAAACTTTCATAAATAACGATACTATTATTAATGCCTCTAAATTAACTTTATTAGATATATATAATACTAACTATAAACGCAGTACATCAGTTACATATATTCTATACAGATAAGTAAAATCATACTCCATCCGTCTTGAAACGTTTTTAGCAACTATTACTTTTTTTTTTTTACTTCAAGAAGGAGTATTTTGTGATGAAAGTCGTCATACAAGTGGCACACGTATGCTCAACCGTATTCATAATGCCATTTGTCGAGATTCGAGAAGATCCCTCCAATAAATACACTGCAACTTCCAAATCTAAGTAAAATGAATGAAATACCTATTTTTATTTTTTATTCAACTAATAATTAAATTTTATTTTTTTTCTATTCATTTCATTTTTATAGTTATTTTTATATTATTCATATTTGTTCCTTTTATTCATGATATTCTTGTATTGAAAGTCTCGGTGATAAAACTCTCTCAGACAGGAAAACCAAGGTAAAGACTTCCCCACGGACCGCTGGATTTAGCTTGGATAACGACCACTCGATTTCTTTCCAAATAAAAAAAGAATACGCTGGTTACTCAGCATCACCCATTTAGAAGCCCTAGTCTTTTACTAAAAAAGACGTCCTCCAACCATGCTTTCACAATTTGCTCAAGCTCTCTTCTCTTCCAGATCGAGTCTACAAACTTTCCTTGGTGCTTCTGAAAGTATTTTCTCCGTTTGTTACCATCATTCAGCTACAGTTCCTCATCTCAACTACTATCATTTCCTCCGTGTGAAGATCTATCAACTTTTAGCCACCCCTCGTGCTCGGAGTCGACGTGATACTCCTCCAGCAGACCCACAATGGCTAGGAGATTTACATAAGTTGAAAAAAGAAAATAGCAGATGCAAGATGAACCGGGAAAGAACACCGGAAGGATCAAAGCTCCAAGAATTGATAATGCTGCTTTAATCAAGGATAACAAACTTACTCTCATCGGCAGACTTACAAACCCACAGGAGCAGAAGATGTGGGCTTTGATTCTGTCTCTCCCACGAAAATGGAATCTGCGAGGTAGAACAACAGGCTCAGATCTCGGTAATGATTGCTTCCAGTTTTGCTTCGAAAGAGAGGATGACTTAAGACGGATCTTGGACAACAGACCATACCACTTCTCTTATTGGATGGTCATCCTACAACGTTGGAAGCCTGTTATCTCCAACACATTTCCATCCTTGATCCCATTTTGGATTAGAATTAAAGGAATTCCTCTGCACTTTTGGCACGATGATATGGTGAGCCGTATAGGTCAAGATCTAGGGACCCTGGAGAACCACGAACTAACAAAGACTTCAGCCAGGGTCAGAGTCCTCATTGACGGCTTGAAGCCCATAGTGAAAGATTGTATAATGGAGTTTGACTCTGGTGAAGAGAGCCTCATCTCACTGGAGTACGAAAGATTGGAAAATCATTGTTCTTTCTGTTTCTCGCTCCTCCACCAGAGAAAGGCATGCTCCCTCAAAAGAAATGAAGAATCCTCGTGATTCCAGCTGGAACTGTCTAGCTCTAACATCTCAGTTCCCCATCTACCTTCGGTCACTCAGGGAGCTGTGAGAGACTCCCCCTCGGGTACGGGTTTTGAACAACAAACAAAAGCTCCGACCAATTCCTTCCACGAACGTGTTGATAGGCATGGAGTACCTTTCGGGGAGAGGGTGAGCACAAAACAAACTCGGGTTCCCCCCCCCCTCACTTGGGAAAAAAGCACTGATAAGAGATTGACGACCTCTTGGAGAGAGAGAACAAACCGCGAAGTACCAAATGAGTCATCTCAACCATCCTACCAAAGAGGAAAAGACGTCACAAAGCCTACTCAGCACCGCAATAGAGATGGCTCTCGCTCAAGAGATACTGAAAAGTGGAGACCAAAGCAGACTTCAGCTCCCCTCGATCCTCCTGAACTCCAGCCCCAGCAACGAGGGGAGGCAGTAGGAAATGTTGAGGTTGCGATCCCACCCACCTTGACCACTGAATCTACACAAATCCCGACGCTGGAGATGGTTATGGAAGAGCTACAGGAAGCCACTAAACTGTATCTCAGCTGCTCAAACCGCATTGAAACCGCAGCTAGAAGACAGCGAGTCTTACACAGTGACGCAAGGGGAGATATGGAAGAGGCCGCTCTTGCTATAATTGAAACGGCCAGGGAAAGGCTGGCTCTCTCAAACAGTGTGCTGTCCTTCAACAGTAACCACTATACTTCCCCTCCGGCCCATACTGTGTCCGCAGCTCAAGACCCTTCTCTTCAGAGACTTTTGTTTCTCGATACGTCGACTACTTTCTGCTCCCCAACTAGAGGAAATAAGGTCGTATCTTCGGCCCCTCTGGCGGATAACAATTCACCAATTATACCACGTTCCAATCCAGGTGCTGATAGTGGAGAGCGTCTACGTCTCAAGTCGGTGATAGTGAGCCCTCAAACTGATACAGAGTTGGCCCCAAAGGTTGCTGTACCTGCAGAGTCTCCGAGAGAGGATACTCTCAGGGAGTTCCAAAACAGGATCAGAAGGAGAACTGTTAGCCACTCAAAAATACGCTCACCACAACTCACTCCAAACATACTAAGAGGAGCAAGCTCAAAAAAGAGAAAATTATCACATATTCGGCACTCACCTGCGTACAGCAAGAAGTCGTCTCCTCGGAGCTCGTCAAAAGTTGCAACAAAATCAGTGGCTGTTACATCAGGAGCTGGATCCTCCGCTGCCTCATCGAACCCACCGATCCGCCTAATCCCGGCTGCGACCAAGAAGAGATCGGATTTTTGGGTTCCCCTTCCCTGGGCTCCTTAGTCGTACTCAGCTGGAACTATTGTGGGTTGGGGAACCCCATAGGAGCTCCGTAAGCGCAAGGATCCTGATGTTACTTTCCTGATAGAGACAAAGAATTCATAAGAAATGATCAGGAAAGAACTGTTTTGGTTAAAAGAGAATAACAGTGTCTTTGTTCTCCCCCCCCCCCCCCCATAGTCCTAGCGGAGGAGAACTATTGCTCAGTTGGAAATCGGATATCGATCTAACGGTGCTCTCAACCGCAAATAATTATATCGACACAAGAATCATGTCCAAAGGAAAGTCTTTCTTAGCTACTTTTTTCTATGGAGAGTCAGACCACTAAAAAAGAAATGCATTTTTGGAAACTCTTGTTAATCTACATCCCGACCACAAAGAACCCTGGTTCCTAACCGAGAATTTCAATGAACTGATCGACAATAATGAAAAGAAGGGAGGCCCAGTGAGAGCAGAGGGTACCTTCAGCTCCTTCTGCACTTTCCTCTCTGAGAATGATCTGTTTGATCTCAAACACTCAGGGAACATCTTCTCGTGGAGAGGACAGAGAGGATCCCACCTGGTCAGATGTAGACTTGACAGATCTCTTAGCAATCCAGAATGAGCTGAACTGTTTCCTTCATGCCGTTGTCTCTACCTCAAATTCGAGGGTTTTGATCACTGTCCAATCCTCTCCTACATGGATACAACAAAGAAGAAAGGGCTCAACCTCTTTCGTTATGACAGAAGACTTAAGGAAAACCAAGAGATCAAGTCCCTCGTATCGGAAATCTGGTCAAACTGTGCTTACCTTGGGGTGGAAGCAAGACTTGCTCTATGCCGAAAAGCAATCTTCAAATGGTGCAAACTATTTCATGAGAACAGTAAAAAAACTATCGACGGACTACGAGAGGAGCTGGATGATCAAATGTCTATGGATCACCCAAATGAAGATAGAATCCAGAACATAAACAAGCAACTTTTACAGGTTTACCAGTCAGAGGAAGCGTACTGGAAGCAAAGAAGTCGCCAGCTCTGGTTGACCCGAGGAGATTCAAATTCAGGGTATTTCCATGCTGTTACAAAATCGAGAAAAGCAAAGAACCGTCTTACTGTAATGGAAGACGAAAGTGGTGCTCCTTTCTTTGAAGAAGATCAAATTTCAGCACTTGTCTACTCCTACTATGAGAAGCTCTTTACTGCAACTAGTTGAGAAGAAGGTTCGGATGATACAATTTTCCGTGCTCTCAACCAGTGTGTAACTCAGGAGTGGAATGAGAATCTCACCCGAGACCCATCTCCAACAGAAATAAAAGAGGCGCTGTTTGCAATTCACGCTGATAAGGCACCGGGCCCCGATGGCTTCTCAGCAAGTTTCTTCCACTCGAACTGGGAAACAATTGGTCCTTCAGTCGTCTTTGAAATCCAACGCTTCTTCACGTCGGGTATCATGTCTCCTACATTAAATGAGACACACGTCAGGCCGATTCCCAAAACACATACAACAAAAAAGATAGAAGATTACCGACCAATAGCGTTATGCAACGTCTATTACAAAGTAATATTTAAGCTGCTCTCTTTACGCCTGAAATCCGTCCTCTCTTCTATCATTTCGGAGAACCAATCTGCCTTCATTCATAGATAATGTTTTAATAACACACGAGGTCCTGCAGTATCTCAAGACATCACAAGCGCAGAAAAATTGTTCTATGGCTGTAAAGATGGACATGTCTAAAGCCTATGACCGTGTGAAGTAGGACTTTGTGCTAAAAGTAATGCAATGTCTAGGTTTCCACGACAAATGGATAAACTGGATTATGCAGTGCATCTAATCTGTGTCCTACTCCTACTTAATTGATGACTCAGTCTATGGATCAGTCAAGCCTCACCGTGGCATTAGGCAAGGAGATCCCATCTCGCCCTATCTCTTCATACTGTGTGGAGAAGTTCTCTCAGGCCTGTGTAGGAAAGCTAAACTGGATGGTTCAATGAGAGGTATCCGTGTGGCCAGAGGAAGTTCTCGAGTGAACCATCTCCTTTTTGCCGATGATACTATGATGTTCTGCAACTCCTTGTCGACAATCTGTCTCGCCTTAATCCACATCCTGCGAGAATACGAGAAAGTCTCTGGTCAAAAGGTCAATATAGCCAAATCCTCTGTTACTTTCTCATCACAAACCCCTCAGGATGTAAAAACTACAGCAAAAAATATCCTAGGAATCCAAAAAGAGGGAGGAGTGGGAAAATACTTAGATCTCCCTGAACATTTTGGAAGAAGAAAAAAGACTTATTCACCTCGATCGTCGACAGGATCCGACAGAGAGCAGCCAACTTGTCTACGTGCTTCCTCTCGAGAAATGGGAAGCTCACTATGCTCAAGGCAGTCCTCAAAACAATCCCCACTTATGCTATGTCTTGCTTCCAGTTACCAGTGAGTCTGTGTAATAGGATCCAGTCGGTCCTCACCCGCTTCTGGTGGGATAAGTCTGCAGAAAAAAGGGCATGTGTTGGGTTTCCTGGTCTAAATTAACTAAACCTAAAGCAGCAGGAGGACTAGGGCTAAGAGACTTACAAATATTCAACCAGGCTCTGCTTGCAAAAATCGCTTGGAGAATTCTCACAAATCCTAGTTGTCTGCTGGCTCGAGTCCTCACTGGGAAGTATTGCCATAAAAGAAGCTTTTTGGACGCACAGCTCCCTTCTGTCTGCTCACACAGATGGAGGAGCATCCTCTATGGAAGGGACCTGTTGAAAGACAACATAGGAAAAACCATAGGAAACGGTCAGACGACCAGAACCTGGAAAGATTCCTGAATCTCGCTTACGCAGCAACTGAGACCGTGTGGCCCAATCGAGGAAGCAGCCCTTGATCTCAGAGTCTCTGATCTCCTTACAGATGATCTTCAATGGAATAAGAACAGAATAGAGCAGTTCTTACCATCTTTCAGTGAGCAGATCCAATGTTTACAGCCAAGTAAAGAGGGTGCAGAGGATGCTTTTATCTGGCTTCCCTTGCAATCATGAACCTACTCCACAAAGTCTGGTTACAACTCTCAGGTCCTCAAGACATCCCCTCTAGCTCCGCTTGCACTCAACCCCCACCGTGACTGAACAGGATTTCAAATGGTTAAAAGACGTATGGTCAACTAAAACAGCACCAAAACTTAAGGTGCTTATTTGGTCAGCTATCCAGGGTGCATTACCTATAGGAGTCGAGCTACAAAGAAGAGGCATGATGGCAGCAGCACCGTGCCCTCGCTGCAAAGAGGTTGAAACCCCTATGCACGTCTTATTCCACTGTCCTTACGCAAAAGAAGTTTGGCGCCTTGTACCGCTATTCACACCAGTTCACATAGTTGGAGATTCAGACATCAAATCAGCACTAGCTATCTTCCGGAACGCTCTTTGTCTTCCTCCAACGGGCATCAGAGTCCCCGTTAACCCATGGATTTGCTGGCTCCTGTGGACAGCCAGAAACAAATTGATTTTTGAAGATAAGACTATTCGACCGATAGAAGTTGTTTCAAAGGCTCTCTCTTCAGCTCTCGAATGGGATCAGTCCCAGAGCACTAATAGTTCAAGGAGGATCGGTACCGTGGCGAACAGAAGCAACAACCCTCGTGCCCCGATGGCGCCCTCGATCCCGATCTGCTTTGTAGACGCAGCTTGGAATGCCTCCTCCATCCGTGCAGGAATTGCTTGGAGTATCGACACCGCATCACCGAATCAACCGCTCTCTGGTGCTCGAGTCATCGATGGAGTTAATTCTCCTCTAGTGGTCGACGCCCTAGCTCTTTGTAATGGGATTAGAAAGGCAATTGATCTAGGTCTCCCCTCTATCATCGTCTCCTCCGATTGTGCAATGTTCATCAGAGCAATCCTCACCATAAGTCAGATCAAAGAGATATATGGAGTCTTTAGGGACATCGACAGTCTCTCTTCTCATTTTGTCTCTATCAACTTCCAGTTTATCCCTCGTTCGCAGAACAGGGAAGCTGATGTATTAGCAAAGCAGGCCCTTAAGGCCCAAGTCTCTTCTTCTATTCTGCTGTTGGGCTAGCCTCCCTATAGGCTTGAAACCTTTATTTCCTTTTCTGTTTTAATATAATTCTTAGTTGTTCAAAAAAAAATATATGATATTCTTGTAAATGGAAACCATTTACACCCTAAACACAAATTCATGTTATACATATTTAATCATTAAAAAATACATACGGTTGAATGATTAGAATAGGAAACTATTATTTTCTCTCTGAAGTCTTAGAGCAACTACATTGTTGAACCCCCACATGGGGTTCATAGAAAATTTTTAATATATTTAAGGTGGGGTCATGAACAGTGATGAACTTCTGTTTATTTTGCTCTTCCATTGGTGAACCCGAATATGAGGTTCTTAGAATTTAATATTATATTTTTAATTTTTTTTAATTATTCAATACATTGAGAAATCATAAACATACAAAGATTATTCATGAACATTACCAAAATTTTGCCATATATTTTCAACTAAATCGTCTTTCAAACGATCATGTATCTGTTGATCCCGAATTTGATTCCGAATGCCACGCATTTGACCGATATTAGAAAGGCTTTCCGTAGCGGAGGTGATATCATCAACCTGAGAACTTCTGCTAGACTCTCCCAAATCGAATTCATGTGTATCACATAGAGTGTATCCGTGTCGTTCGTTCTCTACTATCATGTTGTGCAGTATGACACAAGTTCTCATAATCCTTCCTAACTTTTCCTTGTCCCATAGTAGTGCTGGATTTTTAACTATTGCAAACCTCGATTGCAAAACTCCAAAAGCACATTCGACATCTTTTCTGGCGGCTTCTTGATGTTGAGCAAATAGCTCTGCTTTAGGACCTTGAGGAAGTGAGATTGATTGGATAAATGTTGACCATTTCGGATAAATTCCATCGCTAAGGTAGTACGCCATACGATAATTATGGTTATTAACCTTGAAATTAACTTTAGGAGCTCGACCTTGTACAATGTCATCAAAAACCGGTGACCGATCGAGAACATTAATATCGTTGAGGGTACCTGGAAGTCCGAAAAATGCGTGTCATATCCATAGATCCTGTGATGCCACCGCCTCTACGATAATAGTCGGCTTTCCTGAACCACGTGTGTACTGTCCTCTCCAAGCTGTTGGGCAGTTTTTCCACTCCCAATGCATACAGTCGATGCTGCCTACCATCCCTGGAAACCCCCGTACCTCTCCAATATCGAGTAATCGTTGAAGATCAGCAGCTGTAGGTCTTCTTAGATACTAATCTCCAAACAATTGTATTATCGCATTAGTGAAATTATCCAAACATAAAAGTGCAGTACTTTCACCAAGTCGGAGATATTCGTCATACGTATCAGCGGATTGATCATACGCCAGCATACGTATAGCTGCTGTACACTTCTGAAGTGTAGATAGCCCGTACCTTCCGAAAGCATTTCTTCTTTGCTGAAAGTATGGAACTTCATTTCTCAGGCGATCGACAATGCGAAGGAACAATGGCTTGTTCATTCTAAAACGTCGCCTGAACATGGCCGGTAAGTATGTATCATGTTCCCTGAAATAGTCGTTCCATAGTTGAGTGTGGCCTTGTTCCCGATATCTTTCGATATAAGCTCGTCTGTTCGAGTTGTTTGCTTCACCATTAACTATTGAGTCAAAGGTTTCTTCAAATTGTTCTTCGAACATTTCTTCAAGAGCTTCATCTATGCCACTAGAAGATGAGGAAGACATTGAATCTAGTTATCTGCAACATTGATTGATTAGGTTTGATTAATTTAGATGATCAAACTTTTTTGTTTTTTATATAGCACATTCTTAATTTTTAAAGTTCAAGGAATGAAACTTAATTAATTTGGTAATTATGAGTACGAAAACTAATAAAAGATTATGACTATGAACATGTCTCAAAAAATTATGAGTATGAAAACTAATAAAAAATTATGTTTACGAAAATTAAGATTATGTAATTTAATTAATTTGGTAATTATGAGTATGGAAACTAATAAAAGATTATGACTAAAAACATGTCTCCAAAAATTATGACTATGAAAACTAATTAAAAATTATGTTTACGAAAATTATGATTATGTAATTTAATTAATTTGGTAATTATGAGTATGGAAACTAATAAATGTAATACTAATTTATATAATTTAAGAACATATAATTTCAATAATGTATGACTAAGAACATGTCTCAAAAGAGAAGTTGTTATTTATATAATTTCAAATTTGATTAAGTAGAGGAGGAAGAATGGACCTGCGATGAGGAAGTGTAGTAGTACGAAGACAATTTGATTGGGAAACAGAAGTGAAGTTGAAGCAGGCTTTGTCGATCAAACTTTAGATGCTTCCCATGTTTTCATTTTCATTTACATTTTCATAACAGAGAAGTTGAGAGACAGAAGAGATTTTTGATAGACAATTTAAAACAGAGAAGTTGAGAGACAAATATAACAAAGGAGAGAGAGAGCATTCGATTTTCTTGCACATTTGAGTTTACAGAGATACAATATTTATAAAGTTCCTGAGATAACAACCAACTAAACCCGTGTGCCTCAAACTAAACAAGACACAAGACATCCCGTGACAGAAAAAAACAAGTGTAGAGAGTTAGAAAAGACTACACTTTTCCGTGACTGATAAAACAAGTGCAGAAGCCAGTAGAGAATCCAGTAGACAATGCAGTAGAGAATCCAGTAGACAAGGTAGTAGAGAAGCCACTAGAGAAGTACAATCCGTGAGAAGCCACTAGAGAAGTACAATCCGTGACCTGCAAAACAAAAACAGAACAAGGAAGTAAACATGTTAATATATCTAGAAAATAGAAATCATCAGTATATCAAGTAAAGCACAAAACAGACCAGATCAAAGCATTTCAGACAGTAGTTTGTTCTTTAGAGACACTTCTAAATCTGATAGTGTCTCTGTTTTGCGGGCAAGAAGACGCTCAAGGAGTCTCTGTTTGGAGATCTTCTCTTTCACCGCTAGCATGCTCTCTAATTGATCATATGCTGCTTCTTGACCATGCTTCTTCCGTTTGGCTGCTTTGCAAGCCTTCACACCAGGAGGCCTAACATCTTCCGAGTGAAGCTCCTTCTCCGTAGCTTCCTTTCGTTTGTCCTTTGCACCATCTCTGGAGACGGCTTGTGATTTCCATTTCTGATCAAACCTAAGTTCTCTCCAGGCATGTTCTGCAGTAAACTTGTACCCTTGGTCATTTAAGAAGATGTCATGAGCAGCCTTCATGACATCATTCTCATTTTGGCCACTAGATTGCTCCTTCAAAGCAGCCTCATAGCTGCCCACAAACTTCCCGACCTCGGCATTCATTCTCCCCCACCTCTGCTTACACTGACTTGAATCTCTAGTAGCAAAGCCACTTAACTGAGGGCTTGAATTGTAATATTCCTCGATCCTCTTCCAAAAGGCTCCTGCCTTCTGCTCGTTACTCACTATGGGATCCTTGCTGGTGTTCAACCAAGCACTGATCAGTACAATGTCTTCTTTAGGAGACCACTTTCTTCTTTCGAGGGGTTTAGGTTTCTGAGAAGACCCGGGTTGGTTTTGGGAGAGAGGAACATAACCGTTAAAGTTTTGGGAGAGAGGAACATACTCGTTAAAGTTTTGGGAGAGAGGAACCTGTGAAGACCCTAAGTCTATTGGTTGGCTGCTCTGGGAAGTTAACATGTTAACGTACCCGGCATGATTTTGGGAGAGAGGAACCTCTAAATCTATTGGATCCATTCTGGTTTTGGTTTGTATTTTCAGAAGTGTTTGTGTTTATTTTAAGTGGATTTGTGTTTTCAGAAGTGGAACTTGATTTGTTTTTAAACTAGTTTTCATAGGAGCATTCATTACCAAACAATTAAACAAACTCTAACTACCAATAGTTAATTACACAACAACTTAAACACAAACAGCATTCATTACACATCAAATCCGTAGAATTAAGTCGAACAAGATTCACAGCAACCAACCAACATAATTAATGAAATTTTTCGAAAGCAGAATGAAGTACTAGTTCGGTTTTAACTAAGTCAGAACTACTTGTACTAGTTATAGTTCATTGTAGTGTACTTGTACTAGTTATAGAATTTATTAGTCTACTTGTACTAGTTCTTGATCACCGTCGTCTAGTTCAACTAGTCTAGTTCAACCAGTCTACTTCAACAAGTCTAGTTCAACTAGTTCTAGTTCCAGTTCAAATGGATACATTCACACGAGAAGCAAAAATATCTATAATGGAACCACATTCACACAGAAACATGCACACAGACAATTCACCATAACTAGCTACAGCATTTAGAAATAGAGTTCAAGTAATACATCTGGTTTTCAATCAAAGCAGGTGTTCTCTAGGTCACCGACCTGCACAATGAGGCTTTGAACCTGCTGAGTGAGTAATTTAACCTGTCCCTGCACATTGAAACACAAATGAAATGTGTTAGTGACTTAAAAAGATCGTATGAGACACTCAAAATTAAAATACACTAACCTCCAGTGTCTCAATCTGATAATTGAGATTTCGCAACCCCTTGATCACTTGCTCAGCCTCCACCACCCGGTCAGTCAGCTGTTCGATTTCCTCCTGGACACCAACCACCCAAGGCTGACGATAATGGAACCCATCAGCCTTGGGTAAAACAAAGCAAATCTCAGAATCACGAAAATGCAACATATTTATACAAATGAGATCGAATGACACTTACCTCGTAATTTTTGCATGTGAAATAGCGCTTCCCAGGAAGCGTGTCGTAATCATCCTTCCCCCGAACCTCGTGAATGATTGCCCCACCACACGGACATCTTTTAGGAATCCCGTATTCTGAATCGCATAGGTATCTTAGCATCTCCATGGACTCCTTATGCCTCTTCATATCTCTTCTCTCTTCCGAGGGATCCATCTGTAACCAGAACCGACAATTGATTAGAACATATTGATTTCGAAACATATTTACAAAACCCCCAAGTGGAGATCGAAACCCTAAATCGATCCCTCATGATGATTTACAACAATAAAACGGAACTCCCTAATCGATTTTAGAACCCCTACCTCAAAACCCCCAAAGCGATTTCGAAACCCCCAAATCGATTTTTCGAAACCCCCAAATCGATTTCGAAACACCAAATATCGACATATTTAAACCGTCAATCGTCTCGAAACTGACCTGGGTTCGTCGAGGAGACAGTCCGTCGTCGATTTGATGGAGAATCGTAGAGGCCTCCGTCGTCGCACGCGAATCGCCTCAGAGAGTCTGAAACCCTAGTTTTTTTAGAAAGAAGAGAAAATGATTTCACTCACGAGCAACCCGTCTTTCGTCGTCGTCAAACCGAGAAGCCGATACCAACCACAGCTTGACGCGTGGCGTGAACCGGTATCATACGGGTTCACTTCTAAGATGCGGATCACACAAATTAGCCCATTTTCTTTTTTATTTTTGCTTCCCGGACCTAGGAACCCACACCCATGAATCCCATTTGATACTCTAATGTGGTTGCTCTTAGAGCATGTTTATTGGCGGGTTCTTAAGGTGAGATTCTTAGCGGAATATAAGAACTCACCCTAAGAATCCACCAATGTTCATACCAACTGGATCAACCATTTGTCGTGTTACTGCATTGGTAAAATTGGAAGTAATTTTTTTTTTACATGTTAATTGGAAGTAATTCTTTCCAAACATAGTGGTATTTATCTGCCAATCGCATGAGATCACAGTAAACAGTATGAAAGCATTCCATATCCTCTTAAAGTCTTAATCATTAAAAAAACACCACATCCAGCACCAAAAAAAATAGTTTATTAATTAGTTATATAGGCCTTACGATAGGATTTATAACCTAGCTTCATGATCTCTATATTTTATGTTTTATCATTCTCAAATGATAGTTTTGTAGCAACCAAAGCCAAACTAACATTTAACTTAGCCTAATTTTTTTCTCAAACAAATTTTTTTTAGCCTAAATGCTTTTATACAAAGAATTTTTTCCTAAACTGCAAAATTAAACTGAAAACCATTCAAAATAATAAATAATTATGAAGTATTTTACTAGTTTTTTTTTCTTCTTTTTCCGGAAAATCAAATATACTGATTTATAGCAAACTTACAAGACACAAACACAATTCAATACACCCGTTAATTCAAATATAATAAATTAAAAAAAAATTAATGGAAAAATGGAGAGTAACCAAATTTTCCCAACATAAATCTTATATAGATGCCAATTCTCAAAAAAAAAATCTTATATAGAAAAGATCAATATATCTTTTTTATCGTGCTTAAATAAAAATATATATTTACGTCGAAAAGACATGTATGATAAAATAGAAAATATAATGAATATTACATATAGTTTCAAAGAGAGAATATTATAATTTAGTCAATCTAAAACAGTTTTGTGACAAGAAATCCATGAGCATTTCTTTGTGTCGTATACATACTTGGAAGGGGAAAAAAATACATATCTGGTTTGATTTCACGTGGATATCCACATGTTTCGACCATATTTTGCCAAATTAGTCACTCATGTACATATTTTCGATCTTTCCAAACAAACAAAACAAAAGCAAAAGAAAAAAAAAAGCATACAAGCAACCGTCGTATGAATTTTACCCAAAAAACCATTGTAGGAAAATGCAACTAAAATAATTAGGTTAACAAAAATACAATCTAAAATAACTGAGAACTAATTGGGTTAATAACTAATTGAAAGCCTTTTTAATAAAAAATTGGTGTAAGCCTGTACTAAATATTAGGCGTGTGAGTGTGCCTACAAAATACTCCCTTTGTTGCAAGATATCTATGTTTTAGAATTTTTATACAAATTTTTAAAAAACATATAAAATTTTGATTATCAGTGCATTATTTTTTGCAAATTACTATTCCTTATAACTTTTAACTAATAGAATTCAATAACCATAATTATGTTTTTTTGAATTTTACAATTTATTTTTAATTAGTACAATGAAATATAAATTTTATTTTTTTAAACATTTTTTCTTAAATATGTATGTTTTTGTAATATATTGAGTAGGAGGTACTGTGGGATTCATGGTTCACAAGTGCGCGTGGAAATTGTCCCTACAAAATTTATTTATAAGCATAAATAAATAATAATAATATTTTTTTGGTCAAAGTATTTATAAAAATATATAAAATGGAACATTAAAGCGAAGTTAGAACGAAAATGTTACAATGAATTTAGTAGCACTAGAGGACTGCTATTCTCCTGGATATTACTGTACAAGTAATAATTAGTAGCAACGCCATGCTGCCAAATAAATATGAAAGCAAAGGACAAACTAAAACCACCATTATAATGTCTATACAGTAATAAACAATTGTGCTTTTCCTATTTATTTTTAACTTTTTGATTTTCAGATTAAAGTAATTTTAGATACAATAAAAATTAAAAAGAATAATGATGGTTGCGTTAATGAGTAGTGGCGTGAGGGTTGTCATGTCAGCTAGAACAGGCAGAAAAATAAAAGAATGTGGGAGACAAGCCTTTGCCCCTTTACACATTATAGGAGTTCTTTATTTACTAAAAAGAAAACACAATAGTACACGGTTAAAATTGCGGGCTCGTCTGCTTAATCAATTTGATTTAGCTTCATTCATATAGTTAAAATCTATCATAATGTTTTGTTTGTTTTATTATAACATTATATGGACTTTCCCAAATTTAAGCAAAAAAGAAAACATTATAAGGACTTTTTAGCTCAATTCGCCATAACCTCTATCCAGGACTGCCAATGACCAATAGGTAATTCAGTTTTGTGTTTAATGAAAAATCTAGATGATTTAGACATTTCTGAGCATACAGAGTTAATAGTTTATCATTTTATGAAATATAAAGTGGTGAAAATGATAACCAATCAAAATAACAACATAAATTGAGTTTGAGCACCGGTGAAATTTAAAATATATCTTAGGTTTTGATTTCAGAGACCATGTCCTTCATCATTAGATATACAGATATCCATGAAACCTTTGTAAAATTGTAGCTTACAAAATGAGTGTCACTCTATCCTCGACGAACCTCCTCCTACTCACCATATAAACTTATAACAATATACATTTAATAGAAATACCATATTTCTCAAGTGGTGGTTCCCACAGCCAAAGGGGAATGAGATAGCTATCTACCAATATTTATACCTCCACAACTTCATTCCTTTTCCTCAATCAAACTCACTCATTCCATCTCCATCGTCGTTCGATTCAAAGATCAGTTCCAATGGCTGATAATACCGATAACCGGAGAGCAATATGGGGAGTTCCGGAGAAGCTTCAGCTTCACATAGCTATGCTCACGTTACAATTCGGTTACGCAGGATTCCACGTAGTTTCGAGAGCTGCTCTTAACATGGGAATCAGCAAACTTGTCTTCCCTGTTTACCGAAACATCATTGCCTTGCTTCTTCTCCTTCCCTTCGCTTTCTTCCTCGAAAAGTAACCTTTGAAAAACCCTATTTCTATATATCTGCTGTTATTAACTAATAACTTAGTGATTTAATTACCAATCTTGTGTTGTTTAGGAAAGAAAGACCAGCGATTACTCTCAACTTTCTCATCCAGTTCTTCTTTTTGGCACTCATTGGGTATATATATTTATTTATATTTTTCACTTTGATCTTTTCAATAACAAAGTTGGATTATAAATGAACATGTTCTTGAATTACTACACGACACAGAATAACAGCGAACCAAGGGTTTTACTTGTTGGGTCTGGACTACACTTCACCAACGTTTGCTTCTTCTATGCAAAACTCTGTTCCCGCCATCACCTTTCTCATGGCTGCTCTTCTCAGGCATTGATCCATCACTCTTTTTCTCATGTTTCATTTATGAAGAAATAAATATATAATTTAAAACTCGTGGACAGCTACAACACATAACGAACTACTTTAATAATTTTGTTTTGACGTTTCAACCTAGCAGAAACCTACTATAATTCGATAATAATATTATACATAGACACCATTTAACTCCATTTCGAATAAAATTACAAAATAATGTACTATGTGACCATAATAGTAACAACACTGTTATGTTACATATGTTAAAAACAAACACAGGATTGAGAAAGTTAGAATAAACAGAAGAGACGGTATCTCCAAAGTCTTAGGAACAGCACTTTGCGTCGCCGGAGCTTCTGTCATCACTCTCTACAAGGGTCCCACCATCTACACTCCGACTAGCAACCTCCACGCTCACCTCCTCACAACCAACTCTGCCGCCTCCGCCGTATTAGCACCACTTGGAGACGCTGCGCCGAAAAACTGGACTCTTGGTTGCATCTACCTGATTGGTCACTGTCTCTCCTGGTCCGGTTGGCTCGTTTTTCAAGCTCCGGTTCTTAAATCTTACCCGGCGAGGCTCTCGGTTACGTCTTACACCCTTTTGTTCGGAATCATCCAGTTCGTGATCATTGCTGCTTTCTGTGAAAGAGATTCTCAGGCTTGGGTTTTTCACTCCGGTTGGGAGCTTTTCACCATCCTCTACGCAGTTAGTATTTTTTTTACTGTACTTATTTATTTCCATTTTAGCCCTGTAATTTATATTGATCAGTTTAGTCCTAACGGTTTGGTATTTACAGGGAATAGTGGCATCTGGAATCGCTTTTGCGGTTCAGATTTGGTGTATTGACAGAGGGGGTCCAGTGTTTGTTGCTGTTTACCAACCTGTTCAGACTTTGGTCGTTGCGATTATGGCTTCGATTGCTTTAGGCGAAGAGTTTTACTTGGGCGGGTACGTAAAATAAAAATATAAAACGGGTGCTTTACAGTAACTAATAAATCCATAAGGACTGAAAGGATAATATAAACACTGTTGTGCCATGTGGCTATTTTCTATTGGCAGTATTATTGGAGCTGTGCTGATTATAGCGGGACTTTACTTTGTGTTGTACGGTAAGAGCGAAGAGAGGAAGTTCGCAGCTCTTGAGAAGGCGGAGATCCAGTCCTCGGCGGAGCATGGTATCGAGCGTGCACCCAATTCTCGTGGCTCCATCACAGCTCCACTGCTTCATCAGTCAACGAACAACGTTTGACTAGTTGAGTCTCTCTCCAGCTAATAATTAGAAATGCCATTACCCAATCAAAAGGGAACAATGGTTGCCGTTGTGTTTTATGACTTTCGTGTCTGCTTTTTTTCCTTCTTTTTTTTAGTTCCTTTTTCTTAATATATGATTACCTACCAAAAGTTTTTGAGGGGGGAAATGGTGGATGAGATATCATTGTTCATGACGATGGTGGTGATGATGATAGTGATGATGAAGACTATATGGGAACTTTGGTTTGGGACTTTTCAATATTATTATATTTGGCTGATATATTTATGCCTATTATTACATTTCTTGTGGTTTTCTTGGCTTTTCTATCATCAATAGAATGTTATAATTTGCATTTATGGTTTCTATTATTATCACTGTCAGGATATTTTATTTGTATATGTTTTTCAAGTAAGAAAGGGATCGATTTGTTAAAGATTGATTTAATATTCAAGAATCCAAAATCTTGAGACTGAATTTAAATAAAAAGGTCAAAACTGAATTCAGCTTTTTCAAAAATATCATCAAGTTGTCTCTACTCATGCTACCATGCCTTGATGAGCAGAGTGCTTCAGATATTGAACCAAAGTTGTAGTATATGTTAGTGGGCTATATGGTTCAGGATTTGGTGTTTGCATCGACTATAAGTGGATATGCTATAGGAAATGAGAAGGAGCACATGTCAGTTCGGTAGAAAGTCGTTGGAGTTTTAATAAAAAAGGACGCATGTCAATTGATGAGGAGGTAGTTGAAGAAGTTTGTTACGAGGAAGAAACAAAACATTTTAAAGGAGGAAGAAGATTACTTTTGAGATTCATTCAGAAAAAGTGTATTGTAATTTCTCTTAAAAACTATCTCTGAATGTGTTCATCTTGTTGGGCTTTTGAGTTGTTTCTTCATAATAAGATGTTGACCGATAAGACTGATTCTTTGTATCTTACATTGAATCGCAACTGATATCATTACATTCCACTGTATCAAAGGTATCAGACGTCATTTTATCATCGGAATCCATGGCAGAAACGAGATCCCAAGCGTTGCGGAAGGAGGTTGTAACTCGCGACGTCGAGGAAGCGTTCGGCGGAAGGATTAAGCGCTAAAAGGAGAAATAACAGAGCAGAAATTGTTTGTGGAGACAAAGATTGTTGATGTCTTCGAGGCGATTCGTTTGTTACAGGTGAATACTAATCACCAGAATGGATCGACGAGTGGTGAAAGAAACAACGCCGATCATCATCAGCGTTTCTCACAGACGACGGAGATCAACTACAACGAACATAATCGTCATCATCGTCAAACGAATCATACGGCTTACTATGGTATGACACGTTTGGTGAGAGTTGATTTTCCGCTATTTTCTGGGGAAAATGTGAAGGAGTGGTTGTTCAAAGTAGAGGAGTTCTTTGAGATTGATAACACCCCGGGGGAGTTACGAGTACGACTTGCATTGATTCACTTTGATCAAATGGCAGCATCATGGCATCAATCAATTGTGCAATCAGAAGAAGATGCTTACGTAGTTGAGGATTGGGATCAGTATAAGATGTTTTTGAATGAGAGATTTGAAGAAATCTTGGATGATCCGATCGCTGAACTGAAGCAACTACAGGAGACTGAAGGTATTGGTCATTATCACGCAAAATTTGAATTGATACATAATAGAGTGAAGCTATCAGAGAGCTATTTGGTGAGCGTGTATCTAGCAGGGTTAAACAATGATACGCAAATGCATGTGAGAATGTTTCAGCCGAAGTCTGTTCGTGAGTGCTTGATGTTAGGCAGATTATACAAAACAGCTCATCCTCGGAAGGTTTCAGCACAGAGCTGGTCTGGTGGGAAGGGTAACAGCAACAATAAGAAAGGAGTATTGAGCTATCTCAGAAACCAGCTGAGAGTAAGAAGCCGACTCTGGTGTTGAACGAGAAACCGAAGGAAATGGTCAAACAACTACAACGTTTCTTTCTCAGGAAGAGATGATTGCAAGAAGAGCAAAAGGATTATGCTATTATTGTGATGAGAAGTACACAAAGGGTCATTACCTTAAACACAAGAAGACTCAGTTGTACATGTTAAAAGGTGAAGAGAATGAGGAGTTTTTTGAAGCGGAAGAAGAGCAAGTGACTGATGAAAATCAAGGAGATATAGCTCAAATCTCTGTGAATGCGGTGGCAGGTATATCAGAGAGTTACGGAACAATGAAAGTAAGGGGATTACATGGAAAGAAAACCCTTTACATACTCATTGACTCTGGGTCGACACACAACTTCATGGATCCAGCCATGGCTGAAAAACTGGGATGCTCAGCTTTACCACCACGAATGACCAGAGTTGCAGTTGCAGACGAAGGGAAACTTAAAGTCAGAGGACGAATTGAGCAGTTTCAGTGGCGTCTTCAGAACACAAATTTCCAACAAGATATGATGTTGATTATACTGGGCAATTGCGATATGGTCCTAGGGGTTCAATGGTTATCTACTCTAGGACCTATTACTTGGGATTTCTTGCAGTTGGAAATGCAGTTTAAGATTAATAAGAAGCGTGTCACTACAAGAAAACATGGCTTTAACAACTACACAATTGGTAGTAAATTGGTCGTAAAAAGGGATTTACGACCAAGTTACTACCAATTGTGTTTGGTCGTTATACGCTGGTCGTAATCACTAATTGGTCGTAACTTGGTCGTAAATGTACGACTAACATAATTGGTCGTAAACTAGTTGTACATTTACGACTCCCAGATATGGTCGTAAATTAGATGTACATTTACGACTACCAAAGCTGGTCGTAAATTAGATGTAAAAAATGTAGTCGTAAATTAGTAGTTAAATACGTAGTCGTAAATTAGATGTAATATAGTCATAAATTTACGACTAATTTACATCCAATGCAGAAGTAAATCAGTCGTAAATTAACGACTATTTTGCATCTAATTGAGATGTACATTAGTCGTTAATTTATGACAATTTACTGAATTTATTTACGAAATTTTTTATTTTAAAAAAATAAAATAAAAAATTAATAATTTAAAATTTTATATATTTTTATGAAATTGATAAAATTCCATAATAACATAATATATGACATTCATAAAATTAAAATATTCAAATACAAAATATTTAAAACCGAAAAAACTAAGAATTTAGGTTTATTTCATCTAAAAGTTCAGAACTCCTCTGTTCCGCACGCCGATGCAAATCCGCTTGCTCTTCGGGAGTAGGGTCGGAGACGGCAAAATTCGAACGTAAGGTCTGCCACGCTGACGTAACCGACGGGTTGACGTTGGGGGTTGAGGCTATCATCATATCGAAAACGCTTGATATAGCCTTCCATTTGTCGTTGTTCTCGGCTATGGCTCGGTTCGCATTTTCCAAATCCCTCCGGAGCGAGGACTCTTCTTCCCTTCTAGCAGCGTATTCAACTCTCGCCCTGGGGACATCGTTCACACTCCCGATTCCTGGTATACGTCCCCTTTTCTTCGGAGCAACCTTCAATTTATAAATAGATATTAATTAGTACATATGTAAAAATATATGTAAACATAAATTAAAAAGATCGAATATTTTACCTGCTCAAAAATTCTGTCTTGTTCGATGGCAGAAAGCTGAACCGGTGCACCGTCCGGATTTTCTTGCGTCAGCTGAGTCTGGACCTCTTGAATCCGAGCCTCTACATCGTTGCAGAGCTTCTCTGCTCGAGGATGAGAGAAAGTGCCATCGGCATGCTGGTGGGTCAACTTGTAAAGCCGGGCCAGAGTCGGTGGTGCTCCTTCTTCGGCAGCCTATATTAAAAAATAAATTTCAAATGAATAAAACTATAGCATTTAATAAAATTTAATTATTATATATGTAATAAAAATTAAGAAATGTCTAAAACTTACAATTTGCAGTGCCCTTTTGGCGTGTGGAGTCTGTCCCGAAGTATGAGGTATTGGCAGGTTACCATCAGCATCTCGGGTCATCCGGGCCGCAGAGCAAGTGAGAGACCTTTGGACTGAGTCAGGCAAAATCCAATAGGCCTTCAAACCAGTCCAAACCTCATCGCTGAGGTAGGTCTCTTTTGCGTCATCCCCCAAATACTTCCACTTCTCCTTCCAGTCGCCAACAATGTTCTTAAGGCGAGCCATCGCCTTTTTGTTGAACGCTGCCTTCACCGTCTCATTGACCCCAATAGACCAATTCCATTTTTGCTACAAAAAAATAATGAAAAAATATTAATTACTTAACCAAATTATTTTTATTTAAATTAAAAAAAAAAATTATAACTAACCGCGAAGCACTTGAACCAAGTTATGCGAACGTGGTCCGGTGTAAGAGTCCAGTTTGGATGCGCTTCCCGGAAGTTTGATCTGATGACATTCCCAACGCTCTGGCCCACCGCATTGTTCGCTTTAAACCTACAAAATTTGAAAGAATATATATATAGAATTAATTGTTATATATAAATTTAAAATTATATTTAATTAATTTAAAATTAATTACCAGGTTGTGTTGGGTCGTAGATCTGGATCAAGGATGGGTAAACCTTCTCGTCCCGGCATCTGGAGAATATCTTCCACGGAATATCTTGCATACGGTGCATTCGGTGGCACCAACAAATCTGGATGAAGACCTGGAGCTGCAGGAGCCTGGTGTGGAGGCTGGTATGCAGCATGCTGTGGGACCTGGTGTGGAGGCTGGTATGGAGGAGGCTGTGAAGCAGACTGTGAAGCAGACTGTGAAGCAGACTGTGAAGCAGGCTGTGGAGCAGGCTGTGAAGCAGGCTGTGGATGATACTGATCATGAGGCTGCTGATGCGGCGGCTGCTGATCATGCGTCTGCGGATCATGTGGCTGCTGATCATGCCGAGGCTCCTCATAAGTAAAGTATGCCGCATCATCATACTGCGGAATGTATGGAGCTACATGATCGACAGCTTGCGGAACGCTAGGAATTTGGCTATCGGGGACATTGTCTGGGGTGCGGGAGGTAGAAGGTGCAGATGGATCCGTCTGACCGAGAAATGTACTCCTGTAAGAGGTCCCTCTGCCACGGTTTCTAAGTCTGCTTCTACCGCCAGCCATAACTACAATAGCGTCAATCTGAAAAAAAAAAAATTAAAAAAACAAAAATGGTTATAAAAAATTCAAATAATTATTATTATTATAAAAAATTCAAATAATTATTATTATTATAAAAATGTAATCTCACCTAAACTAATTCCAACCTAATCTAATCACCTAAACTAATTCCAAACCTAATCTAATCACCTAACTAACCACCTAGAACTAAAACAAAAAAAAATTACCTTGAGAGAGAAGGCAAATGGTTGTAATGGAGAGGGGAGAGAGATGGGAGTGAGCAACCAAATGGCTACGATTTGCTTGCTTTATATAGAATTTTGCTTTGGTCTCTCATTGGTCGTAAATGTACGACCAATTAGGGACTATTGGTCGTACATTGGTCGTACATTTACGACCAATGAGAGGCTAATGTGGCATTGGTCGTAAAAGGGTAGTTAATTAACGACCAATGTGAGACTAAGGAAGCATTGGTCGTAAATTGGTTGTTAATTTACGACCAATGAAGGACTAAACATTAACTTGGTCGTAAATGGGTTGTTAATTTACGACCAATGAAGGACTATTCGTCCTACATTGGTCGTAAATTAACAACCCATTTACGACCAAATTTATATTTACAACCAATTTGTGACTAAAAGTGTATTTCGAAAAATGAGAAGAGGTTTATCAAAAGTCATGATAAACCTCTATGAACAACGGTCCACTTAATAAACAACGGTCCACTTAATGAACAACGGTCCACTTAATGAACAACGGTCCACTTTAAATTTTACGAAAAAAAGAGAAGAAAGATACTGGAATCACAAGTGGAAATAGAAAAGACGAAATCTACGAAGTCTTTTTCCACTTCTGATTCCAGATCTTTCTTTTCTTTATTTTAATAAGATTTCTAAATATTTTTCTATGATTTGAGAAAATAATTAGTGGGTATATATAGGAAATTAAGAGAGAAATTAGTCGTACATTGGTGGTAAATGTACCACCAATTTACGACCAATGACATGCTTGGTCGTACATTGGTCGTACATTTACCACCAATTTACGACCAGCCATGATTGGTCGTACATTGGTCGTAAATGTACCACCAATTTACGACCAAGCATGTCATTGGTCGTAAATTGGTGGTACATTTACAACCAATGAGCTTCCTTTTCCCCTATACCCTAAACCCTAAACCCCAAATCCTAAACCCTTAACCCCAAACCCCAAACCCCAAACCTCTTAAGTTTTATACACTTTCGTACATTTAAACCCCAAACCCAAAACCCCAAACCCCAAACCCCAAACCCCATACCCCAAACCCCAAACCCCAAATCCCAAATCCAAATCCAAACATCTTTTAAACACTTTCATACTCCAAAATACAATTTAAAAAAAAAGACTAAATTCATATATAATTGAGCAAACATGATGATAAGTTATATATATTATTTGAAATGCAATACAAAGAAACTTAATTGATAATAGTAAAACACAATGAAACTTTATCACTCGTCATCATCAGAAACATCATCCACTTCATCATTTTCTTCAAATTCATCTTCGTTGGCTTCGTCCGTTGCATCATCTGGAAGTTCTTCATATCCCGGATTATGTGGATCAATAAGTAAGATAGCATCTATAGGTTGTTCGGGTACTTCTACTTCATTCACGGCATCTTCTTGTAAAGGCGGTTGTTCATCACTACTCAATACTCGGCCCCGAGGTGTAACTTTTATTGCGGCTAACCAAGATATTCCTGATTGTCTGATCCTCGGGTATGGAACAAAACAAACTTGGTCCGCTTGAGAAGCCAAAATGTATGGTTCAAATTTGTTGTACCTCCGTGTAGCATTTATATCAACAACACCAAACTTGCTATACCGAACACCTCTATTGACGGTTGGGTCAAACCAGTCACATTTGAAGAGAACGCATTTCAGCTTTACTACGCCGGGAAACTCCACTTCGATGATCTCTTGTAAGATTCCATAGAAATCTGTTTCACCTTTTACACATACTCCATAATTCATTGTTGCTCGCCGACTTCCATATTCGTAAGTGTGAAATGTGTATCCTCGTGTGAAATACATAGATGCTGTCGTGACCTTACCGACCGGACCTTGTATCAATTCGTGAAACCACTGAGGATAAAATTGATCATCATACTCAACCTGGAACATCAACATATATATATAAATATATAACTTCACTGAATATATTTGTTAATTATATAAATTGTGATATGTATACCTGCGTTTTTAACCATTTCACAAAGTGTTGGTCTTTCCTTTTGTTGAGATCATTGGTTGATATTCCTGGAATAGCTTCTTCGACTTGGGCAACAAAATCGCTGTTTTAAAACAAAATGATCATTAAAGTACGTATATATGTGTGTGGTAAAATTTAATAGCAAAATAATTAATTTAATTACCTTTCAAATAATTCAATCTCCTCGCAGTTAAGGAGTATATATGTGTGGGCGCTATGAGCGTCTTCTGAACTCGACCACCAAACTTCTTTCAGTTTTCCACCTAGACGTCCAATCTGACAGAATATGTCTGGAACATCTTCACCAAAATATGTCGGCATAACACCACCATCATCATATCTGCTCGTAGTCCTTTTCCGTGTCCGGACTTGTGACCCAAAGTAGTAGGACGTAAAGTGAGATGTTTCCTCATTCAAACTCCCAGCAACTATTGAACCTTCCACCCTTGCCAGATTTTTTGCTTTCCCTTTCAAATATTTCATAGCTCCCTCGTAAGGATACATCCATCCATTATGAACAGGTCCACGAAGCAGTGCCTCATACGGAAGGTGGATAACCAGATGTTCCATGACGTCAAAAAAGGAAGGAGGAAAAATTTTCTCCAAATTGCACATCAAGATCCGGATATTCTCATCAAGTTGTCTGATGACATCTACAGTTAAGGTGCGTGCACTAAGATCTCTGAAAAAAGCTCCGATGCCTACAAATAATTTACACTTATAAGTTTTTTTCCAACAAGATAGAATTGATAATTAATTAACTTTAATTATTTGTTACCTGCAAGTGCTTCGTGAACATTTTTTGGAAGCAACTCCGCAAATGCAAATGGTAGAAGTCGTTGCATAAAAACATGACAGTCATGACTCTTCATCCCTGAAAACTTTTGTCCCTGATGATCAACACATCTTGATAGATTTGAAACATATCCATCAGAAAACTTCACGTCTGATGCCACCCACTTGAACAACGCCGCTTTTGCTTCTGCTGACAATCTGAAAATGGGAACTGGAATTCTCCCATCGTTTCTAATATGCAGCTCAATCCGAGAACATAATCCCGGCAAATCCAACCTTGAGTTCTTGTTATCTTTTTTCTTGCCGGGGACGTTCAACAATGTATTGATGATGTTGTCAAAGAAGTTCTTCTCTATATGCATCACGTTAAGATTGTGGCGCAGAAGTAAATCTTTCCAATATGGAAGTTCCCAAAATATACTCTTCTTGTGCCAATTATGCTGAGTCCCGTAACCATCAGGCATATTTGGAGGAGTATGCCAATTACCACCTTTGCTGACTGTGCTTAGTCCACCATAGTAATCAATATCCTTCTCGATTTCCTCTCCAGATAAATATGGTGGAGCGGTGTCCCGTACAACCCTTTTTGACCGAAACAATTTCTTGTTCCTTCGGTACGGATGGTTAATGGGAAGAAATCTCCGATGACAATCAAACCAGGACGTCTTCCTACCATTCTTCAACTGAAATGCGTCTGTGCTTCCCATACAATATGGACAAGATAGCCTTCCATGCGTCGTCCAACCCGACAACATCCCATATGCAGGAAAGTCACTAATAGTCCACAATAGAACTGCTCGCATTGTAAAGTTTATTTTCGTTGAACAATCATATGTCTGCACGCCTGTTGACCACAATTCCTTCAATTCTTCTATCAAAGGTTGTAGAAAAACATCAAGGGACCTCTTAGGATGTTTTGGTCCAGGTATCAATATACTCATGAAAAGCAATTCTTTTTCCATATACATCTCTGGTGGAAGGTTGTATGGCGTCAAGAAGACTGGCCAAAGCGAGTATTGTCTTCCAGACATTCCAAATGGACTAAAGCCATCTGTGCAGAGCCCAAGATAAACGTTGCGGGGGTTGCTTGCAAAATCAGGGTACACCGAATTCAAGTGTTTCCACGCTTTTGCATCAGAGGGATGATTGATCTCTCCTTCCTTCTGATCATGTTCTGCATGCCATCTCATCGATGCTGCCGTCTTCGCAGATTAATATAATCTCTTCAATCTATCCTTAATAGGTAAGTACCACATCCGCTGGTACGGCACCCTATTCCGCCCACGTCCTTGCGGTTTATATCGTGGCTTCTTGCAAAATTTACACTCTAACAATTCTACGTCTTTTCCCCAGTATATCATACAGTTGTCTATACACACATCAATCATCTCTGAAGGTAAGCCAAGACTATGAACAAGTTTCTGAATCTCATAATAAGATTCAGCACACAAATTCACTTCAGGCAAATACTCTTTAAACAACTCAGCCCATGCGTCCATACAAACTTCAGGTAAGTTATGATCAGTTTTGATATTCATCATCCTAGCTGCCAATGATAATTTAGAAAGACCTTCTCTACAACCTTCATAAATTGGCTCATTAGCTGCTGCTAGCATTTCATAAAATCTTTTTGCATCCAAGTTAGGCCCCTATACATTTTCGACCTCCTCTATTACTGATGTTGTTTCACGAAATGCATCGGTAACCATATCATGCATTCTATCATGATCTACCATATGATCTTGAATGACACTTTCAGAAGGCAAATATGGTTCATCTCTGTTACGAACATTTTCAACCTGATTACTACTACTAGCTTCGTTCCTATTATCACCCTCTCCGTGGTTAAACCAAATATAGTAATGTGGAGTAAATCCTCTACTTACTATATGTTTCCAAACGGTTTCACTAGCAGCAAACTTCGTATTGTTGCATTTACGACAGGGACAGAACATTTTACCCGTTTCCTTTGTGAGAGGCGTCTGTCCGGCCTGGTACATGAATATCTCTGCTCCGTTGAGAAATTCGTCAGTTACTCTTCCCCTTGAATCTTTATGCGCATACATCCAACTCCGAACCTCATAAATATTTCCAGACATTTTTTTAACTCTTTTTGCTTTTTTTTTTCTTTTTTCGTTTTTTTTTTTTGGTGCATCTTAACATTGAGGGAGAACATCATATTTATAGAGAAATTTCGATTTTGGTAGGTAGCAATGTTACAACGAATTTACGTTTAATCATATCTTAACTACCAAAGTGCAACTACATTGCTCGTACATTAGTCTTTAATTAGATGTATAAAATATTGGATGTAAATAAGTCGTAAATTTGCAACCAATTTACGACTACATGAAGCATTAGTCGTAAATTAGATGTAAATTTACGACTCTGATATTTAGTCGTATTTGAGTCGTAAATTTACATCTAATTTACGACTAAAGAATATACAAGTCGTAAATTAGATGTAAATTTACGACTCATTTACGACTAGCCTTCTTAGTTGCAAATTTACGACCAACTTACGACTAATTGTTTTCTAGTCGTAAGTTGGTCGTAAATTAGACCCAAAATTACGACCAACTTTTCCTGGTCGTAATTGTTGGTCGCTAAAGCAACGTTTTCTTGTAGTGTGTGGTCTTACATGGTATCAAAGAAGGAAATGTGACAGAAGTAAAGATTACTAAAATGGATAAGCTGCAAGAGGATCAAACTCAGATTTCGATGATTTATGTACAACGTACTGAACCACAGGAGGAGGTTGAGTTATTTGCAGTAGAAGAGGTTCTTCAGCATAAGTATCCACAACTCCAGGAGTTATTGAATCGCTATGAAGATATTTTTGAGGAACCAACTTCATTACCTCCTCTCCGCGGTCAACATGATCACATGATTCCATTGTTGGAAGGGTTCTTCAGCATAAGTATCCACAACTCCAGGAGTTATTGAATCGCTATGAAGATATTTTTGAGGAACCAACTTCATTACCTCCTCTCCGCGGTCAACATGATCACATGATTCCATTGTTGGAAGGATCTAACCCTATGAATCAAAGGCCATACAGATATGCTCGGTATCAGAAGAATGAAAATGACAAGATGGTCCAGAGTTTGTTGGAAGCTGGTACAATACAAGCGAGCTCGAGTTCTTATGCCTCGTCGGTTCTATTGGTCAAGAAGAAAGATGGAACTTGGAGACTTTATGTTGGTTACAGAAACCTCAATGGTATGACAATAAAGGATCGGTTTCCCATACCATTGATTGAAGACCTTATGGATGAGTTGGGCGGTTTAAAGATTTATTCAAAGATAGATTTGAGGGCGGGTTACCATCAAGTGAGGATGGATCCAAATGATATTCACAAGACAACTTTCAAAACTCATAGTGGACACTATGAGTATCTTGTGATGCAATTTGGGTTAACAAATGTCCCAGAAACATTTCAACAATTGATGAATTCGGTGTTCAAGGACTTTCTCAGGAAATTTGTGCTAATCTTCTTTGATGATATACTCATCTATAGTGAATCTCTGAAAGATCACATACAACACTTGTCCGCAGTTTTCTCGTTGATGAGGCAGAACAATCTGTAAGCAAAAAGAAGCAAGTGTGAGTTTGCAACAGAAAGAGTAGAATACTTGGGTCACTTCATCGAAGCAAAAGGAGTTTCAACTGATCTAAAAAGGTGAAAGCAGTGAGAGAATGGCCTCAACCAGCAAATCTGAAACAGTTGCGTGGGTTTCTTGGTCTTTGAGGCTATTACAGGTGTTTTGTGAAGAGTTTTGGAGGTATTGCTCGTCCGCTTACAGCACTAACTAAGAGGGATTCTTTTATCTGGTCTGTTGAAGCACATAAAGCTTTTGTGGAACTCAAACGAGCTTTATGTGAAGCACCTGTCTTGGCTTTACCGAACTTTGATAAACAATTCGTCGTGGAAACAGATGCTTGTGGGAGTGGTATAGGTGCAGTGTTGATGTAGATGGTCACCCCTTGGCTTACATCAGTCGCCATCTTAAAGGGAAGCAGTTACACCTATCCATTTACGAGAAGGAGTTGCTTGCTGTGTTGTTTGCTGTGCAAAAATGGAGACATTATTTGCTTAATGCATATTTTATAATCAGAACAAACCAAAGGAGCTTGAAGTATCTGTTGGAACAAAGGCTAAATACTCAAATCCAACAACAGTGATTACCAAAGCTTCTCAAGTTTGATTATGAAATTCAGTACAGACAAGGCAAGGATAACTTGGCTGCAGATGCTCTGTCTCGCGTTGAGGGTTTGGAAGTGTTGAGTATGACTTTATCAGTAACAGATTGTGATCTGTTGAAGCACATTCAAAAGAGTTACGATAAAGATCCAGTAACTAAGAAGATTATTAAAGAGTTAGAGAAGAAATCTGTAACCCACAAACATTTTTCGTGGGTGCAGAAGATACTAAGAAGGAAGAGTAAGTTGGTGGTACCAGAAGTGAAAGAATTGAAGGATACGATCTTGGCGTGGCTTCATGGTTCAGGAAGCAGTGGTCATTCGGGGAGAGATGCAACACATCAACGAGTTAAAAGCTTATTTTACTGGAAGGGTATGAGTGAGGAGATACAAGCTTATATTCGACGATGCAATGTGTGTCAGCAATGCAAACACGAGACGGTTGCTCCATCAGGATTGATTCAACCTTTACCAATTCCAACTGCATTATAGACTGAAATTTTCATGGATTTTATTGATGGTCTTCCTCTGTCCTTCGGCATGTCAGTCATATTTGTTGTGGTGGATCGCCATAGTAAGGCCGCTCATTTCATGGCATTGAAACAGCCCTATACAGCTGCTTAAGTAGCTCAAGTCTTTTTGGACACTGTGTTTCGTCTCCATGGCTTTCCTCAGACAATAGTCAGTGACCGTGATTCAGTCTTTCTCAGTGACTTTTGGAAGGAGTTATTCACTCTTCATGGAGTCTCTCTCAACTACTATACTGCTTATCATCCTCAGAGTGATGGTCAAACAGAGGTGGTCAATAAGTGTCTTGAAACCTACCTGAGATGTATGATAAGCGAGAGACCTCAACTATGGAGTAAGTGGTTGCCACTCGCTGAATATTGGTACAACACAATCTTTCATTCAACCACACAAATCACTCCCTTTGAAGCATTTTATGGTCATGCTCCTCCATTGCATCTTCCTTATTTACCTGGTGAATCAAAGGTTGCATTGGTGGCTAAGTCGATGCAAGATAGAGAGGATATGATCTTGATGTTGCAGTTTCATCTATTACGAGCTCAACACCGCATGCGTAAAAATGCAGACTTGCACTGCACGGAGCGTTCTTTTGAGATTGGCGATTATGTGTATGTTAAACTCCAACCATATCGCCAACAGTCTGCATTGATGAGGTCGAACAACAAGCTCTCTCCTAAGTTCTTTGGTCCTTAAAAAATCACTGATCGTTGCGGGGAAGTTACTTACAAACTGCAATTACCGGCTTCATCATTGATTCATCTGGTATTCCACGTCTCTCAATTGAAGGTGTTAGTGGATAATGTGAATACTTCAACTCAGTTACCTACGGTGATATCGGATGTCTTGATCAAACAACTTGAGAAGATACTTGAGAGGAAGATGGTTAAAAGGCAGGGTATAGTTGAGACTCAATTTTTTGTCCAATGGGTGAATCAGGGAGAAGAAGAGGCCACATGGGAGTTCTTTTACGAGTTGCAGAAGAAGTATCCAACCTTTGAACCTTGTGGTCAAGGTTCTTCTAACAAGGAGGATTTACTATAGGAAATGAGAAGGGGCACGTGTCAGTCGGTAGAAGATCGTTGGAGCTTTAATAAAGAGGGACGCATGTCAATTGATGAGGAGGCAGTTGAAGAAGTTTGATACGAGGAAGAAACATAGCATCTTAAAAGAGGAAGAAGATTACTATTGAGATTCATTCGGAAAAGTGTATTGTAATTTCTCTTAAAAACTATCTCTGAGTGTGTTCATCTTGTTGAGCTTTTGAGCTGTTTCTTCATAGTAAGCTCTTGGCCGATAAGAGTGATTCTTTGTATCTTACATTGAATCGCAATTGATATAGTTACATTTCACTATATCAGGATACCAAAGATGTGGGCCAAGATATATATATTTTTAGGCTAGGCACAAAGAGCCACTTTATGTAATGTGCATTACCATGCAGTGCTATTAAGAAACGCAAGAGGATACACGTGAGGTTAGCCAGGGTATGGAAAAGAGATAACAACAATAAAAAAAGATACGACACAACAAACAAGACAATAGACAAGCCCACAGGAAATAGAGACATATGCAGCCCTCACACTGACTGTTACACAACATAATTCACGTTTTCATTTAACACATTGCACTGTTAGAATTCCCCATGGGCCATGACACATTTTTGTATTCGAGACAGACAACTGTTTAATGTACTAAGAATCTACTTTTACACTACATACAAACCACATGTATATGTGTATATTTAACACGGAGCTGATGTATATTTTACACATGATGTATACTTTGAAGCCATATTCCTAGATCACAGTGACTATTTTGCGTATATTATGTATATATTGTATATTATAAGGTTTTAATAATTAAGATAGTATAGTGAAACCTCAAAGTAGGGAATTAAAGGAATCCCAATTAGAATAGCCACAGGAAAACAAGTATTAAACAGAGAAATATCATCATCTCCATCATGAACCCACGGAAACCCTAACGACATTGTAGCTTCTTCCCATATAGAAGAATCATCCTTTACCGGAAAATCAACGTTCATATGTTCCCATGAAATATCCTCTCCTGTACTCCACAATGGCATATCGTTGAATGAACAAGGCGACTTCTCATTTTTTCCACCCGAATTACTGCTTGGCGTTTGTGTCCAGGGCGACGACGCTGTTTCAGGGTAACTTCTTAAGGAGTCAGGGAGGTTGAGGTGAGCCTCAGGCCCATAGAGCTTAGGAGCTGCGAAGTCATATGCCAGGGCAGCCTCTCGGGAGGTGTCGAAAGTACCGAGCCAAAGACGAGCTCCTCGATTAGGCTCACGGATCTCAGCGACCCATTTGCCCTTAGTGCGTTGTCTAACGCCTTTGTAAGTGCAAGACGCGTTATTAGGTCTATATTTTCCTCTCGTACAGCCTTTCCTTGAACTAGCTTGGACCGTTCGCTGTTTCTTATTTGCACCAACCATCATTACCCTTGGCTCAATGGATGACATGTGCTGATGCTGACAGCCCGAATGAGTTGTTATATGAAGATTTTTGGTGAGTGACAAGGCAAGACATGAGAAAATGTGTAGTGTGTATATATAATGCAAGGGAGTATTGAAACGTGGCAACCGGCAAGGAGAAGACATAGCTGGCGCAGATATGACGGAGGATCGTGTCGAGAGGAGGAAGCTGGTGTTGTCTTTGTAATCCTAACACTTATCTCGAGAGACCCTTTTCTTTTTAGCAACAAGGATAGTAAGATCAGCAGACAGAGAGAGAGAGAGAAGTGAGATTTTTCTCATAACAAAAGAGAGATAGATAAGTGGATAAGGTCATCCGTGATTGGGGAACTATAAAAAATATGTCCTATTGGTATTGAAGAGATAGGCTAGAGCCTTTATCTTATACAAATCTTGCATCACTAAGTAAGCATCAACGCCACATCGATTAAACAAAAGTTGCTTACATAGATAATGAAATCATTAGTACTTTACACACAAATTGAAGTACCAACCAACATTTGTATAGTCAAGTTTGTATACACATTAGTAATTAACACACAAATTTTGGAAATAGCAACGTTTGTATAGATTAGTCTAATCTTCCAATGTGAAGCACGGCATTTTTGTGATTAGTTAATCTATGTTGAGCGCATGATGTCTTGTGTGGTTATTACAATCCGTCGTTAGTCACAGCTTTTAATCGACTTATTCAAATGAACAACATTTAGTTAATTCGTGGCCACGTCACTGTCACTCTTGTTTTTATGAATCAAATAGAAATAAGATGTGACGCCAAGTACACCTGCCACGGGATGGCTTGACCGACTAAGGTCCTCATGTAGGCAGCCTCTCCTTTCGAGAACCCATTCATCTGTCTCTCCAGATCGTGGTGCTC
The DNA here is from genome assembly GCA_018703725.1 of Brassica juncea. Taxonomy (NCBI): domain Eukaryota; kingdom Viridiplantae; phylum Streptophyta; class Magnoliopsida; order Brassicales; family Brassicaceae; genus Brassica; species Brassica juncea. The sequence goes on from CM031937.1 coordinate 32,112,605, forward strand.
ACCGGTGATGAAAACGGCTGCCACGGAGATGACGGTTGCAAAGAGCGACAAGAAGATGAGCAGCTCAAGAACGACAGCGAAACTGGGTTGTTGTTTCTTGTTTGTGGAGAGGTTTCCAATGAAATCGAATATGATCCTTTTCTGGCAGAGGATTATGGAGAACAAAAAGGCGGCGACTAGTACCCCATAGATACCTTTGTACATCTGTTTCTTCCCGCGGTAGACGGGCGATCTGGCGGAGAAAGTGTAGAGGATGAAAGAGCCGGTGATGATGGCAAAAAAGAGGGAGATAATCATCCATCGATTGAATATTATTTTGTTCTTGAAGACGGCGGAGAAAACCGGAGTGAATAAGAGTTGTGACGTGTAGATGAGAGTGAAAACTCTGAAGGGTATAGCGTGTTTAATGTTGGATAAGACTGCTTGGTAGAACATGAGGATGGCGAGAAAAAGGTAAGTTATCGCTAGTTGCATGCGGGAGATTCCATCGGAGGTCATGATAAGTTGTTTCTTTTTATTACAAGAAAGATGGAGGAGGACAAAAGGGAAGAGGATGATGGGGAATCCGACAACCTGGAAGAGGGATTGAGTCCATACACCGTATTTCTGTGCAGGAAGTAGTAGGTCTCCAGGAGTCTGACGACGGATGACCTGTTACGGCCAAGATGATGCAGATGATGATGGTAAGCCACTTGTTGCTTCTATGGTTGGAGTCACTATTTTGGAGAGGTTCGATGTCGAGAGCTATTTGCACAAATTGTTTCTGAGAAGCAGAAACAATATTTATGATTTTGCACAACATAGACGATCAGGAAAGATACAGAAGAATATGATTACGTTGTGGATTGAACTACATTGGCTGATTATGGCCCATGGTTTTTGAGTTACGAGAGTCTAAAATGTGTTCTTTGATTAATGTTTTCGTGGGAAATCTAGGAAACTGGAGTTAGAATTTATAACCAAACTATATGGGATTTGGAGTGGACTTTGACGTAGTAAGGGTTTTTTTGCCTATTTGATCAAATGGGGTTTAGTTACTATTTACGGACAATTGAGCATTTCAAGCTTCTCATCAATATTATTTTTATTAAATGAAAACTGATGCTTGATATATTCAGAGATGTGAGACTCGGAGACTTTGTACATATATTTGATTTTATCTTTGGACCCAAACATCAACTACAAGGCAGGCCATTCCAATCCACATGGCACATCATATTTGATATATTCATAGAAAGAGACTGTCATTCTATTTTTTATATATGAAAAGGCGGGCCATATGCTTTTACTAGTTTAAATTATGTGATGTTTGGAGTTGAGGAGATAAGCTAGGGGGAAACAGAATATCAATAAAATATAAATCCAAGTTCAAGACTGTAGTACAAATCTTGCATCACACGGCAACATCACAAACACACATACATCACAAGCTTAAAACCTTTTTCAGTTTTCTAAGCTTAAAACTTCACAAAAATCAAATGCCGTTGGGGGAGAGATGTAAGGATCAGAGTTTAACAACTCAGATATGTGAATATAAAACAGAAACAGACACTTAGACACAATCGACAAACATTCACAAATGATTAAGCAAGTGATCTGTTGACAAGAAACAATCAATTAATGAACATTTTTTATTAAAAAAAAAACTTAATCAAATGAAAATTAGTAACAAGCCTATATAACAACAGGGAAGATTGTGACGGAAAAAAAAAAGATTGAGATGAAAATGTATTGTAACGTCAACTAGCTGGTGGTCTCATAGCTGTTCCTCTTCTCTTTGCGAAGCCTATAAAAGTAAGAGACAACGCTAAGTAAGGCAGACACTGATGCGGCTCCTTTGTAATAATCCAAATCATCATTTCCTGAATCAAAGAACAGAACCCCAAGAAGCGACACGATGGGCCACGTACAGACACTGATCACATTCGAGAATATGCTCGAGACAGCGAACACAAGCCCCACCAACCCAACCCAGTAGACCTGCCACGCACCGACTTGACCCATCATAGTCAGAATGTATGCTCTCTTCCCTTCGGAAAATCCACGGACCTCTGCTTTCAGAACATGATGTTCACTTGTAATAAACAAGCCATCCAAGAAGACTATGGTGGCGAATATGGAGGAGAATGTAGGAGATGGGTTATACCCCTCCTCAAAGCCCATCAGATAAAGGAAACTATCTGGAATCACCGGCCCGTTGACTCTAGCGCGGTCTTAGCCGACCGACTAAACCGACAGAAAGAACGATGTCCAAGACATCTCTAAAGAGGCTCCCAGCGAGGCCCAACAAAGAGGCGAGCCCAACAAGGCGCAAGCAAGTTAGGGCGAACGGCAAGACAGACCCTATAAAAGGCGAAGAGGTGACAGCAAAAGGGAGGGGAGGAAAGAGAGAGCATACTTACTAGGCGGCTAGATCTAGGGTTTGGAGACTAAGTAGATTCTCGCCGTTCAGTATTCCTTCGACTGGCTCTTCGAGCACCGGCTATTTCGTCACCTTGTTTTCCTCTTTGTAAACACCAACTTCAGGTCTATAAAACGTCTTTGTTCGCCCCGTTTCTCTCTTTATATTGTTCTTGAACCAGTTTCCACTCAAACAATTTGGCGCCCACCGTGGGGCCTAGAGCAAAGTAACGTTACTAGATCCAGACATGCCTGAGGGCAATAACGTCTCCAGCGCTTCGGGGGAGGAGCCGACCCCCGAACCCGAAACACCTCTTCCGGCCGATTTCATGAGCTCCGTCATGGCGCGCTTCGCCAAGACGGACGAGATCCAAAAGGAAACCCAGACGCAACTAGCCGCGCTAGTCGCAGCGCTGACCGCGGCTCCCGTCGGACAGACGAGCAACCCTCGACCGTTCCGACGTCAACTCTTCAACACTAACCCTACGGCTCCGGTAGCCGACCATACCCCCGAAGAGTTAGAACCCACCGAGCCTCTCCCCGCAGAAGCGGCTCCAGTCAGTCCAGATCTCACGGCCATACGCGAGATAGCTGAGCTCAAACTCAACTTTCAACAGATGAGCTCCACCATTCACAAGGTCACTAGTGCTGCTCCACAGATCGAGAGCGTTCTCGCCTCGACCGAGCGTACTCCGTTTACCAGCACGCTGACCGACGTCAACTTCCGAAAACTCGAAAAGATGCGCGTCCCGCAGTACAAGCCTGGCGGCTTCCCCGTGGAGCACATGACAGCCTTCAACATCGCGATGGCTCGCGCTCGACTACCCGACGACGAGAAGGACGCTGCCTACTGTCAGTTGTTCGTAGAAACACTTCACGAACAAGCTTTAACCTGGTTCTCAGGACTCTTAGAGAACTCCATCAGCAGCTTCAGGGAACTTTCGTCGGCCTTCCTTAAGACCTACATCATGTTTGCTAAGCGTGAGACGACAGCCTCCAGCCTGTGGAACCTCAAGCAAACAAGACAGCCTCCAGCCTGTGGAACCTCAAGCAAACAAAAGACCAGAGCCTTCGCGACTTCATGGAGCGTTTCAAATCGGTCGTCTCCAAGATCGACATCCGTGACCATATCGCCATCGACGCCCTGATGAACATCCTGCATCTAGATTCCAAGTTCCGAGAGGACTTGTATCGGAGCCCTTCCACGTCACTCCAGGATGCCATTGCCCGCTCACACAACTTTATCCGTATGGAAGAGGATACCAAAGCGATCTTGGTTAAACACGGCGCGGCAAAACCGGCGACGCCCAAGACAGCTGAAGCAAAACAGGAGCCACGCCAGCACGCTCCCGTCGACAAAAACAACCCAAAAAACGGTCTCTTGTTCGTCGTCGATGAGAACAACCGACCAGACACAAGCTTCTCGGTACGCAGCGAGCCATGGAACGTGTACAATCGCGAGACTGCAGCCCTGAAAAATCCTACCAGTCTTGCCACTCCGGCTCCTCCCGCACCACCTACCGCTGGTACCGGAACCTCTAAAGGAGTCGATCTTTCCAAACATTGTAAATACCATGACGTCAAAGGGCATGACACCTCCGAGAGCAAGACGCTGTACGCCCAGTTCCTTTCGTCCATCGAAAGTGGTGACTTCAAAGTTCAGCCTCCCAAGCCAAAACCAAAATCCGGCAAGAGTTGGTCCAAGAATAAGGAGAAGCGAGCGCAACGAACTTCCGGGGCCAAAAGCGGCGAGCAGCGTCGAGCGGACAACAAACCGTCTAACGAGGCTGACAACAAAGCTTCCTCCGCAGACGAGGAGCAACCGAAGAACCGCCAGCGTATCGAGGTTATACACTCTCAACAGCCCATGTCATCCGACGACGAAGAGGAGGGCGTACCACCACCACCTGATTTGAGGAGCTTCCTGAAACGGAAGAATCTAGCCGGCGACGACTTGAACAGCAGCGATCTCCGTCTCAAGCTCGACATCAACAAATCACGGCACCTGGCGGCAATGGACCAAGCAGCAGAAACTCCCCTGCCGGACGACAAAACCGTCGTCGACCTAAGGGATAAACTTAACGCCAACGTGGTCGACTTACACGTGCGGCTAAAACATTCCAAACCGACCGATTTACGGCAGCGTCTAGAGGAGTCAATCTCATCCAAGAACCAGGAGCCATTGAAGCCAGACGATGACAACATCTCAGCGGACCTTCGAGTATTCTTAGACGTCAAGCGTGCGATAGCAAGACCACGGTTGAATGTTATCATGGGCGGTTCACCTCCCCGCGGCGACTCAGTCCGCTCAGTCAAAGATTATCGACGACAAGCCAGGACGTCGCAACGATGGCCCATCAAGCCGCCAACTCATACCCCAATTAATTTCTCGTCCGACGACTTGCACGGCGTACACGTTCCCCACAACGATCCTTTGCTAGTCGTCCTCGAGATCAGAGAGTACGATGTCACCAAAGTGCTCATTGACACGGGCAGCTCGGTCGACTTAATCTTCAAGGAGACGCTTGAAAAGATGGGAATCGACCTCACCACCATCAAACCATCATCGAGGACCCTGACCGGCTTTAACGGCTCTTCAGAAGCGATCATAGGGACAATTCGTTCCCTAGTCCGTGCAAGCGGAGTTAGCCGCACGGTTAAGTTTGCCGTTGTTAATACCAAAGCACCTTACCACGTTATCCTCAGAACTCCTTGGATACATTCAATGCACGCAGTCCCGTCCACTTATCACCAGTGCATAAAGTTCCCTGGAGTAGATGAAGCAATCAAAACTATACGAGGCGACCAGCAAGCCGCGCGAGACCCTCTTGATCGCGACTGTCAAACTGCAACGCTCATCATCTCTAGTTAACTCTGTCTCTCCATCAATAGCGAAGGCTTGCCTCAGAAGGATGAAGTCCTCGAAATGCCAATAGACGACTCCGATCCGAGTAGGACGGTACGCATTGGCGCATACCTAGCCGATGACGTCCGACAAGCGATACTCTCGTTACTTAAGGAGAACGCATCCACCTTCGCTTGGTCTATGTCAGACATGAAGGGAATTGACCTAGCTATAACAACTCACGAGCTTAACGTCGATCCAACGTTCAAACCGGTTTGCCAAAAAAGACGCAAGCTGGGACCGGATAGGACGAAAGCGGTGAACGAGGAAGTCGACCGGCTACTTAGGGCAGGTTCAATCATCGAAGTCCGTTATCCCGAATGGCTGGCAAACCCCGTAGTAGTGAAAAAGAAAAACGGCAAGTCACGCGTGTGCGTCGACTTTACGGATCTCAACAAAGCTTGCCCGAAGGACAGCTACCTGTTACCTAGCATTGACCACCTCGTCGAATCAACCGCAGGGAACGAAATGCTCACTTTCATGGACGCCTTTTCAGGTTACAACCAAATCATGATGCACCCTGACGATCGAGAGAAGACAGGTTTCATCACAGACCGAGGGACGTACTGCTACAAAGTCATGCCGTTCGGGTTGAAAAACGCAGGCGCCACCTACCAGCGACTCGTCAACCGCATGTTCGCCGACAAGCTTGGCAAGACCATGGAGGTTTACATTGACGATATGCTCGTCAAATCACTGCACGCCAATGATCACCTTAGCCACCTTAGCGACTGCTTTGCTATACTCAACAAGTACGGGATGAAGCTAAACCCAGCAAAGTGCACGTTCGGAGTCTCCTCAGGCGAGTTCCTCGGCTACATCGTTACCCAACGAGGCATAGAAGCCAACCTGAAGCAAATATCAGCCGTACTCGACCTTCCTAGCCCCAAGAACAGCCGCGAAGTCAAGCGGCTAACAGGTCGCATCGCCGCCCTTAACAGATTCATCTCTAGATCGACAGATAAATGTCTCCCCTTCTATGACCTTCTTCGTGGAAACAAGAAGTTCATTTGGGACGAGAAGTGCGAGGAGGCTTTCTCCCAGCTAAAGAAGTATCTCACCACACCACCCGTCCTAGCCAAACCGGACGAAGGAGATGTCCTTTCACTCTACATTGCAGTCTCCAACACTGTGGGAACCGAAATTCACACCGTCAATTTCCGATAAAGTTTTATGGAGGAAAACCAAGTTAACCCGATCTTCCTTGAAGGTCCCGGATATCTGCTGGGCCGCACACGAAACAATCAAATAAGGTTACGAAAATAGAATTTGTAAAAGTTGAGCGAAAGAGATCTTATTTCTGAATTCTCGTTTGAGCGTGTACAACAAGAAAAGAAACCGGCCGTAAGGGCTGTCGAGGAGTCCGTTAGTCTGGTTGCCTAAGTCTATCCTAGTTGAGTCGCAGCTCGCTAGTGAAAACAGAAAAGAATGCTAAATCGCTCTAAGTGCTAAGTGCTTGAAAGTTTGTGATCTGGTTTGCTTCTTGCTCAAAGCTCTCCTTATATACTCCCCTTAAGACGGTCTATCTTCTCGCGGGCTGAATCGGGCTTTTTCCATTTTCGTCCATCTTCGTGTTTATCGGGAAACTTGACATTTATCTTCGGAAAACTTGACATTTATCTTCTGGAAACTTGACATTTATCTCTTATGTGAGGATAAGGATAATCGTCATAGTTATCCTCCCTTTTCGGAAAATCGTACGTGGGCCGTTTTGGCCACGTTGGGCCGTTTAGGCGTTTTTACGGTTTTTCGAAAGGACGGTCTTTGAAGGTTTCGGTGTTTCCGAAGGAACCTTAATTCCTCGTATGGTCGAGATAGTGGTGTTCCAGAATAACCGTGATCGTACCAAACTTGCGTAGATTGATCCGAACAAGCCAAGATGGGATCGAACTGGGCATGATAGGACCGAGACCGGGACGAGGGCCGCGGACCGACGCCAGGCTGACCCGCGCGACGGGTGCCGCCGGCGCCAGGCCGGGGTGCCGCCGGCGCCAGGCCGGCCCGCGTGACGGGTGCCGCCGGCGCCAGGCCGGGTGCCGCCGGCGCCAGGCCAGGCCGCGTCCCGCGTGCCGCCGGCGCCAGGCCAGCCTGCGTCCCGCGTGCCGCCGGCGCCAGGCCAGCCCGCGTCACGTGTGCCGCCGGCGCCAGGCCGGGGTGCCGCCGGCGCCAGGCCAGCCCGCGTCCCGCGTGCCGCCGGCGCCAGGCCGCAGGGGCGTTCCGATCTTTTCGCAGTTTGAACTCGGCTAGGTAACAGAGTCTCGATTGTTTCTGACTACCCCAGATGGCTGCGGTTCCGGTCGGAGTCGGAAACTTGATACCGAGGTGATATGTGGATGGTACTGCCTTCATGGAGTTGATCCAAGGGGTTCACATGATGGCGTTGTAGATGGCCGGGTTGTCGACTACTGCAAACTCGACAATTTTTGTAACTTCCTTTGCCATGACCGGGAGTTTAATTCTCCCGAGGGTCATGGTAGTGACGCCCGAAAAACTCGTCAAAGGTTTTGGCTCAGGGACGACTTCCCCAAGTGGGATCTTCATCCTGTAGAGGGTGTCGCGGAAGATGACGTTGACCGTGCTTCCGGTATCGATGAGAATGCGGCCGACTTCGAGATCCTGGATGACCAGGTCGATTACCAAAGGATCGCAGTGAGGTTTGTCGATTCCGACGGTCTCGTGTTCCTCGAAAGCGATTGTGTGGTTAGGAACATCGCTGTCTGGGAACCAGTTGGAACTTGTCTCGGCTTTTTCGCCCGTTGGCTTTTATCGATGAGACAGAGTCTTGGTAGAACTGTGATCCTCCGATGATCATGTTTACCCTCTGGCGACTGCTGTTGTTCCCTTGGTCGTCCTGTCTTCTTCCGCGCTTTCCCCCCGATTGGTTTTCGGTCGCGCGGTCCTCCGAGACAGTTTTGTTGGTCTTTGGGCGGTCGGAGTCCAGGAGCAAGTCCTTTATACTCTTGACCTTTGATAGTTCACCGGTGAGGAGTTTTGCGGCGAGCCGGGCGCCGAGAACCTTGCAGTTCGCAGTGGAGTGACCTCTGGTCTCGTGGAACTCGCAGTAGGAGTTATCCTTGTACTGGTTCCTGGTCCAGGTGTTTCCGGAGGTTTTGCCTTGCTCCGAGTTGATGGCGTAGTTATGCTCGCCTTGGGCGTCTTCCCCTTCGTGATGGACGTACTTGTCGTTACGAGAGGGTTTCTTCTTGGACGCGGTTTTCTGCGGTCCGTGCTTCTGCGATAGAAGCTTCATCTCTTCTTCCATGATGATGAAGTCCGTTGCCTTGTGGAGAGTATCCTGGATTGTCTGCGGCTTTTCCAATAGTATCCACTTTCGGAACTTCGACTTGTACCAGAGAGTTTTCCTCAGGGCGTCGATTACGACATTGTCGCTGATGCCCGTTACTCTGGCCATCACCAGTTTGAACCTTCGCATGAAGTCGCGGAGTGACTCGTCTTCCTTCTGAGCTAGACTCCATAGATCTACGTCGGACGTTTCTCTGTCCATGAACATGGAGTACTGTTTGAGAAACGCCGAGGCCAGTTTGCGGAAGTTTCCGATGGAGTTCCTTTTGAGCCGGGAGAACCACTCGAGCGCAGCACCTTTGAGGTGCTCGACGAAGAGAAGACAATGACCTGCGTCCCGTTCGCGCTCCGGGAGTTTACACCTACCCATTGCGATCTGGAAGGACTGCAGGTGCGACTTAGGATCCGTCGTACCGTCATAGACCGGGATTTTGATCTTCCCTGGGTCTGAGATGCGTGTTTCCGTGATCCGAGTGGTGAATGGAGTTTTCCGTGCTTCCTCGAGAAGTCTATCGATCTCGGGGGCGGAACTGGTCGCCTGATGGATTTGCGATTTTACCGCTTTCAATTCGGCCACGGTCTTTTTGAGAGATTTGCGGAGATCATGGATCTCGCTATTGCTGCCGGCGTTCCTCCGAACCTGTCGGCGCTGGTCGCGATAGATCCGAGTTTGATCTTCCGCGAGTTCTTCCTGCTCCATCCAGTAGAGTTCTTCTTCCTCTTCTGTCATGGGCCTATCGAAGGATACCGTCTGCCGAGCGGACTGGCTACGGGTTCTCCTGGGGTGGATGTCAGCGTCTTCATCAGAAGGATCCGATTGGTCGCTGATATCTAGATTGATGCGCTCGACGTCGCTTTCCTTGTTTCCCGTCGCCGGGAGTGGAAGGTTCTGCGAGGTCGTTTGCTGTCCTTTCGGAGCCGTTTCCTCGGGAGTGGGCTCTTTCGGGGCATCTTTTTCTCGTGCTTCGGGAGATCCGAAGTCGAGTCTTCTGCCGCGGTGTGCCTTGGTGGATCCGCGCGGCAACTTGCTCCTCGCAGTTAAGGTGTCGACCTGTTTTGCGAGCGAGGTTATCAGCTTGTCCTGTTGTTCCGCCCGCGCCTGGGCGGAGGTAAACAGTTCCTTCATCTGCCTGAGCGCCTCAGTGTTTGCATCAGCAGTGACTGCGGACGCATCTCCAGCTGGAGTCTTCTCAGTGTTGGCGTCGACGGGTGTTCCGTCTAGCGCTGGCTGATCTTTGGTGACGTCGGTAGACATGATCGAGCGTGTGCAGTTGCGAGATAGATATATCCGTAACCCCCCCCCCCTCCTTCTAGCGCCAAACTGTGGGAACCGAAATTCACACCGTCAATTTCCGATAAAGTTTTATGGAGGAAAACCGAGTTAACCCGATCTTCCTTGAAGGTCGCGGATATCTGCTGGGCCGCACACGAAACAATCAAATAAGGTTACGAAAATAGAAATTGTAAAAGTTGAGCGAAAGAGATCTTATTTCTGAATTCTCGTTTGAGCGTGTACAACAAGAAAAGAAACCGGCCGTAAGGGCTGTCGAGGAGTCCGCTAGTCTGGTTGCCTAAGTCTATCCTAGTTGAGTCGCAGCTCGCTAATGAAAACAGAAAAGAATGCTAAATCGCTCTAAGTGCTAAGTGCTTGAAAGTTTGTGATCTGGTTTGCTTCTTGCTCAAAGCTCTCCTTATATACTCCTCTTAAGACGGTCTATCTTCGCGCGGGCTGAATCGGGCTTTTTCCATTTTCGTCCATCTTCGTGTTTATCGGGAAACTTGACATTTATCTTCGGAAAACTTGACATTTATCTTCAGGAAACTTGACATTTATCTCTTATGTGAGGATAAGGATAAACCGTCATAGTTATCCTTCCTTTTCGGAAAATCGTATGTGGGCCGTTTTGGCCACGTTGGGCCGTTTAGGCGTTTTTACGGTTTTTCGAAAGGACGGTCTTTGAAGGTTTCGGTGTTTCCGAAGGAACCTTAATTCCTCGTATGGTCGAGATAGTGGTGTTCCAGAATAACAGTGATCGTACCAAACTTGCGTAGATTGATCCGAACAAGCCAAGATGGGATCGAACCGGGCATGATAGGACCGAGACCGGGACGAGGGCCGCGGACCGACGCCAGGCTGACCCGCGCGACGGGTGCCACCGGCGCCAGGCCGGGGTGCCGCCGGCGCCAGGCCGGGTGCCGCCGGCGCCAGGCCGGGTGCCGCCGGCGCCAGGCCAGGCCGCGTGCCGCCGGCGCCAGGCCGGGGTGCCGCCGGCGCCAGGCCAGCCCGCGTCCCGCGTGTCGACGGCGCCAGGCCGGGGTACCGCCGGCGCCAGGCCGGGGTGCCGCCGGCGCCAGGCCAGCCGGCGTCCCGTGTGCCGCCGGCGCCAGGCCAGGGTGCCGCCGGCGCCAGGCCAGCCCGCGTCCCGCGTGCCGCAGGCGCCAGGCCGGGGTGCCGCCGGCGCCAGGCCAGCCTGCGTCCCGCGTGCCGCCGGCGCCAGGCCGGGGTGCCGCCGGCGCCAGGCCAGCCCGCGTCCCGCGTGCCGCCGGCGCCAGGCCGGGGTGCCGCCGGCGCCAGGCCGGGTGCCGCCGGCGCCAGGCCGGGTGCCGCCGGCGCCAGGCCGGGTGCCGCCGGCGCCAGGCCGGCCCGCGTCCCGCGTGCCGCCGGCGCCAGGCCGTCTTGCCGTCTATGGGTTTTTCGTTGTTCGATCTTTCCCTCGTCAGTCGTTTGCGGGAAATCTTTTGAGTTTGGGAAGGTCTTTAGCCGTAGATTTCGAGATAATCGTTTCTAATCCAACGAGATTCCGCGAGTATCGGGATTTGAGATGGACTTGGATTTGTAGATTTTCCGTCGTCGAGGATGCGAGCAATGTGGCTTCGAGCTTTAGATGTGTTAAAAGATGAATCTTTTAAACAATCGGGAAGGCTTTACGGAAGACTCATTGTAGATCTCGGACGATCCAGAAATGGGTTTCAAGGGACCAAGATGCCGCCATTGCCCGAGATCATGAGATGATCGCACCGATGGGCGCCAGGACCCTCGCCGTTGGCGCCAGATGGGAGTGGACGAGCCTTCCGTGAGTTTTATCGAGCGACGACCCGTTTCTTGGATTTGATCATCGCTTGGCTTTTCTTTCGAGGATTTTCGGGTGACGATTTCGTCATTGACCAATTTTGACCCCAACAAACACCGCGGTTAGCAGCGTCCTCATCAAAGAGGACCGAGGGGAGCAGAAGCCAATCTTCTACACCAGCAGGCGCATGACCGGACCAGAGACTCGGTACCCAACCCTCGAAAAGATGGCCCTAGCCGTAGTCGAAGCAGCAAGGAAGTTGCGCCCGTACTTCCAGTCACATTCGGTGGAGGTACTCACCGATCAGCCCCTCCGCACCGTCCTGCAGAACACAAACCGGGCTGGTCGACTAACCAAGTGGGCTGTAGAACTCGGCGAGCTTGACATCACCTACAAGAACCACACGGCTGCGAAAGCTCAGGTCTTAGCCCACTTCCTCGTCGAATTGGCACCAGAACTAGAGCAGGACCTACAACTCCCAAACCAGAACTGGATACTGCATGTCGACGGTTCCTCAACAAACAAAGGCTCCGGTGCTGGTGTTCAACTCCAATCCTCAACTGGCGAACTGATACGTCAATCTTTCAGCTTTGGTTTCCCGGCGTCGAACAACGAAGCTGAGTACGAATCATTGATAGCCGGCCTTCGCTTGGCAAAGGCCGTCAAAGCAAAACGCCTAAGCGCGTATTGCGACTCACAGCTAGTCGCCAGTCATTTCAATGGAGACTACGATGCTCGCAACGACCGAATGGACACTTAGCTCCGCGTAGTCCAAGACTTAGCAAGAGAGTTCGAATCCTTTGAGCTCACTAAGGTACCTCGTGGCAATAACGCCTGCGCAGACGCACTAGCAGCCCTGGGCAGCAGGCTCCGCGATCAAGTTAAGAAAACCATCCCGATACATCACATCGACGAACCAAGTATCAATATCTCATCTGAGGCGGCTGCCATCGTCGCCCCCATCAACGACACAGAGATGACCCAATCCGGCCAGCAGACCGTTGACTGGCGCTTAGAGCTCATTAACTACCTCTCGAATGGCGTCCTGCCAACCGAGAAGTGGGAGGCCAGACGACTCAAAAGGCGCAGTGCTCACTATGCCGTCATGAACGATGCACTCTACAGATACAACGCCAGCGGGGTCCTACTCAAATGCATTCACGGCGATGAGATCCGACGCGTGATGGCCGAAACGCACGATGGTGCGGGAGGGAACCACTCCGGCGGACGTGCATTAGCTTTGAAGATCTGAAACTCCGGTCTTTTCTGGCCGACTATGAACACGGACTGTAAATCTTACTCCCGTCGCTGCGACAAATGCCAGACACATGCGCCCATTATCCACTGCCCAACCGAAGTATTACAGACGTCCACCGCTCCTTACCCGTTCATGCACTGGGCTATGGACATCATCGGTCCCATGGTTTGCTCTCGAGGACGCCGCTTTATCTTAGTCCTTACCGACTATTTCACCAAGTGGATCGAAGCAGAAGCCTTCTCTCAGGTGACCGACAAGGAGGTCCGTGGTTTTGTCTGGAAGAACGTAATTTTCCGCTATGGTCTCCCATACGAGATAGTAACTGACAACGGTTCACAGTTCATGTCTGGAAACTTCAAAGAGTTATACGGGAAATGGAACATTTGACTAAGCCCGTCCACACCCAGATACCCGCAAGGGAACGGTCAGGCCGAGTCTTCTAACAAGCTCATCGTGGATGGCATCAAGAAACGCTTGAACTTGAAGAAAGGCCACTGGGCCGATGAACTGGACGGAGTCCTCTGGAGGCATCGTACGACACCAAGGGGGGCAACTAAATCAACACCCTTCTCTCTTGCATACGGATTCGTAGCCATGGCTCCAGCTAAAGTCAACGTCACTAGCCTCCGCCGTTCCAAAATGCCACAACATGTCGAGCTCAATGAAGACATACTCCTCAACACACTTGACGAACTAGAGGAACGCCGAGATCAAGCTCTGCTCCGAATCCAGAACTACCAGCACCAAATTGAGAGTTACTATAACAAGAGGGTCAAGGCAAGACCATTGGAGTTGGGCAACCAAGTCATGCGCAAGGTTTTCGAGAACACTAAGGAACTCAACGCTGGGAAACTCAGAGCAAGGTGGGAAGGACCTTACAAGATAGTCAAAGTCGTTAAGCCTGGCGTCTACCGGCTTCAAACTTCCCGTGGAGAAGACGTTCCAAGGGCATGGAACTCCATGCATCTGCGTCGTCACTATTCGTAAGACCAGCACTCTCCCGACTAAGTAAAGGATCCAGCATCACCTTACTTGACCTCTTCGTCGGGAGTAGACCGCCAAACCCTTTACTTTCTTTACCGATCGAGTAGATGAACAAGCGTCACTTCTACCCGATCGACTAAATCCGGAGCGGATGATCACAATCACTTCCGTTTCACAAAAAAAAAAATAACCGAGTAGATGCACACTAGCTGTCACTTCTACTCGTCCGAGTAAATGCGCCTTAAAACAGCCACTTTTATTCGTTCAAATCAAACTACGAACGGCTTGATCCTCTATCGAGGTACGTAGGCAGTCCTAACCGGTCCAGCTGTAACAACACCAAAGTCAAAAAATTGGTTACGGTCCAACAAGAGACCAGAGTGATGTCCGTATTCTCGTCAACAGACAAAGACGTGATACTCGCACCCACTAATCAGTCTTGTCCTGATCCGACACTTAGCTGAGGGACCGATGATTCACACGTCACCTACGTCCTCAATACATTGACCGAATCGAGAGTGAAATTCAAGCCACTGTCCGAATGACGAGTGAATGTTTGGCCAACTAAACTCGTTATTCAATAGTCAGCTGGTCTGGAACCTTTACTCTCAACAGAACACGTTAACATGTTCACATTTCACGTTTGCTCAACTCGAATAAATTCATGGACACTTGAGTTCCTTAAGTTCGAAATGGGTTCCAAGACAGTGAAATAACTAGAAGCCCGCTCAAATCGGCGGCTTACCGGTTAAACAAACCATGTGTTCAAATCTTACAACAAGGATAGACCCAGCAGGGCTTCGAAAAGAAAAGCAAAAAAAAAAAAAAACTAAATAGAATTACAACAAGCAGAATCAATCATGCAGAAAGTTCCTTCGGAGCAGAAGGGTCGTCAACAGAAGCAGGTGGTAGACTAGCCTCTGGGTCTAAAACGTCAGTCAAGACCACTTCCTCCACCTTCTCCTCGTTCGTTTCACGAGACTCCTCCTGACTGACAGGCACCGACGAAGACGACTTATCGGCGAGTCCTAACTTCTCCTGTTCATGCGGCGGCTCTCTGGTCTGGACAAGGTCTGTGGGAACCGAAATTCACACCGTCAATTTCCGATAAACGATTTGTGGAGGAAAACCGAGTTAACCCGATCTTCCTTGAAGGTCCCGGATATCTGCTGGGCCACACACGATACAATCAATGGAGATTAAAGTTGTAAAAATAAAAATTGTAAGAATAGAGCGAAATAAATCTTATTTCTGAATTCTCGTTTGAGCGTGTACAACAAGCAAAGAAATCGGCTACAAAAGCTGTCGAAAATTCCGCTAGTCCGGCCGCCTAAGTCTATCATAGTTGAGTCGCAGCTCGCTAGTGAAAACAGAAAAGAATGCTAAATCGCTCTAAGTGCTAAGTGCTCTGGAAGTTTTGTGATGATTTGCTCCTCGCCCAAAACTCTCCTTATATACTCCTCTTAAGACGGTCTATCTTCTTTCGGGCTGAATCGGGCTTTTTCCATTTTCGTCCATCTTCGTGTTTATCGGGAAACTTGACATTTATCTTCGGAAAACTTGACATTTGTCTTCTGGAAACTTGACATTTATCTCTTATGTGAGGATAAGGATAAACCGTCATAGTTATCCTTCCTTTTCGGAAAATCGTAAGTGGGCCGTTTTGGCCATGTCGGGCCACTTAGACGTTTTTACGATTTTTCGAAAGAATAGTCTTTGAAGGTTTCGGCATTTCCTAAGGAACCCCAATTCCTCGTATAGTCGAGATGTTTGGTGTTTAGAATAATCGTGATCGTACCGACCTCACGAGGATTGATACAAACAAGCCAAGATGGGATCAGACCGAGCGTGATGGGACCGAGACCAGGACGAGGGCCGTCGACCGGCGCCAGGGGGCTTGCCGCCGGCGCCAGGCCGGCTTGCGGGAGGCCTGCCGCCGGTGCCAGGCTGGCTTGCTGAACGCCTGCCGCCGGCGCCAGGCCGGCTTGCGGGACGCCTGCCGCCGGCGCCAGGCTGGCTTGCTGCTGGCGCCAGGCCGGCTTGCGGGACGCCTGCCGCCGGGGCCAGGCCGGCTTGCGGGATGCCTGCCGCCGGCGCCAGGCTGGCTTGCCGCCCGTGGGTTTTTCCGTTACCCGATCTTTCCCCTGTTGGCCGTTCGTGCGGGAAATCTTTGAGTTCGGAAGGATCTTTAGCCGTAGATTTCGAGATAACCGTTTTTGATCCCAACAAGATCTTCCGAGATTCCTCGAGTATCGGGATCGAGATGGACTTGGATTAGTAGCCTTTCCGTCTTCAAGGGTTTGAGTGATGAGGCTTCGAACTTAGATGTTTAAAATATGAACTTTTACACAATCGAGAAGGCTTTGCGGAAGAATCATTGTAGTTCTCGGACAATCCGGACATGGGTTTAAGGGACCAAGATGCTGCCGTTGCCCGAGATCACAAGACGATTGCACAGATGGGCGCCAGGACCCTTGCCGCCGGCGCCAGACGGGAGACGACAGGCCTGCCGCCGGCGCCAGACGGGAGAGGACTAGCCTGCCACCGGCGCCAGGCGCGGCATGGGCGGCCTGCCGCCGGCGCCGGACGTCCTGCCGCCGGCGCCAGGCGTCCTACCGTCCGTGCCGTGTCCCGCGTCCGCCGGTGCCTGCTGTTGCTTGCCTTCGTTGATCCCCGGGGCTCACGGTCCGTTCATGCCTTCCCGTGAGTTCATCGAGTGACGACCTGTTTCTTGGTTTTGATCGACACTTAGTTTTCTTTCGAGGACTTTCGGGTGACGATTTCGTCGTTGACCGATTTTGACCCCAACAGTTAGCCCCCAGCTAGCTAGGAACCGTAGTGCCTTTCGGGTCCTGGCTTGCGGTATAGCCGTATGGGAAGGTGTAGAGACGTAATCGTTTGCCGAACGTTGGGGTAAATAGTGATTTTACCTCCTTTATAAGGATGGAGTAAGAAATCTCATTCATTCTTACTTCATCATAAAAAATTCATCTCTCTCAAGAATCCTTTCTCTCTCTTTAAGAATAATGTCTTCAAGATCCTCCAAGAGAAATTCTTCTTCCCATTCATCCTCGGATGACTCTCCTGCCCATGTGACGGTGAAGCAAGAGGAGTTAGTCGAGGATGGAAGCGAAGAATGCGTATTACCGAGCCCTTGTGGGCTCGGCTCGACCTCTGCCAGATGTCCCTGTTCCGAAGAGACATTTGAGGCAGCCTGGTGCTCCCTTTACGCCGAGCTTGGTTTCACGTAAATATCTCAGGATTCTTCGAGATTTTAACCAGATTCCTGATGGAGTAAAATTCCGGATCCCTGTCGGTAACGAGAGTGCGAGGAATCCTCCGGAAGGTTTCTTTACATGTTACGAGGCTTTCCTTACGTATTTCCGCATGTGGTTCCCGATCCCCGGTACCATTGTTCGTGCGCTCCGTCACTTCGAACTATCGATCAGCCATCTCAGCGTTCCTCCCTTAGAGAGTTGGCTTGGCGTACTGATCGCAAGTTATGAGCTCGGGATCGATCTTTGTCCCGGCGATTTCGAAGGTCTTTGGAGCACTCGGCCAACGGGGAGCGACGGCTACTACTCCAATGTGCCAAAGAAGGATATGGCCATAATTCAGGGGACTACTTCGAACCCTAAGTCGTGGCAGGAGCGTTTCTTCTATGTTCGAATAGATGGTGATTCTGTCAGGAGAGCTGCCTCCATCTATTTCCGCATGCATGGAACTTCAACCGAGGTAATACGATGAAAACTTGTTGTCTATTTTGTTATTCCGGAAGTGCGAGTTTTTAGTGAAAAATTTTCGCTTTGTAGAGAGCGGGGCTGTTGCGCATTTGCATGGTGATCTTTTCGTAAAGAGGGATCTCCTTCGTCAAAAGCCGTTTTTCTGGAAGTCCTTCACTCTTGAACGAATTCGAGACGCAGTCAGGCTTTACCGGTCCCGAGACCCTGTCCCGACATACGACGCCGAACCGGTTATCGAAGCCCTTACTCAGAGGCGTAAACAGAGATCTCGTAAAGGGAAAGAAATTGATGGTGGGGAAGGTTCGGAAGATCCTTCACCGTTGGGGGAAAACCCTAGTTTTGTTCCAACAGAAAAAGGCGGAGCCAGCAATTTTCCGCTCCCCAACAATTTCTTTAACGGCCTTCCTCCGGAGTTTGTTACTGACGAGTCGCTGGAGGACGAGAAGAAGCAATGGGTTTTTGCCGAGGGTTCCCAGCGGATCAATGAGGTTTTGTCCTTTGAACTTCTTAACCGTATTCTTGAATCCGCATATATGTATATTTATTTATCTTGAATTCATGCAGGGACTAAGAGTGTTTGGCAATGCGCTTGACTCGAGTTTCCGTAAGTCTAGGATTGCTAATTTCAAGACCAAAGAAGCTGAGCGAGAGCTTTTCCGATTCCGACAAGAGGTAAAGGCGCAGAACGCAAAGCAAGCTGAGCTTCATGCTCGAGCTCTTGTTCGGGAGGAAAGGAGAGGAAGGAGGATGGTCGCGGCCGAGGTGGCGAGACGGGCGGAATCGTTTGCTGCTGAGTTTCAATGTTTTAAAGAAGCTCAGGAGTTTGTTGGCGATTTCCGCGAGTGCTAGGGCTCGGTCGTAAACCTTTACAAGTCTCAGAACCCGGATTTCTCTTTTGATTCCGAGATTGCTGAGATGAAGGACTTTATGGCCGAGTGTGCTCATGATGAGTCCTTGGTTCCTCCAGTCGAAGAAAGAGTCCGGAGACTATGGGAACCTATCGAGGTTTCTGAGGATACGGTGGAGGCCGGAGCCGATGAGAACGCCGAGGGTGGTGGGAACGCTCAAGGCGTGAACGAGGAAGTGGACCAGCCTGCAGGTTCATTCGGGATTTCCGCATCTGGATTTCTCGATGTTGATTTCCTTTTGTGAATCGTATGTTTTGGCCGTGTGTGGCCGTTTTTTAAGAGTTTTATTCTGCGACTGTTGGAGGTTGAATTCTTATGTTTTGGGACTGGCCGTTGGTGGCTTAGAATCCCGCCGTCTTTGCGGCCTTTATGAATATGAAAATTTGCGAGATTTCGTCTTTTGTTTTGATTTATACTTTCTTCAAGTGTAGAGGAAAGAATGCGAGTAGTCACTTCGTATCCTAACTCTTTTTTTTCGCTTGGTCCATATGCTACTTTTTAGCGAGCGTTTTAGGTGTAAGCGATAAGAGACATGTTTTGGAATCTCGTATACGAGACTATGTTTGTGAGATGTCAAGATCCAGCAAGACTGGGTTTAGGGCAAGACCTAGGCTTACTCTCAGCTTTAAGGCTGTGCGATGACTGATCGGCTTTCGTTTTGCCTGTTAGTGATTTCTTCCTGATTCTTTTCGTTTAAAGTCCGCGACTAGTCGCCGGCTTATATGACTTGTGTTAAAAGAATCGAGCTATCTTCGGAGTTTATCCGAGACGCTAAACCAAAATTTTGGGTTTCTTGTATAGCGCGCTATGATATCCTTGTCGGATGTAAGAGGACCTTTTAGGTCTGACTACGAGTTTGTATTGAGTGAAACGTTTCTGTATGCGTCCGTCGGGGCCAATCGACGGACGTAAGTTTTTTAAGTCGCAGGTGGACTGTTTTAGCGGATGATACGAGTTTTGTTATCTTTTCAGAAGTTGCGACGTCTCGCGTTTCTTTTGAAGATGCGATTTTCGTTTTTCCGAAGTGTTTATGCGTTAAGTGAGCATAAAAGATAGAAAGAATTTTATTAGAAATTTCGAAAAGTTTGAGGACATGTGCGGATATTTCGCGTTTTTTGTGGGAGTATAGGAGTATACGTACCCAGTCCCCCCCTCCCCTTTTTGGTGAGGGGGATAGCTGAACTCGCCGGGTTTCGACGAGCTGCCTACGTACCTCTTTTGAGGATCAAGCCATCTCGTAGTTCTGATAGTTGCCGCAGACATTTTTACTCCCCGTGCGTTGCCATTCCGATCGTGCTGCTCGGATCGGTGGTTTGTGCGGGGGTTGAGCTGTCTACTTTTACGGCGGTGGACTCAGAGGCTTTGTTGCTGTCTTAAATCGTTGCCTGTTCGGATGACTCTGGATCATCTTTTTCGAGTCTTCAGGAATGTTGTGTGATTCCTTTGCTCGTTTCGGATTGGCCGTTGGGGCGTTCCGATCTTTTCGCAGTTTGAACTCGGCTAGGTAACAGAGTCTCGATTGTTTCTGACTACCCCAGATGACTGCGGTTCCGGTGGGAGTCGAAAATTTGATGCCGAGGTGATATGTGGATGGTACTGCCTTCATGGAGTTGATCCAAGGGGTTCCCATGATGGCATTGTAGATGGCCGGGTTGTCGACTACTGCGAACTCGACGATCTTTGTGACTTCCTTCGCCATGACCGGGAGCTTAATTCTCCCGAGGGTCATGGAAGTGACGCCCGAAAATCCAGTTAAAGGTTTTGGCTCAGGGACGACTTCCCCAAGTGGGATCTTCATCCTGTAGAGGGTGTCACGGAAGATAACGTTGACCTTACTTCCTGTATCGACGAGGATGCGGCCGACTTCAAGATCCTGGATTACCAGGTCGATAGCCAAAGGATCGCAATGAGGTTTGTCGATTCCGACAGTTTCCTGTTTCTCGAAAACGATCGTGTGGTTAGGAATATCGCTATCCGGAAATCAGTTGGAACTTGTCTCGGCTTTTCGCCCGTAGGCTTTTATCGACGAGACCGAGTCTTGGTAGAACTGCGATCCTCTGATGATCATGTTTACCCTCTGGCGACTGCTGTTGTTCCCTTGGTCGTCCTGTCTCCTTCCGCGCTTTTCATCCGATTGATTTTCGGTTGCGCGGTCCTCGGAGATAGTTTTGTTGGTCTTTGGGCGGTCGTAGTCCAGGAGCAAGTCCTTTATACTCTTGACCTTTGATAGTTCGCTGGTGAGGAGCTTTGCGGCGAGCCGGGCGCCGAGAACCTTGCAGTTCGCAGTGGAGTGACCTCTGGTTTCGTGGAACTCGCAGTAGGAATTATCCTTGTACTGGTTCCTGGTCCAGGTGTTTCCGGAGGTTTTGCCTTGCTCCGAGTTGATGGCGTATTTATGTTTGCCTTGGGCGTCTTCCCCTTCGTGATGGACGTTCTTGTCGCTACGAGAGGGTTTCTTCTTTGAGGACGTTTTCTGTGGTCCGTGCTTCTGCGATAGAAGTTTCATCTCTTCCTCCATGATGATGAAGTCCGTTGCTTTGTGGAGAGTATCCTGGATTGTCCGCGGCTTTTCCAGTAGTATCCACTTTCGGAACTTTGACTTGTACCAGAGAGTTTTCCTCAGGGCGTCGATTGCGACATTGTCGCTAATGCCCGTTACCCTGGCCATCACAAGTTTGAACCTTCGCATGAAGTCGCGGAGCGGCTCGTCTTCCTTCTGAGCTAGGCTCCATAGGTCCACGTCAGACGTTTCTCTGTCCATGAACATGGAGAATTGTTTGAGAAACGCCGAGGCCAGTTGGCGGAAGCTTCCGGTGGAGTTCCTTTTGAGCCGGGAGAACCATTCGAGCGCAGCGCCTTTGAGGTGCTCGACGAAGAGAAGACAATGACCCGCGTCTCGTTCGTGCTCCGGGAGTTTGCACCTACCCATTGCGATCTAGAAGGACTGTAGGTGCGACTTAGGATCCGTCGTACCGTCATAGACCGGGATTTTGATTTTCCCTGGGTCCGAGATATGTGTTTCCGTGATCCGAGCGGTGAACGGCGTTTTCCGTGTTTCCTCGAGAAGTCAATTGATCTCGGGGGCGGAACTGGTTGCCTGGTGGATTTGCGATTTCACCGCTTTCACTTCGGCCACGGTCTTTTTGAGAGATTCGCGGAGATCATGGATCTCGCTGTTGCTACCGGTGTTCCTCCGATTTTGTCGACGCTGGTCGCGATGGATCCGAGTTTGATCCTCCGTGAGTTCTTCCTGCTCCATCCAGTAGAGTTCTTCCTCCTCTTCTGTCATGGGCCTCTCGAAGGATACCGTCTGCCGAGCGGACTGGCTTCGGGTCCTCCTAGGGTAGATGTCAGCGTCTTCATTGGAAGGATCCGATTGGTCGCTGATATCCAGATTGATGCGCTCGACGTCTCTTTCCTTGTTTCCCATAGCCGGGGGTGGAAGGTTCTGCGAGGTCGTTTGCTGTCCTTTTGGAGCCGTTTCCTCGGGAGTGGACTCTTTCGAGGCATCTTTTTCTCGTTCTCCGGGAGATCCGAAGTCGAGTCTTCTGCCGCGCCGTGCTTTGGTGGATCCGCACGGCAGCTTGCTCCTCGCAGTTAAGGTGTCGACCTGTTTTGCGAGCGAGGTTATCAGCTTGTCCTGTTGTTCCGCCCGTTCCTGGGCGGAGGTGAACAGTTCCTTCATCTGTTCGAGCGCCTCAGTGTTTGCATCACCAGTGACTGTGGACGTATCTCTAGTTGGAGTCTTCTCAACGTTGGCATCGACGGGTGTTCCGTCTAGCATTGGCTGGTCTTTGGTGACGTCAGTAGACATGATCGAGCGTGTGCACTTGCAAGATAGATAGATCCGTAAACCACCCTCGTTCTAGCGCCAAACTGTGGGAACCGAAATTTACACCGTCAATTTCCGATAAACGATTTGTGGAGGAAAACCGAGTTAACCCGATCTTCCTTGAAGGTCCCGGATATCTGCTGGGCCACACACGATACAATCAATGGAGATTAAAGTTGTAAAAATAAAAATCGTAAGAATAGAGCGAAAGAGATCTTATTTCTGAATTCTCGTTTGAGCGTGTACAACAAGCAAAGAAATCGGCTACAAGAGCTGTCGAAAAGTCCACTAGTCCGGCCGCCTAAGTCTATCCTAGTTGAGTCGCAGCTCGCTAGTGAAAACAGAAAAGAATGCTAAATCGCTCTAAGTGCTAAGTGCTCTGGAAGTTTTGTGATGATTTGCTCCTCGCCCAAAGCTCTCCTTATATACTCCTCTTAAGACGGTCTATCTTCTTTCAGGCTGAATCGGGCTTTTTCCATTTTCATCCATCTTCGTGTTTATCGGGAAACTTGACATTTATCTTCGGAAAACTTGACATTTCTCTTCGGAAAACTTGACATTTCTCTTCTGGAAACTTGACATTTATCTCTTATGTGAGGATAAGGATAAACCGTCATAGTTATCCTTCCTTTTCGGAAAATAGTAAGTGGGCTGTTTTGGCCATGTCGGGCCACTTAGACGTTTTTACGGTTTTTCGAAAGAATAGTCTTTGAAGGTTTCGGCATTTCCTAAGGAACCCCAATTCCTCGTATAGTCGAGATGTTTAGTGTTTAGAATAACCGTGATCCAAACAAGCCAAGATGGGATCAGACCGAGCGTGATGGGACCGAGACCAGGACGAGGGCCGTCGACCGGCGCCAGGGGGCTTGCCGCCGGCGCCAGGCCGGCTTGCGGGACGCCTGCCGCCGGCGCCAGGCTGGCTTGCCGCCGGCGCCAGGCCGGCTTGCGGGACGCCTGCCGCCAGCGCCAGGCTGGCCTTCCGCACGTGGGTTTTTCCGTTACCCGATCTTTACCCTGTTGGCCGTTCGTGCGGGAAATCTTTGAGTTCGGAAGGATATTTAGCCGTAGATTTCGAGATAACCGTTTTTGACCCCAACAAGATCTTCCGAGATTCCTCGAGTATCGGGATCGAGATGGACTTGGATTAGTAGACTTTCCGTCTTCAAGGGTTTGAGTGATGAGGCTTCGAACTTAGATGTTTAAAATATGAACTTTTAAACAATCGAGAAGGCTTTGCGGAAGAATCAAGATGCTGCCGTTGCCCGAGATCACGAGACGATTGCACAGATGGGCGCCAGGACCCTTGCCGCCGGCGCCAGACGGGAGACGACAGGCCTGCCCCCGGCGCCAGACAGGAGAGGACGAGCCTGCCGCCGGCGCCGGGTGTCCTGCCGTCCGTGCCGTGTCCCGCATCCGCCGGTGCCTGCTGTTGCTTGCCTTCGTTGATCCCCGGGGCTCACGGTCCGTTCATGCCTTCCCGTGAGTTCATCGAGTGACGACCTGTTTCTTGGTTTTGATCGTCACTTAGTTTTCTTTCGAGGACTTTCGGGTGACGATTTCGTCGTTGACCGATTTTGACCCCAACAAGGTCTGGAGGTGGCAGCTCTTCTTCATCGTCGCTCTCCTCCTCTTCATCAGGAGAAGAATCGTGAACCTCAACGACCTTCGCCAAGTCAGCACCCCTAGGAGAGTTTCCCCGAGCCAGGAAATCGCCCTCCTCAACGGTCTCCTCGGCGACTTAAGGGCCAGACTCCTCACGAGAGGGAACCGCGTCGGCCAGATCCTGACCTGAACGACCGGTCGATATGCCTCCAAGATCAGCAAGAGGAGTACGGAGCTGCGAAGCCGACTCCGAACTAACCAGATCTTTGTTCGACCCGTACGGATCGAGAGTGGCCATGAACTCCTCGTTCACAAACCGAGGGCGAAGAACAAGCGGAGAAAGAGCCAAGTCGTCTTCGGGTAGTGGACCGGCGTTGAGTTTAACTACTTCAGCCTGATGCTCCGCCTCCTGCTGGGCGAAAACGTCGATGAGCTCCTGAGTAATCTCCAACTTCTCCTCTCGGATCATCTCGAGACATTTCCTTGTACCGGAAGCCTGCCCGAGCAAGTTCCTTTCCTTTTCGAAAAGATCGCGTCGAGCCAGATAAGCACGAATGCTGTCGATGCGACGCCTAAGCTTGTCGGTCATAGCCGTCTGAACCCGAACCCTCTCACGAGAGACCTCCTGGCCGCGCGAATCTCGAAGCCTCTGTCTCTCCTCAATCAATTTTTCAGTGACGGCGTCCCTCTTCGTCTGAAGCTCGGCCTTCTCCTTCTCCATCTGGGCGTTCGCCTTCTCCAAGGCCGCTGTCTCACGCGCAAGGTCCTTTTTAGCCGCGCGGTCAGCCTTGAGCGCAGCCTCCAGGCCCTCGAATTTTACTCCAAGAGCCTCCTTCTCCTCAATGGTTTTTTTGCTGATCCGTTCCTGATCGGCTCTAAGCCTCTCGATGACCCCGAGCCTTACCCTGGCAAGCTTCGTCGAGGCACCTAGCTCAGTCATCGTCTGCTTTAGCGCAGTATCGTACTTTTCTACGAGGACGTTCATGCATCCATCGGCCTAACAAAAGAAAAAACAAAGCTAAAACGTTAGTTCAAAGGAGAAGGACGGACGACTAAACTGTCTAGGATATAAGCGTTGGAAGCATACCCGTCTGCTCGCCAATGCGACGTCGACGTAGTCGTCCTTGAAGAAGAGATCCCCGATCGGAGGCATCTCCCTAGGACTACCTCGGATCTGGCGAGAAAGCTCGGCACATTGGCTGGGGTTACACACCAGCGGAGTCTTCTCGTTATATGTAAACTCCACGCGATCGGAAAAGTCGATCCTCGGCCTCTTCCCAAGAGAGCCTTCAGACGAGCTGACGCGTGGAGGGACACTCCCTTGGCCTTGAGTAGGGAGGACATGAGGCCCACCAGGTGACACTGTTCTCGCAAGAACGCCTTCGGATGGTGCCTTCTCCTGCGAGTCGCAGATTGCAACCTCTTCACCAACACGCGGAGACCCCTGCGTGACAGGCGCATCCCTAGAACCAGGGGACTGCTGCGCCTTCTTAGTAGAACCCTTCTTCTTCAAATTTTTCTTCGGGTTTTCTTCTGGTGCTTCTTTTGATGAGTCTTCAGCGAGACTCCCGCGGCCATCAGAATCTCTGCGCGGCCTCTTCGGTTTCTTCTTCTTCTTTTTTGAAGGATCATCTGTGGACTCTCCAAGGGGAATAATCTCTTCCCCGGGGGCTGCATCTTCCCCGGAAAGCACCTTCTTACTCTTCTTCTTCTGCATTTTCTTCTTCGGCGTGGGACCCGGAGGATCCGGATCGACGGTTTGGTCGACCGGGTAGGGACGATCAACTTCTTGAGAGGTGTCGCCTCCGGTCAGGTTAGCCGACGTAGCCTCGGTAGTCGATTTCTTTAGCAGCTGGAGCTTCCCTTTAAGCAAAGCACTCAAATCCGGGGTCCCTTCCATCTCGCGTGCCTTCTTGAGTATCCTCTATTGCTTTCGCGTGAAAAGGTTCAAGCGAGACTTCCTCGGGCCGAGTATCAGCGGCTGTCTCGACTCCCAATCAACTGCGCGCGAAGCAAAAAAGCCTATCAGTTCGAGAAAGCTCCCGAAGATGTGAGGTAATAGGTAAAAGAAAAAGGGAGTACCTCTCGCAATACGAGCCTGTTGCCGACGTATCCACTCCCGACTCAAGTCAGGCCAACGAAGATGACTGTGTGTGGCTATGATCTGCGCGCTCTCGAAGAAGTTCTCCGGGTATGCGATCGTATTCGGATGACGACCTGCCAAACAGAATGAAAATGGATCAGCTAATGACAAAAGAAACGAGGCGGCGACTATTGTTCTCTACCAATCTTCTTAGTCCACAAGACAGGAAAATCATCTTCTAGCGACTCAGCAAAGGCATGTTCATCTGCCTTGACGTAGAAATATGAACGCTGCCAGTTCTTCGTCTTCATCGGATGTCCAGTCAGGACATTATAACTGGGGCGCATTTTCACCGAGAACAAACAGTTCGGTTCAGCCTTGGTAGTCGTCAGCTCCTCGAAAACTCTCACCGACATCGAGACATCAGTGTCCGCTCCCATTACTAGCAGCATGACTGCATTACGGATCGAACCGATCTTTAGTTGACTGATCGCAATCCCGCGTCTCTTGACGTACGACGTGATTAGCCGAGGGATCGGAAACCATAACTTGGCGTCATCCTCTAGGTATGACTCGTACAAGCATTGGTAGCCAATTGGAGGGGACCAAGGCCTTTGCTCGGCGGACGGGATGATGTACGTCACGCCGGCTCCTCTATAGCGCCGTAGGAGACCCCTCACGGAACTATGAGTGGAGCATGTCCCGTACACGTTCCCCCAACGCTGACCCTCCGTCCATGGATCCCGCAGAAGCTCCACGGGAAGAGCGGCCAATTCTTCAAAGATCCCGCCAGGATGATAGACGGTGGGCCTACAGTCGATCTGATCGAAGCGAACGCGTCTGTGCCTCTCCCATAATTCTTGTTGGCTCGGAACGTACGAGTCGGAATCATCGCTTCCCTCGTCACCAGACCGGCTACCCGCGCCACTAGAACCGTCTTCGTCGCCTTCTCTTTCAGACCGACTACCCGCGGGACTAGAACAGTCCTCGTCATTCTCTTCATTAGAGAGTGACTCGCCTTCTTGAATCAACCTATGCGCATCAGCAACTAAAAGGCGCTGAGACATGTCGAGGTTCTCGGTGTCTCGCATCGCGTCCCGATGGATCAAGCTGAACTCGTCCAGGGGACTCCCACGGGCCGTGACGTCCTTAGCCGGACTAGAGGAAACTGCAACGGCTTTCCCCTTCTCCTCCATGGATAACCGACTCTTCGAAGACATAACTCGCCGACTCGCCCACTCGAACAGTTAAAAGACTCAGATTACTCTACTGGAAGTCTAGAGAGAGAAAGAAGAGAGAAGGGAGAGAAGAAAAGAATACCTGAATTTGCAGAGAAGAATGACGAAATCAGAGGGGGTTTAGCTATTTATAGCAAAAAATAGGGCACGCACCCCGCGACATTAATTACGCCTAAAAATGCCTAATTGGGCTTAAGAACCCATTAGATTACTCGCAGCGGTTCGTCTTTCCGCCTAAACCGACATTCGGTTATGGCAAAACCAAAGCTCTGTTACAGCAAACCGGTCCGCGCCGAACCGGTTTTTAACCGGAGATCGGCTCGATAGACGCTGGCCCGGCTAGGACTCGAGACAGACCGATTACAAAATTCGCAGGGACACCTACAAGCAGCGGACAAACACGCCGCTACCAAAGACGCATCCAGACAGGCGGCTAAGCACGTCACCTCCACGACGCATTCAGTCGCTCGACCAAACGCGCGCCCAGAGATAAGAAGCCGACTATCCACGCGATAAGACTCCCTCATCTGATCAAGCCTGACCCACAAAATTCACTGAGACCACTAAGGTGCTCACAAGTGAACTGGGGGGGACTTATTGTAGGAGATGGGTTATACCCCTCCTCAAGGCCCATCAGATAAAGGAGACTATCTGAGATCACCGGCCCGTTGACTCTAGCGCGGCCTTAGCCGACCGACTAAACCGACAGAAAGAACGATGTCCAAGACATCTCTAAAGAGGCTCCCAGCGAGGCCCAACAAAGAGGCGAACCCAACAAGGCGCAAACAAGTTAGGGCGAACGGCAAGACAGGCCCTATAAAAGACGAAGAGGCGACAGCAAAAGGGAGGGGAGGAAAGAGAGAGCATACTTACTAGGCGGCTAGATCTAGGGTTTGGAGACTAAGTAGATTCTCGCCGTTCAGTATTCTTCCGGCTGGCTCTTCGAGCACCAGCTATTTCGTCACCTTATTTACTTCTTTGTAAACACCAACTTCAGGTCTATAAAACGTCTTTATTCGCCCTGTTTCTCTCTTTATATTGTTCTTGAAGCAGTTTCCACTCAAACAGAGAAGAAGACCAACTCGAAAACGGAGGCGAAGCTAGGCTTCCTGTTGGTGGCTACGTCGCGTTTTGAGAATACGTTGTCGAATACGTTTTGAGAGCCGGTGATGATGTATGAGAAAGATAAGGCAGCGAATATAGCTGATAACACACCTGATACAACGCGTAACTTTTAGATAATCAATAATTATTTATATTTAATTTATATTATTTATTTCAATACTTATTTTAATTAACTAGAATTATCCTTAGAAATGTTATAGTTTTATTTAGTTTCATATAAATGGTTTTTTAGGCCTAGAATTTTCTTCAGTTATTGATTATTAATAAAAAAACCTTTTTAACATAGCTTTTGATGAGAAAAGTGTGCAATCTTTGTTTTCGATAAATCTTAATCACAATCAGAAAACATTAATTTTTAGTTATTTTTACAATAAATAATATATTTTGCATATTTCAAACTTCCGTTATTTCAGTTGGTATAAGAGAAAGAGAAGGCAGCGAACTATAGCTGATAACGCACCAGTACGGTATTTCGCTGTATCCTTCTCTGGTTCTCCAGCGAAGGAAGAGTAGAAAGTGAGAGCACCAGCAGCCATAGCGAAGAAGAGAGAGATAACAATCCATCTATCGAACTTGAAATTTTTGACGATGAAGGATAAGACCGTGGTGAATAAGAGTTGTGTTGTGTAGATGAGTGTGAAAACGTAAAAGGGTATCTCGAGTTTGCCTTTGGTGTAGAGTCTTGCGTGAAACACCATGCCCACGCCGATACCAGGGTAAAGTACGGTGAGGAATCTGGGAGAGGTTTGGTCGGAAGAAGGAGGAAGCTGGTTCGGTTTCCTAGGGTCGGGATAAAGGAGGAAGTAGAGAGGAGTGTGGAGGAAGGGGAACCCGATGACTTGGAGGAGAGATTGAAACCATGTGGCTCGGCGTTTGTTGTTACTTGTGTGGAGGTAGTAGTAGTTCTCGAGGAGTTTTGCAATGGATTGACCTGTTATGACCAAGATGGTGCAGATGATGATGGTAGGCCAATTGATAGTGTTTGTCCGGTTCAGTGTACCGGTTTGGTTCATTAGTGTGGTTGAGCGATGTCCTTCGTTCGGTATCTGCACAAATTGTTCTGCGCCCACCAACCATAACAAAGAAAAGGAAAAACATGACTAGTTTCTTTTGAGTACAAAATTGATATTTGAGTTAAATAATTTTTTTGTAAAACAATCATAAACACAACAAAAATAGCTTTTAACAACTATATACAAACTCTATACGAAACATCTTCCACAATACTTAACACGGAATGTTTTTCATTTTCGAATTTATAACACTTAAAATTTGATGAATATTGTAAAAACTAGCAAAATCATGTATTTGGAACATTCAAATATGCAAAATTTATTCATGAAGATCTTGATAGTAGAATCTGCCTACCTCGTGGTTTGGTTTGCGTCGGCGTCTGATTATGTCCCATGGTTTACTGAGTTATAAGTATGTCCGAAAATCTTTTTATTCCGGACAGACGAATTTTGTTTATTGTGTCTCTGTGGTGATGATGAGTGCGTTTTATTTTGGTGTATGGCGTATATATATATATATGCAAACTTTCAAAGTGTGATTGATTTAGAAGTGGACTTTGACGGCGTAATAGTCTGAGTTGGTTTTAGTTATACCTTGTAAGCAAAGAGATATCTAATTCCATAACATTGAGGTTGATTTTCACTGAGATAGCTAACGTTTCCAGTGAAGCAAGAAACCGTGTCTATGCATCGTGCTAAAGAGTTTCAAAGAATCTTTGTTACAAAAGTAAGTTGATTTTGTTTCTTTAGTAGATTTAGATGAAATCATAGTCATTTTGTTTGGTTAATAACTCAAGTCGTCGTCGACCAGAGAAAAGTACTAAGCTCAATCCTTTGACCTTAAGTACTTTAAGGTTTTCTATTCTTCGGTGAAGGGTGCTCAAGGATTATTGAGTATTAAGCTCAATCATTTTCGTTCATTTTTAGTTTTACATATGATATCATTTGAATTTTGTAGACTTTTGCTAGTTTATGCCTCGTCAACCGATTAAGAACACATTAGTTTGGCTTATTCAACTAACGTACGTTTTAGATTAGAAACAAAAGAAGAAGACGGCTTAACATCCATAATAAATTTTTGTTTATTTTAATTTATACAGTTCTTCATTGCAAGGACTTGTCAAATCTTCAGAGCATCATACCAAAAAAAAAAAAAAATCTTCAGAGCAAGAATGAGAAGCTAGAATCAAGTTTAACACTGATGCTTGCAAGAAAAGCCTATTCATCATGAGTTGATATAAAAGGAGCCCATAAAATATATATTGGCTCCATGTAGAATGGGTCCATTCTAAAAGGATATATAGGATTTTCTATCATAAATGCTCCATGTAGAATGGGGCCATACAGATAGCCACATGATTATTTCAATGAACTTCGTTTCAGTAACAAAAAGGGACAATTAGAAGATTGGGCAACTTTTAAGTTTGAATTAATAAATTGGGCAAACCCAAATTTTAATTAGGTTGTTGGGCAACCTAGTAAGAGAGAGAAGAAAAAGTGGACAATTTTAACCTTTTTGCCCAACAATCTTGAGCTGAAAATCGTGGGACCAGGCTGTATTTTGCCCACAAAAACTTGCCTCAGGAAGACCGACACACGCGCGCCGGATGTGTGTGTAAAAGACACTATGAATATTATATTATTTTAATTTCAGAAGAAAACATGTTTTTGGGCTTCGTTTTTGGGTTATTTGACCCCAAAACTTGAAGGCCTTATATGTTATGATTTTACCCGGGAAACAACGGTTCCAAGGTGAACGAATGGCCATTAATGACTGGTGGCTTTGGAAAACATGTGTTTTACTTTAATTTATTAATTAAAAACAGGGCAAAAACTAATTATTTAATACACAAACGTACGAACCCTATCTCTTTGCATGTCTCCTTGTTAGGAGTAAAATCGCCTACCGACCAAGGAAACTTGAGTTAACGATTTTGGAGAACTACGCAGCGAATTTTACACACAGAGGCATGAGCTACATCTGATATGATGAGAGAGGAAAGGGTATGGCGGATGGTGGGTCTGCTGTATCTAGCATCGAAGGTAAATCACATATAAGCCGTACACCCATGCATTTATGACATCATAGTTATGGCTGAAATCATTTATTACAGATTTGTGTTCGGAATTCAGGTGTTTGTTTGTACGAAACTATATTTATTGCTTCCGGTTAGCACATTGAATTAAAAAAAATTAAATTCAATTTTTGTAGGTGTTCACGATTCATACATCGTTGTAATCTCTGGACGGTGGATTATGTACGACACTGGTGACTGGGATTTTAAACTTGATAGCGACCGTATGGGGAGGGCTGTCTATGCGAAGTTGATAACTTCTGTTGAAGACTTGAAGCGGGCCATTATTGAGTCATACGGTCTAGGTGGAATGTCTGTTGTCGTTGAGATGTCATATTGGCTTGGTGAACACGGATCTGGTGCTATTGGTGAAAGAGAAGCTCCTGTTCAAATTTCCAACGACCATGATTTCGAGTTGTTTACATAGGCACGTAAGGTGGACAAATACATCAACGTATTTGTCACATTTAAAGAGGAAATAGATGGGAAAATGAATTTTCTGAGGCCAATGGGGAATCTTTTGAAGTCCAAAGAAGTTGCCAGCAGTAGCAATATGCAAGTTGGGAGTACGTCTGCTGATGTGCACAGCCGGAATGAAGTTAATGACGGTGAGACTGATTTGACCGAAGATGAAATAATTCTGATGCGAGTTGCGGAAATTGAAGCAGTTTATGTCTCAAATGGTTTTGGGATGCGTGAAGTGGATGGAACTGCATGTGAAGTTCAGAATAAAGTGGACAGGACTGAAGATGTTGCGTTAGAGGAAGCCGAAGATGACGACGATGAGGATTATGATTACAATTTATGGCATGATTTTGTTGGACGAAATTGTGAATGGGACGATGATAAGGATGAGGATGGAGGGGTAGGTGGTGGTGCTCGAACGAACGTAACATATGGAGGTGTACGTGGTGAGGTGGCGACTAAAGCGAGGAGTGGACGAACTAATCCTTCTTCAAACAAAGGCAGTGGTTCATCCACAAACAAACAGCGTACCGCAAACCCACCATCAACTTTTGAAGATTACGTAGATGAGGGTAGATATTACATAGGCTCATCTAGGTGTTCGATGGAAAATACTGAAGAAGAAAGTAACAATTCAGGTGTCAAGTCAAGTGATCAAGTGCCCGACACTAAGAATCATTCAGATCCAAATCAAGAAGAGGACCCAAGTGTGGACAGCAGCTCCCAAATTTTGGTTCTCGTGACTCCTCTAAAGCCGTTCAACATGCATACTCGGGAAGTTGACGACAGTGATGATTTCGTTGGGCAGGTCCCTCAGTGTGTTTCGTCAAGGCCGACACATGATACATCTGATAGAGAAGACGAGGAAGACAATTTTGAGGAACCGGTATCTAAGTGTGTTTCGGTTGGTCAGACATATGAAACTCCGGATGGAGAAGACGAGGATGACGACTTTATCGAACCGGTACCTCAGTGTGTTTTGGGTGGTCAGACACATGAAACCCTGGTTGGAGAAGACGAGGATGACGACTTTATCGAACCGGTAACTCAGTCTCGAAGCCGTGAGGAAGACGCAAGAAGACGTCGTGAATAGGATAAGGCTGATGACGAATCACTCATGAAATCCGTTAGAGCCGTTGAGCTATATGGATTTGAGGATGTAGAACCTTCGTCTAACAACGAAGCAGTTAACGATTATACTGTCGATGATATTGACTTCAGTCTAGCAGATGCTGATATGTACGCTGGGAAGTTATTCAGTAACAAGCAAGAATTCAAGATCAGTTTGCACATTTATGCCTTAAAGCAGGTGTTCAGGTTCAAGTTCCACAAACATGCGTTTAACTACGTCTCAGCGAAATGCATTGATAAAAACTGCAAATTTTATGTTATGGGTAAGCAATTGGGGGAATCTTCGACATATCAGGTGAGGAAGGTGCAACTGAAACATGTCTTCACTTATGATGTTAAAGCGCAGTATAAGAAACATGCGACGTCGAAAGTAATAGATGCACTAATGAGATCGAAGTATGAAAGGCTCCAAGCTGGACCGCGCGCATCTGAATTACCAGAGATGCTCTGGACTGAGTTCTTGTTTACGGCCACATATTGGAAATGTTGGAAAGCCAAAGAGTTAGCAACTGTTGCTGCACAAGGAACAGAAGAGAGCTCTTACAAGCTCCTGCCGAAATATTTTTATGTTCTAAAGTATGCAAATCCTAGGTCCATTACTGATATCAAAACTGAAAAAGATGATAAGGGAAAGACAAGGTTTAAGTACGCGTTCATGGCGCTGAAAGCTTGCATTGACGGGTGGAAGCATCTACGGAAGGTTCTTGTGGTGGATGGTACTCATATGTTTGGGAAGTACAAAGGGTGTTTACTAACTGCAAGTGGGCAAGATGCCAATTTTCAGGTATTTCCCATAGCGTTTGCTGTTGTAGACAATGAATCAAATGAGTCTTGGAGTTGGTTTTTTGAGAAGCTGACACTGATCGTAGAAGATGGCTCCGATTTATCTATTGTGTCTGATAGAGCACCTCAAATATGTGTTGCTAAAGATCAGTGGTATCCTCATTCACACAATGGGTGCTGCCTCGTACACCTACAGAGAAACGTCGACGCAAAATTCAAGAAAAGGAATCAAAAGCAAATGGTTGGCAGGACAGCTGAGGTATTCAAGGTATCCCACTTTAAGAGACTTTACACGGAGATCAAA
The DNA here is from genome assembly GCA_018703725.1 of Brassica juncea. Taxonomy (NCBI): domain Eukaryota; kingdom Viridiplantae; phylum Streptophyta; class Magnoliopsida; order Brassicales; family Brassicaceae; genus Brassica; species Brassica juncea. The sequence goes on from CM031937.1 coordinate 32,146,828, forward strand.
CTTACAGATAAGCGTTGTTGGGATTATCTTGAGAAGATCGATCCTACACATTGGACAAGGTCACACTTTGAGGGCGAGCGGTACAATCTAATGAGCTTGAATATAGCTGAGTCTCTCAACAAAGCACTAGTTCCTGCGCGCGATTCCCCGATAATGGCACTATTTGAGTTCATCAGACGCATGATTAGTCGTTGGTTTGTGAGCAGACAGCGAAAGATATCGAAAATGAGTGGTGAGATCCCCCCGGCTGTTGACGAGTTGATGGAGAACAATCTAGAAGACGCAAGAGCGTACGCTGTGATGCCTCTGTCTGCTTTTGAATTTGAGGTAACTCTAAAAACAACCGGCTTCGGGAGTTCTGTTAATTTGGAAACCAGGTCTTGCACATGTCTTGAATTCCAGAAAGTTGGAATACCATGTCGACATGCCATTGCTGCGGCTATGTTTCGGGACTTGCAGCACTCAGAGTTTGTTGCAGACGCCTATCTAAAAAAGACATGGGATGAAACAACAAAGGGTGTTACACTCCCGGTTCCATATCCGCAAGATCTTTTCATACCTCCGGAGGTTAGTGACCTTATCATGTTACCACCAAAGACGAAGAGACCACCGGGACGTCCACCGACCAAGCGTAAACGTTCTGCAGGAGAAATACTGGTACGACCTAATCTCATCTGAGTGTAGTCATGGATATTTTCTGAATAAAGTTTGTTATGTTTTTTACAGGAGGGGCCGAAGAAGAAGAAACAAAACACATGTAGTCGATGTCATACCTCAGATCACAACAAAAAGTCTTGTAAAGAATCGCTACCATGATGGGTTACGGATGGAAGAAATTTTATGTATTGTTGACAATGGAGTTCTTGTTTATTGGAAATTTAAGTGTTTAGGTGTTTCCTAATAACACATCTATAATGTTATTTTGCGAACTGATGAGATATGGATTACGCAGTGCTTCTTCTTGAATTTATTAGATATGTATGGTTTTATTGTCATTCCTTAATATGGTGTTCATGTTTATAACTTGAGGTGTACAAAGTCACTACATCGTATACCTAACATGATTTGATGTAACTTGTTTATAACTTGAGGTGTACGATTTCTGTGTATCCAATGTAGCCGTTAGAAAGACATTTAAATACAATGTAGCCCATAGAAAGACATTTAAATACGATTTCTGTGTATTCCTCTCAAAACAGCAAAACTCAATTTGGCCGTTGTTCAATAATATAGCCGTTAGAGCTACTTACCGTTAGAAATGCTTTTGAAATAAAATATAGCCGTTACTATCTTACCCTATTTAAGTAGAATTCACAACACTCAAAAATTTCTCTTCACAACACTCACCAGTACCACAAAATGACGTATCCTTACTATAAAGAGATGAAGCATCAGAAAAGGGAGTATGACTGGGTCAGCAATTGTGTCTATGCCAATTACAAAATTCCAACGAAGTGTATCTGCGGTGGAGCTATCACCGTGGAAACTGATGAGAGATGAAGAAACTATTACGTATGCAAAGATTTTAAGGTAATATTGGAGTTCAAAATAGGAAAAAATTTCTCCATTGTTAACGGAAATGGTTTCTTTTAAGCCAACAAATCTTATATATTTTCTTGTAGAACGATGGTTTGCACATCCGACATGACTGCCTTGCCGCCCTCGAGGAAGAGCTGGATTGCTTGAGAAGTCAGTATGCTGAGGAGGTGTCGCTCCGCCGTGAGCTGCAATTTGAACTTGCGCAAATGCGTGAGGAGATCAAAGAGCTTAAGCAATTAATTATGGTGGGTCGCTGATCTTAGCATTTCTCGGATCTCGTCGTTGTCATGTGCTTTAATCTTAAGTAGTCTTCTATTATGTAATTTTATGTTGTGTGTTTCCATTATCTTTTCTATTTTTGGATTTCGTTATTGTGATGTGGTATCTTTGATGTATTATTCTATCAAATTTGAGTTGTTTATCTCATAATGGGCCTATCCATTTCCAATAAAAGGTGTACATAGTAATCTGTATACCAGAGTGGATAATATTGTGTTACACCCCTAATTGTGTATACAATTTTATACAATTTTATACAGTTAATGTATAGATTTTAGGGTTAATTTTAGGGTATAGGGTCTGATGTGTTAGGGTTTAGGGTTAGATGCGAACATTGATAGCGTCTTTATACCCAACAACTGTTCAGATCTCCCATAGATGTTAAATTGCTGTTTGCATTAACTGTTACAGTGAGGGTGTTAGGTTAAAAATGTTTGTTGAAACATTTACTTCTGCAATTAACACCTTCTTACCTTCTTTACTAATATCTTCTATATTAGGTGGAATTATAACTGTACTATCAACTAAACTCAATAGCCACTCTCAAAAATAGTATGGCAGGTCAAGCACTCCCAAATCTTCCCGACGAAATTATGTATAAAATCATTGAGTTACTCGCCGAGGAATCATTTTACAACCTCGCTGCTTTTTTGCGTGCTGGTAAACGCGGTTACGCACTTTTCTATGAGCCGTCGGTCTTAAAGATTTGTGATGTTACTGAGATGGTTACCTTTGTTACATGTCAAATCAGCCAGGGTGGTCAATTTCGCCCTTTCTTGCTGAAGTGCGTCGATGCTGGGAACATAAATGCAATCTACTATGAAGGTATCCATGCAGCCTCCAGAATAGGACTTCAAGAGAGTATTCAAATCATGGAACCAAATGTGCCTATCCATGGACTATCAACCTTAGCTGTGGGCATATTCAACGTTTGTCTTGGCAACGTGAAGGAAGCCAGCAAAGTGTCTCAGCAGTTCGCTGCGTATCACCATGACCAAGGGTCGGACGCGACATATGAAATGGGAACTAACCTTGAGTGGCGATTGGCATCGTTTGGAGCGCCATACCTCAACGAATATGGTGAGTCCTTCAAGTTTCCTGACGATGGGGTAATATCTTCACCAAAGTGCCTTTATGGCCATGATTACACAGTAGATTTTGAAGGTTCTTGCAAAAAATGCAGACTCTTTTGGATCTGCTGCAACATTTCTCACGTGCTTTAATGTGATCTTATGATGTTCGTCAATTTTAACTTATTTTATGTTAGCCTTCAATGTCATCTTAGGTTAGCCTTCAATGTCATCTTATGTTAGCCTTCAATCTCATCTACTGTTAGCTTTCAATGTCATCTTATGTTAGCCTTCAATGTCATCTTAGGCCTATAATATGACCATCTTCAGATATTCAATTATTCATTGAAGACATTTTTGAACTTAGATATATTTCACTGCTTTTTGGTGAATTATTAAAAATGAATATAATAAAGGTGAACATAGTAATCTGTACACCATAGTGGATAATACTGTGTACACCTAAATTTTTCTTTTTATATTTACTATGGCCCAATAGTTGAAGACATTGGATAATATGATGTACACCTTTATTTATCTTTTTTATATTTAGTGTGGGCCAAAATATTTCCATTATATTTTGTAAATTGAAGTCTTTTTTTTGCCACAGATGTTGGGGTCAAAATCGGTCAATGACGAAATCGTCACCCGAAAATCCTCGAAAGAAAAGCCAAGCAACGATCAAATCCAAGAAACGGGTCGTCGCTCGATAAAACTCACGGAAGGTTCGTCCACTCCCATCTGGCGCCAACGGCGAGGGTCCTGGCGCCCGTCCATGCGATCGTCTCATGATCTCGGGCAATTACAGCATCTTGGTCCCTTGAAACCCATGTCTGGATTGTCCGAGATCTACAATGAGTCTTCCGTAAAACCTTCCCGATTGTTTAAAAGATTCATCTTTTAACATATCTAAAACTCGGAGCCACATTGCTCTCATCCTCGACGACGGAAAATCTGCAGATCTAAGTCCATCCCGATACTCGCGGAATCTCGTTGGAAACAATTATCTCGAGATCTACGACTAGAGACCCTCCCAAAACTCAAAAGATTTCCCGCAAACGACTGACGAGGGAAAGATCGAACAAACCCACAGACGGCAAGACGGCCTGGCAAACAACCGGGGTCGGACAACCGACGGCCTGTCGCCGCAGGATGGCAGCGCGGGCACCCGGTGGCGCCGGGGCACGGGGACGCGGGCGCTGGCGCCGGTGGCCACCAGATGGCGGCGGCAAGCGGAGCGGGGGCCTGGAGGAGACGAGGACCGGGAGAAGGAGGAGGACGGAACGGGCAGGGGAAGAACGCCGGGAGCTGGACGGGGAGGCGGGAGGGCGGAACGAGGCAGAGGCGGGACGCGAGGGAAGCTGGCTGGCGGGCAGGGGGCACGCGTCACGCGGGCAGGCTGGGCCGGCGGCCACCGGCCTGGGCGGCCGGCGACACCCGTCGCGCGGGTCGGCCTGGCGCGCGGGGCAACCCGTCACGCGGGCCGGCCTGGCCGGCGGCACAGGACTGGCGCCGGCCGGACAACCGTCACGGGGGCCGGCTGGCGGTCGGCACCCGTCGCGCGGGTCGGCACCTGGCGTCGGTTCCACGGCCCTTCGTCCCGACTTCCTGGTTCTCTATCGTGCCCGTTCGATCACATATCCGGCTTGTTCGGAATCAATCTACGGCAAGTTGGTATGATCACGGTTACTCTTAGAACGCCACTTCCTCGACTAAACAAGGAATTGAGGTTCCTTCGGAAACACCGAAACCTTCAAAGACTGTCCTTTCGAAAAACCGTAAAAACGCCTAAACGGCCCAACGTGGCCAAAACGGTCCACGTACGGTTTTCCGAAAAGGAAGGATAACTATGACGGTTTATCTTTATCCTCACATAAGAGATAAATGTCAAGTTTCCAGGAGATAAATATCAAGTTTCCAGAAGATAAATGTCAAGTTTCCCGATAAACACAAAGATGGACGAAAATGGAAAAAGCCCGACTCAGCCCGCGAGAAGATAGACCGTCATAGGAGGAGTATATAAGGAGAGCTTTGAGCAAGAAGCAAACCAGATCACAAACTTTCAAGCACTTAGCACTTAGAGCGATTTAGCATTCTTTTCTGTTTTCACTAGCGAGCTGCGACTCAACTAGGATAGACTTAGGCGACCAGACTAGCGGACTCCTCGACAGCCCTTACGGCCGGTTTCTTTTCTTGTTGTACACGCTCAAACGAGAATTCAGAAATAAGATCTCTTTCGCTCAATTTTTACGATTTCTATTTTCGCAACTTTATTTGATTGTTTCGTGTGCGGCCCAGCAGATATCCGGGACCTTCAAGGAAGATCGGGTTAACTCGGTTTTCCTCCATAAAACTTTATCGTAAATTGACGGTGCGAATTTCGGTTCCCACAACAGATATTTGTCCAATTTTTTTTGTGATAATCATATTAAACATAAAATTCATAACATATTATACATAATAAAGTGTTCGTATTAAACATAATAAAGTAGATAAATTAAACATTAATAAAGTAGACGTTAAACATTAAAATAGCGGGTGGGAGGGTTAAGCGTCCGAGCCGGAGTCGGAGCCGGTGTCCAGATCGTCGTCAGATTCCGACTCCTCATCTCGGTACTCGTACATCCTGAACTCCCCAGATGAAAGCGTATCGTCACTCATGTCTCCTTCCTCCTCCTCCTCCTCCTCTTCCTCATCTTCCTCCTCCTCACGGCTGTACCGAGGGCGTTTGCGAGGGCGCTTGCGAGGGCGGTTGTCATCGCTGTTGCGAGGGCATTTGTTCCCAGGGCGTTTGATAGGGCTGCTAGGAGGTGTTTTGTCCATCTCGAGAATCTCGTCGACTTCCATTGCCTCTTCAAAAAGGGCTTCAGGAGTTGAAAATTCTGGTGTTTCCAAACCTTCTCTGATCTCTTCATTCAATCCGGCCTTGGCAATACTGATCAAGTACTGCTCGTCGTTTTGTTGCCGAACGAACTCATGCGAGTAGAAAAAGTCTTCGTATTCAGCCACGGTCATTGTTCCCTGCTTGATATTTGCGACCATCTTTCACAAGGGTTAAAGAAAAATATGGAAAGGGGAAAGGCTAACTTTGATTTTATGTTTTTTTTAATAGTGAAGATCAGTGATATATAGATGAGGTAATTTTCTTGGAAACAGATGTTGCTTTTAATTAAAGTTGCTTCTCACCATACACCAAACAAGAGAGAAAGGGCCGAATACATTTAAGGAAATTTAAGTTGAGACAGTAACTTTAGTCATCATTACTTAACAAGATGATAAAGATCACGTCTTTTCTTTGTCAGTTTGAAGTCATTGGCAAAATTAAGATGAAAATGGTGATACAGTAATAAGTGCGTGCCCAATGTTGAAGGCCCATCACAACTACTGACCCATTTTCACTTAATTATTAATATATTAATAACAGACGTAGGTGTACAAGTTGAGTTGTACACCGCCTCCAAATGCCAACCGCCACTTCTGAACAGTTACCACATTACGCTGCCAGTTTTCAACATTTACAAAATGACCCTATAAAAGTATCATTATAACACAAAACAAAAGCGGATAAATCATTTCAATACATCCAAAATGAAGCAAGGTGATTCTTCTGTTAGAGAATACAATTCATCGTTTCTGGCAGCGGGTCTTCTTGACAATCATGACCAAAGAATGTTGGTGAAAATGTATCGAGATGGCTTAATGGAGGACATACGGGTTGCGCTCGGATCAACGGAGTTCTCGACCATCGATGACATAATGCAGGCAGCATTAAACATAGAAGAAGGTGCTAGGTCGTCTTCATCAGATTCTTCGAATGAATCTGATGATTCAGAAAAACGCCCGAAGAAGAAGCCTCGAACTGAGATGCAACCGGAAGATGGGCAGTCGGGCGAAGAGCCTTATGGTGATAAAGATACATCCAAAATGAAGCAAGGTGATTCTTCTGTTAGAGAATACAATGCATCGTTTGCGGCCACGGGTCTTGCAAACAATCCTGACCAAGGAATGTTGGTGAAAATGTATCGAGATGGCTTAAAGGAGGACATACGGGTTGCGCTCATATCAACGGAGTTCTCGACCATCGAGGACATATAGAGGCAGCATTAGACATAGAAGAAGGTCCTAGGTCGTCTTCATCAGATTCTTCGAATGAATCTGATGAATCAGATTCTTCAAATGAATCTGATGAATCAGAAAAACGCCAGAAGAAGAAGCCTTAAACTAAGTTTGAACCGGAAGATGAGCAACCGGACGAAGATCCTTATGGTGATAAAGATGAGACTGACGATGGCGAGGGGTCTACTGCAAATACGCGTAATGAGTCTGAGTCGGAGTCAGACAGTGCTGTAGATCTTAGAGACTATCAGGAATATCTCCAGAATAACCACTTATCGTGTTCTGAGTCCAGTGAAGAATCCGACTAACATTGTGTGACATTTTCGTACAATTTGACTACAATTTTCTATTACTCTGCCCCTTTTTTTACAATTCCATACAATTTTCTACAGTTTGACTACAATTTACTACAATTCTCTTCTTGTTGCAATTTTCTACGAAGTTGTCTAGAATTCACTACAATTGGTAATTAGGGTTTAGGTTTTAGGGTTTAGGGTTTAGGGTTTAGGATTTAGGGAGCGATATCGCCTTGTCGAGAGAGAGAGACGAAGGAGCGAAAGTCAATGAATCGAGACCAAAGTCTAAGATATGTCGATAAATGTGCTATAAGGCTCATGAAATTGACTGACCCATAATAACTTGAACATTAATATATTGCTACTTTTTCGAAATTGGACTCAGTACAACAACGGCTACTTTTTCAAAATTTGAAATCCTTAACATGATACTTTTATTGAAGTGGGTACATAACAGAAGAAAACAACCAACACAATATCTTTGATCTTTGATCTCTTTGACTAATTATCAGCGACTCCCCATAATTAGTTTCTTAAGCTCTTTGATCTCCGCAGACATCACCGCAAGCTCATATTGCAGCTTGCATCGGAGCGAGACCTCTTCCCGATATTGCTTTTTTAACTCATTCAACTCTTCCTCGATTGCAGAAAAGCAGCCATGTCGGATGTGCAAACCATCGTCCTACAGCACATTAATTTTACAAGTTAGTTTAATGAACTAAATTCGTGGAATATATTAGGAGAACCTCGGATCTAACCTCATAAACTTTGCAGGCGTAGTAGTGTCTTCCTCTCTCGTCAGTTTCCACCGTGATAGGTCCACCAGCGGCACACTTTTTGGGTATGCAGTAGTGGGCATATGTGACGCATTCAAGTCAGTCATAGTCTCTTTTGTGTTGCTTCATATCCGCATAATGAGGATCAGTCATTTTTCGAAGGCAAACTGTTGTCAAAGAGTTTTGTGATGATTTTGGAAGAAAGACTCGGAAGTTTTGTGTCATTTTTCGAAGGCAAAACATTTAGTGGCTAACGGTATAGTAATTTAGTTAACTGTCATAAGTGGTTTACGAGGATGATATGTGGTGTACGACGATAATATTTATTGTACGAACATTATAAGTGGTGTTCAAAGATAATAAATGGTGTTCAAGGATAATAACCGGTGTTCAACGATAATAAGTGGTTTATCTCATAATGGGCGTTTGAGCTGTTGATCTCATAATGGGCCCCGAATACCGAATGAAAATGGCCCTAATTTGTTATATATCATAATGGGCCAGTCTGATGTGTGAAAGTAATTATGGGCCAGCTTTATTGTAAATGCATATGTATTTAGTCATCTCTCTCTCCTAAGGTGTACGAAAGTCATTATTATTCCTCCTCGGTTACGTAAGATTCATGATGTATTTTGAAAACATTAGCTTTCTGACACGGAGAAGACATTAGCTTTATCATGCTCTAAGACATTAGCTTTATCATGCTCTAAAGACATTAGCTTTATCATTTCTCTCTTCATTGGTGTACATCACTGACGTACACCTTTTGTAACGCCACACGCCACATCTGTAACAGTGTAATTATTTATTACTTGGCATCATTTTAGTGATATATATACATCATTTAATGCCCTATTATCATTAATCTCATGCTCTAATAATACTTATTAATGCATGGACTTAAAGTCATCATGCACAATACCCATTGATGTGTAAAGTCATCATTATACCCCATCGGTTACGTAAGCTTCATAATGTAGTTTGAAATTACTACCGTCTGGCACGGAGAAGACATCATCTTTATCCTATTTATACTAATTAATGTATGAACTTAAGGTATTCTCATCTCTCTCTTCGTGGTGTACGAACACGCGTACACTTATAGATTTTATACGAAAGAAAGTTTCCTACTTTATTTCGCATGGCCTGTAACGAGATGTTTCAACCGAGGAGTCACCATGGAACGCCGTGTCTGTTACCAAATAATTAATGATAATTAGTTATCTGGTAATATATATACTACTCTTCAGCTCTGTTATCATTTAATATCTTTCTCATTCAGTTCTCTGCAAACCTCTTATCCTTTCTTTTGCTTCCCAATTTCCAAAATGGTGAACGATATCAGGCAGGGAAAAAAGTCAGTTAAAAAATACGAGCTCTACTTTTACGGTCTGCCTATTGTCCGCCAACGAAGCGAGCAGGAGTTGATCCAGATGGCCAAGGACGGGTTAAAGGAAGAGATCCGAGAAGGTCTGGAAACTGAGGAGTTTTCCACACTCGAAACCCTGTTCGAAGAGGCAGAGGAAGTCGAGGAGATGTTAAAGGAAACACCTCCATCCAGCCCTCGCAAACGCTGCCGCAGAAGCGACGATCACCGCCCTAGCAAACGTGCTCGCAAGGCGGATAACAAAGGTGACCCGGAGGATGAGGGATATGACTACGTGCCTCCACCCAATCCAGACGAATCTACCTCCGACGAGGATATGAACTCCTCCTCCGACGAGGATGTGAACTCCACCTCCGGCTCCGACGCTTAAATTCCGACGCTTTTAATCTATTTAATATGTTTAATATTTTATAAATTATGTTTATGTTATATTTTAATATTTATGTGGATTTTAATATTTGGGGATTTGATTTTTATTTTAATATTTATGTGGATTTAAATATTTATATTTATGTTTACCTAAGGTGTACTAATACCGAATGAAAATGGGCCCCGAATACCGAATGAAAATGGACCCCGAATACCGAATGAAAATGGACTTAATATGTGTAATTTTAATGTTAAATATTATATATATTGAATTTTTAATATTTATATATAATCTGGATGTTTAGACATAAATGTTTAATATTTTTATTACGAATACATAAAGTGTACGACTGCATAAGGTGTACGACTACATTTGGTGTACGACTACATAAGGTGTAAGACTACATAAGGTGTACGACTAGATAAGGTGTATGAATACCTAAGGTCTACGAATACCTAAGTTCTACGAATACCTAAGTTCTACGAATACATAAGGTATTCGAGAACATAACGTATACGAATACCGAATGAAATTGTGCCTTATTTGTTATATCTCATAATGGGTCCGAATACCCAATACCGAATACCGAATGAAATGGGTCAAATTCATTTCAATTTCTGTTTATTTTGTTGTTATTGTTATAAATATTTCCGATTAAATGGACAATCGTAGGAATTTCATTCATATAAAATGGGTCATCTTATAAATGGTAAAACAAAAATAACATAGAGGAAAAACAGAAATGTACCATATCTGTTCATGTATGGCGCTCCAAATGAGCAGATTCATCTCGAGGTCTGGCACAAGTTACAGACATGTTCATGTACAGTACAGTCAAGTCTGAAATTTTCAAGTTGCAAGCTAAGAAACAGGTCTGGCACAAGTTACATAAGAAACAGCTCTCAACAAAAGATATAAGAAAGACGATGTTTAACCATCGTTTTGAATTTTTGTGTTTCCAATAAATTCTTCATAGGTATCCATCGCGTATTTCTGACGGAATATGTCCACCTTATTGTCATCGATCTGCCCCATATCCTCATAGGAGTATCCCGCTGCATGCATTTCCAGAAATTTAACCGCGCATGGTCCACAGTCGCCAGACCTTTCGTTGAAGTAAATATTGTCTGGACTCACCCATGTAAATGCTTGGTCTTCTTCAGGATGACTACTATCGGAAGGAGGCGAAAACGCAGCTAGGACATGCGCGTAGAAGATAAGCCATGTGCTTGTTCACCTCATTATCGGACTCATTATGGGGAATGTTGCAGTCCAAAATCTCCACTTGTCTGGATGTCAAGTTGATCACAAGACCAACCCAATGATCTATTCCCCACATCATTGGGGCGTACACCCTGTCCACATCAACCAACAACACCTTCTTGTCATTCCGATGCGGCGTTTTTCGGTCAAACAGAAACTCACAAGCCCTCCCCATTTGAATCCCAATTTATCTGAGGCCTTCTCAAACTCTGTGAAATTTGATATGATGCTCGCGATATTGAAGTAGTCTACAAATCTGCACCTCCCTCTCATATAATTGCCTCTATGTCGCCTTACTAGCATACTAATTATCACAGACATGTGCTAAAGAATATGTACAAACCATTAGAACATGAAATCGGTGGAAATTCGTGTTGTAACTTGAATAAAACGGATTAAGTTCAGATGTTTTGAATACCTCGGTAGTGACCCAATTCGTTGGCCTCGCCAACGACAGGAAGAACTGATTTGAGACATGGATCCCAATAACAATTTCGAATTCCTTGCAATTTGAAAACAAACAAAAAGTCAATATTAGACAGTATATTTAGACATATAGACAGTATATCCAAACAATTTACTGTTCCGGATTCTCGCGGAGAATTTTTTGAAACTCTTGAAACTGCGCTTTCTCCAACTCTACTAAGGGCGTGTATTTGGGTTTCATGCAGCTTTGGAAAAGGGTCTTCAACATCTTGTTTGGGGTGTACACTCCTCCAATCTTTATTGAACGTCTCGGAATACGCTTCGTCTGGAGGTCATCTTTTTTTGTTGAGCTTATTGGAATAAATTTCCCTTCTAGCTCTGCTTTTTTGGATGACCTAGTCAGATATCGACTCCGCTTCGTAATCCCAACGTCTGGTGTGCAAGATTCAGTCATCGGATCATCCTCTGGCGGTGTCTTGTAATCATCAGAATTTGTCGGTGACGCTTTACCAGCTTGTTCCTCGGTAACATCCTGCAATGTCATGATTTCAACCAGTTCAAACACACGGAAGGACATATGCTATAAAGAACATTACAATCGCACCTCCGGAAGGACATAAGATTCAGGATGAGGCCAAACGGTAAGCATCCTACAACTGTTCTCCTGTGGATCTTTATAGACATTGTCACTCCATGTCCCATTTTCAACCTCTTCTGCTAACAAATTTAGCCCTGATATTGGAGACTCATCTCCCCCCTCGCCCTGACAACGTTCAGTTATCGCTCATTCAAATACTTAGAATCAGATGTAGTTTATATGTAAATCTGTACACCTAACAACTTTGGTGTATACCTGATTAAAAACCTGAACACCTAATTCACCTAATCTGTACACATGGCAAAATAAGCTGAACACCTGACTAACTAAGATGAATACCTCAGAAATTCACATGAAAACTTGACCAAACAAATCTGTATACCTGACTACTTAAGCTAAACACCTCATAAAATCAACCTGGATACCTGACCAAACAGATCTGTATACCTGACTACTTAAGCTGAACACCTCATAAATTAAACCTGAATACCTGACCAAACAGATCTGTATACCTGACTACTTAAGCTTAACACGTCATAAATTAACTTGAATAACTGAACTATTAACCTGAATACCTGACCAAACAAATCAGTATTCCTGTACACCTCATAAATTAAACTGAATACCTGAACTATTTAACCTGTGAATACCTGACCAAACAAATCAGTATTCTTTACACCTTACATTGTTTATCATTAAAAATTGTAGGAGCAGTTTGATTACCTTTTCCCAGAAGCGATCATTTGGCGTACGACCATCACAATGATTATCATGCATTCTCATAGTCTCATCGTCGCTAAACCCATCGCCGTTGTTCTTCTTGTGTTTCTTACTATCAGACCCACATTTTTCAGCTTCATCAATACCATCACCACTGTACGGACGTCGCTTCTTTGGAACTTCCATGCCGATAGGGTCAGCATGACTGTTGTCTCTGTTTGTTTTACCGTCTGCTGTATTTTGCGGAACCGTGAACGAGCCTCCCCTATCATGATGCAACCAGTCAAAAATCTCGTTCCGCAATTTACCCAACTGTGTTTTTAGTTCAACTCGTAACCACTCTTTCAGCTCTTGCTCTTTATCTGATAAGTTTCCTGGTTCAGCCTGTTTACGAATACCACGACGAGGTCGAATAGGACGCTGAGGCGTCTGAGTCGAACATCCAAGTTCATCAGAGGCTTTCCCAAACCGCCTAGACGGCTTTAGACACTTCTTTTTGACACCAACACCTTCACCCTTTTCGGCTGGCTTCAGAGGTGGAAGGGATGAATCACCTCCTCTAAAGTCTGTTGCTTTGAACTCGTGCCCTTCCCGCATTCCACGAACCAAGATATCTATTCGGGGATCGATTACTTCTTTCTCCCACTTTGGATCCCCACCTTCATCTGGGATTGAATACGTAACAATAACCTCAAACAAAGAACACAAACATTCATAAGTACACAAAGTTTGAGCGTCTTAACTGCTGTTTTGCAAATAAGATAGACAACATAATTGCACCTCAGTTTGGGTTTCCACTAGAAGTATGTCTTCAAAATTCAGAAGTGTATTTGTTGAGTCGCATCCTTCTGGTTCTTCCAAGAAAGTAGTCGTTTTATTAGGTTCAGGAATTTTCTCAAGCAATGAGGGGATAGCTTTAAAATCAAAAAGTTGTAGCGCCAGAGGGAACCCATAACACGATGTTGACTGCGGTTTCAAACGAAGGAGCATGACCGAAAGGGGTTTATCCATTTTAGAAGGATCAGAAGGTTGAGGTGGTGTCAATATAGACAGAGTGCTGACGAATGCCTCTCTCTCCCATGGATATTGAAGAAACTATCCGGTGTCTTCCATCATCTCGACGTAAGTAGGCGTCAAACGAAGAAGTTTGTGACCACAAACCAGGAGACCATCTACAAGCGCAATGAGAGCTAGTGGCAACCGCTTCCACTCAGGAAGACTTGGCTGTTCAAGCATACGAAGAACATCTGGTACAGTCACGTCTTCATCTTCAGTTTCAAACAACTCTTTCCACATACGTCCAGGTGTGGCATCGCTAGATTCTGAACCGTTTCCAACTTTTTCTCTTTCAGGCTCGCATTTCAGGTAAGTGGAACAGAGCTCCAAACTAACTTCCTAGCAGACAGTTCATTTCAGGGGAGCCTCTAAGCAACTTCACTAACGATCCAATGATACTCGCCTTTGAATATATGTTCAGTCGAGGTTTGCCAGGATAGCAATTACGTGCGAACAGTCTTTCCGGGAAAGTCGCCGTGTTCCCAACAAATTCTGGCACGGTGGATGCAGCTTCGTCTTGTTCGGTTGATGCAGCTTCGTCTTGTTCGGTGGATGCAGCTTCTTCTTGGTCGGTGGATTCAGGTTCTGTGGGAACCGAAATTCACACCGTCAATTTCCGATAAAGATTTGTGGAGGAAAACCGAGTTAACCCGATTTTCCTTGAAGGTCCCGGATATCTGCTGGGCCACACACGATACAATCAATGGAGATTAAGTCGAAAAGTAAAAATCGTAAAGTAGAGCGAAAAGAGATCTTATTTCTGGATTCGCGTTTGAGCGTGAACAACGGGTAAGAAATAAGCTACAAGAACTGTCGAAAGGTCTGCTAGTCCGGCCGCCAAGATCTAACCTAGTTGAGTCGCAACTCGATAATGAAAACAGAAAAGGAAAGCTAAAAACGCTCTAAGTGCTCTGGAAGTTTGGTGATGATTTGCTCCTCTCCCAAAGCTCTCCTTATATACTCTTCTTAAGACGGTCTATCTTCTCGCGGGCTGAATCGGGCTTTTTCCATTTTCGTCCATCTTCGTGTTTATCGGGAAACTTGACATTTATCTTCGGAAAACTTGACATTTATCTTCTGGAAACTTGACATTTATCTTCTGGAAACTTGACATTTATCTCTTATGTGAGGATAAGGATAAACCGTCATAGTTATCCTTCCTTTTCGGAAAATCGTAAGTGGGCCGTTTTGGCCACGTCGGGCCGTTTAGACGTTTTTACGGTTTTTCGAAAGAACAGTCTTTGAAGGTTTCGGTTTTTCCGAAGGAACCCCAATTCCTCGTATAGTCGAGATGTTTGGTGTTTGTAATAACCGTGATCGTACCAAACTCACGAAGATTGATCCAAACAAGCCAAGATGGGGTCAGACCAAGCATGATGGAACCGAGACCAGGACGAGGGCCGTCGACCGGCGTCAGGGGGCTTGCCGCCGGCGCCAGGCCGGCTTGCGGAACGCGTGCCGCCGGCGCCAGGCCGGGTGTGCCGCCGGCGCCAGGCCGTCTTGCCGTCCGTGGGTTCTCCGTTGTTCGATCTTTCCCCGTTAGTCGTTCGTGAGGGAAATCTTTGAGTTTTGGAAGGATCTTTAGCCGTAGATTTCGAGATAACCGTTTTCAAGGGTTTGAGTAATGTGGCTTCGAACTTTAGACGTTTAAAATATGAACTTTTAAACAATCGAGAAGGCTTTGCGGCAGAATCATTATAGTTTGCGGACAATCCGGACATGGGTTTAAGGGACCAAGATGGTGTCGTTGCCCGAGATCACGAGACGATTGCATAGATGGGAACCAGGACCCTTGCCGCCGGCGCCAGACGGGACAGGGCAAGCCTGCCGCCCGTGCCGTGTCCTGCGTCCACCGGTGCCTGCTTGCCTTCGTTGATCCCCCGGGCTCACGGTCCGTTTATGTCTTCTTGTGAGTTCATCGAGTGATGATCCGTTTCTTGGTTTTGATCGTCACTTGGTTTTTCTTTCGAGGACTTTCGGGTGACGGTTTCGTCGTTGACCGATTTTGACCCCAACAGTTAGCCCCCCAGCTAGCTAGGAACCGTAGTGCCTTTCGGGTCCTGGCTTGCGGTTTAGCCGTATGGGAAGGTGTAGAGACGTAATCGTTTGCCGAAAGTCGGGGTAAATAGTGATTTTACCTTCTTTATAAGGAGGGAGTAAGAAATCTCATTCATTCTTACTTCACCACAAAAAATTATTCTCTCTCAAGAATCCTTTCTCTCTCTCTAAGAATAATGTCTTCAAGATCCTCAAAGAGAAATTCTTCTTCCCATTCTTCCTCGGGTGATTCTCCTGCCCACGTGACGGTGAAGCAAGAGGAGTTTGTTGAGGAGGAAGCGAAGAATGCGTATTACCGAGCCCTTGTGGGTTCGCCCCCATCACTGCCAGATATCCCTATTCCGAGGAGACCTCTGAGGCAGCCTGGTGCTCCTTTTACGCCGAGCTTGGTTTCTCGTAAATATCTCAAGGTTCTTCGAGATTTTTACCAGGTTCCTGAAAGAGTCAAATTCCGGATCCCTGTCGGTAACGAGAGTGCCAGGAATCCTCCGAAAGGTTTCTTTACATGTTACGAGGCCTTCTTTATTTATTGCCACATGTGGTTCACGATCCCCGGCACCATTGTTCGTGCGCTTCATCACTTCGAACTCTCGATCGGCCAGCTCAGCGTCTCTGCCTTGGAGAGTTGTCTTGGCGTACTGATCTCAAGTTATGAGCTCGGGATCTATCTCAGTCCTGGTGATTTCGAAGGCCTTTGGAGCACACGGCCGTCGGTGAGCGACGGCTACTACTCCATGCTGCCCAAGAAGGATATGGCCATAATTCAGGGGACTACTTCGAACCCTAAGTCGTGGCAGGAACGTTTTTTCTATGTCTGAATAGATGGTGAGTCTGTTGAGGAGAGCTGCCTCCATCTATTTCCGCATGCATGGAACTTCAACCGACGTAATATGATGAAAACTTGTTGTCTATTTCGTTATTCCGGAAGTGCGAGTTTTTCATGAAAAAGTTCCGCTTTGTAGAGAACGGGGCGGTTGCGCATTTGCATGGCGATATTTTCGTCAAGAGGGACCTCCTTCGTCAAAGACCGTTTTTCTGGAAATCCTTCACTCTTGAACGGATTCGAGACGCAGTAAGGCTTTACCGGTCCCGAGACCCTGTTCCAACGTATGACGCCGAACCGGTTATCGAAGCCCCGACTCGGAGGCGTAAACAGAGATCTCGTAAAGGGAAATAGATCGATGGTGGGAAAGATTCGGTAGATCCTTCACCGTTGGGGAAAAACCCTAGTTTTGTTCCAACGGAGAAAGGCGGAGCCAGCGATTTTCCACTTCCCAACAACTTCTTTGAAGGTCTTCCTCCGGAGTTTGTTACTGATGAGTCGCTAGAGGAAGAGAAGAGGCAATGGGTTTTTGCCGAGGGTTCCCAGCGGATCAATGAGGTTTTGTTCTTTGAACTTCTTAACCGTATTCTTGATTCCGCATATATGTATGTTTATTGGTCTTGAATTTGTGCAGGGACTAAGAGTGTTTGGCAATGCGCTCGACTCAAGTTTCCGCAAGGCTAGGATTGCTAACTTCAAGACCAAGGAAGCTGAGCGAGAGCTCTTCCGATTCCGTCAAGAGGTTAAGGCGCATAACGAAAAGAAAGCTGAGCTTCATGCTCGAGCTCTTGTTCGGACGGAAAGGAGAGGAAGGAAGATGGTCGCAGCGGAGGTGGCGAGACGGGCGGAATCGTTCGCTGCTGAGTTTCAATGTTTTAAAGAAGCTCAGGAGTTTGTTGGCGATTTCCGCGAGTGCCGGGGCTCGGTCGTAAACCTTTACAAGTCTCAGAACCTGGATTTCTCTTTTGATTCTGAGATCGCTGAGATGAAGGACTTTATGGCCGAGTGTGCTAATGCTGAGTCCTTGGTTCCTCCAGTTGAGGAAAGAGTCCGGAGACTATGGGAACCTATCGAGGTTTCCGAGGATACGGTGGAGGCCGGAGCCGATGAGAACGCCTAGGGTGGTGGGAACGCTCAAGGCGTGAACGAGGAAGTGGACCAGCCTGCAGGTTCATTCGGGATTTCCACATCTGGATTTATCAATGTTGACTTCCTTTTGTGAATCGTATGTTTTGGCCGTGTGTGGCCGTTTTTTAGGAGTTTTATTCTGCGACCGTCGGAGGTTGCATTCTTATGTTTTGGGACTGCCCGTTGGTGGCTTAGAATTCCGCCGTCTTTGCGGACTTTATAAATATGAAAATTTGCGAGATTTCGTCTTTTGTTTTGATTTATACTTTCGTCAAGTGTAGAGGAAAGAATGCGAGTATTCACTTCGTATCCTAACTCTTTTTTTTGTCGCTTGGTCCGTATGCTACTTTCTAGCGAGCGTTTTAGGTGTAAGCGATAAGAGACATGTTTTGGGATCTCGAATACGATACTATGTCTGTGAGATGTCAAGATCCAGCAAGACTGGGTTTAGGGCAAGACCTAGGCTTACTCTCAGCTTTAAGGCTGTGCGATGACTGATCGGCTTTCGTTTTGCCTGTTAGTGATTTCTTCCTGATTCTTTTCGTTTAAAGTCTGCGACTAGTCGCCGGCTTATATGACTTGTGTTAAAAGAATCAAGCTATCTTCGGAGTTTATCCTAGACGCTAAACCAAAATTTTGGGTTTCTTGTATAGCGCGCTATGATATCCTTTTCGGATGTAAGAGGACCTTGTAGGTCTGACTACGAGTTTGTATTTGAGTGAAACGTTTTTGAGTGCGTCCGTCGGGGCCAATCGACGGGCATAAGTTGTTTTTTAAGTCGCAGGTGGACTGTTTTGGCGGATGATACGAGTTCTGTTATCTTTTTCAGAAGTTGCGACGTCTCGCGTTTCTTTCGAAGATATGATTTTCGTTTTTCCGAAGTGTTTATGCGTTAAGTGATCATAAAAGATAGAAAGAATTTTATTAAAAATTTCGAAAAGTTCGAGTACATGTGCGGATATTTCGCGTTTTTGTGGGAGTATAGGAGTATACGTACCCACCCCCCCCCCCTTTTTGGTGAGGAGGATAGCTGAACTCGCCGGATTTCGACGAGCTGCCTACGTACCTCTTTCGAGGATCAAGCCATCTCGTAGTTCTGATAGTTGTCGCAAACGTTTTTACTCCCCGTGCGTTGCCGTTCCGATCGTGCTGGTTGGATCGGCGGTTTGTATGGGGGTCGAGCTGTCTGCTTTTATGGCGGTGGACTCAGAGGCTTTGTCGCTGTCTTGAATCGTTGCCTGTTTGGATGATTCTAGATCATATTTTTCGAGTCTTCAGGAATGTTGTGTGATTCCTTTGCTCGTTTCGGGTTGGCCGCTGGGGGGTTCCGATCTTTTCACAGTTTGAACTCGGCTAGGTAACAGAGTCTCGACTGTTTCTGACTACCCCAGATGGCTGCGATTCCGGTTGGAGTCGGAAATTTGATGCCGAGGTGATATGTGGATGGTACTGCCTTCATGGAGTTGATCCAAGGGGTTCCCATGATGGCGTTGTAGATGGCCGGGTTGTCGACTACTGAGAACTCGACGATTTTTGTGACTTCTTTCGCCATGACCGGGAGCTTGATTCTCCCGAGGGTCATGGAAGTGACGCCCGAAAACCCAGTCAAAGGTTTTGGCTCAGGGACGACTTCTCCAAGTGGGATCTTCATTCTGTAGAGGGTGTCGCGGAAGATAACGTTGACCGTACTTCCTGTATCGACGAGGATGCGGCCGACCTCGAGATCCTGGATTATCAGGTCGATAACCAAAGGATCGCAATGAGGCTTGTCGATTCCGACGGTTTCCTGTTCCTCGAAAGTGATCGCGTGGTTAGGAATATCGCTATCCGGAAACCAGTTGGAACTTGTCTCGGCTTTTCGCCCGTAGGCTTTTATTGACGAGATTGAGTCTTGGTAGAACTGTGATCCTCCAATGATCATGTTTACCCTCTGGCGATTGTTGTTGTTTCCTTGGTCGTCCTGTCTCATTCCGCGTTTTTCACCCGATTGGTTTTCGGTCGCGCGGTCCTCGGAGACAGTTTTGTTGGTCTTTGGGCGGTCAGAGTCCAGGAGCAGGTCCTTTATACTCTTGACCTTTGATAGTTCGCCGGTGAGGAGCTTTGCGGCGAGCCGGGCGCCGAGAACCTTGCAGTTCGCAGTGGAGTGACCTCTGGTTTCGTGGAACTCGCAGTAGGAATTATCCTTGTACTGGTTCCTGGTCCAGGTGTTTCCAGAGGTTTTGCCTTGCTCCGAGTTGATGGCGTAGTTATGCTCGCCTTGGGCGTCTTCCCCTTCGTGATGGACGTTTTTGTCGTTACGAGAGGGTTTCTTTTTCGAGGACGTTTTCTGTGGTCCGTGCTTCTGCGATAAAAGCTTCATCTCTTCCTCCATGATGATGAAGTCCGTTGCTTTGTGGAGGGTATCCTGGATTGTCCGCGGCTTTTCCAGTAGTATCCACTTTCGGAACTTCGACTTATACCAGAGAGTCTTCCTCAGGGCGTCGATTGCGACATTGTCGCTGATGCCTGTTACTCTGGCCATCACTAGTTTGAACCTTCGCATGAAGTCGCGGAGCGACTCGTCCTCCTTCTGAGCTAGACTCCATAGGTCAACGTCGGACGTTTCTCTGTCCATGAACATGGAGTATTGTTTGAGAAACGCCGAGGCCAGTTGGCGGAAGCTCCCGATGGAGTTCCTTTTGAGCCGGGAGAACCATTCGAGCGCAGCGCCTTTGAGGTGACCCACGAAGAGAAGACAATGACCCGCGTCTCGTTCGCGCTCCGGGAGTTTGCACATACCCATTGCGATCTGGAAAGACTGCAGGTGCGACTTAGGATCCGTCGTACCGTCATAGACCGGGATTTTGATTTTCCCTGGGTCTGAGATGCGTGTTTCCGTGATCCGAGCGGTGAACGGTTTTTTCCGTGCTTCCTCAAGAAGTCTATCGATCTCGGGGGCGGAACTGGTCGCCTGATGGATTTGCGATTTCACCGCTTTCACTTCGGCCACAGTCTTCTTGAGAGATTCGCGGAGATCATGGATCTCGCTATTGCTACCGGCGTTCCTCCGATTTTGTCGGCGCTGGTTGTGATGGATCCGAGTTTGATCCTCCGCGAGTTCTTCTTGCTCCATCCAGTAGAGTTCTTCTTCCTCTTCTGTCATGGGCCTTTCGAAGGATACCGTCTGCCGAGCGGACTGGCTTCGGGTCCTCCTTGGGTGGATGTCAGAGTCTTCATCGGAAGGATCCGATTATCCGATTGGTCGCTGATATCTAGATCGATGCGCTCGACGTCGCTTTCCTTGTTTCCCGTAGCCGGGAGTGGAAGGTTCTGCGAGGTCGTTTGTTGTCCTTTCGGAGCCGTTTCCTCGGGAGTGGGCTCTTTCGGGGCATCTTTTTCTCGTGCTTCGGGAGATCCGAAGTCGAGTCTTCTACCGCGGTGTGCATTGGTGGATCCGCGCGGCAACTTGCTCCTCGCAGTTAAGGTGTCGACCTGTTTTGCGAGCGAGGTTATCAGCTTGTCCTGTTGTTCCGCCCGTGCCTGGGCGGAGGTAAACAGTTCCTTCATTTGCCTGAGCGCCTCACTGTTTGCATCAGCAGTGACTGTGGACGCATCTCCAGCTGGAGTCTTCTCAACGTTGGCGTCGACGGGTGTTCCGTCAAGCGCTGGCTGATCTTTGGTGACGTTAGTAGACATGATCGAGCGTGTGCAGTTGCGAGATAGATAGATCCGTAACCCACCATCCTTCTAGCGCCAAACTGTGGGAACCGAAATTCACACCGTCAATTTCCGATAAAGATTTGTGGAGGAAAACCGAGTTAACCCGATTTTCCTTGAAGGTCCCGGATATCTGCTGGGCCACACACGATACAATCAATGGAGATTAAGTCGAAAAGTAAAAATCGTAAAGTAGAGCGAAAAAAGATCTTATTTCTGGATTCGCGTTTGAGCGTGAACAACGGGTAAGAAATAAGCTACAAGAGCTGTCGAAAGGTCTGCTAGTCCAGCCGCCTAGATCTAACCTAGTTGAGTCGCAGCTCGCTAATGAAAACAGAAAAAGAAAGCTAAAAATGCTCTAAGTCCTAAGTGCTCTGGAAATTTGGTGATGATTTGCTCCTCGCCCAAAGCTCTCCTTATATACTCTTCTTAAGACGGTCTATCTTCTCGCGGGCTGAATCGGGCTTTTTCCATTTTCGTCCATCTTCGTGTTTATCGGGAAACTTGACATTTATCTTCGGAAAACTTGACATTTATCTTCTGGAAACTTGACATTTATCTTCTGGAAACTTGACATTTATCTCTTATGTGAGGATAAGGATAAACCGTCATAGTTATCCTTCCTTTTCGGAAAATCGTAAGTGGGCCGTTTTGGCCACATCGGGCCGTTTAGACGTTTTTACGGTTTTTCGAAAGAACAGTCTTTGAAGGTTTCGGTTTTTCCGAAGGAACCCCAATTCCTCGTATAGTCGAGATGTTTGGTGTTTAGAATAACTGTGATCGTACCAAACTCACGAAAATTGATCCAAACAAGCCAAGATGGGATCAGACCGAGCATGATGGGACCGAGACCAGAACGAGGGCCGTCGACAGGCGTCAGGGGGCTTGCCGCCGGCGCCAGGCCGGCTTGCGGAACGCGTGCCGCCGGCGCCAGGCCGGGGTGCCGCCGGCGCCAGGCCGGCCCGCGTGACGCGTGCCGCCGGCGCCAGGCCGGGTGTGCCGCCGGCGCCAGGCCGGCCCGCGTGACGCGTGCCGCCAGCGCCAGGCCGGGTGTGCCGCCGACGTCAGGCCGGGTGTGCCGCCGGCGCCAGGCCGGTCCGCGTGACGCATGCCGCCGGCGCCAGGCCGGGTGTGCCGCCGGCGCCAGGCCGGGTGTGCCGCCGGCGCCAGGCCGGCCCGCGTGACTCATGCCGCCGGCGCCAGGCCGTCTTGCCGTCCGTGGGTTTTCCGTTGTTCGATCTTTCCCCGTTAGTCGTTCGTGAGGGAAATCTTTGAGTTTTGGAAGGATCTTTAGCCGTAGATTTCGAGATAACCGTTTTCAAGGGTTTGAGTAATGTGGCTTCGAACTTGACGTTTAAAATATGAACTTTTAAACAATCGAGAAGGCTTTGCGGAAGAATCATTATAGTTTGCGGACAATCCGGACATGGGTTTAAGGGACCAAGATGGTGCCGTTGCCCGAGATCACGAGACGATTGCATAGATGGGAACCAGGACCCTTGCCGCCGGCGCCAGACGGGACAGGGCAAGCCTGCCGCCCGTGCCGTGTCCTGCGTCCACCGGTGCTTGCTTGCCTTTGTTGATCCCCGGGGCTCACGGTCCGTTCATGCCTTCTTGTGAGTTCATCGAGTGATGATCCGTTTTTTGGTTTTGATCGTCACTTGGTTTTTCTTTCGAGGACTTTCGGGTGCTGATTTCGTCGTTGACCGATTTTGACCCCAACAGGTTCCTCTAGTTCGGACTCCGTGCTCATCTCTGAAATACATTGACCAAATCCAGACATTTACCCAACGCTTTATTTTTCTAAACTTTTCCATAAGAATTTCAGAGAGAAGCTTAGCGAAAGGAGATACCTGCATAATGAGGCGCAGTTTTGCCTACTCGGCGAATTTTCTTGGGATTTTGTTTTCTATCACTGGCGGATTGACTACGAGTCACCCTCCTCAAGAGCGTTACGCTGGAGGGGGATACCATCTCTACCGGAGTCTGCTCGCAGTCTCCAATTCGTCGTCGTCGTCGGTGTCTTATCTGGTCGCAGTTTCCAATTCGTGTCTCGGATGTTTGGTTTTCAATTGTGTCTCCGATCTGGGTACAGTCGAGGGTGGTTCTTATGTTTGCTTTTCAATTGCAGCTGTTTAGAAGTGCTTTTGGTCAAACGACAAGATGACCAGAAGTTCCAAGATGACAAAATGAGAGGTGTTTTTTATTATTTTATGAATTTTATTTGCTATTTTTCTTATTTTTTAAATAAAAAATGCGTTATGGCACGGTCATAATATCAAGAACCACGCGCGCCCTCTGTCGACATTTCACAAGTCTGGAAAAGGTGATTTGCCCAATGTGCTAATTTAAACTTGAGGTCGCCCAATTCTCTAATTTCAAACTTGCGATTTGCCCAATTTGCCAATTTTTTCTAACAAAAATATTAGGTCCAATTTACAAAAAAATATATATATATATATATATATATATATATATATGTAGCATTTTCATAAGTTAAAACCTTTTTTTTTTTCTAAACGGTCCATAAGTTAAACTGAAGATGAAAAGAAAATAGAACCTCTAATCAATGGGAGATTAGGAGACCAATAGAAAGTGTAGTAGGATAAAGACGAGTTCGAAGCACGTGGGCTTTGGAATCGTTTGTCTATGTTGCGACAAAACCGTTCTTATGCAAATTCAATCGATGTTTTGCAGAAACAATACTAGCTACACATCGCTTTCGTAGAAAAACGAATCACTGCTTTCATCTCAAAGTATTGCCAATAATAAAGGAATCTTTATATAGAGAGCTTTGGACAAAGCATTTGCAATGTTGTTTTATGTCGTACGATATACATTTATTAGTTTGACGATTCGACTTTTTGGTGTATTGTGGTAATTTATAATTTGGAAATATTATGAGCATATTATAAAATATTTATAAATTTAATTAGGTTTTATCAATTTATGAGCAGTTAGTTATGTACCCGTGCTTTCGAATGATTGTGGGAGTTTCTCTCGATTTTCAAATTTAGTAATATATTATTGTAATGGTTTTGTCTTTAATCTTGCTAAGAGTTTTGTGTTTATCCTTCTAGTCTTATTTTCTTTGTGAGGGTTATGTCTTTTCCCGTTAGGGTTTGTTTTCACATATATCAATGTTTTCCTGGTCTTATATGTAGGGCCGGATCTGAAAAATTAGGGATTTGAAACATTTCTCAAGAGGTGTAGAATTTTTGGGGACCGAAGCTAATGTTAGGGGGTTTAAATCTACGTAAAAATCCTCTAAAATTTTTGGAAACCGAAGCCAATGTTTCTTTAGGCTGTGTCCAGATCCGATCCTACTTATATGATTTTATGTGTCTGTCTATGGTGATATACTTTAAAATGATATGATTCATTATTATTATTTTGTCGAGGGTCTCGCTAACCAGTTAACGAGTCATGGATCTAGAGATGATGTTATCGGAACTCTAAAAGTGTTTGCTTTTAACATTTAGGTTAGATTGCGCCGTCTCTCTCTCGAAGCCTAAGAAACCTCACCACCACAAATCGCGTTCCTCCTCCGGTCCGGCTCTTGCCGGTGCCGGAGCCACTTTTCTCTATACCTTTCCTATTTTTTCTTTGCCTCTCTCCTAACCTCCCTCACCCTATTCAATATGCAAGCTGTTTTCTGAATTGTTTGGTGCTTCACCTGAAACCTTCAAGTCCAGAGGAAATGTCTACAGACGATTTGGAGGAGCGGCGAGTCTAGGGTGCGGTGGATGCGGAAGAGGTCGGCTTTTAGGGTTGAAGTACGACGCCAGATCTGATTTTCCCCTTTTGTAGATTTCCGGCGATCTCTTCACGGTGGCGGCGCATGGTTCAGTGGGAGCCCTTCTCCGGTCCGAATCTACCCTCCCATGTGACGGTGTCCCAAACGGAGGAGTGGTGAATCGGCGGTGGAAAATGTTCTTGACCTCCGGTTCTCGGGGTAAAGCATGTCACAGATGCCTCATCTTGCCGGACTTGTCAACTGGTGTGATGAACTCTGTAGTAGGTACATGGTGGTTTCTCTACTTCCCAGCACTGGAGGGGCTCGTCATCTTCTCCGGTGGTAAGAACCCACATCATTTGAAGCTTCAATTGCTGTTCCGGCTACGTTTCGCTTGTATTCTGGAAATATGAATTCAACACGTGTAGACTTCCCGAAACAAATATGATATTTGTGACGAGTTACCCTGGTCAATGCGATAGAGTGAACTACCTTGAAATTTGATAACCTAGCCTAGCAATACTACTTATTAAGCATAGAATAGAATCTATACATCAAAGAATTCTTCATTGTTGCTTGAATCATATGCCCCTGCAAAAACAATTTTTATGATAAGAAAATATCATAATATATAATATTAAATTTATTATCTTATGGATAAAACCAATACTCACATTTGCATCAATCAGTATCATATGACAATCGGTACCGAAAATTTCATTACTCTCTGTCCATTTTTGGATTATCTGGATACGTATAGAAACGTTCAAAGATCGAGTGTCCAAGCTTTCGAGGGGAATGGTAGATTCCATGATAACTGAGTGAAAAATGAATGGCATAAAAGGATTATATACAGAAAAATATAGGGCAAATGGAAAATGGAAAGATATTAATGCAAATAATATCTCAACTACTTGATTACAAATCATACTATTATTATAGCAATAATTCTAAAATAAGAAAATATTATTGATTGTAAAATACCGATATCTAGATATAGTAGGACAAATAAGAAAGTATGTAATAAATAAACCAAATAAAGAAATATTTTAAATATCCACTTTAATGTGCTAAACATAATATGCTGATTTAGGAAATGAGAATAAATTTTAAATGATCCAAAGAATTATAAAACACAACTTCAATCGGTATGTGATCTAAAATAAAATTGAAACAAATAACAAAATGAAAGGCATAAGAAATGGAAATGAAAAGATATTAAATGCAAAAAAAATATCTCAAATACTTGATAACAAATCAGACTATCAAAAAAATTTAGCTAAATTAAGGAAATATTATTGATTGTAAGATACCGATATTTAGATTTAGTAGGACATAAATCAATTCCAAATATAAATACCAACTTAAGAAGAAAGTATTTAATAAATAAACCAAATAAAGAAATATATTAAATATCCACTTTAATGTGTTAAACATAATATACTGATATAGGAAATGAAAATAAGTTTGAAATGATCCACATAATTATAAACACACAACCATAACATATAATTCAAAGCATCGTTATTATTAATTGGCATATAAAATAATGGTAGCAAAAAACTGGAACTAAAAATCAGAACCACCGGTCTTTTTGAACTATTAGAAGCATCAGTATAATTGTTTGACAATCGGTAGGGAATATTCCATTCCTCTCGGTCAATGATAATTGTTTGAAAAATGAATGTCATAACAACACTATATATATAATAATTTATGGTAAATGGAAAATGGAAATTAACACAAATAATATCTTAACAAATTTCTTATAAATTTTTATCATAATGATTCTACTAAATTAAAGAAATATTATTGATTGTAAATTGGCGAAATTTACAACTTAAGAAGAAAGAATTAAATACATTAAGTTCCAAATAAATATGATCATATTTCATATCAGTATATGTGATCTAGAAGAAAAATATGAAAATAATACCAAAACATAAAAACTAAAGAATCATTATTATTAATTGTCAATAAAAAATTGTTGCAACAAACTGGAACTTAATACGGAAAATCTAAATCATAATATTAAAACACGAAATGCTTTCCACATTTGTGACAAATTCCTTGGGGTTCTTATCACAAGAACCAATTTTTTTGAACAGTCTGGCTGTGGTGCCTTTTAGTTTACCTGTTCCAATGGAAGACGTTTGATTTTCCTTGAGGTTCTTGTTTGTATCTTCAAACTTTACCCTGATGAGTATATCATCCAATGACGTCAAATTACCTCGGATACGCCTTAAGAAAGAACTGAAATTCACCCATTTCGGAGGAATCTTCTCGATGAAACAGTTTACAATAAAAGTATTGCAAAGAGAAATATCTTCGGAATTTAAATCGACGCAGATTGACTGAAAATTCTCAATTTGTTGAACGATAGGTTTGGAATCAACCATTTCAAAGTGAATGAATTTTGAAGTGGCCAAATGTTGACGCCTCGCAACATCTGCTCTGTGATTATTCTCCAATGATAACCACAACGACTTAGACGTTTTTTCCTGAGAATACAATCCATAAAAAGTGTCGATTAATCATCCTAATATCAATCCTCTACACACATAATCACCATGGATCCATGCTTCTTCGGTTGCTGATTTGAAGACATCGGTATTGACGGGTTTGTCATCAGTAAGGTACTGATCCAACTTCAAACGGGTTAAATATAGCTCCATATCTCGTTTCCAAACATAGAAATGTTTTCCGTCAAATTTATTTGGCACCATTGGATCCAAAAGAGTAGACAATCCATTGACCACTGCCTTGTGATTTACTTGTCCGTCGACGTTGTTCAGATTCATCTAGTAAGCAATACAAAAAAAAAAGTATCATCAAACGTGTAGTATCAAAAGTATCATCAAACGTATATAAAGAAATATAAAGAATAATATAAGAAGAATAGTATACCGGTAGACGTTCGAGGGCTGTTTATGTTTAAAGAATGAGGTTTCAATCGAATATATAGGAGACGTAAACTTCCCGGAGAAGTTTCAACACAATTAAAACAAAATTTACATAGAAGATACATATAATTCTTGTTTTGTCAAAAAGATATCATACTCCTATAAAATCTCTTTTTCACAACCGAATACGTATTTTCTGCATGACGTTTTATAATAAATGTCATAGGAAACAATATATTCTCTCGGTATTTTTTTTAATTGTGTTCACCAAACAACGAAAACCCTAATAATCTAAACGACGAAAATCGTCTATGATATGTTTCCATAGAAGTATCCAAATGCAGCCTCACTCTATTGAATAGAACCCTAAACCCTAAACTCTGAAAGTATACAACCTCTAAAAACAATCCATAAATCAAACAACGAAAACCCTAATAATCTAAACGACGAATATCGCCTATGATACGTTTCCATAGAAGTATCCAAATGCAGCCTCACTCTATTGAATAGAACCCTAAACCCTAAATTCTGAAAGTATACAACCTCTAAAAACAATCCATAAATCAAAGAACATGAAATTCATAAATGTGAAAAATATAAAACTTGTTTAACAAAACCGCAGCATATGTGGTCAAACCGATGAAATGTTTAACAGAGGATAGACAAACCGAGAGAAGAAACCAATAAACAAAGAGATTAAAGATGAACCGCGATTGATAAAAATGGTGTGATTAAAAACGGTTTAAGAAAGGTTAACCAGAAGGAAATTAGAAATTAAAGATGAACCGAGATTGATAAAAATGGTGTGATTGAAAACGGTTTAAGAAAGGTTAACCAGAAAGAAATTAGAAACGGATTATCGAGATGATTAGCCAATGAGATAAATAGAGATTTAAAAAAAAATCATTAATTAAAGCCTGATGACGAATGAAAAAAGACACATCAGCATTTCTAAGTAGTTAGCTTCACATTATGAGAGTAATCAGCCAATCAGCTTATAAAGTTTTACTTAAGCGTGTTCACAAATAATAGTATGATTATTATCAGTTAAATCACTAACATTATCTATTAAGATTAATAATTGAACATAAAATAAGACTAATCCTAAAATTATGAAGATCATATCAAATCAACAAATTCACTTTATGTATAATATTATAGATTTTTGATCAATCATTTTATCATCTATTTATGTCTTATCTTTTGCCATCCGTTATAACAGTGTACTGGGATCTAAAATAGAAATATTTAGAGGACAGAAAAATGTGATGTGTGTCCAACTCAAAAGCATCATAAAAGTCCACATTATCTCTCATTATTAATACATTACATTCAATATATATATATATATATATATATTTTTTTTTTTTGCAAAAGACATTACATTCAATATTCTTTTATAGACTTTCAAGATTTTAGGAGAATGATTGCCAAAGTGCGTTGTTTATGGAGGCTTTGGGTTTTAGCTTTTGTCCAAAACTTTTTTTTTTGTCCAAAACTTTAAATTTTGAACAACTGGGTACATTCCGAAACCCTCAATTTATGTCGACTACGGAAAAGGAAAACCAGAAAGAACAAAACACTATTGTATATACATACTCATTATTGATTGTCATATACAAAAAGAAAGAAGAAACCTATTCATAAGAAAAACAAAACACTGTTAATTTTTGACAAAATAGAAAAACACAAGAGGTCCCCTTTACGATGATTGATAGGAAGTTCAAAGCTTCATTCAAATTTGTATAGTTTTCACATTCATAGGTTATACGTACTATTGTTAAGGGGAAATTGTTGGCTATATATCTTACCAAATTAGGGGGGTATATTTCATAAATAATTTGGGATATTTTTCTTGAAATTTATTGAATTTAGCATTTATAAAAATTATTTGAAACTCAAGATTATTAGATTACTCATATGTACGAATCAGAATTTTTAAATAACTTATTGGATATTAGGAATTTTGTCAATCCATTTCAAGAAATATGATGTCTGGAAAGTGTGATAAATTTTTTGCAAAACTTTTATTACATATTGATCGGCTCTTTTTTTTTTGTGCACCATTGGTCGTCTCTTTAACTATTTCAGAGGGTCAAAAAAAGTTTGCCAAATTTGTGGTGAGTATCGTAAAACGCGGTGCTGCACCCGGTAACCATTTTTAGGCAGACATAGTGAAGATCTCGAATCAGATCCCTTTGGCTCTCCGTATCTTCGACTTCGACGATGTCCCAATCAAATTTATTTCTTTCATCTCTCTCTTGAATTTATTATTTTCGTATCCACCATTATATTATAGTAATTACGACGTATAAGTTACGTACAGGTAATGTTTAACGTACAAATAGGAACGTTGATAGTGTTAAGTTTGATTTTCGACATGTAAACTTGTGCTGTTTGAACAAAAAGGAAAAGGATAATGCGTAGTAATAATAATATTATGGTCGACGTGAAAAATAATAAAATAGACGCTAAGTATGTGTCCGTGTTCAATAGTTTGGGTTTTTATAATTTAAATAAAATGCTTCCTACGTCTTGTTAATTCATATTTTACTAACAATTAGGTCTACTTTTTAAAATCTAGTGATCCACGATATGATTCAGTCGATCGAGTGGCGTAATGACCTTAAATGTAAGTTCATATTTAATCCACCTTAAAAATATCTATTCATTGTTAAACGAAATAAAATTCGGACTTAAAAAAAAATCAAATTTTGGCCAAAAAAGTGAAGAATTACTTAATGAAAAAAATACATATATAAGAGGGTCTTTTTGAGCAACATAGAAGAGGGTCTTACCCCAGAAATCGTTTACTCATGTTTAGCAACAAAATCGTTTACTCATGTTTACGTATTTATTTCGTCTGGAACAAATTCTTCATATTATGTGCCATAATTCCAAGATTTGAACATTGATATATAGTTATACAAAATATGCAATTTGTCAACATTGAACCACCATTATATCCGATGAATGTTATAGGTGTTTACCTATATATGATACAAAATCAAATTAATTAATTATAGAAATTTTCTGAAAGTAAAAAGAAAAACAATAACAAAAAGGATGTTGAGCTGTAAATGAGCATGAAGGAGAGAAAAAAGTGTTGGGAACTCATCTCACTAAGTTGCTCTGTCGCTCTCACTTTTCAAAAGTCTTAACGAATCTCTTTTACATACTTCTCAAGCATCTCCACTTCTCTCTTTCACGTGACACTAATTGTCCACCCAGTTATTACTTTCATATTCAAATACCTTTTAAAATTTTATTTTATCAACGTATCATTTATGTATACGTATCTTTTGATGTCTTCATCTATGATATATCATGTAATATGATATTTATATTCGATCTTGTAACTTTGTAAGAGTGTAATGCTGAGTCTGATCATTACGTCGTAAATAAGATCGATAGATGACACTGGCTTTATTAATCGCTTCCACGGTGATAAAAAGTAATATTATATTTAGGAGACATCATACTTCACAAACCATTTCATTATTGGACCAATTATACGATCAATTAGAGAGCGATCGCGTAAATAATAAAGAGTTTCTCTGACACATTTTTCTTACGGTCACTAATAAGCCATTAGCTTTATATTAAACCAAAGTCGACTCTGTAATCCGAGATAAAATTATTCACTGATGGCGAATAATATCTTGACCAAATCCTATGTATTAATAAATAGCTAACATTTGATTATGTATGGGACACTTTTTGCATGGGAAAGGTGGATATGTTTGGTTCAAGACCAAAAATCTCGCAAGTGACAGTTGTGTGTAAGGTCCACTAATTAATCAAAACTCGACATTATTACAACAAACGGTCCACTTAATATTGTAATGCATAAATATAAATTTAATGCACAGAAATTTACTAACCACTCGTATGGCTGAGTCCTGACTGATTTGAAAAAGATGGTTCCGAACTCAAAAAGGAACCCACGATGATGCCACGATAAAGTTACGCATACTCAGTTTTAACCAATGGAATAATAAAATAAGTTGCATAAAAGTTTGACGAGGCAGAGTGTTATGACTTTAGAGCAAAAGTGTGTTAAAGTTTAATGAGTTCTTCGTTCATTTTCAGAAAAGGTTTATTTTTTTTCTTACAATAGTTCGTCTGGTCCTTCAACAAATAAAAGTTCATTTCGGTCTAACACATGTAAGTGAGTAAAACTGACTTTAATTGCTTAAGGTTTTAAAGAAACGTATAGAATTAAATTTAGCAAAAGTCTAAAATGAAATAGGATAATATGGAGTAAAAAGAGGCGTGAAGAAAGATCATGGGGCCAATAATCGAAAACTTTAGTAAAAAGAAGACGAAGAACAAGAATACTAGTGTATAGTTTTGTACTTCCAAGAATTACATAATATTCTTTATATTTAAGATGTTTACCAGAAAAAAAAAGAATAAAAAACAAATTGGAAGAACAATTGATAGGAAATGAAGTAAACTATGGTGATGTGAATAGAGAAGAGTGTTAGGTCGACGTCCATTGTTTTTAACGTGTCTCCTTTTTAGGTTATCTCCATCATTTCTCCTCATTTCTCTTGCTTGATTACGACATTTCCTTCACTTTCTCTTTTATTAAGCTCTCTCCCGTTTCTCCATCACACAGCTCTATTTCATAATCAGACTGATCAATAAAACATTATTAACAAAATATATATACATAATTATGTGAGTGTTTACATGAAATTATTGATTAATAGAATATACATACAATTAAACATATATATATATATATATAAAGTTAGTAACAGCCTATATACATATAAACATGTGTGTATATACATGAAATTGAATAACAGGAACAATTCTTTTATAAAAAGATTAATAGAAAAAATAAAAATTTGGTTTACAGAATATCCATATACAAAATATAAGAAATATATGTAAATAACTAGTATATACACATATTTTTTATGAATACATGTTGTTACTAGTTATTTACATATATTTCTTATATTTTGTATATGGATATTCTGTAAACCAAATTTTTATTTTTTTCTATTATATCCATTTAAGGAAAATAAGAAATATATGTAAATAACTAGTAACAACATATATATATATACATATAAATATGTGTGTATACATCAACAAGTGACTCTTAACACAAAAAACAACTAATCTTTCAAATCTATATGTATGTTTGCATGTACATTTTACTAGTTAAAAAAGTGTTTTACAAAATTTAAAACATACTAGATGCTAATATATATGTATGTTTGCATGTACATTTTACATGTATCTTTTGTTTTGAAAACATAGAAGTCATATCTTCTGTTTTTGTAAACAAACATAACTATATAACATGTAAATTAACTCGATTGAAAATTCAAAGAGAAGGTAAACAATCAGCCAAAAATCCTCTTCAGAACCTAAATGTCAGATTTGAGTTTGGGTCAAAGAAAATCGATAGCAATTAATTGCATTTTGGTGAGATGCTAATATTATTCTTGACCCTTCAAAAAAAAACCTTGACCAACAAAAAGGTATTAAAATGATAATCAACCAAGGCTAGTGTCTATAACAAACAAAAACAAAGGTGTAGTGGTGATATTTTAAAGGCATAAATCCATGAGCTTGAGGAGGGAATATTGTGTACAAAAGAGTGTTGGATTTGATCCGATTAGGTGATTAATTTATAGTAGTATAACTGATACTGTATAATTGATGAAAGAACCAATAGACAATATTTACATGGAAATGCGTAACAATGTGGCGGTCTCCTCTTTTGAGGTAGGGATTTTCAAATTGTTTTCCAAGTCTTTACAAATTCAAACTCGCGGATGAAAGAGCAATCCCCAAACACAAGAACCCACGTCATGAAGGCGGCAACTAAAACCACTACAGGGCAACTTACGGCAACAAATAAACATGCCAACTTAAACATAAACGCCTTATCAAGTTATAAGAGAAAATTTAAATCCAAGTAGTGTCCAATGATCAGGAATTTTCGCTGCTGCCTATAGCCCGCCACGCGACAATATCCACCTCCTACACCCAGTGCACCACGATTTATCGCTGCTGCTCACGTCCGCCAAACGATAACATCCATAGAACCAATACCCCACAACTTCATAACCCGACAGGAGGGAACTCAACTCGGTCCGCACAACCTTCGGATACAGATGCGACGCCTTCAGCGCCCATTTACTCCTAGATAGAAGCCCACACATACTCTCAACCAACAAGAAGCTTTGACCGCTGAACCACTCCGAAGAGACTCACGGAATATCAAACGAACGGCAAACGACCATTAAAACACCACCATACGAAACAAATCTGCTACTTAAACTTTCAAAAGAGATTAAAACAGAACCATTATTACTGGAATAAGACTACCACGAGCCAAGCTTAACACAAACCCAAGAAAAGATACCAAACCAGACTCAAGAACTAACGAGATCCCAGATCTAAAGAGGAACACTGTCTGAACCCCCAACACCAACCACAACCACAGTTGCAAAACTAAACCAATAGAACAACTGCTACGGCGAAAACAACAACAGATCCAAAAGAGATGGGGAAGAACTCATTAAAAGCTCAAGCCACAAAAGAGACCAGCCTTAAACTCGCTGAAATTGAAAACAAAAAACGGTAAAGCATAGAGAAAGAGAAAATAAAGAAAATCTGACCGGCGGTGGTGCTAACGGAGCCACCACGCGATGGTCACCGGAGCAATGAAAGCAAAGAGCTTGAGGAAGAAGATGAAACGCAGGGAGAGAAAAGGAGTTTTTTTTTTCTTTTAAGTTGCGGTCAGTTGACCGTCTTTACAAAGATTTATATATGGTTAAATTTACAAAGATTTAAATAATCTTAATAATATCTATAGTTTTGAGAAAGTAACGTCACTAGAGATAGAGAGAGAAACGAGAGAAAAAAGAAGAAAAAGGTTTCGATCGTTGCTCATCTTCTCCGACCGACGCTGGTGGGCTTCCTCAGCCACAGCGTCGGTCGGAATCTATGTTTGATACAATTTTAATGTATTTTGTTTTTAATCTGTATGGTCTTTTGGTTTCGGCGTCGCACTCTTTTCGTGGTGGTCGTCCGACTCTGATCTCTGGGAGACGGTGGCTAATCCAGCACCGTTTATCGCCGGCGTTTGACTCTGGGACCGTGCCGCTTCTTCTTTGGTGGTGGTCGCCGGCTTTCGTTCCCCTTGAAGTTTTCGAGCTTTGTCAAAGGTTCTGTCTCGTGTTTGGTGGCCGAGTTTGGATGAGATCTCGACTTTTTCGATGGATGCTCTCCAAAGCTCAGACATATGTATGTTGACACCGAAAACCTATACCCCCAATACAGTCGTTGGAGGTGGATTTTGGTGGTCGTGGTCAGTGTCCCGGTGAGTCCGGTGGTTAAGAGTTTGGTTTGTTCAAGTTTTGACTTTAATTCGGGATGAAGTTGGTGGATTGAATCCCGGTGGAGCATCAGCAGCGGTCCCGGCGGCAATTTCCATTCGGTGGGAGATGACGAAGCTTCGTTCCTAGCCACGTGTTTCTTTGTTGTGTCGGCTCAACACGTGTGATGGTGCGGTGGAGTTGGGTCTCTCGTTTTTTTGGGTCTGGAAATTGTGGGCGGCCTGGTTGACCAGTGTTGTGTTTGTTTGGTAGGGCTTTGTTCTTTTTTTGGGACTGCTTTGTTATTAGTTTGTTTGTGTGTGTATCTGCTGGTCTTTGGACTGTTATGATAATATTAAGATGGCAAAAAAAAAAAGCTTAATAATATCTAATGACGAAAAAAACATAAATGTTAACTGATATATTAAAAAGCACTGAATGTTAAATAAGAAAACAATTATTTTGCAATTAAACATAGATATCCAATCATGAAAAACGTCTAGTCTCTAAATTCACAAAATCAAATACTCTTCTTCTCTTTCTTTGTAGGCCACAGTTTGAAAATAAAGTGCAAGCATTTTTCACAGCATGTCCTGATGAAGCATATATTAAAACAGTATATGAAATATGGACCATATTTCAAGATGGAAACATTATAAATTCTAGAATAGTTTTTGTTCTCCTTCACGCAGACATGTTACACTGTGCCGTTGTCCCTTCGCAATTCTATTTATTTTCGAAGACATATCAAATATATTAATTGATACTTTTTATTATGAAGTTTATAAAAGTCATCGTTCTGAATTATTTTCCCGTGTTGTAATTTGAATTTTCTCTTTATAGATGATATTTGTAACAAACTCACTGGACCTATTGGTTAAATGATGAAGAATGATGTCAAAAGAAAATAGAAAAATATCGGAGTGTGACGTACATATAATCCATAACCTCTAAAATCAACTGATAAATATTTATTTTAGGTCTTTTTTTTTTGATCAATTATTTTAGGTCATTCAGTTAAGCATTTTCTACAAGATGATGTAACATGAAATATATATTACAAATCTCCCCACGCATAAGTATAAAACAGTATTGTAATTATAATAAACTGATTTTCATTAATCAATATATATATCGGAATTGTTGATATGCGCTAGGTATTGGAGACAAATCTTCAAAATCTCTGTTTGTCGGATGGAATTATGGTGAGGCGGCTCCACAGATAATTTTGGAATCATGGTGGTTCGTCGATCCACACAGAGTAATATTTATTTTGAGAATGACAGAGAATGAGATTGAAAGTCACAAGCTAGTCACTGAGATTCTAGGATTTTCCACCGACATTTGAGATAGATTTTGTTGATGGTGATTTCAATTCGAGGATAATGGTTCTTCTAGTTCGGTAACTTTTCGATGTAAAATTACGAGACCTGGAGACGAGCATGTTCTCAGACATGGAAACGGTGAGCTTCAAAGCGAAAGGCAATGATTAGGTTTCAATAGACAATTCTTTTTAGGAAGTTCGGCGATATGCGCCGTGGGAATGTCTCTAGTAGCGGTGAAATTTCTAAAAGTACACTAAAGATCAAGCAATTGGACGGTTTTAGACACTCCGGTAAAAGTTAAAGATAACTGCCAATTTCAAAAGTACGAAACTAATAATATTTTTTTAAAAAAATTATGCCTCGGCTGATTAATTTACAACCAAACAAATTGCGAACAATAAATGAACAAACAAAATACTTTGAAACATGCTGCCCCC
Source organism: Brassica juncea (assembly GCA_018703725.1). Lineage (NCBI taxonomy): Eukaryota > Viridiplantae > Streptophyta > Magnoliopsida > Brassicales > Brassicaceae > Brassica > Brassica juncea. The sequence continues at coordinate 32,184,179 of CM031937.1, forward strand.
ACACGGGGCCTCTTCTGGTGACACCGTTATCGTTATTACATTGTCACAATTTTCGATTTGGATATTGTTCCACAAAACAACTATAGAATTCAATGCAAAGTCTAATCCATCTAGGGTTGGGCATTTTATCCGTAAATTCAAATCGTTATTTGTTTTGATTCGATTCGAAAAAATTTGATCGAAAAAAAACCGAATATCCGTAAGTCTTCGAATGCAAATATTAAAAATCAATATCCGTTAAAAATGAAGCAAATCACAAATACTAAAAAAATTAGGAACGGATATCCGATCCGCTCCGACTTTTATATAAATAGTTATATATTTATAGTTAAATAGAGTTTTAAATGTATAATCTTATATAACTTTATTTATAAAAATATTATATTAAGAAAACAATTATTAGATCTTTATAAAAAAATCATAATATATAAGAAAATTTTATTAATTTTTAAAAATTCATAAATAAAAATTTTCATTAATTTTCACTTTCTTTTATATTATGTAAAAAAAATTTTTTTAAACGAATTTGTATAATATTTTTTAGATTTACTTGTATTAAACAAAGTGGAAAAGATATCTGTAAATATTCGTGAATATTCGCAAATATCCATAAATTTTCCGGATATCCGGAAAACCGAATATCCGTATTTTATCGAAGCAAAGCGAATCGGAAAATCAGATTTTCGCGAAGTACGAAGCAAATCACAAATACTGAAAAATACGGTAATATTCATCCGTGCCCACCTCTAAGTACATCCGTTTAGAAAATACATATACTGTATTTTACGGTGTTTCACATATATTTGACTCTAATGCCGGATATTTACTGGTAAAACCTATTTTGTAAATATATATATATATATAGTTGACATTTCTGTTAAACATAGTTGACATCATCTAAATCATGTTAAAGATAGTTGATATCGTCTAAATCGATGTGTAAAATCTGTAAATTTCAAAAATTTGTGTATTTAATGAGAAACAAAAACTAGTTTATGTATTAAACATGGATCCAAAATAATTTGTGTATTTTACTAGCAAATGGAAATTAGTTTAACTACATATTTAATTAAACCCGAAAATCGTCTTCATTTCTGTTAAACATAGTTGACATCATCTAAATCACGTTAAACATAGTTGATATCGTCTAAATCGATGTATAAAATCTGCAAATTTCAAAAATTGGTGTATTTAATGAGAAACAAAAACTAGTTTATGTATTAAACATGGATCCGAAATAATTTGTGTATTTTACTAGCAAATGGAAATTAGTTATTGTATTTTTAAAGAATTTTTTTATAATTTAAATATGTGTTAATTAAATATTAACACCGTCGTTGTTTTCGTTAAATATTAGTTATGCCGTTTAAAATGATGTGTAATACCTACGAATTTTAAAAATTTGTGTATTTAATAGGCAATGAAAATTAGTTTGTGTATTAAACAGAGATCTAAAATAGTTTATATATTTTATTAGCAAATAGAAATTAGCTTGTGTATTTTTAAGAAATTTTCCCAAACTAATAAGACACAATCCGGAAGAAAGAAAATCAAAACATGAGAACAAGTTGGCAACTATGAGATTTGAAAATTCGGTAAAACGTATCAATCTCTATTATCGTGCAAAGGTATTAATGTTCAGATTGGCATGAGATAGTACCCAACTTGCTCTTCATTGTTTTTTACAGAAAAATAAATTAAATATAGTACCAGATCAACCCACCAAACTAATTATCGTCAAATCTTGCTAGGCGTTAGATTCCCACGTTATTCATCAGAGACAAAAAAAAAAACTAAAATAATATGTGTCTTCACGTCAAAATATTTGTTTTAGAATTAGAGTAACATTCTCGCACCAATTTGTATATACCAGTTTAATCGGTTTTAATTAATTATACCTGACTCGAGTCACTCGACTAAGAGTAGCTAAAGAAAAACTCATATTTAAACGTAAAAACAATGTACGGAGTCAAAATATTCTTGTTAAACGATTTCTGACCTCACCTACTACATCATGCATAGAATACAGATCTTCCATTACCAAAAATAAATTGTTTGCTTTTTGTAAGATTAATTTCTAGATGAAGTCAGAGAGAGAATCTACCGACTGCAAAGTACTGCAGAAGAAGAATCTATCTTGGTTTATTCTTTTACAGAATTTTATGTCTATTTAGTGCATATTTTCTCATTGATAAAAAGTAACGTTTTATTAGAAAATAATCTATCACTAAATTTATTTCTAAATATTTTTCTTTGTGATTTTTTTTTTTTGCTTTTCTTAATTATTTGGGTTATCTAATATATTAATCAATTTTTAGTGTTTTTACCGTGCAAGTCACCACGTGAACTTCATCTCAGGAGAGAACGGGGCCCATTAGGATTCTCCGTATCTAACCATGGACCCCCACTCTTTCACCACACACGTGTGACCTCATCCTCTCCCACGTGAATATCCACGTGGCGCTATTTCTTTGCGTCTCTCCCATTCCTCCCATGCTCTCCTCCATGACTATACCACATCCTAGTCACAATCATAGTTTAAAACACTCAAACACCAATCCTATACTCTCTCTGTAATGAAATTTCACTTCCCTCTACATCGACATCGTTGATTTTTCTTCTATACTTTGTTCTTGATGTCCCAGACAACTGATTTTTCAATAGTCAAGTCAATGGTTACCTAGCTTTTTAAGCTCATATAACACGTTTTGATTTGAGAAAATTGATACTGCCAATCTTGAAGTAGTCAAACCGTAAGTATTCGGTCTACAATGTCTTGCTGAAACATATTATGGGTATATACTACGTAGAATAGTTAATGATACAAATCTACACGTAGATATCACACGGTTCTTCTGTTAAAGATGAATTTGTTGTTAAGAATATGACGTGATCTTCTCCAGTACAAACTCTTTGTCCTATAAAGAGAGAGCCTCTTGTCTTCATATTCTCGACACTCGCATAAACGCATAAACTCGTTAAATTGTACGAATAAATATATTTTAAAAGCTCGTTATATTTTTATAAAATATTGTTTTTGTTCACCCAAACCGAAAAAGAGAGAGAATCTGTGCATGTTGCTCAGAAAATCTTCAAAGTGTAATCTGGGCTTACGTTAGCTCTCACGAACTCCCAAGGATCTCCTATATATGTTTTTTCATTTCCCCATAAAATCTTTCATCATCCAAAACATTTTTATTATAATTTCTTCTTCTATATATTCCTTTCCCCTTTAGTGTCCTGAGAGACGCATATCTTGATTTCTTGATTTTTGATGACTCGTGAAATGACGTCAAGCTTTCTTATCATGACAATCGCGATTTGTACACTGATCATAGCCGTTGGTCCGAGCGAGCTCCTCCGCATCGGAGCCATAGACGTCGACGGCCACTTCACCTTCAAGCCTTCCGACTTAGCCTCCGTGTCATTGGGCTTCGGTATGCTAAAGTCGCCGGAGCAGCCATTAGCCGTACTTCATCCATCCTCAGCCGAAGACGTGGCACGACTCATCAGAACAGCTTACGGCTCAGCCACGGCGTTTCCGGTCTCAGCCCGTGGCCACGGTCATTCCATAAACGGACAGGCTTCGACAGGGAGGAACGGTGTGGTGGTGGAGATGAGCCACCGTAATATAGGAACGCCGGAGCCACTTGTGGAACCGGAGGAAATGTATGTGGACGTTTGGGGTGGAGAGTTATGGGTTGATGTGTTGAAGAAAACGTTGGAGCATGGCTTAGCACCAAAGTCATGGACTGATTACTTGTATCTTTCCGTTGGTGGTACACTCTCTAACGCAGGAATTAGTGGTCAAGCTTTTCACCATGGTCCTCAAATTAGCAACGTCCTTGAGCTAGACGTTGTAACTGGTTAGTATAAAACGTTCAAGTTCATATATCTGGTGGTTGGATTGATTTTCAATATTAATAACAAACAAATTGAATCAAAAACAGGGAGAGGAGAGGTGAAGAGATGTTCAGAAGAAGAGAACACAAGGCTATTCCATGGAGTTCTTGGTGGGTTAGGTCAATTTGGGATCATTACACGAGCACGAATCTCTCTTGAACCTGCTCCCCAGAGGGTAAATGTTTTAAAATTTTGATCTATGTTGTCACGTAATAAAAACTTCCAGGCGGGTCCATGAGTTATATTAACCGTTTCACTATTGTGGTGACATATTTTGTTTTATAAATTTATTAAATTTAGCTAATGAAACCCTAAATGATAATCTTGTGACAGGTAAGATGGATAAGAGTGTTGTATTCGAGCTTCGAAGTGTTTACAGAGGACCAAGAGTACTTAATATCTATGCATGGTCAATCAAAGTTTGATTACGTGGAAGGGTTTGTGATCGTGGACGAAGGTCTCGTCAACAACTGGAGATCCTCTTTCTTTTCTCCTCGTAACCCCGTTAAAATTTCCTCCGTTAGTTCTAACGGCTCCGTTCTGTATTGCCTTGAGATCACCAAGAACTACCACGAGTCCGAGTCCGACACCGTCGATCAGGTAAAATTTAATTAAGTTCTCAAATTTTTATTCTAAGTAAGATAAAGAGATGTTATTCCTTTTTATAATGACGAATATCTGGAAGGATTTAACGCTATTCGATTATTGAGGAAATCATGATTAGAAATTTTAGTTTTCTTTTAGTTTATATGATTGAAAGTGGTCTCCGTAGTATTTTTGTTGTGTCGGCTTTAATATAATTATAAAAGAGTTTAAAATAATTTAAACTGGGAAGAAGACATGAAAAAGAAGCCAGAGAGGATCTACAGAGATCTAGCTTTTCCACCTGAACTATTCTGTTTAGTTTATCACTAGCGAATTATTCATGGTTACTAATTAAGTAGTGGACGGGGTCATGGACCACTCACCAAATAATGATTCCTCTTTACTCTAATCGAATTTTAATAAAACCAACTCTACTGGAATCTTAACTTATCCTTGGTTTTGGTAGGCTTTATTAGCAAACCAGCTTTTTAATTTCCACTTTAACTTTATTTTCTTATTCTGAATCAAGTAAATTAAAAGTGGATTTTGTTTGCCTTGCTCCAGGAAGTAGAGATTTTGATGAAGAAATTGAATTTTATATCGACATCGGTTTTCACGACGGATTTGCAATATGTGGACTTTCTGGACCGGGTTCACAAGGCGGAGCTGAGGCTCCGGTCGAAGAATCTATGGGAGGTTCCACACCCATGGCTCAACCTGTTTGTACCAAAATCAAGAATCTCTGATTTCGACAAAGGCGTTTTCAAGGGCATTTTGGGGAATAAAACTAGTGGCCCTATCCTTATCTACCCAATGAACAAAGACAAGTAAGTCTCGATCGATGTTACCACCGTTTCCTTATAAATTCTTTACAGAAACAAAAGAATAAAACGAGTTTTGCATGCATGCAAAGTTACACTTGTGGTCCAAAAAATAAATGTTTTGTCGAAATTGTAAAGAACTTCTGACACGTGGTACATGGGATTGTCCGAAAAACTTTGTTCACATGTGCATCGAATCGAACCAGCTAAGATTGATAATAACGCATCATCGTCGGTACATCTTTCTCTTTTGGTTCATTGTCCAATCTGGACGGTCCAGATTGGGTCTATTAGTTTTTAGTTCCTAATGGTGGAGGGTCCCAATCGGATTCTACTAAACCAAACCGATCTCAACGACCCTCCCACACATCATTTATTAACTATAGATATTGTCGTGCTGACGTGTTAATCTTTTTTTTTTGTGATGCCAGATGGGACGAAAGAAGCTCGGCCGTTACACCGGACGAGGAAGTTTTCTACCTGGTGGCTCTATTGAGATCAGCTTTATCAGACGGTGAGGAAACGCAGAAGCTAGAGTATCTGAAAGATCAGAACCGTCGGATCATGGAGTTCTGTGATCAAGCCAAGATCAATGTGAAGCAGTACCTTCCTCACCACGCAACACAAGAGGAGTGGGTGGCTCATTATGGAGACAAATGGGATCAGTTTAGAAGCATGAAGGCTGAGTTCGATCCACGACATATACTCGCTACTGGTCAGAGAATCTTCCAAAACCCATCTGTGGCTTTGTTTCCTCCACCGTCGTCGTCAGCTTCATGGTGACAGGACAAAATCAGAGGGGAAAAGTAGTAGTTAAGATTATATTCTTCCTGATGTATATATATGACCTAATAGAGAAGCATCAGAGAGATTAGGTTGGGGGTATTTTGTTAGTAACGTTTAAAAATTAGAGTTAGGAAGGTTCAAAGTTAGTAATATGTTACTGTTTAATTTTTCTACATCATCGCTGATTTTGATATGGGTTTAGGGAAGCTTTGAACCCGATTATTAAATTAAAATTAGACAACAAACAAACCTCATGATTGTTTTGGATTATTACACATTTATGGTTTGATGGAAGGAAGGATGGTCTATACTTTATCATCGTGGAACCACCATCGGGTCTCCTTTGGGGATCTCCCGTTCTTACAATTCTTCACATATCTGTCATTATCGCTGGGTCGTTGCTGCAACCAAGCGAGAGAAGGAAGGTTCATATTTTGTAGAAGAACAAAGAGAGGATAGACTATGTAAAATGGCCTATGCAGAGTTTAAGAGTCGCATGTACCTTTTCAGTCGAGCTAGAGAGCATGGAGAGGATGCTGATGCAGATAGAACTCAGAGTCATCGCTGGAGACCACGAATCATACAGAATATCTACAAAGGATACACGTAATCAGATTCTCCCTTAAAGTGGCCTATGTTTAAAATACACTATTGAACAATAAAATGCATGAAAAGCCGAATATACCAAACGTTTCAGTCATTCTGTTTCTCTTGCCAACACTGATCATATGATCTTAAACCGATATACATATATAGCATCAGATTCTAAAAGTAAGAGCCTAAGGTATATTAAACATTGAAGAGGGTCATTCATATTATAACGGGCAAGACTTCAGATTAGTTTGGAAATGCAGATTCATGGCACCTTCTTACACGGTTTATACATCTCTCTTTACATTGTTTTGATCTGTAATTACAGTCTCACCCTCAAAGTAGTACTAGAAACAATCAATTTCTACTGAACCTTTTACTAACTTGTAAAAAACATCAGATAAATTAGCTATATGCTGCCCCTATCACAAAAGAGGAGGAAGAGGGTGTATCAGAAGAAACAGAGGGCAATCACGTACCTAAGCAAATATGCCCATTGCTGTAAATGTGAGGATGCAGAGGAGCTGGAGGAAGAAAAATCACCTGTACAGCAAACAAAAACATTAAAAGGTGACACAACATATAATTAGAATCGTTAACATTGATTTGTATTTTCTTTAGTTTTCCTATTTAATTTAGGTTTCAAGTTTTCTTATAAATAGCCTCTTATCCGTACCGGTTTTATGCATTTGGTATTGATATTTTAATATAAAAATAATTTCATTAAGAGTATTTTTCAATCCTGACAAATCTTTAGAGATCTCAACTTCTTCAATAACTCTTGGTTTATTTGAAAATTCTTAGACTAACATCTTTGCTTCTATCTAGCTTCACCTATCGGGGGAAACTCATGCTAAAGTCAAACTGGAGTGGAGTCAACGATACTGCAAAGTCACTACTAAATAAAGCTCTCTGAATATAAAGTTGAACACTCACTTGTGGCGATTCCATAGGATAATGCTCGGGAAAATCAACTTGAAGTTGATAGGTTTCGTTCGCGTACAGAGTTCCTGGAGCTCCAATAACTTCGATTATCCATCTGTAATCAATCGAAATTTCACATTTACAGTTCCCTAATTCAATAATTCTAAAGTCAGAAGAAATCAACGGTGTTCTTTTGTACCTTTGGAGATCATCAGTGACCTTGTGTTTAAACCCCGTAGGTGGATTCATCTGCCATTCCACAAGCTCTTTCTGAAGCCTTTTACACGCGATCTTGCTCAGAGACTTATGCAAGTTTAAACAAAAAAGTCAAAACCCTAAGTCAATGACACATAAAGAGATAAAAAAAAACAGAGGGATCAGTGAGAGAGGCTACAGAGAAGGAAAACCTTGTTAGAAGGAGCACCATAACTTGCCATGGCTATGTATGTGAGAAAGAGATGATTCTCCTTCTATGAAGATGAAGAAGAAGAAAGGAAGGCTCGAGGAAGAATCGGAGGAGTTGTGGGGTCCTCTCTGATTGAAGATCTTTCTCACAGATTATTTCAGATCGTCAGACGGATGGTGGCGATGGTGCCACGTGTACTATCCTGCGCTTTTTAGATTTATTTTTCTAAGTGTCAGCGATGCAGTCAGAGTCGCTGAACTCTGCTGCCGGTGAAACGGTGCAAGGTTATAACAGTAATTTTACTATGTTCTGCCTGCCGTAACAATTAGAACCGGGCATTTTATCCGTTAAATTTGATTCGATTCATTATTCGGTTCAATTCGATCCGAAAATTTCGAATATCCATAAATTTTCGAAGCAAAGCAAAAACTAAAAATCAATATCCATTAAAATCGAAGCAAATCACAAATATCAAAATTTTGGAAAGCGAATATCCGATCCGGCAATATATAAATACATGTATATCTTGATTATATTTTAAAATTTTAAATGTATAAAAGTATATAATTATTATTCTAACATATGATTTGATAAATTATATTCACATTATTACTTATATAAAAGTTTTACATAAAAGGAAGAGAAAAAATCTACGATAATTATAATTTTTTCTTAAGTTTTGTGTTATTATAATTGTTAATTAAGTTTAATTTTTTTTAAAAATATGTAGATTCACTACTTCTTTTAATTTTTATTTTGTATATCATGCAAAAAAATATTTTATAAAACAAACTTGTATCTAATTTTAAAAATTATTTGTATTAATCAAAACAGATTAGATATCCGTAAGTATTCGTAAATATTCGCAAATATTTATTTATTTTCCGAATATCCGTTTTTCCGAATATCCGTATTTTTCCGAAGCAAAGCAAATCGAAAAATTAGATATCCGTGACATTCGAAGCAAATCACAAATACCTTCAAAAACCCGGATATCCGATCCGTGCCCAGACCTAGTAACAATACCAGCACTGGTAAATACAATATCACTAAAATTTAACTCGATTCAATATTTATTTTGGTTATCTAAAAAATTTGGTTATTTAGAAAATTTGTTTATCTATAACATTAAGAAAAAAAACATATATCAAATCATAAATGCTAATATACTAAAAAGTGAATATTCAACTCGTTTTGCTATATATGTTATATTTACATATCAACTTAAATTTTACAATCATTTACTTACTTTTATTTAGTTATTAAATTTTTTAAAGCAGATATAATTATTTTGTAATGAAATACTATTATTTTACTAAAAGACTGTTTTTAAAAATTTATTATGTTTAAGAAATCAAATAAGATATTCAATTTAAATTATTTTCAAATATCTAAATAGCTATGAAACAGATATGAATAAAAATTGTTTATATATATAAAATATAGTAAATCACCAACACTTTTCAAAATTTTGGATTTTTGCTCCAGGTCCATACCTAATTTGCCGCCCAAGTATATGTATAGTCATGAACCACGATCATTTATACATTAGAAGACTTTTCATAGACCCTAATTTGCCGCCCAAGTATCTATATAATCACGATCATCTATGCTTTATGACTTTTGATAAATAATGATGTAAAAAAAGGAGAATGAGTGAATGACAGTTTCATCAATTTAATTTCTAAAAACTATTGGTTGGTCAAAATAAATAACGCCTAAACAGTGTATAATATTATGGAGTGGTATTATGAATCAATAAATTAAATAGAAGTTAGGAATAGATCATGACTCATAAGTTGAAGACTCGAAGGCCTATTGGGTGTGTTTCAAGTTGAAGCAGGAATAATGAGAAAGCCAAAGCAATGTATTCAAGATCTTTGCAGTGCCTTCTTAACATCTACGAGTTGTCCTAGTTAGCAGCTACTATCAACGAATATAATACACACACTATTCTTAAAGTTTCCATGTTCCTTTGCCTTTATCGCTCAGACGCAGACAAAGTCTCTGAAATTTCCAATAAATAATAGAAATCATGAATTTAATAAAAGACTTTTGCTCAAAAAATAAATAAATAAATAATGAGCAAATAAATAAATAAATAAAAGACTCTAATCGAACCAGATTTTTGTTTTACCGAATTTTGTATATGGACATTCAATGAGGTTGAAACTCTTATAAATTATTGAAGAAACATGTTCTTATATGGAATTTTATAACATTGTACTAAGCTCCAAACTTTGAATTTTAAGAATTGTGGAGTTTATACAGATTATTAATTCTCTTAGCCCTAATGATGTAATCCTCACTTGCGCCATTAACAGTTCTTAATGTTTAGAGTTGTTTGTTCAAAAAAAAAAAATGTTTAGAGTTGTAACCAATCTTAAAGCCTTAACTAAATAGCTAGTTATCAAAGAAGCACTTAATGATATTATACATTGTAAATTTTTTTTTTTTAAAGAGTAGAATATAGAAATTAACTTTTTAAAAAGAAAGTAACCTTTGTTGTTTGCATGTGTGTGTCGTTTTCTCTTTTTTTTTTTGTTTTTTTGAACTTCCCAACAAAGTTCGAAGCTCAGAAAGGGAACTGTGGGTACTGATGCAACAATGCAAGATAAGAGGAAGCATTTATGCAAAAAGCCTGTTTTTTCGTGCTCAGAGTAGAGGGACCATATATATTTGAAATCCCTTCTATTCTTCTTTCTTTTGACAAAGATATACCAAATACAAATTTCTTGGACTGGTGTTAATCAATTGTTATATTTATTTATTAAATTTATTTATTAAGTACTAGTATTAGTAGGAGGAGGTATAGGTAAGCAATACAAAGTGCTTTTCCTGCAGACCGCAGCATTGGCTCTTACTCTCTAGGTGCTTCGTGATTTCAAAATCTTCAGTGCTTTTCTTACCACAATAATTGAATATAAAACCAGCTTTGACCACTGATTACCTCGATTAGTGTTTTTCAACATATGTGACACAATACATGGTCTTCTCGAATCTCGACTAATCGCCTACCTCAGTAAACAACATAAATTCAGTGAGAAACTTTCATAATTCGCTACAAATTCTGAGGTAGTCTTTGGATAGACCACTAATAGTTAGTGTTAGTGGTAACTAGAAAGTAGGTTTCAACAGCTACCTGCCTACAAGTTAACTTAACAGTTCTTTAAAAATCAAATACATATATATATATATATTAAAATAAAAAATTATGTAAGTATGTATATAATATATGTTTGCTTCTTGGTTAACATATCTACGTATGTGAAGCGAAAAAAGTAAAGATAACAGTGCCCATAAAGCCTTTATTTTCACTCTTTTTCTTGACTTGTTTTTTCTCCGGGTAGAAAACAATGGAGGAGTTTAGGATAAGACACGAGTTTTCATCTGCCACTAGTGTTTCGTTGGATTCAAGATACGTCAAGGCAGTGCAGTGCCTTCTAGAAGAAGTTATCGACATGGGTGGTAGAGAGGTTGATCTTTGCAACGACGTTCTTATCCAACAACTGTTTCCAGGAAGAAGAAGACCGAGTTTTGGCTTGTCCTCTGAGATCAAATCTGAACTATGTAACTCAGGTTTCATGTCTTTGCCTGAGAATCATGAGATCCATATCAAAATCACCAAGCTTCTCAGTTTGTTGCAACAGGTCAGTCTTTATAATCTTGAGGATAAGTGTTCTGGAAGTAATCTTATTTTTTTGGCTAAATCCGGTTTATTTCTCCCGGCTATCAACAGGTAGAATAATTATTATGGAAGTAATCATATTTTTTCCCTCTTTGGTGGAATTAATATAAAATTTAATGACAAATCTTATATTAAAAATCAAACAAAACAGTCTAAATTGAAGCTAACTCTAATTTCTAAATAGTAAATATAAAAATAAATTCTGATGCCTAAATTTTGAAAATCCTAACTAAATTTACTAAACAACATGTAGTTTTTTTTTTTAATCTCTATTTAGTAAGATCTATTTTCCAAATTATCCCAAAGTTTTTCTTCTCTGGTTAAATCCGGTTTATTTTCCTGGTTTTCGATAGGTAGATGAGAGGTTTGACATATACTGCAATCAATTAGAGCAAGTGATCTCATCATTTGAGGAAGTAGCAGGAGAAGGATCATCCAAACTATACACCGGTTTAGCACTTCAAGCCATGACCCGACATTTCGGTTCTCTCCAGGAAGCTATCCTCTCTCAGCTCAACTCTCTTCGTAGGAGATTCATCATCTCTCAAGATTTTGTTCCCAAGATCATGACCTCTGGCTTGTCACAGCTCAGCTTGTTCGATGGGCACACTCCATCATCACTTCAGCGTCTCGGTTGGGTTCAAGGACCTCAGAAGCATGCTTGGAAACCCATCAGAGGCTTGCCTGAAACATCTGTTGCGATTCTCAGAGCTTGGCTCTTCCACCATTTCTTGCACCCGTTAGTGTTTCTTGCTTCTTAAGTTAGGTTAACAGTAGAAATGAGAGAAATAACATTTTGGTTTATTGTAATGAAAACAGTTATCCGAGTGATGCAGAGAAGCTGATGTTGGCGTCTCAGACAGGGCTTTCAAAGAACCAAGTACATTCATCTGAATCTTAATCTTGCATTTTCTTTAAACAATTGTCCCCATCAAGAATCTGTTTAGATCATTTTTTGTGTGCTTGTTGGTGGTGTAAGGTATCAAACTGGTTCATAAATGCTCGAGTTCGACTCTGGAAACCAATGATAGAAGAGATGTACAGAGAAGAGTTTGGAGACTCCTCAGATGAATCCATGCAAAGAGAAGGCAATGATGATTCAAACTGACTTGAATAAAAGAACAACAGAACAGAGGTTCACACCATCTAACTCGATCTTTTGATGAGTTTGTTAGTCAATTTTTTACCTTCTTCTTTATGTTTCTATCTTTACTCTTTCCTAGAATAGCATTGTAATGTGCCTTGGACTCAAGTTTCTTCGCTTCACTTAGTTTTGTTAGTGTTACATCATGAAAAAATGTTTTAGTTCTGGTTGATATCTCCTTATCTAGCTATACCAGAAGCATGAATCTTAAGGATTCTCATTCTAGAATCGGCACTACACAATGGGATCTCTAGACAGTACACCTTATCCATAAGAAGATACTATAAATCACAACAAGAACTAAGCAAGGAAAAAACAAAGAATGAACCTTACTTGATGATGACGAGCATATCTAAACATCTCTCTCATCAACAATGAACTATCTCTTAAGTATTTAATTACAAGCGCGCAAGAAACAACCTAAGTGAAAGAGAGTAAATTATCATCAAACTTAGTATAGGCAAAGGAAAAAAAATTGTTATACAAACTCATAAGGTCTCTAACCATCAAAAAGGTGATTGGATGTGGCTAGCGATTGCTTTTGGTAACAAAAATCGTTTCATCACCGTCTTCTGTTGTGCACTATCTTCATCAAACAGAACATATTCATCACCGTCTTAAATTATATATATATATTTATTTATAATAATAATAATAATTATTATTATTATTATTGAAAAAATCATCATAATTGGCTTTAGAAAACCACATTCATTTAACCTATTTTTGAAAATTTAATTATTTGATATTATAGTGTGTTCATTTCCCCATATCCCACCTGCCGTTTATGAACTCTACATTAAAATTATGTTTATCCGAATAAAAGAACAATCCACACATGAATATAAATATACATAATCTAATTTTGTTAATACATTGATTCTCCTCGAAAGGTTTGTGTCGGCTGTTCCAATCCATGACAAACTGAGATTCAAAAAATTGACAAAATAAAAAATTAAAACAATATATACAGAAGGAAAATTAAAATCAACATTTATTAGTATTGACACAAAGCCGTAAGCTTCCTTTCGTTAGCGTCCACAAGGCAATTTCGCGTCCAAGTCTTTTGTTTTTGGCAACTTTCACCAACCTCGCGTCCAACACATCTACCTTATTTATTTCATTTTTTCATCATTTCCATTTCAAATCTTTTTTATTATTTATTACACAACCTCCATAGATCCCTCGGGACAAGGAATCGACCTATCAGAAGGCTCAAAAGACTTGCAATTTATTGTTTTTGAATTAGTGTCATACATATCTAATTGTTTATGAATAGTGTATCATCCTCATGTCATATATATTAGTAGATGATTTAACTCATTTAAGAAAATATGCTTTTTTTTGTTAGTCAATAGTTGGATTTTTCTTTACAAGGAAGGAATTGGGTACTCACCAACTGGTTGTTAAGGCCCTTTAATCCCTCAATTAAGCAATTGAGCAGATACATTTCTTCCTCAAAGAACAGTTCGGGCAAATCAAATTCTTTAGGTTACCTCCCACAAAGAAAATTTCTCTAGCTCCAAGGGTGGTTTTGCAATTTAACATTATTAATATTAAATAAACTGATTTGTTGACATTTTCTCCGTTTGTATTTACTAGTTATTATGTTAAAAATACAGAAAATCTTTAAAATGGAGTTAATTAATTTCCTCCTTTGCACGTCACTTAATAAGATAGATGCGTGCCCGATGTATGACGCAGACATAAAATGTAGTATAACTTATTTGATTAAAATTACAAATTTATAAGAACCTTTTGATGTTATGATCACTTTAACACATGTTTCATGCTCGCTTATTAACATGGAGTTGCAATTATATATGAAATAGAAACATACGTTGTTGGTTCACACTAACTTATGATTTTACCATCACAACTACGACTAATTTGAGATGCTCTAGTTAACAACTCAATCAAACTTTGGTGGACAAATTTAATAGTAAAACAATTCAACGGTTGCTTGAATTTGTGTCCAAGCTATTAAACTTCTAAACAAAAAGAAATACAATACGAAATTCAACTCTTTTCTTCATTTTCTTATAAGAGTTCACTATTTGTTTTTTCTATTTGTTTGAACATACGCACCAAGTTATTTATTAGTCAAGTCAATGATATTCGTTCCATTTCAATAAAATTAGTTGTTATCGATAATTTGAAATAAAAAGTATATGAAGTCGTATTTTGCAAAAATATTCTCTATTATCTACAATAATCTATACACAAAAATAAATAAATGAATTTTCTGCTTCACGCGTGCTACTCACTAAATGGTTGGCACAGAAAAAAAAAACAAAATAATATTTAATAAATGTGATATAGAAGCTTCTTCGGTTCGAATAAAATTAAATATTACTGGTAGAGATTGTCAAATTTTCTCCATAGATTATTATGATATGGTTGATACTCGTTAAAGATTATTTTTATTCATTTTAAAATCTGGTGTTTGTTGTCGAGGTTCCAATGATAAGATGGGTTGGTTCTTGTTCTTTGTGAGTGATACACACAAAAAAGTAGAGAATAATTTTGTTTATTATAATTGCAATAATTGATCGTCTCTTGGGATTGGGTGTCTTCATCTCTTTTTGTCTTCGACTATTACGAAGTTCTTCTCTTTTCTTGTGTTCCCTGATTCAGAGCCACATCCACAATCTCTCTCTCTCTCTCAGGTTCTTGATTGAAAGCTATGATTGATCTGTACTGTATTTTTTTTTTTGTAAAGCTTTCCTCTTTTGGAAAGAAATAATCATCTTCTCCATGTTATACTTCTCCTCATCGTACATGAAAACTTGAAATCATCATCAAAAGAAAATAAACACTTTATTATATATGGATCTTTCGTGATTTCATCATCCTCTGCTTTTTGCGTCACTGAAATTGAAAAGGTTTCTTCTATATATATATAAGGGTTTAATTCTTTCCTGATTTAGAGATTCCTGGGTTTCATTTCTCTTTTATATTTTCTTGAATTTTTCATCTGTAATTACGGCGTGAGAATACGATGTTTTAACAAAGAATCTTGTTTCTAACTTACACGTCTCTCTCTCTCTCTCTCTTTCTCTTACAGGGAATCTCGTTTTCAGACAAGAGACCAGTTGGATGAGATAAGACTCATCACTGTAATAAAAACATTTTGTAATAAAATACATGGCGGTTTATTACCCAACTAGTGTCGGCATGCAACCTCTGTACCAAGAATCCATCTACCCCAATGAACAACAACAACAAGTTTCTTCTTCCTCCGCCGCATCTTTCTCCGGTGGAGGCGGTCTCGATATCCGTAACTCCGGTGGCGTTGAACCAAACGAGATGGTATTTATCCCACCAACAAACGACGTCGTAGTCACAGGACTCAATGAAAGTTCAAGCAACGATCTAAGCTTTCAAGGAGGAGGACTTTCATTGAGCCTCGGTAACCAGATCCAATACCATTACCAGAACCTCTCGAACCAGTTGAGTTATAGTAATGATGAGAATGGGAAGAGCTTGAGTCATCATCATCAAGCTGAACAGATGCCTTCCTCTGGTTACAGCAATGGAGTTGGTTTCTACAACAATTACCGTTACGAGACATCAGGGTTTGTGAGTAGCGTTCTAAGATCTCGTTACCTTAAACCAACACAGCAATTGCTAGATGAAGTTGTTAGTGTCAGGAAAGAAATGAAACTGGGTGATAATAGTAACAAGAAGTCCAAGAACAACAACAATGACAAAGGTCAAGACTTCACTAATGGGTCGAGTGATCAGAACACAGAAAATGAGAAACTGCAGGAGGAGTTATCTCCTCAAGAACGTCAAGAACTTCAGAGCAAGAAGAACAAGCTCTTAACAATGGCTGATGAGGTACATTAATTTAACCAAAAGCCACAATTTATAACCATTATTGTTAAGTTTCATAAACTTGCACCTTCAAATTAATTGGGGATAAATGAATTAGCCGATTTATATATTAGTGTTGGTTTTTAAATTTTTTTTATATGAAATCTCGACAATGATATAGTTGTTGCTGAGGATTGTTTTTGAAAATATATTTGCAGGTAGATAAAAGATAAAACTAGGCTAAATAATCAATACATGTATTTTTCTTAACCGATTTGAAAGTTGGATGATTTATACTTTTTAACCACTCAAATTTTGGGGGCTCGTCTCATGTCTAGAACTGGCCTTACATTGATGTTGTATGATACTTTGCAGGTAGATAAAAGGTATAACCAATACCACCATCAAATGGAGGCACTAGCTTCGTCTTTCGAGATGGTAACAGGTCTTGGAGCAGCTAAGCCTTACACATCAGTGGCTCTGAACAGAATCTCCCGCCATTTTCGCTGCTTGCGGGACGCGATAAAAGAGCAGATTCAGGTGATAAGAGGGAAGCTTGGGGAGAAAGAGACGTCTGAAGAACAAGGAGAGAGGATACCACGTCTTAGGTATTTAGATCAAAGGTTGAGGAAACAGAGAGCTTTGCATCAACAGCTAGGAATGGTTAGACCATCTTGGAGACCACAAAGAGGCTTACCTGAAAACTCCGTCTCTATACTCCGCGCTTGGCTCTTTGAGCATTTCCTTCATCCGTAAGTGTTTGATCGAGAGTTTAAGTGACATACATTCTTGCTTCTCTTTACTTAGTTAAATAACCAGTTCTTTAATTCTTTTTTTGTAGATATCCTAAAGAATCAGAGAAGATCATGCTTGCTAAGCAGACAGGATTATCGAAAAACCAGGTAACATAAGAAGGCCAGAGATGTCACTTTTGTTGTTGTCTTAATCTTTGGTCTTGCTTTTGATTTTGAGTGGCTCTCTGGTTCTTGATAATATTTAGGTTGCGAACTGGTTTATTAACGCGAGGGTTCGGCTATGGAAACCAATGATCGAAGAGATGTACAAAGAAGAGTTTGGTGATGCATCAGAGTTACTCTCTAACTCTAATCAAGATAAGAACAAAATGCAGGAAACATCTCAGCTCAAACACGAAGACTCTTCTTCTTCTCAACATCACGGAAGCAACAACATTAACATTGCATATACATCTGCTGCAGAAGAAAACCTTGTCTTCGCAGATCCAAAACAAGACCGAGCTACTACTACTTCTACTGGAGGAGATTACGACAGCTTGATGAACTATCATCAAGGCTTTGGTGTGGATGATTACAGTCGCTACATTGGCCTTGGAAACCAGCAAGATGGCAGATTCTCTAATTCTCATCAGTTACACGACTTTGTCGTCTGAAAAAAGTGTATGAGCTTTTCACAAGCTCAAGAACTGGCATTGGGGAGCATGATTCTTGAAGCGCAAGAAAAGCGCTTTTCGCATTTTTATACATAGGGGATAATATACAACACCATATAAATCTGTAATATTCATGGTGGCATATATTTGTGAAAACTGTAGGTGTTAGTCTGTTACATTGTATATGCAACTGAGCCTTATATACACTTTGGTAAGCAATTATTGTATTGTTTTGTGTATAATATTCATGGTGGTATAAACAGATACTTTTTCAAAGTGTGAAAACATAACTCATCTACTCTTATAAGTGTTTTTTGGAGCATGTTCCACATCCTATGGTTACACCGGCCCAACAATTTGATTTACGCGATAAAAAAAAATACTTCATATATGTTTCTTCAGATCTTTTGATGTAACTCGATGCTACTTAATAACATATCAGAATTAGTGGTAAGAGAGAGAATTATAGTAAGATCTTTCACATCAGTCAACTCTTTCACAACATCTCTCATGGACGGTCTGTTCCCTGGCCTTTTGTCCGTACACTGGATTGCCAAGTCCGTAAGTATAATTGCTTGTTCTCTAACCTTTGTATCCAGAAGCTCATCCACTAGTGTTGGATCAACGATTGGACTAACAGTATCATCCTCGTAGCTGCTTAATACAGATCTGACCCAGCTCACGAGATCGGTCTCCTCCCCAGGTAAAGATCTGTCGACTGCTCTCTTTCCAGTTACCAGTTCGAGCAAAACAACTCCGTAACTATAAACATCTGTTTCCTTGCCTCTCACTGTTTTGTATGAATTTTCTGGTTTGATAGCAAAACTTCAGATAAAATAAGAATGAATGTTATGCTTTTTTTTTTTCTATTAACATGGGGTATCCTGAACACGTGGATCGAGTCTGAAACGTGTTAGCATTTCAAACCTGTTCCCTTACCACCCAACCACAAGGTCCCGGATAAAAAATGTTATGCTGAGAAGTAAATATAGGCTTTGATTGATAACTTGATTTATTTGAGTTAAACATGTAAATCAAAAATGTTACCAATCATGAATTGGTTTTAAAAATTTGAAGTTGTATTTGAGTTATAATTGATTATTGTTGAGTTACAGTTCTGAGTTATAGCCTTTGTAAAAATGATAACTCAAATCATAAATCAACATCAACAAAAATCTCATATATTAAAGTTTGAGTTAATTTTTTTTTGGGTTTGTCTATTTACCCCACGTAATTTACAATACATACATATGTACGTTTATTTAATATCTTTAATATATAAAGTAGACTTGTGAAGGATGTACAGCCCTCCACATCAGCAGGAAGGGGTGGGCATTTTAAGACACGTGGCAGTTTAAAAATATTACAAACGATCTTTTTATCGTTGCTGTGTGGGCCTGTTGTTCTGTGTGTTTGTTGATCGTATAAATGCTTGCACATATATAGATTGTTGAACCATTAAAATGCATTAAACCAATCACAGCTAAAATGATACGACACCTTTCACGCAACCCACTAAGGGCCCACCTATGTCTCTAAGTCTTCGTCTTCTCAGTTGCGCAATTTTTCTGCGCCGATGAGTGTTCCTCTTGCGAACATTACTGCTTCTCATTGAATCAGACTTAAAGCGAATACATTAACTTCCTCAGGTCATTTAACCCACTACGTCGTCTTCAAAGACCCCTTTCCACCAGCGATTTGATAATCCCTAATTTCGTTTACTATAAATAAGTCGTGAAGCCCTCTCCAAATCACACTGCTTCATCATATTCATTTGATTTTTTCGTTTTCAAACTTTGATTGCAACAATGGTTTCCTCTCTGATAATATTTTCTGATTTTAATGTCGTCCGTGTTCTTCAAACAGTGGTTACTAAGCGTCTCCATTTTTGAGAGGCACGCAACGTCAAGAAAGGGGAGAGTTTTGCGGTTGACATGCTACTCCTTGATGAAAAGGTATGTTCCCTCAGTTTCCTTCGCATCTCTCTTTGTATTCTTAGATGCTCACCCTACTTAACTTGGCACCGCTGTTCATGTCTCTGCCTCTTCACTAGGCACTTCTCCAAGGTTCATAACTGTCCATCGTCTGAATACGTTCAAACATCTCCTGAAAAAGTTTTTGATGTCACCAGAAGCAACAACCTCTTCAAGCTTACAATTCGCCTGTAGTTATTTGATTTACCAACCTCACTAAGTTTGTTGAACTGATGGTGGGGCCATATCCAATACTGACTGAGCTCTTTAAGTTCGGCAGTTATGAGCTGCTAATGGCGACATCAGCTGTTTTGATAGCTCAAGTCTTCCTCCAAGTCACGAGAAATGCTTCTGCTACGTTGAGTTCTGTTACATGTTTGGATATAAAACTATATTATATCTTCTTAAAATACATTTTGTTCAACTCCACGTTCTTACGTCCGCTTGCTTCACATCTGTCTTTGTTATGGCTTCTAGCTTCTAGCAAATGCAGCACAAATCTGTGCATCAAGGAGAAACTTTTCCTGCAATCACTTTACAAGGTAGGAAACAAACCTTTTCACAATTATGTTCAATGGAGTTTCCACAATTGTCGTCTTTCTCTGCAGGTTGTGGTCTCTGTATCAGAAAAAATCCTCTAATCATATACCTCAGGGACGTTGAGAAGCTTCTTGAGTCGGAAATATTCTACAAGTTGTTCCAAATTCTCTTGAACAAAATCTCTGGTCCTGTCTTGATTCTTGGCTCAAGGGTATTAGTTACTGAAGATGATATCCAAGAAGTAGGTGAAGGGGTCTCCGCTCTCTTTCTTTACAGCATCGAAATCAGACAACCTGAGGATGAATCTCAGCTCTTGATCTGGAAGAATCGCTTAGAAGATGACATGAAGATGGTTCAGTTTCAAGACAACAAGAACCAAAGTATCCCTCATGAACCTCAATATCATTGCATCTTTGCAGGGATGTAAGCGTGTGTGCATGTTTGACACCTTAGCTCTTGCATGCCATAAGAAATAAGAAAGCTACAGGTCTGAGCCAAAAATTGTGGTGGCCACAGCATAAACCCGACATTGCATCAAGGAATGTGTTGAGGAGAAAGAAGGCATCCCCCTTCTTCAACAAAGGTAAAAAATTACTTCTTTACTTAAAAAAATGAATTGATAGGGAAGTCTCTTGAACTTTTTTTTGTAGCTCTTATAATCTTCTTGTCTCAGGTAGATGGAGTTTCTTCCGGTTTAGTCAAAACTGAATCTACAAAACATCTTTTCATGTCTTACTGGCATAGAAAATTGTATCTCCTTTCTAATGTGTTTTCTCATGTTCTTGCCATTACTTGATTAACTCTGTTAGCAAGCTGATAATCTAAGCAGTTTTTTCTCAGGCTCATCTACGCCCAGCTAGCTGGTGACAAGACGGCAAAAGACTACACATTCGAAAAAAAGCTTCGTCAAACTCTGAAAAGGTTTTCATTCATTCACATCAGTCTATGGTTTTATCAACAAGTAGACAGAGAAAGTATAGCTAATTACAGATGCACATGAATATAGTTTTCTCTTTTGATGCTGGACAACTATGACATTAGTTAATTTTTATTTTCCTTGGTTAAAACGGTTCAATGTTTTTACTTACTGTCCATTGCTCCTTGGTTGATCATAGCAAGAAAAACTGGCCTTTTACAGATACTTAGTGTGAATTTCTTCGTGTTATTATCGTCTCACACTATAGTGTATTTGCAGCACTGTTTGTATGAAGTTACAAGAATATAGTATTGCTAAAAGAGCCATAGAGAAAGGCGTTGCAGTTGCATCTAATGAATCAAACTTTAAGATGATGATAGATGAATGCAATTGCATGCAACTATTATTTATAAAAAAGATTGAAGTTTCTGTACACCATGTACATATATACAAACAACCTCACAAAAACAAACTCGATTTCATTTTTGTATTTTATAAAGTGATCTTTAGACTTTTAAATTATTTTTTTAAAACAAAAAAATTAAAAAATCAAAGGTAATAATAAATTAATAATGACAAATATATGAATAGCTACTAATTCACCAGTCTCCCCGAATAAAAATGACAGAATCAAAAATTATTAAATGAATCATACAGTAATCCAAAAATAATTGACAATTGTTACACCATTGATTCCAATCATGGGAGTAGAAGCCTTAAGGCAAGGATTCATCGAGTAAAGTTTGAAGTAGTAGTCTTTGTGAAATCTATGTCTATAAGTTTGAATAAGAATATTTGTGAAGAAAATGTTTCAAATGGATTAAGCAAAGTATGCTTCCCATGTTTTGTGATGTTTCCCAAATTGAATCAAAAATGTACTACATACTTTTTTATCGGTTTTAACTTTTAAGGCATCCTTTTTGATGATATTGAAATATACTAGATCCCTTATGTAGGTTATTTTAGGGTTTTTTGCAGATTTGACCTAGAACTTGAAGTCAAACACAAAAGTAACCTCTTTTTTTTGGAAATTGATTTTGCCCTATTCACCCCACAAGTTCATATAATTCACGAAAATGCCATCAAATTTTTTTTTTCTTCGAAAATGACATTTTTACTCTCTCACCCTCATCATCTTCAAGTAATTACAAGATTGCCATTATCATCAATACCCTAACCACCATGAACAACCAATTTGAAGCTCTTAATGCTTCCAAAATCGATTTACCCTTCTTCTTTCTCCATTCTTATGAACTAAACACAACATCTCTCTCACTTTCTCTCCATATTGAGCTAAAAAACCCAAGATTGTGATTCTACATTTTTTATGGTTCATAGAGTCATAGAAACTAACGATTTTGGGTGGGTTACTTTCGTTTGAGATTTTGTGTGCTTGGAGAAGCCTTATGTGTGCTAAGGAAGTTATCTCAGCAATTTAAGGTATGAAATCGAGATTTTTTCCAGATCTGTTCATCCAGACGACTGAATTGTAAGTCGTCTGGCTGCAGACGACTGAATTGTAAGTCGTCTGGCTGCAGACGACTTACCTGGAAGTCCATTTTTCGTCTGGTCAATGCAAAGCCCATTTTTGCAATTGACTTTGAAATTTGTTTTCTGGGACGACTGAAATATCAGTCGTCTGCTTTAGTTTGGTTACAAAAAATCTCTTAAGAATCTAGACGACTGAAATTTAAGTCGTCATAGGTTAGTTTTGCATTTGACTAGAATATTTCAGAAATTTGACTTTTACGGACGACTTACATTTCAGTCGTCTGAGAAAAAATTGAAATATCAATATTTTATTGCAACTCGACGACTTACATTTCAGTCGTCATAGGTTAGTTTTGCAATTGTGAAAAAAAACTTCAACTTTTAATTATATCCAGACGACATACAATTCAGTCGTCCAGGATTTTATTCCGAGATTCTGGTCAAACCTCGTAAATCCTAGACGACTGAATTGTAAGTCGTCTGACGAACGACTGAATTGTAAGTCGTTTGGATATAATTAAATATTGAAGTTTTTTTCACAATTGCAAAACTAACCTATGACGACTGAAATGTAAGTCGTCGAGTTTCAATAAAATATTGATATTTCAATTTTTTTCAGACGACTGAAATGTAAGTCGTCCGTAAAAGTCAAACTTCTGAAATATTCTAGTCAAATGCAAAACTAACCTATGACGACTGAAATTTCAGTCGTCTGTGTTTTTTGGAGATTTTTTTTAATCAAACTAAATCAGACGACTGATATTTCAGTCGTCCCAAATAACAGATTTCAAAGTCAATTGCAAGAATAACCTCTGCGTTGACCAGACGACTGAAAGTTTAGTCGTCTGGATGACTTAGATTGAAGTCTTCTACGTCTATCTTTAATAAACATTTGTTTTCTTTGTTTTATGTTTGCTAATGTGTTTTATTTTGACTTTTTCAGATGATGCGCCAGTTACATGCATTGTATGGAGAATGGTTGTTGGAAGATGGATGTTGGAATTTTGTGGTTGATCGTTTCAAAGGAACGAGGATGTTATTTTTGAGTGAAGGTTCGACACATGCTGATCTTGTTGCAATGGCTCAAGAAGATTATAGCCTGGACATGAACACAGAGTCAGTGCAGTTAACCTACACAACTCAACAGATGGCTCCAGACCTTCCTCCTATTCATGTTACAAGTTATAGGAAAGTTCGGAACTTGCTCGAGATAACTAAAACGCAAGAAGTACGTCTTTGTGTATCAAGCTTTTGCAAGATGAGAACGGTTTCAGAGGAAAGGGATGAAACTGATGTGGGGGATGAAGTTGAGTTGGAGGATGTAATATGCTTTGACACCAATGATGATTTGTTGGAAGAAGGGTTAAAATGCTTCTTAAAATGTTATATCAATACGAGGCTACCAACATTCTTGTTTATTAAGATGAGCAGAAGGCCATTGGAGTTTATTATTGCATATGAGAGATCAAAAGATGAGAAAAGGCTATTGAAGTATATTATTTCATTGATTTGTAAATGTGTAAACACATTGCTAGAACATATATTACATCTTGGGAAACAATATTACTGATTTTACAAAAAAATCAAAACTAAAGGAGTACACATGCAAATCACAAAACATACCACAAACAAAATTTTAATAGATCATTCCTCTACAAAGACAAGCATGGATTCCACTTGATATGAAAGAAGACATCGTCAGAAAACTCCCAAGAAGTCCAGACAACTTCCAAACGACTTACAGGAAGTTCGGACGACTTCCAAGAAGTCCAGACTACTTCCAGGAAGTCCATCGTCTAGACGACTAACAGGTAAGTCCTCCAGCGCATTATAGTTTAGACGACTGAAAAAGTAAGTCGTCCCAGAAGTCTTCCAGATCTGAAAAACCTGCATTTCAAGCCCAGATCTGAAAAACCTGCATTTCAAGCCCAGATCTGAAAAACATGCATATCAAAAAAATCAAATGGCTTAAAAACACAGAAAATAAGTGGAAGATTAGATATATACTTTTATAGAACACACAACGTACATATCCAAATGGAAGATAAGAACCATCTGATTAAAAACCTGCAAAAAAGATAGATTAGTGAGAAAAATGAAACAAAACTGAAAAATTCATACAAAGTTTGGTGTTTTCATGTCAAAGAAATTAGAGTGGGTTTGGAGAGTTTTAGTTTGGGAAAAAGGTAAGGACTTTATGCAACAAAAAATTACCAAATGAAGAAAATATCACTTCCTCTACAAAGACAAGCTTGGACTCCACTTGATATAAAAGAAAACAACGTCAGAAAACTTCCTGAAAGTCCAGATGACTTCTGGGAAGTCCAGATGACTTCCGGGAAGTCCAGATGACTTCTGGGAAGTCCAGACGACTAACAGGTAAGTCGTCTAGCGCATTATAGTTTAGACGACTGAAAAGTAAGTCATCCCAGAAGCTTTCCAGATCTGAAAAACCTGCATATCCAAATCCAGATCTGGAAAATCTGCATATCCAAAAACGTTCAAATGGCTTAAAAACAAAGAAAATGAGTGGAAGATTAGATAAATCTACCTTTATAAAACATACAAAAATACATATCTAAAATTAATAGATCTACCTTTAAATGAGTGGAATCATGTGACGAAAAACCTGCAAAAACAAGATAAATTAGTGAGAAAGACATGGAAAAAAAAACAATAGATTGTTATAAAGTTTGGTGTTTATAAGTTCAAAGAGATTATAAAGAGATTGGAGAGTTCTAGAAAGATAAATATTACATTTTTGTTGCAGACATTTGAGAGTAGGAGAGAGAATGTGTAAATTTTTCTTTATATAGGGAGACAAAAAATCCAATTAGGTTAAATATTTTCGATTCAGACGACTTATTTGTAACAAGTAAGTCGTCTGGTTTAAATTATTTAAGCGGAAAAATAAAATTTTCTTAAATTTTAGGTGGGAATATTAGGACGACTTACTTGTAAGTCGTCTGGTTTAAATTATTCACCAAACGACTGAAATATAAATCTTCCGAACCCTAAACATAACCCCTAAACTTAATTATCTAATTAAACACTTCACAAAATCAAATTAAACTTGAAAAGTGTTTACTATACACAGAAATAAACACATAGAGGTAAAATTTAATTTTTGAAAAAAACATTTCAACTTTTCAAAATCTAACCCTAAGAATACCTACAATACTACAACATATGTTTGCCAAACCCCTAAACCAAAGAATATCATGATTCACTACTTCCACTCATCTATGTTGAAAATAAATCAATTTTATCATATCTTAATTTTTATCACTTAAAACTGTTTATAATTACATGATTTTAATTTTTTACTCATCAAAATATTTTTTACAAAATTTATAAATTATTTTTAAGATAAACTGGTTCTAGACGACTTACAATTCAGTCGTCCAGACGACTTCCAATATCTCAGACAACTCAGACGACTTACTGGGGCTATATTCATAAAAATGGCTTCTGTTTTTTGTTTGGTCACAAGGGGTTGGACTGTAATTTCATAAGACTTTTAGGTTAGTTTTGAATTTGATTCAAGTTTGGGTATAGCTTTAGAGTTAAAATCAAGTTGTAGGTTAGTTTTGGAAAATTCTCCGTTATTTTATTTTGATTGATAATATTCGCTTAGTTTCCCTTTATTAATCCAGTGTATGAAAACAAGTTCACTTTTTACTTAAGATCATTGTGGGTTTATGAGATGTGACTATCCATTATCAATGTGTAACTCCTTTCAAAATCTAAGAACATAATATCTTTTTTTTGGTCAAACGAACATAATATCTATTATGATAATTTTTTCACAAAGTAACGTATATTCAGACAAAAAGTTATAAATATTATTATATAGATGGTTAATTAATTTATGCCCAAGTTAAAATTCATTTTCTTTACAATAATTATAGGACCAATGATGTAGAAAATGAAATGAATAATATCTACGTACTTTTGATAAATATATTATTTTGAAGATGGAAAAACTAAATTTATATATCTACAATAAAAATGTATATTAACAATTAACTATAAATATTAATTATTGTATTAAAATAATTAATAAATAATGTTATAAGAATCCGGCGCGTAGCGCCGGAACACCCCTAGTTAATTAATAAAATATATTTAAGAATTTAATATGGTTATATACTTGTTAGCCAAAGTTTTTCTCAAAATTATACAAAAAACTTTCTAAAAAACTATTTTCACTTTAATTAGTTTAAAATTTCTATAATTTTAGTTGCTAATTTTCTTTGGTGATTAAAAATTTATGTGAATAAAATATTTGTATAAGTTCCACTTTAGTCATTCAATTAAAGTTTTCAAAGAATTTTAATTTGTAATATTATTTGGTAACTAAAAATGTATGCACATAAATTATTTTTATATATATTGTATATATATCAATATCCTTAGTTAATTTTAATTTATATATTTTTCTAAATATTTTTATTAAATATTATTTATATTTTTTTAAAATAATGGTGATGATTTGTTCGACTCTAGCTATAAAAATTTAGCTGTAAAAGTTTAGTTGTAGGTAAGTTGGCTGTAGCTGTAAAGTTGTTACTGTAGATTTTTTGCAGAGACTTTTGCAGTAGTTAAATTTGTTGTAGAAGGTATAGGCTGTAGATATTTTAAAACAAAATATGTAAAATATGTGATGTATATATAAAACAATTATTTTCATCAATTAAAAGTATTTATATTAATATTTTAAATAAATTATCAATTTTTTTTTAAAATGTGATGTGTAAATAATATTTATATTTTTTAATATTTCAATAATTTTAAAAACCCAAAAATAAATTAGAACATTTATAGATGTTTTTATTATGATTATATAATTTATTTGATATTGGGGTCGATTGGTTGGATTGTGGCTGTAGAAAATTTACTGTAGAATTTTTTGATGTAGCTGTATCTAGTGTAGCTGTAGAAATTAAATGAGAAAAATGATAAAAAAGAACTATATTCCTACAGCAATATTTTAAAAAGGAAATAAATTTCTACAGTCATTTTTTTTGCTTTAGAAAATAAGGCTTCTAGAGCCATTCTTTTATTGACTTTAGCTTTAAAAACTAGTTAAAACATGATTGGTAACTTAAGTGGTTGTAGATAGAAATTAAAGCTAAAGTTACTAGTTACAACCCAACCAATCACCCCCATTATAGATAGTTTTTTTTATTTTACAGATTCTACAGCCTAAAAAATAAGGATGTAAAACTTTTACCTAAAATACATTAAAAAAGTTGCTTTAGATTTTTTTTTTGCTGTAGCTTTAAAAATAAAGCTAAAGCATGATTGGTAAAAATTAGTAGAAACATGATGTATGCTTTAACTTGTAAAAATAAAGCTACAACATGATTGGTAAAGATTAGTGATTTAAAAATAAATAAAGCTAAGTAGGGAGATAAATCCCAACCAATCACCCCCAATATATACAACAATATATACATCGGAAATGTTACCAATCAGTAATATTGATAAAACAGTAACTCATATTTTTGCAGCAAACTCACCACATAAGTTTACAGTTTTTACCACAGTTTTTACTGCAAGTTACATCAAATCGTAACTTTTATTGTAACTCAACTCTAATACTACATGTCACCATAGTCGAAGCCATAATGTACCTGGTGCTATATAACCATTGGTGCATGTGATGGTGGATGTTGAAATAATAAAGTCATTTAGAATCCTAGCCAATCCGAAATCTCCAATGTGAGCTCCATTTACGAGTCCATGAGTATGTGCTCTGGTTTGATGTCACAGTAGATGATTGTTGGATGACAGTCATAGTGTAGATACACTAGATCGTGTGAGATCCCAAGGGATACGCTGAACCGTCCAGACCAGTCAAGACCGGTTCCTCCTCCTCTGTGCAGAACGTCGTGTAGGCTTCCGTTGGGCATGTACTTGTACAGCATGAGGCCATTTTCTTTCCTGATCCAAAACCCTTCCAACCGAATGAGGTTTCTATGCCTAACTAGCCCGATCGTCTCGATCTCCCTCTTCACATTTTGGTTTGCATGTTCCGCAGAAAAGATGAGTTTCTTGATGGCGTATTCTTCGCCTGGGGCTAACGAGGCTTTGTAAACAATTCCATGAGCTCCTCTTCCAATGATGTACTTGTCATCTAGATTGTCAGTGGCTGCAAGAACTTTGTTAAGCAACAAGGAAAGGCCTTCTTCTTCTTCTTCTTATGAAAGCAAGCATCAACAATCCAATAATAAAGTTTCTTACTTTTCATGATAAGAAACGTTATAACCTTTTTCAAGTATCCAGAAACTTTTTAAACACGGAAATCTAACTCTTTAGAGACATAACAGTGTATAACTTCCACAAATTAGAATCATAAAAGGACAGAAGATTTGATCATGTTAGAACTATAAGAATCTCATATCTCTCAAACCCACACAGATTCTACTTGTAGCATATACTTTAAGTGATTCCATTCACAATCTAAACCCAAATCCAATGAAGTAGACTACAGATCCTCTTCATCTAAGTAAAGAAGTAACGACACAAAGTAAGGTGATCTCAAAAGTTAAGATCTTTAATATCGGATACAAAAAAAGAACAACAATAGACACAGACCTGTTCTTAGCTCATCAACTGTTAAAGAACAGAATCACCTTAGCAGGAGCATGTCCACACCCGTCAGCTCTCCACCGTGCTCGCTTCCAAAATCAGAGACCTTGACGGTTGAAGAACAGCGGCAAGCCTGCAAATCTGAGAGAATGATTGATGGGTTAACCATTATACTGGAAAATAAATTTATAGAAATATTAATAATTGTGAGGATGATGCAAAAGGTTGAAGGCTGACCTTTTTATAGGTTGAGATCCACAATATGGAAGAGAGATAAGAAGTAGTGAATGATTAATCATCATGATCGTGGGTGATAGAAGTAAAGATGGTTGTTACCGGCGATAAATCATTACATCTCATAGCGGAGAAGATGAAGTGGAAGAGTCGAGGGAGAAACTTGAAGCATGGAACAGTATATGTTTCTCTGTCCGTTCTCTACATGGGCTGGATGGTCCAGACTGATAATTTTCATAAAGCCCATATGAAAATCTACTCTATTTCGGGCATATACGACGTGTCAAAATGAAATCTTATGATTGGATGATTTTTTAAGAGAATTTGGACAGCTTAGAATTTGAGGGTATTTTCCTTTTATTTATTGTAGGTATGTATGATATCTTTTAATTTTTTTATTTCGAAATTTCGTCCTAATCGGTTACTTTAGTTGGTTAGGTTTAATCTTTCAGTTGACAAAATAATAATTATGTGATGATAATCTGGTGTTCCGAAAACAAATGTGATAATAATCTAGCTATATTTTGTATCTGTCTTCTACATCTATCTAAACGATTAATTTACATGATGACAAAAAAAAGATTAATTTACATTTTATAAACTTACTACTAAACTGTTCCAACATGTTTTAGATAATTTTAAAACTTGTATGAACAATCTCTAAACAACAACAACTAAAAAAACTCAGGCTATTAGCTTCGCACCGGAACAATCTCTGAACTTTTTGTTTACAAAGCTTTCCTACATAACCTCTCATTCCTCTTAATCCAGATTCGGTCAGGATTTAAAAACACTAATGTAAGGCTATTAGCTTTGCACCGGAATAAGTTTTCAACATATAGTGTGAATGCTGTTTTGTCAAATGTTTGCAGAGTGACCTACCAGTTACCAACAAGTCAAACTGTGAAGCAGAGTTTTGCAGCTAAAGACAATGTGGCAAGTCATTATCAAGAGACAAAAGAGCTACAAAGAGAAGTGAATCATTTAAGCCTATATCTTACTCTCTCCATCTCTATGTTACTAGGGTAAGAAGACAGGATCTCAACATCATCGCAGACACCAACCGGTTCCGGTTCCACATCCTTATGGTTGCACATATTGGGATAGGCAAATGTGTATAAGCCTCGCTTGTTATTGTAGTCTATTACTCCCAATAATTTGATTTACGCGATTAAAAAAACACTTCACATATGTTTCTCAGATCTTTGATGTAACTCAATGCTACTTAATAACATATCAGTATTTGTGGTTACATAGAGTAAGATACTCCACTCTTACTGCTAGTATAAACCTGTCAAACCCGAAACTATTGAACTGAACCAGAAGTGCGTCTTCTTACAAGATCTTTCACATCAGTCAACTCTTTCACAGCATTTCTCATGGAAGGTCTGTTCTCTGGCCTTCTGTCCGTACACTGAAATGCCAAGTCTGTGAGCAGTATTGCTTGTTCTCTAAGCTTTGTATCCTGAAGCTCATCCACTAGCGTTGGATCAATGATTGGACCAACAGTATCATGGTCATCCTTGTAGCTACTTAATACGGATCTGACCCAGCTCACGAGATCGGTCTCCTCAGGTAAAGATTTGTCGACTGCTCTCTTTCCAGTTACCAGCTCGAGCAAAACAACTCCGTAACTATAAACATCTGATTCCTTGCCTCTCACTGTCCTGTATGCATTTTCTGGTGCTATATAACCAGTGGTGCCTGTGATGGTGGATGTTGAAACAGTTGAGTCATCTAGAATCCTAGCCAATCCGAAATCTCCAATGTGAGGCTCCATCTCTGTGTCCATGAGTATGTTCTCTGATTTGATGTCACGGTGGATGATTGGTGGATGACAGTCATGGTGTAGATACTCTAGCCCGTGTGCGATCCCAAGGTCTACGTTGAACCGTGCAGACCAGTCAAGACCGGTTTCTCCTTGATTAATACCTCTGTGCAGAACGTCGTGTAGGCTTCTATTGGGCATGTACTTGTACAGAAACATACCGTTTTCTTTCCTGATCCAAAACCTTTCCAACCGAATGAGGTTTCTATGCCTAACGAGCCCGGTCATCTCGATCTCCCTCTTCACGTTTTGGTTTGCGTGTGCAGCAAAGATGAGTTTCTTCACGGCATATTCTTCGCCTGGGGCTAATGAGGCTTTGTAAACAACTCCATGAGCTCCTCTTCCGATGATATACTTGTCATCTAGATTGTCAGTGGCTGCAAGAACTTTGTTAAGCAACAAGGAAAGGCCTTCTTCTTCTTCTTTTTCTTCCTCCTCATCAAGGACATGAGTATCTCCTCCTCTTTTGCAGCAGCAGAGAAAAACCAAAGCTAGAGAAAATACCAAAGCAAATGCAGATAGAAAAGACCCAACAGCTATAAGGGCAATCTTCCAGGTGCTAAGTTTGGCTTGACCTTTGCAAGTTTTGAACTCGTTACGTGTCACTACCGAGTAAAAAGGTTGAATGCAGAGATCTGTGTTTCTTAAAAACGTCGTTGCATTATTCTTTACCATCAGTTTTTCTGGTATTGGACCAGTGAGCTGATTATTCGAGACATCAAGCTGTAACAAACTGAGACTTTGAAGAGCCGATATAGGCCCTGTCAAGTTATTGTTGGAAATGTTGAGCCGTACGAGATTGACAAGACCCCTCAGAGTGGTTGGAATCTCACCGGTGAGTTCGTTCACACTGAGGTCTAAGCCGTTCAGGTTCTTTAACAACCCAAGCGAGGAAGGAATCATCTCACCTCCAAAAGCATTTCGAGCCACCTGGAGATCTATCAGGCTGTCAAGCTCTGCCAAGAACGAGGGAACGGCTCCTGAAAACCGGTTATCACTGAGAACCAAAGTAGTCAAGCTTTTCAATCTTCTGAAACTCGACGGAACAGAACCGTTCAATGAGTTGAACCCAACATCAAACTCCAGAATTCTCCAACAGCCGGCTTTAGCTGAGGTGGCAGAGGACCTTCAAGTCTATTATGTGAAAGATACAGCCTTCCCAGGTTTCCCAGTTCCGGAGGTATCAGACCCGTGAGTTTGTTTCGAGAAAAGATGATTGTCATGAGATTCTTGCAGCTTCCCAAGCTGCGGGGGATGGATCCTTCAATGTAGTTGTCTTGGAAGTCAATAAACTCAAGACTATGCGTCTCAAGAAACTCCGGTAGAACACCAGAAAGCTTGTTTCCTCCCAGGGTGATTCTCTCAAGTGTCTTACACTGACCAACGGAAGGTGGTATCGTACCATGAAACTGATTCGAACCCAAGCTAAAAAATCTCAACTTCTGTCCATGGCAGAGATTGGTAGGTATCTCCCCTCTTAAGATGCTTTAGCTCAGTCACTTCAACTGGTACTTCTCCGGTGAGAGTGTTGTTATAAACAATAATATGTGCCAAACTCTGAATCTTCCACACGCCGATAGGTATCTCACCGGACAGCCTGTTATTGGAGAGATCCAACCATTTTAGCTTCTTCAGCTTACTCAGTGCAGTGGGTATCTCGCCCTGGAGCTGATTTTGGCCCAACTTCGATGTCACCAAGTTCTTAAGCTCCCCATTTTCAGGACTAGTTGGCCTGAAACCCCAACTTTACTCAAATCAAGAGTTTCCACGTTGCCTGAATCATCACAAAAGACACCAAACCAGTAGTTATCACATAGATTGGTTTCAGATGTCCACGTGGATTTGACTTGAGGTGGGACTTTGTCGAAGTGACTGAGAAGCGAAATTAACGTCAAACCATCTGAGTTCAGACATGAGACCGAACCTATACGGAACGAGACAAAGAGAGCGCAAAGGAGAGCAATTTCGAATAACCCCTCAAGATTCCTCATGTCTCACACTTGACGAACCCTGAACTCAGAAATGAGAAAGAGAAGAAGAAAGATTAAAAGGAAAGAGAGAGAGCAGGATGGATCGCAAAGAGGAGAGAATGAATATAAATAGCGAAGCTGCTTTTTTCCTCGACCGTTACACCATCGAATTCAGTCGCAAAGAGGAGAGGACCGTTACACCATGCAAAGAGGAGAGGACTGTTTCCTTTTCCTTTTTTTTGGAGTCAAATCTATATTATTAAACCTGAAGTACAAAATCAATATGTTTGAATACTTGGATAGCATTTAGTAAAATCAGTATGTTTGGAAACATGTTTAGATGTTTTTAAAAAGAAAATTACTTCATTCATACGGAATGAAATATTAATGTAGCCCATAAACTTGATTTAATTTAAAAACCCATAGATGAGATCGAATTATAATATGCCCGATTTTGATAATCATGAATACAAAAACAGATTTTTAAATATACGATTAGATTCTCCTACATTTAAGGCACGTGCTGAAGGTAATATCTTAGACCCATCCCCACGTAAACTCGGTTGAATTCCTGCGCAAGTAATTTAAAAAGATCAATCAAGTAATTCTAAAAATTAAATATAACTACCTTACTTGGTTACTATTTATTGCGCTAAATATACCATATAGATACGATTTTGTACTAAACAGAAATGAGAATATCTCTCAAATATCTTTACTAGCTGCGGATACAACTTAACCTAGATTCTTTTACTCATCTATATATACCGAGACACAATTAGAGACTTCTCATCGACCTCTCAAAGCAAACATGTCAAACGAAAAAAAATGAGTCTTATTAAAGATCTCAAACCTTACAAAGATGAATGGCGACTAACAGTGAAACTGCTTCATTCTTGGAAGCAAAGCACCAGATTTGGAGGAGATACTCTTGAGTGCGTCCTGGTAGACGAAAGTGTAAGATCATTCCACTTAATATATATACTTATATATATAGATGAGTAACGTAACTTAAGTAATAATGAATCGTTTTATATTTGTGATAGGGTGACAAGATCCAAGCGTCTTGCAAAAAATCACTGATGGTTCGAGTTCAGCGTTACTTACCCATTGGTGAATGGAAGGTCATTGACACCTTTAAAATAGGTGGGGCAGGAGGTCAATATCGACCTACAAAGCAGCTGTACAAGATGACTATCCTTACAGACACAATGATCAGCCGTTCGGATTATCTTAAAGATAGTGAATTCCTTGATCTGGCTAGCTACGAGGAGATTGATAATGGAACGTGCAAACCCAATTTTCTGATTGGTATGTATACATAAATGTTAATTACTTTGTTATACTTCATAGTATATCACTATTTTAGTTACTAAATTATCGTGTTTTTCAACAGATGTCATGGGACAAGTTACTGATCTTGCAGCAGTAGCCACGGTCCAAGTTAAAGGAATTGACACCAAAAGAGTGAACTTTCGTTTACGTGATGAAAGGTATGTAGATCTCTAATAATATAGATAGTTTATATATTGATTTAACTATATTTTTGCTTGACTTTACATAATGTTCTATCAGTGGTAATGAAGTTGCATGCTGCTTATGGGGAAAATATGCTGAGCAATTTGAAAAACATATCGAAGAAACTACAGCTGATATTGAAATATGTTTGATAAGGTTTGCAAAAATCAAAGAATACAGAGGTATATACTAATATTATTATTTTTCCGATGGTTATTATATTTACAGATTTATACATGCTACAAAAAAGAATCAGACGCATCCAACATGATTTTGAATATTATGATTTCGAATTGTATTTCACATATATTTTGAATATAAAAATCCAGGAGAAATCCAAATCACCAACACATTTGATGCGTCACTTTTGTTTCTCAATCCAACAAGGAAGGAAGCTGTTGAACTTAAAAAATTGTAAGTTAGATTTATTTTATTATTGTGTTACTCATTGTTTAAAATTAATAAAATTTTAAATATATATAAATATATTGTCTAAACGTGTTTATCAGGGTTGAGAATAGTCATCTTCCCCTAGCTCTCTTTGATCAGAAGAATGAGAAAAAAATGATGACAAAGGTCAAAGACGATTGGGATGTTGTAGATGTGAGATGCATATCTGAACTTTTGCTTAGCGTTGAGGTAATAATATAGATATATACAATGTTTCCTCATTTGGTCTCTAGCTACAATGTTTTAATTTTATTACTTTATTACCATACAGCCTGAGAACTGCAAAATCATATGTTCAATTGAATCCATTGACACGGATTGGGGTTGGTCTATTTTGGATGTGATCGATTCTTATCACTCGAGGAAACATAAAAATAATTTTAAACAATGACAAAGTTTATACAGATCAAACATAAAAATTATAATTAGCAAGTAGAATATATGTTCCTTACATCAAAAACTATAAGAATATCAATTTGTAAACATACAAAATATATATATATCGGTTGAAAATAATTTTAGTGTGTCAAACCTGTATATGATGCGGTTGTCAATAACGATCTTCATAAAACAGAGCCTATAGCTCCTCTTTGGTCGAAGGTGCCGAATGACTGTCAGAAGAAAGAAGTTTTCTTTAGTTGATCAGAAAAAATCTGTTTTGTTCCCGGAAAAAAAATTGTAACAAAAACTCTAATGTGTTTATTTGAACTCTATAACTACGAGGCCCAACAAAAATTTTTATTCACTAGGTAATTAACATATTTATTATAATTACTTTAACTAAATCTAACAATTAAGATAGACACAAATTATTTTATTTATCAGAACAAATATAAAAATAAACATTAGCGAGGATACTATATTTTCCTTAGATCAAAAACTATAAGAATATCTCCTTTAAAAGTCATCAATACGTCCATAGTTAGTTACCTATACTGCCTCATACAATATAACAAAAAAGTTTTTTCAATCCAAAATATTCTGCAAAATATATGCTATAAATTGATAATTTATAGAAAAGAATATCCCAAGAAGATCTTCATAACCTAAATTCACACGCAATCTCTCCTTATAGCCTATATAAACTAAATTCAATATCTTCTTATATCCTGTATAACCTAAATTCCTCCGCACCTAACAGTAGAAAATTCATATACTATGTCTATGGTTACAAACAACAGAGTCACTTTGTTGAACAATATCAAACCATATTCCTGTAGGTTGAAGGTTGAGGTAAAAGTTCTTCATTTGTGGAAACAACACTTTGCTAGACAAGAGACTTTCGAGTTCGTAGTCGAAGATAAGATGGTACGTATTTCTTGAAAAGCTATTTGCTTTCTAGAACTTTATATTTTTATCTACTAAACGAATGTATAAGTTTTCCTATCGTAGGGAACCGAGATTCAGTGTACATGTAAGAGTCTCTTCCTTGAGCGTGTTAAGAAATTGCAGATTGGTCAATGGAGGTACCTTGAAAATTTTACCCTTTACCTAAACACAGGGATACGCAGACAAACCAGCCATAAATTCAAGATACGGATCACAGAGGATTCCATTGTAACCAAATCTCCTGTTAATACCTACGAGGTATAAGTTTGTTATTTTCTAACTGCACTGATATATTAATGACATTGTATTGACCTAAAAATATTTTGTTATTAGGTTCATTTGATTGATCATAACATAGAGGGTTCATCTGGAGATGTTTCAACATCTTGCTTTAAGCGTAAGAAAGGAGATGCTGATCTTAATGACATGAATTCTACATCTAAGAAGTTATGTTATAAAAAATTAATAATGTAGAAGACAGAGGAAGATTAGTTATGTAACTTCGAGCCCCTGTTTTGTTTAATGTTGGCTTTTGAATTTCGTTTTTTTTTTTTTTAAATTTTGTTTTGTTTTTTGGTAGTTTTGGTTTAGATCATATTTAAAATCAATAAACTTATATTTTACGAATAATCATGTCAACCAGTTAACATATAACTATTGTGATTTAGAAATAGTCGAATCTAAAATTACCTAACCAACAACTTAAAATGTAGATTTCTCATTTATAAATTATTTTGACCAAATTAATGATATTTTTCATAAAATTTTGGTAACTGATTGTAAAAACTCCTAAGTTTTAAATAAAAACAATCAAGATGCAACGAATTTAAATACTACTAAGTTTTAATTGAATTAAAAAAAAACAAACCTTTAACTCGGAAGAAATAAAAACAAGCAAACATTTATATATCTTAGTATATTCTCTATATCTCACAATAATTAAATGAAACATTAATTATTCACTTAGATATGAGGATCCTAAATGTATAAAAACTGCAAATAAAATATGTGATTAAGATCACTTGCTATTAACGAAAATGTAATACAGTTATTGGATTTTTAATATATTCATTTCGATTAGTAAGTTGAAAAGACGATTAGGAATGTGAAAAGATATGACTCTTAGATCATATCCTCTTCTATATAAACTGTACACTGAACCAATTTCATCTCTTACTATCATCTCTCTTCTTCTCCAATTTAGTCTGTCCCAATATTAGGTAAGTAAGTAGATCTATCATTTTTCTTTATATCCGTCTTGCATGTAGATCTATCCGTTTTATGTAAATTTTGTTAATGGAATCAATTAGGTTTTGTAGCCGCCGTGAGTCTTTTTGTTCTATAACGCATATTGATCTTGCTAGGGTTCTAATAATTTTGATCTATCCGTTTTATATATATTTTGTCTATGGAATCAACATGTTTTAGGTTTTGTAGCCGTCATGAGTCTTTTTGTTCTATAACGCATATTGATCTTGCTAGGGTTTTAATAATTTTGATTCAATTTAGTAAACTATTATAGTTTTTGAGAATTTAGGAGATCTTATGTAAGCAGATGCTTATTATTGATTGAACAAATTAGTTTCACTTAGATAATATCTATTTTCTAACCAATACTGTTTATATTAACATCCATACCAAAATCGCACGATGGCATTCAACAAATACCTTAAACTCAACGCTCCCATGGTTGAAGATTATGGTTCTTCTCTAGAAGAGGCATTCAACAAGGGAATGGAGGCGAGCACTGAGCATTACCGAGCCAAACTCTTTATTTACAAGCAACTAAATGATGCCGTCACCAAGAAATATGATGAAGAGCGTGAAGTCTCGCGCATACAAGGTAAACTAGAACTCATGAATGAACTTTTCAACAAGTCTGCATTGAGCGAAAAGAAAGAGAAGCTAGAGTTCGAACTTGTGCTTGCAGAGGCCAAGGCGGCTGATGTGAAGCTTCCTTACATCGATTGGTACAAGTTGAATGAGCCACATATGTTTGATTAACCTCTTTGGTTTCTTAATCTCTTCAAGTATAAAACGTTTAATGTTTTTTTATATTATGGTTATATCTTTCGAAACATATTTTCTGGTTTTTCAAACCAGTTTTCCTTTGATGTTGGTTGGTTATTAAAATAAACTACTTATGTTATATGTTATCTGTTTATTTATTTGCTTATCTCATTTATGGGTTTCTTATTGTCACAGCTTATAATTGTCTTTCATGTTTTGGTTAGACGAATATGAATTAAACAAAGTTATTTTATATTTATAACGTTGATAGTTTATGTGATTCCTGAAATAAAATCAAACAAATGAAAAAGCCAAACCTTTAATTGAATCACATACGGTATTTAAAAGATTAGGCTTATATTTAAGTTCACAGAATAGTAGTATTTAGAAGATTAGGTTGTCAAACAAATGAACCAAGACTAACCTAAATAAGTATACTATTTAAACTTCCAGTCTACAAAAGTCGTTACATATGCTCAATATTAAAAATAAAATTCAGAACCCGCACGGAACGCATGAGTCAAAATCTAGTTTGCTTTATACTTCCCGCGTTTTTTTTTTTGTTTTCTTATTTTTTCTAGAAAGGCTTCTTGGGCTGGTATTATATTTTTATAACTACTTTTAGTTCTTTTTATTTGACAAGTAATCCTATTTGGTTAGGTTTATACATCTAAAAGATTAATTTACATTTTATAAATTTGCTACTAAACTTTCACAACATGGTTTAGATAATTTTAAAACTTGTATGAACAAATCTCTAAAAAAAACTCAGGCCTGATCTTGATGATTGTTATTTGTTTAAATTTAATAATATTGATTTTGTGTGAAAATTGTGATTAGTAGATATCTATAGACTTTGGTTTTGTTTTTCAACTTTTAGTGATTTTTAATGTTTCATTTTAAATATCTTTATATGTTTGTTATTTTTTTTTAAAGGATCTTTATTCTTTACATTCGTACCAATACTCTACCTTAAAATGACATCAATTTATTTCATATATAGTAAGACGGAAAAACATGTGAAGTTATCCTATAAAATAAAAATAGGATTACAAAAACAAAACATTAGAAGGAAAAATGTGTAAAATTTTAAGCTAGAAATTCTATTCATGATCTACGTAGCAAGCTAAAGAAAATGTATTACATGGCACCATATCAAGGATCATATCCTTGGACTTCTTAAATAATCCTAACACTAGAAGCAAACTTTTAAGATCCTGATACATATGTATTAACGAACGAACAACTTGAGATAGTGTGATAAAAGCGTCTTACCTTGCGAGTCAAATAGACCAACTTGTTTCACCCACCAACCCCAATCCTCGTTAGCCACTGCAGAAGCTCAATAGCCTTGGAAACAGCTAGACACCGAAGTTTCTCCATATCGATGGAACTGTACCTTTGAACCAATCCTATATAACGAGATGGGCATAACTTCCGATCGCGTCAAAGATGGCAGAGAAAATGTGCCATAAGCTCACAACTACGTGTATGAAATGCCATAGAAATCAAGACCAGGATCACTAATCTGTTGCAAAACAATGACTTAAATAAACATAAATCAAAGTTATGGATTAAATAGTCAAATCTCAATGCAAGCTAACTTCACATGATATAAGCACGTTTGAGGTAAATGAGTATAAAAAGGCTCGTGGCAACACCAAACTGTTCTTGATCACTTAGTTCCATATAACTTGAAACAATAGTGAACTGTTCTTGCAGTTCAAGATCAATCAATCGTTCACCAAAATCACCAGGCGCGTAACCCCTGTTCGTTTAACGAACGCTGCGTTCGACTTTTCATAATTTTCTTTATCGTTGATTAAATGAAATGAAAAACAGAGACGCGGCGTCAGAAAAAATGAAGCTTTCCGGTGTTGCCAAAAAAAAGTAGCGGCCATTGTTCTTCATTTCTCTCTCCTTTCTGCCACTGAAAACAGAGACGCGGCGTCACCTGTTTTTCTCCCTTTCCCTTTGGATACTCTTGTTTCCTTGTAAATTTTGATCTGTAGTCGCTGCCGCAGCGTTCGTTTAACGAACATGGGTATTAGGGCTGTTCGTTTGGTTGCTGCAGGTACCGGCGGCAGCGGCAGCGTCAACATTCTGCGTCAACTCTTGTTCTTTTCGTTGACGCATGAAGCTGTGTCTGACGCCGCGTCCTGCGGCTGACGCCGATAAAACCTGCGGTCGCGACATAAAACCTGCGGCCAATAAAATAATTTACTATTTTACCCTTACTATGTTTTAGTATTTACAAAAAACTAAACCTAAAATTGATGCTGCCGCATCGTTTCCCAGAGTTTGACGCAGCTCCATCTCTCTCGTATCTCTCTCGATCTCCATTTCTAGAATCAGTGAAGAGCTCCCTCTATCTTGTGCTCCCTCCATTTCAAGCTCTCTCTCCATCTCGAGCTCCCTCCATCTCAAACTCTCTCTCCATCTCGTGCTCCCTCCATCTCGAGCTCCCTCCATCTCAAGCTCTCTCTCCATCTCGTGCTCCCTCCATCTCAAGCTTTCTCTCCGTCACGAGTTCTTATCTGAAGCAAACCCATCTCCGAGCTCATCTCGAAGCTCTCTTCTCCGAGATCATCTCATCTCCAAGCTCTCTCTCCATCTCGAGCTCCCCCCATCTCAAGCTCTCTTCTCCTTTTCGCGTTGAGGTATGTCTCTGTTCTAAAGCATTTGGGTTTAATCTAGAGCATCGTTGATGAATGCTCTACTGTGAAGTTGGGTTTAGTCTTGTAGCTTGTTGTTGATCTTTGCCGCGAGTGCTCTCTCTC
The DNA here is from genome assembly GCA_018703725.1 of Brassica juncea. Taxonomy (NCBI): domain Eukaryota; kingdom Viridiplantae; phylum Streptophyta; class Magnoliopsida; order Brassicales; family Brassicaceae; genus Brassica; species Brassica juncea. The sequence continues at coordinate 32,225,890 of CM031937.1, forward strand.
TTTTACGTAAGTTGAAAGTTTGCTCTGTCATGACAAGAACCCAAATAGCAGTGACGAAAGTGTTTGCTTTGTTATTCCTTTGTGGTACTCATTTGTTGATGAATGTATTTGCTCTGTGGAACCTGCTGCTTCTTCACTGTAATGGACACACATCTGTCATTAATCAATTAGAGGTTTTCTTATGAGTTGTGTTCCAGAGTTTTGAATTTTGAATTGTCATATGAATTTGTGTTTCAGAGTATTTGAAGTCTTAATGCTTGATTTTGTTGGTTACTTTCTATTGTTAGTGTGAGTTCTTGTGTTGGCATTGTACTTTTAACGGTCTCTGTTTGCTATTGATTGTGATTGTCTTTCTTGGTGAGTTAGTGTTGATGATGATACTAGTAGTAATCGTAGCTTGAACTCTTGTTCTTTCTCTTGTTGATGATGATTCTTGGTGAGTTAGTGTTGACTGTTAGTGATGATAATCTTAGCTTAAGTGTTGACTGGTATCTGCATTTTACTTGATTAAAGAATTTGGATGTATGGTTTGTAGCTTTGTAGACAATACTGATGTGGTTTCTACTTTCTAGTTTCAATCTTGACATTTTTCTATTTGCTTATTTTTGCAGGTCTCAGGCTCTCTCATCTCAGCTCTCTCGTCTCAGACCCTGCCAAGCTCTCACTCTCAAATTCACTCTCTCTCAGGCTCTTTGGTAAGTTATAAACTCGCAGGTTCCTCTTCTTTTGTCTCTATTCTTGATGCTGTTGATGTTCTGCTCTGTTTCTCATTGCTTATTCTTTCTGCTTTCAAGCTCAGACCCTCTCATGTCTCATTGCTTATGTTTGCTTTGTCTCAGGATCTCTTAGGCTTTGCTTTGTCTGAGGATCTCTCAGGCTTCTCAAGCTCTTCCAAGCTTCCTTTGTCTCTCACTCTCTCGTAAGGTCTTTGTTCTAAAGCTTTGATGCTAGTGATGGTCTCTTGTGTTGTCTTTGCTATGAGTTTCTTTGTTGATGCTTAGGTTTGTGTAAAGCCACTGTTCTCAGGGGTCTGTTGTTTTGTTTATCTTATAGTTCACTATGGATGTGAGTTTGTACTTTTTAAAAAAAATTCTGTAGCTTCTTTAAACATTCTTTTTAAGTTTCAGTTTGGTCCACGTTCTAAGTTTCTTTGTTAAACTTGTGTTGTGTATTATGAAGTCATGACATTAATAAGCTAAGAAATAAGAATCCGTATACAAAGCTTTCACGTTCTGTATTTTTTTCCAGAGTATTTGAAGTCTTATTGCTTGATTTTGTTGGTTACTTACATGCATTTGTGTGTTTGCTTTGTCTCAGGATCTCTCAGGCTTTGCTTTATCTCAGGATCTCTCAGGCTTCTCAAGCTATCCCAAGCTTCCTTTGTCTCTCACTCTCTCGTAAGATCCCCCCTTCACTCGTTCTATTATGGGTTTTTGTTTGTTCAATTTATGCCGTTTTCAGAATCAGATAGTTATAGTACTTGGAATAAGTGGTTGTTCAATCTTTTTGGGTTTTATCTGTAACTTGTGTCCAATTACGTTCAAATAGTGATTTTTTTTGTTTCAAACATTGGTCCTACAAATGTGTGTTCACGGCATTGTTTGTTCAATTTACGAATATGATCATGTTGGAATCTGGAGTTTAAACATCAAATTTAATTTCCATCTGGTAAATATATATATATATATATATATATATATATATATATATATATATATATATTTGACGCCAAGTTTAATCTCTCTTGTTCTGGAAATAATCTTTGAATACACGTTTAATCTCTCTTGTTCTGGAAACAATCTTGAATATGAATTTAGTTCTAAGAAAAGAGAGTGGCATCAATAAGAATGAACCTACGAATCACAATGTCCATCACTGGTCACTCAGTTTACTCTTGAGATATGCAAAGACTATGGCCAGTAGAATCACAATCATTACAATCTACATTATCGTACATATTTTTATATGAATGTGAACGTCTTTTGCAATTTTTGCAAGCTCTCTTGTCTCAAGCTCACACTATCATTTGGTCTCACACTCTCCAAACTCACTCTCTCGATGGCAAAAGATGTAAGCTCTGACCCTTTCTTGTTTGCATTTGTGTATAGAATCTTTAGTTTGTATGGAACTTGAGTTTATGTGTGTAGAACTGTATTTAGGTTGTATGGAACTTGAGTGTATGTGTATAGAACTTGAGTCTATGGGTTTATAAATGGAACTTGCTGTATGTGTTTTTCTTTAGACTTGGACTCCCGAGGAAACTAGGTATTTTTTTCAACTGTACGCGGAAGAGAGAAAAAAGGAAACAAAGGTGGTACAGACATGAATAAAGTAGGAAAAAAGAACATCATGGATGCATTTGAGCTGAGGTTTAAGAAGGGATTTTCGGATTGGAAGAGGGACTACAAGAACAAGTACGACACATGTAGGAAGAAATACATCAGGATTAAGACGCTGACTCAAAACAGGACAGGGCTTGGGTATGACAACATGGGAAGAATTCTCATGTCAGATGATTGGTGGAATGAACGTGAAAATGTCAGTTTCACATTCTCTTATGATTATTTCACATTCTCTAATGATTATTTAACATTCTCTCTTCTCTCTTCTTGTTTGGTTGAGTGCATTATAACGATGCTATCACTGACTTACTCTTTCTTTTTTTTGTCAAATAGGAGTGTCCTGGGATTAGAAGATCCACATGCAAAGAGATTGATAGAGCGCTCAACATGGTGAAGATAATGGTGATGATGGAGAAGCAAGTTTGACTTCTAGAGTGGGTGAAGATAATGATGATGATGAAGCTGATTCTCAGCCAGCAGCAGAAACTCAAGCACTGGAGACAGAAACACAGCCACAAGTCCAGCGCCAAACTCAGCCAGCGACTCAGACGCATTCTGGAAGTTCAAGAGCAAAAAGAAGGCGTAAAGAGAAAGATATGGTTGTAGAAGCTTGTGACAAACGGACTGATACACCTATTACTGAGAGATTGAGTCACAAAACAGATAGAGGAGCAGGATGGCGTATAGTTCGACAACTTATGTATGAATCTGATCAACAATGTTATGATATTCTTCGGATGAATCAAAGAAATTTTGAAGCTTTGTGTAAGATGGTAACAGAGCGATATGGATTAAAAGAGACTCACAATGTCTACATTGAGGAATCGGTTGCGATGTTTCTCGAGGTTGTTGGTCAAGATAAGACTAAGCGGGACATTGCTGCAAGGTATCAAAGATCAGTGGATACGGTACAAAGGAAGCTTGATGATGTCTTGAGTGCTCTTCTAAAGTTTGCAGCGGATACACTGAAACCACAAGAAGGCGAGTTTGCAAGACCAAGTCCTGTTTTGAGGAATGATGCTCGGTATTGACCTCATTTCAGAGATTGTATCGGAGCACTTGATGGAACGCATGTCCCGGTTCGCCCTCCAAGTCAAAATACAGAAGCATATAATGGCAGAAAAGGAGTTACAATGAATGTTCTTGCTATATGTAACTTCGATATGAAGTTCATATATGCATATGTCGGTGTACCTGGTAGAGCACATGATTCAAGGGTCTTGACTCATTGTGCGAGGAATGAGGCTGCTTTCCCACATCCTCCTCCTGGAAAGTATTATCTAGTTGATTCCGGATATTCGACTAGGACAGGGTATCTTGGTCCGCATCGTAATATGCGATATCATCTAGGTCAATTTGCTACAGGAGGACCACCAGTTAGTGCACGAGAGTTGTTTAACCGAAAGCATTCAGGTTTGCGATCAGTGATTGAGAGGACATTTGGAGTATGGAAAGCAAAATGGAGGATTTTGGATCATAAGCATCCAAAGTATGGTCTGGTCAAGTGGATTAAGCTGGTGACAGCGACGATGGCGCTACACAACTTCATACGTGATTCACATCGGGAAGATCATGATTTTGTACAATGGCAAAGAGATGATGATGGAGAAGGAGAAGAAGCTGATAGTGATAGTGATGAAGAAGAAGAAGAAGGTGATGATGATGATGATCGTGGTGGTGGACATATTGTATATGAGCCTACCGGGGATAGAGCGATGGAAGATTTGCGTGATAACATCACAAATGAATATGGTAGAGGTCATTTACCATATTAAATGTTGGTTTTCTTTGCTTATAACTTTGGTTATCATTTATATGTGATTTTTATTTAAGACTTGATGTATTTTTTTATCAACCAACTTGATGTATTATTTAGCTTTTGTTTCGGGATAAAGATTTTGACGTATTATTTTTGTTTTAATTTAGATTATGATTTATGACATAAAATATTGTTATATTTGTATATTTGAACCAAAAATTTTATTACCAAGTAAACATAGTATTCCTATGGATGTAAATATATTTAAACTAAATTTTATTTATTTAAAATGTAATTTTACAAAAATTTTAAAATAAAATATAAATAAATAAAAATAATCGCAGCGTCTGTCAAACGAACAACCCAAAACTGCTTCCTGCGTCAGCGTCTAGCGTCGGTGTCAATTTCCTGCGTTTCCGAAACGAACACTAATCAGCGTCAGCGTCGGCATCGGCGTCGGCGTCTATAAAACGAACAACAACCAAACGAACTTAACGCCGACGCCGACGCCGACGCCGATGCTGACGCCGACGCAGACGCCGATGCTGACGCCGAAAACAGCGTCAACCAAACGAACATGCCTATTGTCTGTAATAGAGATCGCTTGAAGAAGATCCCACAAGAAGTAAGAAACCATCTTTGACTTTCTGGTCATAGTTAATAATAACCTTATGTCCCTACAAGAGAAGAAAATTAAATACGTACATGATCAGCTTTAAGTCCGCCATTATCATAATAATCAAGAAGAGTGCAAGCAGTAGCAGTGCCGCTCTAGACAAATTAATCTAACAATTAGTCAATCTATATAGTTTAGCGAAGGGACAGAAATTCAAGGTGGAATCTCCGTCCATGACCGGAGCCTTATCTGCAATCACTCTCGGATCAGGATCAGACACGTTAGCTGCCATAGGCCATAGCTAACTGGACTTGATACTCCTCCTACTCCATCAAATTGAAATTCATCCACAGCCGCTGCCAGATCACGCGCTTGCTCAAACGTTTCCAATGCCGGCATTGTGACTTTCCTGTCACACGGAGGCATTACCTGACGAAGAGAAAGATGGAGAAGAATCTGGGCTAGGGCTAGGGCTAGAGCCAAGAATAGGGGTGGGATCGATCATCTAGTCGTCTCGTCTAACAATGTGATGATCTCCGAATCCGCCGCCAACACAACTACTTCCTCCGATGTGGAGTTTCCAAAGAAGATGTTTTCATCTTCGGCATCCTTCGTCAACAACAAACTGATCTCTCTCTCTCTCTCTCCAAATTTCTAGTTTATCTTTCTAGGAAGAAAAGGTTAACACATAAAAATGACGTGGAAGAACGAAATATTTTGATTGGTTTTTGTGTGTTTTTCGGTTATTGATATGACAGTCTTTATTGTGTTGGTTTATTAAACATTTACATATCTTACTAGGTACCATGTGATAAAATTTTTAAAAATTTAAATTATATTTAAACTAGATGATATCAAACCAATTCAAATTTTAACTTAATTTCCTAATTTAAATTTAAATTATTTAATTAGTTTCAAAAACTAAATTAATCAGAATATTTAATTTATCTTTTTTTTTACAACGAATCTAGATAATGGTTTGATACTTGCAAAATCTTTTATTTATTCTATCACAAAAGCACATATACAAGAAGTATCATCATCAAATAACCTAATAAAGTTTTACTAATACTTTAAATAACATAAAATATAAATCTATAAAAATAAACCATAATTACAAATTATCAGTGAAACCTATGAAATCAAACCCCTCTTCATCAAAGTCTTAATTCCATTTTATATGAATTTTCTCTTCAGCGGCGTTCATATTAGCACTCATTAACAAAATCTATAATAATTAAAAATATACTACTATTTAACTAAAATTTTATAAACTAAAAGTAATAAATTATATATACCTAATAAAAACTTGATTTTTTTAATTATAAAGGCGATAGGTTATATTCTTTGGACTTATATTTTTTGAACGGTAAGACAATTCGGTGACATAAAAGAGAAGAAAATTTCCTTTTAAAATAATAAATAAAAAAATTAAACGATTTAATATTTCTAAAGTAAACATAAGATGAACAAAACTATACAATTATTGATAAAATTTAAAAATACTTGTTAATAATAATTATCCCTGAATATAATGAAAATAATTATTAGTCAATCACTAAAATAATAAAACATGATAAATAAATAAAATAATCTAAAATATAAATTCAAAAAGTTATTTATTAAAACTAATTACCAAACTTAAATCATGGAATATGAAAAATAAGCTTCTAAAATAATAAAACATGATAAATAAATAAAATAATCTAAAATTATGAAAATTATGATAAGTAAGCAAAACTAAAACCACCATCTAAAATTATTAAGAAATGACAAATAAATAAAATTACCAATTAAAATTATTAAGAACATGATACATTAATAAATGATCTAAACTGTGGAGAATATGAAAAATAATCAAAATTAAAATTACTAAAAACATAACCAATAAAAAAATTACCTAAAATTATGGAAAATATGACTAAAAATTTTCTAATACTATGGAGAATCTAACAAGTAAGCAAATTCACTTCATAAATAATAGTATATATTTTAAATTTATTAATATTTTATTTTTTATACAATATTTTTTATTATCTATTAAACTTATATAAAATTTTATAGTTATCAAAAATTAAAACTAAACAATATTTATATAATTTGTAGATATCTAAAAGAAAATAATAATATTACGATTAAAAATTTATAATTAAAAAAACTTTAAATTTTTTTGAAAATTTTAGTAATATAAATTGTATAATTATAAAATTAAAATTAAATAATATTTCGAAATTTATAATGTCATATTTGAATATATTTATTTTAGTGATGATTTATGAGTTATTACCATATTCTAAAAAGTTTATCAAAAATATAAATTAACAATAAATATAATGTATGAGTTATTGTCATATTCTATAAAGTTTACAAAAAATATATATCAACATTAAATATAATTGTTAATGTCATATTTAACAATAAGGCATGTCATCAATATTATTAGTTATGTCACATTGTTTTTAATAAAAATGATTGTAAAAAAGACATGTAATAAATCACTTTGCAAAGAATGTATATGGGATTTGGAATTATGTTTTCTAATTTCTATCATGATTATAAAATGTAAGCACTATAAGTTGGCAGCTGGTATTAATGAAATAAGATATCCTGCTTTCTCAACTTTTTTTTGAAATACTCAGGGTCCGACTAGTTTTAACGCAGAGGTTGTAGTTGCAAGGTGCAGAGTTTGCATATGCGGGTTGTTACAGTTTCAAGCGTTATTAGGCATTTTATAACTGGCATAACGTTTGAAAATTATTGCGTTTGCGGGATATTTATGACTGGTTGATTAAAAAATATTGCAGTTGTTTAATAATATATTACCAATATTAACATATTATAACATTATAAAAAACTATTGTAATAAAATATAATATTTATCAATATAATATGATAAATAAAAATATTATGCTTATTTATTTAATTTTTTAAATTAGTCGAAATTTATAATTTAAATAAAATTTGTTTTGAAGATTTATATTAAAACTTTTAAAAGAATATTTTATTTCGTTTTATATAAGTGTATATCTTTATATATGTATGTATATTAATTTTAAAAAATTCTAATGAATAGTTAGTTTAAAGTTTTTATAAAACAAATTATGATAAAGTTTGTGAATTTAAATTAATATCTAGAATATTTTTATAGTTTTATTTATAATATTTTCATTTTTAAAGTTTGAATTTTAAAACTTAAAAAAATGAAAGTAATTTTATATTTATTTATCCATCCATCTGCAACCACCCGCAACCCTCCACAACCGCAAACGCCAGTTTTTGATTTTCAGAGATTCGGAGCGGTTCGAAACGATTTATAGCGGTTTGTATGATTGTTTCGAAACGCTGTCAACCGTCAGCAACCACAAAAGCTACGTTTGTGGATGGTAACGGAGAAACCAGTCGAGCCCTCAATTACCTCTCAGTAACGCTGCTCTTGTGCATATGCGTAACCCAAAATCTTCTAAATTTTACTTTTAATTAATTATACCAAAAGCAATTATTCCATCTGAACGATGTACACATTATATAACCATGTCATCCTTATTTTAAAACTCATAAAGTAACCTTCAGAAGTTCAGATTCAGATTATATCGCTTCAGTTTAGATATCCGGAAAAAAAAAAGAAGCAAAAACTTAAAGTAAAACATGAAGAAAAACACCTAGATTGAATAAAAATTAATCCAACACACATAAAATTAAACAACTATAAATTTTAAATCAAGCATGAAAACAAACATTATTTTATAAACAATATTCATTACTTTATAGAAAGAGTAGTCTTGTTATTTCAATGAGAAAATTATAAATTATTTAATTATGTATTTAAAATATTTATTTAAAACTTAATATTCATTTTATTTATCATATTACCATAAATATTGAATTTAGTATTTGAAATATTTATATATATTTTAAATATTTGTATTGACTATTAATTTTGGATTTTTCGTGTTATCCATCGGGATTCGGTTAATAACAGTTCGGATTAGATATCTTTCGTACCATTCTACAAGACCCATTCAAATATTTTTATATTTCGGATCAGATAACAGATGAGATTTCTGTTCAGATTTCGAATTCTGGATTTTATGCCCATATGTAATTGAAGTGAAAATAAAAAAGGACGTTATAGAGAGAAACACAACCAAAAAGTCGAAATCGAATGCTAGTTATTGTAAATATTATTTATATTTTACATATTGTAGGGACTGGATTCCACTTGTCAACAAGGCCAGAGAAACGAGAGGCTTCGGCTCGCCACACCAGCCAAGTGCTCCATACCGCGTTGGGCTGCAGACGGCGAAAGATCAAGCAAGAAGAAGCCAACGGCCTACCCTGGGAGCCGACCGTTCGGCCCAAAAGTATTACATCTCGGCCCGCCACTCGGCCTTCCGAGTGAAGGGCCATTAGGTCAAAAGAAGAAGAGACACGAGCAACTTCCTCTATTTAAGGAGATCCGCGAGCCTTGAGAAGGGGATCCGGAAAAAACCTACACCAAACACTTGACGGCTAGAGCTAGGGTTTTCATCTTTCCTTGTTTTTAATCGGACTTGTACTTTCACGTCTCCGGCTGTTTTCACCCGACTAATCACCTCATTGTAACCCGAACTTTCCTGATCTAGTAATAAAATTCCTTTGAACTGATCCACCGACGAGTTCTGTCGTACTTACTGATTTAGACCCAACTCGGTTCAAACAGTTGGCACCCACTGTGGGGCAGACAAAGTAGCGTTAACAAACATGGTTTCTGCGGTTCACGACGATACAGAACTCAGCGCAAGACCGCTTCCCATCTCCGACGAGGGAGACGCAACTCGTCGCCCGATTCGTACCGATCCATTCATTTTCTTCCCAAAAAAATCCTACCTATTCGCCCCGGCGACAAAGCCCCGGCGCAAGACCCGTGTGAACGCCGTACTATACGACAATCCATCGTACGCTGCGACGGTCAGTGGACACCTGAAGATTCCGCTCACCTTCTCAACAAACGACGCTATCAGAATCCACACGCCACATAACGACCCTCTGGTCGTCAAAGTGGGCATCGGCGCCTCTGACGTCTGCAGAGTACTGGTCGACACTGAGAGTTCGGCTAACATAATTCTCCTCCAAACATTGTTCCACATAAAGGCAGATCTCGGGTGCATACGCCCCTCAACCCGTGAATTAACCGCATTCAATATGTCAACAACGCAGGTTCTCGGCACGACGCGCCTCCAAACTACTGTACTCGGCGTTTCAACCCTGGCGGACTTCTCTGTCCTCGACGTATCTGCCCCGTACAATGCAGTCCTCGGGCTCCCATGGATCACAGAGGTAGGCGCCGTGGTCTCCACCTATCATCAGTGCTTAAAATTCCCTGGGCCCCTCGGGGACGTTAAAACATTGCGCGGCGATCAACCAACGGCGAGGGCTATTATGCTAGCCATCACCCGGACTCAGCAGTCGTGCACCGTCGTAAACACGATATCCGCGCCAGCCCGGAAGCTCGGTCCACAGCAAGACGAAATAACTGAGGTATCGATCGACGATTCCGACCCGACCAAAATACTCAAAATTGGCGCATATCTCGAAGCCCGTATGCGCGAGAGGATAGTCGCTTTCTTGCAGACGAACGCATCCACCTTCTCGTGGAAAACCGACGACATGACAAAGGCATCGATCCCGCCATTGTCACACACGAGCTCCATATCGACCCAACCTTCAAACCTATACGTCAAAAACGCCGCAAATTGGGCCCGGAACGTTCAAAAGCAGTCAACGTGGAAGTCGAGGGACTAATAGCAGCAGGGTCGATTATCGAAGTAAAATATCCCGAGTTGCTGGCCAACCCAGTCGTCGTGAATAAGAAAAAAAGAAAATGGCGTATCTGTGTCGACTTCACCGATTTAAATAAAGCTTGCTCGAAAGACAGCTTCCCACTCCCTCACATAGACCGCTTGGTAGAAGCTACGGCCGGGAATGAGCTCTTGACGTTTATGGACTCCTTCTCCGGCTACAACCAGATAGCAATGCATCCCCACGACCGGGAGAAAACCGCTTTTATCACCGATCGCGGGACCTACTGTTACAAGGTCATGCCTTTCGGCCTCAAGAACGTAGGAGCTACCTATCAAAGGCTAGTAAACAAAATGTTTGCTAACCAACTGGGGGCCACCATGGAGGTATACATTGATGACATGCTAGTCAAATCGCTTCGAGCCGAGGATCACCTTCATCACCTTCAGCAATGCTTCTCCACACTGAATCAGTACGACATGAAACTCAACCCCGCCAAATGTACTTTCGGCGTAACATCAGGAGAATTCCTCGGTTACATTGTAACACAGCGAGGGATAGAGGCCAATCCAAAACAAATATCAGCAATCCTCGATCTACCGAGCCCGAAGAATACCCGCGAAGTCCAACGACTCACTGGGCGCATAGCGGCCCTCAATCGTTTCATTTCCCATTCAACGGACAAATACTTACCCTTCTACGACCTCCTACGCGGAAACAAACGGTTCCTTTGGGACGACAAAAGCGAAGAGGCGTTCTCCCAAATCAAGCGCTATCTAACTACCCCCTCCCCCCCCTACGTGCTCTCCAAACCCGACGAAGGGGATATACTGTATCTCTATATTCCGGTCTCATCCAAGCGGTTAGCAGTGTTTTAATCAAGGAAGATATGGGCGAGCAGAAGCCTGTCTTCTATATGAGTAAGCGAATGACCGACGTCGAGATGTGTTACCCAATGTTGGAAAAAATGGCCCTCGCTGTAATTACCTCGGCCCGCAAGCTTCGTCCTTATTTCCAATCCCATGCCATCGAGATAGTCTCGAACCAACCACTTCGTAAGGTAATGCAAAATTGCAATCAGGCCGGACGATTGGCAAAATGGGCCTTCGAACTTAGCGAGCACGACATCACCTATCGGAATCGGACAGCAGCTAAATCCCAAGTGCTCGCTGACTTCCTTGTTGAATTGCCACCTGAGTTAGAGCAAGATATCATGCCCTCGGACCGCAACTGGATCCTCCACGTCGATGGCTCTTCCACCAGTATAGGCTCCGGAGCCGGTGTCCAACTGCAATCCCGACCGGTGAGCTCATCCAGCAATCTTTCTGTTTCGGATTCAAAGCCTCCATCAATGAAGCCGAGTACGAATCCTTGATCGTGGGCCTTCGCCTTGCATTGGTCGTTAAAGCTAAACGCCTCAGCGCCTACTGCGATTCTCAGCTCGTCACCAGCCAATTCAGCGGTGACTACGACGCTCGCAACGAACGAATGTATGCCTACTTGAAGATAGTCCAGGATCTCGCCAAGAAGTTCCAATTTTTCAAACTAATAAAGGTTCCTCGAGGAGAGAACGTGTGCGCTGACGCACTTGCCGCACTTGGAAGCCAGCTCCGTGACCAAGTACAAAGAGCCATACCGGTCCATCACATCGACGAGCCAAGCATCACACTAGCAAGTACCTCACTGGTCGCCCCGGTCGCGGATGTCGATACGGCAATCGGCATGCCTATTCCGCCAGCGCACCCGGAGAATGATTGGCGCGCATCCCTCATTGCATACCTCTCGGTCGGCACACTCTCACACGAAAAGTGGGCCGCCAACGACTAAAGGCACGCAGCACCCATTACGTTGTTACCGACGGTGAACTTCATTGATGGACAGCAAACAAAGTCCTGCTTCTCTGAATTAACGGGGAAGAAACCCGGCTGGTAATGGCTGAAACACACGAAGGGGCTGCAGGCAACCATTCGGGAGGGCGCGCCCTAGTTCTCAAAATACGCCAGCTCGGGTTCTACTGGCCAACGATGGAAAATGACTTCAAAGCTTACGTAAAGAACTGTGAAAAATGTCAGCGACACGCACCTTTCATTCATTGTCCGACCGAAACGCTCCGCACCTCGGCCGCTCCGTACCCATTCATGCACTGCGGCATTGATATCATCAGTCCATTGCCCTCTTCGCGACAGCGCAGGTTCGTCCTTGTCCTCACTGACTACTTCACCAAGTGGGTCGAGGCAGAGGCGTTTGTCCAGGTAACCGACAAAGAGATACAGGGGTTTGTCAGGAAGAACATAATCTGCAGGCATGGGCTCCCTTATGAGATCATCACGGACAATGGATCGCAATTCATCTCGAAAACATTCTGTGATTTTTGCGATTGATGGTGTATCCGACTCACCACTGCAAGCCTGCGATACCCTCAGTGTAAAGGCCAAGCAGAATCGACTAACAAAACCCTCATCGATGGAATAAAGAAACGGCTCGACCAAAAGAAAAGGTGTTGGACCGACGAACTGGATGGCGTCCTCTGGTCACACAGAACGACCCCTTCCCGAGCAACCAACGCAACCCCTTTTCTCATTGGGATTCGGCATCGAGGCCATGGCTCCCGCCGAAGTAAACGTCACAAGCCTTCCCCGCGACCGAATGCCTCGCGACATTCCCCTCAATCGCGACATGCTTCTCGACGCCCTTGACAACATCGATGAGCGACGCGACCAAGCCTTGCATCCAAAATTACCAAAACCAGATCGAAGGATACTACAATAAGAAGGTCTGTGCCCGACCATTCGCACTCGGGGACCTGGTCTTAAGCAAAGTTTTCGAAAACACCAAAGAATGGAAGGCCGGTAAGCTCGGTACTAACTGGGAGGGACCCTACAAGATCACCCAAATCGTCCGCCCGGGTGTTTACAGACTCCAGACATCGACAGGGGCCGACGTCCCTCGAGCATGGAACTCTATGAATCTTCGTCGTTTCTACATGAAATAATCCGAGTGAACGTACCCCCACAACAAGGCCCGAGAAACGAGAAACGAGAAACGAGAGGCTTCGGCTTGCCACACCAGCCAATTGCTCCATACCGCGTTGGGCGGCAGTCGGCGAAAGATCAAGCAAGAAGAAGCCAACGGTCTACCCTGGGAGTCGACCGTTCGGCCCAAAAGAATTACATCTCGGCCGCCACTCGGCCTTCCGAGTGAAGGCCCATTAGGTCAAAATAAGAAGAGACACGAGCAAATTCCTCTATTTAAGGAGATCCGCGAGCCTTGAGAAGGGGATCCGGAAAAAGCCTACACACAAACACTTGACGGCTAGAGTTAGGGTTTTCATCTTTCCTTGTTGTTAATCCGACTTGTACTTTCACGGCTCCGGCTGTTTTCACCCGACTAATCACCTCGTTGTAACCAGAACTTTCCTGATCTAGTAATAAAACGCCTTTGAACTGATCCACCGACGAGTTCCATCGTATTTACTGATTTAGACCGAACTCGGTTCAAACATATATGACGATGTTTAACCACACTGATTACAAACCAACATAATGACATCATCTTTTAGGTCCCCAAATTATAAAATACTACTCCCGATCATGTCACGCTTGAATATTCCGATCATGCTTTTATTAGAAAAAAACTAATTATCACAACAACACCGAAATGTGCCTTTACCAGTTGGAGCATCACATTCACCAGTTTTATATCCCCGTTCAATACAGTCCAGAGAGAATTCATCTGATGTCTCATCCGCACATGAATTGAAGCAACGAGCATACGAAAGCCCCTCCATCTCTGCACCTACATCATATTAAAAATGTATGTGAGTTCAAAAAAATAGTTTTCTCCCTCTTTTATCGAAGCTTTATATATATGATCATTATCAGTGCTAGTTGGCATATAACGAAAGCAAAAATTGAAGAAATACCTGAGGTAAACATAATTTGGTTGGATAACGAAATTCCTAATATGACAAGGAGAAAAAAAGTCATGAAGGTTTTTGGGGCACCCATTGATAATTATTTTTGGTACAAGAGTCAATTGATGAGTAAGATGTTGTGAACTTGGATTTAACAATGGCCCCTTTTAAACTGAAACGGTATTGGGAAATCTCTAATTAATTCATGTTATGTTAGTAAAAAGCTAATTTGGGCAAATATCTAATTACATTTATTTGTGTATTTGAAAACATAAATGTAAAATTACTTTGGTGACAATATGTTATTATGGTAATAAAAAGTTGCGTTGACCCAAAAAAAATATATTATAAAGTTACATGAGACAAGATATTTATTTCCCTATTTATTATCAAACTTTTTTGGGATATATATATTTATTTAATTTGACAGATATACTTCAAGATTCTCACAATACTTACACTAATTTGTTTCTTTTGTGATAGATTCATTTTATGTAGACAAAATTAATTAATTTTGATATATTTGACTCTTTTGGCCAAATATTTACATCTATCTATCTATATATATATATATATATATATATATATATATATATATATATAACTGTTTACTCTTTCGAGGATGCATCACGTCATCAAATAGGGTGATCACATATTCAAACCTGTCGTGTCCCATCTCTTATTAAATTACATTGCATTTTGTTTAGGTGCTAAATGGGCCATTAGTTATTGCTGTTGCTAAAAGCAACAGCCCAGCCCAACTGTGATATACATCTTTCCATGAATAGCGGACATCGAGGGTTCATCATCTTCTTCGATCTCTAACTAGCTAAAGCGACAATGGTGTCTTCAGGAGGGTTTTCTGAGACGGATGTTCATGGCGAATCTCAGCATCGAGCTACGTTGTTCCGTTTTGTCTGAGATTCTTAAAAACTTCTATTTCAATAGAATGGTGAACTTAGGGGTGTCAAAATGGGTCATGACCCATGGGTTGACCCAATCCAAGTTGACCCATTAACCCAAATGAAATGTTTATTTTTGATCCAATTGGTTAATAGGTTAATGGATTAACAGGTTAATGGGTTAATAAGTTAATGGGTTAACAGGTTAAATAGATTTATTGGATTGGGTCAATTCTGAGCCATTTAGTTTTTAATTAAGAAAATAGGTCAAATAGGCCTTCTTTCACTTTCTCAACCTTCCTCCTCGACACATTCTCAATTCTACCGACGAAGGATTCTATCGCCGGATTTTTCGACTAAGTAGATTTTTCCCAACGTCTCTTTGCTCTCACGAACACAAGGCTGAAACTCAGTCTCTGTGAATCTGACATTGCCTTCGCTCGAAACGAAATCTCACGAATCAGATTCAACGTTTTACGCGATTCGCGTCGTCTTCTCTCTGGATCAGTCGTCAACTCTTTGGCCATCATTGCAATCTACAGCTCTCAATCTCGTCTCTTGTCTCTCACTCTCTCAACCCTCTGAAGTTCTGAAGCTCTTAATTTCGTCTCTTGTCTCTCACTCTCTCAACCCTTTGAAGCTGGATAACAGCGAGTGGGAGTTCCAGAAATATGGTCACTAAATCAATTAATCGTGCCATCAATTGTGTCTAAATATAAGATATCATGTTATGAGATACTAAGATATCATGTTATGAGATACTCACCCCAAATATAATAGTAACAACTTTGCTTCTCTGTTTCTTAAGTATTTTGAGATAGGTTTCTCAATTCGATCAACTTGGTGTTAAAAATGGTTCATAATAAAGATGTTGGGTTGATGGGTCAATCATTAACCCATCTGATCTATTTAATTTAATGGGTCATGGGTCAACCCAACCCATTTATTAAATAGGTTGAGTTGACCCATAACCCATTAAGAGTCAACTCATTTGGGTTATGGTTTGGGTTGATCCATTTGACCCATTTTAACATCCTTAGGTGAACTCATCTATCCTTCATGTATCCTCCTAAATCTTTATTTTACCTATCTGCGAAATAATTTCAATTTTGTTTGTTGATTTACCTATCTGATTTTAATATGTTTGTGTTATAAGCGCTGCTCTTATATTGCTCTGCTCTTATATTGCTGCTCTTAAAGTACTTATGTCTGATTGGTTAAAGTTGATGAGACATATTTGGATCTCTCTTACACGTTAGTCAAGTCTTTATATGTGATATGTTTTCTTCAGATATATTGTAGATAGTTGAAATATCAAGAAGCCTACGTCAGTGACTCTTTAGGACTCATCATGTACCTGTTTCATCTTGATTAATTTGAAGCTGTTCTGAAAATATTCTTAAAATTGATTGTGATCTGTCTATGTTATTCTCGCTACTTTCTATGTCTACTGAAACTGATATAGATAGATAAATGGGAGATTGTTTAATGGATGTTCACTTCTTTTAATTTTCTAGGGATGTTTACTTCATAGTTGGGAATGCTAGATTGAGTGTGTAAAAGAACCTATATACTAATATACCTTTAATTACTCAAGTATCAGTTATTAGTTTTGTCTCATTGTTTATATGTTTCTTATATACTTATAAAGTTATAAGTATTGTCGTCTCCATAGGAATGGAAGCCTGTGTTCTGCTAGCTTCCCTCATGATTTTCGCTTCCTTGTTTTGTCTCATGATTTTCTCTGATCAACATCTCAACAAAATCTTCATAGCATATTCTATCGTTCACTTCTATAAGTTCTTTTTTTTTTCTTGTCAACACCAAATAGGCAAATAGGCATCTAGTTTTTTGAAATATCCATTTACCACATGTAAAAGTAAGTTGCCCCATCTGTGTAAAAAGGAAGAAAAAAGGATGGAAAGAAAAGTGAATTTATCGAAGAAGAAGACGGCTTGACGTGATTAATAAGTGACGTGATTAGATTTGTTAAGATTAGGATTTGATTCAGTTTAATTTGTGGTCTAAATTAAGTTATTCTTTGGTTTACACAATTACATTATGGTTTGGTTTAAATTAAAAGTCACGGTTTTGGTTTACACATCTAATTTATGATTTGGTTTAAATAAAATCCGGTTTACATGGTTTGTCACGATTTTGCTTAACCAGTTCATTTTGGTTTACTTTGGTTAAAATTATGTAAGTCTATCTTCAGAAAGAACAAAAAAATCTGTGGTCATAAGTAAATAAATCTGTTGAAGTTTGTTAACTAACTCTACTGAAAAGAAATAAACCGGTCAAAAAAATCAAAAGTCTATCAAAATTAAATAAATAGGTGAGCAAGTGATACAAAAATAAATTTGTCAAAAAAGTTCTGTGTCCAAAAAAAAAACAAATATATCAAACCTTAAATAAATCTGTCATGTTCGGAACTACGCTAGGCGCTAGTCGGGCAGTGAATCCGGGCCTAACAAGTTATCGAAAAATCAGAGAATACTCGGAGATTATATGGGGTTTAATTTTAAGTACAATATAATATATTTTAAATATAAGTTTTTAGATATAATTATATATTTTTTTAAGATAATTTTAAACAGTCTCCTTTTGATTTATCGAACATTTAGATTAGGGTGTGTTTGATACGAAAAAATTCCTAAATGCAGTATGCATATGTATATGTTTGCTTTGGATTTGATAACTAATTGTAATTATTTACTAATGAATAATTACACAAAACATGTCAATAATGAGTAAAAATAAGCAATTGTATTTCAACTTTACACAATTAAAAACTTAGGCAGTCAACATGGGAATTAGTCGGTCAACGCAGACATTAGGCGGTCAAATGCAGGTCAACGCCTAGATTCACCGATTTAGTCTAACTCGCCGCGGTCAACCTCCGAACAGCGTCTAGACGGCTAGGCGGCCGCGTTTTCGAAAAGAGTCTATAGCTATAAGAAATAATTCTGTTGATTTATTAATAAATCTGTCAAATTAAATAAATCTGTTACTAAAGAAAAATAAACATAGCAAATAAATCTGTAAAAGTCAAATCAAGTCTATCGATTTTAAATAAGTTTGTGGCAATATATAAATAAATCTATAGTTAGTAAGTCTGCTGCTTCATGCAATGTGAATCAAATAAATCTATCAAATGGCAAAATCATAATTATTAATTTATTTTTAAAATAAACAAAAATTATAGTGATAGTAGTTTTGTAATTATCATTTTCATAACAAATGATCGAAGGGCATTATAGGTGTCAAAGCTAAACCAATAATTAAATTAATATTATAACTAATCTTTTATATACTAAAACGCAAGTCGTCTAACGAATCAGATTCTGACATGTAGTATATTTTAGAAAAAGAAATCAAAATAATATTATTTTCTTTTCGATTTCATTTATTGGAAAATTCCAAATACTTGCATTCCTAAATTTACTCTTCACACACGTGTCCTTCTTTATTTATAAATAAATTTAACTTTTATTTTACTGAGTATTATTTTTTAAATAAGACTAGATTTTGGATCCGCGCGCCCGCGCGGATGTATGTTTGAAATTATTAAAAGTTAAAAATTGATTTTACACTTCCATAATGTTTTCAGTTTTGAGTTTGGTGTATTTTCTTCTGTTTTTAGTGTCTAATTATAAAGTATGATGTTGTACCATATTTTTATTTATTTGTAACTTTCAACATTAAAGTGTTAAAATACTTTATTACTAAGATAATATTGTGGGTGTTTGATTAGATTATACTCCATCTTTTTATTTCAATTTAGTTTTCGTCAGATTATAAATATGGATTTTTAAATCTGTAATAATCAGAACTATTGGAAAGGTACAAAAAAAACATCGATATATAATTCTGAAAAGTAAACGTTTGGAAGCCCATCTGTAACCATATTGGACCAGTTTATTTTGAATTGTTTAATCATATTATTAAAAACAAATAAGTGGACCTTCATCAAAAATCAAAGCCCAAAAAAAAAAAAATTTCGCGAAAGAAACAGAAAAATATTTCCTTCAGTGCGATTCTGATTCAGTCTGAAACAACTGTTTCTCTTTGAAGATATTTGTCAGTTTATTTTCCTGATCTATGAAACGGCTGGATCGCTTTAATTGGAAGAACGATTGAAGATAGATCTATAGTTTAGTACTGCAGATTTTGTCATCCAGGTTTGAGTTTCTCGATTTAGGTTTAGTTTTTTTTATTTACTCAAGAGTTACCTCAAATCTCTATTCTGTGTTATGAACTTCTTATACTTCATCTAAGGTGTTGAAAACGAAGATCATCTCTCAGATAAAGACAGATCCCGTCCCCCCTTTAATCATGAAGTAGAAAGGTCGCTTAAGTTATAACTCGGTGAAGGATAAGTCAGCGCTCTGTTTTGTATCGGGTACTTTCATCAATTTTGAGGAGTTGGTTTCGATGACATATCTTTATACTTGGTCCAGGTAATTTTTCGTTTAAATCTATGTGTTTTCATTTTTAATGTAAGATGAATCTGGGATAATTTTGTTTATGTAAGCGATCTTGATGTAAGTTAAAGCTGAATGTCTCTTAAGTATCAAAGTTGTTTGTTAACATACATAAGATGAAGAGTAAAGACAATCTTAAGTACAGAAGTCGGATTAAATGGATTATCTCAATTCTGTAAAAAGCTTGATTTCTAAATATTCAGTGTCTGAGCATACCTATTATTGAAGAAGTAATATACTTTGCAGGTATAATGTATGAGTAAAGGAGACAAATAACCCTTTATGAAGAAACAGAGGGACAGGGGACAAAATTCTGGTGGAAGAAAAGCTAAAACAGAGTCATGGTGAAGCAAAGATATATGGGAAACATCTGGAACATATTAGATGGCAAAGGAAGAACATAGTTATAATCTCGTAAGTTTTGTAAATTTTATCATTGTTTTCATAATAATATTTTCAAGTTATTAACTATTTCAATCACCTTTCCCATGTTATTGGACGTGGAGAGAACCAAGTACCAGTCACCAAGCTGCAAAAGAAGACAACAACCTTGATTGGACAACGGACTTATAATACGGTTAGTAATCAAAAATCTTCTATAACTAATAGGAAAGGTGATAGAAAAGTAGGACATTGATGCATAAAATCGATTGAGGAACCTTGGCTTTAGAATAGAAGTTTGTTTTTTTACACCCAATGTAAAACCATGCCCAATCAATGTCTATTGCTTCAATGGTGAAAATGATCTTACAAAACTCCACCTGCAAATGTATTTTTTAAACTCCAAAACTTTATGTGAATCTTAGGAAGCAATTACGAAAATCATATAAAAACAATAAAATTTTAATGTTTCAACGTGATTCGCAGCAATGACTTCAGAAATGGACCTGATCTCAGCATCATTCCAATCATAAGTTATGTGTTTACCATCCTTCTTTTCATTAGATTTCTCAACAGGAGCAAGTTGTAAATGATCATTAGATAGCCTAAAAACATTAAAATCCATAACCATCATTAACTCGTGTGTTTGTGAAAACAATATAAACTAAAAATCCAAATCACAAACCTTTCTGTCAACTCCAAAACTTCAGGTTCTGTTGGATTGAGGTACAGGCGAGATGCATCGAAGGCGTTTGTGATTTGTACCTCTCCTAGTACATATAAAAATTCTCTTTTAAATCAAGCAGAGTTAATGATATGAAATAGTTTTGAAGAACCAAGTTACCTCTGAAGAAGTTGATTTTTGCAAACCTTAGCAAGCAAATAATAGTTCGATCTTTGCACTCCTCAATGAAATCTTCAATTTGCTCAGCATAAGTTCCCCAAAGACAACATTGAAGATTGTTTCCTCTGTAGAATTAAAGCTTAGTTAATAAGAAACAGAAAACTCTAAATGTCGTTTTTTGGAATATCGTTTGGAAAAAGTAGAGGTTATGAGAACTTACTGTGAGTCAATTAACCTAAATTCGACCCTTTTCCTGTCTTCTCCTTGTGCTTTGACGGTTTGCACTGGGTCAAGATCATGAACTCTCCCTATCACATCTGACAGAAACCAAAAAAAAAATATTTAGTTTTTTAAATAGTATAAATACATCTTCCACCAAAACGATATGTAGACAATTATGTTAAGAATTGATAAAAAGAGTACCTATAAGGTATGGAACCTATTTGATTGTGGCCTTATGAATGTCTTCATAATTGGCAAGAGAAAGGAAGAGACGATTATCAGTTAAATCGGAACCTCTTACCACAGTTTCACCGGCTATGCTCATCTTGTACTGATGATGTGGTGTTTTATATTTGCCACCGGCTGGATTCATTGTCATCTTTTCAGTGACTCCCCATTTTCATTGTGGAAGCTCATGTTGAACACGAAGCATCATTGTCCTTTTGCAAGAGGCCTGGATTTTGTTTCCCTAATAAACATAAAAATGGTTATATTAGTTCATTTTCTTAAAGCATTTACCGGTTAAAAAAAACTTTAGGAATTGCTACTTACACATTGGTCTGCTAAAACCATCTCAAATGTATCACCAAAAGGAGTGTTCTGTGAGAAAAGAGACAATATGATGTGAGAGAGTAATAGAAACAGAGTATGGGCGAGTGTAAAAGACGGAGAGAGTAAAAGACTAAGAGAGAATCAAAGAGTAAGCAATTGAGAGTAAGAGAGTATGAGAGTTTCAGTGAGTATCCAAGAGATTAATTTCGTGAGTAACAAGAGAGAATAGAGAGATTAAGAGTCTGAAAGAGTTTGAAACCAGAGAAAATGAAGAAAGAGAACTCCTCTTTTCTTGAGGTTACAAAGTGTGTACAATGGCGGCTTTATAGCCAGATTACAACTTGCAAGGTATTAAACAAATCATAAAGTACAAATCTACTAAACTAATATTATTGTGGGGTTTCTAATGGAGCCAGGAGGATGCAGCCAAGGTGAATCTCGACCAGAGGGAGTGAGAGTGACAGGAGGGAGAGATGGGCACAGTCTGGTTGAGTGAAAGTGACAGCAGGCTCATCCTCTTATGCACATGTGACTTTTACTCTATTTAATTCCAAACTTGCCTAAACTCTCTCCAACGGTCTGATACCCTTTTTAAACTTCAAATCTGCTTCAGAAGACTCAGCTGGACGAGTTTCCCACTTGCCTTGACTTCCAAGACACTCTAGGTTACTTGCACTCCAAGACTGTACAAACAGATTCAAATCTGCTTGTTCTGGATGCTTCACTTGCTTGCTCTGGATTTGCTTGATATCTCATCAACTCCAGCTTCATTTATCTTTATTCCAACACTCCCTCTCAAGCTTGACCACAGGAGATCCTTGGACAAGCTTGGAACACTGAAGAAGCTCCCTCATTAAAAACCTAAGTGTGGAAAACCTCATGGGATAAAACCAACACTTAGGGAAAAAGAGTGGAGTTCAACAATGCCTAGGGATTGGCCAGTGAGTCTAAGGACTTTCAGATAACTCATGGTGGAACCCTTAAACTCTAGATCATGGCCTAACTTGTGCTGCAAGGATGAACTCCATAACTTGCACACACCACCATCTCGGAACTCTCTTTTAGGCCAGTTGTGTCTCCCCCTCTCTTCTGACTACTTGCCATCTTGAAAGGGCTTAGGGACCACCAGCTTTTACTTCAGAGAGCTCCAACTAAGGTACCTGATACATTATCCCAAAGGTGCATCAGTTCTCAAGACAATGCATTCAATCAGATCAAGCTCAATAACATTTTAAGTATAATAACAATCATGAATGTTTTGAGATGAGTTTGAGGTGCTTCCCTTTCATCAGTATGGTGGGGAGTGAACTCCACTTGAATCCCCTCTTGGTAAAGACACAATCTGGATCATGGAAGCTCAATCTCATGCTTGGAACTGAGAATAGAAAGGACCAAGCTCGCATGGAAGGCATAGGTTCTAGATGGCTTCTTTGATCCGGTTGGTAATGAGTAATGCAAGAGTGAACTCCACCGCTTGCAAACTCCACTTTTGATCTGAGTGAACTCCACTTCTGATCTCTGGTGAGGCAATGGACGACTTGAACCTTCAGGAGTGCTCACCATTACCCCTCCTCAAGCTTGATCCAGAGAGTATATGTGAAGGACCAAGCTTGGAAGTGAGCAATACTGAACTTGAACCAGGAGCACAACAGTCCCAACACCTGCGCTTAAGCCAACTGATCCACCCTTGGTCTCTGCTCCAATGCCTTACACCACCATTCTTCCTTGTGTGTCTCTTGAACCAGGAGCTCAACACCCAAACAGGCTGCGCTTAATTCAACCGGTTCTACACACAAGGTATGAGAAGATACAGCCTGGTGGATGGTTGGTCAACTTCTGGTCTGCCTCTCCATCAATCCTCCTTGAGGTATCTTCAAAGGACAGTCGTGTTCTGGCTCAACCAAGACTTATTACCATCTGACCTCTTCTCCAACAATCTCTCCATGGTCAGGAATATACATCATGTGTAGGCTCTGAACAGCATGGGCAAAATCTTCTTCTTTGTCTTGATTTGATGATGGACAGAGAACAACACTTGTGTACCTGAAACATCACTCAAACTCCAGCAAGAATCAGACCACACACACTAGGATCAGCCCTTGATAACTCACCAAGTCTGATCCCAATGTTTTTGAGAAAAAATGCAATGGACAGAAGAATCTAAACAACTCATTCAGTTCAACTCCATGCACATAAACATCACTAACTGCTCAGGTATGATAACTCATCAATAACAAGGCAATTAGGCTATTTTATCAATTTTAATGACAATCACAGAGACTAGACAACTCATCTATCTCTTTATGCAACACATGAATGCAGTACAAGATCAGGAAACTCTCATAGACCTTTAGCAATGCAACAAGACAGAAGCTCATACTAAGCAACTCACTTAGACCAGAGATAACACAAACATCATAAGTATCATGGGACAGAAACTAGGTTCAACAACTCTAGCAACTTGAACCTGTCCCAAGAATACCAAACAAACCAGAGATTCATCTAGACAACTTAAGCAAGTTTAATAACTTTCCTAAGACAGAGAATAGATAAATCCAACAAGTTGACACAATGCTCATACATAAGAAAGGAGGTCATGCTTACAAACAAGAAACCTGAGCTGGTTTCTTGAACCTCCAGCCCATGGGGGCTTACTGAGAATGTATTGTGGAGCCCTCCTCTCCTCCAGCTTCCTTGGATAGAGAAAGAGCTTCTGGTCGCCATTCATCACCATGAGCAAAACTTTTGCAGATTTGCCATTGAGCTTCATTTGAGGTATGGCTCCAAACATCCATGCCTCCTGGGTTTTTCTTCATAATTATGACCCATAGATGATTGTTTGGACCTTTGAGCTTCACTGGAATCGCCCCAACTCTTGTCTTCTTCATCTTGGAGAGTTTTAGACCATTGGACAATAGAGAACACTCACTGGTTTGCATGAAGCTGAGCTTGAAACTGGACTTTGATGAGGCTTGCTGGACTGAGCTGAAGCCTTCTTGAGTTCCAGAAACTAAAGTTCTCCTTTATCTTGAGTTATGGTGAGCTTCTTCCCTTTTGGAAAAGCTTTGGACCAGAAGATACAAGGATGAACAGGAACAGAGTTTTAAAGAGAACTTTGAACAGAAATGATTTGCGGAAGTGTTTCTGGTTTTCAGGAGCTTAAAGCTCTGATACCATGTGAGAAAAGAGACAATATGATGTGAGAGAGTAATAGAAACAGAGTATGGGCGAGTGTAAAAGACGGAGAGAGTAAAAGACTAAGAGAGAATCAAAGAGTAAGCAATTGAGAGTAAGAGAGTATGAGAGTTTCAGTGAGTATCCAAGAGATTAATTTCGTGAGTAACAAGAGAGAATAGAGAGATTAAGAGTCTGAAAGAGTTTGGAACCAGAGAAAATGAAGAAAGAGAACTCCTCTTTTCTTGAGGTTACAAATTGTGTACAATGGTGGCTTTATAGCCAGATTACATCTTGCAAGGTATTAAACAAATCATAAAGTACAAATCTACTAAACTAATATTATTGTGGGGTTTCTAATGGAGCCAGGAGGATGCAGCCAAGGTGAATCTCGACCAGAGGGAGTGAGAGTGACAGGAGGGAGAGATGGGCACAGTCTGGTTGAGTGAAAGTGACAGCAGGCTCATCCTCTTATGCAAATGTGACTTTTACTCTATTTAATTCCAAACTTGCCTAAACTCTCTCCAACGGTCTGATACCCTTTTTAAACTTCAAATCTGCTTCAGAAGACTCAGCTGGACGAGTTTCACACTTGCCTTGACTTCCAAGACACTCTAGGTTACTTGCACTCCAAGACTGTACAAACAGATTCAAATCTGCTTGTTCTGGATGCTTCACTTGCTTGCTCTGGATTTGCTTGATATCTCATCAACTCCAGCTTTATTTATCTTTATTCCAACATGTTCTGCCTCCAGGAATGTAAACACTTGACCTGAACTCGCCAGTTATCCTTAAAAGGGCGAAGTTTTGTGAGAGGATGAAAAGAAGTTATTGTTGACATTTTTAGAGAAACTGCTTTGAATGTTATGGTTTAGACGTTATTGGGGAAAAGGTTTATATAAGTATGTTAAATTAGGGTATCAATTAGGGTTACACGCAGAAAAATCTTCAACTATTGTGGAAGTTGTGATTATTTTCAATTAAATAGAGAATATATTCTCTGATTTTATTCCCAAATTTAAAAGTTTGTTTGCAAGTTAACGTAATAAGATGAATATATGGTTTAAATGATTTGATTTAGACGTGATTTGCAAGATTAAAAATCAAAAAAAGAATCTTGTGTTTGCATTTTCGGCGTGATATTGTGATTGTTAGGATGTTTTGCTCCTATAGGAATTAATTGTGGGAGTTCAATTATTTAAGGAAATGAAAAAAAAAATTGAAGTTTTGATTTAAACCAAATACATGCATTCCGGTTTAATAGTTTTGTTCATCAATTTATAAAGCATGATATAAAATATGATTTTAACCAATTACATGGATTTGTATCTAACCAATTTGACGTTTTTGTTTCTACAGAATGATGAAAACCGGAAGTCTTACATACTTGGAATTCAAGGTAGATAAAGAGGAAGGAAGGTAATATCACAAAGTCATAGAATGGTTGGTCACGTAAGGGTTTCTAATTGAATGGTTTAGTAATGTGGCAAATCGCAAAACATTGTGTTTTATAGATTAGAAAGTATGATATGTAGGGAACCAAAGATTAGTTGGTTTAGTGATGGTTTATCTAATCCATTAAGAGAAGAGAAAGGTTTAATCGATGGTTTATTTATATGTTTCTAGTCAATGGTTTGGTACAAATTAAAGTGATATCTCGTGTCGGTTTATTAGGTAAGATAATCGATTGTGTTGGTTTAATTTAAAAACAAAACTCTGTGTTTTAAAGACAGCGGCATAAGGATGTAATATTTGTGGAAAAATCAGGGCTAATTCTAAAATGTACTTCAGTTTTAATATATTAGATTTGCGCCCCGATTGGAGATTAGGCTTTCAGGACTGCTAGCAATTGTAAAGCCATCAAAGCCAATATTTAACCAATCAGACTTTCTTGACTTTTAATACTTTTAAAGCCTCAACAGCCTATGTCCTTTATTTTACTCTTTGTTTCGGACTTTTGTTAAAAACATCTATACCGTGACTCTTGTTAAGAACTTTAACTATAAACAAAAACATTTTTGTTTGATCAAAAAAAATAAAAATAAAAACAAAAACATTTTTTAATTGTTATTCTTTATCATGTTTTATTTTCCTCCCCCCTCCCATTACAATTATAACATTTATACAGATTTAAACTAACTTAATTTCAAGTTATATTTGATAATTAATCATTAACTTTTTTTATTGTTCTTTTGAAATCCATATTGCCTATCTTATGTTATTTCATTCATTATATATAATAGATGACTTTAAATATTCATATACTATTAATATAAAAAATGAAAAAAATTGAAAAAGTTATATAAAAGTTCAAATTTGAAAACATATAATTCACTTTTAAAACATGTATTTATTTATTTAACATATATAAAAATAAATAAATATTAAAAATATAAAATAATTTTTAAAGTTGTTTCAAAAAGTATTTTTCAAATTTTGGATTTAAAAAAATGAAAAAGAATTGAAAAAGTTTTATAAATGATTGAATTTGAAAATATATAATTCGAAAACAATAAAAACTAATTCTTTTATTTTTATAAAAAAAAGTTATAACTATTCATAAAGCAAAAATATTTTGAAGAATTTCAATGACCAATTTAGACCTAATTTGAGTTGGAAACACGGAAAAAATCATTTAGATTATTTGAAAATGCGTTACAATATGTATTTCGAAAATCCAAAAGCTCAACAACTTCATCTAAATTTTTTTTTTCAATTTATTCCACTATTTAGTGTAATTTTTGATTATTAAATAATAAATAAAAAAAAGTATGAACTTTTGTCGTTTTGAATAGTTTTCTCAAATTTTATTTTCAAGATTTTGCATTCTTACAAATTTTATATATGTTTTTGTACATAATTTAAATATATATTTTATAATAGTTACATTTTGTAAAGTTTCTGATACCAATCAGATTTTTGAAAATATTGAAAGTAACAGCTACAGTTTTTACAGCCAAAATTCTAAAGCCAAAACCTAAAGCGAAAATCCTTACCAATCGGAGCCTTAAAGTAAAAATAAAAGATTTAACTTTCTTTTTTATATCCCACGATTTCTTTTTTTAACTTCCCACTATCTCCACTTATCATCTTAAGCTAGTCGCCGTCAATGTTGCAAATAGGGAATCTGAGAAAATTAGTTTTGGAACACAAATCTCTCAACTCGACACAATTTTTTAAAAACGAAATTTGTAAGTTTTTTCATTGGAAAAAAAATTCAAAAGCTTTTTCCGTATGGTTGCTGCCGCCTGCCGCTTTAGGTGACGGAGGAATCGAGAAGAGGAACATGAAGATGGTCAATTGGTTTCTTACTTTTTACATGGCTATATTGCAATTTGTTTATTTTTCATCAGCTTTCTAATTTGAATACATTTTACAGATCAGAACCTTACGACTTCACAATAGGATTCATGCAAGCTGGTGGCGTCTTCTTGCAACTCGGTAAATGGTGGTCGTATTTACAAGAAATCAATAATCACGTTAACGTCCAGCTTATATTTTCCAAGTTACTTAGTAAAACATGTCTATGACAAGCATTTGTATGAATCTCTACAATAACTCAATAAGCATTTGTATAAACTATATACTGATTATTTATGAAACTATCAACTTTTTGTTTTATCTCTCATTTAGTATTCGTTTTGTTAAAGTTTTTGCAAGATTTTATAGAAAAGATCAAAGTTTGCTGGTAAGAAACCGTAATTAGTATGTTGATGTTCTCTTCTTCTTTTTGTAAACCTTGCATACTATTTGTTGACTTCATTGTGAAATTATTTACATGATTCTTAAAAATGTTCATTTTTTTTATAATAAATAGCTTTCAACTTTTTAAAATTATTTTAAACCATTTAACTATACTTGATAAAGGATCTTATACTTCAACACTTCTTTTTTTTCTAAATCAATAAGTAACACTTATATATTGACAATTAATATTAAAAATAAAATAAGCCCATGCTATGCATGGATAATATACTAATCTAGTAATAAATTGATAAATTAGGTCTAAATTGACTTTTTCCTCCAGCAATAGAGAAATCGACCATTTCATACCCAACGTATTATTACATATGTTCAATTTGTACCCGATTTATCTGGAAGTGCAAAAACCCACATACATAGACTTTCAAATATTTTAAATAACATATCTGAGGTATATTTTTTTGGAGAAATCATACACCAGTCGCCACATCAACGGCCAAATCATCTAATTTTGCCGATTAGGATGCCATGTATACAATTTTCGAAAAAAAACTAAATAGTCATTTTACAAAAATATTTTTTAGAAAACGTAAAAAAAAATTATAATTTTTTTTATTATTTAGTAAACTTAATAAAAAAAATAATTAGGTCTTAATCTTATATAAGAGCTATATTCGTAAATATGTATTTCCTATCATAAACCGTCCTTATAAAAGTTATATGTGTTGTACTGATTCAAACTCAATGCTAGTGTCGTAGTCGTAATACTCTCAATTAATAATGGTGCTGTTTACATTTTATAAATGGAGATGGAGATGGAGATTTTTGATCTGAAAATCCTTCCTAAACATTTTATAAATGTAAACACAACCATGATTAATCGAAAGTAACATGAGTACAACACTAGCATTGAAATTGAATCATACCACACATATAAAACTTTTATAAGGACGGTTTGTGATAGGATCGAAACATTTACGAATATATCTCTTATATAAGATTACAATGTAATTATTTAATTAATTTCTGTTAATTTTACTAAATAATAAAAAATTATAAATTTTACATTTAAAAAATATATTTTTGTAAACTATTTAATTTTTTGAAAAAATTTGTACACGTGTCATCTTCATCAGCAAAATGAGCTGACATAGCATCCACGTTAGCAAAATTAGATAATGTGGTAGCTGATGTGGCAGCTGATGTGGTAACTGATGTGGCGACTGGTGTATGATTTGGCCAAAAAAAATAAACATCGGATATGTTATTTGAAAATTTAGGTATGTTTTGCACTGCGATACAAATCAGGTATAAATTGAACATATTGCGATATGTTGGATATGAAATGACCGTTTTTCCCTAGCAATAAGAATTCAAAAGTAAAAACGACAAAAAAATATTCTTTTATCCATTTCGATCTTCTATGTTGGCTGGTCGCCACATTTGCGCGTCTCAGGTCCTAAACAATTTTTTTGTCGGATCGATTTTAGCAACTCGTCCTTCGCGGATTCGTACTAAGATTTATCTTTTGTACTCTTATTGTGATAAATAAAAACAACTTTTTGTCTTCAATTTTTCATTTATAATGAAAAAGCCCAATGGACTACATAAGCAATGTTTCAAAAGTCCACTCCCATCTCCGTTTACACTTTGGTAAGAAACAATTGTATTATAAAAGGCTGGCAAAACTTGTATTAGATTACAAAACATAGATAACCCTGTAAAAGGCTGGCAAAACTTTATCAAATCTCTCTAGAAACAAGTTAAAGACACAGCTCTAATTAAAGGCTAAAGCTGTGAAGCTCACTCTGTTTGTTTTTTACAAAGCTTTCCTACATACCTCACATTCCTCTGATCTGAGAGATTTCCTTAAATCTGAGATATCTGGTTAAGTCCCTAAAATGTCCAGTATCAGTTACTACGTGACCATTCTTGAATTAGTAAAATACAAAATTGACTTTTTAGTGTATGGATCTTTACCTCTATTCTTGATGAAGAACGGTTGTTACGATGTCTAGACCATAACCCTTTCTTCAGTGCAGTCTTTGGAAGAGATTATTCGGTCTCATCTTATTTTTTTAATTGTTATTTTGTTCTTTTTATTAAATTTTGCTAATGTTTTTCTTGTTGAGAACCATTTTGTGGTCGACCCATGTTCGGCCCAAACCGGCCAGCCTGTCCGTCCAGTCCTTAGTCGGCCAAAGGCCATGTTTTCCTTTACTCTATTGTAGTTGATTTCCTTTTCCTTATAGGATTAGGATTTCCTTTTATCTTATGATGGTGTAACTACATGTATAAATATAAACCTCTCATATGAATAAGAAATAAGACTTAGACTACTCTCTGTTTCACAACACGTTATCAGCACGAAAGACTCATAAACCCTAGCTAATCGATCCGACATCAAAACCCTAAACCCTAATCGATTTTTCTAAACCCTAATCCGGTGGAACCCTAATTCCTTTCTGGCGTTTGCTCTCTCTCTCAACGTGATCAATCTAAGGCGTGTTCCTCCTTCCCTGTTCGTGATCCGACGAGACAATCTCAGCTCCAAACCCGGACGGTCCGATAAGATGATCCTGCGGCCGATAGACGACCAGGTCAAACTCGTCCAGCTCGTGAGGTTCTTCTCTCTTTTGGTGGTCCGGTTCAACCCTAAAATCTAAGAATGAAAGATGGTATGGATATACTTTTAAGAGACAAGAGATATTTCATAAACCTTACACTTAAGGTCGCCAATGTAACCACTATTGCAGGCGTGGCCAGCTTAATAGAAGGCTATGTCCCAGTTCTAATAAAAGCCTGTTGATTTTCAAAGACATTAGATTGAATGGTTTCCATATTGAAACAATGGGCGAAGGAAACAAAGAGTTCCTTCAGATTTATGAAATCGTCCAAGGCAAGAAGAGAGTCCTAGAGACTATACCTGCATATGCGACTGGTCTTTACTATGCCAAGACTAGTCTGGTTGAGGCTAATGCCTTGATGAACAAGGCGTTCACAGAAGAATTCACTCTTTGGCATGACCGGCTTGGCCATCCTGGTTCAAACATGATGCGAAAGCTCATAATGAATTCAAATGGGCACAGTTTGAAAGAAAAATAAGTTATCCCCAAAAATCTCACATGTGAAGCATGTTCACAAGGGAAACTCATCACTAGGCCATCACCAGCAAAAGTGAATAAGGAAGTGATAAATTTTCTGGAAAGGATACAAGTATATATATGCGGACCAATACACCCACCATGTGGGACGTTTAGATACTTTATGGTCCTCATTGATGCATCCACGAGATGGTCACATGTTTGTCTCTTATCAACCCGCAATTTGGCACTTGCGAGGTTACTAGCTCAGATCATACGTCTTAGAGCATATTTTCCAGACTTTCCTTTAAAGACTATACGTGTAGACAATGCTAGTGAGTTCACGTCCCAAGCGTTCAATGACTATTGTATGTCTATGGGGGTAAGTGTGGAACATTCTGTGGCACATGTACATACACAAAAATGGTCTAGCTGAGTCGTTTATAAAACGGATTCAGCTGGTAGCAAGACCATTATTAATGAGATCAAAACTTCCGGTCTCAGCTTGGGGACATGCAGTCTTACATGCGGCCGAGTTGATTCGCATCAGGCCATTTAGTGAGCATAGATACTCTCCATCTCAATTACTCACGGGTCATGAGCCAGACATATCCCATCTCAAAACTTTTGGATGTGCCGTCCAAGTGTCTATAGCACCACCACAGAGAACCAAGATGAGACCTCAAAGGAGGATGGGAGTATATTTTGGATACGATTCTCCCACCATAATAAAATACCTAGAGCCGACCACGGGTGATATGTTTAAAGCCAGGTATGCGGATTGTCATTTTGATGAATCCAAGTATCCAGCGTTAGGGGGAGATAATGGTAAGCTGGTACAGGATATCACATGGAATCAAACATCCTTAACATGGCAAGATCCTCGGACTAAAGAGTGTGATTTAGAAGTCCAGAAAATAATACATTTGTAAAAGCTAGCTAATCAATTGCCAGATTCCTTTGCTGACCCGGAAAGAGTGACTAAGTCATATATACCAGCTGCAAATGCACCAATAAGAATTGATGTCCAAGAGGGACAGAATCAAGTTGCTACTGAGTCTAGAGCACGTTTGAAACGTGGCAGACCAATAGGTTCCAAGGACAAAGTAACTCGGAAAAAGAAAGGTGCAAGGATATCCGAGAACATGGAAACCCTAGACATGGATAAGGAGACTGATGTGCCGACCATTGAGACTTGGGACGCCAAGACTCAAGGAACATAAGTTCCTGATAATGATGAGATCTCTATAAACTATGTCATGTCTGGAACAAAATGGAACAGGAAACATGTCGACATGGATGATATATTTGCTTATAAAGTAGCACTTGAACTTATGGAAAATGAGGATCATGAACCCACGTCTATATATGAATGCATGCAACGACCAGATTGGCTCAAATGGAAAGAGGCCATAAACGTGGAGTTAGAATCATTGTGAAAGAGAAGAGTACTTGGACCGATCATCCGGACACCCCATGATATAAAGCCAGTTGGATAGAAATGGGTCTTTGTGAGGAAAAGAAATGAAAAAGGTGAAGTTGTGAGATATAAGGCACGGCTTGTTGCACAAGGATTCTCACAGAGACCAGGAATAGATTATGAGGAGACATACTCTCCTGTGGTGGATGCTACGACCTTAAGATTTATAATAAGTCTGGCCGTGAGAGAAGGTCTAGATTTACGTTTAATGGATGTTGTAACCGCCTACTTGTATGGTCTACTAGACAATGAGATATATATGAGAATCCCAGATGGTATTGAGTTGAAAAACAAAGAGAGTTCTCGAGAACAATATTGTATCAGATTGAACAAGTCTCTTTATGGATTGAAAAATCAGGTCGAATGTGGTACAATAGATTGAGTGAGTACCTCATAAAAGAAGAATACAAAAACGACCCAATATGTCCATGTATATATTCATAAAGAAGTTCAATAAGGGCTTTGTGATCATTGCAGTATATGTAGATGATCTGAATATCCTAGGAACCTCTGGAGAGATTTCCCAAATTGTTGAATATCTCAAGAAAGAATTTGAGATGAAAGATCTTGGAAAAACAAAGTTTTGTTTGAGATTACAGCTTGAGAACATGAAAGATGGAATCCTTGTGCATCAAATGGCATATACAGAAAAGGTACTCAAGAGGTTTAATATGGACCAATCTCACCCATTGACAAGCCCCATGGTCGTGAGAAGCCTTGGTCCGGACACGGATCCATTCGGTCCAAAGAAGGACAATGAAGATGTCCTTGGTCCCGAAGTGCCATATCTCAGTGCCATAGGAGCTCTAATGTATTTGGCCGGCCACACAAGGCCAGATATCAGTTTTGCCGTGAACTTGTTATCAAAATTCAGCTCTTGTCTGACCCAAAGGCACTGGTACGGGATAAAACACATACTTCGTTACCTATAAGGGACGAAAGACTAGGGTCTACTATATACTAACCATTCTAAGGAAGGTTTAGTTGGTTTTGCTAATGCAGGTTACTTATCAGATCCACATCATGCTCGATCACAGACAGGTTATGTTACATATGGTGGTACAGCTATATCCTGGCGTTCCATGAAGCAGACCATGGCGGCCACTTCATCCAATCACGCAGAAATACTAGCCATACATGAGGCCAGCCGTGAGAGTGTGTTGGGGTCGAAAACGGTTATCTCGAAATCAACGGCTAAGATCATTTCCTGTCTACGGACTTTCCGCAAAAAGGATCAACAAAGATTGGATCGGAAAAGAACAGACGCGACCGAGGACCCGAGCGCCGGGCGCCGGGCGCCGGCTCGCCCGTGCTGGCCCCGGGCGCCGGCTCGCCCATGCTGGCCCCGGGCGCCGGCTCGCCCGTGCTGGCCCCGGGCGCCGGGCGCCGGCTTGCCCCGGGTGCCGGGCGCCGGCTCGCCCGTGCTGGCCCCGAACGCCGGGTGCCGGCTCGCCCGTACTGGCCCCGGGCACCGGGAGCCGGCTCGCCCAATCTGGCCCCGGCGCCGTGCGCCGGCTCGCCCGTGCTGGCCCCGGGCGCCGGGCGCCAGCTCGCCCGTACTGGCCCCAGGCGCCGGTGCGTCCAGTCTGTTCCCAGCTCGTCCGATTTAGATCGCACCTCGTGGTTTCTATGAAGTCATAGCACCTTAGCTATGGACCTAACGTTCCTCGATTCAAATCGATTGGAGTTATCCTCAAAGTTTTACAACTAGAGCTAGGAAGGATGGTTCTTCCGCAAAATGTATCGTGTAAAACAAGGACGATCAACTCGAACATCGATTCTTTAAACTATACAATTTGTCTTGCGGAAAAGATAATCTTTCCGAGAAATCGTACGAACGTTCGAGGGCTTGAGGTTTTTCCACGGGCTCACTCACGATTTTTGAGACCCAAGCCCAATAAGAGCTATGACGATTTATCCTAACTTATTAAAGTAGGATAAATGTTAAGTTTCCGCAGATAAATATGAATGCTCGAGGATAACTACGAAGATCGGCGGATAATGGAATATTTTCAAAAGAGATAAACTTGGGCCCAAAGGCGAAAGGTTAGACGGGCCACCGACCTAAAGTGACTATATAAGGAGGGCTGGGGCAGAAGAGAAAGGGATCCGAGATTTTAGACTTAGAGAACTCCTGCTAGCTTAGAGAACTTAGGACTTAGGTGGTTAGACTAGTACGGCAAGGCTTAGGACGTCTTGGCCGCCTCTTGTTCTGTTGTTCCAATAGTCAGCATATATCTGCTCCTCTTAGAGAAATTTTGTACGCATACTATTTATCTAATAAAACGCCTCTGAGCGACCATTCAGTCTTATTTTGCTATTTATCTTTTATCGATCCCAAAGTGATTACGCAGAGAATTCGGACCTTAAAGGAAGATCGGGTTAACTCGGTTTTCCTCCATATTTGTTCAACTAAAATCGATAGTGTGAATTTCGGTCCCCACAGTTTGGCGCTAGAAGGAGGGGGGGACAAATTCTCTAACTCGAAAGTCACTAAGCAATAAAATATATAGGATGTCCGCTCCAGTAGCCAGCGATGTTGCTTCGTTCAAAGATCGGGCAACGGCCGACCAGGCCAAACCCCACAACGATCTCCTTGTAATCGAACTAACAATCCAGGACATCGACGTAGCGAGAGTGTTAGTCGACACCGGTTGCTCGGCCAACATTATCTACAAGAGTACCCTCGAGAGAATGGAGGTCGACCTGTGCGCCGTCACAGAAGAACCTAACCCGATATTCGAACTCTCGGGAGATGCTACCATGACTCTCGGCTCAATCAGCCTCTTGGTTAAAGCCGGGAGCATCGCTAAAATCACAGAATTCTTAGTCGTCGACCGTCAACATCGTATAACGCGATCATCGGTACTCCATGGCTGAATTCCATGCGAGCGATCCCCTCGACATTCCATCTGTGTCTAAAGTTTCCAACCCCTCGCGGAATCGAAACTATACAAGGAAATCGCAGGATGGCGCAAGTATGTTACGCCGCCGAGCTGAAAAGAAAAAACTCGGCAGTCGAAGCCTCTCGAAGCAAAAAAGTAAAGCCTACTCCCGATAAGAATGCCCCAGAACAAGACTCGAACGTCTTCTGGCAATCTCAGAGGATCGAAGCCCTAGACGGGAAGCGCGAATCAACTTGCGAACCGGTAATCTCGGTCTGCCTAGACGAATCGTTCCCGGAACGATTCGTCGAGATCGGAGCCAACCTCCGCGAACCTTTGAGAATAGAGCTCGTAGCCAGTCTCAAAAGGAACCTCAGCACATTCGCTTGGGCCGCGGAGGATATGCCAGGGATCGACATCGGCATAACTTGCCATGAGCTCAACATTGACCCAACCTACAAACCCGTCAAGCAAAAAAGGCGGAAACTAGGACCAGAGCGTGC
The DNA here is from genome assembly GCA_018703725.1 of Brassica juncea. Taxonomy (NCBI): domain Eukaryota; kingdom Viridiplantae; phylum Streptophyta; class Magnoliopsida; order Brassicales; family Brassicaceae; genus Brassica; species Brassica juncea. The sequence goes on from CM031937.1 coordinate 32,262,510, forward strand.
TACCGCGGTAAACGAGGAAGTTGAAAAACTCCTTAAAGTGGGGTCAATAACGAAAGTCAGGTACCCGGACTGGCTCGCTAACCCAGTCGTGGTCCACTCCCGCATATTGACCGACTTGTCGAAGCAACAGTAGGAAACAAACTTTTATCATTCATGGACGCCTTCTCCGGGTACAATCAAATCATGATGAACCCGGACGATCGCGAGAAGACCACATTCATCACTTACCGCGGGACGTATTGCTACAAAGTAATGCCTTTCGGCCTCAAGAACGCAGGCGCTACTTACCAGCGACTCGTCAACCGAATGTTTTCCGAGCAGCTCAGAAAAACTATGGAGGTATACATCGATGACATGCTCGCAAAATCCCTTGACGAACACGACCACGTTTCCCATCTGGAAGAGTGTTTCGCAAGGTTGAATTTGCACAACATGAAATTGAACCCGGCTAAATGTAGATTTGCCGTGGCGTCGGGAGAATTTCTCGGCTACCTAGTCACGTGTCGCGGAATTGAGGCTAACCCCAAACAGATAAACGCATTAATAGAAATGGTCTCGCTCAAAACCAAAAGGGAAGTCCAAAGGCTGACAGGAAGAGTCGCCGCCTTAAACCGTTTTATCTCGCGCTCAACGGACAAATGCCTTCCTTTCTACGACACGTTGAAAGGGAACAAGAAATTTGAGTGGACAGAGGCATGCGAAAAAGCTTTCCAACAGCTAAAGCATTACCTGGCCACTCCTCCCGTCCTCGCGAAACTAGTAGAGGGAGAACCATTGTTCCTGTACATCGCAGTATCCACAACAGCGGTAAGCGGCGTTTTGATTAGAGAAGAACGCGGTGAGTAGAAACCAATCTTCTACGTAAGCAAAATGTTGCTAGACGCTGAGACCCGATATCCCCTGATGGAGAAGCTAGCATTTGCGGTTGTAACGTCGGCAAGAAAACTCCGGCCGTATTTTCAGTCGCATACAATTGTAATCCTCACCACCTTCTCCTTGCGGACGATTTTGCACAATCCGAGTCAGTCAGGACAACTCGCTAAATGGGCGATCGAACTAAGCGAGTACGACGTAGAGTACCGCCCAAGAACCTGCGCAAAGTCTCAAGTATTAGCGGACTTCTTGGTGGAATTGCCCGTAGGAGATATAACGAACACAGAACCGAACTCAACTTGGGTCCTTCACGTCGACGGATCATCGTCCAAACAAGGATCCTGGATCGGAATCCGGCTCACGTCTCCGACCGGCGAAATCTTGGAGCAGTCGTTCCGATTGGAGTTCCATGCGTCAAACAACGAGGCCGAATATGAGGCACTCATCGCGGGCTTACGGCTAGCCCGAGGGCTGAAGATCTACAACATTCACGCTTACTGTGACTCTCAGTTAGTCGCAAATCAGTACAGCGGGGAATATGAAGCAAGGGATGAAAGAATGGACGCATATCTTAAACTCATCCAAGATCTCTCCCGAAACTTCGACCACTTCGCCCTCACTAGAATTCCTCGCTCGGAAAACACTCAGGCAGATGCCTTGGCCGCACTCGCGTCAAGTTCAGATTCCGGACTAAGTCGGGTAATCCCCGTCGAGTTCATTGAACATCCGAGCATCGGACCGCCAGTGATCGCCAATCTTATTCGAGCACAAATCGAAAACGCGGAAGAAATGGATGACCCATCGGAAGAAAACATGGATCAGTCAGAATACGGCTGCGACAGCCCTTGGTTGGAACCAATCCGAGCATACATAATCGACGGAACACTTCCTGCCGAAGAAGGGGCAGCTAGCAAAATCAAGACTCATGCTGCACGATACGTAACGGTAGAAGGAGAAATCTACAAATGGAGATTCTCTGGCCCACTCATGACCTGCGCCGAAGGCGAAAAAGCGAGAAGAGTAATGGAGAAGGTCCATTCCGGGTCATGCGAAAACCATTCCGGCGGAAGATCTCTAGCAGTCAAAATAAAACGCCACGGATATTACTGGTCAACTATGATCAAAGACTGCGAGAAGTTCACTCGAAAGTGCGAAAAATGCCAAAGGCACGCACCGACGATCCGTCAGCCCGCGGAAGTCCTCTCGTCCATCTCATCTCCGTACCCCTTTATGCGATGGTCCATGGACATCGTCGGACCATTGCATAACTCGAAGCAGAAACGTTTCCTCCAGGTCCGCACGGATTTCTTCTCAAAATGGGTGAAGGCAGATTCCTACGCAAGTATCAAAGACGTACAAGTCGAGAACTTCGTATGGAAGAATATAATCACCAGACACGGGGTCCCTTACGAAATCGTGACAGACAACGGGTCTCAGTTCATCTCTACCCGATTCGAGGCGTTCTGCGAGAAGTGGAAGACACGACTTACCAAGTCGACTCCCAGATATCCGTAATGCAACGGCCAGGCAGAAACCATTAACAAGACCGTCCTTGACGGACTGAAAAAGCGCTTAGACGCCAAAAAGGGCCGATGGGCAGAGGAGCTCGAAGGAGTCCTTTGGTCGCATCGTACGACCCCGAGATAGGCTACGGGTGAAACCCCATTCGCCCTCGTTTACAGAACGGAATGCATGATCCCCGCGGAAGTAGAGTTCCCCGGAGTACGGAGAAGATTTCTCCCCGAACGAGAAGATTTAAACAACGCTATCATGCTGGACAATCTCGATCTTATCAATGAACGCCGCGACCAGGCGCTCATTCGAATTCAAAATTACCAGCATGCTGCCGCGAGGTACTACAACTCAAACATACGCCATCGTAGGTTCAGAGAAGGTGATTTAGTCTTACGCAAAGTCTTCAAAAACACTGCCGAACGAAACGCAGAAAAATTGGGAGCAAACTGGGAAGGACCATATAAAGTCATAAAAGTAGTCCGACCAGGTTCGTACCAAATCGCGAACATGCAAGACATAAAAATCCAAAGAACTTGGAACGCGATGCATCTTAAAAAATACTATCACTAACGACGACGTGGTACAAAGAACTACGAGATGGCTTGATCCCCGAAAAGGGTACGTAAGCAACTCGCCAACCGGCGGGTTTAGCTATCCCCCCCCCCGATTAAAAAGGGGGGGGATGGGGTGCGTATACTCGTATACTCCCACGCTTAGACCGTCCTTGACGGACTGAAAAAGCGCTTAGACGCCAAAAAGGGCCGATGGGCAGAGGAGCTCGAAGGAGTCCTTTGGTCGCATCGTACGACCCCGAGACAGGCTACGGGTGAAACCCTATTCGCCCTCGTTTACAGAACGGAATGCATGATCCCCGCGGAAGTAGAGTTCCCCCGGAGTACGGAGAAGATTCCTCCCCGAACGAGAAGATTTAAACAACGCTATCATACTGGACAATCTCGATCTTATCAATGAACGCCGCGACCAGGCGCTCATTCGAATTCAAAATTACCAGCATGCTGCCGCGAGGTACTACAACTCAAACGTACGCCATCGTAGGTTCAGAGAAGGTGATTTAGTCTTACGCAAAGTCTTCAAAAACACTGCCGAACGAAACGCAGAAAAATTAGGAGCAAACTGGGAAGGACCATATAAAGTCATAAAAGTGGTCCGACCAGGTTTGTACCAAATCGCGAACATGCAAGACGTAAAAATCCAAAGAACTTGGAACGCGATGCATCTTAAAAAATACTATCACTAACGACGACGTGGTACAAAGAACTACGAGATGGCTTGATCCCCGAAAAGGGTACGTAAGCAACTCGCCAACCGGCGGGTTTAGCTATCCCCCCCCGATTAAAAAGGAGGTGGGGTGGGGTGCGTATACTCGTATACTCCCACGAATTTCGAAAATTCTGAAACTTTCGAAACTCTCTTTATAGACAACACATTTCGCCAACTACTAAACGGCAACGGATCTAGTATCCACTAAGCGATTATCACATCAAAAAAAAAATCCCAGAAGGCCAACACTTCACGAAGCACAGTGAATGTAGACGTTTCCCCCTGGGTTAAATTTACGCGACCCCTTTGTCCCGCGTTCAAACTGAAACAACAGTTTTCTGGCTGCGAATATTCGCAAAACATCTCCAAGCCCGCAAACATTTCAACCACGAAATGCGGCACAAGGAAAACTCGACCTTTAGCACTGCGAGATGTCGTTAACGCTTGAAGGACATTCTTTTCCTCATACCATTCCAGAAGAAATTATCGTCTCTAGAACTCAAAACATACAAACACACCTCAAAACGGTATCATTTCGTTGTTGCTGATCACAACAAACGAACTCTAACGTCCTAAACAGACAATAAGCCACCCCCTAAGGTAGGCTCTCTTACATCCGACAAGGATAACATAGCGCGCTATACAAGAAGTCCAAAATTTTGGTTAGCTATTCCAAACGGAAGTAGCTCGATTCGCACCTAAACAAATCATATAAGCCGATAACAATTCGCGGATTTTAAAACAGTACGAGTCAGGTTAAAATCGCAAACAGGCAAAACGAAAGCCGACCGGTCATCGCAAAGCCTCAGTCCGAGAGTAAACCTAGGTCTTGCCCTAAACCCAGCCATGCTGGATCTTGACATCTCATAGACATAATATCAGTACCCGATACGAGATCCCAAAACTTGTCTCTTCCTTAAGTCTATTCGTTTCACAAACCTTCGCGTAAATCAGTAAACCGTGAAAAATCTCGCTTTGTACAATCGATGGATACGGTGATCGTCTGAGAGGCAGGAATGAGACGACAACTCACACCCTGTCCCTCTAACTTCGATAAACAGAAGTTCATTTAAACGTCACAAAAACCGAAATATTTTATATTGAGCCGCGAGTTCAACAAACGCCCTAAAAAGGGCACGGATTAAAAGCCACCAACGGCCAGTCCCGGAAAAATACATCATGGCCTCATAGTGGCCGCAACACAAACAAAATAAAAATCCCTCAAGGGATTGGTAAACCTAGACGCTCCTCGGAGCATCACCTTCATCCTCAAACTCACCCGCAGCGGGGACGGTCTCGCCATCGACTCCCTCGATCACACCTCCACTGCCTGCCTCATCCGCGCCAGCCTCACGATCCTCTGCTGCCTGAACCTGATCCTCCGAGCCCTCCGAATCCGGTACAAGGGTGCATTCGGACCTCAGACCAGCGAGAAGCGAGTCAAAGTCCCCTTCGGAAGCCGCCAACTCTCCCTTGCAAGACAGCAGCCTGGCTTCCTCGGAATCCAGAGATAAGGCCTCGTTACCCCTAAGCAGCTGAAGCTCGCTCAAGCTCCCTTCGATTCCCGCCAAAGCTAAGTCCCTCTCGCGGATAGCTATCAGAGACTCGAACAAACTGGCCATCCTCGTCAAACGAGCAAAGAAGTCGCCGCGGGGATCGACGGTCTCTGTCGACTTGCGAGCACTCATCTCTTCGTAGTTCTGGACCTGCTGCTGGAGATGACCGATTTCCGAGGATTTGTGTCTCTTCTCTTTCTTTACTTTGAGCAACGAACTCGCGGTCTTCCCGAGGTCGCGTTCGAGGACGCCAATTCGAACTTCGAGCTGAGACGTCTGGGCGGCGTGGGCGCTTTCGATGGTCCTGCGATGACTCCAACTCCTTCGACAGACGCGCAACCTCCGATCCGCAGTCACCAAGCATCCTATCAATCAGCGACATAAACTGTCCGCAAAGAGAAAGGGTGAGGATCGTCGCAAAAGAAAAGAAAAGAAGAATTGCGCAAAAATCAAAATCAAACCTTGGAACGATGTTACGACAACAATCCCGAAGGCTCGCCCGCTTCGCTCTTAGCGCACCTCTTCCTCTTCGCCCCAGTTGTGACACCGGCCCTTGAACGCTCCTTAGGCAACGGTGCAGCACTAGGTGCTGGGAGTCCCAAAACGAGCTTCGAAGCCGGAGGCGTGGCCTCTACCACGTCATCCCGACCAGAAATTATGATCGGAGCGGTAGAGGAGCCTGAAGGACGATCCTGAACGTCGGGAATCTGCTCGGGAACGACTGCCCCTCCCGCGCACAAGGGAGCATCAGACGGAACCTCGGAGCGAGGAGCTGGGGACGAAGGCACAGGAGAAGAAGGAACACTGGGTGCTTCGGTTCTTGCCCTGTTCGAGTCTTTCGCAGCGCTGCGACGCGACAATCTTTCCTTGAAAGAGTCGAACCCAGCAATGAAAGACTGAGTGGCTTCATGAACAGCCAAGACCGACGGAGCCTGACTGGCCTCACCCATCTCAACGTCGGAATCTTTCTTTTCAACTTGAGAGGAAGACATCTTCTTTGAGAGAGCTAAAAAGGAAGAAGTTGAGAAAAGGGGGAGTGTGTGAAGAATGAGAGGAAATGAGCTACTATTTATAGAGATATGAGGATTTTCGCAATAAAATATTCTTAGCCAAAAATTTTGATTTTCAAACTCAAGTCACTCGCCCGCAAAATCGTCTCCAAGTCTTACTGGCTGGGGGGTTAACTGTTGGGATCGAAAACAGTTATCTCGAAATCAACGGCTAAGATCATTTCCTGTCTACGGACTTTCCGCAAAAAGGATCAACAAAGGTTGTGATGCACCCCAAATCGGGAAGGATCACTTTAGCCGGGTGTTGGATATGAACCGAGAAGGCAAAGGCACTTCTGGAACTGGGATGGATCGAATGGATCGTCAAGAGGTGTGGAATGACTCTTGATATACCCACGATCTAAGGCTAACCACCAAAGAACGGATGTAGTGCGTTGGCTAACCACCAAATAACACACAAAGATGATTGGCTGACCACCAAATCAACAAGCCGGTTCAAACCGATGAACTAGCTAAAGAACTATCTCTCTCACTCAGAGAAAAGAAACACAAATATAACTCAAACTTAGACTGATTTTATTGAATGAATTCAGTTCCTATTTATAGGATTACAAAGAGATGAAATGATAAAAGATAATAAATATATTTGTGTAAAAACAATGCATAGAAAAAGAAATCTTTGACTAGAACATGATAAATGAGTCAAAGGTGTGGAATCTGATGAAGACTGATCAAGGATGGTGATTTTGAGGAAGACTGGTCAAGGTTGTCGAATTTTAGGAAGATTGGTCAAGACATCCCTTCATTAAATGCGCCATGTCTGAATTCGCGAGAATCGAAGATCATCTGATTTGAAAATGGCATAACTCCCACATCTGAACTCCGTTTGAGCTGATTCTTCTTCGAGGAGCTCCGGAATTGAGTTGAGCATGTTCTCCAAGTAATTTCATGCGTAGAAGAATCGTGGTTTGGAATATATGAGTCAAACAATGAACATATATCATTGCTGCTTCCCATGATCAAGCCATGCATGTTTGTTTTGCTCGGTCCGCTATCCCAGGGTACATCATTCCCTTCCTCTTCAAAAAGATTTGTCCTCAAATCTGAAAAATTAAAAGGAAAAGGGGTATAAGCACATGAATCATAATCAACACATTGCTTACCTTGATTTTGGTCCGGCTCTTGAATGGAAGAAAAACCTTCTTGGTTTGCTCGATGATCATGGATTTGTTCTTCATCTAGCACCTCCATTGGTTCATGTGTGAAGTCATCAAAAATTGTCAATGGGACTGAAAGTTCTTCCTTTTCTGGCTTGGTTTCAACATTGTCATTCTCCAAAGTCACTAACAGTTTCTGTTTTTGACGACCGATCCTATGGCATTTGAAGCACCTGGTAAAATGAGCTTTGCTTGTGGGTTTCACAGCTTTGCATTTATCAGAGGAGATCTCATTAGTTTTCAAATCAGAATTTGAAAGATAAGAAGACTTACATTGCTGTTTTGATGCTGAAGAAGTGTTGGTGTTTCCCTTCCTTTTGAGCTGTCGGATAGCATGAATTGCCTTATGCAACATCTTCTCCAAGCTGGCATAAGTCTGAAGCTCATTCTGATCAAACACATCACGGTTGCTTCTCTTGGTTTTGGTGAAGGGACAATCACCACTTCTGATTCTCTTCTCATCATCTTCGAACCTGTTTTGCCTCTTCCTTTGGTTTCTTTGTTTCTGCACAAAATCAAACCCATTAGAAGCAAACTGTTTCTTATTTCCAAAAATCATTTGCTCTTTTTCTAACACAGTTTTAAAAGGGAAGTAAACGTCTTGTTGTGGTTTTGATTTCTTGAGAAGTCCAAACATCCTGAAAAACACTTAACAAAAGAGTTAGCAAATAAAATCCCTCACACTCTCAAAGTGTTTAGCTCACGATTTTTAGGTGATCACTCGGAGTTCTTTTCACTGGTTCAAAGGATGATAGACAGTCAAAATTCAGCAATCAAAACCCCAAAGCAACAATGGTAAGAGATAGATAGAGAGAAAAGAGAATTTTTTGTGAAATCCGCTTTAACCACCCCAAGGCTGGATTTCTCTTCAGCCAGCAGGATTACTCTTCCACCACCTAGCCAAAAAAATCAAATTTTTTTTGTTTTTTTTTTTGTTTTTTTTATGGCCTAGGTAAGAAGGTGACCCGGATTTAAGATAGATAGAAAGAAGAAGAAGTATTTATAAGAAGATGAAAAGATAGAAACAAACCAGCCAAAGTGGCTCTGATACCAAATGATGCACCCCAAATCGGGAAGGATCACTTTAGCCGGGTGTTGGATATGAACCGAGAAGGCAAAGGCACTTCTGGAACTGGATGGATTGAATGGATCGTCAAGAGGTGTGGAATGACTCTTGATATACCCACGATCTAAGGCTAACCACCAAAGAACGGATGTAGTGCGTTGGCTAACCACCAAATAACACACAAAGATGATTGGCTGACCACCAAATCAACAAGCCGGTTCAAACCGATGAACTAGCTAAAGAACTATCTCTCTCACTCAGAGAAAAGAAACACAAATATAACTCAAACTTAGATTGATTTTATTGAATGATTCAGTTCCTATTTATAGGATTACAAAGAGATGAAATGATAAAAGATAATAAATATATTTGTGTAAAAACAATGCATAGAAAAAGAAATCTTTGACTAGAACATGATAAATGAGTCAAATGTGTGGAATCTGATGAAGACTGATCAAGGATGGTGATTTTGAGGAAGACTGGTCAAGGTTGTCGAATTTTAGGAAGATTGGTCAAGACGTCCCTTCATTAAATGCGCCATGTCTGAATTCGCGAGAATCGAAGATCATCTGATTTGAAAATGGCATAACTCCCACATCTGAACTCCGTTTGAGCTGATTTTTCTTCGAGGAGCTCTGGAATTGAGTTGAGCACGTTCTCCAAGTAATTTCATGCGTAGAAGCGTCGTGGTTTGGAATATATGAGTCAAACAATGAACATATATCATTGCTGCTTCCCATGATCAAGCCATGCATGTTTGTTTTGCTCGGTCCGCTATCCCAGGGCACATCAGGTTGGATCGGAAAAGAACAGGCGCGACCGAGGACCCGAGCGCCGGGCGCCGGCTCGCCCGTGCTGGCCCCGGGCGCCGGCTCGCCCGTACTGGCCCCGGGCGCCGGCTCGCCCGTGCTAGCCCCGGGCGCCGGGTCGCCCGTGCTGGCCCCGGGCACCGGGCAATGGCTCGCCCGTGCTGGCCCCGGGCGCCGGCTCGCCCGTGCTGGCCCAGGGCGCCTGGCGCCGGCTCGCCCGTGCTGGCCCCGGGCGCCGGGCGCCATCTCGCCCGTACTGGCCCCGGGCGCTGGCTCGCCCGTGCTGGCCCCGGGCGCCAGCTCGCCCGTGCTGGCCCCGGGCGCCGGGCGCCGGCTCGCCCGTGCTGGCCCCGGGCGCCGGGTGCCAGCTCGCCCGTGCTGGCCCCGGGCGCCGGGCGCCAGCTCGCCCGTACTGGCCCTGGGCGCCGGTGCGTTCAGTCTGTTCCCAGCTCGTCCGATTTAGATCGCACCTCATGGTTTCTATGAAGTCATAGCACCTTAGCTATGGACCAAACGTTCCTTGGTTCAAATCGATTGGAGTTATCCTCAAAGTTTTACAACTAGAGCTAGGAAGGATGGTTCTTCCGCAAAATGTATCGTGTAAAACAAGGACGATCAACTCGAACATCGATCCTTTAGACTATACGATTTGTCTTGCGGAAAAGATAATCTTTCCGAGAAATCGTACGAACGTTCGAGGGCTTGAGGTTTGTCCACAGGCTCACTCACGATTTTGGAGACCCAAGCCCAATAAGAGCTATGACGATTTATCCTAACTTATTAAAGTAGGATAAATGTTAAGTTTCCGCAGATAAATATGAATGTTCGAGGATAACTACGAAGATCGGCGGAAAATGGAATATTTCCAAAGGAGATAAACTTGGGCCCAAAGGCGAAAGGTTAGACGGGCCACCGACCTAAAGTGACTATATAAGGAGGGCTTGGGCAGAAGAGAAAGGGATCCGAGATTTTAGACTTAGAGAACTCCTGCTAGCTTAGAGAACTTAGGACTTAGGTGGTTAGACTAGTACGGCAAGGCTTAGGACATCTTGGCCACCTCTTGTTCTGTTGTTTCAATAGTTAGGATATCTCTGCTCCTCTCGGAGAAATTTTGTACTCATACTTTTTATCTAATAAAACGCCTCTGAGCGACCATTCAGTCTTATTTTGTTATTTATCTTTTATTGATCCCAAAGTGATTATGCAGAGAATTCGGACCTTCAAGAAAGATCGGGTTAACTCGGTTTTCCTCCATATCTGTTCAATTAAAATCAACAGTGTGAATTTCGGTTCCCACAGAGTGTTTGGTTGAGATCCATGACACAGCATGTCCGAGTTGTTTGTGGGATGACCAAAAGAAGAGACCCACCAACCGTGTTATATGAGGATAATGCTGCCTGCATTGCACAGCTCAAGGACGGCTACATCAAAGGAGATAGGACGAAGCACATTCTGTCCAAGTTCTTCTTTACCCATGAGCTACAGAAAGCCGGCGAGGTTCAAGTGTTACAAGTGCATTCAAGTGAGAATTCAGCAGGTCTCTTCACCAAATCATCGCCAACCTCGACGTTCCGGAAGCTCATATACCAGATTGGGATGCGTCGACTGAAGGACCTTCAGTGATGCATTCATCAGGGGGAGTAAACGTGCGTTGTACTCTTTTTCCTTATCCATGGTTTTGTTCCACTGAATTTTCCTGGAAAGGTTTTAATGAGGCAACATTAAAAGCATGTTATAAACCTTGATCAGATGTGTCGACCAAGGAAGAGTGTTGAAAACCACTTTGTGGTTGATCCAGGGGCGGATTCAGAAAATAATTTAACATGTGGCACACCGTATAATATATTATATTAATTTTTAAAATATATAATTCATTATAATGAATATCGTACATTTTTAAAAATTAATTCACACGAAAAAGGTCAGCAATTCTAAAACTTTAGATTGTTATATCTCTATAATGTTATAAAAAAAATTTACACGGTAACTTCATTTAAAAAGAGGAAAAAAAAGAATTTATAACAAAAAATAATGTTATGTAGCAACAAACAAAAGAAAAAAAGAAGAAACAGACTAAAAAGAAGAAAAACACAAGCTCTTTCAAAGCTTCGAAGTTGGATGGGGTGGGGCACAATTGAGCTTTTAAAGCCAAAATGCCATACGGTTGCATCACCAATCAAGTTTGCACAAGAAAATTATGTAATTAGCATGTGGCATGTGCCACACTCTCCCTATAGCTGGGTCCGCCCCTGGGTCGACCCATGTCCGGCCCAAACCGGTCAACCTGTCCGTCCAGTCCTTAGTCGGCCAAAGACCATGTTTTCCTTTTCTCTATTGTAGTTGGTTTCCTTTTCCTTATAGGATTATGATTTCCTTTTATTTTATGACGGTGTAACTACATGTATAGATATAAACCTCTCATATGAATAAGAAATAAGACTTTGATTACTCTCTGTTTCACAACATTTCTAACTTTTTAAATATATTTTTACCAAATATTTATTTTCCTCTCTAAATACTAATACAAATCATACAATCATAATATTATCTTATTCATTATATTATTTTACCTTAATGCAAAATATTTTTTAAATAAAAATTCTCACATGTTCCGTTAAATATAATCCGTCCAATCTTCAAAACCTAATTATTTATAAAGCATAAATGTCAATATTATAAGAGATTAATAATTATTATAGATACAATATATTTTATATGAATATGAAATCATTATATCGATTTCTATAAAAAAGTATATTCATTATTTTATTTAGTATATAAATATAAAAAGAACTGATCAACATTATTATTTTGAAAATAAGCGACCACAAATTATTATTTGTAATATCATTTAGGTTATTTGAAATGTGATAATAATTACTTTTAGACTTACTTTTTATTTTAGATCTAATTAAAATAATTAAAAATTATAAAAATTTTCATTCATTATATTATGTAGTTTATAAATATAAAAAATTTGATCAAACATTATTAATATTTATATAATTTCAGAAGTTAGTTACCATAAATTATTATTTGTAATATAACTTAGATTATTTGGCAAGTGATATTAATAGGTTTTAGATTTATTTTTTATTTTGAATCTAAAATAAAATTAAAATTACCGACCAAGAAAATTATAACAATTTTCTTAAAGCTTGATCAACTTGTAAGCAAAAGTCATTTAAATGACTTCTCGTTTAATATAAATGATAATTTCTATTTTTATAAATGTTTTATAAATTCTTATAAATAATTTTAAATTATGATAAAATAGTTTTGTAAGACATGATAGATAATTTTTAAAAAGAAAATATAAATGACTTATAAGACATATATGGCAATTATAAGACATTAATAATTATTATAATACTTTTATATAAAAATATAATGTTTTATATAAGAATATGAAATCATTATATATATTTCTATAAATTTTGTTCTATTAATTATTTTATGTAGTATATAAATATAAAAAAATTAATCAAACATTATCACACTTCCTATAATTTTAACAATTAGTTACAATAAATTATAATTGGTAATATCATTTAGATTTTTAGTAAATGATAGGAGTATTAATTAGTTCTAAACTTACTTTTTCTTTTAAATCTAACTAAAAAAATTAAAAATTGAAAATCTCTCAACCAAACAAATTATAACAATTTTTCTTAAACTTTTTTTATGATGACACCTAAACAAAAATCATTTAAGTGAATTTTCATTTAAATATATAGAAGAATCTTTTTATTCTTTTTATTTTGACATTTTGTCTTATTTGGTTACTTTAATTGGTTAGGTTTAATCTTTCAATTGACAAAAGAAAAATTATGTGATAATAATCTAGCTTTTTTTTTGATGAATTATAATCTAGCGCTATATTGTATCTGTCTTCTACATCTAAAACTATTCCAACATGTTTTAGATAATTTTAAAACTTATGAACAATCTCTAAACAACAACAACTAAAAATACTCAGGCCTGATCTATAAATAAAATTTGATCTTCCCATGGCAATTACAGCATTAAAATAGTGAACCGCTTAACAGTATTAGAAGTATTATTAAACACTTACATATCTTATTTGGGATTATGTTTTCTAATTTCTATCATGATTATAAAATGTAGTATTAACCAAATTTGATCTTCATTTTACGCACATGGCAATACAAATTCATTTTATAACCAAATACTTTTACAAGTGTGAAAACATGAACATATTTGTGAGTTTGGTATTCTCATCTACTGTTATAATTGTTATTTTGGAGCATTTTTAACATGTAGAATACAGAACTTAGAGAAGAAGCCCGTTAATGGCTGGTAAAATTTTAATCAAAGCTCTCTCCAAAATGATAAAGTTTGTTTCACAAACTAAAAAATCATCCCCATAAGTTACACTGAAAACACACAAAATATCCCAAACAAAAACAAGTTAAGCTCACTCTGTTCTTTTTTACAAAGCTTTCCTACATAACCTCACTTTCCTCTGATCCAAATCTGAGAGGTTTCCTTAAAGCTGAGATGTCTGGTTAAGTCCCTGAAATGAGACCATTATTGAATTAGTAAAAGACAAAATTGACATTTCACAGACAGGCTATGGTTGATGGATCTTTACCTCTATGCTTGATGAAGAGCGGTTGTTACGATGTCTAGACCAAAACCCTTTCTTCAGTGCAGAGTCTTTGGAAGAGCGGTTGTTACTCCACTTGGAGCTGAGAGAAGCGAAATGCCATTTCAAGAACGACTTTGACGGGCCTTTGCTACTGGAACTAGGTTCCATCTTCAGAGCTTTTCCTTCTCGTTTCCCTATCTTCTGGAACATAAACTCATCGCACTCGCTCTCGCCGTAGCTGTCCACCACACGGTTTTTGCATCTCTTGTAATGCTTTGCCTTTGCTTCAGCCTCCGCCTTTAGAGCCTTCCTTGTTATTTTCGCAACGCGTTTCTCCCCAATGGTGCATATGGGACAAGCAGGATCGTACTTTTCTATCTCCGTAGTCATGGTCTCTAAGCACTCTGCATGGTAAACATGACCACAAGCAAGAACAGCAGCGATTGGGAGCTCGAAATTAGCAACAGAAGACCTCTCGGTTAGTAACTTCGAGCAAGCTCCGCAACTCTGCTGATCGACGACAACGGAAGGGGAGAATGAGAACCTGCTGCTGCCACCACCACTAAGTTTCCTTCTACCAGAACCCAAGTGCTCGCTATCAAAGGACCACCTCTCCCTCTGAGAATACGCCACGAGCTCAGAAAAGGTGTTCAAGGACCAGCCACCTTCAGAGGAAGCGTAATGGGAACCATTGGCGAAGTCATTGCTACAGGTCGAAAGCTTAAAGGATGACCTTCCTTCAGAGACCGAGTAGTTATTGTTGGGGGATTTAAATCCTAAAATCTGACTATCGGAAACCTGCCTAAACAACTGATGTCCCGGTGAACGACGAGCGCGTCTTGATGGTGTGGATTTAGGAGGTAGCAAACGCGTGTGAGCCGATGAAAGATCACAGACAGGAGTCGAGAGAGATGGCGAGGAGAACAAAGGCTTGGAATGAGCTGATGGAACGATACTCGGCGAGGCAACAAAACTCTTCGCCTGAAACATTGAACAGCCAGAAAGGTGGTTTAGCGGAACACAAAAAAGGGATGGCTTGTAACCTCAAAACTAAGCTCTTAAAGTATATCATCTCACCTCGATGGGGTCATGGCTTGCCAAGGATGAATCTGCGGCACAGAAAAGAGACAAATCAAGAATACAATACACAAGCTTGATTGATTAAAAGATAGAACATGGTTATTGACATCCTACTTAAAACTTAGAGTCACAAGCTTTACTCATACTTTATAATGAATATAACCCTAGGAAGAATGCTTCTCCATCTATGATCATGTTGATGAAACAGAAAGAACTAATACAAACTCAAGACAAAGAGGTAGATCATAAGCTACCTGAGGAAGGTGGGACCATCGAGTTAGAGCCCATCTCCGGAGTTACTGATTTCAGAAAGGCAGGAGTCCCATCAGGAGGAGGGGTTCCACCTTCAGAAAGAGTTCTTCTCTCAGATCCCAAAGACGACATCTTATCCATACTAAGTCCTCTACTCCCAACATAAGGACTGTAAAAAGGCGAACCCTCAATCTCATCAGCAACCCTTCTCCTATTATCACGTCGAAAACTCCACTGAGGAGAGCAAGCCGAGTTCCGATGAAGAGAAGCACCAGCGTGTCCACTACTACTAGGAGGAGGAACCTCCTTCCTGTCTTTCACAGCTACACAACAAACTGAACCCATAATAATCTCGTCCTATTGTAACCCTGCAAACATGTAAAGGAGTAACCTTTAAAGGGTTAAACTGGTAAAGGAGTAACCTTTATAGGGTTTGGTCATTAGATCGATCAAAGGGTAAAAGAACCTAATAAGATCTGAGATTCATTCAACACAGAAACGATCTCACAATACACACAAAGAAACAAGAAAAGTCAACGTAAGATTCAAAGTCAAATGGATAGATTTCAACAGCAACGAATGTTTTCGACGAAATCAAAAGAGAGGAAAAGATTCGAGCGTAGATGAGAAAGAGGTGGGGGGAATACGTACGGGAGATAGATCATCCGGCGGAGGTTATCGATGATGATCGGCGCGAACGAGAATCGATCTGAGAGAGAGAGAGAAGTTTATGGGTGGTGCGTCTGCGTCTGGGGGTGAGGAGGAAGAAGCACGCACGGGGAATTGTGCCACGTTCTTCTCTTTTTCTTTTTATTTGTTTATTTCTCTCTTTTCTTTTTATTTTCTCTTTTTCTTTTTTTTAATGTTTTTTTTTACTTTTGCTTTATGTTAAAGTTTTCTCTAAATTTTTTTTGGAATCAGCATAAACACACAAATCATTATAGTTTCAAGTGAATACCACAACTGTTGAAAAATAAACAAAAAGTAATTATTTTTTGAATTATGAGAGGTAATATATATTGACAACTTAATGATATATTTAGTTATCATTTTACAAAAAATTAGAATTAATTATGGTAAGAGAATATTACTGTGGATTAGGAGAGAGAGAGTGGTGGCTTCTGGACCACGGGGAGTGCGCTCTACGTGTTACTGTTTCTCCATTAGCCGCAAAAGCCAAAAC
Source organism: Brassica juncea (assembly GCA_018703725.1). NCBI lineage: Eukaryota > Viridiplantae > Streptophyta > Magnoliopsida > Brassicales > Brassicaceae > Brassica > Brassica juncea. The sequence goes on from CM031937.1 coordinate 32,278,964, forward strand.
TTTTCTGTCCCCAAATAAAAATTATTTAATCCTTACATAAATATAGGTTTTTGTCAACATTTAAATAAATACTCTATTCATAAAGTTTTTTAACGACAGTTCCCTTATTGTTTCGACTAGTACTTGTTTAATTTTATCTCTTAGTATACTTGTTCACCCACTCTCATCAGTTCTGGAATTAATTAATGGGAATTAAATATCATTATCAATGTATAAATGCCAAAACTTGTCAGCAACTAGGCTAGACCAATTGCACCCACCATGTTTTCCAAGGCTAAGATTTATAGAGTTCAAAACAATTAAAAATTTTGATAAAAAACAATTAAAACTTAGAAGCAAATAATTTTATACATATATTTCTCTATAAAATTTATATGTATTAGTTATATAAATTGTAAAGATAAAAGGTGCATTTTATTATGTTATATAAGATTATGAATCTTTTTATTTTATAATTCAAAAATTTAACTAAAAATAAGTTTAACTCGAATTTAATTCAATTGTTGTTACTTGTCAGGTTACTTTCTGAAATTACTTATTCTTTTGAATTAATGATTCTTATTTGAAATATATAAAATCTATGGTATGAAACTGTGCCGTGTCCCGCATACGGAAAGCACATCTAGTGCAATTTTGTAACTTTTCTTACAGTAGATTTGATAATTAATTGTCAAATCTACCGATATTTTAAGGAATCTGTCTTTACTTACTATCGGGCCCAAATAGCAGAGGGTTCATTACAAACAAGCCTGGGCCAGAACTCTTAACTGGTCAACAACCTTTGCAAAAACGTAAATGACAAGAAATTATTCCCACGATGCTTTTTGCAGTTTAGCCCATCTAAACTTTTTTTTTTTTGCGTCTTTTTCATATGTAAGCATGTCCGGTTTAATGTGTTTCTTGTAACCGGAGTAAATCACTTGCTGAAAGTCAAGTTAATCCAAAAACTTGTATTAAAGAGGCCTAAGAGGCATCCATTAATAAACTTATACTTCTTCAATTCGAGAACATAAGTCTTATTCATAATCGACATCAGACTAACTTATTAACATTGATAGACTTATTTCATCAAAACTAAAATTCACAAATAAAAATCAAAACTACACAGGTAATTAATATAAGTGAGAGTCACGATAAACAAAAAGTCAAAAAACATATAAAATCAAAGGAAATAAAGAGTACACAGCAGAAGAAAATGATTGTAAAAACTGAAAACCTAAATTTTTATTTAGAATACAAAACTTATTTTAATAAAATAATTAAAAATTTGATTAAAATAAATTAAAAAACTATCTATCGGATCAACAACTAATTCAACCGGTAGCCGGATTCCAGATTTTAATGGTTTTATGCAAGTTTTATCAGGTTTTTAGATAATATTTTTCTTCCTAAAATTTAAACCAGATTACATATCAGTCACCGAGTTTACAGGTTCGACCGCGGATTCGGGTCGGGTTTTAAAACTCTGATAATAATATTAATATTAGAATCCATTGATGTTATATCTTTTATTTGAAAATAATGATAGTTCATATAGTTGCATTCAATGAAAATAATGATATTTATTTACAAAAAGATTTAGAATATTATACTAATATTATTAAATGAAATTTTAGTTGCATTCATATATTGCATATTAGAATTTATGTTTGTAATTTACGTACACTAATTTTTTTTCTTATTTATATACACCCAAACTGATTTATACAAAAAATATTGTAAAATTAAACAACAAAAATATAAACATTATATATGACTACATAAAATAAATATGATAAGATAATAATGTCATTTAATATATATATATGTATATTTATAATTACAAAAATAAAACGTTGTCCACGCGGGTTAGAATCTAGCTTCTGTCCTCAGAAAAAAAAAAAAAAAAAGAGTTTTACCAGTAAAGATAACAACTCTGGATAAATTGTTTTTTCATAATTGCGCAAACAAACCTATGCTAGTGCTAACGGGAATAAAATCATGGATTAATGGATTTTATGTCAACAACAAAAATAATGAAGTGGACGGTGCAACTATCTAAAGAATCGATTCTAATCAACCTTTCGTACGTGTTTTATTCGGATCGATGTTGAAAAGGCGATGGAAAATCAAGATAAACTGTGGTGGCGACAAAGAAATATACTCTACATATTGTTACCCTGAAATATAGTTTTATTCTTACGCTAAGTCAGAGACATGAACATCTACTTGCCCCCAAAAAAATTATTCCCTTTCACAGAGTATATAATATATTAATATGCAACAAGTAAATAAGGACAAAATCACCAATCAACATGGTATGTGGATTCATCGAATATATGTGAGTTTCCAGAGTAACATTAAACTTTTGTTTCAGGTTTAATCATTTCATGGATGACCACTTACACTTACGCCTATTTGCTTGGTAGATTTGTAAAAGTCAACGTAAAGTATAGTTTTAGTGCCTGACAATAATTGAGGGTGATTTGTTTGTCAAATAATCTCATCAAATATCATCATTATAACTGAATTTTCATGTGTGGAAGCTTTTTTTGATTAAGGATTTATGAATGTTTTTACATCATGTAGTCTAGAATTTAAATATCAAGGGATACGAATGAATATTATTCATCCATATTAATAGAGATAAGTTTACAAAAATAAAATTATCAAAAAAAAAGTTTACAAAAAATCTTTTATAGTGCATATATAAAATTGTTTGTTTGGTGTGAATTTTCATACAGTGGTAAATTTATTTGCGTCGTGAAATGATTGTTATAACATTTTCATAATTTGTAATAAAATAATACTGTTAAAAATATGGAATACCATATAAATTCTATGTGTGACATTTAAAATGTATGGTAAAAGGTCAATTGAATATATATGTACTAGATATACAAGAGATCTTTCAACGATCATTTTACAAGGTATTTTCTTTAGATATACGTATTTTACTAATTATATAAATATGGAAAACAAGTGTTGTAATAGTATCTCCACCGAAGACTTGAATAAAATGCAGTTTTAGGTTTTGATTGGTGACCGTCTAATGAACAGGAAAAAAATTATTAGCAAAAAGTCATTTGAGAAATTGATTAAAAAGAAAAAAAAAAAAAATATATATATATATATATATATATATATATATATATGAATTTGTATTCAGTTTGTTCTTCATCAAAATTGAAAGATTAGTTTTTCGTTCTAATAATTTTTATTCATAAGAAAATCAGAGGAACAGAGTCAAACTTATGTGTCCGTAATTTGTCTAAAAATTCAACACAAATTGTATAAACTTTGAAGAACAAGAAATTTTTCTTTCCCTAAAGGCTTAAGAAACGAAAAGAACGCAAAAAGAATTTAATTTTTACATACGAATTTTTAATTTTAGATACTTAATTTTTCTCGTGATCATTGGAACATGACAAACAAAATTAAGTATTTAAGCTCAACTCAACTTTAGCATGGTTATTAGGGTTTAGAATCTATTTATATTTTGTTCAAAAAAAAAAGAATCTATATATATAAAGTTCAGTTCTCCTTCTCTCCCATGATGTCCAGCTCAGCGTCCACGTCATCAATTGTGACTCATCATATTTTTTCTTCCCTTGGCAAATCCACCTTCTCCACGAAACCTTCACCAGACTTAGGTTCCAATCGAAAAAAATCTGAAACGTTACGGAGTAAGACAGAGTTTAATCGTCGTCATCAAAGCACTTATTAACCATTGCTCTCCTCTCCTCCCACGATCGATCTTTGAATGCATTCCCCTTGACTTCCTTTCTCAGGATCTTCTACTATAAAAAAGGTACTTTGTACCTTGAGAAATTTATCAGTTCAATCTTCTCAATCAGAATCTTTTTCTAAATTTCAGTACCAAAACAGCATGACCTCCTAGCTGATTTAAAGGTTGGTCGTAGTTATCTTCTTCTGAGATTTTAGAGTTTTGTTCTATAGTGTACAGGTACGACTGCAGATGATATTTAATCTCTATTCTAAATGTATGGAAAATAGCCTGGCCTCCTAGCTGATTTGAAGGTTGGTCGTAGTTATCTTCTTCTGAGATTTTAGGGTTTTGTTCTATAGTGTACAGGTACGACTGCAGATGATATTTAATCTCTATTCTAAATGTATGGAAAGGTCGTGGATGTCTTTATTCCCAGAGGTCGAAGGTTAGTGAGAACTTATGGTCTCATGTCTTTGTAATTGAACCAATTATTGTTTCTCTTCTTTGATGTGTGTTGTTTTTCGTTTAGTACTGGTGATTCGCGTGGTTTTCATTTGTTCACTTTAAAAGTATTAAAAAAAGCTCACAAAGCAGTGGAAAGGCTTGATGATAAGGTCGTATATCAGTTTATCAACTTGGTGATTGGATTTGACATGAAAACATTGGTCATTGTTCCAGAAAGAGTTGTTTTAAGCTTTTAGTTTTAAGTTTCAGTTTTTGATTCTTACACTGAAACCAGTTTTTGTTTAAGAGATTTTGTTACCGCCTCATTTGTTTCTGCATTGATATTCATTGATTCAGAACGCGACTAATGGATAGTTCATGTGATCAAAACTAATATTACATAGGTCTTTGCAAGTCCCAGTGGGAGAGATTCGGCAATAACCCGGCCAGGATGTACAAGTACGATGACGTTAACGGAGGAGATAAGAACCGTTTTATCGTCGAGACAAATCTTGCCAGAGAATTTTGCATTGCTCGGCCTACAGTAGGATACATTTCTCTCTTAGCACAACTACCACGTGTCTTTGTTGGAACACTTGAAGAGCTGAAACAGCTTGTGAGGTCATGTGCTTTTAGATAAGACGGTCGATGAAGCGAGCAAAGACTCATGTGCCTCCGTGGAGGAGGAATGGTTATATGCAAGCCTAATGATTCGGTCACTTTAAACGAACATCTAACGAAGTGGTGACTAAGTTTGAGAGCTGTGGCTGCGGACCACCTGTTGGGTTCAAGGAATCAGTTAAAACGGCGAGGTTTAACGATTCTAAGGAAGTGGACTGGAAGAAGAATTGTTTAAAGGTTGGCCAGCTCACGATGGCTTTCAAACGGCAATGATGTGAGGCTGTCCAAAGAATAAAGCATATGCCTCTGCGAGTTTATAAACTTTTTTGACATCTGCAAGTTTATAATTAAAATGTTTAGATATGATGTAAATATATATATGGTTTTTTTGGGGATGAAGAACTAAAGAAGAAACTATCTATAAAGTTGTTGATTAGTATATGACCATGTCTATTGCAATAATTTTAAGTTGGGCTTTCCCAAATGAAGCCCATTATATCCCAACTCTAAACATAAGCAAATGTTTCATTTGCCATGGAACAACACTTTTTGAACCTTTTTTAAAAAATTCAACGCTTTTTGAATCTTTAAAAGAGAAAGTATACGTTTATGTTAAATTTCGTAATGGTTTATATTTTTATGCATAGTATTGTATATGCAGAAAATTCATAATATAAATTATACCGTAAAAATCTTATTTAAATAATTTTATATTTATTAACCATCGCCAAACATACATAAAAACCATAAAAGTTATCATACATTTCTCTTGCAAATCATAACACCAAACATCTTCATCGTCTACATCTACATGTATGCTAAATCATTTAATATACAATTTACATATTTATATATAAAAATATGATTTATAAATAAAAATCATATTTTTAGAAATTAGTCAATAACACTTAATAATATGGAGAACTTTGTTTTCGTATAATAGATATATATATATATATATATATATATATATATATATATATATATATATATATTAGTGGTGTTGGTTTCAGGGTGACTTCCAAGTGTCTACATTCATTGGTTACTACTCAATTTTCACACTTATCCAGTTTCAATGTTTTCTTATTTTTATTAGCTTTGGTTTATTACCTTCTTTTCATTTAATATAACATTAATACTTTTAATAAGAAATGCAACTTCAAATAATCACTACTTCAATAGTTGGAATAGTATGTCGAAAGACTATGATTTTAACATAAAAATAAATATTTTTATAACATACACAAAAAATTACCCACAACCCAATCCTTTAGAATTCAAATATTACAAACCACAAATAACACACCAAATACGAAATCAAATTTTTGTAAAAGGAACATACCAATACTACAACTCTTTAATAAAGAAATAACTATTGCAAACAAGCAAAATATATTTTATCACATATAATCCCTCTTCATCTAAAACTTTTTAAAAGACAAAAATATTATCATATACATCTCTTGCAAATACATATCAAAAACAAAACCACAAAATCATACAAAAATAATAATCCAGATTACAAGTAAAATATATCCCGTCCGTAGGGCGGGCCGACCCTAGTCTATTTATATAAAGTAATGTTTGTTCTCTCCTGGTTGCGCCACCTTAGCATCCACGTCATAAACTCGGTTTTTCTGGTGTCGACATGTGTTCCGATAGCCAAAACTCAGAGTATCATTTATTCCAGTTTATATTTTGTTTGGGCTTTAGATTGCATACGGGTTTTAAAATGAAACTCTGAAAAGTCCATCTCGAAAATAGTTTAGTTCGACTCTACACGCATCGTTTTCGATTTCAATGGCTGAACTATTATGTTTATGTATTAATATTTTTGATAAATAAATATTAGATAACAATATTTTTGAATCTAAAAACATATTAATCAACTCTTGGTCAAACATATCAAAAACCAAATATTCTTGAGTTATGTGTTTTCTATTTTCTTAAATTTTGAACTTTTATTAAAAGATATCGGATAACAACACAACATATATATAAATTATATTTTTATTTTAAAATACTTTTTTTAGACTTTGGATAATTCTTACTATTATTAAATTTAATCATTTGCCTAATAAAAATAAATTTGTTTATATATATATATATATATATATATATATATATATATATATATTCATTAAGGGTTATAACGACATTACTGCTCCAACTTCTAACGTAAGAGTTCCGTTGCGAAAAATCATTTCGTTTATATGTTTTTACAAAAATTATTAAAAAAAAATCCTTCATACAACTTCATGATAATTGTAAACTATAGATAGTCTTCATACGACCTATAAAATCAAAATATAAATCACTATGTGACTAATACCCATAACACAAATTTTTTTTTAAAAAGTGAACAAAACCGAGTTATAGACTTAACAAAAATAAACCCACTTAAAAATAAGAAAACATAAATGGCCTTTTGTGACTGTGGATTCCAATAATGAAATTTCTAGGTATGTTCATCTTCAAAATCAATACTTAGGTTACACCATTTGTTAATTTACAAACTCAAGGCTTAATGCTGCATAAAAAACCCCATATTTAAATTTTTTAAAAACACGTCTTTGTAAAAATATTTTTTAAAACAATAACTTAAAAGTTTTATATATATTCCCCAATGGACTAAGGATTATATTAGAAAAACTAAACTCTCAGTTTTCATCATGCTGTATCAAACATATTTTCTAAAGATTTTTTTTTAAAATGGTATTTGGATTGATTGTCATACTCATGTCACACTATCATTAAAGTCAACATACCGAAATGGATACAAAAATTTTATAGTTTCACAAAAAATATATTACATTCCGCGCGTAGCGCGGACCGACTCGAGTATTCAGATAAAGGTTAGCGTATGATTTAATAGTTAGCTTATGTGGTTTTAAAGACTTTTGGGTCAGAATTAGATTTTATAAATTAAGATTTTGACATAGTTTAGTTTTTATAGTTTACGAAATCTAATAGAAGTGTGACAGCGACAATTTCAAATTAACATTTAATATCTAATCTATTAATTTAGGGTTCTTTTATCTACCAAACAATATTTTATGTTGAACCATTCATAGAAACTTAACTAAGCATCCTAAATTTACTCATATATGATATCTTTCTTATAAAAAAATATTCACTAAGAAAAGACAAATATACTTCTATTAGGAAATTATCATTTGATTGTTTATCATATTTAATCTAGACCATATTTTAAATGTATTTCAGTAATTAGTTTTGAAATTAGTATAACTCAATTATTTTAAAACTATGATATTAATTTTTTATTGAACAAAATAAATAATATTTTATTGGTTGTAACTCTTATGTTTGATTTTTGAAGAAAAAAACACCAAACTGAAATATAATATATTAAATAAAATAATATTTTTAAAATATATTGTTAAATAATAATTTAGTCACACACAAACATTTCAAGAATTCTAAGCAGAAAAAAATAATAAAATTTGTATTAATTCATAAAAAAATAAAAACACAAAAATACTACATTAGTATATGATTTGTAAAATTTCACCAAAAAATCAACAAATATAAAATTTCAAAACGATATTATATACATAAAAACTGATATTAAATTTATATCTTTATAATTTATTTTATATTTTAAATATTATTTTAAAAATAAAAATATATATGCACGGATGTGCGGGTTCAAATCTAGTTATTATTTAAAATATTTAAATTTTAGGTTTCGGAATCATGTTTTTATATATATATATATATATATATATATATATATTACAATTTAGAGATTACATATGTTGTTTTAATAACGTATATTTTGGTTTTAAATTTAAATCATTTTTAATAAATAAAATAGTGTAATAATATAACATGCTTTCAGACCATGTCTCTCAAAATTTCATTAATATATATTTTAGGAAGTTACAAAAGTTTTTCGAAAACTAGAATATGTTTTCAGAAACGTGTACGTCATACTAGTCATTTTAAATTGTTGTATATATCCATATTTAACATCTAAATTTTGAAATTAACCATAACCCTCACTTTTTCTTAGACCTAACTAAAACTCAAATTTTTTAAAAAACAATTTAGACTAATCACCGGATGATTTTATTTTATTATAATACTACTAGTAGCGTTAACATCTTCATATAGTAAGTTAAATGACTAGTATGATATTCACCTTGCTTATTTAAAATGGTCATATTTTCATTTTCTTTTTTTGAATAAATGTAAAATTTGTTCAATCAAAAGCATGTTTACATCAAATGCTGCTGTTCTGAAAGTGATTTGCTGAGTATTAAAATTAAAGAATGAATCTAAATTTGTATCCTAAAATAAGCTCTTAAAGAGACTTGCATCCTCGCTCCCAGTCAAACAATTTTGCTTTCCCATTTTCTTCAGAGAACTCAACCTGTTTCTGACAGCGTTGTCAATGAACTGGCCAAGTCTAATCTCGTCTGGTGGTGTCTTTCCATGCCTTCTTGAGTTCTTCTCTCTCTATAGACCATGGGCAGTAGCTTGAAAAGCATATCTCGCAAGATTCAAACACGTTTAACCCAGTGATGAACCTGAGATGAAATCAATGAGTATTATCCATTCATTAGTGTACTTATCATGAAGTAGCCCACTAGCTAATACATTTCAGACTTTTGCTGAGTAGGAACAAGAGAAGAATAAGTGATGCCTACTCTCCTCTGCCGCCTGACGGAGGACACAAGTAGCAAAGGCATTACTGTTCCATAGTAGGAGACTATCTCATGTTGCTAATCTGGTTTGAAAATCTTAAAATTGATATAATTCTAACATCTGGACTCTAATTTTTTCTAAACCTCGTTAAACCTCAAAACAGTTTTATCCATGCAGTAATGATATATATAATGCTAGTTTTTAAAATATATTATTACTATTGACGTTAACATCTTCATAGATAATCATTCCACATATAACAAGTTATTAGACGAATATGATCATCTTGTTAATTTAGCATATAAATCTTGAGATTAGCCACAATCCTAATATTCTAACCCTAATATTTTCCAACCTCTATAAAACTCAAGCTTTTAAAAAATTAAGACTAGTCGCATGTGAAGTACTAATAAGGAATACCCCCATACATTAATGATATACATGTTGATATTAAGTTTTCTAATATGTTATCACTCACATGTCTTCTGCATCAACATCAAATCAGTGATCTCTACCTTTTGGTTATTGTGTCCCTATGGAAATTTGGACTGACTTTATATATAATCAATGTTCTCGGAGTCCCTTAAAACCGCTGGAAATACTAACTGAAGACACTCTAGAATGGACATATATGCATTACTCATGGACAATGTATACAAAGGAGGATAGTCAACTACATTTCCAGCATGATCAAGATCTCTTTGGCAACCACCACCCATTGGGTGGTTTAAATGCAACTGTGATGCTAGTTTTCGAGATTCAAATGCTCATGTGGGTTCAGCATGGATTAATTGTTTTAATACAGAAGGAGACTTTGTTTCAACAGGATCTTCTTATCTTACCAAAAGCATCAAACCTCTTGAAGCAAAAGGCTACATCTTAATTCATGCCTTATAAACACTATGGAGTCATGTTGAGTTGCCAACCAAGGAGTGTCTACTAGGATGTAAGAATGCAGTTTAGTGAGGTAGTTTACAGGTTTTCTTCAATGCTTGAGGGACTTCTTTACCGCAAGAAATGAATATTTCTCCTCGAGGTTTCAAATTGGTTATCATAGAAGAAGATTCTAAACAATTTGTAGGTTTAATTAACGGACAACATTCAATGAGAATTCTGATGTTTGATATAAATTATTGGATGAACCGACTTGCACGTGTTTGGGTGGTACATATAGGAAGAGAACACAATCGAACTGCACATACACTAGTTTGCATAGGACAATCTCACTATAATCGGTGTCTTATTTACAACTCTCCTTCTCTCTTTTGTTTGTAACACAACTTTCATTTTCTCAAGAACTCAGACTATAATAAGAAGAGAATTTAACCAAACTATACCAACAAAATACAATAAAGCATAAACGATAGATGTAAAGAAACCTCTAAAATAAAACAATATTGAATTCAGAAAGACTCGAATGTGTCGAAACATGATTCACAGCAACAGCAGAAGCTTTGGGGATAGTCACTTTGAAGTGTGATGTTGATACCCAATCTGCACTTTGGATATCGTCAAACAAAAATCTGTTGCATCTTCAGACCCGCGAGCATATCAATACACAAAATAGCAAAACAATTATAGATATAGACATGCCTTCATTTAATGTTTTGTAGGGAAAACTCCTTAAAAGAAGGCAAAGATAAAATGGATAGTTTCTCTGGAGAAAAAGATGCTAAAAAGACAACTCTCATTCTCTTCAGATCCATATTTTACTCTAAAAATCTCGTCTAACTTTTGAATATAAAAATTAGTCTTTTTTGAAATACTGAAAAATTAGTCTATATAAAAACAACCATCTCATTTACATTTTAGACGGCCGCAATGCTTGATAATAGTTTTTTTTTGGTAAAATGCTTGATAATAGTTTGAAAGAAGTATCTACTTAACATTTTTTTTTTGAATATTTGTAAAATTTATTCAAAGAAAACTAACTTTTGTACATCAAGTGTGTCAGCTTAAATCTTACTGATTTCAAATAAAAAAATCCGAAGATCAAAAAGTCTGAGAACTAATCTATGCCCTTGAGGCAAACCAGCGTTGTAACAGAACTTCATAGTTCATGTGGCCCGTAGCTGATACCATTAAACACCAGTTACGAATCTGTCTGTCGATCATCTTAATCAGAGAGGAAGGAAGCAGGGGCATTAAACACCAGTATCTACTTAACATTTTTAGAGAACGTTTTATGTACACATTTATATGGTAAACATGGTTATATCTCCAAGCTGTCCTATACACTAACTGATGAGGATTTTGAAAACAGAGAATTGACAATGTACATGCTATAAATAAAAACGAAATCATTGAGTAACTGAGATCATGTGACTCGTACGTTAGATCCTTGAAAACAAAGAGAAAAAAAACTGAAGTGGCCCATGATCCAAAATCCATTTTGCTGTAAGTACTAAAATAAATCATTATCTATCACATTTTGGTCAATACAGTCTCGCGCACAATAATGATAACACTCCATCTCTATATAACGTTTTTGAATCGAACTACCTTGGATAAAACTGGAGTGGCCCCATGATCCACGTTTCATCTTTCTAATAAGGGTAACACATGCTCCCAAATAAGGAAAACATAAACCATACAAAAATATATATTTGTCCATTATTTAATTTTTTTAAAAAAAACTTAAAATATCTTCCCCAAATCACCATCTTCATGCTATCACAATTATGTCCATTACAACACTGATTAAGCCTTAATTAACATTATCTTATAATCTAAACACATCTAAAAGAAGATTATTACAATTTTACCCCTGATGTCATTCATATACGTCTCTCTCGATCATGGTGATTAGGACATTGAGTTACCAACAGTTTGGAACATCACCAACACCAGTAGAAGCAGAAGCCATGTTTGGTGGCTGGTCATAAAACCCTAGATTGAGAGTGTTCATAGCTCCGTCGTAATATCCACCTCCTCCTCCGCCGCTGCCGCCACCGCCGTAATCGGTTACTCCTCCCTGGCCAGTCTCCATCCCAAATCCCCCGACGACGGAGTGGCCCGTCTCCATCTCAAAACCTCCGGCGGCGGAGTGATCCGTCTCCATCCCAAATCCTCCGGCGGCGGAGGGATCAGTCTCTATCCCAAATCCTCCGGCGGCGGAGTGACCCGTCTTCATCCCTAACCCTCCGGCGGAGGAGTGACCCGTCTTCGTCCCAAAACCTCCGGCGGCGGAGTGAACCGTCTCCATCCCAAATCCTCCGGCGGCGGAGGAATACGACTCTGCGAAAGCGATGATCTGGTTGAGGGAACTGAGGCGATGGTTGAGCTCCGTCACCCGAGCTCTCATAACGGAGTTCTCCGCGTCGATCTTGACGTAGTGCTCCGTCGTGACGGTGAGCTCGGCGGCGGTCTGGCGGTTTGCCTTGCGTAGTTGCGCGAGCTGAGCTTTCAGATCATCCAAATGCTCCCGCTTCTTCATCCTCGACCTCCTCGCCGACTCTCTGTTAGACTCCAACCTCTTCCTCCTCCGCTCGTTCATCAAATCACGTTGTTGCAAGAGATCGGACTCCGAACCGGAGTTTGGTAAACTGGTCGTTAAAACCGGCGACCAATAACCGGTCATACTCGATCGCATCTCCGGTTTATTCATCATCAAACAACCCAAATTCAAATAAATAAATAAAAGGCCACACACAGAAACTCTAGTTCAACTGAAAAGACGCAGGACCCTTGATTAAGGTTAAGCAAAAAAAAACTATATGGAAAGGTGATATAATATATAGTTTATAGGCTATATGTTATGGCTAAAGTAGAGATGATTTCTGAGAAAACATAGAACCAGTAAAGAAAAGCGACGGAGAAAGATTGAACAAGATGGGTCCTGCGTCTGAGAGATGAATCTATAGTTAAGCCAGATCTAAGTACTTCACTAATCACTGGAGACATTAATGTTTGAACATCAAGATCTTGTCTTTCTTAACATGAGTATTTGAAAAAAGATACAACAAGGCTTTTAATATTCTTGAGAAAACTGAAAAAAGAGCGGAGAAGATAGAAGAGACGAATAGAATTGAGTGATGTATTGGAGAGGGAGGAGGAAGAGGTGAATCTTTGGGAGGGGGTTTTATAGTGTGAGAAGGAAAGAAATCAATAATGAAAAAACTCAATTACTAGATAAAATACAAATTAGAAAGAATAATTTTCATTTGACCAAAAAGAAAAAAGAAAGAATAATTTCATAATATTATATGGGACAATAAGAAAAGAAAAAAAAAAAGAATTTTACTGCTGAGAGGTTTCCAGCTGTATTTCTAATGTAGTTTTATGTACGTTTATGGTTATAATTTTGATATTAAATGATTCTGTTTATTAACCAATAACCATTTCTAGACAATTTTTATATAGAGGAAAAGTCAGCCTTGTTTTCTTTGTGTGAAAAAAATCTGAAATTTCTAAATCCTCCAGATTTATTTCCTTGTTTTGTTATATTCACTTTCTATATAAATTAATGCAATTAAGTTGTTTGGCTGTATTTTTGTATAAAATGGTAATACCAGAGAATCCTAACAATAAACTAATAATAACAATTGAAACTTTTTTTGGTTTTAGCTGTTTTTAATACATGAGAATCAACATCTAAAGTACCAGAATTAACCGTTCAGCAATAGACACCTGGAGAAAAAGACAAATGATGATATTAGGGGTAGTTGTGGTATTTCCTAAAATATATGGGTGGTTTTGGTATTTACGTTCTCCCATCACGTCAATAAACTTCGATTAGTATTTTGAAATGCTAGCATGAATTTAGCTTCAACTTCATTCAACAATGATATTCTGATCACTAAAGTATCTGCTGGAGCTCTACAAGATAAAGCAAGTGGTTAGCTACGGTTTACTCTTTCCTATTTATAAATCTAGTTGTTTTCTTCGTGCTTCTTTTTATTTATTGGATATAGGAATAAAAACAAGTATGTAAAAGATAACCTCTTTCTCACTTGGTATCCAAAGTCTAAACTATCACACGATTGAAGGCAACTGCGAGGAAAGAAAACTCTTTATGTGCTTAAGTCTCTCTTTCGTTGTAGAGTCTCTTATCCTTTCCGAGAATAGAGTTTCAATTTGAAAAACACTTTCCTGTGTAATGATTCATTGGTCTCTGAATTTGCTAGCTACATTTTCACTAAATGGAGAAATAATTCGAAGAAATAGAGAAGAGCTTCCAGTTAATATCATATTCCATTAAACGAGCACTACGTCCGTATGAGACGGATCGACCATCAAGAAGTTACGAACTCTCTTTCTCAGTTTCCATGTTTCATCGATATAATGAGCTGTCAAACACCAGAACTCTTAAGAATCATTTGAACCATTCCATATATACCTCTACTTGGAAAAAAGACTTTCCTGGAATAGAAATTTGAATTATAAACTGATCCAGAGTACACCAGCCACTGAACATGAGAACTTTCAGAAAATATATGCAGATCATCCGCGAATACAATTATAATTAAAAACACTGTTAAAACATAAACCCAAATTAATTGAAAATTACATTTTGTTAGATGGAGAGCCTTCGTACGGACATCTCACGTGCAAGAGTGCGTGTTGTGTGTGCATGTGGATGCCATGTAAAACCTTATAGATTGGATTGTCAGCTCGACAAGTGTCTTTATTTTACTTAGTAATCAGAAAAAAAATATCATATCAATGATGTTGGTTCAAACAAATAAGTGAGCTCTAGCGCTAAATTAGATTCTTATTAATCAATTTCTTCATACATTTACTGGAACATGTAACAAAAGTAATTTGTACTAATTGTCTTCTTGATAGTTGATACATCGTTCTTGGCCATAATTTAGATTTTTCTTTTTAGTTTTAAGTGCATTTCAGTTATACTTTTGTATTACATGCGAATGATGAGTTTGATTTCCGATAGAAAAAGCATATGTAACTGCAGAAAAAACACAAAGTTGACAAAAAAAAAAAAAACTGCAGAAAAAACATATGTAACTGATTTTACATAGCAACCATTACTTTGATCATGTATTACACGTTTTGTTAGATTAATTCTAAATACTTACTAACAACTTTTAAACTTCAAAAGTATTGTAGCGGCTGTTTACTCCGATTGAATAAAATTGAAAAGAAAAAAAAAATATTGAAGATAGGGGTTACCTAGATAACAAGGTTTCGTGGAGCTAAGTAACAAAAATCTCTAACTGATCGTAAACCCAAAATCAGTTGAAGAAATGAACATAAATACGACATATTGGATAAAATGTTCCTTTATAGAGAGAGAGAGTTACATAGAAAGACACATTTTAACTTTTCTTTTCACTAAAGAACACATTGTTTAGTTGACACACTTTGTGTAGACAGCTGTTTTATTTTGGACATAAATAACCTTGCTTTTGTACAAGTGGAAGAATATTTGTTTGGAAAACAAATAGCAGCTAACTAAGTTTGTTTGTTGTTGTAATCAATGTAATAGTTATTATGAGAAAATCTTGATATATGGGTTTCTGTGAATTGATTTTGGGTGTAGGATCTTTTTTACAACAAGAGATCTAACGAGATCTAACCACCACTATTGTATCCACACTCACGTCTTCCACCATCGCCTTCATAACCTCTACCGCCTCCGTAACCACTACGGTTACATGAGAATCTATAAGTTGCAAAAAGCCTCTCTGGGAGACGAGGATCTTGAGCGTTCTCTGTGAAATTTCAACCAAGATGAAACTATTAGGGTTTAGACCGAGAAGAACAGACGGCGGTTTGTTTATGCAACGGCGGCGGCTAGCAATTCCTCAAACGGCGGCTGAAAAAGAAAGATTCGGCGGTTGAGAGAAAATAGAGTCCAATAGAATAGATAAGCAGAAGATTTAGAAGACTAGAGTTAAAGATTATATTGTGTGAAGGTGTTGGTCGGCGGATAGATTGAGAGTACATGTGTTGTGTGAAAGATTATAAACAGAAGATCTGAATATTTTATTGGATTAAAAGGTTAAACAGAGATCGGTTGTCTTTAGTTATAAATTGTAACAAGATATATAATTGTATAGTTAGAGGGTATATCTGTAAACTTGTTCAAATAAAGTGTGTCATATAGGAAAGTGCTCTTTAGTGAAATAGCAAACTCATATTGTGTCTCTGAGGGTAATATTTTCCTTTATAGATTGTCTATAAATCAAATGGTTACCACTTACCAAACTAATACAATCGCAGCCTCAATAAATTTATCCAACAGAAAAAGGTGATTGTTCGTTATTGCTTTTTTACTAAGCCATTTCACATCTCATTCATAGAAAATGATAATAATAAACACACAATATGATGTTGTACATTCAGATTTGGTAAGATATATAGCTTTATTTGAATGTTTATCAATTAGATGAATTATCAATAAAACACGTTCATCTAACTAATGTAACTATGCATATATATAGATCTTAACAATTTCAGCACTGGTAGCTTGACTTGGTTCTAATATTAGGATTAAAATATGTACTTAGAAGCTGTTTTTGACCTACTAATTCAGTTAAAGTGTGTAAAGTTTTATGCACGTTGCAAATTTATATGAAAGACCATCTTTTTAGTTTCGATTATGATCTCAAAGAATGACATACCTCAGCAAAATCCGATCAAAGTAGAGAGATTTAGTACTGCAAAGTTTGGTGAGTGGGTGTAAGGTCAGTGGTGTGAAGTCTCTTTTTACCCAAAGCAAAAGGGTTCCAAGTTGCTTAGTGAAACATATACACAAATATGGATAAAAGTATTTAAAAAGAAAGTTATTAAAGATACTGAGTTTTGGCAAAAACAGGTTTTCATACCAAAAGCGGAATCAAAATGTAGTAAAAAAAACATGTTTGTGAGAGAGATATGATCAGAGAGAAGGTTGTAAGAAGAAAAAGGTCCCCGGAAGATTCTGAATCTGCCTAATATCTCAGTTCTCAAAGCACATGCCCCTATCTTTCTTCCTTATTAATCTATTTCCCTATGGTTTGTCCTCTCTTCTTTGCGAGCATTGTGGAGTTGTTTTATATCCAGACCACCTTTTATCTTATGTACTATACCTTGAAGCTAAGTAGTTAATTACTTTATGGTTTTTGTTGGTATAACAATAATGTACAAAAATAGAATCAACAATCATGAAACAAAAAATTCACATAATACAATGATAAACTATATATACACGGAATAATTAGAAACCATAAAACAACGATTTATCTCTTTTACTTCATTATGTTATTCTTTTTTTTAAATCGGAATTTCATTATGTTATTCTAACTTGCCAAAATAAACGAAATATTTGATTGTATCATCAATCACGGTATGAGTAATCATATATGACGGTGATAAGAACCAACACAATTGTTGAATGATTTCATGGATGACCAAACAAAAGGTGTCTCTCTCCATATAGGCTTTTGGGTCAGTGCGTGGTTTCCTTCAAATTTAAACTTTATCGTCCAAAGAACCTGGAGAATACAGTGCAGCTTTGGCTAAAGTATCTACTTGACAGTTTGCAAAGCGAGAAAGGGGAGAAGAACGTAACAAGGCTTTTAATATCAAAACGAACGCATGAAACCTCGTTCAACTCTGACCCAAAAAGAAATACTGACCCTAACTTGAGGACTTTAGAGTCCGAACAAATTTGGAGGTTATGAAGATCAGCTGCGTGAGCAGCTATGCTACCTGCAAGACCCTCCGCTGTTATGGCTGCAGGGACAAACTCTCTATTATCTGATTCGTGAAACAGAGTAGAGACACTACCGTCTTGAATGATCCATCACATTCCTCCTTATTATATATATATTTTATTTATTTATTTATATATATCTATATAATGTTTATATGAAATTAATTACAGTAGCAAAACTTTCTTTCACTAAATTTAGTTCGTGTCGTGAAAAGAGACAACCTCAATGAATGATGTAGTAAGCAGGTGCGTAGGTTAAAAGTAATGTATAACTGAAAATTAACTTTTACAGTTAATTGTGGAATTCTTCCATCCAACGAAGATTAGAAGCCAAAGTAAGTTTTGCCAAACTATTTATAAGTGGATTATAGTGACTTGTCAATTTTCATGAACGTCTAGCTTTATTATTGTTTTATAATATATTTATAAAGAAAGCTGAAAATATAAAACAATTTGTATGAAGGCATCTTATAAAAATATTCGGTTTTCAGTTATATATGAACATTCATCATTTGTTGGGTTAGGTGGTTCGTAAACTATTTAGGATAGCCGTTCGTTGTAAAAAAACAAAAAATACTTAGGATTAAACTTGATAATAACAGAAAGAAACCCATATTCTCTATAGTTTAGTTATAAAGACATTGATATAAATGTGAAAGTTGATAAATATATGTAGTTTGTCACTTAATGGAAAACAGTTGCCTAATATTCGTCAAAGATATCTATCGAAGACATCTTACTATACTAAAAGCTAAATATACTCACCATATAAGATGTCCATCTAGAATTATTAATTCCAGTCAATCATATGACTTCATCTCTCCACATTAACACCACGAATTAGACTTAATATTTAAACTCTGAATAATAATGACCTAAAGGTCCACCGCGAATTGGGCTTATATGAGTTATGTTGATGTTTCAGACAATATGAATCGTGTCTCGAAGCCCAAATTAAATTAAATTAAATCAAATCAGTTTTTGGACATTTTTTTTGTTGACGGAGAACTGTCGTAGTCCTAATTTCATCTTCTCTATCGTTTCTACTTCCACATCTTTGTTACTCTTCTCCTTTCCACTTCCACATGTACCATCACTTTTCTCCAAATCCGTTTTACCACTATCTGCTCTAATCAATTTGATTGAACTCATTCAATGGACTCCTTTCACCTTCCTCTCCATTTGTTTATTTACAATTCTCTTTTCTTAGCTTTTGTCTCAATTAAAATTAGTAAGCTTCTCTCAAACATTCAATCCGATGGAATCCAGAGCCAACCCTCAGTCTCCAAACGAAGCATCAGACCTGTCTCGAAAGCACAGTTGTAGCGTCTAAACGAGCTACCACTCCAGGAACCAAACACTGCTACCGCTCTCTCCTATCGCCCGTTGACACTTCATCAAAGTCCCCACGTTAGCATGCTGCCTTCTTCCTTTCTCTCACGCGCATCCTCCGACAAACCAAACGTAGCCTGTTACAAAACTTTGGTCTTCTCCACCTTTCACTACCTCCCTCCCCCATAACTGAACAAATAAAGTTTGTAACGAACACCCTCTCGAATCTCTTTTTTTTTAATTCCTCAATTAACCTGCATCACTATATAACCCGATGTCGACATCTAGATACGGCAAATCTAACCACGTCGCCCTCTCCTTTCTCTTTATGTAATTGTCCTTCATCTTCCTTGCCTCCTCGCCTCCTTCTCATCATGTAAGGAGCTTTATTAAACTCTGTCTCATTAAGCTTAAAATGTATCTGTACAGTCACCATGTATATATATATAGTATCCCGTATTATGTACATGTATACAAGACTATATACAGTCTAAGTACTACTCTAATAAGCTTCAGAGATTTGACGCTCTACCTCTATGGATTGGATCAGATTAGGAGAAGAAAGCTTCTCTAAGAGTGAGGTAATTCAATTTGTCTGATCCATGATTTTTTTTTTTAGTTTGAGGATGGAATGAAAACCTCAGAAACAAGAAGAAACTTGAGACCAAGACTAATTACAGAGAATTTACAATCTCTGACCGAGAGCTTCAGATCCTCCCTCAGAAATTTAACAGATTGATCTCTTATTCTTAAGGAAAGCACAAACCATTCACGGGATGAAGTTTCACAATTTGCAGATAAAGTTTATGTCTACTCCGAATGCACCCAACACTGGTAAATATATTATGTTAAACTCACACCTGCCTAAGGTATGATTTTAAAGTATAAATATGATTTTCCAATCTTTCGAGTTGTCAAATCAAAATGGCAACATAGCTAATAACAGAAGAACCAAATGCGTGGATTCTCATCTCTTAGAACTATCAACATGTTCATTGGGATGATGTGGTAACTGAAATTGAAGAACATTTCATGAGAATTAGTCAAATGCAGCAGCAGATCTCTCACTCACCAGGTTTTCCTTATTTTTCAGTATCATATTGTTTGGAGTTTTTCCAAGACCAAAGTTCTGATCTGCTTTTGATGATGGGGATTCAATTCGTAATGTGACCTGACATGAAGTTGCTTTCGGGATTCTGAGCTTTTAAGGAGAATATGTGGATGCTATGAGTACCTAACTCAAAGAGAACTTTGAGAAAATGTGATTGGTTGTTCCATAGCGTTTCTAGAAGTCCACATCGGATTAGATTGGAATCGGCTGCAACATCGGCTTCAGAGCCTTCAGATATTATTTTATGATGTAAAGTTCTTTTTTTTTTTTACTTTTACATAGCTTTTGAGGAATCCTTTAACATTTGTTTCGTAGCAGGAATCTTCGAAAGAGACTTTTGAAGATCCAGCTGGAAAGACAAGAAAATGGGCAAGATAAAGACATATACATGATGACCATCGACATCGTGCAAAGGAGAAGATCTGGGACAGAGATGATAAGAATTCATGTGACTTTCAAATCCAGAATACATGATGATTGAACTAAATCTCTGGTGGGAGATAAAGGGGTCAGAAAATCTTCTGGTTTCTTGGAAGTATGATTTTGTTTGGTGGGTGTTTTTAGTCTTCCCAGGGGATCTTCCTGTTCTGGTCTCTTCTCTCCACTTCAAATGCATAAGCCATCAGCATATGTTTGCAGCATTAGGACGGTAAGAATTTCTCTGATTTTCATGATTCTTTCTACTTTTATGTTTTCACTTACACATGTAGATTTTGGAGATCTCTCTTTTTTTTAATGTCAGATTTTGAAATTAGTATTGCAAGACGGTAAAGCGGTGAAGAAGATAGTATAACAAATGAGGTTAGAGAAGCGATATCTCACTTTTTGTTTCCTTTTTTACGTGGAAAGATTATATGCAACAAAAGAGGAAGAAGAAGAAGCAAAGGTTGATGATGATGATGATAGTGAAGAAGAAGAAGAAGAAGAAGAGCTGCAATGATAACTACATGAACAAGCGATCGAAAAACCAGGACACCACTCAGAAAGTATCGAGCTTTTACATCAACGGGCAAAAAAAAGATATCAATTCTTTTTACGATGATTTGTGACAAATCTTAGTTCAGGTATGGTTTTCATTCAAAAAAAAAAGATTATATGAGATTGGTTAATACGGAGAAGAGGTGGCAAACACAAGATATTGTCCCCAGGAGAAGATTTAAGACACAGATGTTGGCCAAATCAAAATGACTAGAATTTGACCCAAATTGGTTAATACTCCCCAATCCACCTAATGATCCGCTGATTGTAGTAGATTTGTGCACGTAGTGGCTGTTATTTTATTTTTTTCACAGTCATAGGCCCAACCAAATTATAATATATGAGTGACTTTAATTCTGGATCATTCAGTTGACTTAGATTTTTCTTCATTGCAATTATGATGCGCTAAACTAACAGTAGGAAATTCGTAGCTGCATTTCTTACGATGTCATCAACAACGATGGTCTATTCTAATTTCTCTTTCTTTCTTTTTTTTCCTTTTTATGCTTATCTTACATGGTATAGAACATCTTTACATAATTGCATGTATAATATTACGTTATTCTCCTACACAGTTTGAATTTATTCCCTGAACTCACTTTAACTGTATTTTTTTAATCTTTTCTTGGATTATCCTTCCCTAATTTTTTTCTTCACGCATGGTCCTCATCTGGTATCATTAACTAAATGTGATTCTTGACCTAGGTCTGGAATTTCAATGCAAAGAAATAACATAAGCTGTCTACATGGCCAGATAACAGCTGGAACTCTTATCCTTCAGGTATCTACATAGCAGATACATCCATATGAAGTGAGTAACTATATGAAGCTCCCTTAAATGTCTTTGGCCAAATCCGCATTGTCCAAGGGTTATATATGGGAAATCTCTCCTCAACACAATTAACAAATGCGCCTCTCCCAACAGTACGGGTGTTGCGAGTTCCAAATCTCAATACTCCTATCTTTCACTCAAACAGACTGATCCATCTCTTCTGGCTACAATTATATATATATATATATATATATATATATATCCTCTGCAAATTTTGAACGAGGATATAAATTAACGCTCTACAAACTTTGATTTTTGAATTATTGTCTTAAACACTATCTAGCCATTCAATTTATGTGTAATTTGCCAATACTGATTTCAAGAATTATAATCATGTTTTTCTTCCTCCCCAACAAGCTAGACTTTTCACATCATGACCGTGCTATCACATACAAGTTCCTAGCTTTGTTTTCAAAAATTTAACATGTGTGTTTCTCTCTACTTTTAATAGGTTTCTATTTCAACAACTTTTCTGATTTTATAATAAAGAGGTTTAAGACAAAAATTTACATAAACTTCGGTTTTGATCTGGTATCTATATCTATTTAGTTAAAGTGTTTATGCACCTCCCTACGGGGAATCACAACCAGTTCCAAAACAAACAAAAAAATTTAAACTACATGATTCCCCTGCATATTTCTACAAAAAAGGTCATATCTTAAAGCATGAACGGTTGTTATTGCATTTATTAGGTTGACTGGATTTATCGTTTTCAAAGTTTAACATATCTCAATATAGAATATAATAAAATTGTCAAAAAAACAAGTGAAGATAGATAACTGAAAAGAACAATATACCCAAAAAATCAATTTGGAATACCAAAATTTTTTTTTTGAAACACAGATTTAATTGATTGAAAAGGGTTAGAGGAGAGCATTAAAGCCTTCCTCAACTACCACAGGTTCACCTACAAGCAGGGAGTTCTTTGCTAATAAATCAGCAACCGAGTTTTTCTCCCTAGAAATCCAAGCTAAAGATACAAAATCAAACACAGCAGAAAGAGATAAAATATCAGCAACCACACTCAGTATCTCTGCAATGACTGTCTCGGCGTTGATGCACTTTATAAGCTGGACGGAGTCCGACTCAAACCGTAGCGCCTTTAGATCCAGCCTCCTGCAAATTCGGATAGCTTCTCGCATCGCAAGACTCTCCGCCATCAAAAGGGAGGCCACATACTGGCGTCGTTCTTGGAACTCCTGGTTCTGAGGTGTGGAGAGTAGCGTCCATCCTAACCCTGCGACATTGTTGGTCGAGCACCAAGCTGCGTCGGACCTGACAACCAAAACATTCGATGGTCCTGAGGTGATCTGGTTTGTAGCTTTCTTAATTAGCGGCGGAAACCTCTGTTTTTCTGTTGACGATCCATTCCCGGGTCAGAGAAATGGCAGTTGAAAGCGTTTCAACAGGAGAGGCTGAGAATCCTTCAAAGACGAATTTGTTTCTTGATTTCCACAGCGACCACATTATCCATAGAGCTAGGGGACCAGAGGAGATTCTAGACGGTGGTAAGCACCTAAGGTTGCAGAGCAAGTGCCAAGCTGGCATTAAAATGAGCTCAGGAAATAAATAAAGCAGTTATCACAACATAAAAAGAATCTAAAGAATTTTGGTAAATAAATTACTGTTGAACATAATTTATAAGATATATGAAAAATAAAAAATCCAATTCTTTTTTGGTAAATAGGTTATTTGAATTTCACAGTAGAAATACAAGAAACACCGACCATAAAATATTATTTGAATGACCAAAGAATAATATATATGAAAAATAGTCACAACATATACATGAAAATAATTAATTAATTTCAAAATTAAAATTATAAATTTTATAGACAAACAAACCGATGAGAGCCCAAGGATCTTTTTTGTTTATATTTCCTTCACTCATAACTGTTAATTAAAAATTTCAATTTTTTATCAATTAATGTAGTTGTAGGTCAAAAATAGTGCTTAATAACCTAGACAAATCGCAATAATTTCCCAAAAACAATTCATAAGACATTTATAGACACACGTTGCAGGTCATATGCCTCAAAGAGTTTATAATATCAGTTGACATAGTTTACATATTGCCATCCATTATAAGGAGAAACCTACGTAAAACTTTTTTTTCTGTT
Organism: Brassica juncea; assembly: GCA_018703725.1. Lineage (NCBI taxonomy): Eukaryota > Viridiplantae > Streptophyta > Magnoliopsida > Brassicales > Brassicaceae > Brassica > Brassica juncea. Next base: position 32,303,441 of record CM031937.1, read on the forward strand.
TACAATCACATCAGACCTGATGTTGGGTCGAGATTTCTTGTCTAGCTTTGTATGGGCACGAACTTTTCCTTCGGTAGTAAGGCAAAAATGTGGACTGAATAATTTCAAAACATTCATTATTCATAGTATATGTATATAAAAAAACTACCCATCACAAATGGCGTGAAAAGAATAACAGAAGGCATGAATAATTTCTTTTACTGCTACATCCTCTCATTAAACTAATGGACAAAATTTCCAAAATATATATGTTATACCCAGTTAAATATGTGTTATATCCAGTTAAATATATGTGTTATATTCCGTTTTTTTACAACAAAAAAAAGACATAGACGGAAAATACTTTCAAAAAGCTCGTATAAAGTATAAACATTATACTTATGGACTATAGATAGTATCAAACGTCGCTTGGTATAACGACTGCACACGGATACAAATAACTTATTAGCGGACTAGCACATAGTTAGTCTGGAACAAAGAATAAATGCATTAAGTCAGTCAGTTTTTTCAACCAAAAAAAATGCAATCAGTTAGAACTTAGAAGTGATTGTTCATGTTCTGTAAGTATGACTTCGAATTCCAAACTAATTATTAATTCACTTTATTTGGCACACGATATATCTTTTCTAGTATTCATGGTCCGATGTATACCGATTAATAACATGACTTTTTGCTAACTAAGCAATAACAGGTTGCATGTCAAGAAAAAACAATGACATGTCAGTGTCAAAAATCAATAGAAATACATAATCAGATTAATTATGGGTGCGTCTATGCACTACAATGGATTGACGAATAACCTATTGTAGATATTAAAGTGTAATGGATATTCTTTTGTTCAAGAGACATGCTCTACTATATGTGAATTCTAGAAGCCTTCTTTAAACTAAAGACAAAAAGAAATAACTAAACAGAATAATATTCGTTCAAAAAAAAAAGACGGAGAAATATCAATCCATAATCTCTGAGGAACAAGTTCCAGACACCAGAATATCAGACAGGCATGCTCTATCATATCGTGAATATTAAAATAAGATTCTTCTACAAAATAAAATAAAATAAAATAAGATTCGATTTGGGTCTCGACATATGTTTTTTATCAACTATCTAGACATATGTATACAAAGGATATATACACGGGGTATATGCACTCATATATATGTTGTATACTGCTATATATATGTATACATAACGTAACTAGTCATACATATATACATATATTATATTTTATACACGTTATACAAATCATATAATTGTTTTACGTATAACGGTGTATTCCTTATAAAGCATCTTCAACTAGGGCTGGAATTATTATCCGAGATCCGGATCCGATCCGGATCCGGTCCGAAAATAAGATATCCGGGACGTCCGAATCCGGATCCGGATAGTAAAATGTCGGATCCGTCGAATCCGGATAGTAAAATGCCGGATCTGTCGAATCCGGATAGTAAAATGCCGGATCCGTCGAATCTGGATCCGGATTCGGATATCTGGAATTTTAGGTCCGGATATCCGGATCTGAATCCGTTTTTTTAATATATACAAATTTAAAATTTTATTAATAATTATAGTTGATTTCTTAATATTTATACATAATATTAGTTTTATAATATTATATTTTAGTTTTAATAATATTATATGCATAAATACATTTATAAATTTTGTAAAAATATTTAATATATGTAATATTTATAGATTTTTTTTTGTATTTTAAAAAATATTTTTATTATTTTTTAATTATTTTGACGGATCCGGATCTGAATCCAGATATTCGCGGATATCATGATATCTAGACGGGTATCCGGAACCCGGATATCCGGGAGGCACGGATCCGAATATCCCGGATATCCGGATCCGTCCCAGCCCTATCTTCAACCTAGCTAATTCTATAGTTTTTTTTTGACTAAGAATCCTATAATTTCTTGGGATTATTTGTGAAATAGCTAAGAAAAAAGGAAAATTAGATTTGTAGAGAGAAGGTAGAGAGAGATAGGAAGAGAAAAGAGGAGAGAGAATGTGTTTTTAGTTAATTAGTGAATTTTGGTTTTTTGTGTGTATATTGGGTGCAATTTCCCTAGTTTCTTCTACAGTGTATATCTTTTTAATAGAAGTTTTACAGATGTATACATTGGAATAAAAATCATTTCTAAAATATAGTTTTTTATTTTAAAAGAAACATAAAGGTGAATCAGAGATGGTTTTATAAACTTGTGCATGGCTTTTTTTTATTCGCTGTCTCCATTTTTGCTGCTAGATTTCATGTCAAACATGTTTCATGATTGTTGAAGACAAAACAAACCAGTATCATGGAAGCCTTGATCATTTCTCTATAAGGGGTGATATGCTAAAAGAATAGTCAAAAAGACAACGGAAAAAAAGATTCGTGATTTGGGGTTCATGCTCTTTGAAAAATTAAGGTATACGATTTTATAGTTGCTGAGACCGTTGTCGAAGTGCATGGATGTATTCAGTTCCTTCTTTAAGCATATAATGCTAACATGCTAATTATTGTTTCATAGCTACGTTTGCTAGTCGTGTGAAACTGCTAAGGACCACCAATTTCTAAATGATATTTGTCGTAATAATTGATTATTACTAATTTGTCCGATCATATATTGCGCGATAAAAGAACTGGTTTAAGTCACCATCCCGTCCTAACCAATTCTTTATCAGTGCGATAGCGTCATTTCAATTATGTTAATTAGCCAAACGATTTGGAAAAACGATTTGGTTATAGGGTATTATATATCGGTTTGATATAAAACCTAGTTGGTTAGACATAGTATGTTCTATGTAAGCTATAAAGCTAAAATTGAAAATGAAATGGGAGAGGGCTAACATCTTGGGAGCGAGTGAAGGATAGTCTTAGAGCAGCCGACATTGAATCTTTAAAAGTGGCAAAAATCTGAAAATGCCTTTATCACATTTATACGCGCATCTGAATATACTTTTATTTCTTAATAAATAATTCACGAAATACGCTTTTATTTGTGTTTCAATTTAGCTATGCTTCAAACAAAAGGAAGCTTCTTCTCCATCTATCTAGAAAACTAGAACCATCATTTTGTTAGATACATACTCAGTATTATACTAAGATGTTTTGAGGTCTTATGAGATCCATATAGTTATCTTTTCATAACGTTCCTCACGAATAATATAAAACTGCATTGGTGTCATTTAGCAAAAAAAAAAAAAAAAAAAAACTAATGCTTTTAAGTATGGCAAAGATAAAAAGAAACAAATCTATTTGAGATTTTTCCATTTACCACGTTTGCTTACCGTCTCATGGTTCTTGTTTTCCTCTTTTTCCGTCTCTTTTTTTTGGGAAGACGATCTATTTTCCCACGAGAAATATGATATAGCACCATATGTCCACCAAAGTATGGTCTCGTGTTATTTATCTCCGAAAACAAAATTCGAAACCTATTTCCCCATCAATATAAAATTCTATTAGAATTTCCCCACAGCTTTAAAGATCGAAATCTAAAATCCCATAAAATCGATTTATGGTGGTTTACTGTTTTTAAACAAACCGTTAACCATGTTACATAGAAATAGAATTGGGTGTGGGTTTTCTTCTGTTGGATATTTTAAGTCTGATCTGGATCTAGATTTGGTCGAGTATTTTTTGTTGTAGTTTAGTTTTCATCGATTTATTATATGAGATTCAAGATTTTAAATGCGGTTTTCAGAAATCGTGAGTAAACCAAAAATGGTGGAGAAATAGGTTTTGAACTTTGATTTCGGGGAGAAATAGAACGGGGTGATACTTTGGTGGACATTTGGTGCTATATCATACTTCTCGTGGGGAAATAGATCGTCTTCTCCTTTTTTTTTTATCACAAACTTTCTTTCAATCATACTCAAACTTCCCCACTACAATAGATAGAGGGAATGATCCATACTCTTTGTTTCCCTCTTTTTCCGTCTCTAGTTGCTAAAACGTGGGGCTTCACTTCGGCCCGATTCAGATCGGGAGCACACAAAACAGTTAGTGACTTTGTTCTATTTGAAAGGCTTACATATGTTTTAAATTCTGATTAGAAACAAAACATAATTGATTCAAATTAGAACTTATAAATCGCTCTTGTGCATGGTCAGATATTGGGCCTAACTATGGGCCAAATTCAAAGTTTTTGGTTATTTCAATCATAAAGTCTATGTGACTAAAATTATAACAGTACTGTATATGTGAACTTAGAGTTCTCCATCGGAAGTACGAGGACAGATATCTAATAAAAAAAGATAAAAATAAATAAGAAATAAGAGAGAAAAACGCAAACGGTTCTTAAAACGGTGTTTTTAGAACTGGTTATAAACTTATTGGACCACCTGTCTTTAGTTCAATGGTAGATTTTCATGTAAAATAAATTAATTTAAATAAATAATTAACATGTGGTAAAATAACAATTTTTCAGTGCTAAGAGCAGGCGCAACGCGGCAACGGTGTGTTTTTGGTGATGTTCTGATGAGTAAAAAATTGAATAATAAGAAAAAGAAGATTACATAGTGAGAGCACAGCGAGAACATGTTCTCGTACCAAAGCGTGTATCAACTTGTGTTCTACAGGTGCTTGATGGCTAATATCACATTTAGTGGAAAATTTAATACACTTGTCTTTTTATATATTAAAATATAGATCAAGAGATCCAATTTAATTTTCAAGCGTTGATGATGCTCTAGGAACTCTAAAGAGCATTCCCACCGTTGGTGATGTCTTAGTTTATGTGTAGTTGATAGTCATAAAATAAAAATATAAGAAAATTTGAGGCATAGATTGAAAGAGTGGTTTTCATAAACAAGAATTCTAAACTCATAGGAAGAGTATTAGTAACAAAGAAAATAAAGTTTACAAAGGTTTCTCCAATGTCATGGACCTGAAAATAAACCAAAGGCAAAAGCTAAAGGAATCAAGCTCAATGGATTTATTTCAGGATTGTTTAGGGGCTACAAGTCACAACTTTATGATGTCATATTTGTTACCCACCAAACCACCTTTCTGTTTCTGGAACCTTAGAGCACCATTATCGGGGTCTCTTAACTCGTTTCTTAATGTAATTTTTGTTTAAAAAAACACATAATTAAACAAGAACCGTGTCTTAATTAAGGGCAACAGGAGGCGTCTCTTGTTGGACACGTGTAGGTGTGTGAGAGGACAGAGGGGGGTGTCTTCAATCTTCGTCGTTTCTCTCTTCTCTCTCTCTCGTGATTCTCTCCCTCTCCGTTTCTTCTCCGCTTCACTCTCGACGACGATCATGGAGACGTTGAGGGTACCGTTGTCGTCTTCGATTAGAGGAAAGCTGAAAGGACCCTAAATCGAGTTTGGGAGCTCCATCAATGGCGTTGATACTGTCTCGGAGGTCACTGAATACTCTCCGTGCTAGCCATCTCGTATGAATCTCCTTCGCTCTTTTGTGCTTTTGTTTGAATTCTCCTGGAGTTTTGGGAATCAAACAGGATTCTCTTCACTCTCTGTCTCTTTAGGATTTGTGTATGCAATGGAGACTGTCTGATTCAGACCAAAGCTTGTGTGCGATTTTTTTTTTAAATTTTTTTTAGATTGTAGATTGAGAATGGGATTCAATTCCAATTGCTGATAGATGATTCATATGAATGAGAGTTTACGTGATCTAGTCTTGATGAATCGTCCGTTTCTGCAAGTTTTAATTTTCTCCTCTTGCGAGTCTTGAATCCTCTTTCATTAGCTTCCTGATGGTGTGTATGTTACTTATGGCTACCTCTCTTGAATCCTCTTTCATTAGCTGCCATGCCAGTCTCGAAAATATTTTTCTTTGTGTGAGTGATAACGTTTTTGCAAGCTTTAATTTTGAATCCCTTCAATTAGTTTCCTATGGTGTGTGTATGTTTCTGATAACTCTCTTATTACTTGTTTTCATCGTTAGGTTTTGTCAGGGAAAGCTTTGCAGGGATCTCATCTCTATGGATTGCAGTCCCATGCAAGGATCTTTGTGAACATGATGCTTAACTTTGCTTTGGAGGCTGCTCTTGAGTAGTTTTAGGATTACAAGTATTGAATTGTCTTTGACATCTGTGTTTAAGATCCTTTCACTTAGATCTATGTTATTCCTCTTCAGATTACTGAAGTAGGAAGCTGGTCTCATCTATAAAAGAGAGCACTCCTAACTTGGATGATGCAAAACCTTCTTCTGCTAAAGAAGATGCAACTAAGAAATATAAGATGGATGGAGACGGGAATGGTAGTGTTAGCTCACGCAGCAATGGCAAGTCATCTCTGAGCAAAGAACCAGAAGCTTAAAACTTTACCTTCTCAGTGCCACGCCCTTGTCAATGTGAGTCTGTTTATCAACTATTGGTGTTAACTTGGTTCCTGTTTTAATTTGCTGCTGTTCTGTTGTATATGCAGGTCAACTATTACGAAGATGAGTCAACAGGTACCAGAACTTGCCGTGTCTGTGTTGTTGGTGGAGAAAGGTCAGCCTCTACTCTCTATCTCTGCTTATGATTATGTAACTTGAAATGATTTTCTTCTTCTGAATTGTATTGAGGCAATGTTTTTTCTTCTTAGCCATCTCTCTTGCTTGTAAAACAAACCCTTATTGAAATAAGGCTCTTCTTGCTGCATTTTTTTTCAAGACTCAGAATTTCATTTGGGTACTTTTTTATCTTTTTATCATACATCAAACTGTAAATCAATTGATATCAATGATAAAATTCATTTTTTTAAGAACTCTTACTTAAGAAACTTGCAATGGAGAATAAAAATTTATGGGTCTCTTAGAGCATCTCCAATGTAAAACTCTATTTTTTCCTTCAAAATGGAATAAAAGAAAAAATGGAGTAAAATTGCTCCAACCCAACTACATATCTCACTCCATAATGGAGTAATGAATAAACAAAAAATAGATTACTCTATTTATGGAGTAAACTTTATTATGGAATGAGATATGAAGCTGGGTTGGAGCATATCTTACTCCATATTCCATTTCACTCCATTTTGGAGTAAAAAATGGAGTAGGGTTGGAGATGCCCTTAACTAAAGTTCTTAACACACATTTATTACTAAACAAATGATTAAGAGATCCTAAGAGCAAGTCCATCCATTAGAACCTCTAATAGGTTCTTAGGATTAAATTAGTGGTTAATAAAGTGATTTGAGAAGTTAAGAACCTTTGTTAGTACAAATTATTTTTTCTCCTCCAATGGGAGAAACTCATAGGGGTTTTTAAATAATTTTTTTTCCTCCTCCAATGATGTTTATTTGTGTCACAAAAAGATATGGTTACTTTAAACTTGTAAGAGAAATGGTGTTTATTTGGTGAGCAAAGCTTATAAAAGCAACCTCAATGTTCTTTGTTTGCCTTCAGCCCAGCACAGGCCAACGCAATATGGTTATCAAGACTCACAATCTTTCTGGTTGATCTGTAATGAACAAAAAATAAAATTCAGGATCTATTGGGACAAGACCACTACCTTCCTTCCTTGTCATTAAAGCAACCTCAGTATATACTCATAAAGGGGAGAACTTTCAATCAAATTCAGTACCAAACATTAAAATTTTGCAGAAAAAGATGAAACTATATCATAAAGCATAACATCCAAACTCAACATTAAGCAATACAGAGACATCAAAAGCAGAAGCATTAACCATTAACATCCAAAAGCAGAAGCATACAGACTCGAATGAAGCATAATAAAGACTCAACAGAAGCATAAAGACTCGACAGAAGCATCTTGGTGTCATAAAAACTCAACATTAAGATTCATCTCTCTCTCTCTCTCTCTCTCTCTCTCTCTCTCTCTCTCTCTCTCTCTCTCTCTCTCTCTCTCTCTCTCTCTCTCTCTCTCTCTCTATCAAACTGATTCATATAAAGAAGAACTTACAATGGTAGGTCCAGAGGTGTAGTCAAACTCCTCAGAGATAGGTTTCTGCTTGGTGGAGCAGAAGGTAAAGGTATCTCGCTCGCCTCGAGCTATAGGATTAGGCGCTATATTAACCTCTTTCACTTTTACTTCATACTCTGCATTCTCCTCTGCAATTCAAGAAGAATAAAACTGAATGATCAGTTCGTTTCTTATCAATGTATAGTTCATGCCTTATACAGGTATCATCCTTGTATAACTGGTACCTTAAACACTATAAATAAAATGACTTTGAGCGGTAAGGCAGAGGGAACAGGAATGGCTCTTTGAACTTCTGATGTGCAAGAATAATCACCTGTAGAAAAAATTGTCAAACAGATTCATTCGACAGCTAATGCCAAGTGTTGCAGGTTAATTGGAAAGACTTAATACTATCTTACCTGTGATCTTGCTGACTTCTCTGATAATTTTAAACATACCTATCATCATTACAGGAAACCTCCAATTAGGGATTTCAAGTCGAGATAACAAATATAACATAGGTGATGATTGTTTGTTTGGTTTCTAGATTTTAGATTATGGTTTTTGGTTTTTAGTTTTTAGTTTTTGGATTTTAGATTTTGGTTTTTAGTTTTTGGTTTTGCAGTAAATTTAGTTTTTGAAAAATCATGAATGGTGATTTTAGATTTTGGTTTCTAGCTTTGGTTTTTACTTTTAAAATAATAAAATTAAAATTTTATAAATAGTAAAATATATATTCTGGAAATAATAAAATATAAAATATTATTACCAAAAAACACATAAGCTTATTTTAAAATAAAAAACAGCAAACACGAAATAATATAATTCTATGTTTAAACATATACTTAAAATTAATTTTATGTTTAAGCATACATGTGTATATATATATATATATATATATTATAAATTTGTACAAATGATATATGGAGAGATCTGTACATATAAAACTATATGTAAAACGTGCAAACATAATTTTTAATAAAAATTTGCCATAAGTATACTATATCTATATATAATATTCATTAACGGTTAACTACAAAAAAATTATTGTATATGTAGAATTTAACTATATATGCATTGATTTTATATAAAATTTTAGAACTAAATGATTGTTGCCAAATAATATTTACAAATTTAGTATTAGAGCAAGCAATCAAATAAAAACATTGATGTGCTGGACGTTGAATTTTTTTTTTTTTTTGATAAAAGTTTATGGATTTTAATGGTGAGTAGTAGATGCTTGTAATCAACTTAAATAGGAAAATATGTAACCATGCAATAAGAACGAAGGAGTTGCCACTAAAATTTAAAAATTTATAAAAAATATACAAAAGCCAACGTAACTTCTGTATTGTAAAACTAGTAAAATCTAGATTTTGGTTTTTGTTTACAAATGAACAATTATTTCAAAAACTAGTTTTCTTATTTTTTAGGGAATCTATTTCTCCAAAATCTTGATTGGATAATAAAGTAGTTTTTGAAAAACAAAAACCAAAAACCATTTCAAAAACTACAAACAATCATCCTCATACTCACAAGGTAAAACAAACCTGGACCACTGAAAGCATAACCAATGAGAAGGCATGCTCCCTGACAAAAATAAAAGTTTGAGAGAAAAAAAACAGTCAATTTGTATCCTATGAAAGGAATCACTTAGAGAATACAACGAAACAGGGATCATTCACCATACCACGAGTACTAGGAAAATAGAGAGCAGAGGAGACGAATGTGACTTGGAGCGCAAAGCTCCTACGAATGGGAAGCTTCCACTATCCCCTCCACGCCTCGTCGAACCTACTTGCCTTCTTGGCATGATTAAGACCCCTCTCAAGGCTTTCCTTAGACCTTCAAAGCAAAAAATAAAAATAAACATTAATCTATCAATCCACAATAATCATTCATGCATCCATGAAGAAAAACAAATCCATGAAAAAAATAAGTATCCGAATCTGGAATGCAAATCACCAGACGGAACAAAAACAGCTTCTTTGAATCATTTCAGCAACATAATAACAAGAAATCACCAAGTAGAACATCAATATACAGAAAAAAAAATCAATAGCAACGATAGATGTAGATCCATGGAACAAGGACCTCACACTACAAATGCCGAAATTAAAACAATCAAAGAGAAATTGAAAAGGAAAAGCATACATACCTTTGGATTGATCGAGATTGGAGGAGGAAAAGAGAAAGTCGAGGAAGACTGATTTCGGCGAAACCACCCGGACCGAGAGAGAGAGAGAGATAAATGGGAGGTCCATACAGGTTGTGACACTTAAGGGCTCTTACCAATCCTAAAAACCCCATATTTAACACCGGTTCTCTAATTTTAATTCCTTTTTCATTTTTTTTTTGCTTTTTTCGTTTAGAGCCTCCCGGTAAAACCTCCGATGGACCTGGTCTAATGGGTTCTAGGGAATAATCATGCTCTTATGTAACGCAGTGTACTTGTAAAGAAGGGATCTGAGTGGAGTCTTGCGTTACAATTGTCTTCGCTTTGCATCTCGGTGTTGATTAACTCTATGAGATTGTATATATAACATGGAGTGATATGTGGATTCTCTTTCTCAAAGAATTACATGTATCTTTAGATGCTTCTCTGTGTATGAACTAATGTTAGATATTTTTTTTTTTGGTTTAGAATACTGACTTGTTCAAGATTTCGACAAAGAGCGTGACTGGTCCAGTGCTACCTCGGGTTGCATTAGCCATTTCTTGAGCTTCGATTGCTATCCTCAAGGCACGTTTTAAGAAGAGAAGAACTCTAAATGAATTACATCAACAATGAATTAGTTCTAGAGTTACGAAGATCATTAACTTACACATGGTTTAATGCATGAGAGTAATGAAAGAGGACATATATATATATACTAGGATTGGTCCGCCCTACGGACGGGAAGTTATAATAAAAAATATTTTATATAAATTTATATTAATTTTGTGAAGCATCTAAAAATTATCGAAGATTAAAAATAATATTATTAACAAAAAACTATGAATAGAATTCTGAGATCATAATGTTATTTTTAATAAACATATTAGTTTGAATTAAAATGTCAGTAACTTTTATTATTCTCTATTTTTCAGATTATACAAAATTAGTAACATTAATTGAGGAATTTGTAGAAAGATTGTTGATATGTTACATATTGGAAAATTAGATTTTGTAAGCAGCCTAAGAAATGTAATGGCTGTTAAAAGTGTTAAAAAATCTTAAGAAAAGACATATTAAAAGAGATAAAATATTGGATGATATTTAATAACAAAAAATATTTAAGTATTTACCATACTGCGACCTAATTTAAATGGTGTTAAAATCATATATAATTTTTAACATTTCATACATTATTTCTAAAAAAAATATTCTTCAAACTCTAACTTCAAAGTAAGTATTAAACTTCAAACTAACCATTATAATACTTAAATGTAAACTTCGTATGTACTACTCCCTCCGGTTCGAATTACTTGTCGTTTTGAAATAAAAATTTTGTTTCAGATTAAGTGTCGTTTTTGGTTTTCAGTGCAAAATTTATTAATAATATTATCTACTCTATTTTTCTATTGGTTGATATATGGTTACGTGTATTGGTAAAAGTGTTTTTATTTTGAAAATATGTAAAATTAAATGTTTTCTTAATTTATGTGCATAAAGCTAGAACGCTAATATAAAACGGAGGGAGTATATTTTTATGTCATAAATACTAATCATTAAATTTAATATTAAAGTGTTACTCCTTTTCTTTTCTTATCTTCAATGCTTTGTTTGCTCAAACATCGAACACATCACACATTGCGAATAGTTAAGTTAAGGAATATTTTTAGGGGTTAGATAAACTAAATCCTAAATAATAAAAATAATTGTATAGTCTAAACCTTTCTAAAACTAAATGGCTAAACCATAAATCATATATAATTTTTAACATTTCATACATTATTTTCATAAAATCTATATCATAAACTATAAATGTTAATATTTAAACAAAAAAATAAATATATACTAAAAATAACTACAATATACTTATTATAACAAGTTATAAATTTATAAACCCATTTAGAAATCTTAACCCTACATTTTAAATGTAACCAAACTAAATTCATACCCTCAAACCTTATCGAATCTAATTTTCAATCTTTAATCCATAATTTTAAACCATAACCCTAAATCCAACATTCAAATCTTAAAAAATCATAAACATATACATTACTCTTAATCATAATGTTCTTTTATAAACCATAATAATAATCAAAATTCTATGAAAAATACTAAAAACAAATAATAATACACCGTAACAAACGATAAAGATTAAGCTTTTGGAAAAAATGAAATAATAAAGTTTTTTCTCATTGGTTAAACGTTCACACGGATAACTTGTATTCACCATTGATTAAAACTAATCTAATGGTCCACGATTCTTCTCCTTTTAAGTCTCTTTCTTTCCTTATCTCCTTTCTCCATCCATACAGATATCTTCATTTTTTTTTTCACCATAATCTTCTTTCCCTCCTTTTCTATATGTTTGTTCTTTTCTGGGCAATTAAAATCTCATGGGTTTTGTGACTCAGAAACATCTCTGACCGTAAGTTATATCACCACCACCATTGTTGTGCTCGATTCCGCGGCGTTCGTCACCACCACTGCCGTCACGCTCGTCACCGCCACCACCACCACCGACGCGTTCTTCACCACCACCACCAATGCGCTCATCAAAACCACCACCTTCACGCTCTTCACCACCACCACCACCACTGGTAACGTCTCTCTCTATATATTTTATTTGATTTTGTTTGCTTTTGGTAAAGTAATGGAGATTGTGGAGGAGACAAAGCCAGCCGTGGTGGTGGTGCGGCGGATCCAGGGCCAGGTATGGCGGCTGAGTCATATCTGGTTTTGACGAAGGAGGAGGAGAGCAAGCTCAGGTGACACACACCACATCGCAGCGGTGACCCAGAACGACGACGTCAAGCAGGTCGGAGCTCAGTGTGTGGAGAGGACGATGACGGCTAGATCTCGTGGTGTGGAGGAGGTGGTTTAGTTAGGGTTAGATAGATTAGTTAGGGTTTTATTTTGGTTTAAATATGTAAACCAATTGTAATATGTAAACAAATCAGTCACTCAGTCACCAAAGTCCAATTACTTATGACGAAACAAAGCCCAATAAATTACCTTTTAACGAAACGTAGCGTTTTGATCAAATGGACACGTGTCGATCTCTCCAAACCCAACATGATGAGTCAAAATTGATGACCTGTCAGCTGAGGTGGACGTCATGGGAGAGAAGGAGAACTCATCTTTATATATAAAGATACCTTTCTCCATCTCTGATGCCATATATATCATAGACCCAAAAGAGGTGAGAGCATGCATAAACTGCTCGACATTGATCAGGCTTCTCTAAAATATTTGCTGAGTACTGGTCACAAGGAGAAACCACAAACACAAAACTAAGTGTTGAGAAGAAAGCTTGTAAAATGAGAAAGCACTGGCGAAAAAGTTGTACCCGGGTTGCTTTAATCAGATGAATTGCAGTGACCTGTGCCTTGGAGTCCTATAGTATAAATGATACAGCACACACAATACAGTAAAAGTGTATAATAGGTGAGGAAGAGAACTTTGGTTGTTTAAATAAGTTACCGCGATCATTTCCTCGTATAGTATGAATGCTTGGGTGAAAAATTCATAAGCAACAGGCTCAAGATTACAATCACTTTCGGCCTAATCATCAACCCAAAACAAATTTGTTGAAAATGCTATGTAGGATAACACGTTGCCTACAGGTAAATTTGAATTCTGTTGATGACCCCATATATATACCTCGGCGCATTAGAGGTAGAGCCTTAGAGCCAGTTCAGGACATGGAACCGAGGATAGAACCTCGATTGTCTGAAACAAAAAGGCCATGTTCGATGGGTTAATATCTAGAGACTAATTGAGAGACTATGCATGTGGATGCTCTAAGACTTTAAATACACAGTACAGTAGTTTTAGAATCACATAGAGAAAGTACTCCTGCTTTGATTATAAAAGGGTGATGTGAATTCATCAAGCAGACAAACGATTTCACAGGAATAAATGTCTAGCTTCTGGAGTCCAGCTTCAGTGAAGTAACACATGTTCCCTGTCTTAGATATACGTAAAAGTATATTGTGTGATATTGTATTATATTATTTAAAAAATATAAAATAAACTAAGACTACATAATATAAATATACTTTTTAAACAAACTTGTCTCATGTTGGGTACTCGGTTATGGACATATTATATTCAAATGAGACATTTTACAGTTATCAATCTTCTTAACAATCAAGAAACAAATCTGAATATCAAAACAATATCTCATACGATCTTTTTGTAGAAGAACGGCTTTGAAGAAATTGAATTTAGGCATCAAAAAGGACTGTAAATGGATGTGCAGATGTATTATCTAAGTAAGCTTTACAAAATACTACTCATAGTTCGATATATCATTTATGTCCATCCTTTTTTTTTTGTCCATCCTTTCTTAAACATCTTGATGCTAATTAATAATAAACTTTTGGCCGACAAAAAAAAATCAAATTTGTGTCATAATCGCTTAAATATTTTATTAATATTGTCTAAGAAGCTTTCAAGTGATATCATAGTTTAATTTTTATTAGTTTTTTAGTTAATTTTTAGAGTTTTCTGTATTTAAGATTTTTTTCTATATTAAACTTCTATTTCTTTCACATAGTTGATATATATAACCTGTAAGAAAAAAAAAACATTATAAACTTCATAAGCAAAGAGAAGTTGCATCAGATTTTATGAGAGCAACTTAATATCGTGACTTGAATGAACTAAAGGTTTCTGTTTCAAGTATTTGAGAGAGAGAGAGGAAATACACACAATAAGCAAGATGAAAACCATTAGAATATGAAAGTGATATAGTTCCTTTTCTCAACGTAGTTATTGATCCACTGATTACACCACAAAGAGAAAGGTTAAGGGTAAACAAACAAACAAAAATATTTAAGTTAATTAATAGACTAAGCTAATCGACATAGGATCAGACGAAACCTTAACTCGCCTTCTTGTGGTCCGAATTCGACATCTCTGAAGAACAACACTTCATCGGCTTTGGCGGAGGAGTCGGAGTGGAGAACTGTCTTGCCGTTTGGTTTCTTTGACATAGGATCACCGGAGACAGGGTTGGTGGAGGAGACTCCGGTTTTGCCGGTGTTTTTGATCGGTGGGGATTTTCCATCGGGTTTCATCGCGGGTTCGACTTCTTGAGAGGATTTTGATTAGAACCAAAAAATGGTGAAGAGGTTTATAAGAAATAGATAGAGAGGGAATTGAAACGAAAGACATTAAAGATGAGAGTAAAGAGGCGGTTTGATTGTTAGTGCCCCTGTTCGAAAATTCGGTAGGCGCTATACGTATGCTCGGGTTGGGCCTAGCGCCTAGTGTAAAAATCGGGGATTAAGCTAGCGGAGATTACTCGGGGCCTAGTTTTAGGTTTATCTTGGATTTTTTAAATACGTACATATATAATTAGTGATTCTTGTATATGTGTCCAAGAAAGTTTCAATGGCTTAGTGGTAATTGTCCTATATTTATGTCATGCTAACCTGGGTTCGATCCTTTCTGTTGCATTGTTTTTTTTTCTTGTCTCAAACGGAGGTGACGTAGTAACTTCAGATTCTCTGATTGGTTGATTTTTCGTGTCTACGTAGACAGACTAAATGATGATCTTATTCTCTTTTTCGTATAGTATAGATTTTAGTAATTAAAAAAAAAAAAAAAATTGATGGCTCTGCAACCTATATAAAATATCTCTTTAAAATTTAATAGTAAAAAGAATGTTTTATTCGGGTACGTCGGACCAAGACGCTAGATTAAAGCCGACGAGAGCTACTCATTGCAACAAATGTGGGAGAAACCAAAGAAAAAGTGACCGCTCCTTGGTTCCATCCAAATCCTTTTATCAATTCAAACAGCAACTCAACCTAGTGAACATAATTTGGCATGTTATTACAGTAGATAATATATACACGTCTTTAGTTGAGGAGAGTAGTAAGCATACATACCATATCAGCAGTTAAAGTACAATGATCTTTTTCATTTTACTTTGAATAATAAGCATCGCCATTACTTCATTCGTTCCATGATCAAGATGATCCATGAGACGTGAATAATCTGACAGTGTAAGAGCTGTAACTATGTCATTGTATTTTTCCAAAGGAGCACTCAGAAGTGCAACAACTTGTTTCATTGCACGGGGGTCCTCTAGATTGGGCACACTGGAAAGCTTAACTACACATGCACCCTGCAAAATTTGCGGATCAAGAGTTAGTTTAACAACATGGCTACACCAGATTCAACTAATCATAAACCTAAAAAATGCATCTGCATACACCACTCACAAATATTAACATACCAATATTTGATCCACATAGCCAAGCCTATCTGGGTGAACTCGGAATGTTAAAGTCAGAAGTGAGACAAATAGAGTATAGCTTCAAAAATAGGCATCTCAGTCTGTGTATCCGTCACCTGCAGCCATACTAAGTCCACAAGTCATACAAAATGTATTTCAAGAAATTTAGAAGTATAAGGCTTGAGGAACTAAGCATCATGTCCTACAAAAGAGTTGATTAAGAGAAGATGACCAAATATTAAAATATATCATACAAACTACGATCAAGCTGACTCGTAGAACTATTCCAAGGGCCGTTATGATTCAAGAATATTCTAAATTCATTTATAATAGTTTTAGTCAGGAGTTAACCTTTCCAATTGCATTGCTCAATTTAGCAAAAGCTTCCACTTGCAAAAACTCGTGTAACACCTGCCCAAAATGAAATTAATAGGAGAGAGATCTCAGTAGCATTGAACAAAGAAAAACCAAAAGGCACAAAAAATATCACAATAGACATACATCTGGTGTTTCAAAAAAAAAAGACAGTTTACATCTGGATTTGAGGCAGCATAATTTGACAACCGGTCCATCAGTTGAGTTAACACAATCTTGGTGTCAACTGTTGGCCCCTGAGAAGTTATTTCTTCAGATCAGAGAGGAAGGAAAAGAGTAAAAGATCTCAAGACTTGGATTATATACTCACCGTCAGTTGTGTACAAGCAGCCAATAATGTCTCAAGCGTCTGCAAGTGGTACTCATCAGGAAAGACTTGGATTATGTACTCCATCAGATGATACTGAGCCAGCTCATCTTTACAGTTGACTACCTGGTCAAGGTTGACCAAAGTCACATCTATAACCAAAAAAAAAAGTGAACTGGTGATAGATGCAAAAATAAGCACCTGTTCTTAGACCCTAGGAAGAACACTCTCTTTGTACATCTCAAGGTCAACTCCTTCTATCTGTCCTAGAACGTTCAGATTTTTTCCAAGCTGGTCAAGGTTTCCAGATTCAACATAGTATACACTAACCACAGTCTCATCTATAACAAAAAAAAAAAAAAAGTGGTGATCTATGCAAAAAAATGAGCTCCTGAAACCTGTTCTAAGAAGACCTTAGGAAGAATAGTCTCTTTGTAGATCGTAAAGTCAACTCCTTGGATCTGTCCTAGAACGTGCAGATTTTTTCCAACCTGAGAGACGAACATTAAATACAACTTATTGGGCAGTGATCTATAGCCTTTGGCGTGAGCGCAATGCTCGGATTTTCAGGAATGTCTCCTTGCCGGCGGGGTCTTTCTTCAAGCAGGTGGACCGGGGGCTTCGGGATAGGCTCCTCTCTCTTCCTCCTTCCCCGACTGAAGCTCATTCTCTCTTAGAGTTGTACTTTTGGTTCACTGATCCTTATAGTTAATTGCTCCTTGTTGTTGCTTGTTTCTTGTTGTTTGTTGTATCCTTCTCTCCTCTCTTTCCTTTTGTGTTGTAATAAGTTGCTCTGCAACATTGTAAAAAACAGAAAATCGGTATGGAATTTAACATTTGTACCAAAAAAAAAAAAAAAAACTTATTGGGCAGTAAAATGTGGTAAAATAGGGTATTCAGTCAGTTCAGTAGTGGAATTGTGGTACGTTTAAGGATTATGGGCATGGTGGGCCAACTCGTGTCTATTTTATGTTCTCTAGTTATTTACCTTTTAAGCCCAAAACCTTACTATGTATTTGGAATAGTAGTTGTAATCAAGAACAATCATTATTATTAGGATCCTTTTTCTCTCACACTCTCTTGTCCCTCTTCCTTGTGATCTATAAATATGCTTGATAATCTTTTCAATACGGAAGAAATGTAAAGCCCAGATGAAACTAGTTGAATGAATTTTAAGCCCAGCCCAAGACTCATAAAGCTTATTTGTGCATTTGAGGCGGTGCGTTCTCTTAATATATCCCACATCGCTTGTCAGCTCTTTGAAACTCGATAAACATACGGTATAAATTAGGACTCGCATGCTCCAGAATAAACCATCTTTGCGCTTGGGGCAATGACGCAGCTAATGAGGTACTAACCGAGGCGCGTCTATTGCTGGTTGAAAACTATTTCCAAACCCCCTCCTGGGCCTAAGCTTGTCTTGGACCTTCGAGAATTTCTGGAAGGGCTCCCTTCGGGGTAAAGCCCTACAATTTTCCTAGTTAAATCTTTAACACGTAGTGAAGAGGTCAGCTTGTCAGCTGTGCATCATTATGCTGCTGCTTATCTTTAATCTGGGCACACATTAAGTTGCTTAATTAATTGTCGCAAGTGGTTACTCCCAAAAGTTATTAGACTGTGTACAACCAAAAGCCCAAAACATAACAAAGTTATGCGACTATGAAAAAGCAATGTTTAACGGATCAAGCAATTGGTCAGAATCCGATGATAAGACTGGTCAGAATCCGATGATAAAGACTATGTATGCAAGATATGCTTTTTCACCCGTCATCTTTTGTTACGGGTTTTCTACAAGTACTTGTTTCTTCCCGCAACAGAATATTATGTACTTGCTGAAAATCGATGCCAAATAGTTTTGTAACGAAAAATGTCACTGGTTTTTTGGGAACACAGAACACCCCTTGGTTTCCTCAAGAAAACTACTAATGAGCAATACTGCAAAAAGAAAAAAAAAAGTGAAAATGCTAATGAAGAATGCCAATTATGCATGGAACAAAAGAAGTGTTGTTGAGAAGACCTGAAAGTTTCTGACAGTAAGTTCACAAGATTACAAGTTGCTCGTTTCATACAAAGATAACATTGATTGGTCGCTAGGTTATTCGGTTCGTTATTATATCATAGAAAAATGCAACGACATTGAAGTATTAGTTTTAATACTACTATAAGAGAAAACTACATTATAATCCATTTTGTGATTAAAAGAGAACAAATTTTCCAGTCAATCGAGGTTATTATGACATTGCTGCACGTCTACTTTGGTGCGTTTCTATTTTGACATGTCGTCTCCTTTAGAGCTTAAAAACCTTGAGATATCTGAAATATGTTAAAGTGATCAATTATCAGAATTATCTTGTATGCCAATAATTTTTCTCTATTAAACTATGTTTTGGTTTGCATTAGTGAGTTCAATATCTTACACACCTGTTTCAAGAAGACTCGAAGAAATTATCTTGTATTCAGTTCAAGTTTCCTGTTTGTTCTTTGCTTCTTCACAAAGCTCTCTGTAAACCTAAGGAGCAAAAGCATAGTTGAACAGAGATTCCAAAGATAACTTCACTGGATAAAACGTTCACTTTTCTTTCCCTGCATGAAAAGTTATCTTTTCCTCTTGACACACAAAACTACACATATACATACAAACACACACACACACACACACACAAACTAAGACGAACCAAATATTATCCTTACTCTTTTAGCATTTTTACCCACTTTGACATCTCTTCACCATACCACCATGCCTCTCCGTTTTAACATTCCATTCTTCTCCTTCCGCTCTCCTTCTCGTCCCTCTTCAGGGACTTCTTCTCCATCACCACCACCAACTCCTACTCCTTCACGCCCTCCTTTTCGTCCTGGTGGCATCGCTCAGCCGTCAAAGCCAGCAACGTCGCTAGAAACAAAGCCCAAGGTGTCACCTTCGCTTTCTAGGGCTAAAAACTACATTATAATCCATTTTGTGATTAAAAGAGAACAAATTTTCCAGTCAATCGAGGTTATTATGACATTGCTGCACGTCTACTTGGCACGAGGCATAGCTACTTAGCTAGAGTCAGCACCTACGAGCTCGAGTCCAGAAGAACCATCTTCTTGCCACTCAACGACGTCGTTTTCCTCCTGAACAAGACATCTCTTCTTCTCCATTATAAACGCCTCCACCTTCAAACGAAACTCCTCGCTGCTCAACCTCTCGATCCCCGAGTTCGCCGATTCAGTCCTCCGAAACTTCCTCACCGACCTGTTAGTCTCCTTCTTCCTCCTCTCCGATTCAGTCCTCCGAAACTCCGTCGCCGGCAGGATAACCTTATTCCTCGTCTCCGATTTCGTTGTAACCGCCTCCACAACCACCTCCTCCGCCGGAACGATTTGCTTCTCCGCAACCACCTCCTCATGGACCTCCGTGATTAATGTCGGAACGATTTGCTTCTCCGCAACCACCTCCTCCTCATGGACATCCGTGACACACGTCGGAACGATTTGCTTCTTCCAATCATCATCGTCGGAGGTGGCAACGATCACGGTGGCGGAGGAGGAGGTGTACTGATAGTATAGATCTGGTTCGTTGCTACTACCAACACTCGTACTCTCTCCGTCGTCGTGATCGCGAGACAGAAGGAAGATCAAAGCGACGAGTGTGTTAACGAAGAAGAAGACTAATATACGATTGGTTACGATAACCGCACCGGCACGGTGAAACCAATCGCAGGCAGCTTGTAGCGAAACCGCCACTGTCGGAAACCACAAGTAACAGAAGAAAGCGACGGCGGCTGCTCGTATAGTGTTCCGGAACCGTTTCTGGTTGTTGTATCTCCTCATCGCTTGCGCTTTCTCCGCCTCCACGCCATCGAACTGCTTCGTCATGTCTTTATGTTTGTCACTGTGTTTTGTTTCCCGTGTAATGCTTTGGTTTTATGTTTGAGAAATTGAATACGATGAAGATCTTATAGGTTATCACTGGGAAAGAAATGAATCGGTAAAGTAACGATTTCCTTACAAATTTTCCGGGAAATTTTTGAATCGGGAAAGTGAAGCGATCGATAGAATATTCGATTAGGGTAGGAAGATCACTGACACTGATACAGGTTTCTATTTATACAGCCCCTTTTTCATTTAAATGTTAAATTAAAATATTGTTGTCTTTTTCTAAATAATACAAATTATTAGTACAGCATATGGTTTTATGTGAACATTCAACCAATTATATATAACTGTTTTCACATTTTTCTTAATATTTTGTATCTATGCAATGTTGTAACCTGGAGAATTATTTTTGTGTTTTCTTCAAAATATTTTGTCTCCTGTCTATGAAAACAATTATTAGTTTGTCTACTGATTGCTAATTTTTCGTAATTAATTATTATGCTATCTCTATGAAAACTTGCATGTAGGTAATGAGATTGAAAATACAGTTTCCTATCTTATATATACTGAATATATTTCTACTTACCATAAATCCATAAATTAACGATGCCATTTCTAACGAAATATTCAAAGATATGTGAAAGTTTATTAGACTTGTTTAAGCAGTTGCAGGCTTGCAGCCCATGAAGCCACTTGTAAAGTTTCAAAAAGACATGTGAAAGTCACGCGCCGTCAGTGCAAAAGAGTAACAAACTTATCCACATACTCACTCACATTTACGAGACTCATCGATTTGGAATACAGAAAGTTGGGCAAATGGTAGAGAATCACGTGAGAATGAGATAAAGTCACATGCACGAAGAGAGGAAGCTAAAGCTTTTAGCAGACGAATAC
The DNA here is from genome assembly GCA_018703725.1 of Brassica juncea. Classification (NCBI taxonomy): domain Eukaryota; kingdom Viridiplantae; phylum Streptophyta; class Magnoliopsida; order Brassicales; family Brassicaceae; genus Brassica; species Brassica juncea. The sequence goes on from CM031937.1 coordinate 32,325,143, forward strand.
TGGTTTGGTGTAGCAACAGAGCTTTAACACTGTCTGATCTTGGAGTCGCCGGAAACAAACGATTGCATTGTTTCGACTTATAAACAATCCTAAGAGACATTAAAAGCCCTTTTCTCAAAAAAAAAAAAAAAACAATCCAGGAGACAACAAACAGCTGTGCTAATAACCCCAGCAAAACTAAAATTTATTTAATCCGACATAAACCAAACAGATTGAATTATTTCAACATGATCGAATAAACTAAATAGATTTCGTTAAGACATAATGTTCAACTAACCCGACTCTTTGATCTTTCTTGTTTTAGGATTAGGGAACAAGAAAACAAATATTTGATCTAAACCGATATATTCTTTTCATGTGTTTGGATGGGTGTTTAAGAAATTTTCGAAGCTTTATGATCCATCTCGACATCTATGACTATATGCATTAAACGGTCGACAGGGCCTGCCGTCTACCAAAAACAGTTGATTGGGCCATTGCTTCCCGACACATTTTTTAATCCCCAACAAATAAGAAGCTCACTAACTAGTGTGTGCCTTTCAAACTTCGAATGAGCACAGCTGCACAAAGATGGTATTGTCCTGGGCATGACCACAGAAACAATGAATCTCCAGCTGCACAAGGATGGTATCTTAAGCAACCCCTCAATGCTAGATTGTGCTTACTAATAATAAAGTGCACTCTGTGTGTTTGCAAGTCACTCAATGATCTTAAGTTTGTTGTGAATAAATGTAGAGATGATAAAAACCCCGTGTCACACAGTTCATGTTCTGGCTAATAAGCTGTGCAGACATTTGCATAAACCAAGATCTTGCTCAAAGTTCTGCAAATCTGACTGAAAGAGAGAGCAAAAGAGCATTGATTTCAAGTAACTAATCAAACACTAGACCTCAATAACAACAACAACAAACACACTTGCACTAATCATTAAGCTCATGCCATAGCAATAAGACTATCACCAGCTCTGGCAAATGACACATCCTTTCTCTCTCACTACAAGAACTACTCAATACGCATTGTCTCAATAAACAAGAACCAAAGTTGCCATGCTTTCAAACACAATCTTAAAAACAAAGCATAGTCACTTGCATTCATAAGAAATGTAACATACAATCCAACAAGCCTAAGCAAAAGACAAATTCAAAGTTTAAAACTCCATGAAACATTGTAAAAAGTACCATCATTTCTTCTTCCCCTTGCCCGCACCTTTGCTCTTCTTGGTCGGCAAGACGATCTCTCCTTTCAGAACCGGAATCTCCATAATCTCCGAAAGCCCCGCGAACCTCTTACGGAACTTCTCAACCTGATCAGCATCCACCATCATGGCCGAACGGTTCCCGAGGTAGAACGGATGGTTACCTGACCAAACATCGACGACGTACTCTTTCTTGGTGCCTCCCGTGGTCATCACGAGCTCTCCGTTGCAGTAAACCTTGGCGTCGTCGTGAAACTCAGGGTGCAAATCCTTCTTCCTGCACGTTATCTGAACCACCGCCGGATTGGTTACCGACGGTTTCTTTCCTCCTCTCGCGCCAATCGCTGCCGCCGTAATTGGCTATTCGGATTCCCACACAAAATAAGTTTAGTGATTTGAGGAGAGGAGAGGAGAGTGTAGAAGAAGAAGAGAAAGCTTTTACCTTTCTAATTGTCAGAGAAGGAGCGCATGGGTTGATCTGGAGGAACGAGTTCGGGAGAGAAACCGCCATTTTTTCGGCTTTGGCCACGCTATAGCTTTTTATCTCCTTTTGACTGGTGTAGAAGAAGAAGAAGCATCTAACGATAGATAAGGGAAAGAGGATGATGAGGCTTAATTACGTTTCTGACCCTTCATAGCTGAGGTATTTATACCGGTTCCAATTTGAACCGGAACCGACCCAATACTTTTTATTTGTAATTTGCAGTGATATTTTAAGTCTATAAATTTTAAATATTATATTTAGAATATAATTATCTGATCTCAATAATTTTTATTAAGTTTGATGATTTTTACTGTTTGGATTAAATCTATAAAGTCTCAGTCACAATTTTTTTAAAAAAAAATGAATTAAAAAATGATACATAATTTTTTGTGGATTTTATAGGTATAAAATATTTATAACTAAACCGATTCTGAACCGAGTAAACCAGCCTAAACCTCCATATGAACCTAAATCCTCTACTCAAAAGATCCGGATCCAACAAAACTAACCTTATTCCGACCCGAAAACCGAGGCCTAGCCTAGTTACCAGGCTTCTTCGTCGTCGATTCGACGCTAACTCTTTCTTTGAAAAGAGATTTATAAACCCAAAAAAAGGTTTACACTTTGTGGAAGGTTTGAAGCAAGTGAGTATGAGAAAAGAGTTGTGTAGAAACTTTCAGCAGGGCAGGTAAAAACTTCTTTGATCTCTCCTTCTCTTCGTGTTTCCAAGTTGTTTGATTCATCGTTTTGTTTGTTCTTCTTGCAGTTGTAGGTATGGAGAAAGATGTAGATACCTTCATCCACAACAAACTAAGCCCAACAATCCCTTCGGCTTCGGTACACCATCCAGAGATCAACAGCAGAACAAGAGTTCCAACCCTTTTGGATTTGGTGTACAAGGCGGTTCCAACTCCAACAGACCTAATCAATCGCAGGTTCTGTCTTTTTTAAGATGAAAATTATTGATTTTTAATTAATAATGTGCCTCTTCTTGAAGAAAAGAAAGCATTCTTGAACATGTTCATGCTTTCAGCCGTTTCAGAACACATGGCAACGGAATCCTTCTACACCTGGTGGTGGTGGTGCTTCTTCTACTCAGCAGTCTGGTAGACAGACCCAGCAGGCAGAACATAAGTGAGTATATACATCATATCTTATCATATGCTAGTTTACATAGATATCATCTGTTTACCTGTCTTGGGTTACTTTGCAAAGATGCACAGATCCTGCTGCGTGTCAGCGGTTGATGCAAGAAGATTTTAAGAATGAGAGACCCATGTGGAAGCTCACTTGCTACGCTCACTGCAAACAGTATGTAATTTTGCTTCATCTTTACATCCTTTGATTTTTTTCCTCCATTCTTTATAACGGTTTCTAATCTTTTTTTTTTTCCTTCTAGCCTTCCTTGTGACATTTCTGGTGATATCAGCTACGAAGAGTTACGTGCCATGGCTTATGACGAATCTAAACGAGGAATACCCCTACAGTCTATTGTGAGATTGATCTTTCTTAAACACACAATCATGTTCTCCTCTTTTGTTGCCTTATCAAACAATGATGCATTTATGTAATTGTAGGTTGAAAGGGAGAGGAATTTGCAAAATGCCAAAGTAGCTGAGTTTGAAAACTTTCTACGGAGTCCATACAGAGGCGCTGTTACATCCAATCAAACTGCACCACCCGCTCCTAGTATCTTCCCACCTGCTACTCAGGTCAATTCCTCTCCAGGATTCTCTGCCTTCAGCCAACAACCAGCGTTCCCCAACACCAATGCTGGTGGAGGAGTCAGGTATCAACTTTTGTAGGCTTTCTTTATTTTCTACCTCATTTTTGTTTGTGTTGCTTTCTTATACTTTCTATGCTTGCCAACGATTCCTCCACATAGTTCATCTGGACCTCCTAATCCCTTTGGGCGGTTTAATCAACAACCTAATGCCTTCAGCCTCAACACTCCTCAACCTGCTGCTCCTTCAGGTACTAGTTTTTTTTTATTGTTCAAATTTGCTCTGAGGCCTAGACTCCGTCATCTTAAACCTCCTTTTTGCAAATGATCACAGGTCCCTCTGGTTTCCTAAGTCAACCATCATCGTTTGGACCTGGACCAGTTGCTCCATCTGGTTTCCAAAGTCAACCATCAGTATCATTCAAGCCATCATCCTTTGGACCTGGACCAGGTCTCGCCACAGGTCCCTCTGGTTTCCAGAGTCAACCAGCATCGTTTGGACCTGGACCAGGACTCGCCACACCTCCACAAAACAGCAACATCTTTCCTTCAGTAACTCCAACGCCGGCTTCTAACACTAACCAGAATAATCAGAACGCATTCAACTTCAGCTCCCCTGTTGCATCTTTCACTTCTCCTGTTGTAGACATAGCAAACACACCTTCCGGGTAAATGCTTATTCTGTTTCCAGTTTTTCCACCGTGGAAAACTGATAGAATAAATAGAACATTGACCTATGCTATATAGTTTCTTACTTGAATCGTGTGGGGAAACCTTGCAGAACCGAGCTGCAAGCAGGAGGTGCCCCTGTTGATACTAGCATCTGGTTAAAGGAGAAATGGAATCCAGGAGAGGTAATATTGCTCAAAATCTCTCAAGTTGATTATAAAATTTTACTGCCAAAACAATAATAATAGTTAAGACTGTTTTGTTGATTTTGTGCATGCAGATTCCGGAGCAAGCGCCGCCTGATGCATTTGTTCATCGATAAAGAAAGAGTCATTTGTTGTCCTGTTTTTGCTTCCCTGTAGCAAAGAAGCTTATTTTGTTACTTTAGGGAAAATTGAAGTTTTGAAATTACGTGTAGGGAAATGTTTCAATATGAGTTGTCAATCTTCTTATGATCATCGTTTGTGTATGATTTCATGAACAAGAAAAGCTATTAAACCTTCAATGAAAACTTTTGTTTAGTGAGAAAGGAAATAAATCGAAAACTCTTTCTCATTTGCTTAGCTTTTAAACCCATTTGTTTAGCTCTATCTTGCAGGTGTTCCATTGAATGTGCTATTATTACTGTTAACCTTAGTTTGAGAAACCTTAGCTGAATAGTATTTGTGGATACTTTAGCTGGGAACAAGAATGAGCTTTTATATATATATATATGCCTCATATGGATACAAATATTCATATTATTGGTTATTACATCTCTAGATCTATCTTCATCCCATATCATAGCTTGATCATGTACTTGTTCTTGAGTTGGTTAGTTCTGATTTGTAGGGTCACTGCTGATAATAGGGTAAAGATTCACACCATCTTACTTATCGTTCATCTGCACCAAATTTGTTCCACGCTTCCTGGAGAATCAGAACGAATCAGGTTAGAAACTGATTTGCAGATGGAGATAGCTCAAGCAAGTGGAATTGATAATATCGAAGAGTTGGAGAGAGAGAGAAGAGAGACAAACCTTGAGAAGGTCAAAAACCTTCTCGCAAATGTACTTCTGTTGTGTGGATGCGCCACGTTGTTGAAGCTTGTCGGGATGAACATAAAGAGTTGCCTTTCGGTAGGCTTTTCTCACAGAAGCACTTGAAACAAGATCAGTGAGAGGAATTGGCTTCCATCCACTCTCTGCTCCAAGTATCTGCAAATCATCAAAGACCACAAGACAACAAACGTTAAAGACTGATCTTTCTGTTTCATGAAAGAGTTCAGAGCTATGGAGCAGAAACAGTTACATATTGGAGTGTTGAGAGCAATGCCCGCAGGTTGTTTTCCTTTCCATTCGACCACCGCTTGACATCCGCATCAAGAGCTTCCGCGAGTCTCTGCAATTCCAATTAGATAAGAAGAGAAACCAAATTACAAAGATGGTATATATACGAAATATCTGAAGATGACGAGTACTGTCTATGTGGATTACATTTCTCTCTGCCTCCTCTTTCTGGACTTTGAAATCACGAAGTTTCTTCTCTGCAAGAGCTTCTGCCTGGAATGATGACAACACACATACATGTTTCAGCAGAGAAAATGGGACTATACTGAACAGATGAACAGATGGGTGTACATACCGCACGCTCAGATGTTCTCTGGTGTCTCTCAGATCTAGCTTTGCATCTCTGGATTGGCTCACCTTTGGCTTCATCAAGCAAATCAAATGTACAGGTCAGTGTATAGATCAAACATTTCGGAAACAATAATATGTACATCTATAGAGACCTACCAGTCTGGTTTGAAGAACTAGACGGACCCGAACTTTTGTTCTCAGTACCCTGCTTAGTATTTACGGTCACAATCTTACATGAGAGACTTGCAAGATAAGTTGAATTGAGGATATTCATAAGACAAGAGGAGTTGAAACTCACAGAAGATGAAGAGCCTCGTCTATCACCAGAAGAGCCAAATGACTTGCTGCCACCATAACTTCTTGTCTGAGAAGCATCAAACTTACCAGACAATGCCTTTTCTAGGGCACGTTCTCTAGCTTCAGAGAGTGCTCTTTCTACAGCAGCACGCTCGGCTCTGAGTTTGGCTTGCATTGAAGCCTTCTCAGCTGATGATAACTTATCATTTACCTCAACAGATGCTTTCTCTGATCTCCTCGGACCATCAGAAGCCACTCTTCGGGGAACTCTCGCCTTTGCTTTCTCCATTGCAGCTTTTCCTGCTCTTTCCTTAGCATCAGCAAATGCTCTTTCCCGGGCTTCACGGATAGCTCTTTCTACCATAGATCTCTCTCTTTCTTTTTCTTTTGCTTCATCTTTCTTTTTCAGATGTTTCTCAATTCGCTCTGCTTCTTTTTGTGAAGCATCAGAAGTAGCATCCCCCTCTTCTTCCAAAGATGATCGACTACTATCCTCTCCCTCATTTTCTTTCATGTTTGTATCTGTTGCTGCCCCAATTTTTTCGTCTTCTTTAGGCAAAGAACAGGAAGACTCGGCTGGCTCTGCATTGTTTCGATCTATATCCTCCTTTTGACACTCAAACAGGTGCTCTTGTTCTGTCTTATATTCATTATTCTCTTCACCAAGATTTGTTTCCATGTCATCAGATTCTTCTTTGGTTTCCTCTATTTCTTCAACTTTACTTGCCCCTCCATCCTGCAGATGACCAGCCAAACTTTCCTCCACATAAGACTTAATTTTATCTTCATCATCTACAACGCTCCAACCACTTTGAATTGAATCAGAATCTATTTCTTCAACGTGCTCTTCCGTGGTACTGGCAGCACTGTTTTTTTCATGAAATTGATCCCTGAGATCTTGCTCAAAGCCAACCTCCTCAGTATGTGAATCACCTTGTCTAGTTTCAAAAGATGACCTGCTGGTGTCAGTATCTACGCTACAATCGTTCTTGGTTTCCTCTGCCAGTTCCCGCGTTTGATCAAATTTCTCGGACGATTTGTTTGAGTCCGTCTCACTACGATCGTATTCGAGCATTTCAGCACGAGAATCTGGATGCTCTCTGCTCTCATCAAGTTCAGAAAGTCCTTGAGCCCAGCCAGCTTCTTCAAATACTTCCGGCACATATTCACCTTCTTGGTCACTAGCCATTCCAGTAGCATCCGACTCTTCTCCAATTAGTTCACGGACCAAAGATGTTTTTCCTTGCACTTCTACTTTACCTTCCTCTTCTCTACAGTTTGTTTCTTGTGCCGACTCCAATTCTTCATTTTCTATGGTATGTGCATAGGATTTATAATCCGTCTCCACTTCATTCTGTTCATGTCTATCTGTACCAGTAATTTGGCAGTAAGTAGTTTCTTTTCCATTCTCGTCTCCAACTTTTTGATGGATATCAATATGATCCTTTTCAGACTCCACTAAGCAATAGGTTTCATCCTCGCCCTTGGTAGTATCTGCTGGCTGGAACATCTGCCTAAACATTTGTTTAAGAACGGTCCAATTTTCTTGCAATCCCGAATCACTAGCTTGCTCAGATGTGCTTTCTGTTTCCTCACTAGTATCATGGATCCTTACACCTTCCATTTGAAAGGACCTCTGTGCAGTTGTTGTTTCCACACTCGGTAGCTGCCAATGCCTTTTGTTTGCCTTCGGGGCCCTTATCATATTGTAGACGTCTTCAGAGGTTTTCCAGACTCTTCTTCGCCTAGGAGCCTTGTGCTCTGTCTCCTCATGTATGTTTCCTGGCTCATGAGTATTTTCTGTCGCAAAAGACACCATAGTTCCAACACTTTCATCTAACTGACTTTTACTCAAACTCTCATTAAGTGTTGGAATCTCTTCCAGTTCCTGTACATATGTTTTGGTATCAGCAGGACCAACAAACATCTCCTGCGGCCCAGAAACTATCTCTTTCTTACCCTCCTGATCTAGAAAACTGTAAGTTGGGTCAGGGTTTTCTTGGAAAACTATTACACCACACTCAGGTCCACCTTCAGACTCACAAGCACTTTTAACTTGCCATCCTGTTTCTTTCTCCATCTTCTGTGAACACCCTTCAGTAAAAGTAGACATTTTGGATTCAGCCTTCTCTTCTTGTTTGGTTTCGCCTTGACTCTCAGTTTGTTTCTGGATCTCCTCCGCTTCACAAAATTTAGTTTCCGTGACTGGAATACCAGCTAACATATCTTGTGAGTCACCTTCTCCAGAGTGAACCATTTGAGGGAGGATAGATTTTTCCTCCTCTGTTGCATGTGTCTCATCTTTTTGTGAAACTTTGCTCCCCGTGAAGGCTTCTACAACACATTTTAATTTACTACCCAGCTGTCCAAATGTATAGAAGGGGTTTTCAGTCAATGGTTGCACCTCTTGTTTCGTATCAGTTTCAGGTTTGGCTGGTGCAAGGCTTTCTGGCTCCTGCTGCTTACTATTCATAACTGATTTGAATATCCCTCCAGGTAACTCCCAGTGTTTTCGAGCTTTTCTGGCTTGTTCCTCTTCTAGCTTCACAACTTCTTGCTCTTCCACCTCTTCCCGCTTATGGTCTGAAGTTAAAGGCCCTTCCGGGACTTCCCACAGCTTCCGTGCTCTTTTTGCATGTTGATCTCCCTCGTTTGAAAATGATTGCTCTGAAGAGTTCACCACTTCACCGAGAACTTGAGAACTACTTTCTTCTGTTTTTTCTTCAACTTTTTCCTCCCTTTTGTCTTCAACTTGAGAACTTCCCACAGCTCCGGTGGTTTTTCCTTCAACTATAGAGTCATCACAAGATTTCAGTTTTGCCGAACTACGAAAGCCTGATTTTTTCCTTTCCATCATTTGTTTAGCAATATTCATTCTTACTTGAGCCTCTTCTAGAGCCTTTTTCAACGCCGCAGAAGACTCAGCAGCAGAAGAATCTATATCTGTTTCAGCATCAAAGAACGGAGGTGAACTTGGAGAATCATCATCTTCAGGTTGATGAAACTTCTCCGGAAGCCCTGAACTGAAACCCATAAATCTTTCAGAAGCTCCATTTTCACCGTTGAGTGTACGCTGCAGCAAACTGGAAGGTGGTTTCACATCCCGACGTTCAGCTATAGAATCAGTCTTGCACGTGGAATTATCACGCTTACTGTATTCATCTCTCGCAAAGATTTTCTCGAAATCGACCTCAGTTTTAGATCTCCGCTTCCTAGAAGCTTGGACTTCCTCAACACTCTCATTACACAGCTTCTTCTCAACTGATGGAATAGGTGTTTTACTCTCAACCTTCTGCAACAGACTCGTGTTATCAACCACTTGAGCAGGAGCAGCCACAGCGGGAACCTGACCTGGACGATTAGTCTCATTCTCATTGCGCTGGCCATTCTTCTGCAACGGTCTAACGTCACCAACCAGTAGAGTAGGAGCAGCCACAACGGGAACGTGTCCAGAACGAGTAGTCCCATTCTCACCGCCCTGGCTAATCTTCTGCAACGGACTAACGTCACCAACCAGTTGAGTAGGACTAGGACTAGGACTAGGACCAGGCACAGCGCGGACCTGAGTAAGATGAGTAGTCCCATTCTCTTTTGTCTGGTGTAGTAATATGTCGGAGTGCTTCATCTTAACCATCTCCGGTGAAGAAGTTAGATCCTTGACCTCATCAGAAGAGCTTCCACCTTTCCTACGACTCCTACACATTGAAAAGAGTAAAAACCAAAAGCTCACCAACAACAAAGTGTTTTACTTTTTTTTTTTTCACTCAGATTCAACTCTCATCACAACAACTATAAAGAGCCAAAAGCTAATCAACTTGTTGATAAAGGCAGTGCCTTTAAGCAGAGAAGAAACTTACCTTCTTTCCTTCCTCTCAGGCTTGACGATCACTTCGTTGGGAGTAACAGCGAAATCGCAAGCTCCGAATCCACCAAACACGGAAGAGTAATCGAGCTTGGAGCTACGAACATCGACCTTGACCTTACCAACGTTAAGCTCCGGGACATCGAGAAACGGAATCGAAGAGGGAGAAGGACCCGAGCCGCGGAATATGTCGCCGTAATCAACGAGAGGAGACTTGGTGTTCGCAGGAGAAGAGAAAACGCCGTCGTATACGGCATTGGCGCTGAAGCTGAGGCTGTGGCTGTGGCTACGGTTAGTCATCTTCCTGGAGAAAGTAGTAGTAGCAGTGGGAGGCTTCTCGTAGTCCATAGCAGAGAGGACTTGTTAGGGTTTAGGGTTTCTTCTTCTTCTTCCTCCTCCTCCTCTTTGATCTCTTTCTTCCTTCTCTTTGGGGTGCTTCTCTCCTCTTTGCAGTAGAAAAGAGAATAGAGAGGAGTGAGAGATATGAGCTGTGATTTTTTTTTTCTGCCTTGATATTTTTAGTGTAATATAAATAAATCAATTAATAATTGGACAAAGCGCGTGAAGAAATAATAACTGTCCGTAAATAGTTGACAAGTATAATCGCGACGTACGATCTGCTCTGTATTATTTTCGGGATTATTTGAAAAAATACTCCTCTGTTCGTGTTTTTAACTTTTTATATATCTTTTTGGTCAAAATGCTTTTCTATTTTAAAGTAGATTTTTGTGTTTTATAACTAATTTTTTTTTACATATAAATATCTCTATATGTAATAAGACATCTTGTCCTAAGAACTAGTTTTCAAAATTTAAAAATTATTAAAACTTTTTATAAGATCATGTTATATTAAAAGGAAAATATATACAGAACTGATTTGACATTACTGTTTTATTGAATTTCAATATCATTTATCGTAAATCACACGTCAATTAAATATTAATTTTTATTATATTTCTAGTTTAATAGAATAGAGATAATAAATAAGATTTTATATTGTTGACAAAAAAAATAAGATTTTATATTAAATTATGTTCAGCGTAATTATGATTTTTTGTTTAAATAAAGTTATGCTGTTTATTTAATATTTAGACCATGCAATTGAGAAAGAAATTTGAAATATTTTCTCTGTTTTTCAAGTTTTTGTCCCTATGTATATGCATGGTCCACATGGACCCTTGGTTATTTTCTAGAATATGAGAAAAATATATTAATAATCAAAAAATTTTATTTTATTTTAAAATATATTATATAAAATTACAATTCAGTTTTATAGAGGGTAATTTCGTCATTTAATTCTTAAGAAAGTGTAGTTTATAAAGGAAGAAGTGTATCATCATCATCAACTCTGGAAAAAAAGTATTTTCCCAAGTTTTCTCTAATTGTTACTTGGGTACCTATAAAAGCAAATTAACGTTAACATGTGTCGGTCAATCACTTTCATTATGTTATATTGGTAGCATATTATTCAATACTCTAAGATGCCTTAGCGTTATAAATAACTGTAGGTTGGTAGCCATTTTGTACTTGTAGTTTTTTTTGTCTTCATGCAATATATTTTTATTTAGTGGGTTGGGTATTGTAGGAGTATTCATTGTGTGAAATCAAAACTGTTCCACACGCCAAATCTATTTTAGCAGATATGACAATATGGAGTTTAGCATGCTGGACAATATGGCGTTTAACATGCTCAACAACATGGCTTTTTACATGCGACGCAATATGGCGTTTTACTTGCTCGCACAATATGGCGTTTTACATTAGTAAACCTAAAGAAAATTAGAGTCAACTCTATATTACAAGTATGATTGTATATGCTATATTATAATCAAATCTATATTATAAGCTGTCATGAATAGTCTATTAACAATGTTATATTCGGAATATTATGTAGCATAGTGAAAAGCTATGATTCTCTGTACTCTGGCGACCGTTAGCCTTGGGCATTTCTAGGCTCTTGCCCGTTGTCATATTTCAGTCTTTTCTTGGGATAATTACCAATAATATGGTTTATGTAAAACTCAACAAGGCAGAAGTTTTCGTGAAATATTTTTAGTGAAGTAGTTAAATGTTCATTTCGACAGTACTTTTTCATCGGAATTCGACTCTAGTAAATCGTAATGCTCCGTGTTACACGATACGTTACAATACCAAGACGAATTTGAGTTTCATACAATGATATTTTAATTTTCTGATTTTATTATGACGATATATTGAGGTATACTACGATTAATAAAGTCTGGTTTACATACTAAAAAAAGATTTGATTTACATACTGATCTTGCAAAAAAAGTAAGCAAGAACAAGAAGAGGTAGAAAACAAGTGGCGTTACAAAAGTATATATTAAGCCGTTGTGTGTGTCTTTATCTCGAATGATCACATGGTTTTGATACAAGACATGGATGGATTTCAAAAAAAACATGGATTCTTGTCACACCAATTTCCCACATATTCTCATAACAAGAAAAACAATTCACCAGATATTTTATATATACTCCAATAATTTGAAAAATAGAAATGAAACCAATAGTTCCAGAATATATTTATCACATGACAAATTCATGATTTGAATTTGAAGCTTCCTCTTGGTTGGTGGGTTTTTGGGATGTGGTCCAAAACGTTTAGGTTACACAGACTGGTCCAGGTTAAATACGACAAAAATTATACATTTATAACTATAGGTTATAAATTGAATGACCATATAAATCCACACGTTTCGTAGAACTTGTAATGATTCACAGCTTCATAGTTGCTGGCAATCACCAAGAGCAAGAAAGTCATGCATTTCTCGACAAATTCTTTTTTTTTCTGAAAAAGGGCATACAAATTCATATGTTATCCAAAATAGTATGAACATTATTCACAGACTGAATAAAATCCAAAACAACATTGCCATTTCCAAGATCGTTCCAGCTATCACCGCGTTGAGTGTTTTAAGCAGTTTAAATATTGGAAAATCCAGCTGAAAATAAATAGGTTAAGTTTCTTGTTTCCTTCAGAGAATATAGAGCACAAACATAGAGTTGATATTGTTTTTTTTTTATCAAAAAAAGAGTTGATACTGTTTATTTGAAGAAACATCAAAGAGACATCTTATATCGGGTAATGGTCCCCAAGTGACATTAAATCATTTGTTTAGTGATCACTGATCACATAATGTTACTATTATAATGCGCCAACGGACGACATATATAATTGCTGATAATGCCTTTTCCAAACTATGTAGTGATTTATATTATGATTAAGACTAATACGAATCCAGGCGAAAATGACATCTCAGGAAAAGAGAGAAAAAAGTAGCAACATTTATGTGCAAGTGTGTGTGTGTATGTGTGACGTTGACCTTCCTAACTCTTAAGTGTGTATAAAAGTTTGTAAAACCGAACGCCTAACTATAATACAAATAAAACTCTATATTTTACTAGTTACCAACGTTTTTGATTGTTAGAAATTCATTTACATTCACAGACCTGTAATTTCATGTAAATCTTAGTTTTTCATTAGTATTAACACTTATCATCTACAACCAAACATATAGCAGGTAAGTTCCGCAATAGGTAACATTCAGATGATTAATTTTGTGTTTAAACATTAAATGTTCTTTTTTACAATCGAACTATAAAGAACATAGTTTATCATCAATTATTCAGATTATTGGATAACAAATTTACACTGAAAATATTTTTTTAATAAAAAATTTAATAGCGAAAGTAGAATTGTCAAAAGCATAAGTTCTCAAAGACATACAAATATCGGTTATAGATTTATAGTTATTGATTGACACAATAATTTTTATCATTTATAATAGAATAATATAATAATTTTTATCGTTTATAATAGAATAATAAATCGGTGTAAGTTAAAAAAAAAATCGATCTAAAAAAGAGTCCAGATATTAAATGATGGTAAGCTTTTGGGCAATTAAGATCTAAAATGTACAATAAATCTTGTGCTAATTCCTCTTTCACTTTATGGAAGAAAAATAAAAGGAAACGAATGCTTTAAGATCGAGAACTAATTATGTCAGTCAAAGCAAAAACAGAATGGAGCCTACCAAAAATAATATAGCGTCATTATTTTCGTGCTTTTATAATTAAGTAATATATATTTCAAGCTTTTTGATAGGCCATTGGCATCATCAAACCTAATCTGCCATGGCTTTTCAAAGTTTTTATAATCTTTAAAGTGTTTTCAGTTGCTTTCTTACCAAAAGTTGTCTCTGAGGAATCTCTTAGCCATATGCATTGCATCTTCACACCCAACCACATGCTTACTTCGCTGTGTTTTCAACAAGACATGAGATGAAATAAACCATCATCTCTTAGTGCAGAAAAAGAAAACCCATCATCTCTGGACCCAATAGGGCCCATATTATGAACCTCTAAATCAGCGTATAAGGGCCCAGATTATAAACCTGTAACCAGCGTAGGATATCTCTTCGGATTTGATTTACAGTCAGCAACAGTGGCAGAGCTAGAGTTTCACTTCACATGGGTCATAATTGAAGATGTATGTCAAGACGGAGGTGTAGCAGAGTTGAAGTAGTTTATGAAGTACGATATGAACTACCTTGAGTGACGTGTCAAACGTGAGGAGCACGTGTCAAGGAAGAATCAGTAAAGGGAGTTTTACTAAAGTGTGAGAAGATGAAAGTTTTGAAGAAGAAGTAATCGATCAAATAGAAAAGAGAGATTGACTTATTCGCTGAAGTAAGAGAAATGGAAAGTTTCCATTAGGTAGATCGTTAGGTCTAGGGTTTGTCTCTATGATATAAAGAGACTTTGGCACTGTGTTGCCGGTTAACACACAAAGAGAGCTTTTAGCAATAGAGAGTTTTTGTACGTCCGAAGAAGGAGAAGCAAAGCATCTAGGGGTTAAAGGTTTAGGTGGTTCAGAGTCTATCTTAGATCTTTGAACGTGTAAGACTAGCAAACAAGTCGATGTTTGTCTTGAGCTTGTTTGATTTATTGCTTTTAAGAAGAACGTGTTGAGTTTTTAAAAGAATAAATATAGTCGTATTTCTTGGAATTGATTAACCCTGTACTACTGTGTGTTCTACATCACTTAGCTTGCTTATCTTACATTAACAATTGGTATCAGAGCGGGTATATGTACTTTGTTTGTCTTAAACAGGTAGGATCCTGCGGAGTAAGATGGATAGCTATCGCGAATTGATGTTAAACTCCAAGGTCATCCTTGAAGTAGGAAACTATGGTTTTTGGAAAGCACGGATGAAGGCTACAATCAAGGGTATTGACCCATTGGCGTGGAAGGCTGTGGAATCTGGTTGGAAGTCACCTGTTGCAAAAGGTGATGATGGCAAAGACGTTCCAAAGTTGGAAGAGCTTTGGACTGACGATGAGAACAAGATGGCGAAGTTTAATGCTCGGGCTCTAGCTGTCATACACTGCAGTGTGGCAAGGAAGCAATTCGAACTGATTCAAGGGTGTGAGGCAGCTAAAGATGCATGGGATATTCTGCAGAGGCACTTTGAAGGCACTCTGAAAGTCCAAAGTTCCAGGAAGGATATGCTTGCAACGAGATTTGAAGAGTTAAAGATGGAAGATAATGAATCCATTGGAGACTTCAGTTCAAAGATCAGCTCGCTGGCGCAAGAAGCACTTACACTTGGAAAGAAATACAAAGAGAAAAAACTCGTGAAGAAGTTCCTGAGGTGCTTGCCAGCTAAGTTTATGGCATACAAGGCAACTATGAGTGTCTCCTGTAACACCGATGAGATGACATTTGATGAAGTGGTTGGAATGCTACAAGCACATGAGATGGAAGTATCTGGTGTGAAGAAGGAGAAAGGAATCGCTCTTGTATCAGTTGAAAAGGATCAGACGGAGGATAATGATCCGGTGAGTCTCTTGGTCAGAAGGTTTGATCGAGCTCTACGAAAAGTGGAGAATGGACAAAAGAAGGTTGTTCCAGGAAGAAAGACGTCCGAGGCAGATAAAAGCTACAGGAAGAGTGACGCTAAGTGCTATGAGTGCAAGGGGTATGGTCACTTCCGAACTGAGTGTCCTACAGTGAAAAGGAGAGATCTTCAGTGTCATAATTGCAAGGGTATGGACATACTCAAGCTGAATGTGAATCTGATGGAAGAAGAAAACCGGAAAAGTCAATGATAGGAATCAATGACAGCGACTCAGACAGTGAGAGTGAGGAAGAAGTGAACAACTTCGTGGCATTTCTGGGAATAGTAGAGTGTGATTCAGGATCTGAAAGTGATGCTGAACAAGAGAACGAGCTCGATGAAAGCTACAAGGAAGTTCGAGAAACTCTAGTGAGGTTGGGCACAGAGAATCTTGTGCTAATCAAAGAGAAGGCGAGACTAGAAGCTGAAGTACAAGTTCTAAAGGATGAACTCAACCGAGAGGCAGAGTTAGCCAAGGAGAGTGTGAATTTGATCAAGGAGAAGTTGATTCTGACGAAACAAGCTGATGAACTTAGAGAAGAAGTAACTTCTGAGAGAAAGAAAGTGGCTGAGCTTCAAGCTGAATTGGATCAACAATACCGGAAGATCAAGATGCTCACGGGAACTAAACAACTTGACAAGATTTTGAGCAGTGGCAGAACTGAGAACTCTACCATGGGACTTGGTTACACTGGAAGGCACAGTAACTCAACGGGTACGACACACTTCGTGTCTGGAGGCTTTGTCCATGCTGAAGAAACTAAGACTCTAAGTACCCCAGGTCAAGGCAGCGGATGTTTCTTCTGTGGAAAGTTTGGTCACTACAAGAAGCACTGCTACAAGTATCTGGAACGGGTCAAGCAAGTGTGGAGACAACACAAGTTTTGGAGAATTGGTAAGACATCTCGCGGATGGATGAAGAAAACTGATCTGTATCCTAAGACAGCAACTGAAACAAGAAGTACCTTTCGATGCAACATGGCACGAGTTTCAAGTGATTCAGAATCTGATGAACCATGGTACTTTAACAGTGGCTGTTCTAGACATATGACAAGAAACATTGAGTATCTAGACAAAGTGTCTAAAGTAAAAGGAGAAAAAGTTACCTTTGGTGATGGAGTCTTTGGAATCATTCAAGGGAAAGGAACAACATGTAGTTCAGAAGTACCTAGACTAGTCAATGTCTACTTTGTCAAAGGACTAAAAGCTAATCTGATAAGTGTGAGCCAACTGTGTGATGATGGACTTACGGTGAGTTTCTCAGCAATTGACTGTCGCGCGATAAATCAGTATGGAGTGACAGTACTACAAGGTGTCAGATCCGGCAACAACTGCTACATGTGGGAAAAGAAGATGAAGTGTCTATCAGCTCAGGGAAATGTTGATTTATGGCATAGACGATTGGGGCATATGAACTACCGGAATATGACAAATCTTGTCCACAATGATATGGTTCGAGGAGTACCCAAACTTAAGATCGATGACAAGATGGTATGTGGTGCTTGCAATGAGGGAAAACAAGTCAAAATACAACACAGGAAGGTACCGGATGTAAAAAGCACCATTGGATCTAGTACACATGGATCTCATGGGTCCTATGCAAACAGAGAGTGTCGAAGGAAAAAGATATGTGTTTGTGCTTGTAGATGACTACACCAGGTTCACTTGGGTGCGGTTTCTCAGGGAAAAGTCATAAGCTCCTGAGAGTTTCAGAATCTGGGCTCTCCAATTCATAAATGAAAAAGGAGGGATCAAGAAGATACGAAGTGATCATGGTGGTGAGTTTGAAAATGAAGCCATGACTACCTTTCTTGAATCAAAAGGAATAGCTCACCAGTTTGCAGCACCAAGGACGCCTCAACAGAATGGAGTGGTTGAAAGAAAGAATAGGACTCTTCAGGAGATGGGAAGGGCAATGCTCCATGTTAACAAGATAGCCAAAACATTCTGGGCTGAAGCACTAAACACAGCGTGTTACACTATCAACCGTGTGTATGTCAGAAAAGGGACAACAAAGACTCCCTATGAAATGTGGACAGGCAAAACTCCTAATCTTGGTTACTTTCATGTCTTTGGATGCAGGTGCTACATACTGAATGACAAGGACTACCTCGGAAAATTTGATTCAAGAAGTGATGAGGGATTTTTTCTGGGTTACGCACAGTCTAGTTCAGCATACCGAGTCTACAACAAGCGGCTAGAAAAAATTGTGGAATCAGTAAATGTTGTGTTCGATGATCTGTCAGTGGCTGTAGGAGTTGATTTGGTATCGGATGAAGAGGATGAAGATGGCTCAACCGTAGCTGCTAAAGAAATGATTGAGGAAGGTCCAACAGCAGACACAGTACCTCAACAGGTGACTCAGCAAATTCATCGTAACCACTCGAGGTCAGACGTGATTGGAGGAATTGAAGAAGGTCGGAAAACCCGTGGCAAGGTTATCAACTTTAAAGAAATGGTGCAGTTCGCATGCTTTGTCTCATCAATTGAACCAAAGACACACACTGAAGCACTTCGGGATGAATATTGGATTGTGTCAATGGAGGAGGAACTTGAGCAGTTCACTAGGAATGATGTGTGGGAACTTGTTGCTCGACCTGAAGGAGTTAATGTGGTTGGAACAAAATGGATTTTCAAGAACAATACCGATGAGCATGGGGAAGTTGTTTGTAATAAAGCAAGACTTGTGGCTCAGGGATACTCACAGATTGAAGGAGTAGACTTTGAAGAAACTTTTGCTCCAGTTGCAAGATTGGAATCCATTCGGTTGTTTCTAGGAATGGCATGCATACTGAACATCAAAGTGTATCAAATGGATGTGAAAAGTGCATTTCTCAATGGAGTACTCCAGGAGGAAGTCTATGTTGAGCAACCTAAGGGGTTTGAGGATCCAGTGCATCAAGATCATGTCTACCGGTTGAAGAAAGCTTTGTATGGATTGAAGCAAGCACCTCGTGCATGGTATAAACGGCTTACAGGATTCTTGTTGGAAGCTGAGTATATCAGAGGAAGTATAGACAAAACGCTATTCTTCAAGGAAGTGAAAAAAGATATAATAATTGTCCAAATCTATGTGGATGACATTATCTTTGGAGGAACGTCACAGAAGCTGGTTGATGAGTTTGTTCAGAATATGACCCATGAGTTTGAAATGAGTATGTGTGGTGAATTGAAGTATTTTCTTGGACTTCAAATATCTCTGTCAGAGAAAGGGGTTTTCATCTCTCAAAAGCGCTTATGCTAACAGCTTGGTAAAACGCTTTGGTCTGGAGAATTCCAAGGTATCAAAGACACCTATGAGCACATCACTGAAACTTGCACGAGATGAAGCTGGAGAAGATGTTGATGCTAAGCTTTATCGAGGGATGATTGGGAGTCTGTTATATCTGACTGCTAGCCGACCAGACCTATCATTCAGTGTTGGTGTGTGTGTCAGATATCAAGCCAAGCCTAAAGTGTCACACTTAAATGCAGTAAAGCGAATCATCAAGTACGTCAAAGGTACGGAGAACTTGGGAGTATACTACTCGAAGAACTCTAACAAGAACTTGGTAGGATATTGTGATGCGGATTGGGCAGGGTGTGCTGATGATAGGAAGAGCACCAGTGGAGGATGTTTCTTTCTTGGAAACAATCTTATTTCGTGGCTGAGCAAGAAGCAAAACTTTGTATCACTCTCTACGGCAGAAGCAGAATACATTGCCATGGGTAGCTGTTGCTCACAACTTATCTGGATGAAGCAGATGTCAGCTGATTATGGAATGCAATCAGGTCCCTTCCTTGTGTACTGTGACAACAAAAGTGCAATTGACATCTCAAGGAATCCGGTCCAACATTCAAGGACGAAGCACATTGATATCAGGCACCACTTCATCAGAGAATTAGTTGAAGATAATCAGGTAGTAATCGAACATGTAGTTACTGATTTGCAGTTGGCTGATATATTCACTAAATCTCTTGAGTTTAATCGCTTTATCACTCTTAGAAATGGAATTGGTGTGTGTAACCTTGATTGTTGAGTCAAGTTGTGCAGAGAGTAATACAGGTACTGATTCGGGATGTACATATGATTCAGATTATGTTTGGAACTCGAGAGCGCTGTGGAAAAGAGCTGCTTGGTGTGCCGTCAATTCTGTGAAAGGTACAGGTTTTGCGTCAATCTGTGGCCCACACCCAAATCGAGCCAGTTATGTTTCAGAAAGATGCTCAATCAATATTTAAAAAAGGGTCAAAAGGATGGGTTTCACAGCGCGCGAATAAAGGTTGAAAACCCACAGAATTGATGAAGGCATGTCAATGTGAAAGCTAGCCATAAAAAGATTATTGGGTACACCAGATCGTAGAATCTACAAGGGTCATATGTGCAATCTGAATCATGTGCTGAGTTACTTGCTGTCGTACATCCAAAAACGGTATTATAAATATTTTCACCTTACTGATAAAAATTCAAAGCCATCTGTGAAGAGTAACTCGTGTTTTATTACTATTCTGAGAGTCTAATGATACATCATTAATTCACGAATGTGGTTGATATTAATTGGCTTGGATGAGAGAAATCAAAAGTTGTAGGTACACAAAGGAAATGATAAAGAAGGAGTAGGACCAGAAATGTAATATCATAACAGTTGATTGTGCTGCATCAGTTAAGGAAAGTCGTGGGTCACAAACCCTAAAAATTCTCAAGTCGTATCTAGAGGAGCTTAAAACCGCAGCTGCTACCTTATTCCTGTCAATCACATCTCTCACCACTATCTCCGTCTAAGATGAAGCACACCGAAGACAAAACCTCCAGAAAAGAGACGCATGCAAGTACTGAAGCAAGAAGGATGACACTCTCTGATGGAGAAACCGAACCACCGCCACCGATGAACAATCCCTCATCATCTACTGCTCTTCCTGCTGTTACTGAAGAGATCGCTTCATTCAATACAGCCCAGGAGACAGCGCCATCGGAGGAGAGTGATGAGCGCTATGAAACTTCGATTCGCGAGCCAGATCTGCCAAAGAAAGTTGCTGGAACAGAGGATAAGCCAGTCGAAGCAGATTCGGAAAACTTGATGGTCTCGTCTCCGCCAGCGACTCAACTGGAAGCCGACAATCAAGAGACAATCGATGAATCTGCTCTACCTCTGGTGGTTGCAACTCAAGCCAAGAAGAATGCTGATGAAAGGAATGATAGTAGGTTGAATCTGAATCAGCTCAGAAGGTGGATGAAAGCGAGCAAAATCAAGAAATCGTAGCTGTAACTTCCTCTCCTGAAGATGCTACTGTTAAAGAACGAAGAAAGAAACGGGTGTTGAAGCGTTTAGGACTCCGTTCGTCCATGAAGCTAAAGACAGATGCTTTAAGTACACGAACTCAGTCTCACTTTCTTCAGCTCGGGTGAGATCAAAGAAGTCAGATGGTCAGAGTACTGAAGCAATGCCAAGTCCTCTCAAGAAGAGGTATGATCAGTTCTTAAAACGTAAGGTAATAGCTGAACGAATGGTGGATATGAAGGAAACTGATCAGTGGGGATACTTAGCGGTCATTAAGAAGGGCTCAATGGAATCCACTGTTTCTTCTCTTGGTGTATATGTCGAGCAAGTCGTAGCTGAGTTTTATGCTGGATTGCCTAGTACCAAAACTGAAGCAGATGGTGAGGAAGTGCTTGTCTCAGTAAGAGGGCATGAGTACAAGTTCTCACCTCAGTGCTTTAGACTGGGAGCCACTCACAGAGGAAGAAGAGGATGCAGAGACGGCTGGGGACGAAGCTTCAGTAACTGACCTGGCATCGTTCCTCACAGGAGACACAAGAAAAGAATGGGATGGTCTTACCACAACAGATCTTACAGCGTGCTATGGAGCCCTGATGATTATAGCTGCTCACAACTGGATTCCCTCTACTCACAAGACTCACGTATCTCTTGAAAGGGCAAGACTGATCTATAAGATGGCTCATGGGGTTCGTGCTGACTTGGGTAAGATGATGTTCAAACAGATCATCAATCTTGGAGTTACTCAGCGCAATGATGCACGTTGGTTGATCTTTCCTCGGTTAATCATGGGACTTCTCCAAGAGCAGCATGAGATTCCATCCTACACCAGTGATAAGCTTGAGCGTCCTGTTGCGTACAAGAAGGATAAACGAATGGGTGAGATCTATGAGCAGCGAGTAGCTAAAGGAAAGGCACAAGCCAAAAGTGATCCAAAAAGAAGCTCTGCTAGGAAAGCGCGTGTGACATCTTCTGATCCATCAACTGCTACACCTAGCTCCAAAACCGGCCCGCGTAAAGTATCTGTTTATGAGCTTGGCTCAGTTGCAGTTCCACAGAGTCCACTTTCAAAGGTTGATTTACAAGTGGCTCTGGAGGACACAACTCGAGCTCTTCAAGCACTTGCTGAGATAGTTCAGGAAATCCAGCGTTCGGTGTCAGGTTAATGATTTCGATTCTAAATCATAACTCGTGTTTATTTTCCTTGTGGTTTTTAATCTGTGTGCTCACAAGCAGGGGGAGAAATGAGGAATGAGATGGAGGGCGCTTAGTTTGTGGGGGAGCAACCATATTTTTAGTTCTTTTGTTATGTATTTTGATTGCACCACTTGCTGCAATCTGTTTTTCTTGTTTTCAGACAATCTCGGTTTATGGGGGAGCATTTGTGTTGCTTGTTTCTGATTTAGATGTACTAAATGCATGAACCCATGTTTAGGATAATTCAAGTTTGTTATTGGTTGCGTTGATCAAGTCAGTTGCTCTCGTATTTGTATGTGTGGTCTTTGTATGTGCTCTCATCTCATGTACTTGTGAGACGACGAATTAAAAAGGGGGAGATTGAAGATGTATGGTCAAGACGGAGGTGTAGCAGAGTTGAAGTAGTTCATGAAGTACGACATGAACTACCTCGAGTGACGTGTCAAACGTGAGGAGCACGTGTCAAGGAAGAATCAGTAAAGGGAGTTTTACTAAAGTGTCAAGGAAGAATCAGTAAATGTGAGGAGCACGTGTCAAGGAAGAATCAATATGGTCAAGACGGAGGTGTAGCAGAGTTGAAGTAGTTCATGAAGTACGACATGAACTACCTCGAGTGACGTGTCAAACGTGAGGAGCACGTGTCAAGGAAGAATCAGTAAAGGGAGTTTTACTAAAGTGTGAGAAGATGAAAGTCTTCAAGAAGAAGTAATCGACCAAAGAGAAAAGGGAGATTGACTTATTCGCTGAAGTAAGAGAAATGGAAAGTTTTCATTAGGTAGATCGTTAGGTCTAGGGTTTGTCTCTATGATATAAAGAGACTTTGGCACTGTGTTGCCGGTTAACACACAAAGAGAGCTTTTAGCAATAGAGAGTTTTTGTACGTCCGAAGAAGGAGAAGCAAAGCATCTAGGGGTTAAAGGCTTAGGTGGTTCAGAGTCTATCTTAGATCTCTGAACGTGTAAGACTAGCAAACAAGTCGAGGTTTGTCTTGAGCTTGTTTGATTTAGTGCTTTTAAGAAGAACGTGTTGAGTTTTTAAAAGAATAAATATAGTCGTATTTCTTGGAATTGATTAACCCTGTACTACTGTGTGTTCTACATCGCTTAGCTTGCTTATCTTACATTAACAATAATTACTGAATCACAACGAGAAGGGTCATATCTGAGTTTTGAACTCAGCACATGGGGGGTCAAAAAAAATTTCTAACCAGTTTACCACTGCAAAAATAATAAATCTAAGCCTAAATTTTTAATTTTTAATATTTCATAGGGGTCAATTGACCACCCTAACTACAATGTGGCTCCGTCACTGGTTAGCAACATGTGTTTTATATGCATACATACATCCATGATATATCTATTGCAAAATAGACATCAACGATGTAGACATTGTTTTTCAGATCGAATTCATCTTTTGTTTACTAAGAATATAATAAAAATAACCCAAATAATATTTGCTTCTTCAAAAGTAAACCTTAAGATAAAAATTGAACATTAATATTTTCTTAGTGCGGCTTTGCTAAAATCTCATTAATATAAGTTTAAATTACTTATATATAAAAATGTTTCTTAACCAAGTTTTCATCAATACAAAGTAAATTAAAAAAGTTATGGCCACCATGACCTTTCAAGTCATGCATGTCATTAACTCAATTCTTTCTTCCTTTTTTTTTTGACTAAAGGTTTTCAATTAAAAACATAAATTACAAGGTAAGGCTGTAAAACCTTAAAATTTGGTAAAGTTTGCGTAAAACACATTTCATGATAAGATAAATCTCAAACCAAATGAAACATCAGGTTGAAACTAGAAAGAACCAAAGAAAAGAAAGAGAGTAGCTAATGAGAAGATCCACGACCACGTCGGCCACGTTTAGCTCTCTCTTGTACAGTCTTCCATTCCAAGTCTTGATATTTGATAGGAGGTTTTGTCTCTCTCCCACCCCTTGTCAAGCAGAGAGAGCCCATATGCTCTGACTTAACTTCATCCACTCTTTCTAGCATAGTGAATCAAGAAGGACTCTCAAATTCACTAACTTGAAGTGATGTGGTTAAGGGATCAACAATGGATGGCTTTTGGACTTTCTTGTTGATAATATTTGATGGAAATGAATCCATAATGGTTGCAGTAATGGTAGTAGATTGAGAATCTACTAATGGAGATAAAGTGGTGTTTGATGTACCTTGGCAATCCAGAGAAACATCAGAAGAAACCGTAAGTAAGGAGGAGCTATCTCCAAATCAGATTGCAAGGACTGGTTAATTTCCGCGGCTGAAACTACATAGGGGACTTCAAACTCTTTCCTTTGATGAAGTGGAGGAATCTCCTGGGAAGTACCATTTATCAATGGGCTGTTTAGACATGGGGCTGCCGAAGAGGTAGGTTCCTTTTCTCTTTGCTACAAGATTGAATAAATATCCATAACATGAACTTCATCATTATTTTCATCCCTTTCTTTTTGCTGCAAGTTTGTATCATGTGGAGGCTTAAAAAGGCAGAAGACACTTCTTCGCTTTATGGCCTAAGTTTCCACATCTTTCACAAGTTGATGGAATCCACGTGTAGTCCACATCAACCAGGAAAATATTGCCCTGTTTATCATCAAGGGCAATAAGCTTCGGAAAAACCTTATCTAACTCCATTTCTACTAACACTTTAGCTTCTCCCATACTAGTAGGATCCAGACGAGGCTTATGAGTTAGAATAGGCTCTCCAAGACCTGAAGCGACATGGCTTATTCCTAATCTGGAGTAGCAGCAATCAGGTATGTTTTTCAGAGTGACCCAGACTGGAGGAATGGAGATTTCTGGAATTTTGAAAGAACCCTCTGGAATCCACGGGAATACAAAGAGTAAGCAATCATCAATATGCCAAACTCCTCTCTGAATGACTCATTGACGAGTTGGTTGGTGAGGGATATGGAACATAAAAGATGAATCCCCAACCTTCTTACAAGTAATCTTACAACTCCTGCCCCAAATCTTGTTTACTACAACATGTACAAGACCGTCTGGAGGTAGAGCACACCTATGGAAATTTCCTATGATATATTCATCCTTGTTCTCAGGTCCTAGTCTAAGTACTTTAGAAGGGATAGAAACCTCTGGTGTACCATCGAGTCTATAAGTTGGTGTAGCTGCCCGGTAGAGATTACGCGATTGAGGACTTAATCTTGCAGCCCACGGGAATCTTAGAGTTCCATCAGCTTTGAGTTCAGGAGGAGGCAGCTTCTCTATCGGAGGCTGCAGAGAACGAGATGGTTGCTTGCCCTTCAATGGCTTGTTCAAAATCTCGTCATTAAGCGATGGCCACATAGCCGCTAACTGGTTCCCAACAATAGCAGGATCATAGCCAGACGGAGTGCTTGGTTCTGGTGAGGTAGCAGGAGGCTTGAAGAAAAGTGGCTTAGCCCATGAACCCAAAGACGGAACAAAACTCACGGGATCCGGAGGAGCAATGGTAGATGAGGAAGACTAAAGCGGGACCGTGATTGACAAAGGAGCATTTGTGCAAACCGTAGAAGCATTTTCCATTGTTGCACTTACGTCAGAGTCGTGACAAGCAGAGGCGAAAACGCCAGTATCAAGAAGAGATTGAGTTTCACAGGTCACCACATCACTTCTATGAGGACTACACAATCAGAATTGCAAGGAACCGTACCATTGAGACCTTCCAGAACCGTAGACGGAGAACTCACGGCTAATTCCGACTAGCACTTTTCGTTGTTGCGCTAGTTAATCCAACAAGATTTGAAAAGAACCATTAGATAACTAAAAATTTAATTGTGACTACTGACTGACTAGAAAGAGAGATAAACTAGCACCAACCTCTTGCAACCGTATATAGATATTTGTAAAAAATTACATTGAAATTATTAAACAGTTTTTGTAAGCATGAACATGCATGTGATTCGATCGATCTCTAGTAAGATATGAACTTCTCTGTTTAAACAGTAAGAATTTCAAATTTTGGTGAAATTTTGATGAAATGAAAACATAAGCAAATTGGGATCAAAACATCTAAAAAAGTGTGCGGGTATGTTTAAAATTCGATAAACTGGTTATTCAATCCTTTATGCTTGTCATGTAGTTTTATTGTAGAAGTCATTCATCAAATGGAACAAGTGAACTAAGACAACATACAGGAAAAGCATTGTGCTCCTTCAAAAGCAACTAATGACCCTTTTAAAGAAAATGTTGTGTCAGAAAGCTAAAGTTTATTATCAGAAAGCAAGTAGTTTTCAATTTGATTAAATAATTTGTTTGCAGTTTCATGCTATTAATCACGTGATTTTTGGGGTCAAGAATCTTATGGTAAATAACGCTCCTTCGTGGATATTCAGTTGAAAGGAACAGGTTAAATATATATAACGATGTTCATTAATATTTCACGAAAAAGAAAGAGAAAAGATACTATGAATTAGACAAAAACGTCGGATGCTGAACAACTATCAAAGCTCCTTTCTCAAAAAAAAAAAAAACTATCAAGTACAGTATTACCTATATAATTTTATCTTTATTTCCATAAAATTCAACGTCAAGATCACACGGATGAATAATTGTTGTTCTATATGGCTGTATTTCGATTTTAACCTTTTAAACTATTTAATTTTTTAGAAAACGTTTCTTTCTTTCCCTTTGTAAAGATACCGTCAGTTTCCAGACACTTTAACTTAGTCCACAAAAAATATTGATTAATTTTCTGAAGAAAGAAAGCTAGCGACGACCAATTATCGTTGTAGATTTTTATTTTCTTTGTAAAAAGGTGTTCCGCTTCTAAACACTAGAGAGTAAAAGAGAAAGAAGGGCATTGAATACGGACGTAGTAGTCCACTAAATCCCATTATGAAGCGTGGATCGCAGGCTTCTATTTTGGGACGTTCCAAACGAATTTAAAATTTTATCTTTGTCTATTTACATATAGTAGTACTTCTGAGCAAAGAAACCGAAGGTCCATTATTGTGACAAAGTAATCTGCAACAG
Source organism: Brassica juncea (assembly GCA_018703725.1). Taxonomy (NCBI): domain Eukaryota; kingdom Viridiplantae; phylum Streptophyta; class Magnoliopsida; order Brassicales; family Brassicaceae; genus Brassica; species Brassica juncea. The sequence continues at coordinate 32,352,343 of CM031937.1, forward strand.
CTATTTATCGGTTCAAACTTGACGTTAGAACTTATTACAAAACTCAGAAACACATAAATATCACATAAAGAGTAAACAAAATGGTCTGATCCTTAGTACCTAAGCTTCTGACTTCCTAAGTAACTCTTGTGAACATCCATTAAGCTCCAAAATCAGCTTTCACTTCAACAGGAGGGTTAGAGAGTTAATCTTGCGCAAGCCATGTACCAGGAATCGCTTTCGAGTAGTAATCTACCTTCGACTTAGTAAACTTCATCCCATTAGCAGTACTCACAACCACAGTCCTATCAGTCGGTGCAATCACACCTTGCTTCCTCAGTTTAAACAAAGCAGTTAGCGCCACACCTGTCTCCAAGTAGAATCCGCTGGAGCCATAGCATCCATCAGCTTTTCCTCCGTCACCTCCTCCACAATCCCATCACACTTCTTGAGCGCATACACAGCTCTATCAATCGACACAGGGTCACCAATCTGAATCGCAAAACTGGTACTTGCAGTCATGGGCTTGGAGTGGCTTGGAGTCCTTCCAACAAGACTTGTAAGGCAAGTAAAGAGGATTAGCATTAGCTGCTTGTGCACGAACCAGCCTAGGTATCGTTTCAGTCAATTGTGAAATATATATATATTTTCTCAAAAAAGAAAAAAACTTTGAAATATATATGGCAGGTTGAACGATCATTTCAGTCAAACACAGCCTGAAAAACTGATACTGCTCATGATGACACTACTACATCTGCTCATCACGGTCGGAGCTTCAGTCTCTACCCCAGCCTTGACCATCAAGGTACATAAAACAATAAATTGTTGTTTAACTACATATCGATTTTTTTTGTCAATATTCCGCCAATTTTTTATTTGTGTGTGTTTGAAATTTAACAGAGTCCCGACGGCGACGCGATTGACTGCATAGATATCTACAATCAACCGGCATTTAGTAATCCACTTTTGAAAAACCATGAACTTCAGGTGGTTTTTGTTATTGCTGTTTTACCCGTTAATTTATTCGTTTCCCTAACAATTCATAATCATGTTCATCTACAATTTACAAAAAAAAAGATCGATGGTAGGTTTAGTAACGATAAAAGTTTTAATTTTTTTCGAAACAATTAATATTTCAGGAGTTTCCTACGGAGATGCCTAATTTGGAAATAGCAGCTGAGACACCAAACTGGCAGGTGTGGCACACGACCGGGGAAAAATGTCCCCCGCGAACAATCCCCATTCGTCGGAGTGCGAATATTTCTCACGCAAAATACCCCAAACCCTACTACAAATCCCTAGCCGAGGCCACTAGAGGGCATATGGTAATTTTTGATGAATTTTTAAATTATAAAATCAAATTTATCAGTAGAAAAATTAAAGTATAACATATCATCCATTTATCACTAGAGGGCAGGTTGCAACAAAAAGCACATTATCTTCAAGTTTAACGATAGCATCATCCATTTTTTTTTGTCGACACTAGCATCATCCATTTATACTATGTTGATTATCGTTTTTATGGTTTTAATATTTTACTAGATTTTGACCCGCCCTTTGAAAGGGCGGGTATATTTTTTGTTTTAAATTTTTTCTTTGAGATATTTAACTTTTATAATCATATTTATATTAAAAATTAAAAATTTTTGATATAACTTTTGGTAAGTTGCGTAACTATATACTTGTATCATATGCAATTCAAAAATTATTTTTAAACTTTGTTTCCAAAATTTGTAATATATTATATTTTTTTAGTAGTCACCTAATATAATTACTCAACAATATTCATATTCAGAAAACCCGATTTGGAATCAACTTGAAAATCAAAGTCTCATATTCTATTAAACATGACCTATATACTCGAACGGTTATTAATTTGTTATATCCGAAAACCAATATTAAATCAAACCCGCACCGAAAACCGAACAAATTTTTTGAAAAATGTTTTTAGAAAATTAATTTTTGATATATATATATATATATGTAAATGGATTAATTGGTTTTCACTAACTTTAAGTAAAAGCACATTTGATAAATATAATTTTATCAAATAACCTGTTTAAAACTCGTTAAAGTAAATAAGTTTATATGAATATTTAATTTTACTAAAACTCCACTTAAACCCTGTTAAACTATATTTACCAAGTGCTTTGTTAATTGATAAACTTAATGTCTATGTAAAATATTTAATAAAAATGTGTGGTTGAATAAATCCCATTTTTGGGTGATATATAAGTTATGTTATTGTAGTGTATATTTGTTTTAATAACCCGTAAAGATCACAATCATGAAAACATAAATTATTACCTGACACACTATTAAAGTAAATATTATAAATGTGAACTAACTTTAAATATTTTATTTTTATAAATATATATAATGATATTAATTGTGACCATATTATATTAACTGAATTTTTTAAATTTACTTAAAACATATATATTGATCTATATTTTAAATTTAATCGTTTCTTGTAAAATAAAAATAAAAAAAATATTAAAGCTAATGTTATATTATATATTTGATAGGTTAATTATAAAATAAAAAATATGAACCGGAGAACTAAATATTATAAGTAGAAGATTTTGGGATGATAAATAATTAAATACATATATATATGGGATGATAAAGAATTGATAGTAATGTTCTAGGAAATAAATACTTATATAGTTGTTGCAATATTTCGTAGCCCTTAAAAATAGGAGGTTATGGAAGGTTGACTATATATTAAGTTATGCAGTTTTCTTTTTTGTTGCAGTTAGATTATACATTATACTTTATGCAGTTATATAGCTTCCGTGTTTTTTTTTTAAATTAGACTCAACATATATCAATAGGGCATACTTCAACTTTAATAGTATTGATTTGTGACATTTTTGATGGAAAATACTTTTAAGAAAATAACGACCCAAAATTTAGATTTTAGAAGAAAAAGGATGGTCAATGATGCTGCTGCGGCATATATTATCCATTAGAAAAGACAAAACAAAATAAAGTTTGAACTGCAAAATTTGATAGGTTCTGTACTCTAGTCTGTAAATATGCTGTTTCAAAGAAAAAAAAAGGTGTAAATTCGCCTTCGTGTAGAGGTGGGCCTCATTATACTGACATCTGTGATTTATAATCAGCACTGGGCCTCAACACCTATATAATCTATAAAAGATAAGATAAATAATGGGCCTAGGGTCTATAGCATATTACATTTGTTTCGAACTGGATTTCAACATCTAAATAGTTTGAAAGGCTTTGTCGCATATAGCATTTGTGTCGGGCTTCAATATCTAAATAATTTATAAAAACACAATTTAAATGTTGGGGCCAAGGCCTTGTAGCACTGTTTGCCAATGAATGAGACAAGATTCATTTCCGAAATGTTACTGTTTTACCTGTCATAATATTGAGAACGACACTACTAACAACGTTATTTACATTGTGAATGGCCAAAACCAGTACGCGATCGGATTCATTAAAAACCGGGGGCCGATATATGGAACAAGAGCAACTCTCAACGTTTGGGAGCCGCTAGTAGAAGCAGCTAATGACTTCAGTCTATCTCAAGTCTGGCTCGCATCGGGGTCATTCGCCAATGGAGATATCAACACCGTTGAAGCGGGTTGGCAAGTAAGTCCAAATTTGAACAGTTGTCTTTTTATAATTATCAGTACTTAAAAGTTTAATTGCTATAACTTGAAACTGATGGAAGTGCGTTTTTTACTTATTTAGATCTGTCCAGAGAGGTATCACGACCACCAGCCGCGACTTTTTACATTCTGGACGGTATGAATTATATCTCTATCAGTTTATTATTTTAAAATATACTGTTATTGTCATGCATAACACATCGAAACATAACACAGCTAAATTGTACGCAGAGAGATTCTTATAACAACACAGGATGCTACAGCACTCACTGCGGGGGATTTGTGCAGACCAGCAGCACAATCGCCCTTGAAGCAGCCATCACTCGCAGCTCTACATCTGGAGGCCCTCAGTTCGACATCACGATTCAGATATGGAAGGTAGAATAAACATTATTTTATATTTTCTTTGGTTCCTTTTCTGTTATATGTTGACTAACATATAAATGAACCAAGGATCAATCTACTGGGAACTGGTGGCTGGGACTGGGCCGCAACATGGAGCTAGTTGGGTACTGGCCAGCTGCAATCTTTACAGGCCTAGCTGATCACGCAAATGCGGTAGAATGGGGAGGCGAAGTTCTGTCCCAAAATAGTACTGGCGCAAACACCATTGTTCGTATGGGATCGGGAGAATTCGCTGAAAAAGGCTTCAGAAAAGCTGCTTACGTATGCGATATCCTAGTTGCCGAGAACAACCAGACTTTGGTTCCGGTCCAAGATTTTGGGGTACAAGCTCGATTCCCAAAATATTATTCAGTTAAAAGGTCGCAAACTAAAGCGTGTGGCAAGCATTTTTATTTCGGGGGACCAGGGCACACGCGTTCAGGGGCAGTTCGTGGAACATTGGCGCGTGCGTTGCTATTATTGTATTTGGCTTTTTTCCTGTGTGTTTAGTGTTGTTCGGTATGGACGTTGTGTGTGTTTTGTTTTCGAGTGTGGTTAGTTTCTTTTGGTAAAAGGTTTGTGTGTTTAGTTTGTGAAACTAAGATATGTTGCTTGATTATCTACTGTTTATTTTAACCAATTAATGATGTTGGCAATCGTAGAAGCTTTTGACTTCTGGTTAGACGTTGGATTCCATTTGGCAATTTTCTGTTGGAAAAGAGGATGATCCTATGGCTATGATCATGCATATGGAAAATTAAACGATGGTAGATTCTCAAAGGTCAACAGAGGCATGGTCATAGCCAATAGATATCAAAAGGTCTGAAATGAAATGCTAGTTATTGTGTTTTTTTTTGTATACGACGATTACAAACCAATATGATGACCATGGTATACGACGATTACAAACCAATATGAGTATTGTGTTTGAAATGAAATGAAACGCTTGAATATCCAGATCATGCTTTTTTTTTTTATAAAAAATACTAATTATTACAACAACACCGAAATGGGCCTCTACGAGTTGGAGCAGCACAGTCACCAGTTTTAAATCCTTTGTCAATACACGTATTTTTTGAACTTTTAGATTATTTATTTTCTTACAATGTTCAAACTTTTTTTCGAATTTTATGTATTTTTTTTAAGAAACCGACACATCATCGGTCTAGCCGCCAGCCGGTAAAATGAATAGTACCGGTCAACCATGAACAGGAAAGTGTCGTTGAAAGTTGTTTTGATAAAAATATTATTTCGAAGGTTTTAAGTGCTATAAAAAAACTCATGTGTCTAAAGTGTTAATAAGTGACATTCTAAATGCAATTTTCCCTAGTTATTGTGTGTTTTTATATATTTTATAGATGACGATGTTTAGTCACACTGATTACAAACCAACATGATGACATCATCTTTTACGCCCCCCAAATTACAAAATACTAATCCCGATTATGTCATGCTTGAATATCCCGATCATGCTTTTATTTTAAAAGAAAAACTAATTATAACAACAACACCTAAATGGGCCTTTGCGATATGGAGAAGCACAGTCACCAGTATTAAATCCCTTCATAATACAGTCCGTAAAGCATTCATGCTCTCCGTATTTCCCATCCACGCATAAAGTGGAGCAATGATCATACGAAAATTTCTCCATCTCTGCGCCTACATCATATTAAAAATGTACGTGAGTCCAAACAGTAGTCTCTCCTCCTTTACCGAGGCCTTCCTTATATATATATACATGCTTTATATGATCGATATGTAGATATGATCATTACCGATGCTAGTTAGGATATAACGAAAGTAAAAATTGAAGAAATACCGGAGGTAAAAACAATCTGGTTGGATAACGAAACTCCTAATATGACAAGGAGAAGAAAAGTCATCAAGGTTTTTAGGACACCCATTGATAATTATATTTTGTACAAGAGTCAATTGATAAGAATGATGTTGTGAACTTAGATCTCAACAAAGGCTCATTTTATACTCAAATGGTCTTGGGAAATATCAAATTAATTGATGTCTTTTATGTTAGTCAAAAATCAATTTGGGCACAAAATTAATTACATTTATTTGTGTATTTGAACATATCTTTTGAATCTACTTATTGACCATTCAATGACATATTTAGTTATTTATTTCAAAACATAAATGTAAATTACTTGAGTGGCAGCAACTTATTACTCTTTCCGTACCATTTTAACAGGTGTTTAAGGTTTTTGCACGAAGATTAAAAAAATATAAATTTTGATGTATTAGTATTAAATTAAACTAATTCAACCAATAAAAAAGATGTAATATTTTGTAGTTGGTCAAAATTTTCAAATAACAATAATTTGTATCTAGAATTGTGAGAACATCACTTATTATGAAACAAAATAAAAATCTTTAAACACCATTTAAAGTGGGACAGAGGGAGTATATTATTAGAAAGTTGCGTTTGACCAAAAAACACTGTTAGAAAATTACATGAGACAACACATTTATTTAATTTTCAGAGATAGACTCCTCACAGTACTTTTACAAATTTGTTTTCTTTTGTGATAGATTCATTTCATCTCGACAGAATTAATTAATTTTGATATATTTTATTCTTTTGACCAAATATTTACACAAATTTATTTATTTTTAGCCATATAAATAATTTAACATTTATTTCAAAACATAAATGTAAACTACTTTAGTGACAGCATCTTATTATCGCATTAGAAAGTTGCGTTTGACAAAAAATATATTAGAAAGTTACATATTTACATGATACAACATATTTATTATAAAACTGTTTTGAGTTATATATATATATATATATATATATATATATATATATATATATATATAATTTTGACAGATATACGTTAAGATTTTCACAATTTTTAACAAATGTATTTTCCTTTGTGATAAATTCACTAACTTTGACAAAACTAAATAAAATTTGATATATTGAACTTTTTGACCAAATAATTACATAGTAAATAATTGGGGAATTGCCAAAAAATATCATTTTCCTTATACCACTTTTCAATTATACACTAACCAATTATACCACCAGATTTTTAATAGGAAAATGATCACTATGTCCCCTAATTAATTAAACCTAAACTAATCAATTACTAAAAGCTTTTATCTAAACCATCGATCAAAAAAAAACCCATCTATATCTTCTTCCTTGATGCGAGAATCCGGCGAGCTCCGGCATAGAATGAAAATCAGATATGTGAGGCGAGAATCCGGTGAGCTCCGGCAAAGGACGGAGATCGGATATGTGAGGCGAGAATCCGGCGAGCTCCAGTAAAGGACGACGATCGGATCCGTCGGTGATGGCGAATCTAGTCCCTGGCGTTCTCCTTAAGCACATGAACACTGACGTCAAAATCGCCGGAGAACACAGGTCCTCTCTCTTAAAAGTCGTTAGCATCGTCCCTACTCTAGCAGGAGGTGATCTTTTCCCAAACCAAGGCTTTTATCTCAAAGTCTCTGACTCCTCTCACGCCACTTACGTCTCTCTCCCTGATGAGCACGATGATTTGATTCTCAGCGATAAGCTTCATCTAGGTCAGTTTATACATGTAGACAGAGTCGAATCCTCTTCCCCTCTGCCTATTCTCTGTGGTAGACAAAGTCAATCCCTAATTCACCTACAAGCTGTTACTCACTGCCTACTTCTTTTGCAAAGTTTGCTGATGGGGTTAAGAAGCAACGGCACGTGAAGCCATAGGTGTTGTCAGAGAGAGGGAGGTCTCCTCTGGGTGGAGAGTCCAACCATTGGAAAAAAACTTGCTTCCCATGAATAAGAGCTTCGTTCATGGGATTGAGTTTGGAGCTAAGGCGTTGAGGAAGCTGGGAAGGGAACATAGTAAAGTTTAAACTTGTAGTTTTTATACAGTTGTTGATGAGATCAAAGATGTAGTTTTTAATAAGTTAATAGATGAACATGCTTAAGTTTCAGCCTATAGTTAGTGTTTGTAAACTATAAAGTACATTCATTTGTCATCTGTGCATCTTATTTTGATCCATCTTAGACTCTGAAGTTGAACGTTTGGCCGAAATGACTAGGAAATACAAAATATTATTGGTTATTGGTATGATAGAGAGGGAAGGCTATACATTATATTCTGCTGCCTTTTTTTACTCACGAGATCAATTTTTTGGTAAGCACATGAAACTCAATAACCCATGCCTACAACCTCTTGAACGTTGCATATGGGGACCATCTATGTGTTTGATACTCCAAGGATATATAAATCTTTATAAATGTTATATAAATTCTTAGAAATTATATTAAAACCCCTTATAAATGGTCAATAAACATTTATAAATAATTTATTAACTCTTATAAATGATTTAGAAGCCATTACAAGTGATTTATAACCTCTTATAAATGATCTTCAACTCTTGAAGTTTGCATCTGGGGGTTTGAAGATGGATCAACCAACCATGTGTGTTGATACTCCAATGATATATAAATTCTTAGAAATGATATAAAAACTCTTTATAAATGGTAAATAAACATTTATAAACAATTTATAAGTCTTTATAAAATGTTTTAAGACTTTATAAATGAATTATCTTTTGAAATTCTACAAATCCTTATAATTGATTTTATAAACCCTTATAAATAACGTTAAATATTCTTATAAATTATTTATAGACCCTTATAAAGAATTTCTATACATTCTTATAAATGATTTATAATCCCTTAAAAACTAGTTTATAATTTAGACAAAAGTTTTCTACAAATCCTTATAAATGATTTCTAAGCTTTTAAAATTTTTTTTAAGACCTTATAAATGAATTACCTTTAGAAATTTTTATAAATCCTTATAAACGATTTTATAAAACCTTATAAATATTTTTATATATTCTTATAATTGAATTATAAACCCCTATAAATAGTTTTTATATATATATTCTTATAAATTATTTATAAATCCTTATAAATGATTTATAAATCCTTATAAATAATTTATAATTATAAATTATTTATAAATGATTTATAAATCTTCATAAATAATTCAAAAACATTATAAACTCAATAACTCATGCCTACAACCTCTTGAACATTGCATCTGGGGTTTTGAATATGGATCAACCATCCATGTGTTTGATATTCCAGTGATATATAAATCTTTATAAACATATAAATTCTTAGAAATTATATAAAACCCCCTTATAAATGGTAAATAAACATTTATAAATAATTTATTAACTGTTATAAATGATTTAGAGACCATTACAAGTGATTTATAACCTCTTATAAATTATCTACAACTCTTGAACGTTGCATCTGGGGGTTTGAAGATGGATCAACCATCCTTGTGTGTTGATACTCCAATGATATATAAATTATTAGAAATTATATAAAAACCCTTTATAAATGGTAAATAAACATTTATAAACAATTTATAAGTCTTTATAAAATGTTTTAAGACTTCATAAATGAATTACCTTTTCAAATTCTACAAATCCTTATAAATAATTTTATAAACCCTTATAAATGATTTTATAAAACCTTATAAATAACTTTAAATATTCTTATAAATGATTTATAGACCCTTATAAAAAATTTCTATATATTCTTATAAATAATTTATAATCCCTTTAAAACTAGTTTATATTTTAGACAAAAGTTTTCTACAAATCCTTATAAATGATCTATAAGCTTTTGAAAAAATGTTTTTAAGTCCTTATAAACGAATTACCTTTATTTTTTTTATAAATCCTTATAAACGATTTTATAAAACCTTATAAATATTTTTATATATTCTTATAACTGAATTATAAACCCCTATGCCACTCTTAATCAAAAAACCATGTATCCTCTAGATAGATGTCCACAAACTACATACACCATTGTAGGGACGAAATTTTGTCTTAGGAAATTGCTCAAGCAAGCCTCTATCAAACTACAATCGATTAAGTAGTGAAAGAAAGATAATCATCTTATTTATAAGAGGTTATAAATCTAGTAATATTTATAAGGGTTTATAAATCTATAAGGATTTATAAATTCAATCATATTGAGTATGTGAGATTTATTGCATATGTACTTTGTAATAGCACTTATAAACTCTTATACATCAGTTTAAAACTTTTATAAATGATTTGTACCTTTAGAAATCCTTAAAAAAATTTATACACTCTTATAAATGATTTATAAAACTTTATAAAATGATTTTTAAATTTTCATATATGATTTATCAACTCCTATAAACTCGTCATAAACCCATCGAGGAAAACAAAAAAAAACTCTTAGAAACCCTTATAAGAGCTTATAAATTTATTTATAAATTTTTATAAGTTGATTTATCAATGTTTATAAATTTACTTTTGATTTATAAGAGTTTATAAATGTTTATTAAAACATAAAATGATTTATAAGGGTCTATAAGTTGATTATGAGAGTTTTTAAAATGACTTATAAAAATTTATAAACTAAATTATTAGGATTTATTTGTTAATTTATAAAATATTAAAATTTTCCAGCTTGCACACCCATTTTTCTATACACCTACAACTATTTAAAGGTCATAAGACACAAAGTGTCTCACATATGTAGTTTGAAAATATGTAGTTTGAAAATATGTAGTTAGGAAGAGATCTAAGCCATTTATAATATAGATAGATCAATCCATTTATCACCAATTGGTTTTAGGTTGGAATATCATCTAACTTAACAAAGGTTTATAAGTTGATTTATAATTTTTTTAAATTGGCTTTTGATTGATAAGAATTTTAAAATTGGTTTATAAAAGTCAATAAATGACTTATACAATGATTATAAACTAATTAAGAAACAGTTAAAACTAATTTATAAAGGTTTATAAAATTATTTATAAGGTTTGTAAACTGATATATACAGGTTTATAGACTAATTTATTAAGGTTTCTAAGTTAATGTATAAAAACCTTATAAAATGATTCATAAGGGTTTATAAAATGAGAATCATTATAACTTTCACTCTTGATAGGTTTTTAGTAAGAAAAAAGAGTTTATAAGGTTTTATAAAACATTTTCTAACTTACAAAATCATTTATTAAATTTTTTATAAATATTTTTACGTGAAAATGATAAGAATTTATAAATATTTATATAAGAGGTTATAAATTAATTATAAATGTTAATCAGTTAGTTATAAGAATATCTTAAAGCTTATGATTTTATCTACCCACTCATGATTAATAAACAATTATAATGTTTCTGCCAATTTCCCTCTCTCTCTTTTCTGTTGTATATGTATGTGTAACTAACTGTAAACGAGTTTGATTGCAAGTAAAAAATAGTTTGGAACTGCACATATGCAAGAGATTTTTGGGTAATTTAAAAATGAAATAATTAAATGATTTATAAAAGCTTATAAGTCATTTATCCGGATTCATAAACCAATTTCTAAGAGTTTATAACTTATTTTATAAAGATTTATAAATTAGCTATAAAAATTATAAAGACTTATAAATTATTTATAAGAGTTCATAAATATTGAAACAACTATCATCCATGTGAAGTTTCAGGGACTCTATTACAACACCACGTGGAGCGTTTGCTTCTTTGCTATCCCCAAGGCATGGGTTCCAGCTATCAAATCTGGTTTTGGATGAAGGTGGAGCCTGAAGACAAGAACTGGTTCTTGCTCTGCCGGAGAGTGTGACATACATTGAAGATATGCATCTCAAGATTTCTTCGGAGAACCTACTCGGATTTTCCATGTCATCTACGATGTGAGATGAGCCTAGAAGATCTCCAAGGATAGTGTGATGACCATAAACATATTTTGTATTCTTCTGCAAACATCAAATGAGTTAAACAAATAAGATAAATGCTGAAGACCAATGTGCTTTACTTACTTTTGTAGAAAAGGCTTTTAAGCTGGCTTGGAAACTCCAAGGACATGAAAAGGAACATTCAGACACAGGAGATGCTTGATAATGGTAGCTGAGCACACCAGTAAGGTCTGATTGTGAGACTAAGCTTGTTTTAGTGTGTGGAAAGAATGAAGTAACTTGTTCATCAAAATATGTCATGTAAAGAATGAAGTAACTTGTTCTATACGCAGAATCTCAAACTCAAGTGAAGCAATCTCCTTCTTCAAATCTTCTGAAGACTGCACAATAACAGAGCTCATATCTAAAGTACACTTGGTAACAAAGAATCTATCAAGTTTCATTACAAAAGATCAAACTTTTGGCATTACGTTGCAATGCGAATCCTTATGAGTCAGTAGTCTCTTCTCAACTCATCTAAACTGCCATGAAAATGTACAGACAAATGTGAATTTTTTGGAACCACCCGTAAAGAGAGGCAGATTAAGACAATATCCAAAAGCTTCGCTTTTTGAAAAGAGAATGAAAATTACCGGTTCACTATTATAGCAAGAGAATCTTGACAATACAATTCTCTAGCAACCACTATCACTATGTCATCTCTCTCTCTTGACTAGTACTTAGACTAAGCTTCGACTCTAAATAACAATTGAATTTTACAGACCCTTACAAATTATCTAATAAATCCTTATAAATGATTTCGGTACTAAAGTCTCAATACGGAGAGTCTTTAATAAACTCGTAAACACAATTCATAAAATTTCAAAACACAAAATCACATTGCATACTCATCTCTAATCAACCATTTACCCTCTTCAGATTGATGAATATTCTGAATCTCAATGTTGCAACAAATCGTAATCTATAAAACGAAATAGATTTGAATGGTAAAAACCCAGATTCTACAATCTCCTCAAACCTGTGAAGTGATCAACGATGATCTGATGCCAGAGGTTTTGACGATGAACTCGATGGAGAAGGACGACTGATCTCAACGGAGAGGGACAACTGATATCGACGGAGAGAGATGGATCTCGACGGAAAGAGACCGGAGAGGGGCGATGGGTCTCGACAGAGAGAAAGAAAAAACGCGACGGAGAAGAAGATTATGTTAGGGTAATTTAGTCTTTTACACATTAATGAATGTGATATTTATGAAAATGCCCTTTGGTTGGTGGTAAAGTTGAATAGTGGTATCAAATAAAGTGTATACATAAAATTTCCCCATAATTATTTACACAAATTTATTTATTTCTACGCACTATTAACATTTATTATAAACATGTTTATTTATTTTAGCCACAGATTTACTTAATACTAGTATAGATCTATTAAGTTTTTTTTCACAAATTTATCTGTTTCCCATATATTTTGGATTATTTTATAATGTTTAATTTATTTGTTTCCTATTTACCATTATTTTACTTTGAACACAAATTAATCTAATTCCGTATAAGCTGGATTAAACCATGGTGGTTAAACCAAACTCAACTAACTAAACCAAGAAAGTGCAATTGTGTGGAACTTCTTTATTTAATTAATAATTATATTTAATAACCCCAAAAATGGGAAAATTAGAATAGTTATAGGGGATCAGATAATGGGAAATCAACGACATCTAAGATTTCAAAGAATAAGGATAAGCTAGGAATTGAAAGAAAAAAAAAACAATAGATCGAAGAGAAGGGTATAGTATGCGTGGGAAAGAAGAAAGGGGACCAACGAGGCTCAGAAGCATCCATCAATTTGGCTCTGCTTTGCGTGTCCAAGACCAGTTCAGAGATCCCCATATGATGAACCGTCAAATCACTTTCACAAATACCGGGCTCAGGGGGAAGACCCAACTCCCGAAACCCTACCTCCGCAATTACCTTTATTCTCTGCTGTCACAGAATCCTGAAATCGTACCCATCACCATAATCAATCTTGCCAAAAGAAGAGAGAGTCTTTATTTGTGAATTTGAGACTTTAAGTTTTTGGTCCAAGTTAACATGTTTTACACAAACGCAGCATAAAGAAAGCCCAAAACTTACTGTACATAATTACCACAAGAGTGTAAAACATTTTAGATAAAGAAACAGAGACAATTGGTAAACCGTGACGGATCTATGCTTTCTAACTATCGTACGACTTGATTCAGTTAGAAGACAATGTTTCCTAACAAAGCAGCTAAAGCCTAGAATTCCTCTTTAAGTATAAGGGGGCAGGGCATATAAGAGTCTTTTCAGACCCTCATATATCATGAGGCTGATGCAAAAGCCATGTTTTCACTTAGAACTATCTAATTTTAAATCTAAATGTGTAAATTAAATAATAATGGAAATAGTTGTAAATTGTAATTACTGAAAACAATACGAGGTATTATGATTCCTCAGATATAATAATGGAATTTGCTATATGATTCCTTGTCAAACGATTATTTTGATCATCAATACTAGGTATTATATGAGTTAGATGATCTTTCACTAATCTAATAATACATCGATGAATGTGCGTCAACCTAAGTACTTTTCTCAAAGTTTTACAAATGATTGGAAACAGAGGGAAGACTCTTTGATAAGACACTAAGAACGCATACACACACGTTCTTCATCATTAAAAAGAATCACATTTTATGGTTGCAATATGAAACCCGGGTCATGGTCGTGGTAATTTAAGCGTTTTACTAAATTTCTCAAGCGAAGTGACTGAGATACTCCTCAATGCTCGTGTACTTGACATGGGGGTAAACCTCAGAGGCTTCAACACTGAGCGTAGGCTCTATAGTGAAATTGGTCTGATCTCGCTTCACAAACACCGAGTGGTTTATCGACAGAAGGATAGTCGCCAAAACAACCGGAGACACTGCCAAAAATAACATATCCTTTTTTTAATATTCAGCTAACAAAAAAGAACATATCTGTACTTCTGTAGTGATGTGGTTTTAATCTTTCAAAAACCTTGGATGGTTTTAAGCACTTATTCTTCTGACATGCGACTCTTCTCTTTCTCAAGCGACTTGCCGATCTTTTTCTCCCATAAGGCGATAAATTCGTTCATTGATAGAGTGTTCTTTGCAGGCCTGATGTAGAGGGTTTTGTTTAAAGTCCTTGGATCATCCACTGCTCTGATCATGTAAGAAGCAACATCTTACTCCTTGTTGAACACAACTACAAAAACAAAACAAAACATTTTTTTAGGGAAAATTTCATATATAACATTTTTTTAGTTTTTGTCACAAAAATAATACTTCAAAATTAAAATTTCCAACATAATATTTATCAACACAAACAAAAACTAAATTATCGTACATTTTAAATCATAATACAACCCACCCACTAAATACTAAACCATAATAAGTAAACTTAAACCCAAAAAATGTAGTTTAAAATTTTAATTAATGATATTTTAGTGTTTTTTCTTTATATACTATCTTCGAACAAAAAGTTGATTTAGTGTTATCTAATGATATCTCTCTTTTTGTATTAAAATCTTGTTTATTTTGTTTAATTAACCGCTCCTGTCTTGTCCACGTCTGTTCCAAACTCAGACGAGAAGAATCTCTGCGAAAACAAAAATTAGTACTGAGACTGTACAAATGGCGGAAATGATCTTGGCAAATCAGAATAGTTACTGTAGATCCGGTAACCAGAAAAAGACATCTAAGCTTCCTATGAATAAGCTAAGAAACAAAAAAAAGCACGGTGGAGCACCGAGGCTCCCCACTCCAACGAACACAAGCAGCTCTCAATTAGGTTCAGCTCGAGATTTCTCGACGGCTAGCGTGTCCAATACCTGTTCACAGATCCCCACATGGTGAACCCTCGAACCACCTTCGAATATGTTATGTTGCTTGATTATCTACTGTTTAACCAACTAATGAATGTTGGTAATCAAAGAAGCTTTTGACTTTCCATTTGGCAATTATATTGGAAAAGAGGATCCTTTGGCTATGATCATGCGTATAAAAAAGTTAAACGATGGTAGATTCTCAAAGGTCAACATACGTATAATCATAGCTAAAAGGTTGAAATCGAATGCTAGTTAATGTGTGTGTTTTTTTTTGAGTATTTGCACTCCCTACCAAAGAATTTTTGTGTATTTAGCTATATATCTAAAAATACTGTGTTGCACTGTTTCATAAATATTTTGGACTCTACTACCCTTAATGCTAGTATGCATCAAAAATACTGAAAAATCTTTTGTAATCTTTTTCAAAGATTTACCCATTTTTCTCCTTGCAAGTCACAACATATCTTGCACTAAATTACGTTTCTATCTTTTTTTTAAATCAAATTTTTTCTATTTTCATGTCGGAGAGTATTCTTAACTCACTTTTTTCACGACTCACACTCTCTCCTCTCGTTTCCTAATCTTGTTTCAATTTTCTTTTTTTTTGGTCAAAAAACTTGTTTAAGTTTTCTAAACCCTCATTTTTTCCGCAAATTCAATTTCTCTCTTCCTTCCAACAAGCAAGATACTTTCTAATTCTGGGTCATATCACCGATTTAAAACACGGGTAATGGATTTCCGTCCTCTGAAAGATGAAACCAAAAAAACTAAAGGAACCATTTCATTCAACAAATTGATTCGCGGAAGGTTTCTCCTCCACCTTATCACTTTGTAAGGCCCTGGAAAAGAAACGGAAGAAAAATATAAAAAAACCTTCAACTTGAGGTATTGAAGTCATGCGAGTGAGGGAGGAGATTATGCATTTTCTGGTTATCTCATGGGGTTTTTTTTGTTGTGACCGCTATCATCGTCAATATGGCGAAGAAGTGATTTGCCCCAATGTACGCTGGTCCTAGTGTAAGAACCTAACAATCATATCCTCTCTTATGAGTATTTGTTTGTTAACTGCTCCATGTAAGACTTTTGGGATGTGTTGTGTTCCTAATCTTGTCACATCTCATGTCCGATTGGATATTAAGATACTTATCTGTCCAAACTTTTAATGTAAACGGCTATCATTTAACATAACCCCAAGCTCGTTATTGTTATCCGAGGTGTGATCTTTATGTTGTGAATAGCTTTGATGATTTTAGCGTTTGTAGTTAAGTCCTTGTCCTAAATTTTATACGTATGGCTTATTCAAAATTCGAAGGCATATCTTTTTGTTGTATTGAATCATTTCCAACCGTATAAATAAGTGTTACGCAAATAACGTGTTATCTACACGTCCAATATATATTGTGGTCGGCTACTAGTCCAACCAATTCAAAGCTTAAGCTCACATATATAACTAACTCACATTTACTTGCCGCTCTGTCCAACTCTTGCCATTTACTAGTTCAGTAATTTTTACGTACTGAGCCTTTTGTGTTTTTTTTTTTTTGAAACACAACTTATATTAATGCAAAGAAACAGAGTTAGGTAGCAGCCATAAAGACTTCTCCCTCAGCCAAACATTGTTTTGCTAGCACATCTGCAGCATTGTTTTGAGCTCGTGGTATCCAGGAGAAAGAAATTTCAGCAAAACATTTGGAAAGAGAGACAATATCAGCTACAATTCCATATAACTCCGGTGAAGCAAATCCAGAATTGATGGATTTTATCAGCGAGTCAGAGTCCGATTGACAGTACAGGCGTTGCGTCTCCATCTCCCTGCATCGTGTAAGCGCCTCTCTTACCGCCAGGCCCTCTGCTACCAGCGCCGATCCAACATACCGAGCAGGTGAGGAGAACTCCAGCGTTCTTTGCCGCGTTTTAATAATCCATCCTAGTCCGGCCGTTTGAGATGTCGCTCTCCATGCTGCATCTGTGCTCACCACCGTGCAGTTTTCTGGTACACAGGTTCGAGGTAGATTCTTTTTAGCTGGTGGCTTTGTCTTCTTCTCTTGACAGTTGATCCATTCTCTGGCCATGCTAACCGCCGATGTTAGAGTTTCCTCCGCCAACGCTGTTTTGCCGTCAAACATGAGGTGGTTTCTAGCGCACCAAAGCTGCCACAGAATCCAGGGTGCGAGCTGGCCTGAATCAATCCCAGTTGGTGGCAGGCAGTTCCTTCCACATAAATTCAGCCAAATACTCTTCAAATCTATCAATCCGCTTGACTCAACTGTTGTTGCAAAAGGGGCAGTCCTCCATACTTTCTCTGCAAACGGACAGTGTAAGAAAAGATGATCTATAGATTCCAAAGTACCACATCTTTTGCATAGTCCATCTGTTGGGATGTGTCTCGCTACAAGGATTTCTCCCACCGGTAGTGCTTGTTGGAACAACCTCCAAAGGAACATTTTGATTTTTGGTGATACCTGTAAGTTCCATACACCCTTGAACCATTCCATCTCTCCCTCATTGTCATTCTGCTCGACTTCCCCTGTTCTCATGGTAATAGCGGTATGATACCCGGATTTTGTCGTGTAATCACCAGAAGGTGTGCTCAGCCAAATCAATTTGTCCGGGGCTCCTGAAGTACTTGGCCTTATGGTCTTGATGGTAGATTCCCATTGTGGTAGCAGTCTTCGGATTTTTACCTCATCCCATTCTCGAGAACTTTCTTGAAATAGGTCCGACACTTTGAGATGTATCGAGTCCTCGTTCGCTGGTCCTGTTGGTCTCCTCTGAGTGGTGAGGCTAAGCCACGGGTCATTCCACACGCTGATGGTCGAACCATCACCTACCACCCATCCCATGTTTTCTTTGAGGAGATCTCTGCCCACAAGAATCCCATGCCATCCGTGTGAACTCGCAGATTTCCCGGTTACTTCCATAAAGCTTTCCGAGTGACAGTATTTGCCCAACAGGATTCTTGAGAGCAGCAGGTTGGGATTGTTGAGAATCCTCCATCCTAACTTGCCTAAAAAGGCGTCGTTGAAAGCTTGGAAATCCCGGAAACCCAACCCTCCAATAGCTTTCGGTTTAGTCATCTTTGCCCACGACGTCCACGCCATTTTATTCTGTCCCTCGCGATCATCCCACCAGAACCTTGTCACTGCCGACTGGATTCTCTTGCACAAGGAGACAGGTAATTTAAAGCATTGCATCGAATGTGATGGTATCGGGGATAGGACGCTCTGAACCATCGTCATCTTTCCTGCTTTTGATAAAAATCGGTTTGACCAAGAGCTCCCTTTTTGTTTTATCTTGTCAACAATGGAAGTGAAGAGATCCCTCTTTCTTCTTCCAAATTGTTCCGGTAATCCGAGGTATTTCCCCACTCCGCCCTCCTTGTGGATTCCCAGTTCCTCTTTAACCATGTTTTTAATCTCAGCTGGTGCTCGTCTTGAGAAAGATATAGAAGATTTTTCAGAATTGATGGTCTGGCCAGAAGCTTCCTTGTAGCTGTGGAGAATATTTCTTAGACTTTGGCAGTTCTTCTTATCTGCTCGAATGAAGAACATAGTGTCGTCAGCGAAGAGTAAGTGGTTGACTTGGGGGCATGCCCTTGCTACACTGATTCCGTTTAGAGAACCCTCTTCGTTCGCTCTATTACAAAGACCCTTTTTCGTAGACACCGATGTCTTCTCCAATGCTTTTGATAGTGCTTTCCTTCCAGAGATGTATGGGTATGCCCTGGACCTTAATCCAAAAGGGGATGAGAGCTGGGAAAGATTTTGATATTGTAGGCTCCCATCGTTGAACTATCACCATCCATCTTGAGTAGTGGTATGGCCGTTTTTCAAGGACTTGTAGCAAGTCCGCTTCACGCTCAAATTGGAAATGAAATAGACCATTTCCTAGGTCCGCTCCTACTGGTCGCACATCTGATTTCCAGAGTTCCGTGAAGAAGGCAATAAGAGGCCAGATTCTTTGGGTTGATGGGTTCGTGACTCTCCCAATCAGGGTTAAAGAGAACTTGCTATCCAGTTCAGTACTCTCCGGCAGGGAGACCTTGATCCGTGCTGTTCGAGGAGCTTCGTGCGAGTCAAAGCAGGCCCCTTTCCCTTTCTCTTCTCGAGAAAGTCTTCTACTCATGTTGAAAAACTTTCAGAACTTTTTGCTTTTTCCTCTGTTTTGTGAAATTTTCACCGGGTGATACGGATACGTTAATCAGCTAGTAAAATCTTCAAAGACAGAGTAGCTTAGGACAGGAATCCCTGTATCAAAAAGGTTTAGTGAGAAGCTTAGTTGTCATCTCCGATTTGATGGTTTTGCCAAGTAACTTGAGGAGCGGTGGTCGTCGGAGCTTTGGTACGAGAGGTTCGTGGGGTTCTGAGAAGAAGCAAGTTAGAACAGGAATCCCTGTATCAGAAAGTTTTAGTGATAAACTTGAACATAGCTCTTCGGTTGGATGGTGATTTTTCTCCAGAGCTTGAAGAAGAAAGACGTCGGAGCTTCAGAATACGGCGGCCGGCGGTCCCTCCGACCACGGGTCGGGGGAAGAACCCGGTGGTTTGAAGCGCAGTCCCTCGGAAGACCTAGCGGATACACACAAACGTGGTAACAATTTGAAAAGGTTCTGAGTAGATCAGAGAGACTTTGCCAAAAGAGGGAAGAAACCAGCGGGCAAAACGAAGGACTCTGTTTCGGACCGGCGGTTAAAGAAACCTCTCGAAAGCAGTGTCTGGGAGCATTTCCTCTCACCTCTCTCTACCCTTTTGTATATTATACTGAGCCTTTTGTGTATATTGTCAAATTCACCTTTTGTACTGGACAGATGTCAACTGTCCATTTGATCTACAATTTCCCCCGCATAGCAAAGGAGAAGACAGAATATTTTTGTGAAGACATTTGTTGGTGATTACCATTGTGACAAAAGTATACTTAACTATTTTCTTCACAGTGATGGTGAAACCATGGGACTATGCCTTCTAGTTATCAGCACATATTGAGAAGACGAGATCAAACTTGTTAGTTTTCTTATAACCGTCAGAACTAACACGTTTACGTCTATAATTTCTTTTAACCGGTTAATGAGTCAATTATTCATATATCAATGTGTTTATCCATACAAAAAATTCTAATATGATAAAAGTAAAATTATCCCAACATTAGTATAATGTATTTTTTGTTGGTTCTCTACATGGTTGTGTTTATAAATATATTATCCGACTATGCTACACAATAACCGTGTACTAAACATATTATCCGGTGTGAAAAGTCTGTATTAGACCATGTGAGTTATCCTCATAACCGGTTAATATAATCTATTTATGGATACATTATTAATTGTCCGGCTAAAATTTCAATAAACGGTTTATTAAAATAGTATCCGTCCAATAGTATGTCGAAAATGACAACGTGAATTGAAA
The DNA here is from genome assembly GCA_018703725.1 of Brassica juncea. NCBI lineage: Eukaryota > Viridiplantae > Streptophyta > Magnoliopsida > Brassicales > Brassicaceae > Brassica > Brassica juncea. Next base: position 32,373,334 of record CM031937.1, read on the forward strand.
CCCGTGCTAGTAACATTTATGCCTTTTATCGTACTTATAATATTATATATGTATTAGCCAACTTAAATTCTGTGTAATGAAATTATTATCATCGATAAAAATAAGTTTGTATAGTGTTTATAAAAATGATCTTGTTCATGTTTCATTTTTTAGTTTCCTATTCAGTGTTATAACTTTAGGAGAGATATCAGTGACTAGACTTGTTGATATTATAGTTGCTCATTTTTGCCATGGCCCACGCTTGTGTGGATGACCCATCTCTTGAAAATATATAAAAAATGAATCAAAGGCATGATTGCGAAAGAGTTTCATCAAGCTTTATCAAAAATCTTCTTCGTAAAAGAGAAAAAAAAATCGCCTTCATCTCTGTCTCTGTTAAGATTCATCAGAAAAAAAAAAGAAAGAGGGGAAGAAGATGAAGAAAGATGACAACTACGATGAGAGAGAACAATGATTTTCTTTTTTAATTTTAGAAATAAAATTTAAATTTTTATCAAATTTCTTGATATCTTTTAAAACTAATATGACAGCTAAGATCATATACTCGATCTATGAACAATCTATCATAGGGCTTCAAAGGTAATTTTGCATACACTCTACTTATAATTATGTCCGACTTCTTACTGTGTTGGGTATATTGTTAATTTCCCACTTCTTTATAGGTTTTCAGCAAATTGACTCAAATATTTACAGCATTGCCATTAATGAATCTTACCCTTTAGCCGTCGGATCTTATGATCTTGTTTTAATCTTAGCCATCAGATTTTACTATCCAGCTCATTTTCTCTCGTTTGGGTTCCACAAAAACTTAAATCACTTTTCTTATTGGATCTCTTCTTATCTCATTCTTTCATTCGACGGGGTACAACTAGTATAACTGTACAACTGAACATGTTAAGGAATTTTATAACTAGTATATAAATGTTATAATCTATGTATAATATGTAGCTACTATAATTAACACGACAAGTAAATCATGTTATATTTATGAAATAAGCAAACAAATATCCTAATGAGTATATAGTGACAAAGTTTCATATATTTTATTTGATGTTTATTAACTATATTAGTCATATTATTATGATAAACAAACATCGAACATATTTTTACAAAGCTATGAAGTGAAAATATTGGTCCAGACTGTACCGTACAGTCCCTAAATTTAGACATATGAACAATTGATATATATTTTTATTATATATTTGACGAGTATTACTGGTATAACTGGTACAACTTTGATATTTCAGAAATTTGGCAAAACCAATTTGATATCCCATATGAGAAAAACAATCAAATAACTACATTGGTATGTATTCATAAATTTTTCTCTTAGTTAATTTGAAGTTTTGGATTTTTTTTTAAAAAATTATTATAGAATTCTACAAGTTTACGTGATGTATCTTATATTTTTAAGGTTTGTTAACTTGTTTGTCCACTTAATTTTTGGAAAACATACATGAAATGTATTTTTACGAAATTGATGATTTCATTGTAAGCGGGCAAAGACATATAAACACAAATAAGTGGTACAACTAGGGTAATTGTATTTATTACGTGGTACAACTAATATTTTTCGATTTCACTGCCAAAGTACAACTATGCACAAACTGGTACAACTCAAAAACTAGTATAACTATGTAGAGCCGGTACAACTAGAAAACTAGTACAACTACTTGTTATTTTATTTAGTATTGTTTTAAATGTGCATCATCTCTTAAATGTGTATCATATTTTAAATATTGTGGTTGCACACTAATGTCAAGTACTTGTAGTAGTTGTACCATCCACATATATCACGATCACTTGTTATTATTTGTTTATGCAAAAGTGTTATGATATATTGAATGGACTTTGCTAATATGAAAACATAAGAATAAAAAGATATTTGAAGTACAATAAAACATTGATATGTCATCTCTTTATATAAAAAATGCAAGTTGCATCATGCTATTTTTGTATAGTCCAAATAGGCAAATACAAAACATGAATGCTTATTATGTATTTTTCGACTTGTGATGGCTTATGCATCATCTTTCGTTCTCTCGGTGAAGGTATATATCTATTGATAATCTGAGATGACTTTGCTAATTTTCAAGTTGCATCATGCTATTTTTTCCGACTTGTGATGCCTTATACAGGGTTATCTTGGCCCCACAAGAGTGGTCCAGACTAGTCACGGGTTGTTACGTGTCGGTCTCCTGTTCCTGGTGATGCAAGAATGTTAATTCCCCAGTGGTCAAGACTCAAACTCTGGTGGCTTCACCGTATTGGGTTTTTACCCTCAAGTTAATCACCACCAGACCACAAGCCCTAGTTAAAACAAAATAATTATCCAAACTAAATATTATAGAAAACAAATTATTAACATATTTTGACATATATAGGCGGGAGGATTAGACCAACATTTTCATTGGTTCTGAATCATCATCTTCTATAGCATCATTAATACATTGAAAACAAAAAACCAAACATCACCATATTAATTGCAAAAGTTGTACTAGTTATACTGGTTATACTCAACCTAGATGTACTAGTTATACTCAATCTAGTTGTACTAGTTGTACTGGCTTGAGTTGTACTGGTTGTACTAGTTGTACTAATAATACTCTATGTTTTTCATTGTCGGAAATTTTGTACATTGAAAACGAGATTTGATTTTCTTTGAGAGAAAATGGATTGAGGATGATGAGGAATTGATCGATTTAGGATAATAATGAAATTTTGTAAGGTTGAAGAATTTTTTCGATTTTGATTTGGATAAAGAATTTAGAAATTTGATAAAAATGAAAAAAAAATCTGGGTATTTAATGTTTTGAATCAGGATTGATTATAGAATAGTTAATGTGTTACACGAAATTGAAGTGGGGATGAGATTTGAGATGGTTTATGTCTGATTAGTGATAAGAGAGACGAGAGAGAGACCAATTAGATCATAATTGGTTATGAAAATGGAAAGAAATGTCGATGGAAATGAAATGGGAGATCTGGGTTTATAAAAACACAAGTGGGGTACTCAAGTAGGGTCAGGTTAATAGTAATTGGGCGGGTTAGTAAATATGTCGAACTTTTAGATTTCTTGGTCTTTTCCCTTCAATCTTGATTTAATTTTTATTCATTTTGAAAATAAAAATACAATGGGTCTTTTCCAGATTTTTTTTAAAGCACTTGTCCCATTCCAGCATTTGTTCCAACCTGTTGTGATCTTTAAAGAAGAAACTAACTGAACAAGTCTTCCTTCTTTTCGTTTTTTTTAATAAGACGGCGTCTCTTAATCCGTTCTTATCTAAGCTTCTAGATCCTCTTAACCGAGAAGAAAGTCCAACGGAGTTTTCATTTTACTTCATCAGGAGAGGTGAGAAAGCTTGAAGCTTTTGATAGGTTGTTTGAGAGTTGTAGAGAACAAGAATCCAAAAAAAAAAAGAAAAAAGATGAGTGAAACAGAGGAGGCCAGGAATGATCTACGGCGACCTTTCATACACACAGGGAGTTGGTACCGGATGGGTTCAAGACAATCGAGCATGATGGGTTCGTCTCAAGTTATCAGAGACAGCTCTATCTCTGTTCTTGCATGTGTTCTGATCGTTGCTCTTGGTCCTATTCAATTCGGTTTCACTGTAAGTCCGCAGAATAAAAAGTCCCAGCCTTTTTCTTTTTTTCCATACGTAGAAAGAAAGGTGTAACTGATTTGTATGTTTTTGGGGGTTCAGTGTGGTTATTCTTCTCCGACACAAGCTGCGATCACTAAGGATCTTGGTTTAACTGTATCTGAGGTAACAAACCAATCTCTTTGTCTAGACCTGTCTGGTTTTTACCGTTGCCTGACTTTGATCTCTTTTGTCCATGTATTAGTACTCTGTGTTTGGTTCTCTGTCCAATGTGGGTGCTATGGTTGGTGCTATTGCTAGTGGTCAGATCGCAGAATACATTGGACGAAAAGGGGTATAGCTTGTTTCCTGGTTTTTACTCTGTTTCTGATCCAGCTAATGAAATCTTCTTACTTGCTTTACTTAGACCCCCTTTTATTGTGTGTGTGTGTATCTTGGACAGTCTCTGATGATTGCTGCAATTCCCAACATCATTGGTTGGCTTTGCATATCATTTGCAAAAGTTAGTTATTTTTTTCCAGTTTCTTTATTTGTCTTCCATCTGAAAATGTTAGATTGATGACCTTACATCTTTCTTGGTTTTTGTAGGATACTTCTTTTCTTTACATGGGAAGACTTTTAGAAGGCTTTGGTGTTGGGATCATCTCTTACACAGTAATACTGAACTCACCTAGTTGTTTTTTTTTTTTTGCTTATGGAATAAATGTTTTCAGTAAATATATGCCAACTCGGTTTGGTGGTTTTAGGTGCCAGTATACATTGCTGAGATAGCTCCACAGAATATGAGGGGAGGATTGGGTTCAGTTAACCAGGTTTGACAAGTCTAGCTGACTGATTCTTGTTTTGCATTTTGTGAACAGATTCTTGATGCTAAACATTAGGCGTTGGTTAACTTTTTGCATGTAGCTTTCTGTGACAATTGGAATAATGTTAGCTTATTTACTTGGCCTCTTTGTTCCATGGAGGATTCTTGCAGTTTTGGGTAAATCTCAACACATAAAGCCTGAAACCATTTTCTTTATTAATGATTCATTGACATGCTCTAATCACTTTCTCTCTTGTCTTTATCCTTAGGGACATTGCCATGCATAGTATTGATACCAGGTCTCTTTTTCATTCCTGAATCCCCTCGCTGGCTGGTACGTTCAAAATATTTTTATTGAGTCAGTCAGTGCATATTTTAGTTAATCCACTCTTATGAGATACTTTAATTTGTAGGCGAAAATGGGTATGACTGATGATTTTGAAACTTCATTACAAGTTCTCAGAGGATTTGAGACCGATATTACCGTTGAGGTTAATGAAATCAAGGTAACACATTACTACTCATAATCTTTCCTTCTATAAGAGGAATATAAATTATTTTCAAAGGCTTATTCTTTTTCATATCTTCTGCAGAGATCTGTGGCATCATCTACTAAGAGATCATCTACAGTTCGATTTGTAGATCTCAAGCGGAGGAGATACTATTTCCCACTTATGGTACAAAACATTGAATATCTCTTCTCTTGGAATATATACTTTTATCTGCCATAAGAAAACATTATCTTAAAACTTTATTTCTTTTTGTGTGTGTGTGTGTAACAGGTTGGTATAGGGTTGCTTGTACTTCAACAACTCGGTGGAATTAACGGCGTCTTATTCTATTCCAGTACAATCTTTGAATCTGCAGGTAGTCCTCTGCTCTAAAAAACACGAGATGTTTCTTGTTTCAGATTATTACATTAGCTTCAACATTTTCTGTGTTTTCGTTTTCAGGAGTTACATCGAGTAATGCAGCAACATTTGGGGTCGGTGCTATTCAAGTAGTGGCTACCGCAATATCAACGTGGTTGGTGGACAAAGCAGGTCGTCGGCTTCTGCTTACCGTGAGTATTCATGAGTGTCATATCTTTAGGACTCTCTAGAGAAGAGCTCAGGACATGCCAAAAAGATTAACTAATCAGAGAAAATGGAAATGTTTTGTAGATCTCTTCGGTTGGGATGACGATCAGCCTAGTAATTGTTGCAGCTGCTTTCTACCTTAAGGTAGTTTTTTCTTTTTTGAGTTTGTAACTTCCCTAAACACCTTTTTTTTTTTGATCTTTTGCAACAACGTTTTGAGTTTTTTACATATCTTGTTTAGGGATTTGTGTCTCATGACTCAGACATGTACAGTATGCTGAGCATCTTGTCTGTAGTTGGAGTAGTGGTAAGTTTGTTTGTTTTTTGCTATGTAATTGAAACTTTCTTGATGCAATGAGCTTTGCTTTAACTCTGTTGTATCATTACAGGCAATGGTTGTTTCTTTCTCATTAGGAATGGGGCCAATTCCGTGGCTCATTATGTCTGAGGTATTAAAAGTTAGAACTAAGTGTTGAAAAAGCGAAAAAAAACTTAAATGAAACTACCTTTTGAATGCTTTGTTGTTGTTTTGGTAAACAGATTCTTCCTGTGAACATAAAGGGTTTAGCTGGAAGTATAGCAACTTTAGCGAATTGGTTCTTCTCTTGGTTGATCACCATGACTGCAAACTTGCTTTTAGCCTGGAGCAGTGGAGGTTTCTTTCTTATTACTCTTTTCTCTCTGTCACCACAAAGACACCATAGATCATTTTTGCTAATGGGGGTTTTGGTTAACTTTGGACAGGAACTTTCACCCTATATGCGGTGGTTTGTGCACTTACGGTGGTGTTCGTGACTCTATGGGTTCCTGAGACCAAAGGGAAAACGCTTGAAGAGCTTCAAGCCTTGTTCAGATGAGAAAACTCCAAACAATATCAATCTATGTCTCCGTGTCACCCACATCTCTGTTTTGGCCAAGAACAAGAAAAAACAAAGAAATGGAGATTTTCCAGCTGTTGTTTAACTGGGCTGAGAAGTTACGAAGATTTGTTTGTTTGTTGTTGTGTCAGTAATCTTCTGTTATGTGTATATGAACACCTTCAAGTTTTTTTTTCTTTTGGTAATTTGATCAAAATCTTCTCTCATAGAGTAAAAGATTATGTCAACACAGAGACATGAATACGGATACTCGGAAGCTAGTTTGAAATCCGGTATATACGGTTTGAGTTTTCCGTTTAAACAGGTTTTCTTCACAGCTAAAGTGACAGAGAAGAGAAGCTGTTTAACAGGAAGATTGTTGTTATGTTCTGTCTGTGTGTTGACCAATCTTGAGTTATGTTGTGTGTGTTGACAACAACTGCAAAAGGAACAGAACTTTAGCCAGACAAACACGACCCATTTCACGGAGGACATAACTCTTGATCTTACCACTTAAACTGTAGTGAAAGATGGTTTTGGACTTTACAGACAACAAGACATGTTCTGCTTCTTCTCTGTAAAGCTAGTAGTAGCCATTGATGATTGAATTCATAGCTTCAGAGCTTTGATGTGATCAAGAGGAACGTAACAGGAGTGAACGATGAAAAGGAAAAATCATATGATAATAATAATGGATTAATGAGTTTTGTAGACAGAAACTTTGCCGCAAAGGTAAAAAGAAAATGTTTTAAAAAGATGCAATGAGAAAGAAGAGATAAAGTAAAGCTTGCGGATAAGCACCCAACCAAAACCAAACAATAACTCTGATAATACTCTTCAGATGGTCTTTCTTTAGCTATCACACTCATCGGATCAATCAAAGGGGAAGGAGGTGGAACTCATGAGACATAAAGTCTTCACTCGGTCTGTAGTACTTGTTTGGCGAGTAAAACCGTAAGTTGGAGACTTGGCTCGTGTACAGGCATGCGAATCTCTCCACCTGAATTGGAAGAAAATCGGTTTAGGGAAAACACTATAACCAGGCATCACATAAGAAAGCAAGATATTAAACGTTCTATTACCTGGTGAGCAAATCTGGAACTCTGGTAACCAGTTTTCATTAGCTGCCCCCAGACCTTGTGAAACTGCACTAAGACACAACATGAGCATTGCAACTTTAAACTAGTTGTTTTACACTGGTGGTACACTCTACATTTTACCTTCTGGTGGCTTTCTCTCTGAGCTTTTTGATGACATAGTCGTACATGATCTCTTTTACACTGTTGAATCCAACCCACCAAAAAAACATTAATTTATTGAATGACTATGCAACTCTCGGAGATTAAGGAGCAAGTACAAGTTATAACATACCTCTAACTCCATGACCGCAGATAGCATTTCCTGCTTATCAGTATCCTTGATATCCTCAGACCTGACACGATACAATTTGGTTACACAGCCTTCTTTGGTTTTTTTTTTTTGAACACAAACTTAATTTCATTCATATTCAAACTTCTTCAATACAATAACATGAGGGAATTATCCATCCTCTTAGACAATAAGCATAACAAAACACAGATAAATAAGCAAGATAAGATAGGTCTTCACATGGAGATGACAGCGAATTCGAGACGATGCTTGAATGCGTCGGGGAAGCTTTCACGACAAAGTCAAATAGCTTGAGAATAGTCACATAATGTGACGTTGAGGTCCAGACCCCATCTACGAAAATCACCGAAGTAATTTTGCTTGCATCTTCAGGTCCCGTAGAGACCGCTCCGCAAGATGGCAAGACGATGAAGGAACTGAAGCAAGCATTCGGGAACAAGCCCGAGAAAACACCCCTTGCCATTGGAAGAGGATATGGTGGTAAAAATGTGGCCTCAGAAGAGGAGGATGATCGAAACAGAGTCGTGTCCGGTGAACCCACCGGTAAATTCTTCCCAAAGAAGAGATATGTCAATATATAACAGGGAGAGATCCCACTGGAAATCTCTGAGAAGCTAAACCAATCACCATCCGCCATTAGGAACTGTATCACGTTTTCTTCTAGATAATTGGGTTCTGGTAAGTAGCTTCTTGGGCTGACTTGGTCATTTGCACACATGGGACATGCCCAAGCATAAGGGAGCATCAGCTCACCAAGCCTTGTCAGTACGGACCAAGAGGCAGTCCGTTCATCGGCACCGAAAGAGTGGTCGCCGGAAGAGCTATGCCGGAGCAGAATCACTTTAAATGATAGAGAGACTGAAGCATTACCGAAGAGATTCGGATCTGAACTTGTGATGTGTTTGGATCTGGTGCCGGTTATATGAGGAGGAGCACCACACGGTGGCTTGTTGGACTCAAGCCTCCCCGGAGATGGAGAGATCGAGCTCGTCGATTTAGAACGCAACTCCATAAACGGTTGAACGATTTTGACAGAAACGACACCGTCTCTTGTCCTACGGCAGCCAGAGGAGGGTACGACGGGATCTGAACCCGAGGACCAGAACAAAGCGGCGGTGAGAGAACCCTCTCGACTCATCGCTGGAGGAGGGACCAAACGGAGGAGAAGAATCGACGGGACCAGCACAACGAAGAGTCGTCTTCGTCGTAGCGTCAGTCGAGATCTTCTTCCTTTGAGATTCCACCGAAATCGAACAGGTAACAGACAGACGGAGCAGTGAACCATGAAGCAGAGAATGGGTACGGTGAACAGCAGTTGCGAAGAGGCCCAGCGCCGGCGGGAACACGCGTCGCCGGCGCCGGAGAACATAGATCTTGGATGAGTCTCGAACTTCGTGCCTGGGAGGCTAGGGCGAACTCGTGTTTCAAAAGTAGATGAAGATATCTTTTAACCATTACGGGTTACTCATGCCTTCTTTGGTTCAAATCCTAATTTAAACAAGACTCACTTCAGTGACCAGTTCAAGTGATTGATCTGGTCTTCGAGTGAGTCACGCTCATTCCTCATCAAAAATATCTCCTGCAAACCAAAAACATTTATAAGATAAGGAAAAGCCTATTTCACAATATCATATATATTCTATAATATAAATATATGAAGAGAGGGATCCATTCACCTTACGCATGTCCCTCAGTTCCCATAGAAGTTCAACCTCCTTTTCTAGTTCTGGAACAACAAGCATAGTTCTCCAGCCTGAAGAAATGAAAAAAAAATATATATATTTAAACTGCAACTAACTTATAATTGCAAATACTCTTTCACCAGTTTCTTTTAACACCTATGATAGCTACCTTCATCAACATACCATAATAATCTTATTCTCAGCAAAGGTCAGTTTAACTCATGAAAATTTTTTACTTTACAAAACAAAAACAGAAGAAAAATCTATTAATAACTGGAAAAGAAAACCTTACCAAGTACTTTTTTGCTGCGCAAGATATCACCGTATATATGATCACCAACGTAAAGAACCTAATAAGATAGAATAACTGAATAAGTGACTGAGTGGCACGGTACATCCAGTTACTATATAGTCTAGAGTGTGACAGTACCTGTGAACTTGACTCAATGGAGAGCAAACTGTGAAGATGACCGACATTTCCACCTTGAAAAACTCGACACGCTTTGTCTTTGGTACTCTTCAGTGAAACTTTTGGTGAAGGATCTCCTATCTGCCAAGCATGAAAAGAAAAGATAAGTTGCAACATTTGGATAAGTAGCATGTGAAAGATTGAATGAGTTTCGCAATTCTTTAAAATCAAACCTGAGCCATGGCTGTTCCGTTGTCAGTATTAATAAGCATTCCAGACTGAAGTTCCACCTCAAAAAGGTTGGCACGACTTTCCTCATGGAAGAAACCAGGTTTTGCACTTCACATATAAAATATCCAATTCAGATAACAAACAAACGAGATAAAAAGAAAAAGAAAGGAATAATGCAAGAAACTAAAATTCTTCTAAAATAGCTCATAAAGTTGTATCCAGTTGTTCATCACCATGATTTTTTTTCAAAGCATTAGATTAAAAAAGAAACTAAGAAAGAACAATACCTGCCAGTGATCACAACATCAAAGTACTGGAGCCAATCAAAGTTGCAAGTATGAGGACCATGCACAGTACGCCCTCCACAGAGAAAATTCATCACAATATTTGTGTAGTCCCACAAACTGCAAGGATGATGTTACAGAATTCTATTACAAGGGCATGAGAACAGGTTACAATGGTCTCTAGTTGAGTTAAATTTTGGAGCATATAACCATTTTAAAAGATGGTGTTAAATCGGTTCAAAGCTACAAATGCAATACATGCATAATAACTTTTATGATAACACTATGAAGTTTTAAGAACTATGTCATTAACATTACCTATTGGTCACCAAGAATGTAGAACGTCCGGAATCTCTTATCGATTTTATAAGAGGTACAATGGTAGCATCCTCATTGATGTACCTGATAAAATGACAAGTTAAAATCCTATGGTGAAAAAAAGGAAGAGAGCAGTAATGAACATACACATCAGCCTTACCTACTAGGTTCTTTTGCCACCATCTGCTTCAAAGTTCCATCACGGTGGCACAAATCAACGGCAGCCCGGACATCTTTATAAATGCGAGCATAACTAAAAAAAATATAAAATATCATGAGCATAACATATGCTTTCTTGGAGGCTTATATAGTGTAACAAAACAGTAACACATATGGAAGTTGTCTTGTCTTACTCAACGTCCTTGGGAATTTTATCTGGATTATTATCTTTAAAATCAACGAGTTGCGCAAACATATAAGCTTCGGCCAAAGAAAAGAGAGTATCTATGAGAGCGTAGTCAGGCCCATCAAAAGAGTCTCGTACAAGGCTAGTGCCATAGATATCAACTTTCTCTTCCTTAGAGAGCTCCTTAAACCCATGGTAAGCCACTTTCACATACTTATGGCGATCCATCTGCAACATGATGCAACATTCAATCAGGAAACGAGGTGATAATTATTATAAGAGTCTAGCACAAGGTATTCACCTTCAAGATATTTCCCCTCTTTTTGTCCAGCACCAACCCTCTAACCATGTAATTCCAATCAAATGTCCACTCTAGCAGCTGTTTTTGTAAACCACAACAAGTAAAGAAATAATCAAGCTTTTATACTAGTCAAAACCTTAAGACAGCAGCGAAGTATACTAACCTCATTTGGATACCCCAAATCATATACCAATTTTGTGACAGTGCCTTCATAAGCAAGGGACTCAAAAGTCTCAGACTTGTATTGGGCAAGAGTGTAGTCCATATCAAAGCCCACGGCTATGATATTCTTCATGTTCAACGATCTGTTGCAAAAGATCTGGTTTCTTACGTCGATTTTTTTTCCTCCTTCAGAGGATGACCACTTATGGGGAGCTTCACATCCATCCTTTGATCCCACCTTGTGAAACTGTACCTCGCCGTCCGTAAGAGCACCATCTCGCTGTTGTTCCATCGAGCTCTTAAAACGCAGCTGGTTTGCCCCTGAGAAATGATCAAGTAAAAGAAGCTTCATTTTTGTTGTTCTTGAAATAAACTCAATGAGATATATAAACATTTGGAACACGCGAACTGTACAAATATACATAATAAACAATCATGGAAGAAGCTGCTGGTTAGTCAGAAATAGAATCCACCGAGGCTAAATATAGGAGCACGTAAGAGGATTGTACTACCTAACGACACGTTTTCTAGAGAAAATACAAAGTTTAGGATTAGTCAACACGAGTCATACAAAACTAAGATTGCACCAACATAATCCACTAGCACCGAAAAAGGAAAAAAAAAAAGTAACATAGCTCTCTAGAATGTAAAAACAAACCTAAGATCAAAACTTGCAACACGTATCTATGATCCTACGTTTTTTTCCATGCTCCAGAAAAAAAAAACCTAAAATTTGAAACTTTCAAATAGGTTCACTAAGAAATTTCCAGAAAACATATACTTATAGCACTATACTACCACCAGAACCAAACACAGAGTTGAGAAATCAATCATAGTGAGGTCAGTGAACGTGCAAGTGAATAAAACAAAGAAAAATACAACACAGAGTATACAGAAACTAAATTCCATTAAACACACAAAAAATAGAAAGAAGAATACCAAACAAAAGAACTGAGGACGTGTCTTTGTGCACAGCAAAGAGAACACAGAGATACAGAGAGAAAAATGATGCTTGTAGAGAAGTACTAAGGTGGATGATAGGGTATTATTATATAGGAATGGAAAAGGAAACGATTAGTATTCCCATAGAGAGAATACAGCGTAGTAGTGATTACCGAGAAAGTAGGATAGGAATATAAACACTCTAGACAGTTACTGGTAATTCACCGGGAATATACTCCACGTTTCAATTTCAATTTTCAATTTTCAATTATTTATTTATTTTTCTCACGTTGGGTTGCAGGAGAAAGGGAATATGCCACGTGGCATATAGATCAAAAGAAAGAAAAGATAAACCGTGGTTGTGGCTTTCTGATCTCGGACAGAGTTAATGGACATAGATTAACTGGGCCTTCAATCTAAACTAAGCGGGCCTTAAAAGTTAAAAACCCATTACGTAAAACCTTATACACTCCCTTCCCCGTCTCCGCCATCTCTCCGTTCGTGTCAACCTCGGTTCATAGCTTCGCGTGAGCACCACGCGCCGCCAGTGTAGTCTTGTAATCTTTAATCCCATGGCTACGTCGTCCTCCATTCACGCTCGACTAGCTCTCGTAGCTTTACTCTCGGCGACTACTTTCTACTGCATCCACAAATACCGCCGCCTGAAACGTCTCAAAACCCCCTCGTTAAACCCTAGCAGCATCAGCAGAGGGAAGATCTTCTTCATCTCCCAGACCGGCACATCCAAATCCCTAGCTCAGCGCCTCCACAAACTCCTGGAATCGAACGGCATCGCGTTCGATCTCGTCGATCCGCGGAGCTACGAGCCGGAGGATCTCCCCAAGGAAACCCTAGCCATCTTCGTCGCGTCGACTTGGGACGGCGGGAAGCCGCCCAAGGACGGGGAGTTTCTCGTCGACTGGTTATCGGAGAGCGCGGAGGATTTCCGAGTCGGCTCGCTTCTCCTCTCCGGATGCAGATTCGGAGTTTTCGGCGTCGGGAGCCGCGCTTACGGCGAGTCGTATAACGCTGTGGCGAAGGAGCTGTCGAGGAGGATGGCGGGATTGGGTGGAGTGGAGATGGTTCCGGTGGGAGAAGGCGACGTCGACGACGGAGAATTAGACGGTGCGTTTAAGGAGTGGTGTGAAGGAGTGATTAGAGTTCTGAAGGGAGGCTCTGCTCAAGAGCCGAACGAGATTTCTCAGAACGGTGCCGTTGAGAGCGATGGTGAATATATTGATACAACAGATGACGAAGAGGAAGAAGATAACAATGATATTGTTGATCTCGAAGATATTGCTGGAAAAGCTCCTTCTAGGAAGAATGGTGTGGTTAAGGTTACTAAAGGTGATGGGAAGAAGGAGATGGTGACTCCTGTGATTAGAGCAAGCTTAACGAAACAGGTAGTTTCTTGCTTTGAGATTTGAAGCAGGCTAGTGAAATTGCTACAGAGTTTCTGAAGTTTATGTGAAACTTTGCAGGGCTATAAGATCATTGGTTCGCATAGTGGAGTTAAGATATGTAGATGGACAAAGTCACAGCTCAGAGGGAGGGGAGGTTGCTACAAGCATTCCTTTTATGGCATCGAGAGTCACAGGTTCGATTCAAAGTTTTGTCCTTTTTGTTTACTTGTAAGCCTCATTCTTATGTTGAGATGTATTTGGGTTTTGGAATAAGCAAGGTGTATGGAGACAACACCTAGTTTAGCTTGTGCGAACAAATGTGTCTTCTGTTGGAGGCATCACACAAATCCTGTGGGAAAGAGCTGGCAGTGGAAGATGGACGATCCTAAAGAGATTGTCAAGGGTGCTCTTGATCTTCATACAAAGATGATTAAACAGATGAAAGGAGTTCCAGGTCTGTGATTATATCTTTCTCCTTTTTTTTGGTTTCTATCTGGTCTCTGATAGTTTATGAGAATCCGTGGGTCAAGTTAGCGTCTGAAACCTATTTAGATATCTCATAGTTTATACATATCATGAAAGTCGTGTAGATCTTTGCGTCAAGAAAAGTAATGACCCCAAAAGTGTGTTTTGGTTATTTGGTTGATTTGATTACTGATGTTTTACTGGGGGGATATGTTCTTCAGGTGTAACTCCAGAGAAATTACAAGAAGGTCTAACACCAAGGCATTGTGCGTTATCACTTGTTGGTGAGCCAATTATGTATCCGGAGATCAATGCCCTTGTAGATGAGCTACATGGAAAGCGTATTTCCACATTCTTGGTGACTAATGCGCAGTTCCCCGAAAAGATTTTGATGATGAAGCCCATCACCCAGGTTTGTGGTGTCTATTTTTTACATGTTTTCTCCAGCTTTGAAGACTCTTCAAGCACTTGGCGAAATTGCCTAACTCGTTATCTTTGATATTCTACAGTTGTACGTAAGTGTAGATGCTGCCACCAAAGAGAGCTTGAAGGCTATTGATAGGCCTCTCTTTGCGGACTTCTGGGAGCGGTTTATTGTGAGTATTTAAAATAACTTCCATCATGTGATAAACATTCGAATTGAAATTTGAATAAAAGGTAAAAGGTATATAATCTCTGCACCATTTGTATCCCAGGACTCCTTGAAAGCTCTCCAGGAGAAGCAGCAACGAACAGTCTACCGTTTAACACTGGTCAAAGGATGGAACACAGAGGAGCTAGAAGCTTATTTCAATCTCTTCAGCATTGGGAAACCTGACTTCATCGAGATCAAAGGCGTCACATATTGTGGATCGTGAGTGTGTTTCACTTGTTCTTTACTATCTCTCCACTCTTGTTACACACAAATCATAACTTATATGTTAATCGTAACAGATCTGCAACATCAAAGTTGACAATGGAGAATGTACCATGGCACGCTGATGTTAAAGCATTCTCAGAAGCTCTGTCTCTGAAGAGCAATGGAGAGTACGAGGTTGCATGCGAGCACGCCCATTCTTGCTGTGTTCTTCTAGGGAGAACTGACAAGTTCAAAGTGGATGGAAAGTGGTTCACTTGGATCGACTATGAAAAGTTCCATGATCTGGTTAGTTACTTAGTTAGTTAGTTAGTTCAAACCAAATCCAGAACACTGATCAAACATCGCTAATTGTTACTGACACTTACAAATAAAAATTGGCATAGGTGGCTTCTGGAGAACCGTTCACGAGCACAGACTATATGGCTGAGACACCATCATGGGCAGTTTATGGAGCAGAGGAAGGTGGGTTTGATCCAGAGCAGTTGCGTTACAAGAAGGAAAGGCATCATCACCCTAAACCACAGCCACAGGCGGTTTTAGCTTAAAGAGAGCAAGTAAGCTAATTGTCTTTTTTGTTATAAAGAAACGAAGTTACTCTTGGAAAGGCTTCTCCGTCCAAGTCTTAAAGCTTTTTTTTTGGTCAACTTCAGTGATACAAGTTACTCTTGGAAAGACGTTAGTTAACGTTTTGAAATCATATCAAACTGAATACTAGTAATCAAGTTTTGAATTTTGATAAGTTTCGATGTTCTCGGGACAAAGATGTTTTGCACGTGAACACTTGAATAACTACATCAATGTCTTGCGTGAAATTAGCAAGTTTCTATTTGGTACCTTCGTTACTCTAATTGCTTACTTGAATAAGTACATCAATATATATGGCTTTGCTGTGGTTTTAATAATAGACAAGTCGTTTTCACTAGCAATATCCATTGGTTTCTTAACTTATCTGTTCACCATGTGCATTTATTTGCCATCTTGTGTTATCATTCCAAAATCCGAAAGGGACGTAACCATCAACTACACTAACTCAAAAATTAAACAACCTACTATGTGTTTCAAAAAAAAAAAAAAAAAACAACCTACTACAACTAAACTCTATAAAACATTATTATGAAACGATTAGTCTTAGTGTTTCAAAAAAAAAAGAAACAATTAGTCTTAATTAATTTCAAGTCGCCGTATACTTGGACTGATTCCCCACTGAGAATAGCTTTGATTATCCAAAACTTGCCAAAACTTGTGTTCTTATTTTGGATTAACCGATCAAATAATCTAAAAAACAAAAGGTCTTTTCTTCCCATGAGTGTTTTTAATTAATTTATAACTCGACAATAAGTTAATTAATCCATGAACGCGCATAAAATCAAAGACTCCATATATTGATATGGTACTAAAGATTTACCAGCTCTTAACCGGTGTGTTCTTCCTCCTTGACCGTCTATATGACAGCGGTGTCACCGTCTTCACCGTCACATCCGGCTTCTCCTCCTCCTCAGCTAGTTCTTCACGTTTCCACTTTTGCCCTTCTTCCACGCTAGGGCTACTTCCAACCTTCTTCTTCTTTTGTTTCTCTCTGTAACAAATCTCAACCTCATCTTCTTCCCCTTCGTCCTCGTACTCCTCATAATCTTCGTCTTCTTCCTTCTTGAAATCTTCTGGATTCTCAGGATTCTTCCTCGGCCTTCCTCTTCGTCTCCTTGTCGTCGTCTGAGACTCTAACGGAGATGAAGCTTCTGTTACCATCGCCGTCGCTGAAGGTTCCTTTGCTATCTGAAACCTTCTCTTCCCCATAAGCTTTATTTTTTTTTCAGCAGAATACAATTTTTGAACAGCTTATCTGTTTCTAATATCTTAAAGAGCTGTTATAAAAAAAAATATCTTCACGGGCAATAAATTTTCTCATGCTTTCTTTTGTTTTTTTAATGTTATTCAGACAGAAACAAAAGACAACAGTCTTCAATATCAAAAGTCACCCACTCTGTTTTAGAAGAAAAGTAGATTTTATGTTTGTCCATTGGTTATCTTTTCTTCTCTATATTATCCACCGATATAATACATGTACCATAATATCACGTATGACATATTATTATATATCCTTTGATTAGGGTTGATGCTGTTATGCATCGTGTGTACTATAGTAGTTTTGTATATTCATATATTATATAAGTGTCAAAGATCAAATTGTATAGCTTCTAGATTGAAATTTCTAATTAAGTGGAGAATACTTGCAACCCGATCACCATCGGTTGCTAGCTGCAATTTGTGTGTTAGGTTTGACTTCTAATGAAAGTCCTTTTGATTTTGTTACATTTTCAAATACCTTTGTTTTAATTATCATCACTGAAAAAGGGAGACTGCATATATATGAGAAACATTAACGTTTAGAAAGAGATGAAAACATAGCTGCCGTTTTTATTCAACTTGGAGAACCCTAATACAAGCTATCCTCTTATATAGATGAGGTGACAACCGACTTCACTTAACCTAAGCTCACGTTAGCATCTCACAGGATCTAAAGATCCGAATCTGATAAAGATGGGAGTAGGTTGAGACTGCAAGGCGTGAGCTGGCCTCTCCGTACATAGAAGACGACAAGAGCTCTGCTTCTTCCTTTGGTTGATGACGGTGTTAACGGCTAGTGTAGAGATGGGCTTAATGGGCTTGTTATCATAATTCACTTTTATTAGCCTAAGTGTCCCAAAGACTCCAGCTGCTGCAGAAGGTATCTCATTGTCGTCTGGGCCGAAAGTGAATTATGATAACAAGCCCATTAAGCCCATCTCTACACTAGCCGTTAACACCGTCATCAACCAAAGGAAGAAGCAGAGCTCTTGTCGTCTTCTATGTACGGAGAGGCCAGCTCACGCCTTGCAGTCTCAACCTACTCCCATCTTTATCAGATTCGGATCTTTAGATCCTGTGAGATGCTAACGTGAGCTTAGGTTAAGTGAAGTCGGTTGTCACCTCATCTATATAAGAGGATAGCTTGTATTAGGGTTCTCCAAGTTGAATAAAAACGGCAGCTATGTTTTCATCTCTTTCTAAACGTTAATGTTTCTCATGGTATCAGAGCTCAGCGAGTAGATCTATGGCAGAAACACAAGAATCTCTTTCTACTCTGAGTATCACTCAATGTGTTACCTTAAAGCTCTCTTCTTCAAACTATCTCTTGTGGAAAACACAGCTTGAATCTTTTTTTTCCAGTCAGTCTCTTCTCGGTTTCGTAAATGGGAGCTCTCCTCGACCATCTCCGACAGTGTCTGTGAGAAACGGCGATGTTGTTACAGAGGAAGCAAACCCAGAGTTCGTCAAATGGGTCCGGAAAGATCAGTTGGTTATGGCTTGGCTGTTTGGTTCCTTGACAGAAGAAGCTCTTCGGTCAGTCTATGGCCTTCAGTCTGCTCAGGAGGTGTGGTTCAGTCTTGGTAAGAAGTACAACAGAGTCTCAGCGACGCGTAAACTTGACCTTCAACGCAAACTTCAAGGAATGAAGAAAGATCAGAAAACGATGGCTGAGTACCTTGGTGAAGTCAAAAGTGTGTGTGACCAGTTGAGCTCAATAGGGTGTCCTGTCTCAGATCCGGAGATGATATATGGTGCACTCAGTGGACTTGGTAAGGAATATGAGTCCATCTGTACCGTTATCGAGCACTCTATGGACTCTGTTCCGGAAATGACCTTTGAAGATGCAAGCTTTAAACTTGTGAACTTTGAAGACAAGCTGAAGGTTTACAACCAAGCTCCTGAGGTCTCTCCACACTTGGCGTTTGCGACAGACAGAGGGTATTCAAGCATCAGGGGACGTGGTTACTACAGTAATCGCGGAAACCGTGGCAGAGGTTCTTCAAACGCTGGTGGTTCTGGAAGCTACTCTACACGAGGGCGTGGGTTCCATCAGCAGTTTACTGGGTCCAACACATCGAGACCTCAATGTCAGATATGTGGTCGTTATGGTCATACGGCTCCTCGCTGCTACAACCGTTTTGATCAGAACTTCCAGTCTCCAGAAACTCTTCACACAGCTCTCTCCACGGTGAAGCTCTCTGATCAACAACACAGTGGCCAGGAATGGTACCCAGACTCAGCTGCTTCTGCTCACGTCACAAACACAGTGTCTCAGCTTCAGTCGTCTGAGCCGTATCTTGGTGATGATCAAGTGATAGTGGGAAATGGTGATTTTCTTCCGATAACTCATGTTGGTTCAGTTGCTTTGCAAACGTCTAAAGGTACTCTACCTCTTCAAGATGTGTTGGTTTGTCCTGCTATTACAAAGTCTTTACTATCGGTCTCGAAACTTACATCAGATTATCCATGTGAAATAACGTTTGATAATGAATCTGTGTTGGTTAAGGACAAAATGACAAAGCAGGTACTGACACAAGGAAGTAGACACAAGAACTTATATGTGTTGAAGGATGCTCAGTTTCAGGCTTTCTACTCCAACAGACAGCAAGCAACAAGTGCGGGGATTTGGCACCAGAGGCTAGGCCATCCTCACATGGACATCCTTCTTCAGCTATCAAGAAATAAAGCCATAGTTATCAATAAGTCCAGTATGTCATCAGTCTGTGAATCGTGTCAGTTAGGGAAGAGTTGTCAGCTTCCTTTTATGTCTTCTGAGTTTGTATCAACAGGTCCTCTACAAAGAATTCATTGTGATTTGTGGGGACCTAGTCCAGTTGTGTCTACTCAAGGATTCAAGTACTACGCAATTTTCATTGATAATTATTCTAGATTCACTTGGTTCTACCCTCTTCGTCTGAAATCTGAGTTCTTTTCTATCTTTACTCGGTTTCAACGACTGGTAGAAACACAACTTCAGCTTAAAATTCGTGAGTTCCAATGTGATGGAGGGGGAGAGTTCATCAGCACTCAGTTTCTGAGGCATCTAGCTGACTCAGGAATCAAACAACTTATCTCGTGTCCCCACACGCCGCAACAAAATGGCCTGTCCGAACGCAAGCATCGTCATTTGACTGAACTTGGCCTCACGATGATGTTCCATGGGAGAGTGCCTCAGCATCTGTGGGTAGAAGCTTTCTTCTCGGCTACGTTTCTCATAAACTTGCTCCCATCCTCTGTTTTACAAGACAATCAGAGTCCTTACGCAATGCTTCATCACAAGCCTCCGGTTTATACTGCGTTTCGTGTGTTCGGCTGCAAATGCTTTCCTTATTTAAGACCCTATATGCAGAATAAGATGGATCCCAAGTCTCTACCATGTGTTTTTCTTGGCTACAATGAAAAATACAAGGGATACAGATGCTTTTATCCACCAACAGGAAAGATCTTCATCAGTCGTCATGTTTTGTTTGATGAAACATCCTTTCCTTTTGCTGACATATACAGTAATCATCACAAGAAGAGTGGCTCTGCTTTACTTTCTGCTTGGCATGATGCTACTCTCACTCGGTCTCTTCCTGAGGAATCACCACCTCCACCTGAAGAAGATATCTCTCCGCGTCCCTGTGTTCTAGTATCTCCCACTGCTGCTCAGGAAGATGCTGTTTCAGATGATCCTCTCAATGCTGCTACTCCACCTCATGTCTCTGATAATGACTCTGATGATGAAGACTTCGTTGAACATCTCTCTCCGACACCTCCCCCACCACCTCCGCCAGTTCACCAAATGGTCACTCGTGCTCGTGTTGGAATCGTCAAACCAAACCCACGTTATGTTTTACTCACGGTCAAAGATGAAAATGCAGAGCCTAAGTCAGTTAAATCAGCTCTCAAACATCCTGGGTGGACAAAGGCTATGGGAACAGAGGTCGACAATATGGTTGAAACGGAAACATTTGAGCTTGTTCCTCCTGAAGAAGGTCAAAATCCGCTTGGCTGTGGTTGGGTGTATAAAAAGAAGATCAATGCAGATGGTTCAGTCAGGGTTCTTCGTGCTCGTTTGGTTGCAAAAGGCAATCAACAAGAACAAGGGGTTGATTTTCTAGAGACGTTTAGCCCTGTTGTCCGTACTGCAACTATTCGTACGGTTCTTCATGTTGCGGTTACTAAACGATGGTCTTTACGTCAGCTTGATGTACAGAATGCTTTCCTGCATGGGGATCTCAAGGAAACGGTCTACATGATGCAACCTCCAGGGTTTATAGACGGGGACAAGCCAGATTACGTATGGCGCTTAAAGAA
Source organism: Brassica juncea (assembly GCA_018703725.1). Classification (NCBI taxonomy): domain Eukaryota; kingdom Viridiplantae; phylum Streptophyta; class Magnoliopsida; order Brassicales; family Brassicaceae; genus Brassica; species Brassica juncea. The sequence goes on from CM031937.1 coordinate 32,394,618, forward strand.
AGCGATTTACGGCCTTAAACAGGCTCTGCGTGCATGGTTCGACAAGTTCAGTGATTTTCTTCTTGACTTTGGGTTCCAATGCAGCTTTCGTGATCCCTCCTTGTTCATCTATCACAAGGGATCTGATGTTATCTATCTTCTTCTCTATGTTGATGACATGATCATCACGGGAAGTAATGAAACACTATTGGAAACTCTCTTGTCTCAACTTCAACAACACTTCCGTATGAAGGATATGGGGCCTCTGCACTACTTTCTTGGCATTCAGGTTCATCAATGTACTGATGGTTTGTTCCTGAATCAAGAAAAATATGCAACAGATCTGCTTCTTACAGCTGATATGCAAGATTGCTTTCCAATGCCTACACCTCTGCCCCTAAAGCTAGAAAAGGTTCCTGGTCAAGATGTTCCCTTCTCTGATTCATCTCACTTCCGCAGTCTTGCTGGGAAACTTCAGTACCTTACACTCACTCGCCCTGATATTCAGTTTGCGGTGAACTTCATCTGCCAGAAGATGCACTCTCCAAGTCTCTCTGATTATCATCTCCTCAAACGTATTCTGCGGTATATAAAAGGTACTCTTGACATGGGCATTAGCATAAACTCCAGCTCTGATTCTACACTGATCTGTTATAGTGACTCAGACTGGGCTGGATGCAAAGAAACTCGTCGGTCTACAGGGGGTTTTTGTACTATGTTGGGTTCTAATGTGATCTCTTGGTCAGCTAAAAGACATGATACTGTCTCCAAATCTTCTACAGAGGCGGAATATCGAACCATGTCCATTGCTGCATCAGAGATCGTCTGGTTACAAAATCTTCTCCGCATAATGGGTCTTCAGCAACGTCGCACTCCGTTGCTTCTCTGTGATAACTTGTCTGCTGTTTGTCTCACTGCTAATCCCATGTTCCACAAGCGCACTAAACACTTTGATATCGACTATCATTACGTGCGTGAAAGGGTTGCAGCTAACGGTCTTGAAGTCAAGCACATTCCGGCCTCACTCCAGCTAGCTGACATCTTCACAAAGTCTCTGGGTCACGAACCGTTCTTCAAGCTCAGGGTCAAACTTGGCGTCAAGTCTCCTCCCACACCAAGTTTGAGGGGGAGTATTAGCCTAAGTGTCCCAAAGACTCCAGCTGCTGCAGAAGGTATCTCATTGTCGTCTGGGCCGAAAGTGAATTATGATAACAAGCCCATTAAGTCCATCTCTACACTAGCCGTTAACACCGTCATCAACCAAAGGAAGAAGCAGAGCTCTTGTCGTCTTCTATGTACGGAGAGGCCAGCTCACGCCTTGCAGTCTCAACCTACTCCCATCTTTATCAGATTCGGATCTTTAGATCCTGTGAGATGCTAACGTGAACTTAGGTTAAGTGAAGTCGGTTGTCACCTCATCTATATAAGAGGATAGCTTGTATTAGGGTTCTCCAAGTTGAATAAAAACGGCAGCTATGTTTTCATCTCTTTCTAAACGTTAATGTTTCTCAATATAATCACTTTTTAATTCGATATCAACTGAAAACGTATGTTTATCATGTGAGATTTATATCCAAAGCGTGACATTCATTCCATTGAATACGACGAATGATGTATACGTATGTAGTTCAAAAAGTAAAAGAAACGACCATCAACTTCAATTTTTTTGTTTTAGAGAAAAATGAAAAAAGGTTCTCTAACAAAATCTATGACCCCTAAATAGAAACGGCACGACGTTCACTTTTATCAAGACAATTGTAAATTTAAAAAGCCCAACAGAGCTCAATAACGTACCGTTTCAGTGATCAACAAGAGAATACGCGTCGCTTTCAGCGAAAGCTACCGACGCGGTGTGTCTCGTAAACAGTGACTTTAGCATTTGGACCAAAGAAGAGGATAAGGATAATCACGTGATGGAAAATCAGAAGAGGCCCATCTCCCTCTTCTTCCGTTGGGGAAGATCATAACAACAAACAAGACATCTCAAACACCCTTCTCATCACTCTTTCTGATTTATATATAAGATTTTCTCCTAATTAAATACAAATTATTCTCCGTAAAGACAAAACCCTATTGGGTTCGTCGTTAATTATTTGCCACGCGCCGAGCTCGCAATATAATGGAAATCTATGATCTACGAGAGATCTAATCAAAAATCCTACTTGGCCACATAAAGTTTCTATTTTTAACACTTTTTTTCTTTCTTCTTCTTTAATTTTGGAGACGCAGACAGGAAGATTAATGCCAATCACTAGTTTGTGCAAAATCATCAGATTATAAGTGTGTGAGGAGGGATGGAACCATCTTCTGGGTGAGCTTCTTCTTTCCTTTCTTTTCTGCGGATTTTTCTGATTTTTTTTTTTGTTTATAGAAAATTTTGTTTTTGTTTTTGTTTTAAAAATAAAAGATAGTTCCTTTCTGATAAAAACGTTGTTTTAAAGCTTGAAAGTTTGTTAATTTGTTTTGTTTTCAGCTTAAAGATGTGATTCTGCATCTGTAATTTTGATCATTTCTCTGTTTTTGGCAAGTAATTAAAGTTTGAATCTTTACTTTCTTTCGTTACGATTTGGGGAATGAATGATTCTATTTTTTCTCACATTCATGAAAAGGTTTATTTGCATTCTCTTTGTAATTGATTCTCGCGTTATTCTCATTGATCCAAATCCAACATATACGTTTCTCCAATGTCAATGTTTAGATTCAGTGACACATAGCGATTTGATTCTGGTTCTTAATCATGGTGGAGCCTTACCAGACACGCAACAACGGTGAACCATATCAGATGGTTAGATATCATCAGGGTTACAGCAGAACATTATCATCACCATTGCTGGATTTGAGAGTGTTTTATGTCAGAATCAGCAACTTCAAGGTGGATGATTTCACACCTGAGGTCCTCACCATCACCCACATCCCTCTGGATCCTGATTCTCTTCTCGAGATCAACGGTGTTAGAATGAACATTCACTCCCAAGGAGTTTCCTCTCAGCTAAGGCGAGATCGTGTTGATAAGAAATCAGAAGCGGTTACCTTTATCAGCACAGACAATGTCAGGTTATCCGGTAGTGTGAAGTTTGAGGTGTATGACAGAGATGAGCTGGTTTTGTCTGGGACGTTAGAGTTGTCCGGTAGTAATGGTTTCACAGGAGAGTCTAAGCATAGCGTGAAGCGGTGGAGCATGAACTGTGAAGCTGAGATCACTGCAGGGTGTGGTTTCTTGAAGGAGAAACACATTGGTTGTTCTGAGTTGTCCTCTCCATTGCCAACTGTTGAAGTCTATGTCACTGGTTGCTTCTCAGGAACACCTATCATCTTAACCAAGACATTACAGCTTGGTTTTAGGAAGAAGCAGCAGCACAGTAGAGGGACTGCTTTAGATTCTATTCCTGAGTATGAAACCGGCGAGCCTCATAAAGGCAACTCGCCTGAGCTTGATTTTCAGGTATATTTCATTTTGCTGTTTCACTGTGTCAAGATTATTACAATGCGTTTTAATAGTATGATAATGGTTTTTGTCTGAGTTCAACTCATTGAATGCGAACTTAGGATATAAGTCTCCTTGGTCATGGTGTGGGCAGTATTTAAGTTTTTCATGGTTTTGGAGAATTCGTATCTTGAGACATGTTTCTTGGTACCTTTAGGAAGATATTGAAGTGGGACCAACTCGTGATAAATGATCATGTGATGTATGGGGCCTGACATATTATATTAGTTAATAGAAAGTTCTTGATATCTGAAAACTCGTATCCTCCTGTCTGCTACATTCAGTTCTCATGTGACCCATTGGTTGAAACATATTGGTTATCATATTAGTGCCACAATATATCAACTTTTAATCGATGCAGAGACTAGTTACCCGGGAAAACGTTACCCTATTGAAGTCTCAGTGTTAAGATTAGCTTATGCTTGAAGGTTTTATTCAATGTTTTGAAAACCGGACCGGATACCGACTCGGTGCAGCTACTGGTTAACTGGTTGAACCGGTTCAACCGGTCGAACCGGGTTTTATACTTTTTAAAAAATTAAATGTAAATAATCATATATTTACACTATATGGATCTAAAAATTACTTCTACATATAACATGTTTCTCTATTCTTTTTTATTAAAATGAAAAATAAATAGTAAACATAAATCTAGCTATATATAAAGTGAACAAGTGAATACTATGTAAATTGAAATTGATAAAATTAAATGATTTACAATTAAAAATTACCATATTTATTTATTTTTACAAGTAAAATCTCAATCTTTATGAATATGGGAAAATCAGAATAGTTATGAGACCCAAAAAGAGATTTTTCATATTTTTTTCTTAAGAAAATTGAATAAAATAAAAAAATATTTTAAATAATGATAATTAAACATTAGTTATGAAATATTAAATTTTAAAAGCAATTGAAAAAACATTATTTATATGTTAATTTTTTAGAACCGGGTTTTAAAGTTGACCCGGGTCACCGGTTTTACCGGATTTTAACCGGTTTTACCGGTTTTTCTCAAATCCGGGTTTTAAACTGAACCGGAACCGGTTTCTTCAGCGAGTCACGGTCGGACCGGTTCGACCGGCCGGTCCGGTCCGGTTTTCAAAACACTGGTTTTATTGCAGTTGGTTGACCTATTGGAATGGTTCTTTGATCTCCAATGTAGGTTAATAGCTTTCCATTGATTATATATCAATATCTATAGCATCCACCTAGAAGCTATGTAGATATTTTACAAGTGATTGAGTGGTGGCCATTGTATTCTTCTTTACTTGACTATATCTATGTATGTGTCTTTCTCATTTTTTTCCTCCAGAGAGAGACATATACTACTACATCCACGTATTCTCTCTGTTGCTGAGTTCTCTGCAATGTATTTTTCTACTGTGTAGGTAACAGAATACGGAAGCTATAAACAAGAATATGAAGGAGAATACGGGGACATGAATATGGGAAGAGAGTACGCAGATGTTGAAGATGGCGAAATGTCTTGGTTCAATGCCGGTGTGAGGGTTGGTGTGGGGATTGGTCTTGGTGTCTGTGTAGGTCTTGGCATTGGAGTTGGCCTTCTGGTGCGAACCTATCAATCAACCACCAGAAACTTCAGAAGAAGACTCATCTAGTTTTACTTAAATCACCTCAAGCTTCTTCACCTTCTCTGTCTCTCTCTCTCTCTAACTCCACTCCATCGCCAATCTCTTTTGACTTCAGATCTCTGAGCTATAGAGTCTAATAGCTAATACTTCTGAGCTATAATCTTTCTTCATGTGTGTTTTTTTCTCTTTGTGCCTTCAAATTTTGAAAGGAACCATTGTTCTCTTCTTCTTGGGTTTGTTGAGATTGATACTGAAAGAAACAAAGCTTGTTTTGCAGGCATCTTCTTCTTCCTGTAAATAAATGCTTCCGAGTGTAAAGTGTTCCTGTAAATACAAATCCTTTTATTTAATCAATACCGAGTCTAAATCTTACATCCTCTCTCTCTCTCTCTCCTCTAATCATCAAGAGCTACATTAGTCCATATGAAAAGGGTTGGTTACAACGACAATACATAGCCTTCAAAGCCATTTAAGGGTTGGTTTGGACTGGCTCAGGAGCAATCTCGGCTCCAGAAAATCCGCTGCTAGACTGCTGCTGGTGATTGTTGTTATTTTGATGAACCAGTCCCCAAAATTCTGCAGTTTTAACATCGTCTTGGTTCATTTGCTTAGAGAACTCTTCATGGTTATACTGCAACAAAGCTTTCCCTCCAAATTCCGTTGGGAGGTTCTCCTCGTCGAAAAACGAGCTCATAAGCTCTACGCTTTCAGGGTTCTTTGGGTAAACAAACTTCACCTTGATGAATGTCTTTGCATCAATAAAGTACTTCACTATCTGGTGAAACAACACAAACAACAAAATGCTAATCATTCAGCACTGTGTAGACAAACAAACATTCATCATTCACTAATGTTTTGTCTAACTATGAAATAGAAACAGTGATTTGCCTAACCTTCCAGAATGCCTCAAAGAGCCTTGGAGGGTTATAGAGGAAAGCGACAGCAAGTCTCTCAGGGTAGTGATTCTGCAGTATGTTGATAGTTTCTCTGGCAGATTTGATAGGCACGCTGGTGCTCAGTGACCAGTCGGTAAAATCAATGAGCCAAGACATCTGTTCTTGATCATCTGGAAGATTCATAATAGCATTCTCAATGAGATACACCAAGTGTTTCATCTGATTCTCCAACGACTTGGTGTTCTGCAAGCCGGGTCTGAGTATAAGAACAGTTCTTCCACTTCTGTCATGGAATCCAGCTTTGTAAACTTTCCCAGTCTCACCTTCACCTGAAACTTCATCCTAGTAAAAACAAAGCAAGTTTTTTAACCGGTAAGTTTCCAGAGGAACCCTCTCAAGGAATGTTTTTGATGTCTTACCCATCGGATCTCCTCAGGCTTAAACGTGGATCTCCATTTGAGCGTCTCTTCAAGCATCTTCTTGGCTTTACCTACATTCCAGTTCCTAGCTTCAAGATACCTCTTCAGACAGGGATCTGAACAATACAGTGAACTCCTTCCCGAGAGCTCACCTATGAGAGTCTTAAGCTCTTTGATCTGAGTCACATCAATATCAGAAAGAAAAATTACCTTTAACGAATCAGTTATACAATGTCAAAATCAAAATCATGAGACAAGGCCTGGAAAGTCTTTACCTTTGACTCTCTGAGAGCTGCCTCATTATTCTCTTGTTCAGCTTGCGAAATAGTCTTGCGACGAAACATTTTGAATATAGCACACTAGTAGTGTTCACTATAAAAATCTATTATTCTGTGAAATTCACCACAACGAATAAGCGATAGAGATCAGAAGATAATAGTAACTTGTTAACAATTAGCAGTCATGGGAGAAGAACAACAACACAGAGAAGTCACAGACATGCAATGGACACTATCACAAAAAAGGTACATATGATTTATGTGACATGAATCACAGACAAAGCATGACACAGCTACCCTTACTACCACTACGCTAAACCCTTTTATTTCACTCCCTTAAGATGGGAACTGAGTCTTGTAAAGCAAAGGGATCGGTGGAACAAGGATCAAACCAGAGAAAAGAGACAACCTTTATTGTTGGACAACAAGATCTTGGGTGAAGTTGTTCAATCTCCATCGAGAAGATCCGGAAACTTTGGACCACAACAGGAATTAAAAATTCACAAAAAAAAAACAACACCAAAGATCGAAACTTTAAAGAGACAAAAGGAGCGTACCCAGTAAAAAGGTAAACGAAGGAGCAGAGATGGAGCGAGAGCGAGTGAGAGGTCGTCGTGAGTGAAGGAGCTCTGAAGAACGAAAATTCTGATTGAAAATGGAGAAAAGTAAACGTAGTAGATAGAAGTCTTCTTCTTCTCTTCTCCCAAAGAGCAGCTTTACGGACACAAATCACAATTGGACAGAAACCAAAAATTGTCTTAAAATATCTCCGGCACGTGCGACTCACGTTTATGTCTTTTGTAATAAATGAAAAAAAAAAAAATTGGTAGAAGTTTCGAACTCACAATAACTCCGTGTCAACTACGCAGGCCAATGAAGTTATAGTTGGAGATGACCAAACCTCGTTAAAGACTAGCTAGCTACCCTCTTTGAAACGCTAACTACTCATATAAAAAACTAATAAATACTACTTTTCTATGAAAAAATCATATCATAGTTTATTTTGTTCGGTAAAGTATATGTGAAGAGTTTTCTCTTTACATTTATTGTTCAAGGGTGTACATCAGTTCCGTAAACAATCCCTAAGAAAAACTCATTTACTTTGGGTCTTGTGGGAGTAGGACACTCTAAGAACCATGCGTCTTTCGCTAACCAGCTTCTTTGGTAACTTACAAAAGCAGTCCTCATAAAACTTCTTCAGTACCAGTCAGTCATGAACGATTATACCTGAACCCGATATCCGACTAAAAACTCAAAAATCCAATCCGAACCATTTTAAAAATATATCCGAATGGTAATGGATGGTAAGAGCTAACTACTTTGGATATACTAAGCCCTAACTACTTTGGATATCACATGATGTCTAAGGTAACTATGAGGATTGCAGTAAGTAACGATATTCACATTCTTAGGCCCATCTCTAAATCGATAGAAAGCTATAATAAGAGGATTGAACACTCCCGAATCAATATGAAACTTCATCAGTCATAGCCCAACCCAATATAATTCAAACATATAAGTCGGAATACACAGAGAAGCTACTAACTGCAACAATGACATATATCTACACAATATCAATTCCTGCTAAACATTTCATATCACTGATTAATCTTCTTCAACAAACATATTTGATTCCCAAAGAACATGGCATCATCATAAGCGGAGATTATTGTCATCAACACTGCAATAAAGTTTGTATGTATCAATCTTCAAAAAAAACATAAAAAGAAACCAAACCTGAGGGTTGTCTTAATGACAAAAGACTCAAAACAAAGTAAAAACAACACAGCTTAGAAGACGAGTGATGAATCAACGTTTTTGGGTGAAGAGAGAACGGCTAATGATTCCAGTGGCTTCCATGTAACGATCAACGCATCTAGAGATGCAGCTACTCTCGCCACTGCTTAGGCTCGATCCTGGCTTCGTTATGCATTTATCAAAGCATTTTCCTCTCAGAGTCTCTATCAACTCCTCAGCGTAAGCTTGAGCTAGCTGCGCCTGCACCTGTTCCATCAATGCTTCCGGTGATTGACCACCACCCATACCCGGCGACGGAGATGAGAAATCCATTTTTTAAAAAATTCCAACTGAAATACAACCAAAAAACAAAACACCGAACAGATTGGCAAACAAAAATAGAATCAACAGATATTTAAATTACACAAAGTGAGACAAAGATCTAGAGATACCGGAAGGAAGACAAGAGAACGGTTGAAGGAGTTGTCAGGACTAGTGGAGGAAATGCTTTTTTCTCTCTCTCTTTTATTAGGGTTTCGCTTTTTAACGGGCTTACCGGGATATATATTTGGACCGAATAATAGAATTTTGGGCCTGTTTCGATAGAATTAATTTTTAAATATTTTTAAAAAATCTGATTTTTTTTTTTTGGTTGAACTGCATTGGAAGATGTCTTTAGCTATTTTTGATATATATATATATATATATATATATAAAATAGTTGTTCAATTCTTTTTACGATGTTAACAGAAATTCGGGAACAAGCAATTTTTGGCGCAAAAATTAAGCTAATAATAATGATAATAAAGCTGGGAAAAATAATTATTACTTAACTGGATACAAATTATGGATATAGATTGAGATATCTTATGCAGAGCGGTTGTAAAACCACAATTCGAAAAATTCTCTCGGTAAATTTAGAAAGTGATAAATGATACTCTTTAACAGGGAGATCATTTCTTCCATCTAACACCTTCTATTTTACTTTCCTTTGAAAAAAATGCAAGAGAAAAAATAATTAAAAAGAGAAAGTAGCAAAGATCGTAACCATCCTTCTACCACAGTTATTGAGACAGAATTCCAACTTGCCAAATCGTTGTTTCATAAATCAATAATGGATCAATAATGATCTAGGATCGAATTTTAAAGATCAAATGGATATTGAATCATTTAGACTAAGTTCATGCAACATAAACCTCTCGATCCTACACAAGTAGATGGAAATTTGGAAAGATTATAGTTTCATGTATAAGTAAGAAACCTAAGAATTTTCTCGATACATTTCTAGACAGGTTGTTTAGATCGAGTGGATATGATTAGGAACCAGAAAAACTTTTCTGGCCACCTTTGAAGTTAGAAATTGATGCATTCCGGAGTCTCTATGCTAACTTTGATAAAATGAACCTGCTTCATATCATACAGTACAGTAGTGGCTTGGATGGACTCACTAGCGAAAGAGATCTGATCCTGAAAAATGATTTTCATCTGTTTAAAAATTATTGTGGAATGAAAGTACTCTTCGAGAAAACAAATTTAGCCAAAAGTTGATCTAATACTAGTTAAGTGGAATGATGATCCAAAAAAATAATTTTTATTTTGGCTGGACTTCTCTTTGATTCTAATACCAACTGTAATTACATATTAAGCTTCTTTAAATGGAATTTGGCCCCCAAAAGATATTTTTTGCTATAGCCGGTTCCTTTAGCCGCACAACAATCTTTTCCCCCCCACCATGATTTCCCACGGGTGCATATCCTTCTTCTAAAAGTCGTATCTCTCTTCCAATGCCACATCAATCTTCCAGAGTCAAACCTCGACCTGATAATTATGTTGGATACTACAACGGCTCCAGTCCCATCAAAAGTGTTTCTGTTTATATGCTTTAGCCTTCATTAAGAGTGTGCATATTTCACTGAATATGTAGTTTAGTGTCATATTTGTTATATTGGGTCATACCTACTTATCATCTTATGACATTGCTATCGCCTTGTGCAACTATTTGTGAAATAGATGGTGAAGATAAATCACTTCAAGTTCGTTACTTCTAGTTTATCTGGGTACTTTGTCTCAATCTCAGACGCAAATTGTAAAATGGTAAAATTATCAACTCCGTGATGACCATATCCACCGGATATGTTTTCCGACTAAAATGCCTAACTTAACCAACGGACTAAACAGAAATCAAAAGCTCACGCGCCATTGGTCTATCTTGACTTAACCATGCGTTTTACAACAGCATTTTCTACACAACGCGCAAGCTAGTTACAGTTGATAAGGATTACATAAGGGACAAGAACACACGTGATTATGGTTAACTAATGAAAGTAATCAACTAAGAAAAAAATACGTAGCTCAGAATTTTTTTGCACCAGTCAGATCAAAGATTGAATAATCTCATATGTCCAGACATAAATAGAAGCAAATTCATCATCGCAATATAAATCGGTAACATAAATCAAACAAAGAGATCAATACTCAGAGAAGCTACATAGTCGTAGCGAAGGCAGACATATCTACATGGCATCAATTCAGACCGCCCGTCTGCTGGTATCTCATCACAGTTTGATCCGAATAACAAATCACAAGAAAACAAAACTATTCAAAATTCGAATTTGATTAAAAAAGAGTCATGGCATCAGATAATAAGCGGAGATTGTTTGTCAACACTATTATTCTGTGTTTTAAGCATAAATTAATCAATTCATCATCTGCCACCGGAAAGAAAAATCTAAGAACCTAAATTGGAAAAGAAGTTTCGGTCGATTCATTTGACGCCAAAGCAAAAGGAGTATGCAATGGGTTGGTAAGATAACCATCTCGATCTCTGCACCCGTTCTTAACCTCTCTACCATTCTTGTGATTTTTTACTCATTGGTAGAGAAGTGGGTCAACAAATGCATTCAAATCAACTAAACTATAGAAAAATTAGAACTAAGATACCTATGCACATAAGAAAACCCGATCAATGTTTCATGAACACACAAAAAAAAAACAACTAATATAAACACAAGAGTGATTTAGGGTAGGAAGTTGCGGTGGTTGTTCTATGATAATTTGGGTTTGATCTTTATATATAGCGGAGATCCTTTTGTTTCTCGCGATCTAGGGTTTCGCTTTTTAAAACCGACTTACGCAGTCATTATAATGGGCCGGACAATAATAATAAAGCCTGTTTTAGTTTGACCCATTATGATACTTTTAAGGTTTAACGGATCTCCTTATTTCCCACCAAGAGCGCGGAGAAAGCTTCGCCCTTTTCTTTACAAGCAAATTAGAGGCGCGAAAATCAAATCTTTTGGCGGCAAAATCGTCGAGCGATATCTCTACTTCTCCTTTTCGAACGAACAGATCCATCTCAGGCACCGTTTAGAATTTCTCTATCACTTTAGCCGGAGATTACAATCGGAGATGGTCACCGACAAGCAGCTTTCTCCTATTGGAGGATCGAGTGTCCCTGTCCCGAACAGGATGCTTAGGCTATTGAAGAAGGCTACATCAATCTCTGATTTATGTCCTCCTGGTTCCGGAGAAGCCGACGGTGAAGATTTGGGTAAGGATGGATTGCACTCTGCGAAGGGTTTCGATGGGGTTGAGGAAGAAGAAGAGATGCGATTCGATCTAGAGGGTTTCGATGGGGTTAACGCGAGGAAGGCTCTTGACTTCGACTCAGTGCCTGAGCTGAATCCCGCGATTGAAGATTTGGGCGAGAAAACTGAAGAGGTAATCTCTGATTTGGAAACGAGAGAGGACACTAGGGTTTTGGAACCGAGAGTACCTGAGATCGATTCCGCATCTGATGAATTGGGTGAGAAACGTGAAGACGAAAACTCTGAAATGGAAACTAGGGTTTCGGAATCGACTGTGCCTGAGATCAATCCCTCATCTGATGAATTGAGCGAGAAAAGCGAAGATGAAATCTCCGAAATGGAAACAAGAGAGGAAACAAGGGTCTCGGAATCGAGTGTACCTGAGATTGATTCCGCATCTGAGGCATCGGGGGAGAAAGAGGAAGACAACGTCTCTGAAATGGAAACAGAAGAGGAAATCAGTGTTTGGGGATCGAAGGGAGTTAGAAAGAAGCGACCAGTTCTAGAGGCCAGTGATAACCAAGGAAAAGAGACCAAGAGGAGCAAGAAGACTGTTGATTTTGATGAACTGCCTACCTCTACTGCTTCCATGAACATGACTAAGAAGGTTGCTCTTTAAGTTCTTATTACTTTCATCTTAAGCTTACTACTGCAAGATATTCGATTGTTTGTTTCCTTCTCCTGGATTCACTCTTCTTCTTCTCTGCCATAGGAAAGAAGAGAATATCTTGACCAGCTTCGTGCAGAAAACCAGAGACTCTTGCGAGGTAAGACTTATTAAATACACTTTATCCGTTCATGCAATGTTTTCTTTGGAACTGATTGTTTTTGTGTGACTATTGTCTCTTGATTGGTGCTGGTATAGAAACTCGTGATGCTGCTTTTGAACCCGTCCCTCTTGTGCGTAAGCCCATTTCGTCCGTCTTGGAGAAGATTCGAAGAAGAAAAGAGGAGATTTCAAAGCAGTGAGTTTGATGTTTTCCCCTGACTATTGTCCCACCAATCACCGTCTCTCTTAGTAACCATGTTGAGTCTTAATCACTTACGCTTTTGGCAGATTCCTTAGCAGGAAGAAATCCAAATCAGAGGACATATATGACGGTCCTTGTGAGGAGGACGTGAAGGATTCTGAGGAGGTTGTAATGGAAGAGAAGAATGAAGATGTGAATTTGGAATTTACAAGCAAGCAAAACCCTGACGGAGAGGATTGCTTGGAGGACTCTGCTACTCCATTGGGGAACTCAGACAGTCCATCTAACAAAAAAGCTGAAAGTAACTCTACTCAGCAGGTGAGGCAGTCAAATATTGTTAGATCCTTGCACAAATAGGAACTTGTTTTCTGTTTTGTTGATTGGGTTTCTGTTTTACTCTGTTAAATTTTACATGCATGATAATGTGAACAGGTCATTTCATTCCCATTTTACAAATGCTAAGTTTATGCAGTGGTTCAAAAGCTAGTTTTTTTTTTTAAAAAAAAAAAACAGATCAAAGCTGACTGTCTCAGTCATTTTTTGGTTAGGATCCATCCTTGCGCTCTCAAACAACTAGCTCTGGAGAAGAAGTTTTAAAGAAGACATCAACCAGATCTGTTGAAGAAGTGATTACACCATCGGTACTTGCCAAGAATCTCAAACGGAACCCGTATCCCGCACCTGACAAGTGAGTCTCTCTTTAGATCTGGTTACATGCGGAATAACACTGTACATGTACATGTTCGTTTGTCAGTTATCGGAAAACTTTACATAACACAATCTTCTGTATCCATAATATTCTATGGACAGTTGTTACATTCAGTACATGAATCGCTCGTGTTTTGGGACATAATCAGCAAAGCCAATTGTCTTGTAGGGTTCAGTTGCATAGAGTATTCTTAGTCTTGTTTTCTATGGAATAACTAATTCCCATCTGCAGTTCTGAAGAAGCTGAGTACACTAAGGAAAGTTATGATCCTGAGACCCATGATTTATCTCCTGGAGACCCTGTTAGAAAGTTTATTGATGAAGTTGCTGAAGAGGAAGATGACAGCGACAACGATTTACTCCGGTTCGAGGATGATGATGATGAAGACGAGGATGAAGAAGATGACGATCTCAGGGATATGATTGCCAGTCAATTTAAGGAAGATCCAAGCGACAAAGATAAACGTAATGAACTGCATCAGAAATGGCTTGAGCAACAAGATGCTGCAGGGACAGAGAAGCTCTTACATAAGCTGAAACGAGGTTTGCAGCAGGACAAAACATCATTGCTTGAAGACGATGACGCTGATGATGATGAAGAGATGGCTGAAGATGCTGCTGATGAAGAAGTGACAAAGCCTGAAGCCAGTGAAGATGAAAACGAAGAAGATCCGAGTCATGCAACTTCCATGCGAATGAGGATAAAGAAAATAAAAGAAATGATCCCCTTAATGTTCACAGATGAAGATGACGTTTATGTGTCATCTGACGATGAGGAAACGGAGAAGAAGCTCCTGCAGCAGCGGTTGTACAAGAAAAGATTGGTAGGTGCTCCACATTTCATCAGTTTTCCATCATATCTCTATATTCTGAAGAATGAAAAGTTTGTTTAATATTGTCGCTTGTGCTAACCCAGAATCTCAATGACTGTTGTTTGGCACAGGAGCAAAAGGCCAAGTTCTCATCATCTACCGGGGATGAAAACTCTGAGGAAATTCTTCGCCACATCAAGAAGCCTGAGATCGGAAAGAAAGCAAAACCTACTTGTAAGATACCACCAAAGTCTCTCCTCCCTTTATACTTAATCATCAGTTGAGTTCTATTGCTTATAACCAACTTTGCTTTAACTGTCCTCAGCTTTTAAAGATAAGGCACTCATGGGATTAAACAAAAACCCCGCTGCATCCATGGTATATATAAGCCTCTTCTTCAGTTACTTTCGTTGGTAGAGAGGTCACTGTTTAAGACTATAGTTAAAGGACAGGACACATATTGCAACTTACTCATGCCATGAATCTTTTGCAGGCATCGTTCTTGGGTAAACTTACAAAGAGTTCTATATCAGAAGGATCTCGCAAGCGGGGATCAAACGTTGTCCGTGGCTATATATTCGAACGTGATGACAGTAACAAAAGCTTAAACTCAGTGCCAGAGGAACCTTCGGTTCCAGAGACGGTAAAGCTCTCTCTCTCTATTAAATTGTCACAATATCCATCAAGGTTTCTGGTGCACATTAATATATTTTTGTCAAAACGGTTGCAGATTGTTCAAGAAAAGAGCCGACCAAGAAGAGCTCCAGCAAAATTCACCGCCTCACAGTCACAAGAGAGATCAACAACATCACAGGCGACGACGACGGCAGAGGAGGAGAAGAGCACGAGGCAACGAACAACCTTGTACGAGATTCTAAAGATGTCTTCAAAGAAAACTAGCTTCACTTCAAGCGAGACAGTGATAAGTAGCAGCCACACTGAGTCTATATTTGCTGCCTTTAAACTGGATACAAAACCAGTTAAGACGAAACCACAAGTAAATACCTTCTTCCTCCTCTTATCGAATCTATTCTTGTCAAAGCATTTCTTAATTATTTTTTTTTCCTTAGTTTCTTAACTGTTTTTTTTTCTTTATCTAACGAATGTTTTTAACAGGGACAGAGATGAAGTCAGTTAAAACATCTTTTAAAAGAGAACTGTGGCGATGAAACTGCACGTGTGATGAACGTGAATCACTGGATCATGTCGATTTGTGTTTATGTGGCCAATATTCACGATGGTGGTAGGACCGTGCGGTTTGGCCTTTTCTTAATCAGATTCAAGTCTCATTTCTCAAAGTACATAACTTGTCGTTGCTGTAACTACAGTGAGAGATTAGATCATCCATCGTAGTCATTCGAATCTGTTGGATTGGATTTACTATCCAAAGTTTTTTGTTTTATATAGTCAATATCTTCCAGTGAATACTGATTTAAAAGGTATAACAGTTATTCAAGAATCATTCAAACTCACATCAGTAGTTTTATTAGATGCTTGAACAGCAATAGTCTTACGTGGTCGATGCGCTGGAACGGGCCAAAGCTTACGGATTCACATCCGAAGGCGAAGTCATTAACGTATTGCTTGGTGACATCATGAACTTCAAATGTAGAGTGAGATCAAAGAAGTTACAAATAGAGACAGTAGCATAACAAGCCATCAAAGGCTATCTTTTTGAGAAAATCTTTGTAGACAATGTACCCACTCAACATAACGTTCGTACGACTGGTATTGTGTTGGGTCAGGGCTTGATTCAGCTGGGTTTGGTAATAGAAGAGAGAGCTTGTTTGGTAATAACAAAGCTTTTTTTTTTTTGTTACCGGGTCAATGCTTGAAATTTTTGTCTTTTATAACACTTCGGACACATCTTGTTAAGTCAACTCTTCTCGGTTTGAATCCTACTGTAATTTTCTTGTGAAAGTCTCAAGAAGATCAGGTTAAAATGATATATCTATCTGTCTACCTATATCTATAAAAATCAGTTTACTCCTTCCTGAGCGATACACTTTGGATTACATGTAGATAATTCGGACGCTGCTAAAATGACACGTGTCCATCTTTAATTATACGGTGCGTTTCGTTTACAGCACAAACTAAAAAGGGGCTTCATATTTCGCTCTTTGATTCCAGCCAGGTATCGAGATACCCTAAGCCTCACAACTCGCGTTCATACGGAATTCAGGGTTCATCCCATTCTTTGTTCTCCACCGTTCGAGAGTTTCAGATGGTGGAGTCGACGTGAGGAATCTATTCGACGGTTTAGATCACGTCGTTTTATCTTCCAGGACGGTGTGTAAGACGAATCATCATTGAGGAATCCATGGTCGAGTTTCATTGGTCGTTTCTTATGAGAGTCTTCTCCTCTGAAACTTACTGGATGCCATTAACAACCATCTTTACTTCTTTGACCACAGTAGGCATGATGAAATCATTCAGAGCTTATTATCTCTCTTGAGCTGTGGATTACACCTATAAAAAGGTCAGCTTTCTTCCATCAACACGTACTCCTCCTCAATTCTGAAGTTATTTCGTTCTTCAATGAATTTGGCAAGCAAGGAATCTCTCTCTCTCTCGCTATGTTTACCGGTTGAATCGTTTTAATGATGGTGATTTACAGGAGACAGGGCCAAAGCAACCAAAGAAAGATCTTCCGAGCATCTCAGGGTTTCGGCTATTCTTGCTTGCCTTAACAACGGCAGCAGGGAAGATAGCAGTTCTTGCTTGGCTCAACTGCGGGGATTGGAGTATGGTGAATCGAGAGTGGTTGGGGCAGGACGACGTATTCGGCTTAAAGCTCCGACGAGGCGATGACAAAGAGCGAGTAGAACATTACGCACATTGACCGTATCAGTTCAAAATACTTGCTTTGACTTATAACGTTCAGAAGTCCAGCGAGAAGGTGTTGAAGGATCCAATGAAACCATCACAAAACAGTAAGAATATGAATATGTTTCTGACAAGAACTCTGTTTGAATTGAGCACAAAGCTAAATATCTTTATGACGTATCAGGTTCTTCTTATGTCTCTGAAAGCTGGAGTCGAACCATCACATTCGGTTGATTGGATTGAAGGAAAAAAACATCTTTCTATTTTCAAATCGGAATTAGGTTAGAGCCAGTCACTGTTGATTCTTTTTGCTACTGATAAGATCGAATTCTGCTCATGAAACATGCGTTTGAGACAAATCCTCTGATGCCCCTAAATGTCAAAATCCAATCTCTGAAGGACCTGATCTAATTTCTTTAATAAACTGATTTATTTTTAATGCAGAAATTAAGATGTTTACTATTTTACCCTCTGAAAACTAATCTTAAAGCGTTTCACTTATTCTTTTTTTCCTTCTTTCTCTTTCTATCTCTCCGACGGTTTCTCCTCTCTTCTCTCTTTCTCTCTGCGATTTTTTCTCCTTCTCTTTCTCTCTGCGATTTCTTCTTTTTTTTTTTCTCTCTGCGACTCCTCTTTTTCTTCATTCTTCTTGTTTATTCTTCTATATTCTTTTCTATCAAATCAAATCTGCATTTTTCGGTTAACCCTAGATCTAGAAACTAAAAGAGAAACAAATCTGCGGCAGCTCACAGCCTAATGCGACGAAGAAGAAGGTGACGGAAACGGAAAAGAGAAGGTGGCGACTCTACCTGAGCTTGTTATGCAGCAGTTGAACCTAGGGTTATGGATCTACAATCCTAGATCTACAATTCTATTTGGGGTTTTTAGGGTTCTTCATGTTCTGAGTTTGTCTAAATATATTTTAGGGTTCTTAATGTTCTACATTTGAAGGATTCTTGTAGGATTTGTGTTTTTATTCATTTCATCTTCACATTTGGATTCAGTATAAGTTGTTGACTCAGTTGAAGTAGTACTTAGTATTACGTAGTAAAACCAGTAGAACTTAGTCGAACTCTGTATAACTAACTCATCAGTAGTACTCGGTAGTATTTAGTGTTACTCTGTATTACTAGTATAACCAGTATAACTTAGTAGAACTTGGTATAACTATGCATGGAGTAATACTTAGTATAACCAGTAAAACTCAGTATAACTACATTCAGTATAACTTAATAATACTCATGAATACTCAGTATACCACTATAACCAGTATAACGAGTATTACTAGTATAACGAGTATTACTAGTATAACCAGTATAACTTAGTATAACCAGTATAACTCAGTATAATTTAACATCAGTATTACACAGTAGAACGAAGTATAACTGGGTACAACTAAGTAAAACTATACGGTGTAATGTCGTATCCGAAATTTGAAAAATCGAAAATTTGAAATTTTCAAAATTTGAAAATTTGAATTTTG
The DNA here is from genome assembly GCA_018703725.1 of Brassica juncea. Lineage (NCBI taxonomy): Eukaryota > Viridiplantae > Streptophyta > Magnoliopsida > Brassicales > Brassicaceae > Brassica > Brassica juncea. The sequence continues at coordinate 32,413,393 of CM031937.1, forward strand.
AAATTTTTAATTTAAAAATAAATATTTCGAAAATGTAAAAGGGCAAAATCGGATATTCATATTTCATTAAAGCAATGAGGGTATAGGAGATTTTAGAGACCCATAGGAGATTGTCTTACCACAAATGGGGGCATGGAAGAAGTTGACTCCGTGCGTTTCTGTTTGTTGTTATGGAAAATCTTCAGGATGTATGTGACTTTAAGATCGAATTCTGCTCATGAAACTCTATATCAAAATGTATGTGCAAGTATCTAACTTTGTATTTGCTTATCTTATTGAATATCAGACTCATGTAAGCGATAGTAACAGTTGTATTTTTTTTTTACCTCTGTTGTGCAGATGAAAAGTTGCAAAGCTGGAGATGCAGATGAATGTAAATCAGGGGAAGCTAAAATAACAAAACAGAAACATGATTTTGCAAAGCTTGCTTTTAGAAAGAGCTGTGAGGTACCTTCTCTTGAAGCCAGATTTGTGTGGTATGAATTAAAACGCATAAAAGGCAGATTGGATCGAAACTCATAAATGCAGCTTAGGAGAGCTTCAGGAAGAGATTCTATCAACTAAGCTTAGCAAGCTGCACAAGCTTACTTCATTATTCTTGCCTGCTCTTTTCCTTTGTTGATTAGCGATTGAAGTCCACGCTTTTCAAGCAAAAGGGTTATGTCACTATTCTTGCTCGCTCTTTCTGTGAACTGTCTACAAAAGTTTGAGCTTATGTTTCCCTATTTGTGTGGGTTATAACAGAAACTGAGAAGCCCCAAGAACATAAGCTCATGGAAAAGCCATTGCCGCAGGAACTGATGAAAATTCGGTCTCTGTGGAAGATTGGTAGACTGGTAGTCACGTTAAAAATGTTGATTTTGGTTTCCAGGATAAGGTGGGTTACTACTAACTAGAACAAAATCATGACAAAGGATATTGTTTATATTTGCCCCTGTCAAAAATTGTATTTTTGCATGTTAAGAATAATATATGGGTCAGTTTTACATGAGAAGTGCGTATGGGAGGATGAAGAAGATGAGTGATATGGCTGATTATGCTTTCCTTTGGTATACATGTGTAAGTGCATGTAGATATGACCATATATGCAAATATATTATTAATAATATGCACAAAAGTATTGAGAAAAACAAGAGTGAAGAAGTGAGATTTAATTAACTTCTCAACATCGCTTCTGCTAATTACAGCCCGAAGAAGCATTGCCCAGCCCGAAGAAGCATTGCCCATGACAACTTAGATGGTATGTATGTGACCAAGAACTTAGAGAATACATGCTATTACTAATCCCGAGTAACTCTGTTTCACGCAGATATTCTCTCTTAATTAATCACATGTTATAATCATTAGTAAGCATGTAGGAATCAATAAACATACAGAAGTCAAAAGAACTTTACCCAACAAGAGTAACCAAAACCAGTTTTTTCTTCAACTTGAAAACTTAGACTTGTGGCTCAAATACCAACCATTACAAAACTAAAACCATATTCAAAAAGATCTAAAATTTGCAAACAAAAAAACTTTAAAAAATGTTTGGATCTTTTTCAGTTGTATCAAAGAGTAGTGATAATAAAAAGTTACCTTTCAAGAAGAAAAGCACAAGAGGACTGATGGGAAAAAATAATGCAAAGGTGCAGAAGATTGCTAAGAAGCGAGTCGACACCAAGAGACAACAACTGACTAAGTAGTCAGTACCTCCGAGTTTCTGGCGTAAATACTTGAGCTCCGGCCAGTCCTCCGATTATTCCAACTACTTTAACATCTCTCTCATCATCATTTGTCAACACAAAACACACAAGCAAAAATTTAAAAAACAAAAAGAACAGTAACAGCTGAATCAGTTGGAAAGTGAATGTCTTTCCTTCCATGTCTGTGATAAACGGAGGCACCTAGAGTCTTCAGGGTTTACTCCTAGAAAATCAGAAAGACATTTTACCTCTTCGGTGCTTTTATTTTGGATATCTTTATGTGGTATAAGCGTTTGCTTGAGTTAATATTTTCTCCCTATATATTCTTACTTCTTCCCTTTGAAAACATGTCATGCATTGCATATGTTTTATGGAGGGTCTCACCATTATAGCTTTTTGGAGAAGTTCAGATTTTTATTTATATAAAGACTTTTTGGTGTATTTTGTTTGACATGTGAAATAAGACAAACTCAAAATCCGGTAGAGGTTTAATATGTCACTATGACTTTTTGTTTTGAAAATATGAGTTGTATCATGTAAATTCATATCACATGATCATAGATTGACTTAGAGCAACTCCAACAACAGGTTTTTGTGGAGTTCTAACAATTAAAAATAAATAAAAATCAATTAAAGGAAGAAAGAAAAGAATGAAAAGTTCTTAAAACTCAATCTTTTAGAACCTATTAACAACCTTAAATAACACATGTCACTTAACTAACATTTTATCTATTAAAAAAAAATCAAAACAAAAATCTGAAATTATAATACTAATTTTTAAAGATATTTTCATGGTATCAAATCACTGAGGTTGCTCTTAGTTCTGATATATATATATATACACCAAACATATAGTTTAGTGATTTGTATTACTAAGAATTCAAATTTGCATACACATACTATAGATTTCGTTGGATATTTCTCATGTAATAGAAACTCAAAAATGCAATATGCCAAGACGACTGAGGCAAATATTCAGATTCGCTGAATTCAAATTCGAGCATGATTTCATAGTTTTATTTCAAATGATTAAAATATAATAAACAGTAAAATAAAATTGAAACTTGAATCTTACATTTCAATTCACTGGGCTACATAAGCAACCATAAGTTGCCACTCAAACAACATTAAAAAAATGTGACTTATGTTACTACTTTGAGTAGATGTGAAAACTTTTTCTACTTGTGAATCACAAATTAATTCTTTCTGTCTTCAAACATCCACTTATAAGATTTACCCTTTTGCGCTCTCACATTTTCAAAAGTATTATCCATCTATTTATATTTGTATTTCAGTGTCTCCACCTGTTCCACACTCATCAGTAGTCTGTCTATCACATAATCAGTAACAGAGTGAAAACCACAATCTTCATCTGTAGTCCGTCCATCCCAAAGCACCAACAAAAAAAAAAAAAAAACACAATAACATAGTCACGATAAAAAAAAAACATAGTCACGATCAAAAGTTGAAACTAATAATCAATATCTTACAACAAAATATCTTACCATAAAAGCCATATATCCCGCACTTAGCACAGACAACCCACATCATCCATAAATATTTTAATAAACAAAATTGTATATTTTCAACTCAAAACTTAATGAAAATTTTATAAATTATAAAGAATTATTTCAGTATAGTTCATAAAAATAATATAACTAATAAAATTATCTGGGTGATAATTTATTATATTTTAAATATTTATGAATTTTTTAAAACATAAATTCGATAATCAATAATACTATCAACATATATGTCACAAAATTATGATTTTTTTAAAAAATATTCTGTTTACAACGAAAGTATAACAAGTATTAAGAACATTGTAAAACAATTAAATTTAAATATTTTAATGATCAAAAAATATATAGTTTATAAATAGAATAATAAAGAAAATAGCAAAAAAATTTAAAACAGAAAAATTGTAAAACAGAGAATAATAAAGAAAATATTAAAAATGTTTAATATAAATTATGTATTGGATTAAAAAGGTCAACTATAGTTTTAGTAATGATATGAACATATAAGATATATGTAGTTATACAGTACGAACGATAGACCAATATAAAAGAATCCAACAAAAAACATAGAAAAACAAAATTAGATTATTCAAATAAATAGATTAAAAATCTACACAACCGTAATAAAATAGAACATATCCCCATTAAACTTATTTTAACAATTTTAATATGAAATTTAATTAATTGCAACCAAAAATAAAGATTCCAACAAACAAGTTTAAATAAAGTGATAAAAGATAATAAAGATAAATAATTATATAAATAAAAATTTATCTTAATCAGCAACTTCTTGATCATTTGAAAAAGACCAGTGGCTGATGCGCTCTTCATATTTTGTTCAATATTCAGATCATGACATTCGAAGGGTGATGAAGCTGCAACTCAGGAGGATGAGATGGTTGGGAATGAGTCTGAGGTAAAGAAGAAAAGTGAATCGGAGCTGGAGTTTGAAAAACATAAGGAGAAGTAGAAAGTTTTGAAGGAGAAAGAGGTTGATAATGTTGCGTACAAAGAGAGACAAATGATATGCTAAACAATATTTTGTATTACAAGTCTTAATTATTTAGGATGATGTGGTTTATTTGATAATTAAAAAAATAAATATGTAAATCTTTAAATATTAATGTGGTAAGTTAAAAATTGAATAAAAAAGATAGTTAACATTAACTTTCCGCATAATTTAAAACAATGGATTTCAAAGAAAATTGTGCAAAATGTATTCAAAAACAAATTTATATTAGAAAAAAACCAATTACGTATTTAATCTAAACTATAGTTCCGAAATATTATTATTATTAAAAATAACAGTATGATCTCGTAATTCTTTTCATTATTTGTTTGTTTATAATATTATTTTCTATAATGGTTTTAAATGCTTCATAGATTAATATCTATCTATACTAATAAAGTAGGCTTTTTTATCTCCTTGGGGGAAAAAATGCCATGTGGCATTTTTTTAAATAATTAAAATATTTTTTCAATTTAAATTTAATGAATTTTGGTATTAATTGTGAAATAAATTGGAGGTTTTAAACTTTCCTTCATAAGGTCCAAACGTTTATAGGAGTGTTTTGAATCTGATCCGGACCCGTAGTTAAACCGATAAATCCGGTGACCCAATATAAATCGGATTTGAGTTTTGTGAAAACCCCATAAACACACACAAAAACTCACTAAAACACAATACATGTTGCAGCACAGGTTGAACCAATAAATAATTTTTATTTTACTATTTTTAGTTCAATTTATGTTTTAAAATTATTTTTTATATTCTAAATTTCTAATTAAAAATTAAAAATTTTCAGTTTTATTGACGCCTTCCTCTTCTTCTACACTATAATTTACATTTGCAAGAAAGGTGAATCATGATTGTGCTTGAGCCGCACGTCCGTAAAACAGACTAAAGCACGATGAGGCTTATTATTCCTCTACACTACAATTTACGTTTGCAAGAAAGGTGAATAAATTGTTTTTTATTTAACTTAGTTTATAACAAATCATTAAATTTTTAATTTACAGATCAAAAAGAATAAAATCATATGATCATGTGAATTGCAAAATAGAGTTTTGGATTATTGAAGAAGAAAAACCTGGCGAGCTTGATTATAATAAATTAGAGAATGCTCTTGCTGAAGAATATCCCAAAGATGATGAAGTGACAAATTTAGAAAATTTTGTTAGTAAGTTTTAAAATTTAGAGAAAACCAAAATTAGTTGATGTGATCTGGTGTTAGTTTATTTTTGTTATTGACAATTTATTACAATGATGTTTTAATTTTGGTTTATTTTGGATTGGAAGTTTAATTTTATGTCTTGATTTTTTAGATGTCATAACTCTTATGTTACAATTTTTTAAAATAATCTAAACTATTTCTTAATATTTTGTATGTACACTTAAAATACTTAACTTTAGTTTTTATATATATTTGTTTTCATAGCTAATATATTATTATATAATAAAACTAATTCATTTATTAATCCGCGATTCATCTGCAGTTGATCCAATGATCAAGTGATCCGGTAAATCATCTGATTCAGTGTCCGGGTCGGATTTCAAAACACTGGTTTATAAGATTTCTTTGTATTTGATGTTGACGGTGGAGAATATAACCTCTACAATTCTCCTTCTTTAACGCAATCGACGTAATCGTTCATATAATCAATCCAGAAATCTCACTCATCCCACTATCTCCTATTGAATGCTTCTTTAGTTCTTCTGCTTTCTTAGTTTCATTGTATATGTATAGACAGTGTGAGAGTTCAGACGATAATCCCTTTACTTTTCCCAATTCAATCATTGTCGAATTTCCAGTTTCATTGCTCGGAGTTGAAGACAAATCGGTGTAGAGATATTCAGACTAGGCTACAACAATTTTGGCAAGCCTGAAATGTTAAGAAAGGGGTGAGATATTGGGTTTGATATGTTGTTGATTAATGGAAAGGTTCACCGGTTTCTTATTTCAGTTTACAAGTTAATGATTGCTTACTTTTAAAGTAGTAGTTTTCTTATGCATCATTTCCTTTCTCAGGTGGTGCTTTTACATGCGTTAATCAACTTTCTTAGGTTTAACATCTTCAAACATTTCTTGAAAGAAAGCTCAGTCTATGACATGAGTATTTAAGATTCCAACTAAATTAACTTTTTTACGACTATCGATTTTTATTCTATTTTTATTAACTGATTAGTAACAACTACCTATGCTATTCTACTTTGAACTAAAATACTTCAAACAAAATAATATACTACGGTCGCAAACCAGTATCAAAAAGATTAGAAAATATCATTTTTTTACATATTTTGATTTTACATATTTTTAACATATTTTCTTTACTAAGACCATATAATAAATTATAAATTTAAGTAAGAATACAACATACAAATCCGGCGCGTAGCGCTGGAATATCACTAATAATATCATATAAAATAATTTTTTTTATAATTTTCCGACCGCCCCGACCATAGTTTTTAATATATTATATAATTTCAAGATTCACTAAATGAAACGAGAGAGAGAGAGAGAGAGAGAGAGAGAGAGAGAGAGAGAGAGCAACTATGGCAGTGCCCTTCATCTTCATCTTCTTCCTCTGTTTCTTCCTTCTCATCTTCAGATTCATTTACACTAATCTATGGATACCATGGAGACTCCAATCTCATTTCAAGAAGCTGCACTTAACGGGACCTCGTTACCGGATATTCACCGGAAACTCAAAGGAAGTCACCCGTTTAACGGCGGAGGCGAAGTCAAAGCCGATAGCTTCCGGTGACAACCCTCATGAGTTCGTCCACCGTGTGGCGCCTCACTACCACGAATGGTCGCGTGCATACGGGAAGACTTTCCTCTACTGGTTCGGGTCCAAACCGGTGGTTGCCACGTCGGATCCGAGTCTAATCCGGGAAGCTTTGAAGAGCAAGTCGTTTGATCGAATCGGACATAACCCTTTGTCTAAGCTTCTTTATGCTCAGGGTCTTCCTGGTCTTCGAGGCGATCAATGGGCTTTCCATAGAAGAATCGCTGTTCAAGCTTTCACCATGGACAAAGTCAAGGTACTTAACATTAATCTCTAAACTCTGTATATTGACAATGGACTCAATCTACTGTAGCTTGAACTTCGTTGATATGGTTTGATTTCAAGGTTGTGATCAATGTTCTAAAAATTTGATTTAGGCTATGGCTGAAATCATTTTCTTAAAATTTGATTTATGTGATTCAAATGGTTAGAAACAATTTAAATCCATTTAAATAAATCTAAATTGATCGAATTTCTTTAAATCAAACAATTATGTTAGTTAAAATTTACAAATTCGTTTTATCTCTTTCATTTTTGTATATCCAATTTTGATAATTTATCAATATCATTTGATAATTATATCTAAAAACTAAAATATATATAATATAAATTTGAAATACATTAAAAAAAGAAAAAATCAAAGGTTGATCCCACATAGGCTTCAAATAATCTTCCTAGTTGCTGGTTCTTAGCTCCTAGCAATTTTTTGATCACTGGTTGTGATTAAAAGGTAAGATTTTTATTGCAGAGGTGGGTGCCGCAAATGGTGGCAAGTACCATGATGTTTGTGGAGAAGTGGGAGGAGATGAGAAATGGAAAAGAGGAGGTTGAGCTAGATGTACACAGAGAGATACACAGTTTGTCTGCACATATGTTATCAAGAACAGCTTTTGGGAACAACGTGGAAGAAGGGAAGCGAATCTTTGCGTTGCAGGAGCGTATGATGCGTCTCTTCTATCTAGTTCGATGGAGCGTTTACATCCCCGGGTTCAGGTAAGTCTTCTAGGGACACTCTCCACTAGTTTTTAGAGAACAAGTACCTTAATGCTCATTTCAATAATATGCTGGTTTAGATTCTTGCCATCCAAGACTAATAGAGAGATATGGAGGATTGAGAAACAAATCCGTGGTTCTATCCTGGGACTCATCGAAAAAAACAAAGCAAGAGACGCGGAGATAGCTGGAACTCTGCTTCAGGCTTTTATGTCTCCTTACATCAATCAGAATGGTCAAGAAGAGAAGCTTGCGCTTGAAGAAGTTATAGATGAATGCAAGACTTTCTACTTTGCAGCTAAGGAAACAACTGGTGATCTTATGGCATGGGTTTTGGTCCTCTTAGCTATGCATCAAGAGTGGCAAAGCATTGCTCGGGAAGAAGTTATGCGTGTCCTTGGATCTACCGGGTTACCCACTCCAGATATCTTACAAGACCTTAAGACAGTAAGTCATTAAGCTCAGCAACTTAAGAAATGGTTTTGCAAGAGGTATACTGATATCTAATCTTTATAACAGTTAGGTATGATCATCAATGAGACACTCCGGCTCTACCCTCCAGCGATGACAATTAATCGTGACACACTTAGGAAAGCTAAGCTTGGAAACCTCGAGATTCCAGAAGGAACTCAACTCTATCTATCAGTTGTCGCGATGCACCACGACAGAGAGACATGGGGAGAAGACGCAGAGGAGTTTAACCCGCGTAGGTTTGAAGACACTAGGAAAGAATCAGCTCTGTTTGTGCCGTTTGGTTTTGGGGCTAGGACTTGTGTGGGACAGAATCTCGCAGTGGTTGAGGCTAAAACGGTTCTTGCAACGATCTTGAGGCATTACAGTTTCAGGTTGTCTCCAAGTTATGTCCATGCTCCTGTTTTGTATGTGACCTTGCAGCCTCAAAAGGGTGCTCATCTTCTCTTTAGCAGGATTTGAAGTTCTAAAAAAAAATGACTAGGAAGATGTTCCGGTTTGTATCTCGGTTTTATTGTTGAGTGTTGACTCTTTTGAAACTTCATAAGAAAGGCACATTGTTGAGTGTTGACTCCTTAGAATCTCCTTATGCCTTTAATGATGAATATTAGTTTTTGTTTTGGATTAGTAAGATAAAATCTCAAAGGTTACAAGAGGCTTTGCTTTAATATTAACATTCATTTGATCACATGAAGGTTTTTATCAGACTTGGCTACTGATGGCAATGGTTGGTTGCAGAGACAGAGTTCATCTTATCGGCTGTGTCTGCGTCTGCATTGTCTTGTTCCTCAATGGCTCTGATTGAAACAGAGATGGATGCTTGTTATGCAAGAAAACAAGGTAGGCTCAGTTTCATCTGTGGTTATAAAATCTTTTAAGAACCTATTTTCCTTTCTGTACCATGAATATTTTTGTATCCTTTAGTTTAAAACTGACCAAACGTTTGACTCTGTATTATCTTCTGACCACACAAAAAAAGAAAATTATGAGAGACAAAAAAAGAAAGCAAAAAGAGGGAGAGAGTGTTAGGTTTTGGACATATATGTGTTTTATCCACAACAAAGGAGACGTTCGGATCCTCTCTATAATAACTCAAAACACTCTTTTGTATGTGGCTTCAAATCAAATGGACCCCACACTTACCTTCCTTCCTGTCTGAACAACCCTCCAATGTTAGATTCTCTGTGTTAGCTCTGTCAAGTTCTCTTTTGTGCCACTACTATGCAGACACTACCAAACTCACCACCTCTCCTGCGTCATCCCGGCGGTGGCGACGATGACGTGGACATAGACTTCAGGGATGTGTTTGGTGGTCCACCTAAAAGACGGTCCAAAGCTATTGAAACCACCAGTAGACATAGCTTCAGTGATATCAGGCGGCGTGACATCATCGTCGACAACAGCGCGCTGATTCTCCGAGACGAGAAGCCTGTCTTCGGAGAAGATCCGTCTATCCGTCGTCGTTTCACTGCTGACGACTTCTTCGACGATATCTTCAGAGTGAATGAATCATCATCTTCATCTTCACCGCAGAGGAAGATAAAGTATGAAGGAGAAACGTTCGGATCATCTCTTCCGGGTTCTCGGATCCTTAGCCCTGCTCGTCCTGTCCCTCACAAAGCCGAGTCTCCTGGGACTTCTTTCCCTGCACAGTTCAGGTCGTGTTTCTTAACTTATTTTCATAACTCATTGATGCTAATATTATATTTTTTTTTTTGTTTTTTTGGAGTGTTGAGTATTGACTTTTGTTTATCAGTCTTCGTGCAAAGCTAATCAAAGGGACAGAGATGCCTACATTTGGTTCAGCTGCTCGGAGTTTGAGCAAGAAGAAGGAAGCTGCTTCGAGCTCTCCTTTGTCAAGAACTTCTAGCAAAGCTGATATGGTGGACTCTACTGCTAATTCAGATGCTCCAAAGGTTGTTAACGGGAAAGGGAGGCAGTTTCACTTCTCTATCTACAAGTGGCCTAATAAAGGAGTTCCTGTTGTCATGTGGGGTAGTTCTAGATTGAGCTCTATGGCTAAAGCTGAGGATGCAGCAGCACCTAGTGATCTGCGTTCTACTTCTATTGAGAAAGCTTATAAAGATGATGAAAGAGAAAGACAAAGCTCACAAAAGCGTCCTGGTGTTCAGAAAGAAGAAGAAGAGATGTCTGAACAAGCCTTCTCTAGCAATGTTTCGAAAGCACGTGAGGCTAATGTGAAACCTCTACATGCGTTTTTAGATGTTAAGGACGAGAGACAAGGTTGGTTTCGATAGACATATGTATGTTTGTTTGGCTTAGCCTTCTTTTGTGGGCTTTGTTGAGTTCTTTGTCTTTGCAGGTGAGGATATAGTGTTAGAGAAGGAAGCAAGAAAAGGTAAAAGCAAAGCGAAGAGCATGCGAAGCTATGCAGGAGTCGATTCAAGAAGCAAAAAGAAAGCACAAGGCACTAGAAGTTCTTTGGATAGCCCGATGCCTGATGAATCCAACTTCGCAAGTACATCCTCAGCACAAGAAGCTGGCAAAGATGGAACCAAAGGAAAAGTGATGGACTTTGTTAAGATTTTCAGTCAAGGAGCAGCAGGTGGGGAAGCTCTTGGAAAAAGCTCTAGATGGAGAGCTAAAGAAGTTCCCGTGACTGATACCAGTAAAGACGGTGCTAAGGCCAAAGAAACTGTAAAGGTTACTACTGATCATCAAAAGAAATCAAATCCAGTTACACCCACCATGGTTTGTGTTTCTGCAAATCAAGATATGTCCTCTATGTTTTACTGTGGTTTGTTGTTTCTGATTCCTTGTGTATAATCTCATTCCTGCAGGACCAGGATCAGAAACCTTCACAGGGAACTCAGAAAAAGGTGCCAGATAGTAGTAGTAAGCCTAGTGTTGTTACTGAACAAGAGGAGAAACAGGAACCTAGCACAGGTAGGTTAATCTTGGATTGGTGTATCTGATTTAAACCTTCTTCATAACACTTCAGAAACTAAACATCATCTGAGCTCATCTGTCTTTTTCTTCTTCTGTCAGCACATGTTACCTCAGAGGATATAGACGAGCCCTTCCATGTTAACTTCCTGGTAGACATAACTTTACATACACTTCAACCTTCAAGTTTTCACCAATCTTTAGCTTTTATGTTTACTTGTAATGTGCTGCCTCAGGTGGAGGATATAACACAAGATGAGAACAAAATGGAAGAAACCAGAAATGATGCTGAAGAATTCCAGGTAATAATATTTACTGCAACTGCAAAGACATATACTCTTTTATTCAGAAAAAAAAAAGCCTCAAAACAAAATGCAAACATGTATAGAACATCGATGCCAAAATCCGCAAGTGGTCAAGTGGTAAGAGTGGAAACATTCGGTCTCTTCTGTCTACACTGCAGTATGTAAGTATTCACACTAGAGGTGACATGTTAAGTCTATGCATTAAGCCTATTTGCACAAGTTATGGAAGGTTTAACTTATACAGATTCTATGGCCCGGGTGTGGATGGAAGGCGGTTCCACTCATGGATATGATCGAAGGCAACGCGGTTAGAAAATCGTACCAGAGGGCATTACTAATCCTTCATCCAGATAAGTTGCAACAAAAGGGTGCTTCTGCAAACCAGAAATACATGGCTGAGAAAGTTTTTGAGTTATTACAGGTAGGTTTGACTCACAATCTAATAAGTGTTTATGATGATTATTTTTAAAAAAAGAACGTTGCAGGATAAGGATTTTTGGAATCTTAAGTCTTTTCTCTTTTGTTTGGTTACAGGAAGCATGGGACCATTTCAACACTCTCGGACCGGTTTAATTGGAAGACAAATCTTTAGTCTTTTAGTTCCATACACAAACGCTATATGCGTTATTAAAAGTGTACAGTACAGTTGTGTTTCTGGAAATCAAAAAATATGTTGCAGAATTTAAATTTGTCACACAGCATCACAGATTTATTTGCACCAAATTTTGTGTATTGTGATGAGAGATATCTTCACTAATCATAGAAGGCTTTAAAGAGTTTTAAGTACGCAGTTAGGGCCGTATATTTAGTTGGGCTAAGCCCATTAAAGAGTAGTTAGTGGTTAGCCGTTAGAAAGAAAAGGTAAAAGAGAAACGGCAGGCCACCAGCATAAGATGAGGTTGAGGTGGAGACGTGGAGTTGGTGATGAGATGGCTTTTACTTAACGGTAAGCTACTTTTTAACTTCTACTTAAAGCTTTTTCAATTTCCCGTTTGACCCCTCACTCTTATTCCAACACCACACAACATTTCACCAAATCAGAGCCCGACTCTCTGCCCACCTCTTAATGACCTTTATACACTCTGTTAGTCCATCAAAGAGCGAATTTATATATGGTTATGGTATAAGTTTATATGGCAACTCTTACAATAATACAGTACTTGATAAAAAAAATATATATATATATATACAGTACTAATTGGGGTTTCTTTGTGTTATCCATTCTTGTAGAGGTGGTTAAGTTTTTTCTGGATTAACTGGTGAACACTACAAAAGACTGAAATAAATAAAGTTACAAATAATGAATAGTGAATAAATAATGAACATTACAAACAAGTAATAATTACACAATTTTTTAACCCAAGAAAAAAGAGAGAGGGGTCAAATCAAATTAGTTTATTACAATCATTGTACTTGGCCTTCTTCAAGGAAGCCCCAAAAGCTGTGATTGAGCACGAGCGACTGAAGCAGTTAATTCGAGGTTGGAGTAAAAAATAAATGTACTTGTTTCGTTAACTTTTTACTGTATATGGGGTCAAAGTCATAAGGCATGTGGTAGACTTTTGGTGCATTTTCCAAAACATGCTTTGGAGTTTTAACTTTTTTAACCCTCTTATTTTAATTCTAAATGACAAAGCGCGGCAAACTTAATCAGTTAATTAATGACAGTATGACACAGAAAAAGCGTAATTCTCACGGCTCTAACCATTTTCTCGGTGTCCCTATCTGTAACAAAAAAAAAGAAAGATAAAAACAACCGACACGCAATCAAAACACTCACCGGCTATTACCGGTTTCGTTACATCAACCCCCCCTTTAAGTCCTTTTCTTTTGTTACCGTTCTGTTTTTAAAAACCTCCCAACTCTCCTCATACTCTGTTCTATCTCTCTCTCTCTCTTTCCGATCCCATCTCATTCCTTATCATCAATTCTCAATTTTCTCTTTCCCCATTGTACCCTCACATTTCCTTCGAATTCTCCATTACCTACCCCTCAGTCATGTCTGCACTCACTAAGCTTCGCTCTCCGGTTAAACCAATGGTTGAGCCACGAGCCATCCTCTGTTCAACCGGGAACAGAGTCAAACCTTCCAAAACAGAGATCGCGAAGAAGAAGCCACAAGTGACGAAATCTCCGCCGGATTCCTCCGTGACGAGCAACTTTTCAGCTTCAAATGATGATTCCTCTTCTTCTTCTACGTCCTCGGAACGTTCGTCGGTGAAGACGACAAACTCTAAGAAAATATTAACTCCGTCGAAACGGAACGGATCGGTCGCGAAGCTCAACGGTGTCGTTGCCGTTGGAAACATTCCTCCTGAGAGTCCGGGACCGGTCAAGAGATGCCACTGGATCACACCTAACTCAGGTCTGTTTTTGTCTGACAACTTCTTTTTTCCTTCCTTTGCCTCATTTAACTTTAATTTAAATTTTTCACATTTTCCTCTGTTTATTTTGCCAAAAAAAAAATAAATAACGCAATAATTTCGTGAATAACGAGGAGGTGCTGTTTCTTTGTTCTTTGTTAAAAAGAAAAAATAAAAACATTTTACCCAGAGTGGAGATTTCTTGTCCCTCTCGCACATTTAATAAGCCATTCACATGGCTTTGTATGTATTTTCGAAATGTAAAATTCTTTTCGAGTATAGTATATGTGTTAAGATTACTACTGGTAACAATCAGTTTCATACATGTCAACAACATATTAATGTCACCCTGCAAAAACAAGGTGTTGTAGTTGAGAATAAAGACAGAAAATAATTGCTGAAAGACTGATAGATATTTATAAGTTTTTTTACCTGGGGGAGTTAATAATAGTGAGTGAGTGATGATTTTGATGAACAGACTCGATCTACGTGAAGTTTCATGACGAGGAGTGGGGTGTTCCAGTTCGTGACGACGACAATAAACTCTTTGAGTTGCTTGTGTACTCACAAGCTTTGGCTGAGTTTAGCTGGCCTTCCATTCTTCACAAAAGAGAAACCTTTAGGTAACATTTTGATTTATGTCTTTGTGGCAAAGAGAGAAAGAGATTGTTCCTTTTGTTTGTTGTGTAAGAACACAAGTGTTTTGATTCTCTTTTTTTTGCAGGAAGCTCTTTGAAGATTTCAATCCTTTAACTATATCAGAATTCACAGAGAAGAGGTTGATGTCTCTTAAAGTAAACGGATGTCTTGTTCTGTCCGAACAGAAACTGCGAGCCATTGTTGAAAACGCCAAATCGGTTCTCAAGGTAGATAGATAGATTGTTACAGAAGTTGTGAGCAATTGACTTAATAGATTGTAAATGGAAAACAGGTCAAGCAAGAGTTTGGATCATTCAGCAACTACTGTTGGAGATTTGTGAACCACAAACCACTAAGAAATGGATACCGCTATGGCCGTCAAGTCCCTGTTAAGTCGCCAAAGGCAGAGTACATTAGCAAAGACATGATGCTGAGAGGGTTCCGCTGCGTTGGTCCTACTGTTATTTATTCCTTCTTGCAGGTCTCTGGCATTGTGAATGATCATCTCACAACTTGCTTCAGGTACCAAGAATGCAATGCTGAGACTGAGAAAGAATCTAAGACCGAACTAGATCTGCTTTCCATGTGACTTGTTTGATCAGCAACTTGAACTACGGGAGTATTAAGAAGTGATAATGACCAGAGTGTGTTTCTATTCATTATAAAATTGTAGCATTTGTAGCTAGTTGTGTTCATTGGTTGTGCCTTTTATTCTACCTAGCTTTGTCTAACTAGTTTATTTGATGATATTGGTTTAGTTTCTTTAACAAAGAAGGTAATGAATTTGCAAGGAAATAAGAATTTTAACATTTTGTGAAAAAAAAAGCAGAATGAGTTTAAGACATGATACATCACTAATCAATTTTGACAAAGACAAGCCACTAATGAAATGTAGCATTTGTTAAGGGAACAGAACAATCATACATCTTATCTACAAATAATGCTTTTTTGAAACCAAATTCATGAATCAAACAAACAACATTAACACTCCCAAGTTCCAATGCTTTGTGCCTCCATGTTTGGATAGTAAGAACATATGAGAGACCTCTATAAAGAACAGACACAAGAAGAAGAAGAATAGCTTCTCACATTCACAAATCAACCACGAGCCTTGGCGTTTCCAAGAGTAAGCTCCAGATCCTCCATACCAACATCATGTATCCTCTCTCCTTCCCACGGCTTAACTTGGCTGTTCTCAAATTTAAACTCAGAGCTTTGACCAATCCCTTGGAACACAGCAGCAGCAGCGTTTGGAGACATCAGCTGAGGCACAGGAGGAGGTCTCACAAGGTTGAAGGTAGGAGAAGTTGGCACCATAGAGCCAGAGAATGGCTGTTGTGCAAACTTCTGAAAGCTTATCCAATGACCAGAGTCAACAGTGGAAGAGTCAGACTCATCACATTCAGGTATTGTAACCGGGGCATGAAACTGGCGGCGTGTGGGACTAGCAGGTGCAGAAACCGCATAGAAAGGATAGTTAAAAGAGGCAATCGATTGTTTAGCGTTGGCCATGGACTGCTTAGCAATAGAGTCCCAGGTAGGCAAGGGTTTAGCGTTCTTGGAAGATGGAGATGAGAGGGGTGGAGTAACTGGACAACTGTTTGAGATTCTGAGGGAAGGTAGAGAGGAAGGAACGGCACCGTTTCTGAGGAAGGGGAAGAAGGTGGAGCTGTTGTTGTTTGGTTCACCACGAGAAGGACTCGGGAAAGAGGAGGAAGATGGGCTGACTTGGTAAGAAGGGATGGGACTTTGAAAAGCCGAAGAGAGAGGACTCTGGTTTTGTGATGAGTAAGGTGTGACTCGAGCTATCTCACCAGGTGGAGGCCTGCATCCCTGTTGACTCAAAATGAAAACAAACATAAACAATGTCAGAATCAAGATTCCAAGAAACAGAACACAACTGATTGAGATTCCAAGATCAGATCCAAACCCAATTGAAATTCTCCATAAAGTCATCAGATTTCAATGTCTATACACAGAGTTAAGGTCAGATCTGGGGAAAAAGTTTTGACCTTTCGATAAGTGGTGCCGTCTTCTTCAACGACCCAACCAGCTTCAGCACAGAGAGCCTTGAGGACCTCATTGTTATCACAATGTTTGGGTAGATTGTAATCACCCTGAGCTCTTAGCCCTGTGTATATCTTAGCAGCAATGGCTCTTCTCCTTCTCTCTCTCCTCCGATTGTTCTCCCTCTCCCTCCACGACGGTTTCCTCCTCGCCGCAGCAGCTGCAGCCGCTGCTGCTGATGTCGACGTAGCCCCATCCGACGTCATCGAAAAAGCTCGGAGCTTTTTGACGGGTGAAGATTTGTGTGAAGGCAGAAGAAGAAGAATGAGAGAATGAGGAGTGAGAAGGTAGTGCCTCACGAGGAATACGCTTTTTCCTTCGCTGGAATCGAAGAAGAAGAATAATCTCTACTAATTAACTTTTTAATGGTTGATTTTTGGTCGTGTGTTCCAGTACTACTGTGAGTTCACATTTTATTTTTATTTTATTAGAATAGAGTTGTCCACTTGTCCTGAGATGGTTTGCGAAGGGTTGAGATTAGCTAAAGGTGTACATAGCAAGATGTGTGGTTGAGTGTAGAGGATGATTAGAGCGCGTGTGTGTGTATGTGTACAGTCAAACTAGTTGCTCTGGTGTTAAATGACTAATGAACAAAATAATACAGAGAGTAAGGTGTGGGGAAGACAATGTGGGTCCCCTTCTTTGTGTGACCCAAAAACACACCATTTGATTGGGGTTTTTTTTCTATCCAAACCAATGAAATAAGTTTATTATGAACCACCCACAACAAATGATTAAAGCCGTGTTTTAAGATAATGATATATTTAAAAAATCAGTTTTTCCTGGCATGGAAATCTCACTCTAGAGATAGAGAATTGATCACCTTTTTGTCCTGGCTGGTTTGTATAATTGTATTGTAAAATTATTCACTAGCTTTTGACTTTTATAACCTTCTTCTTACTTTTACCAATGACACAAATTAAACACATATTGATCCGTCATAGTATTTCTTATGTAATTTCTACGATACTCACATGCTAAATTTTGAAAAACTCGACTAATAGCTGGATTATTCATTTATTTTATCATTTTTATAATATCATTTGTATAGTTCACTGGACATAAGAGGGAAAAGAGGTTGACGATTTGTGTCCCACAGCAAGACCCAGCAGCATATAATCATCCAACAAACACCTGTTGAGTATATTTACACAACATCATCTGAAACTAAGTTTTTTTTTAATAGTAATAGTAATATAATAGAGTAGGAAGGAATGATAATAACAGTCTTTGGCTGCCTGTAATCTTAAAATGTTGGCGGAAGTTACTATTATAAAATGTACTAGTAAAATGACGAATAAAGGTGGAGGTTCTTTCTTGTCAACGAATGTGCAGTTATCACTTCCCAGACATGATAGATGTCATAATTCAAATTTATGTGATTTAAAAAAAATTATGATGCTTATTTATTAGAGTGATAGATTTGCGTGTGAATTGTCTTAAGATTATATAATTAAAAAAAAACGAGTAAGTAACTCTTGGAATGAATGAGAGGGTTTCAGCAACAGTTAAGTAAAAATAAAAGATAACGCCGTTGCCGGGGATCGAACCCGGGTCACCCGCGTGACAGGCGGGAATACTTACCACTATACTACAACGACCTTGATGTAAGCTAGTTGAATGTTTAATCTCTTATCAAATATTGATTAAATCATCACTTACCTCTTTCGTTAACCTCACTATCTGTCAAGTGGTAATATGTTAAGCTAAACCTGTCTTAGGAATCAGTCCATATATAGACTTCTGGTTCTAGTTAATTGTTACGATGCAAATTAGCCAAGTAGGCCTCGTGGGTGAGTGATTCAAAAATAATTCAAATTCATGGAAGACGAAAGGAAAACACCCAACTAGAGGGGTACTATCGTAATTACACGGATGCATGGGCCCGTTAGGCCTGTCTCTTTTTACACAAATATCAGTCAACCATTCAGATTCACGTCGATCGCGTGTATACATTACACAAAAAGAATTTTTATTTTTTTCACACAAAGAAAATTACTAGTGTGTGGCCCTCGTTTTCTTCTTCTTTTTAACAATTTGAAAGCTTTGCAATAGCATACAGAAGTCAGATTCCAAAGCAAAATTAGCACCTAAAATGTTCATAAAGGATTTATTTTTCGGATTCCAATGCAAAATTAGCATCTAAAATGTTCATAAAGGATTTATTTTTCGGATTCCAATACAAATTAGCAACCTAAAAACTAGAGTATGAATTAACATAATACTAACATGTTCTTGATAGAAACAAACCAGTAGATATAAAATTAATTAGTTTACTCTCTACCATTGGAGCTTTTCATTCACATTATGATTTGAGTAAGCACATCTCGGTGTAACACATTAAGACCACATGCAACGGGGGATTTAAATGAGTCCTTAATACAATCCTTAAGTATAATAACAATATAATTTTCGCTAAACTTAAGGAAGGGTCCTAAGCTAAGGATTATTTTCGGTTGATCCTAGATGAGCTGGTGTGATGTGATTCGTTGGGAGAATGGTGTTGTTTCGTATGGGGAAGGAGAAAGCCTTCACTTCCGCGTCTCGAGTAAAAAAAAACACCTTCTCTCTCGAGGCGATAGCAAAGGCGATCGGTAATCCAAACGTCCGAAGGTAAATCCGGCCGTTTAAACTCAATTTTTTGCTTATGGAGTTGATGTAGTTTTGTCGCGATTTAGGTTTTGTGATTGGGGTTTTGATTCGATTTAGGGTTTTCGAAATCGATTTAAGGTTTTCAAATTTGGGGCTTTTGAGTCGATGGTCTTGTAAGACCTTTTCGATAATCTTATGTTGTTTCATCGCGATTTATAGTTCGGCTTTGAGTTGTGAATTGATTTCGGATAACATCATTGGCTTTCATTTTAGAGCCAAATCCTTAACTATACAAAAAACAACAAAAATTAATATACTAATGCTAAATATTCCAATAGTGAGTAACACCATTGGAGTTGCTCTAAAAGACAGAAAAAAATAACGCTCAATTCTCCATTGTGCAAATGGTTGCAATTGCATGACAAAATTCACGTGGCGAAATATGATTGGTAGTTGAGCTAGGAAGGCGGTCGCTATCGTCCTTGTCTTTCTCTTTCTTACTATAGACTCTGCTTTTCCCTCCCTCCCTCCCTCACTACTCTCTGTCTTTCTCCTCAGACAATCAGAAAAAACCCTAATTTCTCTGCTCGATTCCTCTCTGATTCCTCCCTGCTTAATCCTATCGATAATGCATCAACTTCTATTTCAGAGATCGTGAAAATCGAGATTGGTGGGTTCTGTTCCGAGTTCTTGAGAGAAGAAAGCAAAATGCTGGAAGGTGCAGTTGATAACTCAAAGGCCCTCGATGGAGGATTCTCTCAGCTACAAAGCTGCTTCGGAGATTGCAGCAGCGAGGAGGAACTTACGGTGCTTCCACGTCATACGAAAGTGGTCGTCACCGGAAACAACCGTACCAAATCTGTTCTCGTCGGTCTTCAAGGCGTCGTTAAGAAAGCCGTCGGACTCGGTGGTTGGCATTGGCTGGTAAAGAAACAATCATTACCTTTAACTGTGTTTTGTCTTATTACATCTTTGTGTTCGATTTCGTTGAGAGAAAAAAGTTTATTTGAGACAAAAAAAAATATATATATATATATACAGAATCAAGCGTTGAGCTTTAAGCTTTAAGATCAATGGTAGTTTGATGTTGCTGATTTAAAACGGATCAGCCAGCTAAAAAAAAAAAGCGAAAAGACCAAACCGATGGGATTGATTGTCCATAAAAATACAAACTTTATTCTAAAATTCCATCATATTTATTTGAACTCTACACTTTTTGTATTTATTTCAACTCTCTTTTTTTACATTGATCTCATCAAATCTCTTGTGAATCCTTATCCTTTTTCATCTTTTGTGGGTTCAAGCTGGCTTTTACAATTGTTTTACTTGTGATTAATTTAATATAGTTAGGGTTCTTTTTCAGATGGGTCATTTTCACCCACTACCGGAATTTTATCACCTTTGGTTTCAGTTACTTTTATAGATGTTCTCAATTTCATTAGGCTGCTTAATTTATAAGTTTTTTTTATTAATTATAAATTCCTTTCTTTGATCATTAAACACTTCACCGTTTCTCCGGTTTTGGTATATCTTTAATACGTTCTCTTCAAAACCAATGCATATTAATTTACTAATAAGGATATCAAATTCCACCACTTCTTGTCTACCAGCATTCCCATTTCTCAAAAAGTCTCAAGCTTTTACTTGTTTGACTGATTGTAATCTTTTTAATCTATTCCTCATTCTTTTACATTTTATAGGTTTTGACAAATGGAATCGAAGTGAAGTTGCAGAGGAATGCACTTAGTGTCATTGAAGCTCCCACAGGGAATGAAGAAGACGATGATGATCTTGAAGTCGAGCATACACAATGGAATCCCTCTCATATGAGTAAGTTTGGTTTACTTGTCGGAAATCTGTAATTGTCTCATGTGTTAAGAAGAACATGTTCTTTGATTGTCTTTTGCAGCATCTGGTGACACTTTGAAGACTCACAAGGCGAAGCAAAGAGGATACAGATCAGCGCGGTTATCACAAAAGACAATGTGCAGGGCCTTATCTTGTGACTCACACTCAAAAAGCCAAAGTATTACTTCTCGTGCGAACATGGTAATATGCCTTTGGAAATTATGGTATATGCTTTTGAATGTTTTTGGTTATTTACTGAGGAAATGTATTGTGTTGTGTTGACGCAGAAGGTTGATCTTAGTAAGTTGGATATGCCTGCGTTACAGAGATATATACAACATTTTAACCTTGTGAGTCAAGATGAACAATCTCTTTTCTACTCTTTTAGTTACTGGTAAAAGTCTGTGAAAGAGAGTTTTTTTTTTTTTTTGGGCTTTGACAAGATGTGATTCTCTTTTTGTAAGATTGATACACTTCCTAATCCATCAAAGGAGCAACTACTTGACATTGTTCAGAGACACTTCATGTCTCAGGTAAACATACCCTCTTCTTCTAACAACTGAAATCAAAAAAGCCAAAAAGCTACAATAGGTGATGATTGTTTTTGGTTTTGCTTTAGTTTTTGGTTTTTGTTTTTCCAAAAACCATTTTTCATCCAATCAAGTTTTTGTTTTTAGTTTTTGTTTTTGAAAAAACCATTTGATTTGCCAATCAAGATTTTTAATAAATAGATTCCCTAAAATTTAGGGAAACTAGTTTTTGAGAAACTGAACCAATTTATGAACAAAAACCAAAAACCAACTTTTATGAGCTTTTATAAAAAAAACGAATTTTGTGTTTTTTGTAGAAAGTACTACATTTCAATTCATAAATAACTAATAAATAATATTTTCATAAAGAGAAAATTATCATATTATTTTTTTTACATTAAATATCATTTTAACAATAATGTGAAACAATTTGTTTGTGTGTCATATCTGTAAATAAATTTTTATATTTTATAATTAAATTAGTTAATTGTAAACAAATTTCTATAAATATTTAACAATTATTAGATACATTAAATAACTAAAAATTATTAAAACATAATATGTTTTATTAATACACCATATTGTAATAATATTTGAAATAAAAATAGCCATTCAACTTTTAAAAAAATTACATAAGAATATTTATTATTAGTTTCAAAATTTTAAGTATTTTAATTTTTGTTTAATCTATAGATACTATATGATTATATTTTAGAGCAGCACGTAGCTTCTTATATATATATTTCTTAGTTTTTTGTTAATATTAATAAAACATGTATCAAAATTGATTAAAAGTATATGATCCAAAGTTAATGTATTCTTATTTTATAATTTTTTGTATTATGCATAGATAAATTTTATCACTTATATTTTTATTAATATATTATTTTTCAAAAATGATAATTTTGAAAAACAATTGTGAATATATATTTTTTACATATTTTAATAATTATAGTTTTTTCAAAAATCATTTTTCATCCAATCAAGATTTTATAACTAATAAGCACACAGAAAATAATATTTATATAAGAAAAAATATTGCTATTCAAGTTTTTAAAAAGAAATTATATAAGAAAATTTTCTAAGTACTTTCAAATTTTATAATATTTTTTTAATGTAATTTTATGTATATTTTCTGATTTATATTTGATTATAATATAAGTTTTTTAATAAAATATCATAATTGAAAACATTTTACTGTTTTATTTTGAAATAATAATCACAGCAAAACCAAAAACCAAAACCAAAATCTAAAAACCAAAAACCAAAACCAAAAGCTGAAAATCAAAAACAAAAACCTGAAAAACAAGAAACCAAAATCTAAAATCTAAAAACCAAAATCTAAAAACCAAAAACTAAAATCTAAAAACCAAAATCTAAAAACCAAAAACTAAAACTAAAAACTACTAAAACAATCATCACCTAACTTTGTTATATTTGTCTCCTCTCTGGGTTTATAGGAAATGGATGAGCTTCAGGTTATTGTGGGATTCGTTCAAGCTGCAAAAGGAATTAAGAAAGCTTGCAGGTGGAAATCAAAAGAACACCAGAAACACTGATCTTAACTCCAACAGCTAAAGCTCCTAGATAGGCTAACAAACCCTCCTCCTCCTTTGGATCTTATCCAATCTGCGGTCACATACTTTTAACCATTCCGTGGTTTAGAAGTTGAGTACAGTAGGTAAAGCTCTGTCTCTCTTGGGTTCAACAGTAGATGTTGTTACTGCTCTCTCTCATGTAAGTAAATCAAGAAGCAATGACCTTGAAAACAAAGATGCCCTCTAATCTCTAATCAAAGCATTCATCTTTTTTTGTCCATATATATTGATGTTAGCATGTATGTAAGTACTGCAGAGTGTCTTAAAAATCAATAATTTAAAAGAATACTAATGAAATCAACAACGCAAATGATGTGTACAACAACTACATACTTTAAAAAAAAAAAAAAAATCTTAAAATGGAAGAGGATGAAACAAGGTCATCCTCTTTCCGTACATAACAAGCAAAAGAAACGTGAAAACAGCAACCAGACCGGGATCTAAACCGGAGAACCGGGTTTCAAGACCGGGTGGGGCAGAAAGTGATCAAGTAGTTAGCTCCTGCACAAGTGAAAGTACTTGTGGCATCGTCATAGGCGTAACTGTAGGCGCTAGGACAAGCGTTCTTAAACATGGCCGAGTAATGCGTCGGAGAACAAGTCTGCGGCGTCGCGTGACCACCGGTGCAGCAAAACTCCGGCGAATTAAACGCCGCGCAAGCGCTCTTACACGCCGCGACAGTTCCGGTTTTCGGATCCATGATCCGAAGCTCGTTAGGACAGACCGTGTTGACGTCGGCGACGCAGCCGGCGTACTTGCAGTCACCGGAGCCTCCTTGAGGTTTTATCCCCATCTCGACGTTGTAACCGTCGACGAGACTCACGTCGTAGAAGTCCTTGCCGGAAACGCCTGTTCCGACGGTGAACTCTGCCAGAGTCGTCGGAGGAACTCCTCCGCCGATGCATTTGAGGACGCCGCCGCAGTCTCCGGTGACGCAGTTGCCGTTGCCGGAGGAATCGAAGTTGCAGCCGGTACGAGCCCAGAACCGGCCTGACCATCCCGGAGGAGCGGTTAGCTGTGTCGAAGCGCCTGGAGTCAAGGGAAATCCGCCGTCTCCGAGGGTGTTGCTGTTGCCGGAGAGGATTCCGGGCCAGACGGTGTAAGGACAGCTGTTCTGTAAAGTGAAGACGGTGGCGGAAACAGCAATGCTGCCTGCAGTTTAGAAATACACAAACCAAATGAATGAAAACTGTAAAAAAAAAAAAAAACGAAAGCGTTCTGAAAAGTATAATATGAGAAACAGAGAAGAAAGTAAGAGCAGAGAGTGCTATTGTTGTTACTTGTGATGAAAACGAACAAAAGAACGAGAATACTGTGAAAATTCGCCATTTTTTCTGTGTTCATGTTATGTGTGTATGATAACGATGATGAATGTGATTGTAATGATGATGATGAATGTACGTTACTCGCACCGATTCTCTATTTATAAGCGCATGTTCGAGGGTAGTGCTATAATTTTTTTCATTAATTGTTATTTTGGTGAAACAGTTAATGAATGGTAAAAGAAAAATAATTATGGGGACTATTTTTCTTGTGCGACTGTTAGGCCATCTTCTTTGGCTCTTGAATTTTCTTTATTTTATCATAACTGTTTCCTTCTTGCGTTAAATTTGCTATGGATTTATTTTTTACATTAAGGGTTTAAAGAAAATAAAAGTGGGTCATAATTACGGATTCGTGAATATTAAGTTGATTCAAACAAAATAAGTGAGTATCAAATTGACAGTAATGGTGAAACAGCATGCAGAATTAACTGCTCATTGTTAAAATCATTTAGTATTATTTATTTTATGTTTAATATACTCTCCCCACGTGTATTATTAAGTAACCATTTTCACACGTTCGCATGAAATTCCGTTTAAAGAACGAACGAACCCACAACATCCCGCGCAAGTAGAAACGATCTTCCATGATCCCATCTCTTCTGTTGTTCGACTTTATTTTTTTTTAAATTTATTTACAGTATTTTTTCCGCTACTTTCTAGGAAACATGCCATGAGATTCGATCACTAAAACATAAAAACATATCATCTGTTTTGCTGGGAAAGAGTAAACAACTAACATGTTTCGTGGATTCATGATGCTCAGAAGTAGCAAAGTTGGAGACATTTATTTAAGATTTAATATGATGAGAAGACTTGACTTCATGTTCTTGAATTCATAAAAGATTTACCATCTTTATGTAGGAGAAAAGACTTGGTTTAAAATCGTGACCATTAGGTTTCGCCTTTCGGTGAATTAGTGGTATACATATGTCAGGGACATTTAATTAATGGATCAATGTTAAATAACCAAAATTCCTTTTAACTAACTGTAGATCACATTGTCCACATGATGTTAAGCATTTTATGTGGTCATGGGCCTCATGGCTGTAGCTCTATCAGGCACTAAGAGCATCTGCAACAATGATTCTTAGCACAAATCCTTAAGAAAAAAATTATTATAAAATTATGTGGGTCCCATTTCATCTATGTTTTTGTACCAACAAAAGCTCATAAACTCCCTAGTAAAGATTCGATTTTGTTGTGTCTCTTAACTATTCGCGGGCCCCACTAACACGTGTTATCCCGTGATTAGTTAGTTTTTTTTTTAAAATCCGAAAAAATAATAAAATAATCATAACTACTATTTCTAAGAATTTGTGTCTTGGGTATTACCATTGCTGATGCCCTAATAGCTGTAGCCTGTAAGTTTTATGAAACAAAATTTTCAGCAAAAAAAAAGGTTTATGAACAAGAACGGATTAAAGGATTATATATAGGTTTTTTTTTTTTTTTTTTTGATTATATATAGGTTAGTTAAATGGGTTTGAAGAATTATGACAAGCAAAATGTATCAATATACATTGTTTGGTGTTAAATTTCTTCGACTCTTTCCCAACAAGAAAGATATTAAAAAGTTCAAAGTCGGTTCTAAAGAAACTAACCTGATCTCACTTGCACCTACTCAGACAAGTAGATAAGATAAGATGATGACACGTGAACAAGCAGGGTCATGTAAATAAAACAGGAGATGCTATATGTATAGATGCTCTTTTGAAAAGATGATCTAATGGAGCAGGTCATTAAAGAAGATAGCATCTTTTTGGGACAAAAATGAGTTATATGCTTCTTCCGTTAGACAACATAAAAGGCTAGTGAAATGTTGTTGTTTCTAACTCAATGAACACAGAGATTCTCGTTTACACAAAGAAACGTTAACGATGGGATTCGCAAGACAAAGAGATTGACGCAACCAGAATGCAATTAAGATACTGATTAATTGAACATGTGAGTTAATTAATCAAGAAAACCACATCATGTAATGCGATTGATAAGTTATAAAGAACTAACAATGAAAAATGACAGCACAAGAATCTTTTGTCTGTAAATGATTTTATATTATTTCTTTGTATGCAATGCAACAATGCAAATCAGATGAGTGTTAAAAACTGAATACTTGAAAAGATTATTTAAAAACTGAAAATGATTATTATTCAATCTTTCCGTACATGACAAGCAAAAGAAACATGAGGGAGAAACCAGACCCACCCGAATTTAAAAACCGGAGCTTAAGAGCGGGTAGGGCAGAAAGTAATCAAGTAGTTAGATCGGGAACAAGTGAAGATGCTCGTTGCGTCGTCGTAAGCGTAGCTGTGAGCGCTAGGACAAGCCTTCTTGAACACCATCGAGTACTGACTCGGACTACAAGTCTGCGGCGTCGCGTGAGCACCGGTGCAACAGAACTCCGGCGAATCGAACGCCGCGCACGCGCTCATGCACACCGCAACAACTCCATCGATGTTCGGATCCATGATCCGAAGATCGCTAGGGTAGATCTCGTTGATGTCGGCGAGGCATCCCCGCGTAGTGGCAATCTCCGGTTCCTCCCAAGGGTTCGATCCCCATCTTGACGTTGTAACCGTCGACGAGGCTAACGTCGTAGAAATCCATGCCGGAATCGCCTGATCCGACGGTGAACTCGGCTAGAGTAGCCGGAGGAAATCCGCCGCGGTTGCAGTTTAAAACGCCGCCGCAGTCTCCGGTGACGCAGGTACCGTGACCGGAGGCATCGAAACTGCAGCCGGTGCGAGCCCAGAAACGGCCTGACCATCCCAGAGGAGCGGTGAGCTGTACGGAAGCGCCTGGAGTCAGGGGAATCCCACCGTCTCCTAGGGTGGTGCTGTTGCCGGAAAGGATTCCAGGCCAGACGGTGTAAGGGCAACTGTTCTCCAGAACGAAGACGGTGGAGTTAACAACAACGAAGCCTGCACAAAGAGATGATTCAGATTGCAATCGCCAAAGGAGAAATGTTAGACATAAGTGAAAGTGAAACATTGAACAAACGAAAAAGGGTGTTTTTGTTGTTTACTACTTGTGATGAACACGAAGAAGAGAATGTGAGTACCCGCCATTTTTTTTATCGACTTTTTTTAGTTTGTTCATGTGATGTGGAAATACCGGTTACTGACACTGTCAAGGATATCCTCTATATACTGAAGTGCTGTTCATTAGAAGATTTAGTATTCTTGGTTGCACTAGCTATTATGATATGCTCAGTAAGTTTACTAGATCGGATACACACGTTAGATAGAGTATTCAATCTTCTTTATCTCTTTATGAATCAAAGAAGAGATCTCATCAAAGAATATACATATATCAAGCATATATAAATACGGCTGTTAGCCCATCTTCTTTGGCACTATTTATGTTTTTAATAAGTTGAACGCATCTCATGTTTTCTCAGGAGAGCACCTCCAACTGTTAATATCCAATGAGTTTTTAACATTAAAATTAAAGAAAAATTAAGAAATTAATTTGTTCTTTGATTGCAGCTTCTCCATGGAGGTTTGGTCTTTCTTCTGTACCCATTTCCATCTTACGTCTCCTACTGATTTTGAGGAGAGACAGAGATGGTTGAAAGACCCTATCTCAGATGCAAATACAAAACTCATCATTCGATTGCTTTTTCAAGCATCGATGTACCACATTTGGAAGGAACGGAGTGCTCGTTTGCACTCGGGAGTTTCTCGACAGGCTCAGCTTATCATCTCAGATATAAAGCAGCAAATTCAGCTGAGGCTAGATCCTATTTATAGAAGACAAAGAGTTGATCCTGGTTTATCTGTTTTGTCCTCTTGGTTGGCAACTATTTAGGTCTTTAGTGGTCTTTAGTAGTCTTTTGTTTTCCCTGCTGCTGGAGCAGTTTTTCGGCCTGTTTTTTTTTGTACCCGCTAGGGAGGCCCTCTTTTTGTAATGGGCTCAGACTTTCAAAATCTATATATATAAAACTCAGTTAACTTTCTCCAAATTGAGACACGTCACTCTCCAGCACACAAATTAGTGCTCTATCCTGCTGACACGTGCCCTCTTATTAGTGATACGGTGCGTGTTATGTCTGCGTCTGGGTCGTGTTTTTGGGCTTGATACTTTTGACGTTTACAGCCCATAATCCACTTATCTTGCAGGAGCCCTAAATCTGTGGCGAAGAACAACGATTGAGACCTGCGTCTCACATTGTTCGGCGGAGACGATCCAGTTCCGTAACGGGGAGTGGATGAGCACATGGGTGTTCTTCGTTTCTCTTCGTTCAACGGATACGGCGACAATCGG
Source organism: Brassica juncea (assembly GCA_018703725.1). Taxonomy (NCBI): domain Eukaryota; kingdom Viridiplantae; phylum Streptophyta; class Magnoliopsida; order Brassicales; family Brassicaceae; genus Brassica; species Brassica juncea. The sequence continues at coordinate 32,442,291 of CM031937.1, forward strand.
TTATCCTAGCCGTTTCTGTAACAGAAAGCATTGTGATTTCTCTGTCTTTAATCACATTAATTCAGGCTTCGTTCAGTTGGCGATATCGTGTATAAAGAGATTCGTATCTCATTTCTGGAAATCACGATTTGTACATCTCTCTGCTATTCATCTCTCTCATACTCATCTCTTACTACTCCTCTCTCTTAATGGCTGACACGGTGGTGTTTTTTCCGACTTGAAGTCTGGTAGGTGTTCATCTGTTGTTGAGGCCAGGCTGCTTCGATTTTGGGAGGCTAGGAATGTCAAGCCCGGTGGTGAGCTAATGTGGCTTGATTTGCTCCGTGTGTATGTTAACGTGAGTGATTTCTTCCATTTATTCTTCTAGATTTCGATTGTAGTAGATGATTCCGGTGAATCTGGTCATGTTATTCTGGGTTTTTTTACTAGATTTGTTTTTTAGTATCTTAGTTGATCTGATTTATTATTCTCGACTAACTGTATCATGTTTATATTACCGATAATGATTTCCGGTGGAATATATCCTGTTGTTTACTATTGATTCTCTCTCTCTCTCGACAGCAATGTTTCCGTTTATATTTCAGCCAGAACAGAGGTACAAGATTGTTGGTGTTTATATCTCAATAACCTGGGTTCGAACTATGGACATGACACTTTTTCGCACTTTTTTCAAATGAGATTCACCTGATGCTGATGCTGATGCTGATGCTTACGTGTCGCCTTCCGGAGAGAGTAATTCTCTCATTATAATATAGATTTTATTTGTAGGCCATAATGCAAATCAGCTGAGTGTAATAACTGAATACAAAAGCAAAATCATATAAAGAGGAAGAAGATATTCATCTTCCGTACATAGCAAGCAACCAAAACAAACATGATAAAAAAGAGGAGATAAACTTGACCCAATCCCTAAACCGGAGCTCCGGATTTTTAAGAACCGTTGGGGCAGAAAGTGATCAAGTAGTTAGCTCCGGCACAAGTGAAGGTACTGGTTTCATCATCATAAGCATAGCTATAAGCGTCAGGGCAAGCTTTCTTGAACGTCATCGAGTAAGTCGTCGGAGAGCAAGTTTGCGGCGTCGAGTGAGCACCGCTGCAGCAATACTCCTCCTTGTTAAACGCCGCGCACGCGCTCTTGCACGCCGCCACGTTGTTCTGCGGATCCATGACACGAAGCTCGTTAGGGCAAATTGCGTTAAGGTCGGAGACGCAGCCTGCGTACTTGCAGTCTCCGAACCCTCCTTGCGGTTTTATCCCCATCTTGACGTTGTAGCCGTCGACGAGACTCACGTCGTAGTAATCCTTTTCTCCGACGGTGAATTCGGCGAGTGTGACTGGAGGAACACCGCCAGCTCCGGCACATTTGAGGACGCCGCCACAGTCTCCGGTGACGCAGTTACCGTGGCCAGAGGAGTCGAAGTTGCAGCCCGTACGAGCCCAGAAGCGGCCTGTCCATCCAGGAGGAGCTCTGAGCTGTACGGAAGCGCCTGGATTCAGTTGATATCCACCGTCTCCGAGGGTGTTTCCACCGTTCCCTGTGAGAGTTCCGGGCCACACGGTGTAAGGGCAATTGTTCTGCAAAGTGAATTCAGTGGTGGAAACAGCAACACCACCTGCATTATTTATAACACAAAAGCAAAAACATTTATAAAATTACTGACCAACGATGAAATATTAGAATTATTGAGAAAAGTATTTACATAGAAAATAAAACGTCCCTGAAATTTTAGGGATTAGAAAGAATTTAGTAAAGTATTTAATAAATTTGTTTGCAAATTTTAGAGACATATATTTATATAAATTGTTAATTAAATTTTGAAGGGTATTGACCAATGTTTCATTTGATAATTATGCTACTTTAGAAACAGAGGAGATGAGATGATGTAGAATGTAATAGCGGAAGGAGAAAGATGCATGACACAGAAACTGAAACAGAGAGTGTTCTGTAGTTACTTGTGATGAACACTAAGAAGAGAATGTGAAAACTGGCGAGATTCGCCATTCTTTGTTACTCGGTTTGTGTTTTAGTGATGTGGACGATGAAGGTGATGAATGGCACCGATCCCACATTTATAAGTGAAGGCTCAAGGTAGTGACGTAGTATTTTCCCCTTTTATGCGGTCATATATAGTGACGTAGTGAATCATGTGTAATAATTTTTTTGTATCATGTGTAATTATTATTATTTTATAGTACTATACTTTATATCTTTTGGTTTTCTTTGTAAGTATATGTCGTTCACAGAATCCCATGTACGTTGGTTCCTGTAAATTTTAGTTGCCTAAATAGTTTTTCTTGCGTTAGTTTACTATCAAAATAGACATACTCAGGGTAGGGTTGAGCATTTTATCCGTCAATTTTTATTCGACTCTTTATTCATTTCGATTCGATCCGAAAAATTCGAATATCCGTTAGCCGTCGAAGCAAAACAAATATTAAAACTCAATATCCGTTAAAAGCGAAGCAAATCACAAATACTAAAAAAATTAGAATAGGATATCCGATCCGCTCCAACATTTATACAAATAAATGTATATATAGTTAAATATAGAGTTTTAAATCTATAACTTTATAGTTATTATTTTAAATATAGAGTTTTAAATATAAAGTTTTAAATGTATAATTTTATATAGTTATTATTCTATTTACAGATTTAATTATAATGGTATTCAATTAAGAAAAGAATATCAATTATGTATTAAAAACTACAATTTTTCTAAAAAAATTGTGTTTTATTAAAACATTTGACTAATTTTAAAAATATAGAACATATAGTTCCTCTAATTTTATATTTTTTCATTATATTATATACAATATATTTTTGGAAAACAAATTTTTATTTTTAGATTTAATTGTATCAAACAGAGTGCATAAGATATCCGTAAATATCAGTAAGTATTCGCAAATATCCAGAAAAAAATTCGGATATCCGAAAAACCGAATATCCGTTTTTTCGAAGCAAAGCAAATCGGAAAATTAGATATCCGTTAAATTCGAAGCAAATCACAAATACTGAAAATTATGTTATTATCCGATCCGTGCCCACCCCTAACTCAAGGAAATACTAAGGTTATATTCACTTTTGACTCAGCCACGTTTGATGCACACGGGAACTTTAGGGCACAAGATGTTACATCATCTAATTCATGCAGTATCTATCTATCTATCTATCTATACTATTATTTATGAAGTGATTTGGCTTATGTGTCATCTTCTCCATGATTTTAGGTTTATATGCTTATTTGTTATAATAATTATTATTTTGTTTATTTATTATGTTTTCTATAAAAGTGATTTTCCTTATTTGTCTTATTCTCTATAATTTTAGGTAATTTTGATTATTTGTCAAAATAATAATATTTTTTGCTTATTTATTATGTTTCCCATAAATTTAAATAATTTTACTTATTTTCATAGTTTTTTTAGCTTACTCATTATTCACTAATTTAAATAATATTATAATATTATTTTAGTTCGATTAAGAGTTAGAATGGAATCTATATGTTAAATCAAGCTCCTATAAAACTGGTCATCATGTTTCAAAAAAGGTCATCATGTTCCAAATTAAAGAAAAACAAAGCCGGTTGAACATAATTTAGGTGACGAGTTTGGACAAAATTCCAATTATTCTGCTTGGGAGCCAATTTTCAAAATCATATTTGTTACTCCATATGCAACATAATCTCTTATACTATAGTTAAATAATAGTATATAATATATATGTAAATGCTATTTATCATAATTTATAGTATATTATAATAATATATACGTGCTAATACGTACATAGAACCCATCTATAATACAGATTCTATCTTATTATCTATTTTAATATTATATTTTATTCATTAAGGGTATAAACGATATCAACCACTTCAACTTTTAATGTGAAAGTTCCGTTGAGAAAAATTAATTCGTAAATAATAATATAGATATTTAAATATACATAAACATTTGAATAAATAATAAAATTAAAATTGAATAAGTACCTTTATGAAAAAAACTTTTTAGGGCTATCGCAAGAAATTTCTCATAAATTAAAGCAAATCCTATTTTTTCTTTGTGAACAAATTAGTATTATTACTTGGGAAAAATTGGAAAAACACATTCAAATGAGATAATATTTTGAGAAATACACCATTTATTTTATTTTTTTTTGAAAAATACACTTAGTTATAAATGAAATGACTAAAATACTCTAATTAGATATTTATAATAACATTAGTCTCAAACTAAAATTTTTATTTAAAATCAAATATATTTCTACGTTTTAAATTTAATACAAAACTCTGTCTCGTTCCATTCAAGAGAAATCTAGGGTTTCTTTTTCCTTTGAATCTATCTACTCCGATTGATTCACAGTGGTCCTATTTATCTATCTTGTTACCACACCAAGTTTCCATTGCCGCTATGTTTAGTATTCCCAAGATTCAATGGTTTGATTTGGTGTAGCCGTTTTTAGGTGGACACCATAAATCTATCTTCTATATTTTATTTTTTTAATGAGGATCTATATTTTTACGGATATTTGTCACGCAGCTGGTAAAGTTTATCAATAATATAGAACCAGAGCATATACTTACACATACGTAGGAAATTTTTAAAAGTGGATCGATATATTTAGGAGAGTGAAAACTGATAGGGATACGATTAAGCAATATATCTATTCTGGACCTGAAAAAGATGAGCTATGGCTTCTACATGTAGCAGCCTGGACTTATCCATCTGTCTCTCCTGCTATGTCATTACCATTTGAGTTAGAAGGCTTCTTTTTCAACTTTGTGTTTTGCCTGATTCTCTGTCTTTGATGACCCAATCGAAACCTTTTGTTTCACATGAATATTCTGTTGCGAGATTATTAGTTGTGTGCCATTCTGAAGTCATTTTAGATAACAGGGATGCGGATGTCACCGGTATACCTACCTTTTGTGGATCTGCATCTGATAAATTAGAAGTCTCAAACAATGAATAGAATAAGTACATTATTAAATTAATTAAATGTTTTGAATATTTAAGGATTAAATGCGTCATCTCTAATAAATTAAGAAAGTTATTTGTGATTTTAAATTTTTATTTATTTATTAAAACATGGGCAAAAAAGTCTTACAACATATGAATAAGTGTATTTTTCAAAAAAAATAAAGACAATATATTTTTCAAATTTCAAATCCTAAATAGGGTATTTTGCAAATTATCCCTTATTACTTTCCTTCTTTTTGTTTTGTTTCACACTAGCGTTTTATTTTGATTTCATATGTTAAATTTAGTTTTATATTTTCAAAATATTGACAACTGGTTATATTATATATTTTGTAAAATTATCACAATAGTTAAAAATATTTTCGACTTTTGGTCTGTTTTTCTTACTTTCTGGATAATATTAATCTTTTTTTTTTGACAACGGATAATATTAATCTATAAATCATTTTATATCAAACTTCTAGGAAAATTAGTGATGTAAAAGTTCAAAAAATCTATAGATAACTATGCATCGATGGTTTATTGGGAACATATATTTTCATTCTTTACTTGTTAAATATGATATGAGATTCCTTGCAAATTTTGATATTTTCCTATTATGTTGTTTTCTTTTATAGAATTGCTTTGACCAAAAAAAAAAGAGAATTGCTACCATGTATTAAAATCTAAATGTATGGATACACATGTCAATATCTTATTATAATTATCAAAATAACATGTCTCACATAGATACAAAAAGCTTACAGTCAAAACTTCAAGATACACTACCTAAATCATCAGTTTCTCACAACTCCAACATCCATTTATAAAATAGCTTTGATTATCAACATCTCAAAATCAACTTCTCAAACATTTCTAAAAAAAATAAGAACTAGAACTAGGTTGAAGGAGTCGCCAATCTTACAAAACATGAAGTTCACAGGAGTAGTATGAATCACGTTTGTGATAGTCTTTGTGTCGGCTTTAGCTCCGACCAAAGCAGTCTTGGAAGAGAAAGTGGCATGCATCCCGACAGAACTTATATCATGCATACCAGCATTACAAACCGGAAGTCAACCGCCCGCTGAATGCTGCGGAAAACTGAAAGAACAAGAGTCGTGTTTGTGTGGCTACATCCGAGATCCATTGTTTTCTCAGTATGTTACATCTGAAAATGCTCACAAGACTTTAGCTACTTGTGGTATACCTTATCCTACTTGTTAAAATTTAAGGTTTCAAAATCCTATGTAACAATGCGTCATGGTTTACCCATTGCGATTGCTTAATTTATTTTAATAATATAAAATTAAACAAAAATGATAAAAGATACAAAAATTGTTATCAAATATTTATTATTAAAAATAATTAATTTCATATATACATTGATTATATAAAGTAATTCCGTAGATTCTAATTAAGGAAAGACAAAAAAAATATTTTTGGTTAATTAATAATTAATTTTATTGTCAATTTAATGAAAACTATAATATATGTTTAGATGGACCTACCTATTATCTAGAAAATCTAAGAGTTAATATGGTGATGACATATGTTGTTATAGTTCAAATGTTGCACTGTTTATCTTTAAATATATAAAGGATAAAACTAACTATCAAATTGATTAGTAGTGTACAAAAAATATTCTTCATTTTTTGTTTAAATAAAAACTACATAATTACTTAATATGCTTAACATATATTTGATGGTTAATGATTTTGAATAATGAAACTCCAATATAGTTCTTCCCATTCCCGAGAATTGCAAGCATGGGAAAATCACGATCAATAGTACCAGAAACAACCGTAGTAATCTACAGAGCTGACTTCGATACACTGAGAATGTTGCAATAATCCTCCGGTGGACCACTGAGAGAGGGATAGAACGTTGACGTTGATAGCTTTATCCATTACAGCTAAAATATCTGAGTCTTGGCGAAAACCACCATCGCAACAGACTTTGTAAAGAGCTACTCGAGTACGGCCGTGAGGAGCCATCCCACCAGCAGTCCCATTAGCGAAGCCTAGAAGATTAGCTCCTTCCACAACGGATCCCAATACGATTGATGACGTATGTGTTCTATGACCATCGTCATCTCTTGGAGATTTTGACTCTTTGGATTCGTCCATTGGTCCATTCTTTACTTCGTTGCCACAAGCGAAAAATCTAACTCCAACTAGTTTGTGGTTACAGAGGGAAACTGGGAAGTTAGCCCCAGCCTCGCATTTGCCTTTCCATGTAGACGAAATAGGACTGAATCCTTCGTCGGAGAAGCTTTTGCTCTCTGGACAAACACCAGTGTCGAGAACTTCGATGAGAATGTCGCTGGTTGCGCTCGTTTCGGGAAACAGGGCTGCGTTTTATACGTCAAGACCGAGGAATAGTGGAGTCCGAGTGGTGTGTAGAAATATTTGTCAATATTACCACCAAAATTTTGACTATAATCAATCAAAATTTACTAAAGTAAGTTGTTAATACAAAATCTCACATTTTAAAAAATAATATTTTACTTATATTTTATATAATTTTTATTTAGATTTTTACTATTATTAATATAATTTTACTAGGTGAGTATTCGCACTCTGTGTGGAATAATATATATCCAATAATATGAAAGTATAACATAGTTTTTCTCTATATTTAAATTTTACATCACCTATAATAATTAATTAGATGATGCCCGCACACTTGTGCGGACTAATATATATCTAACTAATTCAACCTTTCAACATAATTTTAAATTTCATTATAATTTATTTAATTAGTTTCAAATATAAAATTAATAAGAAGATATAATTTATTTATTTTTTATTACAATACAACATAGATAATGGTTTGGTACTTGCAAATTTTTTTTTAATCACCAAACTACACATGTAAAAAGTATAAAATATTGCTAAATTTTATCTTATAATTATAAAAATATAAAAGTATAAACTAAAAATAATAATTTGTAACCGAACCAGAACCAGAATAAAATATATAAGATGTATCGCTGGTGCTCTTTGTGAATCCTAGCCGTTCAACAAAGGTTGAAAAGCGTGCATTCCAGGCCCGTGGTGATTGCTTCAAGCCATATAGCGCTTTCTCCAACTTGCAAACATGATCTGGTTTGGATTTATCTGTGTATCCAGGTGGTTGATGTATGTAAACAGTTTCCTCAGGTGTACCATGGAGAAAGGCATTCTTGACATCTAGATGATGAACTTCCCATGATTTTTGTAGAGCGAGATGGAAGACTGATCGTATGGTTACTAGCTTGACAACCGGACTTAAATTTCATACAATATATTATAAGATTTCAATACAATTTATTATTTTAATTTATTAGTATTTTTTTTTAAAAAAAAATATGTTTTCTAACAATTGTAAATTTTACTAATATGTGTATTATAAAAGCTTATCTTCTACCAAATCAATACTCGAGTAGATGTCGTATGAGAAACATACAAAAAACAAGATTGCAAAAAAAAAAAATATTTTTTAAAACATAAGAAATCTTCTAAAACATTTAAAAAAAATTGGTGGAATTATTTATTTATTGTAAATCATAATTTTGAAATTAAGATAATTCTTATATATATATATATACATATATATATATTGTTGTTATTTGGAAATAATATTTTCTATTATAAAATTTAAATTAAGATAAAAACATTTCATTATTAAATATTAATTAAACAAAACAGTTCTATAAAGATATGTTTAAAATTATTTTTTAATATGTAAGTGTTTTAAAAAATTTAACTCACTAATAAACATATATATTTGATGAAAAACCGTCACACATAAATAATTTGATGTTTGATTTAAAATTTTCAAGAACATTTAAATTAATAAATATTCGTAAAACGGTTATATCCGAATGTGCGGGCAAAACACCTAGTTAGACGTAATTTTCACTTACTGTTTAATAATACTAGGTGAACCTCCGCGTATACACGCGGGCTTATGTTTTGGTATGTATTTTAATTTTAATTTTTTACTTCTACTAAAAGTCATTGTTTTTAAATATAAATAATCTAAATCTTTGGCCTTTAGATTTCTCTTCTATTAATTAATATATTTTTTTCTAAATTCTGTTTATGTTCCTATTATTTTTAATTTATTTATTTTCTTCCTTTTAAAATTTGTGTAGATGATTTGACCAAAAATCTATTAATGTGTATATAGATATTAAAAGTCGATTAGTGATTCACAAGTGTGATAATAATAGGTCTTCGATATTTTTTTTACTAATTGATGTGAGGAGTTATCAAAATTACAAAATGAATTTCATTCTAGCAATAAAACTAATGAAAATTAGAATTTTGGTGAACCATTAACAGTTAACCTTTACGATGTAATTAGTTAAAAAAATTGTTGATAACTCAAAATTACTTGATAAAAATAAAACATAGCCATTAAAACCCAAATCGACTATTTTTTTGGTAAACAGACCAAACCGTTTTTAAATGACCATTATGATTTAAGCCTCCTAAATAATCCATTACTAGGTGATACCCGCGCCTTGCGCGGAGTGAATGAATAAATAAATATTAGAATTTTTAATCTATAGATATTAGAATGGTAAAAGTTTTAGTCACAAATATTACATATTATATAATGAAAGATTGAAAGTCAGCATATTATAGAAAGTAATCTTCGATACTTTTTGGTTAGGTGTAATTGAAGTAAATTTTGTTAAAATACGTAAATCTATAAGAGTAGTTTACAATTTGTGCAATTGGTTAGATTTTTTTTAATTTTTTAAAAAACTTGTCTAATAATGTTTTTCAAGTAAATTCCCAAAATTTTGTGTGTGATTTTTAATTATTAGTGAGAATTTAAATAAATTTATAGTAAATTTCTTAGATTAACCGGAACCAAAAAGCGTTATGATGATTTTGTATGTCAGTTTTCTATTTTTTCGATATTGCATAAATTACAGTCAAATTTAAATTTCCTTATCTATGTTTCCTTAGAATAATGTTATTTAAATTTGCATATGAAACTTAAATTTAACATGAATCGAATTTGGTTAAATTACGGTCAGAACCTATCTTTTTTTTATTCATATGTAAATTGATGAACAATAACATTATTAATCTATTAACATTTATTGAGATTTCTTAATCTCAAGGTCTTGTTACTTAAGTTAAGGGATTGCAATTTATTATAAATTTTGATTTTTAATTTTATGTACTTCATAATATCAATTCATAATATTAAGAATATTAATGACATGATTGACATTGTGATTCGCCTAAACACATAAAATTGAATTAATATAGACGCAATTAATGACATGATTATGATTTATAGCGATGATAGTCATTATCATAATGACATGATCATGATTTGTAATGTATTATAGTAAACAATAAACGTCTTTATTCCGGTCAAACGTATTGAATTGCATACCAAGTTTAGTAAGAAATAGATTGAGATGGAGTAAAAAATACTTAGAACATTTACTATATAGGTCACTAACTATATACTAATAACATATAGATTGATATACACATTTTTACTTTAGTTGGTTCCAGAACTATTTTTTATTTTAAATCTAAATTGAAATAAATAAATTTAAAAATTATCGACCAAGTAAATTATTATTTTCAATATAATTTAGAATATTTGGAAACTAATATTAATTGGTTCTAGATTTATTTTTTATTTCCTTATTAAACACTAACTCAAGAACAGATTAATAACTGACATGGTTAATTCCACCTCGATTTGAAAGAAAACGAATATTCTATGCCAAAATTTTAATCCGAATAATCCATAACTTTAATTTTAAAATTTAAATTTTTTAAAAGTATTATAACTAAAAATCAACAAATAAGAAACAATATTAACTATGATATTTGACCATATTAAAGAATCTAATAATTTATATGGTCAAAATTATTTGCATGTTAGTATTTATGTTGATTGCTTAGTTAAAAAATCTTGGACTTAAATTAAGGGATTACAAGGACTAAATTTAATATCGTACAATTAGTTAAGAAACTGTACCAATTATATATGCTTATTCAAGTTATAAATATATTTTCAAAGCATCATCAATTAAATGATATATGTATAGACGATAATATGAAATATGGTTTTACCTTATAGCTAATAAGAGCTAACTTTGAACAATAAGAAACCCAAACTTACGTTTAACAAATTCACATATGCAGAAGTTGATCAGTTACTAAAAACCTTCCGGTTTGATTTACTATATACTAAAACCATTGAAAAATATTTTTTGATCATTAAAAAATAATAAACCTAAAGAAAATATATTTGTTTCAACTGTGATTCATCAAGACCATTGAAAATAAATTTGAAACAAAACGAATTAATTTACAATAAACAGTCTGGTTCCCCCTAACCGAGTACCAATTATATTAACAGACTGGTCTTACTGGTCAAACTAATAAGGCACATATTTAGATTTGGTATTAGCTACATGTAAACATGTAAATGACAACTTCATTTTCATATATAATATGTTGGTATATTATATGGTTAATTTAGATATATAGAAGCTGATATATATATATATATAATGTATATATTATGTAGTTACTTAACGCCATACATATTAGAGGTTATGACTCAAATAAAAGTCATATATGACGTAATGATATTTTAATCATATTTAAAGAGTATTTAAACGATATATGACATCCAAACAAATAAAATAACAGTCTATTTTATATTTGAATTTTATTTGGTCCGTCTAAATTACCCTATTTATATTTCTTTGTTTATATTTAACAGTCCATGATGTAACAAATATGTCCAATGACATTCCATTGTAAATACTCTAGTAAATTATGTCTATTTTAATGAGTGAGCTGCGAATGGCTATGAAACTGCCACATAAGTAATTGCAATGGTATAAAAATATAAAATGATTACCAATGATGCGAAATTATGTTTAGGGATTTTGCATTCATTTTATACCATTGATTACTATTCATTGCAAAATTACAAAGAATATTTGATTTAACATCGAATATTCTGAACTAAATTGGTTATAGACTATTTTACTTTCCATAAGAAATAATACCAGGAAACTATTCGAATAATATATGATGCCATTTAGGAAAAACCAGCAATTGCATTATATTAGATTTAATCGAAAATACATGTACTGATTCAAAAAGGTTCTCCTCAAAAACATTTATGATGATCTCTAAATTGCTATGATTGTGGTCATTGCTTATATTGATTGCATGAATGTTAATTCAGCACATAATTTTCTGTCTGTAACATTTATGATGATCTCTAAATTGCTACGGTTGTGGTCCTTGCTTATATTGATTGTGGTCATTGCTTATATTGAATTATAGACAATATGCTCAATACACTGTAGGACGACCAAAATAAGATTTAGAATAGCAGTACGTTTTAAAAAATAAAAAGTTCTCCTAATAGCCAAATATAAATATTAAACAACCTTGCTATATTAAAAATATCACTATAAATATTATGTATTCTATAAAAAACCATATAATATAATGTAGGGGTGCATGTGTTCAATATAATATCATATATCTAATATATTTTATTGAATTAATGCCTAATGTGCTAAAGGTTTAGACAACCTAGAGCATATTACAAAAAAAAAAAGAAAACACACTTAAGTATATGTTCTAATTTCTTTCTGACCATATAATATACCGAAGCATATCGTATGAATAATCGGTGCTTTTTTATTGAATTTGAAATGTATATATGCATTAGGGCCCATTCTTACATGATAAGAGTTCTCCTAAAGGTTTATACAACCTCGAGCATATTAGAATTATTATGTACTAAATGGTGTGTTCGTGTATAATATAAAAAATACTATTAGAGATATAATTTACCGATGGGTAACAAAGTACCAAATTGTTTGGGTCTTTAAAATGCAGTCGGCTGATGCAATTCCATATTAGTAAACCGAATAATAATTAAAGCAATCAGCTGCGATTACACATATACGAAAATACACATATTACACATATACTATAATCACTTGGTAGGTTTGTTTGACAATGGCATACATGTAATAAGTCTAGGCAAGTAAGGGTTAGTTAATAAATGGCTTGAGGTTAATCTTAGTGATGACAAGTAAGCAATGGCATACTTGTTAATAACACATAAATGTTTTTTAGAAGGTTTTTTAATAAAAGTTCTCCTCAAATAATAAGAAGGGGATTCTTGGTTAGCTTCACACATAAATAAGATATTTTCTATGTATTAAAATAAAAAGATAATTTCAAGTAAAGCAACATATATTACTAAATCTCAAACACCATAAAAGACATATTTTCCAGTGAAAGTACCAAACTCTTCTCCTCAATGTACCTACCATTACTATGAATTAACTATAAATATATTTTTTCTAGGAACATATGTAATATTGAAAATAATCAGATATAAAAAGAGCCTTTACAATAATTAAAACCAAAAAAACTGTCATCGTAAGAAAACATTTAAAAAAAAACTCAAGTCTCAAATAAAACTCGATATAGTTAAAAAAAACAAACTACAACTATTATATTAAAACCTGTTTGGTATCCAAGACCTCTAAAAATGTTTCCTTGGAGTATGAATAAAAATTCATCCTTCTATGAAATTGTTGTTTTAGTAAGAGGTTTGGATTCCACAATAGCCAAGGCAAATCATCTTTTGGCAACCTATAAAATCATATACACGGTGCAATGATCATACTCAAGACAATAATAATATAATTCTATAAGAAAAAATGAATTAGGACGAATGTATGATACGTATGAAATAGGAATTTGTTCGTGCTGCGTTTGCTTGATGAAATTGTGAAACTTTTACTGTGGTGTTTATATAGTAATATAATTCTCTAAGGTTAAGGTTTTTTGAATAAACTTAGATTCCATAACTTCTTAGACTACGTTACTTAGGGATTAAATTGTACTAACTGCAGGAGGCAAATAAGTAAAATTTGATTCGAATTACAAATCTACATTAAATTTTCCGATATTGTTATCAATATTATATGTTTTGACTGTCAATCAAGCCAAATAAAATGCACAAACAAAATATAACTTTCTTTATTTATAAGATGCGAATCAATCCATATATGTAAATTAATAATGGTAGTATTGCCTAACAAAGCATAACGAAACTGAATGGAGGATTTTCTCGGTTACACAAAAGCAATCCTTTGAAATTTTTTTAAAAAAACAGAAATTTCATACGAAAACGACAGAACTTTATGTTTAGAGTAAATTTAAGCGCAACACAACACGTGGTCATAATTGTGAAAACGTCACCACTTTTAGTTGACTGAATCAAACATAAGCAAAGTAAATATTCGGTTCACCCTAAACCATGTTTAGAATTTTCGATATGCTGTTAGTTAATCCAGAACATAGTATGAACATAGTGGAATTCTATGACAAACTACAGTGATTTGTCCTGTAATTTTAACCCTTATAGTGATATTTCAAAGGGGTGGTTTTTCATTCAGATTTTTAAGTAGCTTCGTAGAATTTCGTATTGAGTGTAACCATAAGATATTTGGAATAAACTGACCAATTGTGACTTCTAAGGATTTTCACCTAACTAATTAATATTTGCATCATTTAGATTTCACATAGAATGCCATGTTTAATTATCTAAATCGTTTGATAATGTTGTGCTTTATTGGAGATATGTCATTTAATTACTCTGAAATTTTTTTAACAGGGACAGATCATGACAAAGCAAAGAAGAAAGGGTCACGTGATGTATCAATATAAACCATGCATTATAATGACATTAAGTTAGGGATGTCCAATAATATATATTAGTGGCAGACAATTGTAAATAGTGTAGTAATTAAAGGGTAATTCATAAATAAGGCTGAAAAGGCTTCATATAATGACACATCAGTTGGTGTTCTTGTAAATCTATAATATAATAGGACAGTTGAGTCACTCCTGAGGCGACACGTCAGCGTTTTTGTGGGGCCCACTTTTAAAAAATGTCAAAAGTGTCAATTCAAGGTTTGAACCCAGGTTACTAAGATACAACATCCACTATTTATACCACTGAACTAATCAATAATTTGTACATTGATGGTCGAAACTATATATAATATAATAGGACAGTTGAGTCACTCCTGAGGCGACACGTCAGCGTTTTTGTGGGGCCCACTTTTAAAAAATGTCAAAAGTGTCAATTCAAGATTTGAACCCAGGTTACTAAGATACAACATCCACCATTTATACCACTGAACTAATCAATAATTTGTACATTGATGGTCGAAACTAATATATATTTATGAAGGTTGGAAGTCATTATTTCTTGGGCTTTCTCTAAGGGCGGGCCTGCAAATGTATTATGGGATTAATTTTTTAAAAGAGCTTTATCACGTTATATTAAGAAATAGCTTAAGTTCGCAACAATTATAGTTTTCTCATATTGTAAATCGTAGTTGTTTAACATGAGTTAGAATTCTTTTCATCATTGTATCGGACTGAGTTATAGAGTTGCGCCGTTTGTCTGTTCGTAATTTTCTTTTACCGGTGAACTATTCATCTCCCCATCTTAAATCGCTTGATCATAAATATTTCTGTTTTGTAGCCCCTCTGTAAACCCTATATATATATGATTCTCATCTTTGATGAACCCAATTTGCATCTCCACATAAATCATTTATTCTTCTTAGCTTTAACCATCTTCTAGAAAATGTCTCTCTCTGCCTCTCCAGTTTCTCAAACCAGCGTCACCGGCGTCTGTCACTCAACCTTCGAGTTTCTCCTTATTGGTCGTAGTAGTCAGAGCATTATCGTTGGCCTCCTCCGCTTTTGGGATTCCTTGAAATTTAAGAAAGACAGTGAGTTTAAGGTAAGTTAATATTTTATCTATCACATTTATTTAACATAAATTTTTTTAATTAATTTCCTGATTCTTTGTTGAATAATATTATTTGCAGATTTTGTGATTCATGGATTTATTCCCGCCGGATGTGCTAATCATTACATGCCATCTTTGTAAGCCGGTTCGTGAAAATTGATCGTTTTGAGATTGCTAGGTGCTCAAATATGTACAAAATAACTGATCATCAATTCCTCCTTGCATCAACCATTATTGATGAAGTCATCACGAGTGCTCCTGAGATTCATCTCCAGTCATGATTAGGCTGTTCGATAATCTCCAAATGATTGCAAACACAAACCTCAAACTTCCATGTATATTATCATAATACATACGGGTTTATATTATGTTTCGATATTATAAATGATATTTAAACTCACATGTGGTTGGGCAAATCCGTTCTGTCCAGAGCTTGGACCTCACACAAGAAACAACTCGAGTCATTATCCGTATACTCTATGACCAGTCAGAAAAAATCAACACACAATTACTGTCTATATTGTACTAACGTCAATGATCAGAAATATTTTCTACCCAAGATCTGTGGTCGTCTATTTATCTCCCTTACTTATCAAACTAATTTCACACAAACCTTTATTTTACAACTTAAAAGAAACCACAACAACCCAAATTATCAAAACGACAAAAACTAGAATCCAAAAACTAGAGTCCCAAAAAATGACGAATCATTAATGATCACCTTATTTGTCTAATTTTACAAATAACTTTAAACCAAATATACCAAACAAATCACATTAACTAAAACTCAACGACATACAATCGAGTCAGGTAAACAAATACAAACTACACAACCAGTTTTTTTTTTTGAGCAAAAACTACACAACCAGTTATTCAACAAATTATAAACATACTTTCGCAGATGCTTATGAAGAAGACAAAGAAGACAACCAAGATCAGTGAAATCACCTAAACGAAAAAAGCTGAGTAAATTATGAACTCTGATAAATATAACAAACAACGATTTTTGTTTACATATTACCCATCAAATTAAAGAGAAACAAACACATGCACACCAAGAGATACAAGAGAAAATCCAGACAGACACAAATGCGACAACAACATCTCCACCTGCTCACTCCTCTTGTCTTGTGAAAATAGCTTACATGTTCAATGTCAAAATACCAATGCTATTGTCTTCTTATGAGAAATACATAAACTTGTTGAAAATCCATTAAGGTCCAAACACTCAGAATTATCACTCATTTTATAGTTATATCTACAAGTCTTCATGTATTTGTTTTAAATGTTCTGTAAAAGCAACAACTTTATAAATAAAATAAAAAATATAACAAACATAATAAAGTTAATAAAAATTATTACTTAATACATACAATGTACACAATTAATCTGGAGAAAAAAAATCCAGAAACAAAGGTACTCTCAACAACTTTAATTTAATTTATGTACTCTCAACAATATAAGAAACAAATAAAAAAGATAAACAAACAATAATTCTCAGTGACACAGTAAGCAACACTACAAACTATATCTATCACATTACTAACACAGTTTAGTCCTTCATAAAGGGAGAACAATGCCTATACAGTTCATCATCATAACTCTAACCCTATAACAATAAAAAAACTTGAAAAACAATGATCGACCGAAAACGCAAAACTCACACTACAATAACTCTAGCAAATATTGAGATGAAACTCTGTTCATAACCCCGCGCTTGCGCCCTCCAAACTCACACACTTATGCATATTAGGAAAATAATCGCAGATGTGAAGCTCTCCCGAAGACGGAATAAACAATAAAGATCATACTTTTATTTTTTCCAATACAATAGTTCAGAAAAGACCCATTGTAATTTGAGCCCAACGTTTTAAACCCACGATTACTAAACTTTACAATAAAAAATTAGGGAAACAGTTTCAATTTTATGATCAACAATTCAAATAATTAGAAAGACAACAAAAAAAAACTCCACAGCTCAAATAAACCACTAAAATAAATATTTATATAACAATATGAATAGAATCCTCATTTTGTATTCAAGATATTTCTTCGATAAATTTGAAAGTAAAGCTATACATTAAGCAATTGTGAAGGTCAACATTTTATGCAAATAAAAAATATTAATATTTTTTATGGAAGATTGATGTTATGAGAAGAATTTACAATTCTTCTTATTTGACCATTTTAAATATCATAACAAACAAAGAGAAAATTAGTCTTCATAACAAGAAGAATTCAATAAATCACCGCAATTAAATACTAAAACATTAATTTCAATATTCAACATCATAATAAATACACTATATAAACAAACGTAAAAATAAATAGGCAAAAATAACATCAATTCCTAACAATCTATAAACATATCTACAATGTGATAAGCTTTCACAACCAAACACAAACATGAATAACAATTCACTTCTTACCCATCGACTCTCACACCAAACAACATCAACAGGAGCAAATCCTAGAAAATTACTCCAGGTCTATATACAAAGACCAAACCCACAACAATCGGTCATCGATTTCCAGGTACCATCAATTTTTGACAATCAAGGTTATTACAATGACTCAGTCGCTGAATCATTAGATTTCATGTTATCATATCATGACATTCATCATCTCGATTCTACATTCCTTATTGAGGAGACTAACCAATATGTGATGAATTTAATGAGGGAAAACCATAATATTATATCCCAACATCTTCAAGTTACTCTCGCCATTAGAGACTACAATCTAAATGCAACCGCAAGACTTGACGTTGATCTAATCATCATGGACCTAGAAGTAACCCGACAACCGAAGAGGAAAACCATATATGCACCATCTGCTTTGAGAATTACACCAATGTAACCAATATTTCGACACTCACCTGCGGTCATAAATTTCATTGTATTTGCATTAATCATTGGCTACGTACAAATATAAGTTGCCAATGTGTCGGGAAAGTAATTTATGAACCAAAACAAGGTAATAATAAATAATAGTTTCATGTTTCAAACTCAAAATTCATTGTCTCATTCCTTACTATTCTTGGTATAATCATCAAACAACATTCGGTAAATATTCAAGGGCATAATCAATGGATAAAATCACATACACAAAATTACCCGATATATCAATAATGTCACCGGCTCCGCGCCTGCGCGGAGGCTACGCAACTAGTAATTTACAATTGCAAGGTTGTTTTTTCCCAATGTTCCTCTATTAATAAGAAAGGGATGTTAGAATGGCATAAGTTACGTTGGCAAGAAGATCATCTAAACACACACAGAGACATGTAGAAGAAGAGACAAAGTCAAACTCAGATGTCACATTATCAGTTTTTTCTACTTCCATTACAACTTTGAGCTGTAGAGTTAGAGGTAAAAGACTACCTGGACCTTTTCTTCTTATGACTACTCCACTTGAATATTGCCTTTTCATCACTCTCTTCTCCACCATCTTCTTCTTCTCCAGACTTCTCTACTCTCTGAGTTACTTCTTCCTCGCTCGTCCCATCACTCACAACTCGGATAGGTTCTACCGCTTTTTTACTCGTTGATGTTTTTGTGTTGCTTGTTGCCTTCTCCATCTCCTCTGTTTAACGTCTTCACTGCTCTCTACAGCTTTCTTCCACTGTAACTCGCTTAGCGAGTCGCTACAAAAGATCTTTACGTTTTCTTTAACCTGTAACATTCCCAAAACGGTAATTCGCGATGTTCGACTTGTCATCTTCAGCCAAGCAGATGGACCACTAAAACCGACAGAACATATGTTGATTATGTATGGAGCATTTGTCTGAGTGTCTCCTCTCAACTGTCCTATCTACACAATAAATTACGAAACTTGTTGAATACCCACAAAATCTCTCAGATTATCACTACTGAACAAACGCTCAATGTAAAAAATCATAACCTTGTCTTTGTCAAACATGGAGTCACCGGAATCGGGATTGCGAGACGGATCAAATCCAACATCGCGATTAAGAAAGCGGAAGCGGCCACTGCGACTTCAATCTCCCACGTCGAAGGTACCAGAAACTCCACCGCCGACTGAACAATCTCGATCAAACAGAGCGAAAAAGAATAGTATACGAAATTCACCACGGATCTCGGCGGCTATACCTTCGATTTGGGGTCCAGATCTGGGTTTGGAAGTGGCGTTCACCAGCTTCTCGGTCCCCTCTCTTCTTCTTTCTCGGCGTGGGTGAGTTTGCTGGTGGATGCGGAACCGGTGATGGCTGTTGTCGCCTTGGTTCTTTTTCATCCTCGAGTGAAACTCTCGGAGGTTCTTCTGCTATTTTTGAAGATGGTATGATTGTTCGATGTCGCTTTGGTTTTTGGTAGAATATTTATGTTCCTTGAAAATAATAAAAAAAATGAATCGATGAAAATTTTTGTTTGATTTTTTTAATTAGTTTGTTTGATGATGTGTCAGGGATGATGATGTGTACGGCCTATTGAGATCCCACAGAATTATTATATTTAATACTTTTTCTGTTTCTAAAAGATTTAGGTTTTAGATTTTTTACACTTATTAAGAAAAAAACATAAAATTTAATTTACCAATGCATTGTTTTTCTTAATTAACAATTCTCGGTAACTTTGAACCAATAAAATTTTAGTAAATACAATTATATTTTCGGAAATATACAATTTTCATTAATTAATATATTGAAAATGTAAAAAAACAGTTTATTTTACAATGTATATATTAATTAATTTCAAAAAGTCAATCTTATTTATAAAGTGATTTTGCTGATTTGTCATGTTCTCCATGATTTTAGTTAATTTTGCTTATTTGTCATATTCTTATTAGTTGTTAGATTAAATCATCAATTTCTTAATTAAGATAATCTAAATATTTTGAACTTTTTAATTAATTTATTAATTTAAAAAAATATAAATATTTCGAAATTTCTAATTGAAATCATGATTATAATTAGTTTACCTTTCACAAGATTCTTATTAGTTTTTAGCTTAAATCATTAATTTATTAATTTAAATAATATAACTATTTCAAACTTTCCCATTAAAATTAGAATTAGAATTTATTTTATACAAGTTAGGACCGATTCTTATTTTTATATGATGTATAGTTTCATTATTCTCATTCATTCCAAGTTATTCAATTATAGTTTTTGACATCTATATTTATCTACTTTTAATATTTGTTTTGTTAATTGGAGTTCTATGTTTTTCTTCTTTTTTTGAGTTTGAAAGACTAGGAGTAAATCCGTTTTGTTACATGGAGCTTGGAATTATGAATTAGGTATTCTGAATTACTTTTGTAGTTATTTCACGTGTATGTTTTATTACTGTTTAATCTACAAGAAAAATATGTTTTGATATTAAGTTTAGAGAGTTGCCTATGTAATCATGTTATGAACATGTGTTTAATGGTTTATTTTCTAAAACGGCTAAAGTATATATATTTTTAATTAATAATTAGATTTATCATTATATAATTAATCATAACTTAACTTTAATAATAAAACTATCATTATCAATATTTTCTTTTATTAAAAGTAAACTTATGAAATATTAAGATAAGTAGATGTATATATTGATTAAGTAAACCAATGAAATATTTTCATTATCTCAATTCATTAAAAAAACGTTTCTTCTAAATTATCATCGAACTTTAGTTTTTATTTTCTTTTTATTTGTTTTGTTCTTACTTGTATTTTGCGCGTTTTAGTGTTTTTGGTAATTTAATATATGTTTCTGGTTCAAAAAATACAAAGTAGATTAAGAGAGACCAAAAGTTCACAGTCTTACTTTACTTTATTTTATAGAATATTTGATATGTAATTATGCTCTTATAATCTCATAGTTTTATAGCTTTCTTTTGTATTAAGAAGACGTAAACAGAAATAAAAATCGAAAAAAACAAAAATAATTAAGAATATAAAGAATAGATTATCATGATGTTTAAATCATAATACATATATTAATAACTATTTGTGAAACAATTATGCCCGCAAATGCGAGCATAATCGTTATATAAATATTTATTAGTTTATATCTTTTTAATTTAAATGTTTTTGGAAATTTTATATCAAACAATAAATTATTTATATATGACAAAGATTTCTATCAATATATATTTTTATCACTGAATCAAAATATTAAAACATTGACATATTAAAAATACTTTTAAATATATTTATACAATGTTTTTTTGTTTAATTATGAAATGTCTTTATCTTAATTTATTTATAATAGAAAATATTATTTCCAAATAACAACAAAAAATATATATATATATATATAAGAATTATCTTAATTTTTAAAAAATATTATTTACAATAAATAAATAATTCCACCAATTTTTTTTTGTAAATGTTTAGGAGATCTCTTAGGCATCCACAACGCTGTTTTCACAGCTCGATTACCCAGATAATTTTTTATATTATTTTATTGTTTTTTAATTTAAAAAAAGAAAAAAAAAGAAAAAGGAGACCAATCACGGGTTCCCACGCGGCATGGGACCCGCGCACAGTGATGAGCCCGGCAAAGAATTGGTCCTTACTTACGGACTGAATGATACTATTATGGCACAAAATCCTAACTTTTTTGGTCCCCACATATAAAAAAATAAATTTGTTGGTAAGGATTATTTTGTAAGGATTGGCGTTGGAGCTGGTCTTATGTTTTAAGATATTCGTCATTTTTTCTTTGTTTGTTTCTCAAATGACATATAATCGAGAATTGCTTTGATATTAGTAAAACATAAACATGATTTTTTGTGGTAACACATATTAGCAAAATTTACAGTTGTTAGAAAATGTATTTTTAAACTAAACACTAATAAATTTAAATAATAAATTGTATATGTTGTCGAAGAGGTTATATTAACAAAATCCAAAAATAAATAACCTTTTTAATGCCAAAAATATAGATATAAATTTTTCATGACATATAAGAGAAGAATTATTTATATAATATTAATAAATAATATCAAATAGTTATATAGATGATAAATATCATATTTTTCTTAAAACTGTTTATTATCTAATATATAATTATTATTAAAATTATTTATTAAAATCATTGACTCAACTAAAACCAAAAATTTTACAAACTCTAAAAATATATAACCTTTTTAATGCCAAAAATAAAGATATAACTTTTTCATGACATATAAAAGAAGAACTTTTTATATAATATTAATAAAGTAATATCAAATAGTTGTATAGATGATAATTATCATATTTTTCTTAAAACTTTTTATCATCTAATATATAAATATTACTAAAATTATTTATCAAAATCATTGACTCAACTAAGACCAAAAAAATTATATAATAATAAATAAGATAATATCAAATATTTTTATACCTGAAATAATATTCTTTAAATTAATTGATAAGTTACTTTTAGAATTATTAAAACATAATAAATAAACAAAATAATATTAAATCATGGTAATAAATTAATTAGTTTGAAATAATATATATTATTTAAATTAATTAATGAGTCAGCTTTAAATTACTAAAATATGATAAATAATAAAAATAACACAAGATCATCGAAAAAAATAATTAATGAATCAGATAAAATACTAAAAATCTAAAATCATGATATAAATTAATTAAATGAGTCAGAAAAAAATTATTAAAAACATGACAAATTAGCAAAATTAACTAAAATTATGGAGAACGTGACAAATAAGCTTAATCACTTCATAAATAAATATTATTAAAATTATTTTTAAAATCATTGACTCAACTAAAACCAAAAATTTTACAAACTCAAAAATATATAACCTTTTTAATGCCAAAAATAAAGATATAACTTTTTCATGACATATAAAAGAAGAACTTTTTATATAATATTAATAAAATAATATCAAATAGTTGTATAGATGATAATTATCATATTTTTCTTAAAACTGTTTAACATCTAATATATAAATATTATTAAAATTATTTATCAAAATCATTGACTCAACTAAGACAAAAAAAGATTATATAATAATAAATAAGATAATATCAAATATTTTTATACCTGAAATAATATTCTTTAAATTAATTAATAAGTTACTTTTAGAATTATTAAAACATAATAAATAGACAAAATAATATTAAATCATGGTAATAAATTAATTAGTTTGAAATAATATATATTATTTAAATTAATTAATGAGTCAGCTTTAAATTACTAAAATATGATAAATGAGAAAAATAACATAACATCATAGAAAAAATTATTTACAAAACTTCTCAGTAAAAACTAATAAATTTTTTGTTTACAAAAAAAACTAATAACTTTCACGAGATGTTTTTTGAAGAGGAAGCCCGCTTCTCTTGTTCTTATTCAAGTATTGATATGGTTAAAGATTGTTACAAAATTAAAAATTAGATATTGAAGCTTTGGAATACATGGAAAATTCAAAAGAGTTTCGATTGAATTGGTATTGGTTGGTGTCATTATAAGTATAATAATTTCTCTTTCGTTATTGATTTACATTAATTATTCGATTTGGTGTAATATGTTAATCACTTATTTTGGTATTTTAAGAGAACAAATATCCATGGTTCTATTGATGAACATTCTCTTGGTAACTTCCAATCTAAGTAATCTTAAGAGGATTCAGTAGGTAACTATACCACATAAAATAAAACCAGTCATCTGCCTTTTATGCCTTTTAAGACAAATTTCTATAGAACCAACGTCAGTATGAAAAGGAAGTCTTCGTCAGTGAGTTTTCTATATCATATTGTATTTTTATTGATGTTTTTTATTTATGATCTCTTTCTTTATCAATTCCGTATTATGATTTTTGTATTTTACACTTTATTGGCGAGGTTGTGAATGTTAGACCTTTAGAAAGTCTCATGACAAAAAGAAGATCTTCAGGTAAGATAGAACTAACAATTCGTGATACAAAGTAAGTTCTACTCAACATTTAATTTTATTTTTATGACATCATGATAATTTAAATTTTTAATATTTATTCATATGGGTTTATCATGTACAACATGGTCTGGGTATGCAAAGTAAGTATTGGATTTCTTTAAATTTAATGACACATCATGTGTTGTATTTGTTGCTCGATTTGTTTGTGTGCGAGAATACAAATGTATTGTTTTTTTTTTACATTTTCTTAGATCAAAATAGATGATTGTATATTATGTTTATTGGCGATTGTTGCTTTGTTAATGTTTCAAGAGCTGTGAATTTGTCTAATGATTTCCATGCCACTGAGATTCTTTTTGTCCACAACTACAAGAAGTGCTTGATTTCAAATCTAAGTTACCTAATAATGATTTAGTTATTTGTAGAGAATATTTTGATACAAAATCTAGAACTACCAAACTTGAGCCAAAAAAAAAAGAAGAAGGAAAATTAGAAAAATATCACCAATTTTCAATACTGAATGAAATTTTGTTAAAATCAGATTTAATCAAGCGATCAGTCATTAGAATTTGATTAAAGAAAACCGAATTAAATATATAAAATAAATTTGATATATATATCTAATTAAATAAATTAGTTTGAATACAAAACCAAATGTCAAAAACAAAATTTATTGATAATATTTATTAATTCGCACAAGGTACGGGTCTACATCTAATAATAATTAATTGAATATCAGTTAGACAGAGACTTGGGTTACATTTTCCTATGCTGAGGTATAAACCATGTTAAATTAATTATTTTTAGGAGAGTAAAGTTTTCCCCAACGAAAATTGAAAATATGCGGCCTTTTACTAGTTGATCTAAAAATTCTATCATTATGTCAACTTCTCGTTGGTTATAGAAAAATTTATTGTATTCGAAGGTTTATCACTTTATCCCATATGATATCCATATGATAATTTGGATGAGAATTTGTGAATGCATTCTCAAACCAATCCATTTGCGACTGCTTCCATGGATTATATGTCGCATTTAGAAATCATGTAGCGAGCTCCTTTCTAATGAAAATGTCCTCCATGTCGTTTAGGCAAACCGTGGAATCCAGGATGTGAACAAATGGTTAGGACTTTTGATAGTAATCACTATTAGAGCATCATTATTGGTGGAATTGGTATAAGTCTCTTAACTAGTGTTGGCCCTTAACATTTTCTTTTTGGTTGTTTTTTGGTCAGATTGGTATTAGGACTGGCCCTTAACTAAGGGATTTTTCTCTTTTTTCCTCCTTGGTCCTAGCATTTTGTGGTCCCCCTCTTCTTAAGGGATGCCTTAAGGGATGACCAATAATGATGCTCTAAGTACCGAATGTCGTCGGATAATATTATTCGAAATGAGACAATTCAAC
Source organism: Brassica juncea (assembly GCA_018703725.1). Taxonomy (NCBI): domain Eukaryota; kingdom Viridiplantae; phylum Streptophyta; class Magnoliopsida; order Brassicales; family Brassicaceae; genus Brassica; species Brassica juncea. Next base: position 32,468,346 of record CM031937.1, read on the forward strand.
ATTTATTATTTGGATGTGCGAAATAAAAATATCATTTGGTTGATTGGTTCAGCACAAGGATCGAATTATCGGCTTAGTTCAAGTTGTATGGACACAAATATTGCTACGTATTTTAAACTGGCAAGTCTAAGTACGAGTGGAGGAGAAACAATTTGACGACTGAGAGAAACTATTGTAGGTAGGGGTGGGCATTTTATCCGTTAAATTTGATTCGATTCGTTATTCGTTTCGATTTGATCCGAAAAATTCGAATATCCGTAAGTCTTCGAAGCAAAGCAAATATTAAAATTTAATATCCGTTAAAAACGAAGCAAATCACAAATACTAAAATTTTTAAAGGCGAATATTTGATCCGCTCCAGTTTTTATACAAATAAATGAAAATCTACAACTAAATATGTATAAATTTTTACTTTAACATATATTTGTGTTATTTATAAAAATATATAATGTATTAAATTAAGGAAATAATATAAAATCTTTCTAAAAACTACAATTTTCTAAAATTATGTGTTTTATCAAAAAAATTATTTTATTATAAAAAAGTATGGAACATATAATTCCACTAATTTTCACTTTTGGTTTAATATTATGTAAGAATATTTAAAAAAAACAAAAATATTTGTTAGATTACGTGTATAAAACATGGTGTATGAGATATCCGTAAATATCCGTAAATATTCGCAAATATTTAAAAAAATTCTGAATATCCGGAAAACCGAATATCCGTATTTCTTCGAAGCAAAGCAAATCGGAAAATCAGATATTCGTAAGATACGAAGCAAATCGCAAATACCAAAAAATATGGTACTATCCGGATCCGTGCCCACCCCTAATTGTAGGTCCATTATTACTTGGCGGCTTCATGAATAACAATAATGCAGAAAAAACATGCTTTCTAAAGAGGAATCAAATCAAAGACTTAGCTTCTTTTTCAGCAAAGACCCATAATTCACGGTGGGCACGTTCCATCAAGGTATCGAATCGGGGACTGGGTTTAGAAGACTGACGTAAATACATAATCAAGTCCATGCGTTAAACTAACTGTGTGTGATCCAAGAGTCGTTGGCTCTACTTGTGCCTGCCAGTACGAATTTATCTTCTGTTTTGTTGGGAAACAAACTTTGATGACTAGGTAAATTTGAATTTTCATGGGTTGAGAAGGCTGACTTAGGCAGATACTTTATGCTTCCATGGCTGTAGCTTTTATCAGAGATTACTAGGGGTAAAGATAAATTTGGAACAAGAGCAGTTTGTAGCTTTCTACAAGTGGTTTTGATGAATCAAAATGTATCTACAAAAATAGTCTGGTTTTGTGTTTTCAAGTCTTTCCCAGCCCAAAAAAAGGTGGAGAAGATTCAAAGTTGGTTCGTTCAAAACTAACCTGATCTCACTCGCACGGTTACACCCGATCAGATAAGCTGAAATATGAACAAGAAAAATGCATGCAAAGAAAACAAGAGGGAGATGCTATCTGAAAAGATGATCCAATGTAGCACTTAAAGAGCGCGGGTAACGGTCTCCGTCTCTATCTCCCTCTCTTTGACACTACCTCTTCAAAAAGAGCGTGATGACAACCTTTGGTATAAAAGTTAGTTCTACTACCGACTGAATTATATGTTATACCTTTTGAGAACAATAATAGTTAATAACCTATTGTTTTCTTTTAAAAACTCAATGAACCCTTTTAGGAGAAAATATCAAATCTGTATTATTTTAGGAAGATTCCTATGTATATGATGTGGAAGTATCTCTTTATCTCCTGTACTTATATGAGTTATAAGCATCTTCTTTAATCATAGAAGTGGATGAAGATGTTCATCTTCCTCACATAGCAAGCAAGCAAAAGAAACATGATAACATGAGATAAACTCGATCCGAATCCAAACCGGAGCTCCGGATTTTAGGAACCGTTGGGGCAGAAAGTGATCAAGTAGTTAGCTCGGGAACAAGTGAAGGTGCTTGTTGCGTCGTCATAGGCGTAGCTGTAAGCGCTAGGGCAAGCTTTCTTGAACATCTTCGAGTAATTCGTCGGAGAGCAAGTTTGCGGCGTACCGTAAGCCCCCGTGCAGCAATATTCCGGCATTTTAAACACCTCGCAGGCGTTCTTGCACGCCACCACATTTTTCTGTGGATCCACAACCCGAAGCTCGTTAGGGCAATTCGCATTGAGGTCGGAGACGCAGCCTGCGTATTTGCAATCTCCGGTACCTCCTTGAGGTTTTATCCCTATCTTGACATTGTAGCCGTCGACGAGACTCACGTCGTAGTTATCTTTTTCTCCAATGGTGAATTCGGCCAGTGTGACTGGAGGAACTCCACCACCACCGGCGGCTGCACATTTAAGAACGCCACCACAATCTCCAGTGACGCAGTTGCCTTGGCCGGATGAGCTGAAGTTGCAGCCAGTACGAGCCCAAATGCGGCCTGACCATCTCGAAGGAGGGGTGACCTGTACGGAAGCGCTTGGATTTAGTTGAAAACCACCGTTGGCGAGGATGTTGTTTTCGTTGCCGGAGAGAATTCCCGGCCAGACGGTGTAAGGGCAATTGTTATGTAAAGTGAATTCGGATGAGGAACCAGCAATGCGGCCTGCATTTTTCCATTACACAAACCAAAATTATCAAAACGAAATTAAAAAAAAACTAGGAGAATTGAAATCTAGTTTTACAAAATTTCTTATTGATAAACAATTATTCATGTGCATTTTATGATTTTTGCAGTCATTTTAAAATGTTTTGGTAGAGTTTATTAGTTAAAACAATGAAACGTAAATCTTTTTTTAAAGAAATTAAATGATATTTTAGTATGGTTTAACAAAAATATTTAAGGGTGTTATTCAATCATGTAATTTAATAGAATTTATAGTCTAAAGAAAATTCATGTTATTCCAATGGTGATTTTAAATTCTATTTTAAAATCAAGTGTTATTAAATATGATATTGATAAATCTAATTTAAAATATGATGTTGTTCAATGAATGATTGTTTTTAAATCTAGTGTTATTCTTCAAAGGATTTAAAAGTTTTTTGTATTTCAAATTGATTCCAAGTAATTTGATTGGAATCTCATAAGCATGAATAAATGAATGAAATCAAAATTTAATGTATACTGCAAAAAAATTTAGACTTTACCGATTAAAACTATATTAACATTTTAAGTTTGGTGTCCAAAAAATATTAAAATTTTAATTGATTACAAAACTTAACCATTGATTTTAAATCGATTGAATAAGACCCCCAACGAAAACCAAATATATCAAATTCTAAATTGAATTCCCAAACATTTATGAATCTGAATGGTATGCTGACAAAAAGAAGAAGGGTATGTCATAAGAACATCTGCATTGAGAGTTTATGAGGGGGAGTTCACACACTTTCCCAAAAAAAATATATATTAAAATATTGAAAAAATTATGAAACTGGTTCACGTGAGTTCACCTGCAAGAGACGAGTTCAACACTGTTTCGCAGGCTCCACGACACGTGATGGCCCGCAATTGATTGGTTAATTAATTTATTATTTTTTTTTCAAATCAAACGGAAAAAAAGAAATAAAAAATTATAAAACTGACTTTGGAAATCGGTAATTGGAGGGTTCATCAATGCGGATGATGGCCTAAGGTCCAAAACTAAAAAAACAATAAAAAGAACCTGTGGCGGGGCAGAAAGTGATCAAATAGTTGTTATCTCCTTGGGGTTTTACTCCAAATTTGACATTGGTACCGTCAACGAGCCTCACGTCGTAGGAATCCTTTTCTCCATGAGTAAATTGTGCCATTGTAACTGAACTATCTCCGCCGCTGTCAGAACATGTACTAACGACGCCGCAGTCTCCGGTGACGCAGCTACCGTGGCCCGAGGAGTCGAATTTACATCCCGTACGAGCCCATATGTAGCCTGACCATTCGGAAGAATCGGCGAGTTGAACGGAAGCGCCTGGATTCAATTGAAATCCCCCGTCGCCGAGGTCTTTATCGTCTTTCCTTGCGAGAGTTCCTTGCCAGGCGGTGGAAGGACAACTGTCTTCGGTGGCGGAAGCAGCAACTCCGCCTGCTTTTTTTTCAGAACACAAACCAAAAAAATATATTAAAGAAAATAAAAATGAGAACTACGTGTTGTTCAACGACTAAGTATCAGAACTATATGTTGTGCAACGACCGAGTATCAGAGCTATATGTTGTGCAACGAAATGAAACATACTGTACTTACAGAAGAAGAAAAAATTATCAAAAGGAAGCTGACTTCTCCTTTAGAAACAGAGGAGATGAGATGATGTAATAATGAGATAGAGAGTGTTTTTGTAGTTACTTGTGATGAACATGAAGAATAGAATGTGAAAGCTGGAGAGATATTTTGCCATGCTTTTCTGATCGGATTATTTGGATGTGCGAAACAAAAGCCTATATTAATCTTCAACTTGTATGGACACACAGCATACTGTCTGTATTTGTTTTGAAATAAATATTTTGAAACGAGAGGTTCTCGGCTTTCCTTCAACTTGTATGAACCACACATTAATTACCGGATGGCTTTGGTTTCGGAAAAACCGATAATTTGAAAATGACAAATCTAACTAAAAACGGTGGATAAAAGCAAAAACTTGGCAACTTACCCTGTCACATAAGTCTATATGAAAAAAAAAACAATTTGACGAATGAAAGAAAGTATTGTAGGTCTTTATTGGTTGGCGGATTCATGAATACCCACCAATTATGGTGAAAAAGCAGGCGTTTAGAGTGGCATCAAATCAAAGATTTCTTCTCCAACAAAGACCCATAATTCATGGGGGCACACTCCATCAAGGGAGAGACTAATAGAATGGGTTGAGAAGAGAAGACTGGCTAACTAGTCCTAGAGTCAAGTTCATGAACTGAAACCACATTTTGTGTGTAATAAAAGAGAAATTGACTTTACATAATCATCTGTTTTGGTGGGAAGTAGCAAAGTTGAAGACTTTTGTAAACTTTAACCTATGGGTTAGGAAGACTGACTCAGACAGTCATGTTCATTAATTTGGAAGTTTGTGTGAAGGAAAGATTAGTTGCCTTCTTTTTTTTTGTCATCATTAGTTGCCTTCTTAAAACTTGCCCTGACGATGGGTTTCCTTGAACTTGTAACACTGGTTAGACCATCCACAACGGGAGGTCCGTGGCCGAGTCCGTAAGTTTATTAGAATATAAATAATATTAATTGGACTGAGTCAGCGAAGGATTCAGTACGGATAAATCCGTAACTAAGGCTTCCAAGGATCAAGTCCTTAGTGTACGTGGCAGCTTGGGACTCGTCGGAGTTTTTATTTCGTCTTCGTCTCTCGTCTCTCCTCTCTCCGAATTTGTTCAACTTTTCAAAGGAGAGGAAAAGCTCAAGGTTTGATCGATCGTTATCCAAAGATATTTTGATTCGATTTGGGGTTTGTTTTTTTTTCTTTGCACAACTCAAATCCGATCACTAAAGCTAGTTTCTTTGGGCAAAATTTAGAATTTGATTCCGACTCCAATTTGGGGGAAAAGTCTCCTTATTTCATTGAATTTCAATTTTGATTCTGTCTTCAATTTTGGGAAAAAGTCACCTTATTTCATCGAATTTCAGTTTCAATTTAAAGATAGGGATTTATTGATAATGATTAAGATGAGAAGATTGTTTTGTGATATGTATTTGTGTGTTTCTTCTCATAGTTGCAGCTCAATATTGAAATTAACCGTTTGATCTTCGAGAAGGAGGAGGAATAAATAAAAGATGTGGGCAGCTTCTTGTCTCGCATCGTGCTGTGCTGCTTGCGCATGCGATGCTTGCCGTACAGTTGTTTCAAGCATCAGCAGACGTTCTGCAAGGATTGCTTACTGTAGTCTCTTTGCACTCTCCTTGATCGTTTCATGGATTCTCCGTGAGGTCGCTGCTCCTCTCATGGAGAAGCTCCCTTGTAAGTTTCTCTTCTTCTTTTTTTTTCTTATGTCCATTTTAGCTTATGGAGCTAATAATCGACATTTTTGTGCAGGGATTAACCATTTTCACAAGACACCTGATCGTGAATGGTTTGAGACTGATGATGTCTTACGTATCAGCTTAGGGAACTTCCAAGGTAAAACTGTTGTATCTAACCTCTCATGCTCTTCATATCCTGCAGTTTACAGACACACAAACACTAACAAACTCATTCAATCTCAACTCTCATATTCCCTGAATGAAATGATCACAAAAAGGCATTGCAATATTTTTTTTTATTTCTTAAGGACTCCAATTAGGAGTACACCATTGGACACACTATGTTATCAAAAGTCTTTAACTATTCAAAAAAATAAAAAACAAAAAAAAATTAATAAAAAAATGCTATGGACTCCACAATGAAATCCACCATTGTGGATGCTCTTAAGTCCTTCCATTAAAGGGTCAATGTAAAAATTGTCCACTCGGACTTAAACATTAATAAATGATAATGTTAAATGTAAAGGTAAAATCCTTATCTATAGGATTTCCTTTCCTAATATCCATCATAAGTTTCCAAATTTCTTTGTTCTAATAATAACAGACAAATCAAAACATCAGACAACACAAGAGATCGGACCCCGGATAGATTTGCTTGCTTTTTAAAAAAGAAAAACTCTCGATAATTCCAATACAGAGATGATAGATTACCTAAAAATAGAGATTTGGTTGCTAGATATAAATAAACCTATATATGATAGATTTTTAAAAGTTTTGAAACACTCACTTTATTATTATATTTATCATATATAATTATATAAATGTTAAAAATACTTCACTTTATTCTTTGCAATTTGCAATAGAAGCACTATAAGCTTGGTACGTCCATGTGCTTTACACAGAATGTTATTTTTTGTCTACATCGAAACTTCTAGCAACCACTATTATTATTTTATTTGTAGGCCATAGCGCAAATCAGCTGAGTGTAACAACTGAATACAAAAGCAAAACCATACAAAGAGGAAGAAGATATTCATCTTCCGTACATAGCAAGCAACAAAAACAAACATGATAAAAAGAGGAGATAAACTCGACCCAATCCCTAAACCGGAGCTCCGGATTTTTTAAGAACCGTTGGGGCAGAAAGTGATCAAGTAGTTAGCTCCGGCACAAGTGAAGGTACAATAAAGATATCCACCGTCTCCGAGGGTGTTTCCGCCGTTCCCTGTGAGAGTTCCGGGCCAGAAGGTGTAAGGGAGATTGTTCTGCAAAGTGAATTCAGTGGTGGAAACAGCAACACTGCCTGCGTTAGTCATAACACAAACCAAAGACATTTATAAAACTACTGACCAACGACGTAAAGTTAAAATTACTGACATGTCTTACTTAGAACAGTATAAGCATTTGTGTACTTATCCTAGTTAATAGCCGAAGAACTTTCTTCTTGTTGTCGATTTCAGTTTTGGACGACAAAAATAGACGCCGTGTTGATGATGGCTTTGCTTAGGCTTGTGTACATCAGTAGATGTCTACATGTTTCAGCTAAATATATAAAAGTTTTTGTTTACTATGAACGAACACAACTTCTTAAATATATATTGAAGAATTTTAAACAACTCTCATTACATTACTGAAACAGATGAAGTACAAACAATGGGTAAGGCTCAATAGTCCTTATTATTACAACAAGTTCACACATTCTTACATAAACAAACACCAGTTACCGCATCACTGTTTTACTAGCCCTTGCTTCTTCAAGAAGTCTTTCCAAGGAGATTAGTTGAAATTAACAGCATATTTAAGCTGTCTAGTAGTAGGAAGAAACAGCCCAAAGTACCTGTCCTCATTCGCCCTCTCATTCTCGTCGAACATGGCGAATATGTAAGTCTCTATAGCTTTCCCTGGCCTTCTCGGAGATCCATTCTTCACATGTTGTATCAAATTGTTAATATAAGTCTCCGCATTCCCCACGCTTGCCCCGGGCCCTCCCTGCGTGGGCCAACCGCTCTCTGACACCACAACTTCCAATGATTCGCCTCCCGATTTATCCAGTGCCGCGTAAACTGAGTCGAGATTGGCGTCGAAGAGGTTTTTGTAAGAGAGGTTGTTGGGGTCAGTGAATCCATCGCTGGGTTTGAACAGAGCGAATTCTAGAGAGACGTCGCCTTTCTTGTAGCCGAAGTAAGTGTAGATATTCACGAGCAGAGGAAATCGCTTGCGTACCAAGAAATATATCACCGGTTGGAGAAAGTTCCTATACTCATTACTGAATCTTCCGCGCGACGGTAGATCCGTGTGCGTGAAGGCTCCCATGTATGTAGTCGTGGAGACCGGGATACCGAGGCCTGCTTCGGAAAGCGCTTTATCAATGTTCTGGATCGCCTCGATGAGAATAGACCCATTCCCAGCTGTGTCCCCTGGTTTCACCTCGTTTCCGACCGATATGTACTTGAATCTGACATCGTTGTACATCTGGACGTTGTCTCGGACCCATGTGTTGGCCTCCGTTTGGCTATCTGCGAGACGTTTTAAGTCGCCATTGGGAACGTCGAGGATGAGCTCAATGTAGGAGCCACGGAGAGCGTCGAGAGTTTCAGGGTTGGGACCGTACATCCGCACTCGCTGGATGTTGTACTGCTTGTACATAGCCACAACATCCGATGGCTTTGGTAGGTTATTTCCAAACTGCCCGAAGCATACTCCGATTTGTACAGCTAGTAATAAAATTATCATGCAATAAACTATAATCAATAGGGTTAGAGAAGATGATTAATGGATGGTACATAAGCTTAAAAGATTACTAAACACGTGGTGTCAAAGTAGGAAGCCATTAGAAGGCTGAGAAGAACAGCAAGATTGGTGATGATTCTAACACCTAACCCCAGACATTTTCGTGATATTATACTTCGAGTTTTTTAATATGTTTGAATCGTACCATCTAGCGCCTATTTATAGCGCGAGTATTAGATTCTGCATGCGGTTTTTAATTTAAAAACAACTATAAATGTCAGATATTTTATTTACATTTTTGTCATTGTTTTACTTTCTCAACTGATTCTTCGACTTATTATTTATCGTGGTTTACATATATAAAATTAACTGGATACTTTTTTCCAAAACTTCCAAGAGTTTAAGCTAATTAAAAGTCACCTGGTCTTCATAAACCTGAAGGCTAAGTGGATGTGTTAACTTGTTTTGCTCATCTGCAACTTTGTTATTACGTTGTTTTTAGCCTTTCTTCTGCCAAGGTTAACATAAACAAGGTCCACTATGCTTGTAAATCCTTTTTTTCATTATTAATGATATTGAGATTTTTACCAAATATGACATTTGTTTGCGAAAGTATATCTAAACTTGAATCAAATGCAAAACTAACATAAAAATCTTGTAAAATTACAGCCACCTTGTAACCAAACAAAAAATCAGAACTCATTTTTGCGAATATAGCTCCGGAAAATCTTCTGACTCTTCTGAGATGCTGTAAGTTTTCTAGCCGACGTCCAGGGAAGTCGTCTGGTGTAGTTTATCTTAAAAATAATTTATAAATTTTGTAAAAAATATTTTGATAAATGAAAAATTAAAATCATGTAATTATAAACAATTTTAAGTGATATAAATTATAATATAATAAAATTAAATTTTTTTCAATATAGATGAGTGAAAGTAGTGAATCATGATATTCTTTGGTTTAGGGTTTGGCAAACATATGTAGTAGTATTGTATGTATTTTTAGGGTTAGATTTTGGAAAGCGTAAATGTTTTTTTGAAAAAATAATTTTTACCTATATGTATTTATTTCTGTGTATAGTAAACATTTTTTAAGTTTAATTTGATTTTACGAAGTATTTAGTTTAGGGGTTATGTACAGGGTCTAGACGACTTACAAAGAAGTCGTCTGGTGAATAATTAAAACGAGGCGACTTCTATGGAAGTCGTCCAAACCGTATCTAATATTCCCGCCTAAAATTTTATTATTTCCCGCTTAAATTTTACTAGAATTTTTAAAGTACCCAGCTAAACATTAATTTTTTTTGTCACAGTGGTTAAACATTAAATTCAAATTTAATTTTTGTTAGAAAACATTAATCATAAAATATAACAATAGTGTTTCCTTTAGAGCATGTTTATTGGAGTATCTTAAGTATGGCTCTTAGTATAATGAGTAATTAAATTAAAAAAAAAATAGCCATTTACTTAAGAGGCGGGTCTTAATTAAGAGCTGGAAAAAACGTTTCTTGTGGGACGCGTGTTGATAGGGCATAGGATAAGTGTTTTGAAAGGAAAAGAAAAGTTGAACCCGACGAAGAATCTGGTTTTTCTCTGCCGTTGAACCTTTCTGGCACCAATCGTCGCAGGAAAGCTGTATGATCAAGCTTTGATCGGTATCTTCTGCCTTCCATGGCCAGTGAAAGCAGCAGAATCGGATTGTTTACGAATGCAGAGGTGACCACGAGCGGAAGACCAGTGCTCCGCCGCAGCGAAGTCGAGTGCTTCCTCCTCTCCTCCATCGACCTAGATTCCGAAGACGATCCGCCGCGATTCACCTCCCTGAGCCGTCACCGACACTTTCTCTGAAACCGAAAGCAAAACGGGTGATTTAACTCTACAAAACATCTACCAAGGCTTTGTCCCTGAACACATCTTATGTAGAAGCCGAAAATTGGAATCGATACAAACGATAGATATTTACAAAACGACGTTAAGGAAAGTAACGAAATGAACATGGAGGCGAGATATGATCTCTTTCCTTAACTCTAAATATTCGCTCCTTAGTGAGACGAGACAGTACGAATATAGAGTCCCAGGATACAACCATGGGAGACGATCACGTTTCACTCATGAACGCCCTAACGAACGAAAAATTCTACAAAACACTCTCTCGACTTACGCTGTGAGATTTGTTGGTTTTTTCTTTGCGTGAAAACTAAAGGAATGAATGATGAGAGACAGGTTTATTTAAAGAGAAGAACGAGAGCCACTTCCCGCAACAGTTGCTACACGTGGGCGGAGATCTCGCGGAGATCACGGAAGTTAAGTTTCGAAAACTTATTCTCCAAGTCTCGGTTTTTCTTATCCGTTTCAAATATCTCGAGAAGATAACATGCATGATATTTTTATTTTCTAGACAAACTACTTGTCGTTTTTAAAATAAAATGCATGTTATTTTTCGAGAATTAAATGGGCAAATCGTTGAGCTTAACTTGGTCCAAAAAAAATCTTACGGCCCAGGCCCACGCGGAGCCGGACAGACGGACGTGCACGTGGGGGCAATCCTCTCTCTCTGAACCGTTTACAAGCTCATACTACATGAGCATATATATATTGCTCAACTTCTCTTTTTCTAAGCAATGTGGGACTTGTTCCCTTTACATCATTAACATGTGTTTTGGGCTGTTTAATACATACAGGCCCAAGTCATTTGTTTTCACAATTTGTAATTAAAACCCAATGGTTTTAATTGGTCCAACATCTTACACATGCAAGCTCTGTTTTCAAATTTTCCGGTGAAAATTTGAATCGAATAAGTAATAAAGTTCGAAACTTGTGAACTGGGTTTTGCTAGAATGGAGGAGATTGGGTTTGTGTTTCCAACAGATATTCAAAGAGAAGCTCTTCCTACTCTGTTCACTGGCCGTGATTGCATCCTCCATGCCCAAGTTTCTTCCTTTGTATCCATTATCTGTTTTGTCATTGTCAGGACATGAGTTTATGTTTTGGTATGTTTTTTTTTTTGGTGATCTAGACTGGTTCGGGCAAGACATTGACTTACCTGTTACTCATATTCTCTCTTATAAACCCTCAACGATCTTCTGTGCAAGCTGTGGTTGTTGTTCCCACTCGAGAGCTTGGTATGCAAGTAAGACTATAGACATTGGCGAATCTAGGTGGAATAAGAAGGGTGTAGCTGCACCCAGTAAAAATTACAACTAAAATTAAATACACCAGAATTTAAATATATCTTGAAGTTTAGTTGATTAAATCTTTTATTTGCACCCACTAAATCAAGGTTCAAACAACCCTGTATCCTTTTTATTGTTTTTTGCCCCCATTCATTATATTTTCTAGATTCGCCACTGTATGTTGGGCTTAGGTTACAAAAGTTGCTCGAATGCTGGCTGCAAAATCAACGGATGTTGATGTGAAAGGATGTCAATTATGGCTCTCTTAGATGGAGGAATGCTAAGAAGGCACAAAAGTTGGCTAAAGGTTTGGACTCAAAAGCCTTCTTGAATGATCTTAGCCAGTGGCGGATCTAGGCGAGTTTATAGTTGGGGGCACTAACATAGAATTTGAATTAGTTGGGGTCACTGTTATAGGTTTTAAGTCAGTTGGAAGTAATTAACATAGGATTAGCTAAAGAAAATAAAAAAATGAATAGGGGGCACGTGACCCCGTTCCTATGAACGTACGTCCGCCACTGATCTCAGCCACTTTTTTCTTATGACTTAGCTCAGCAAGTTTAACTCTCTTTTTTTTTCAGGCTGAGCCACCAGCAATTGTGGTCGCTACAGTAGCAAGTTTGTGCCACATGCTTGAAAGCACATAATTAGACTCGACTCGGTGAAAGTTCTTGTAGTGGATGAGATAAAAACACACATATTTATCAGCTTATTCTCCATAGCAAATGATAGTCAGATGTTGTTCTGCATATTAAACATCATCCTGAGATACTAGAGAACCTTCAACTGTTTAGCTTGTAATTTATGTGCCCCTACAAATTGTGTTGGAATCTTAGGGAATTCTTGCTCTTGAGGGCCTTTCAAAGTACATGAATTTGAGGTTGAAATATTTGTTTGCATACAATGTTTAATAATTTTTTAAAAAGATCTTTTAGTTTAAAAACTACCATTGGAACACTATTATTAGGTGATTCTTGACAAAACTTATAACTTAATTTTACTACTTTAATATTCACTAAGAACCTACTTAGGGATTGTACCAATAAACATGTTCTTAGAGCATTAATATCACTGACTCTTAAGCCAGGGTTTTAAAAAAAATATATGTAAAAAAATCGTGGGTCCCTTTCCACACCAAAAACTCTCTCCTCTCACCTCTTCTCTAAGAGTCAATTGAACCAAACTCTTAAGACTTTTCGCGGGTCCCACGATACATGACGGCCCGCGATTGGTGTGTTTTTTTAAAAAAAAAATCTGACAAAAAAAGAAAATAATAATAAAAAAAATAAAAACCCAAAAACAATATTAATGCTCTTAGTTTGAGCCGTCAACAAAAACCCTACTTTTTTTTGTTCTCTCTTCCTTTTTCTTGCCTCCATGGTTTCTCTCTAACCACACCGCCGGATCTCTCCACACCTACACCGGAAGGATCTCAAATGGTACAGCAGTGGCCAAAGAGATAGACATGTGATATAAAGCTAGAGAGAGTAGAGCGAGAGAGAGAGTAGAGCGAGAGCTAGAAGGAGGCTCTAGAAGAGAGAGCTGCGAGATAGCAGATCTATCTCTCTCTCTCTCTCTCTCTCTCTCTCTCTCTCTCTCTCTCTCTCTCTCTCTCTCTCTCTCTCTCTCTCTCTCTCTCTCTCTCTCTCTCTAGGCACTGAATCTGACTCCACAGAGCTCGTGCGATGCTCGCTGTCCCACCACCACCACGGCTTGAACTCTATCTTTCTTTCTCTGTCTTTATGTTCCTTTGTCTCTGTCTCTCTGTTTTGAACTGATTTTTTGTTTTGTTTTAGGGTTGGTGGAAGCAAGGCAAGACGAGGCAGTCACCACACCACCACATCATGGTTCGACCTCTCTCTCTCTCTCTTTCTCGTTTTCTATCTATTTGTCTCTCTCTCTGTATCTGATTTTGTTCCTTTGGTAAAGGAAATTGAAGGATGTAGAAGAAGCATGATGGTTGAGGGAACAAGGGTGGTGGTGCAGCGGTCGGCGCCACACCACCATGGTTTGACCTCTCTTTCTCTATCTCTCTGTCTCTCCTTCTGTTTATATCTGATTTTTTTTTTTGTTTTGGTAAAGAGAGGTGAAAGATGGAGAAGAAGCTTGATGGTAAAGGAGACAAGGCCAAGCACCACCACCACACGACCTCCGTTCGTTCGCCCCCAGCATCACCACCACCACACGACGTCCGTTCATTCGCTGTCCCAGAATCACAACCACCACCACACGACCTCTGTTTGTTCGCCGTCCCAGCATCACCACCACCACCACACCACCACGGTTCAGCATCATCGCCGTCAGTAGGGCCATAAAAAGGACACCTTTGAATGTAAGATCAAACCTTCTCTTCTTCTTTGATTGCATCTTGCCCTTTCTCGTATCTTCAAGGTTTTTGTTAAAATGTCTCCTGCCTAAAGTTCTGTTCTTTTTTTTAAGGCAAACGATTGTTCCATCTTTGATTGAGTGAAACCATTCTGTCTCGCACTTGATCTTATGTTCCCTAAGAGTTGTGTTGAGTTTTCATCCCGATAACCACACTGACAGAAATGTTTGAGATCTCATATAACACTATTTGTATGCTCTAAATCATAACCCTTTTCTCTGTTTCTTTATGTGTTACTTAGATTTATTTTACAGATTTTAGTCATTGACCCTCTATGTTCCATTGTCTTTGTCCTTACAAGCTGGGTCATAAGATATTGTTTGGTCTTTACTTACATGCTATGGCAGATATTGTTTGGTCTTTGCTTTTTTTAGTTTAAAAGAAAATGAAAGTTTATTGAACATTGACGTAGTCGATTTCCACGATAGTCGTCCGGTAGACTTTCAGTAAGTCGTCCAGAAGGTCATTTTGGCAGTTGACTTTTAAATGTGTTTTCTAGAGACAACTTATTTGGAAGTCGTCCAACTTTCTTTGTAAACAAAAATTCTCAAAAATACCAAAGACGACTTCCCCGTAAGTCGTCTAGAGTAAGCAGTTTAGTTTTGTATTTGACCGGATTGTGTTAGAAATTTGACTTTTTATGGACGACTTACAAATAAGTCGTTTGAAAGAAAAATAAAACTTTAATATTTTATTATAATTAGGCAAAGTCTTCTCAGGTTACTTTTACAATTGAAAAATAAAACTTAATATTTAATTTCTTCCAGATGACTTATTTGTATGTTGTCCAGTCGACGACTGATACAGAAGTCTTCTGTACTAACCAAAATTTGACCAGAATCTTGGAATAAAATCCCGGACGACTTCTGTGAAAGTCGTCTGACGGACGACATACAAGTAAGTCGTCTGGAAGAACTTAAATATTCAAGTTTCATTTTTCAATTGCAAAATTAACCTGTAACAGCTTACACGGAAGTTGTCTAATTATAATAAAATATTAAAGTTTTATTTTTCTTTCGGACGATTTACTTGTAAGTCTTCTACGAAAAGTCAAATTTCTGACACAATCCGGTCAAATGCAAAACTAAACTGCTTACTTTTAGACGACTTACGGGAAAGTTGTCTCATGTGTTTTTGAGATTTTTTGTTTACAAAGAAAGCTGGACGACTTCCAGATAAGTCGTCTCTAGAAAACACATTTAAAAGTCAATTGCAAAAATGACCTCTGCATTGACCAGAAGTCTAAGTCTTCTACTGCTAGAAAACTTCCGTGTAAGTCGTCTGATGACCGATCTGAAAAAAAACTGATATCATAGCTTCAACTAGTGAGATAACTTCCTTAGCACACAAAAATCTTCTCGAAGCACCCAGAAGCTCAAACAGAAGTGACCCACCAAGAATCGTAACCTTGAATGGCTTTATGAACCATAAAAATTTTAGAATCAAAAACTTGGGTTTTTTGGATGAATATAGAGAGAAAGTGGAAGAGATGTTGTTTTTAGTTCATAAGAAATGAGAAAGAAGGAGTGTAATTCGATTTTAGGTGCATTAATGACTTCAAATTGGTTGTTCATAGTGGTTGGTGTATTGATGGCTATGACAATCTTGTAAATACTTGAAGATGATGAGGTTGAGAGAGAGTAAAAAAACCATTTTCAAAAAAAAAAATTAGTGGCATTTTTGTGAATAATTCAAACTTTTGGAGTGAATAAGGCAAATGAAATTTCCAAAAAAATCATAGGTTAGTTTTGTGTTTGACTTTGAGTTTTGAGTCAATTTTACACATAGCCCAATGATATTTACCCTTTAGCAAAAAAATAAAAAATAAATCATGCGGTCCTAATGAACGAATACTCTTATATGTATTGTAATATGTCACTAGATTTAGACCCCCGCACTTGTGCGGATTTTATTTATAAATTATAATGTATTTTTTAAAAAAAATTGTGCGGATTATATTTATAAATTATAATGTATTTTAAAAAAAAAATTAGTTTTATGATATTTTATAATTTTGAAAGGAAATGTTATTGTGTTTGCTTGGAATAGTTTATTTTTGGGAAGTTTTCAAAAATACCATATTTATAGTACTATTTTTCATTTTTACACTAATCACTTTTATCTTCACTTTTAATGAAGTATAAAAGACATTTATAACCATATGGTTAACTAATCTAGACTTAGGGTTTAGAGTTGAGGGGTGGGGTAGGGTTTTTGGAATGTGAAATTTAGGATTTTAATAAATACTTAAAAATTAAACATAGCTTTAAAAAAATTTGATTTTAAAAAAAACAATTTTGAAAAAAACAATTTGACAATAAATAATTATTTTCTTTAAAGATTTATAAAAAATCAAATTTGAAAAAGTCTAATTCGAAAACGTAAAAAAATATTTTTTAAAAAATTTATTTATTATATATATATAGAACAAGGGTATAAGAATATTTTGCCATTTAATGGAGAATATATTTTTGAAAATGTCTCTTTAGTGGTGGTAAACATGAATAATGGTACCAAAAAAGTGGTAAACATGAAAATTTTCTTTTATTTTTTTGTGGTTTATCTTGTGTTAATTGTTTATTTTGTAAAAAATTTAGGGTTCTATTAGGGTTAAGACTATTGAGACTTTGTGAGATTAAACAGTGTCTAAAATTGGTTTTTTACCAGTTAGGTTTATCCTAATTTTAATACTATAAAAAGATATGTTTTCTCTCCAACTATAACTAAAATACTTATTCCAGTTTATAATAATTTTCATAAATTTTATTTGAAAAATTAATTACTGTTATGTTTTTCTTGTTATTTTGAGATCCATATTGTATCACTTTCATTTTAATATATATTTTTTATTTATTATTTTCATAACTTTCTATTTATACTGAAAATTTAATAATATTATTTCTTGTTTTTATGATTTTTATTAATATTATTTTATATTTAAAAAAATATCTTATAGTTTTAAAAACCAAAAATTTTATAGCCAATGATCTAAAAAATACACCTAAAATGAAGAGGAAATTTTAATTCTAACACAAGTTTGATACCACTTTTCAAATTTACCATTAATGAATGACTATTTTCACAAATACCCTAAAATTGTTATAAAATAGCACTAAACTAATTTTTTTAAAATATTCATAGAACATTTATAATCCCAACAACAATCTTTTAATAATAAACCCTAAAAAATAATTACTAAAATTTAAATCCAAATAATATATTTTTGATTGGTGATATTTTTGATAAATAGTATTTAGTTTGTGGTATTTCCAACAATTTCTCTAAAATGAAAGCCCTTCCCCATCGAATCTTTAGTTGAATAAAAATAGATTAGTTAGACAGATAATATATAACATATTTAATATTGTAAAGAAAAAACTTTAACTATATGCTTTGTATCATTTTCAGTTAAATATACCTTTCCAAAATTGTGGATATGATAAAAGTGTTTCGTAAATATTTTTCCTAAATGAATAGGTTCTATATTCAATAATTATTTAATTGATATATTTTGTATTAAAATTATTTAATATAGCCATTAGAATGTTTTTTTTTTTACTTGAAGGGATTTTGATGTTGTTGTGATCATGGTAATACATATGTATATATAATATATATCAAAGTCCAAAGCATACTGCAAAAAAATTAGACTTCATCAACTAAATCTACTTTTAAATTTTCTGACAACTGATTTTAAATCGATTGAATAACACCCTCAATGAAAACCAAATAATTTCAAATTCTAAATTGAATTCCAAACATTTATGAATCTGAACGGTATGCCATACACCAAAACTAAAAAGGGGAAATTTCACTTCTACCACTTTAGTGATACTACAATTCATGTTTACCATCAATAAATGGATATTTTCAAAAATACACTCTTTATTAAATGGTAAAAAACTGTTATACCATTATTATTAATATATATAATAAATAAATATTTAATTAAACAAAAAATCTAAACAAATAAAAAATAATATTTTCTAATTTTCTCGAATTATACTATTTCGAAATTTAAAACTTAAACCCTAAAACTCCATTCTAAATCTTAAACCCTATATTTTTCGAAATAGAAACTCTAAATTTAAAATCTAAACCCTAAATCATCAACACTAAACTCTAAACCCTAATCCCTAACCTTCAACTTTAAATCCTAAACCTTAAACCCTAAAAAGTAAACCATAAACCCTAAACTCTAAACCCTAAACTTCAACTCTAAACCCTAAATCCTAAACTCTAAAAAGTTAACCATATACCCTAAACCCTAAAACATCAACTCTAAACCCTAAACTTTATCCACCTCTCAACTCTAAACCCTAAAAGTTTAGGGTTTAGAATTTGAATTTCGGAAAAATATAGGGTTTAGGATTTAGGGTTTAGAGTTGAGAATTTAGGGTTTAGAATCGATGTTTTAGGGTTTAAATTGAAGGTTTAGGGTTTAGAGTTGATATTTCAGGGTTTAGGGTTTCGAGTTGATGTTTCAGGGTTTAGGATTTAGGTTTAGGGTTTAGAGTTGATGTTTCAGTATTTAAAATTGAAGGTTTAGGGTTTAGAGTATATGTTTTTGGGTTTAAAGTTTAGGGTTTAGAATTGATGTTTCAGAGTTTAGGGTTTAGAATTGATTGTTTAGGATCTAGAATTGAGGTTTTAAGTTTAGATTAGTTAACTATATGTTTTTTTGTCAAAGTTAATTAAAAGGTTATAAATGACTTTTATCCTTTATTAAAAATGAGTGTAAAAATGGTTAGCCTAAACATAGATGCTTTTTTGACAATTTACCAACTAAAAACCAACGAAAATAACCTGTGGCGGGGCAGAAAGTGATCAAATAGTTATCTCCGTGGGATTTTACTCCCAACTTGACATTGGTACCGTCGACGAGCCTCACGTCGTAGGAATCTTTTTCTCCATGGGTAAATTCTGCCATTGTAACTGGACTATCTCCGCCGCTGCCGGAACATGTACTAACGACACCGCAATCTCCGGTGACGCAGTTACCGTGGCCGGAGGAGTCGAAATTACAGCCCGTACGAGCCCAGATGTGGCCTGACCATTCGGAAGAAGCGGTGAGTTGAACGGAAGCCCCTGGATTCAATTGAAATCCCTCCTCGCCGAGGTTGTAGTCGTCTTTCCTTGCGAGGGTTCCTTGCCAGACGGTGGAAGGGCAACTGTCTTCGGTGGCGGAAGCAGCAACTCCGCCTGCATTTTTACAGAACACAGACCAAAAAAAAACCATTAAAAAAATTAATAATTACGAGAACTAGTATATGTTGTGCAACGACCAAATATGAGAACTACTGTGCAACGAAATGAAACATACTGTGCTTACAGAAGAAGAAAAAAATCATCAAAAGGAAGCTGACTTCTCCTTTAGAAACAGAGGAGATGAGATGATGTAATAATGAGATAGAGAGTGTTTTTGTAGTTACTTGTGATGAACATGAAGAATAGAGCGCTGGAGAGATTTGCCATGCTTTCTGATCGGATTATTTGGATGTGTGAAACAAAAGCCTATATTAATCTGGACCTTTTGAAGTACCTAGAGGTTCTGAGCTTACTTCAACTTGCATGGACACAAAGATTACTGCATGTATGTGAGGGTTCGAAATAGATAATTTGAAAATGAGAGGTTCTGGGCTTTTACTTCAACTTGCATGGACACCAAAATCACCATATGTGTATATTTTATTTTTTCAAAAAATTACCGTATGTATTTGGTTCGAAAAAAAAAAGATAATTTGAAAATGACAAATCTAATAGAAAACGGTGGGATAAAACCAAGAACTTGGCTACTTAACATGTCACATAACTACATAATTAAGAGTGTATACGAAAAAACAAATCGACGAATGAAAGAGAGTATTGTATTGTAGGTCTTTATAGCTTGGCGGATTCATGACTACAACCAATTATGGTGAAAAAGCAGGATTTTTATTTCTCCAGCAAAGACCCATAATTCGTGGGGGGGCTAATAATAGAATGGGTTGAGACGAGAAGACTGGCTAACTAGACCTAGAGTCACCACATTTGAATTGTGTGTGATAAAAGAGAAATGGGCTTTTACTTAATCATCTATTTTGGTGGGAAATAGCAAAGTTGGAGGCTTTTGTAAATTTTAACGTATGGGTTGGGAAGACTGACTCAGACAGTCATGTTCATTAATTTGGAACTTTGTGTGGAAGGAAAGATTAGTTGGCTTACTTAAAACCTGCCGTGACGATGGGGTTTCCTTGAATTTGTTACACTGGTTAAGGTCCATACATTAAAGGGTTAATGTAAAAAGACCATAATTCTTCACCGACAAAGTTTTGTTCGTTTTACCGACTGAATCAGAAGTTACATAGAACATCTGCCTTTGACATCAACAATGGTTAATGACCTGTGGTTTGTTTCTAAGTTGATGAACACAAGAGTTGCACAGTTACAAAGTTGTGTAGCCAGAGCCGGTCTTGGAGGGAAGCCATCCAAGCTTCTGCTTGCGGCCGCCAAATATTATGAGTTTAAACGGCCACATTTGGACAGATAATTCTTGTATCCTAGCGGTTTGGCTTGATATTGCACCTATTCCAGGTCACAGGTTCGAAAGTCTCCAGCCACATTTTTTAAATTGGCTTCTAGCCACACAATTTCTAGCTGTAGAGAGTCAGATGAATATGCGAGTGTCAAGAGAACAACATGGAATGCAAAATTAGTAGAGCTGTAGAGAGTGTAGATTTAAGAAGTAGCAAATGGAAAAAGTAGCTCGGAAATCCTTTATGCATGTAAATTCTTGATATCATTTCTTTGTATGGAAAGAAAGAATTGTATGGTAGAACAGAGTTAATTGGGGGTTTTTTTACATTTTTATAAGAATTTCCTTTACAACAGCCAGTAGATGGTGAGGGACGAAACTTGTGAAGCTTTGACCAACATATACTTTTGAAACAGCTATGTAAATACAAGGTCAGTTAAAGGAATAGTTCTTACAGTAGGGGTATAAATGCAATTTAATATGATATGGGACTAAAACGTAAATAAGTAGTAAAATATGAGGGGGTTTATGCACAATTAACTAACTCTTACAGTGCCGGCGGATATTTCTCTCTCTACTCTCTCAGACCGAATAGTTTTTATCGGGACAACTTCTCAGAGATGCTCCTGTCTCCGATCTTCTGATTGGCGTGCGAATCTCTTCTTCTATCAATCAAACAATCTATGTGACCATACTTCTTTTTGCAATCGAAGTGATTCCGTAGGAGCAATGCCTATTTCCGTGGAGCTTCCCGTCTTCTCCACTCTCCGAGCACCATTTTTCTCTCCTCTACCTCTCATTCCTTCTTCCGGCCTTTCATTTTCATCCATTGGTGCTACATCGCGATTGCAATGCACCCCTCGAAAGGCAGCGCGTCGGGTTTGCGTGATGTGCTTGGTGAGAGATTCGGCTTCTGCGGCTGAGAGAGATGAACATGGAGCTAGACATGGGTCTGAGTTCATTGAGGTTGTCGTCATCGGTAGTCGCAAGGACTCTATCATGGATTCTTGCTTGGATTCTCCTTTTCCTTCTCTTCCTCTCCGTTTCTGGTAATAATCCTCAAATCCTCATCATAAAGCTCGCAGCTTCCTACTTATGTTGCTTACAATGGCTATCTATGTTTTGCTTGTTCATGGAAATTTACCAAATTTAACTGTAATGTTCTCTCCCCTTTTCTTAGGAGTATTAGCAGAGACAACAGCTCTGGAGATTCAGTCTTACAGCAGAGGCTCCATCACCAAGGTTTTATACTTCATATTTTTATTTTGAGTTTTGAATTTTGGATACTTTAGCATCTTATTGTGAGAATTGGATTCTTCAGCCGATTTGCATCTTATACAAATCAAAAAATTAGGTAGCAAGGTGTTTGATAATATAATGTACTTGA
The DNA here is from genome assembly GCA_018703725.1 of Brassica juncea. Classification (NCBI taxonomy): domain Eukaryota; kingdom Viridiplantae; phylum Streptophyta; class Magnoliopsida; order Brassicales; family Brassicaceae; genus Brassica; species Brassica juncea. Next base: position 32,490,455 of record CM031937.1, read on the forward strand.
ATTCAAAATTTTGAGACAAGTGGATTTTAGTTTGATAGTTATGTCTGTCTTACCGTACACAGCTAGTTGATTGTTCATGAGGATAATAACATGGATATTGCTATCTTTCTTATCCTGTTACCTCTTTCTCTCTTTATGTTTACAGATAATAATAATGTTCTCAAGACCATGAATCCAATTGAGCTGATACAGTCACGTCCAAAGGCCTTCATCCTTGTTTGTACTTCTCTTCCCTTTCAATTTTTTTGTCTTCTGTTCTAGGCTACAGTTTATCTCTCGTGTCTTTTTACATTTCCGTGTCGCCACATAGGATTCTAGTTTCTTAATATAATAACTAAAACAAGATACACAGTGTGAATTGGTAGTCAACAACCATGCTTCCTAAATTTTGCGTAGGCTCTTAGTGAAATGCTAATTATTTTCAATTCTATCGATATTTTTCCCTTCGTGGAACAGTACTGATCGTGCATCTGATTCTGGTTAAACTCTTCTCCTGACCAGGTGGCTAGTGCTGGATATGGTTCTGACCAGGTTGAAGCTATTAATATTCTTAGTGCAGTAAGATCTGAGGGTGGCTTAGCTGTTGCTGTGCTATTGAAGCCTTTCAGCTTTGAAGGTAGAAGGCGTCTTGAAGAGGTAGTCTTTTGTTGTTGCTGTGCTACCATCTCATGTTCATATAACAAACTAAATAATATAGTCCATCGAATAAATTTTATCATCAACAAACAAGCCCAGTGGCATTTACTATCTCTAGTTGGAATCTCTTTTTGTCTCTCTTTTCCTAATATCGGAGGTTGTGTGCAGGTTAACGAATTGGCTAAAAAACTGCAGCAACACACTAGTTTCTGTATAGGTATTTCTATTAGCAGTATAATAAATTTGCGGACACAATAGTGTCCGAAAATCTACCTTTGTTCTAGTTATCCTTCTGGCCATGAACTGACTTTAACTTTGGCTTTTTAGATATCGACATTGAGATGTTACTTCAGAAGGATTTGGTGACTCTGGACGAGGCGCTGAGAAATGCGAACAATGCTGTTTCGATGGCAATAAATGCAGCATCTGCTCTGATAAGCGTAAGTATACTTTTGTCTCTCATAAGTATACTCACAAATTATTGTCATTTTTTCATATATGGTTTTATCCAGGGGATGCATGGAAACTTTATAGACGTGATGCATAAAGATCTTAAAGAACTTGAACGCTCAGAAGTTACAATGGTCAGTTTCTTGGAGTTTTTTTCAGTGGTTTAACTTAATGCAGAGAATATATTTACATCTCGTAGGATAGTACTTTAGTCATTCAACTCTCTTATATTCAGATTCTAGAAAGCTACAAAGAGGCAAAGGTTGGTTTTGGAGTTGGTCACAACCTTAAGACTTCTATTTTACGAGCTATATACGACTGCCCTTTCTTTCGCCCTGGTATAAAGGTATTTCTAATCTCTTAAAGAGCATTTCGTAGAATACTTATTCGTACTACTTTTATGTTACCCTTTTTCCATTATGCAGGATCTAAACGCTATTATATGCATCGTGGCTAGCTCAGTAGCACTTCAGAAGAAGGACGTGAAAACAATCCTCCGTACTTTTCGTCAAACAATGGAGTACACTGGAGACATCATAGTGTCTACTGTTCATGAACCTGATCTGGAGCCTAAAGTCCTCGTCACAACTTTTTTTATTCTAAGGTATGTGATATCTATGTTTAGAGACGTTTTACAATTTCAAGCTATGATGGTTTTTGGTTACTCAGATTTTTTTTTCTACCGAACACTGTTAATCATTAATGCAAGCCTCATATGTCATCGCAGTTGTTCGGAAGAGGAAACTTCCAGCAAGGGCAACATTTTTTCTGGTGTTTTTCCTTTTGTTTTGAATTTCTTCAAGAAATATCGTTCACAACTCCAAAAGGAAACAAGTGGTGGACTTGGAGAAGCGCCTGTTGCAATGGAAGATACAGTAGCTTCTTCTGACGTACAAGTATCTAATCAGAGTGTTGAAGGATTTGAAGTTGACTCTGAGGAACTCCTGGATGTTTCTGAGAGTGGCGATAGTGAATACCTAATAAAAGAGGAGGAACCATCCAGAAACAGTCGTCTGGCTCTTGGAGACGAAACTATAGAAGGTACAAAAATTTAAAAACAGTTTGTTTATGCGATGCCTCATTGCTTGTTTATTCATATGATGCTGAAGTAGCTAGCGTCCCTACAAACTTAATAAACTGTTTTAAAAATGAATACAAGATCATCTTTTGTAGATTATGGTGCTATCCAGAGGGAGCCAATTGCTAACTGGAGTATGGATCCGGGTTATCAGATTGAGCAGAAACGGCCAGCTGATTCTGGAGACACCGCAGTGCTTAGCCTGGGTGTTGTCAACCTTCCTGTTGGTGTGAGACCTTCAAAGAATTCGAACAGTAGTCCCAATGTCGCCAGTAAACCCTCTAAGAAGGCTGGTTCCAGAGATGAATCATTTTTCAACTCTAATAGCTCGACAAAAGACTCAAGTGATACTGCATCTACCTTACTATCTGAGAAATATGCCGACTTTACAAAGCAAAGAAACTTATCCGCTCGAGCAGCGTCTATGCTGGTAAGTAGCAATATGATGTCTATAATATAAAATCATTCTCTTAGTAGTGAGTTGCTTTCTTAAGTGAAAGTCAATGTCAACTGACAGAATTTACGTTTTAATTCTTCTCCATTTAGGAAGCTGAACGAGATTCGTCAAAAAGATGGAGTCCTATTCAAGAGATGCAGTACAGAGGAGGATTGTTCAAGGGAAGATGCCAAGGAGGCCTTCCTGAAGGAAAGGTAAAACTCTAGTGTTGGCCTTATGCTTGAGACAAAGCTTTCTTAATTGATCCCAAAAGTAATGGCTGGAATGTTTGCCCACACAGGGTCGTTTGGTACTTGGAGATGGAAGCATATATGATGGAATGTGGCACAACGGTAAAAGATCTGGTCTTGGAACTTTCTACTTCAAGAACGGAGACGTGTTCCAAGGCACATGGCGAGAAGATTTAATACACGGAAAAGTAATTTATATAATCTTTGATCTTTTGAATTTGAATTAGCTTACTGAGACCAAACTTGTGCACAAACTGCTTAGTGCCATGTAATCAGACAGACCAAACTTGTTTGTTTTTTTTTCTTGCAGGGGTGGTTCTATTTCCACAAAGGAGATAGATGGTTTGCAAATTTCTGGAAAGGAAAAGCAAGCGGGGAAGGACGGTTCTATTCAAAGTCAGGTGAGGTATTCTTTGGACAATTCAAAGATGGATGGCGTGACGGACACTTCCTCTGTATAGACGTGGATGGAACCAGGTCAGTTGACTGTTGACCCTTCCAAAACTCTTTATTAAATAAAAGAACAATCCCACGTTTTTTTTAATCATTGATGCATTTTTATCCTCAGATACTCTGAAACTTGGGACGACGGTGTTCTTATTAGCCGGAAACAAATGGACGCCGGAGATTGATAACGTCCAGCACCTTTTAAAAAGATGTTGTAATATGTATAGGGCAGATCGACTTTTGTCATTTTTCTCAGGTTTATTATTACAAAACTCATGAAAAAGGTATTCCTTTGGCTTTGACTTAACTCTGCACGTTGTCTTAATTTTCTTTGATCAGATGTTTGTAAAAGTAACGAATCCAATACCAAATCTACCGGACTTTTTGTTAACTTGCAAGCTGGGAAAAGAGAAGAAAACTTCAAAAGATAAAAGTAGCTAAAGAATTTAATCTACATAACAAAAAAGTGTATTGATATTAAATTCATTGATAGTTTTCTCTCAGAGTAACTCTAACTACTCGGTTGTTATATATCTTTATCAGAATCCGATTATGGATTTACGTAGACTATACATTCATGTAAGTTAATTATCATACAACAACAGAAAAAAAATTCTTAATCTCCAGTCTTTATTTTTTGCCCTGAAGTAGATTTCTTTTCCGGTTGATAATATATTCATTTTTTCTTAATAATACAAAAAAAATTATTATTGTTTACGTGGGCTTGACGAACGCGTCTTGACGTAAAACTTCAAGTAGAGCAACGAGATAACGGCGTTTAGAACGGAGTTAAACAGCCAAGCACCGATACCGTTACAACCTCCGCGTTTGACCAGGTGTATGCACAGTACGCCTACGTGGCACACCGTTAAGCACCCTAACAACACGGCTTGACAGTTAACGACCAATGGGAAACACGCGCCACGTAACCCAATCGCCGTCCAGAATCTGTAACCGTACACGACGGCGTAAGAAACGGTCGTAAGTAGTATCGCCACAACCTGCACAAACCAAGGACGGTTCGAATTAGAAATTGTGTATAGGGTTCCGTTAAAATGTGTTGTAAACCGAACCGGTTAAAAACCTACCTGGAAGGACTGGGAGTACTCGAGCCAGAGGAAGGAGATACAGAGGAGAGAAGACTGGTTGATGAGCTGGAAGAAGCTGAGCTTACGACGTCGTATCACTGCGAAGAAGGTTCTGAACAAATGAAGGAACCGAGAGAGGTAAAACGCGTATGACCAGAAGAACACGCGTCCCGAAGCGCGTGTTCCCACGGGAAAACAGAGGAACCACTGGAGCGCCGTGGTCCGCGTTCGCCGCCATAGCCACCGCGTGTCTCGGATCTCAGCAGCGGCGGAGAGGAGGATCCCGACGAAGATGACGGCGGAGATCAGAGCCATGGCTAAGCTGTGTAGAGCTGGGATTGGGCCGAGCGAGAGGCCGCGTCGGCGTCGGGTGACTGCGAGGAGGATGTGGAGAGAGACGGCGGCGATGATGTATGATGAAACGGCGGCGAAGAGGAAAAACCACGTGGAGGCGTATGATTGAGTTGGACTCCAACGGAAGTTAACGATGTTAGGATGCTCCGTTAGCCAGTATTTCACGGTCTGCACCGCCATTGATCGATGATATACAGAGATCGAAATCACAGTCTTGTGTATGTAATAAGACAGAGGAAGAAGCAGTTGAGGAATCAGGTGAGAAAATGAGAGATGCTTTTGTGTGACGTTTGATATTTTTTTCTCACCGGCTCTCTATTTATATACTACTCATTTTGTGTGTGTGAAAGAAATAAAATTATAGGACGACACTGAAAACGTCAGCGTCAAACTCAACATATTGAAAGAGATTACTTTATTATTCCATCAAATAATTTATGTTTTCTTATAACATTTCATATTCTTTCACAATAATTCTAAGAAAATATACATCGTGCCATATGATATAGCTGTAATATTATAGAATTATTGTATAAAAACATCTATAATCCATTATTATTTAAGTGATATTAAAGAAAAAAAATCTATTTTATCATATCTCTATTTTTCTTTTTTTTTCCTTTTAAATAGAGATTGTTATACAGTGAAAATTATATTCTTCTAAATTTAGAATATAAATAGAATATACTGTTTTAAACATAGAAGTTTGAATGATTTTTATTATTTTTGAAAATTGTTTCGAGAAAATAGCAAAATATATTGAAGATATAGGCTAACTGAAGATTTGTAAATTGTTTATGTTATTCAAATTAACTACGTTAAATGAAAGCTACATAAAAGTATTTTTAGCCACCATTTGAATTCAAATCAGTTTTTGAGAGTTTATTCGTTCTCATATATGTATATGTTTAGGATGACGAAAGTTGATTTTTACATGCAGAGCAAGCAAATGGAGTTTAAAACCAATTAAATTCCTTCTTCCAGAAGTCATATCTATATTGAATATTATGCATTGCTATCTTCGATTTCAGATCGAATCATTTTTAAATAAAACACATAGTCTAATCCACGTATGATATAGGTTGGATCATCTTCCATTTGGAACCTTCATATAGCTACGGTCAATTTGTTTCGTCCGTTATATCAATAGTATTATAAATTAATAATACCTTCTTCTAGATCGATTATAGCGATTAACATTCGTGGAATAATGTTATAGGAACACTTTGGATCTTTTACTCTGAACCGTAAACACGGTCACTCCATATGAACCATTTAAAACGTGTAGCACTATATAATAGCAATATTTGTACTGCTTTATTAAATATGCCAAAAATATGTGAAAGAGGTGATATCCGATCATCATCTATAATTTAGAAACCATCCAAAGTCCCACAAGGTATTGTATGGTTTTACCACCGAACGTAGACCTTTTTATCGAATGTGTAGACTTTTTCGCTTGTTTGAAAATGAATCATCTAAATTAAAGTATGGGAGATTTAGCTGAAAAGATATAAAAAATCAAGTTACAAAAAAGATATAAAAAATCAGCTGCATGCAGTAATGCAAGAAAAAGGGTCAGGAAAGAAAAAACTAAATTAATGAACTAGTATCCCTCTATTTCAGTTAACACGCATATTAACATATTTTTACGGAATATGCAATGATATAATCATATTTTAAATTTTGTTTTAATTAATTATTTTTTTTGTATTGAATTCGAAAAAAATATATTGTGAAATAAAACAAATTTCCAAAACAAGAGTAATAAAATTCTCAATGTCTGTGTTTCGTTATTGGTCAAAGTTCTCAGTTTCAATTTGTTAAAAATCTTCTATTGATTGTTTGTAGATTCTACACTATTTTTAGTGAGTTGTTAAGGTAAGATATGTAATGAGTTGGTTGACCGTATAATCAAATTTCTATGTTAATAGTACTAATCATCACAAACATAAGGAAGATGACATGATGTCGCCACTGAAGCGTCGAAGTCGGAAGACAGGTTGGTGTTACTAGTCGAAGGTAGGTGATTAAAAATTAATTTAGGCCATTTATTTGAGTCACGTCTGGGTAGTTGGGCTCATACAAATTTAGGACTTGGTTCATTTCACTTCCGGCTTGGCAAAAACCCAAAACCAAAGAACCGAACCGAAAAAATAGTATTAAACTCAAATAAAATTGGTTAAATATCTGAATGTATTCAAAATTTTCGTATCTAAAGAACCAAAACTAATTTTGATGAAAATCAAAATATTTTAAATATCCAAATATATTTGAATAAGAATTAAATTAAATATATTAATTATTTTTTAGATTTAATATAAAATCTAAAATATATAAAATATTTTGAAGTTGTCTAAAATACTCGAAAAATATATATATATATATATAGTCTAAAGTAAATATCTAAATTAACCAAAGTTCAAAACACCAAAAATACTTGAAATTTTTATTGATTATCTATTAAAATATTTAATCAAACCAATTTATATGTTAATTTTAGATATTTTAGCATACATTATTCAAATTTATATGTAATATATAATTTTATTTTAGATTTTGAGAAATTTAAGGTATATATATATGAATTTAAAATTTTAAAAATAATTTAAATGGATTATCCAAACCTAGAAGAAAAACAAATCAAAACCAAACCAAACTTAAATTTATAAATATCTGAATATGACTAAAATCTTTAGTTTCGAAAATCCAAAACCCAAATAAATCGGAATCAAATTCAAATGGACCCCACTCCTAAATTTTCACTAAACTGAAAGAGACATGTATACTTTTGTAACAACATAAAACCAAAAGAACAAAAAAAAAAGAATTGTTGGCCGAATAACAGAAACACCCTATAATTCTGTACTAGAAAATAGTTTTTAAAAGAAATTAAAAATTAAAAATTGGAATGAAACCAGGAGGAAGCTTCACAACAAAGTATATTAATAACTCTCTTCCGTTTTTCATTCGCCGAGTCCCTCTCTCTCGCTTGTCATCTCACATCAGAAAGCCTCTCTCTCTCTCGTCTCGCTGAGGTAAAAAAAAAAAAAATCGAAACTTTGAATCAATTTTCACTGGAATTTTGATCAAATCTGCATGTTTGATACCAAACCATTTGAGGGTTTCAATTGTTATTAATCTCGTTTCGCTAATTGTGTGTACCATAGGTAAGAACCAAATGTCTGCGAGCAACGAAGAAGACGTTTCGAGCAACTTTGGATGCAACATATGCCTTGAATTAGCGAGAGAACCGATCGTGACACTATGTGGTCATTTGTTCTGTTGGCCTTGTCTCTACAAATGGATCCATTTCCATTCCCAATCGAATCACTGCCCTGTTTGTAAAGCCCCGGTCAAGGAAGACAGTCTGGTTCCTTTGTATGGATCCGGCAAGCCATCTTGTGATCCGAGATCGAAGACTGCAGCTACAATCCCGAATCGACCATCCGCACCTGCTGCACCTAGGCTCGAAACAGCTCGTCCTCGTCTCCGACAAAGACATCATCATGAGTCTAATTTTTTTGGAGGGTTTGCGTCGGTTCCAGGTGGTGCACGGTTTGGGAACTTCTTGTTGTAGCGGAGACGTACGTACGTATCTTGATGAGTCCTAGCTAGTAGGCACGGTGCACTCCTCTGTTTCTCGATAATGTTTTTTAAAACTACACATTGGCTACAAATTTTGTTCTGAGCTCCATTGTTCTTTTCACTTATGATAAAGTTTTGCAGTGACTTGAGTTATTTGATTATTCATGAGTATTCGTCATAAGCTCTCTCATGTTATACTTATTGATTACATTATAGTAGCCTATGTACATTATAGTTTAGCCCATATGAATGTTCACGAATCGAATATACGGTTTTTTTGAGGTATTCATGATCTTTGAAATAATCAATTATCCGATGTGATTCGATCCGTAGCCCTCTAGATAGTTTAGATTTTTGACCGGATATCCGATTTGCTCCGCAAAATTCAATAAAAATTACAAAGTAAATAAAAAACCCAAAATAATATAAAATAATAATATATTGTTATAAAAATAAAATTTATTTACTTTTAAAATTTCTAATAAATAATTTAATAAATTAAGTAAATAAAATAATACAAAATATAATATTTATATAACTTATATATATAATTCTTTACATATATGTATATGACAGATCGGATCGGATATCTACTTCTAAAAATATTAGTATTTGTGATTTGTTTCGTTTCTTACGGAATTGCATATTAGTATTTGCTGTGAGATACAGGTATCTAAATTTTCGGTTCAAATCAAAACGGATAACGATTCGAATCAAAATTTACGAATATTTTGTGATGCACTACCCATAATTAGTCATGTGTTTGAATCATGTTATTATCGTCCGGGTAGACGACATATTACCATATTTTATGCTCAATTTGAAAACCTGAACTGGATTATTAGTTGATACTGTTTTTATGGAGATTAGTTGGGTGTTGGCTTAGTCACCTCCTGCATAGAAAAAAACTAGACAAATGATTGATGAATTTATTTTTTCCGTCAATTTTTTCATTAAATAGAAAAGGGCCAAGCCCACGATCTTTACAAAGGCCCAAAAGTCCACAATTCGAATCACTAAAACTAACAACAACAAAAGTACTGGGCCTAAGGCCCATAAGCTTAGAAACCTAAACTGCCCAGATCCAGAACCGACACTGCCCGAACACGTGTCACCTATCCTCTTCTTGTCTCATCCCGGTGGTTCCGCCAACCTGCACGTGTCAACAAATGATTGATGAATATGTCTAACACAAATAAATGTTTATATTAATTAACTAGGTGTTTTACCCGCACTTGCGGACTTAATATTTTTACAAAAAATTATAAATAGATGTATTGTTAACTAAATATTTAAATTTTATAAAATATCTTTTATTATGTAAAATAAACTTGAAAATATTAATATACACATAAAACTATATATAGGGATTTATATTTATTTTTAAAATATTATGATGTAGAATATTTTTGGGTACCATAATATATACTCTTTTTAATAATGATGATTATAAAATTATGAAATTTGTTTTAAGTTTATGGGTAATTATATATTATGAGAAATATATATGAAAATAAAATCAGTTTAATATTACTAAACCAAATATAATATAAAAATATATAATATTTTAATATTACTAAAGTAAGTAATTTAACTATGATATTATCATTAATTTTTTTTAAAATTATTCTCAAGATAATGATAAATTATAAGCTAAATCACTGTATTATTTATTAAGAATAATAATTGATCATAAAATAAGAGTAAACATTTGGGAAGCATGACATTTAATAATTAATAAAATATTAAATTTTTATAAATAATAAATTTATATTTTAATAAAATACGTTTTAATATGTAAAATAAATTTAAGCACATTCATATTTACATAAAACTATATACATAGATTTATATTTATTTTTAAAAAATTATGATGTAAAATATTTTTGAATAACATTATATAGAATCTATTTAGATAATCATAATTATAAAATTTAATGAAATTCGCTTTAAGTTTATGGGTAATTACATATTATGTGATATATATATATATATATATATATATATATATATATATATATATAATTGGTTTAATATTACTAAACGAAATATAATATAAACATATAATTAATTAAATATTAAATTAGATAATCATAATTATAAAATTTAATGAAATTCCTTTTAAATTTATGGGTAATTATATATTATGTGATATATATATAATTGGTTTAATATTACTAAATGAAATATAATATAAACATATAATTAATTAAATATTAAAATTTTATATAAGAAATTTTATATTTTAATAAAATACATTTTATTACGTAAAATAAATTTAAACACACTCATATTTACATAAAACTATATACATAGATTTATATTTATTTTTAAATATTATAATGTAAAATATTTTTGAATAACATAATATAGAATATTTTTAGATAATCTTGATTATAAAATTTAATGAAATTAGTTTTAAATTTATGGGTAATTATATATTATGTTATATATAATTGCATTAATATTACTAAACGAAATAAAAATAAACATATATATAATATTTTAATATTACCAAAGTAAATATTTTAGCTATGATATTATCATTCAAAAATTTTAATTATTATTACCATAATGATAAATTATCAATAAATCACTAAAAGTATTTATTAAGATTAACAATTGATTATAAAACATGACTAAACTTAAAATTAAGGAGAACATGACAAATAAGCAAAATCACTAGATAAGTACAAAGATTTACTTGAATTCATTTTAAAGCCCAATAAGGCTTTAATGGGCCTATGACAGTCACTTGGGTAGCTCACGAAGCGAAAGAGAGACCGAACCTCATCTCATCTTCACTCTTTCTCCGTTATCTTCTTCTTCCTTGTGCGAGCTTCCTCCAGCGACAATGGCGTTATCGGTTTCAAACCTCGCCTCTTCACTCTCCTCGCTCTCTTTCTCTTCACAGGTTTCTCAGGGACCAAACACCCTTTCTTTCCCAAGAGCGAACTATGTGTTCTCACTACCGACGAAATCGGCTCGTCGCGCTTCTCTCTCAATCACCGCCACGGTGGCTGCTCCCACGGAGGTAGCGGCGGATGATGATACGATGGAGCTGAAGAAGTACGTGAAATCGAGGCTTCCAGGAGGCTTCGCAGCACAGAAAATCATAGGCACGGGACGGCGTAAGTGCGCCATTGCTCGAGTCGTGCTCCAGGAAGGCACCGGCAAAGTTATTATAAACTATCGCGATGCCAAGGTAACAACAACTCTATCTCTGTGTTTCTACTGTTACTTGTGGATTGAATTGAGAGTTTTAGAGGTTTAAAGAGTTGAATTAACCGCTCGTCTATGGGGTGGGGTTTATGTTCTTGAGAGGTTGAAATGAGCTGTGGATTGGTCTTTTCATCAGTAAAAGCTATGGAATTAATCCTATCTTGGTTTCTTTGAATACCTGAAACTTACACAAGGCTGACATTTTCTTAGTGTGTAATCGACTGTAGCTTTTTGTAGTGTAAGTTGCGGCATTGTATAGCAGAGAAAGTCCCGGGCTTTACAGAATGTCAGTCTCTGCTAGGCACAATATGTAAAAGCTTTGTGCTGCACGTTATTGATTAAGTTTTATCAGCTTCAGATTGTACTTATGATGATGATGGTGATGATGATGATGATCTCTAGGTTGTGTAGACTATAGGGTAAGTGGCTTGAAAAATGCTCTATGTTTTTTGAATGTGAAATATTTTGAATCAGTCTACATATTGCTGATTATGGTGATTTTCCTTGTATACTCTTTGCAGGAGTACCTTCAGGGCAACCCATTGTGGCTTCAGTACGTTAAAGTGCCATTAGTGACACTGGGTTACGAGAACAGCTACGACGTGTTTGTGAAAGCCCATGGTGGCGGTCTCTCTGGTCAAGCTCAGGCGATTACTCTCGGAATTGCTCGTGCCCTTCTCAAGGTAAGTGCAGACCATAGATCCCCCTTGAAGAAGGAAGGTTTGCTCACTAGAGACGCAAGGGTCGTTGAAAGAAAGAAGGTTGGGCTCAAGAAGGCGCGTAAAGCACCTCAATTCTCCAAGCGTTAAAACAGCGCTTTTGTTGTTGTTATCATTGTTGTTGGATATCTCAACTCTTCTAAGTACACTCCTTTGCCTCGAATTCCTTTTCAAAGTTGATGTGTAGATGAACCAGTCTCTGTTTTGCTTGAATAGAATGCAAAAATTGTCGTGATTATGACTCATATGCACTTATCTTGTGATCAATTGTTTGTTACAGATTTTCTTTAAAGAAGACTTCAAACATATGTAGTCCTTTCTGTTTGATGTAATACTACTAGAGGATTTCATAAGTGGCTTTTGTTTGACATTCATGGTCTCATTTTCTTGGAATTGGTCTCCTTCTCATCATACGGTTTGCCACGAGTGAGACAGTGATGGATGGATATGGAAAATGAAAACCGGAGATTAGTAGGCTGGTTTAGCTGAGAATGGTGATGCGAATTTGGAATGTTAGGTATGAGAGAGCTTACCCACTTTGACTCTTTCCCATGCATTTTCTCTTCCTGCCTTTTCTTTATTCTGCTTCCTCTGTTTGGCCACTATCCTTTTTAACTTTTATTAATCTATCACTTGAAGGAAACACATAAAACAAACAAACCCTATACTCTTGGGTGTTAAGCCAACATTAACCAATAGTCTAATACTACAACTTGTTACTATATAATAGAGAGGGAGCAAGTTGATATGCGTGTGTATGTTTACATCAGTAAGGAAAACAAATCACGTGTATGGTCCTATAAATTTATTGATCACGTAGAACATTAATTTGTATACACAATTTAATGATTTTGAGGGGTCTATTTTCTTAATAATTCTTATTACGTTGCTCATAGTCAGCTCTGCTCAGGACACATATCACATCAAATCCATGACTTTTATCAATGTTCATATTTCTGGATCTACTACTACCGTCACGATTCACAAGGACACACATCAACTATACTTTCTTTGATTATATATGAACAAGCCAAGTTATGTGCATCAGTGCATGTACGTGCAGAATATTTTTGTATTGCTGAAGATTCGTATTAAAAGTGATGTGAGGAAAGTAAATGTTAAAACAGTGGTGCCATTGCCATATCGCTATCACCTACTGTAGCACTTCGCTGCCACGATACAAAAAAAAAAAACAAATTAATATTGATATCCAAGTGTCATTCCTTCGATTAAACCGAGGTCTCCAAATCTCTCCGTGCGTATATGTTTGCAAGTCTACATTGTTTTAGCTCGAGAGCAAGAAATGGTGGAAGTGAAACACACAAAAAAACAGTTCAGGGTTCTAAATCTATAATACATAAATTTGATGATGAAGCTAACCATAATTATGCAGTTTATAAAACTAAAAATCTCCCTGCATAAACAAATAGTTACTTTTAGTTTCATCATCATTTTCATACAGAAGTGGATGGAATGACTGAGCAAAAACTATAACCGTGGTTAAAAAAGTGATTGATCAATAGTTTTATTAGTGCTTTCGTATTAAGATTGATTTATAAAGTATGCACTGTACCTATTAAAAGAAATAAAGCTATCTAAATTTTTCACTATATACAAAAACTATTGCTCGTAAATGTGTCTGTTTTCATCGACATTCTCCACAATCTACCACGGACAGAATTTCCTTTTATCGCTTTCCAACCACAATTAATTTTTGTCAACTTTTTTTTTTTGACAACTTTTCCAATGGTTTTATGTGAATGAAATCTGTTGGAGAAGAGTGTTTATCATTACTACTTTTCCGATTATCGTAGTGGTTGTTGGTTGTGTTTTCAATTGCTGCCATAATTAGATTTCTAATAAAATTAAGGGGAAATGTTATTTGTATACTAAAATAATCAATAAAAGTGCTATTCAAATAACGTAGTACTAAAAACTACGTAATAAAATATTAGTTAGATAAAAAAAGTTTTTTAAAAGATAAAATAAACAACAACAAAAAATATACATAATTTATTTTACAAAACTATAATTGTAAAATATTTTATTTTTATCGATTCAAGTATAATACATATTCCTAAAATTTCAAAACTAAAATATTTGTATATTTTAATTCAAATTATATTAACAAATATATATATATATATATATATTAATCTGAATATATTTTTATGATCATTTGTATTTTATTACAAACAAAAAAATTTAAATTGATCACAAAATTTGTTCAATGTTGGATTTTTTAACAATTTTAGTAATTTATAGTTGTTTTTAAATATTCAAAATATATACAAAAATATAAATTGCATTATATAAATTTTTAATAATATAAAATGATAGAAAATATACAAATTGTTAACAAATTTTTGTCATTCAAAATCATTAATTATCATATATATATATTAATTATATTAGGTACTTTTGTAGATTTTGTTTTAAGAAATGTTTTTTTTTGTTAACTACTAATTAAATTTTAGTTTGATTAAAAGTATAACATATGTTTAGACTTAAGATAAATTATTATTTAAAAATTATTATAGTGATGATGTATATCATAATCCACATGTTATAATGATTTTCAATTAATATATAAGAGATGGTCTTGTGTACTGTTGTGAATATTACAATCTAGTGCATGTTTTAAATGTTCGGTAACTTAAAACTTAAGAAATTAACAAACATTAGATTGTGTGTTTCAATGTTTACACTACTTACAAATAAGCAAAATGTTTTTTGGGTTGAAAAAGGCCAATTTTATTGTCAACAAAAATTAGATAGAAGTTGATGTAACATTATTTTATTTTGATATCGTACAGAATGGTGATGTAACATTATTTTATTTCAATTTTTTGTCAGCTTATTTTTATTTCATTTAATAATATGTTTTTACAATTTGTTTTTTCTCAGATTTAGGATTTTTGATAATAATAAAAGAATTAAAAATTATTCTGGTCATCGATAATTTTGAGATTTAAAGATGTCGATTGGGTATATGGGCAAGTGCTGGAATGCAAATCTTTATCTCTCTCTCTGTGTGTGTTTTATTGTTAACAAGTGTTATTTTTGGCGTCTCCACACACACGATTTGACGCATCCAGACGCCTACCTCGTGAGGGAGAGAGAGAGAAGAGAGATCGAGATCGACTCGTGAATCCCATTTCCCCCTTCCGCTAGATTTTCTCTCTTCACCCCTTTTCTCTTCGTTTTTCTTTTGTCGTCTTCCTCTTCTGCTCTCTCTCTCTCACACTCTTCCTCTTCCCTTTTTAGCCATGGTGGGTGCTGCTGCCTCTTCCTGTTACGCATCTCCGTTATGCACCTGGTTCGTCGCCGCTTGCATGTCCGTCGATAACGGCGGCGGAGATACCCGTCAAGCCGTCGCTCTCAAATCTAGCGGGCGGAGTCGTCGAAGAAGCAGCAGACAGCTCAGCAAATGCTCTGCCGTTTCTGGATCCGGTAGCAGCGTTCAGCAGCAGGCTCTCGTCACTTCCTTTGGGACTTGCAATCAGTACAACAACAATAATGCGATGTCTTCTCTCTTCGGATCGAACACTGTTTCCCTCGATCGAAACCAGAGGAGATTGAATCGAGCAGCTACTTCCGGTAATAACACTTCGTTTGAAAAGTTGACAAGCTTTGTTTTTTGTTCAGTAAAGTTTCTCTTTTTATACAAGTCTTAGTTCGATGCTGTTAATGGGTTTATGTTATCTGGTCAAATGATGCAACTTGGAGGTTAAGTTTTACGGGAAAGCTTGCTGATTTGGAATCTCAGCTTAAATGTGAAGTTTGATTTTTTTTTTTTTTTTTGTACAATGTGTTTGATATGCAAAGCACATTGTCGTGAGTTTAGGCTCAATATTAGGATACAGAGTATGGAGACCTGAACAAGTAGCACTGAAATATTGTTTTTTAGTTGCCTCTTAACTTATTTGTGTATAATGAATGCCATTGATATGTGGTTTCTAGATAGTAACTTATTAAGCTAATCTCTTATTCAACTACATTGTCTTTTGTGGTTTTTTAGGTGGAGCCATGGCTGTTGCGATGGATATGGCAAATGAAGCCAAGGTTGACAACAAACCTCCTACAGAGCAGCGCCGGGTTGTGGTGACAGGCATGGGAGTTGAAACATCGTTAGGTCATGACCCAAACACCTTTTATGAGAATCTGCTACAAGGAAACAGTGGTATTAGCCAGATTGAGAATTTTGATTGTTCTGAGTTTCCTACGGTAAGCACATTATTTCAGGATTTCTTAGGAAGCTTTTCTGGCCCAATTTTTGTTGCTTACTTGAATATATATATATATATATTTTTTTTTTAAATCTTTGTCAAGAGAATTGCTGGGGAGATCAAGTCTTTCTCTACTGAAGGATGGGTTGCTCCAAAACTCTCCAAGAGGATGGACAAGTTCATGCTCTATCTTCTCACTGCTGGCAAGAAAGCTTTGGTTGATGGTGGCGTAACTGAAGAAGTAATGGCTGAGTTTGACAAAGCTAAATGCGGAGTCTTGATTGGCTCTGCAATGGGTGGCATGAAGGTGTACATTCTGGATCTCGTGTTTTAATATTTAGAGAGTATGGAAAAGAGTTTCAGATCGAGGTTTCTGATACAGGTCTTTCAAGATGCTATTGAAGCTATGAAGATCTCTTACAAGAAGATGAATCCTTTCTGTGTACCTTTCGCGACAACAAACATGGGTTCTGCTATGCTTGCTTTGGATCTGGTCTGATTAAAATTTTTGATGATATGTAAATATTTTATATGGATCAACACCAGCAACTTAGTACTTACCTTTCTTTGTGGTCATGTATTAGGGATGGATGGGGCCAAACTATTCTATCTCAACTGCTTGTGCAACAAGCAACTTTTGCATTCTGAATTCAGCAAACCACATTATCAAAGGGGAAGCTGTAAGTATTCTCCACCCACTTGGAAGTTGGATTGTTTGGTAGACTTGGTTTTGATTTTATTAGACTCTGTCTATCTCTCCTGCTAAACCTTTCAGGATGTAATGCTCTGTGGTGGCTCAGATTCAGTTATTATTCCTATAGGTGCAAATTCGCTCTCCTATATTACAT